>JAFJHL010000483.1:14889749-16291999 GCA_019425775.1 Rafetus swinhoei | reverse complement strand
CTGGATGCAGAACCTTCGAGAACAGCAAAAACGTTATGTAACAAACGGCCTATGTGCTAAAGAGTATTTTAAGCTAGTTACATTTATGGAAATGGCATCTATTTCAACATGACTCTTTCCCATTCCCCCACAAACCCATAAATAACTACATTAGGTATCGCACCTCAGAAGATCCCATGCTGCGCTAGTATTGTGACTCTCACCCCCCCCACACGCACATTCCGCACAGCCCTCCTCGCTGTTATTCCCACGCTTCCGATAATACTGATGCATCTCCATGCCTATATTGCACGTCTGTGATCCATTCGAAAAAAATGACAAAACTCACCGCGTTCGATCATACGTAACGACAACCACGCTAATGACCTGACGACGGGCAACTGTCTTCTAGGTAATGGCACACTGCCTTAGAGGTGACGACAGGCGCGGAAAAACAGCATCTGAGTTAACATACATAATTAGCCAAGGACCCTTTTGCAATTAGCCCACCTCACCTAATGCAGCAAAGGCCACATACCCATTGTCGAGGTTGCACTCAAAGCTCTAACTTAACACTTACCTCATGGACGCCACTGGTTACGCTGCTTCCGCTTGCATCACCGTTGCCTCAAACCACGTGGACTGAACAGGATGGACTTGCCGTGCCTTGCTCTCTCGGCTCTGTACTCGAATCCTCCTGTGGCACGTCAACAACAAATGCCACATTATCGCTAAAAGCAACGATGCTACGTTATCACTCTCTGTTTGCTAAAATAACCAATCTGATGCCCCAAAGAGCCCCGACTTGTTCATGCCTATGACAAAGATGCAACTCACTTCCTGCATGTGGCCTTCCACCTTTCCCACCCCACTGTGGCCTCTCGCTAACTAGGATGCTCACATCTGCCTCAGAAAACCATAACTGCATATAGAACCAAAGACAGAGATAGTGGTGACCTCTCATGCAAACCCAGTGCGGTGTAAAAGACAGCTGACAACGGAGCATCTCTAGTGATGTGCGCATCGCTCCCTCAGGAGAAATATGCACATCCTCCATATAACAACCCCCCCCACCCCAACCCTCTTGAAAATAAGCACGTGTGACAGGGCTTCTGTTCCTAAACAATGAACCTCAACCGCACAAATCCTTCTGACTGTCCCACTCTTGGGAAGATACTTAACTTTGACATCCCCTCCTGCTCTCGAGGTCTTCTTTTCCTTTGTCTACCGGCCATCGCTCCTGTATGACAATGTTCCTCGGTTGGCGACGGATGACGACGTCTTCCCGGACGAACCAAGAAATGGTCACAATCCTCCGTGGAATATGACGACCAGCATCCACGTCCAGTATCGTCCGTGCACACAAACAAACCTCGACTGCAAATGGTTCTTCTAAATTCTACCCGACGAGCTTCCGACTCAAGAGACATCGAAGATGACTGCATCTACCTACTTCTTTGTTAACGAAAGAAACGTCTCCTACAAAGTAGACTCCCCTCGCCCCGCTGCCTCACCCCTGCCCCTCGATTGCTCTGTCGATGCAGAAAATGGCTACGCTTCTACAGACTCCTGCTTCTCTTCCCTCTTTCTCAGTGCCACAGTAGCCCATCGTTAACTAAGATGCTCACGTACTCTGCAGAAAACAGACACCCAGAAGAGGATGAAAGAAGAAGGTAGCGGTGACCGACTATGCAAGCCTAGTACAGTGTAACAGACAGGAAACTGAGAACGGAGCATCTCTAGCTACAGATGGATCACTGTCCCAGAAATGACCTTTCCTCCAGAGGAAATGCATGGTCCCTCCGTACAATGACCTTCCACCCGCACACCTTTTCTACTCCCATTAGCAATGGTCACTGTTTAGAGAGCTTCTGTACAAAAAACGAGAAGACTCAACCTCAGGAACGCTTCTCACTGTCAAACCCTTCGGCAGATACTTAACTATGATAATTTGACAGGCATTTCCCCTCTCGATGTCTCGTTCTCCTTGGTAGTCGAGGACTCACGGACCTACAAGAAAAATGCATAAAAGTATTCATGCCTCTTGAAAATGACGACACCGATCCCTACAAAATTGGACGATACTTGCAAATGCAAAGAAAACCTGACTGCAAACCTGATTGATTCATTCCTCTCACAGACAACAGAACATAAAAGAAAAGGAAAAAAATATAGCTGAAGTTAGCAGAGAGAACTGGCATTACACATTACAGTAGTCTCAGAGCAGCCCCCACCTAACACAGCCAGAAAACTGCTATTCTTCTACAGCAGACACTGTAGAAATACTGTTGATGCTAATGATGTGTGTTTCTCAGAATGGCAATCAGAAACAATCCCCCATATCATCCCCCCGATGAAAACACATGCATTAAATATGCTACAAACAACATAAAATGCAATTAAATCACATTACAAAAATGAGAATAGAAGAATGGTACTTTAACCAAAAATACAGCCCCTTGTTACCCGATGTCAATACTCACCATGATGGTACGAGTGCCTATTTGCACCTCCTTGGAGCAACCCAAAGCTGAATGACTCCCTGTGCTAGAGGCCCAGCTTAAATGCTGCCATAAGCTCCGCCCCTCAATATCCCAGCATGCCTTGCAGGCCAAAGGAAGGTATATATGCAAAGTCATAGGCCGCAGACTCCCTTTACTTCATTTCTACATTAGCAGTGGCAAGAGCTGCTCATGCTGAAGCATTAATCATCTGTTCTTCTAACAAATACTAATCTCCACAGACTCAAACTCTGTGACCAGATGAGGCTACAGTCACCCTATTTCAGATTCCTAAAAAGAAAACCTTGCCCACAGAAAGGGGGGGTTCTCAGGGTGTGTAGCAGCTACAGGGTGCTTAAATAGCTACTTTAGAAGTAGTGAAGGGGGTGTTTCAACTGGAGTATATGCAGAATGTAGGAAACATTACTTGGCTAGTGCCAGAGAGGATACACACCACCTCATTCTCAAGATGAAGGGGGATGTTGTTCCCTGTTGCAGTGCCAGGCCACCTGATACAAACAAGAAACTAGGGTTGCCAGATGGTTTACCCAAAAATACTGAACCCCCCCCACCCCAAAAAAAAAAAAAAAAAAAACACTGGGGAAAAAATTCTGTGGAGGGGAAAAAAGGGCAGGGCGACCAAAGTTGTTGAGAAAAAAAAATTATAGCTGTTTTAATGCTGTTTTATTTTTTAAGTGCCTGCAGAGTCAGAATAGGGATAGCAAGAGGGAACAGGTTGAGTACTAAGACTCAGGGAAGGCTTCAGTTCTTTAGGCTTTTTGCCGGTGGCCATTTTGTTTTCTTCATGGAGCCAGAATGGTGCTTCTCTGCGGAACCAGGTAAGCAGGGAGATTGGGCCAGGCCAGGCCAGGCCGGGCACAGGGGGTGGGGGTGGGGCGCCAGGGCTGGGCCCAGTTGAAGTGTGTGTAGGGTTGCTAGGTGTCTGGTACTTTCACCTCCTGGCAGGGGAAAAAAATCAGAAAATAATGGACATTTTAGGTGTCTGGTATTTTCTGAATTTTTTTACTGGATAGGAGGTGTCAATGCCGAACATCTGGCAACCTTAGAAGAAACCCGCCATGCCTCCAGAGCCAACATGGTAGGAAAATGGCAACCTGTGAGAACTTGTACTTTGATGACGTGAGGTGGGGCACTGGCCACCGCTTCCTTCCAAGCTCACTCCCCGCATTGCCTCTACACCCTGCTGCCTCCCTCAATACTTAATTTTCATACACAAAGGTCTCAGAGCTCAATCCTGACACAAATTAGACACTGGGTGGTCAAGTTTGGAGCAGCAGCTGCTAAGAGAGCACTAGGTTCTAAAGGCAACACCCCCCGCCCATAGCAGCACCACTGGTAAAGGACAAAGGTAGCAATTACCTAGGAGCCATTCCATTTCAAATGTCTCATGGGCCCGAGACACCACCACTGTTACCAGAAGCACAGTAGGAGTACCGCAGACTTCCTGCCCGCTTTCACTATGCACAGCTCACACGGTCCATACGGCCACTCTGGCACGGTCCATATGCCCACT
This sequence comes from Rafetus swinhoei, assembly GCA_019425775.1. Lineage (NCBI taxonomy): Eukaryota > Metazoa > Chordata > Testudines > Trionychidae > Rafetus > Rafetus swinhoei. The sequence goes on along the minus strand of JAFJHL010000483.1, from coordinate 16,287,985 downwards.
CTGCATCTGTCTCTCCACACGCTGCCCACACCCTCGATGCCGACGCCACACCTCCCGTTAGTCATAAACGGCACATGCAAGCACCAGTTCGTGGAGGCTCCCTAGCCCCTCCACCTACAAGCCACTGCCAGAAGGGTGTACGAGTCCCTTTCATGACTCAATGGAGATAAACACAAAACCCTCACCCCTTCCCACACTGCAAAACCCTGCCCCAACCCACACACCTCAAATTTCTCGCCCAGAGCCAGACCCCTTACTCTTGCCCAAGCCCCTGTCTGAGGAAACTGAGTGTATGTGGAGAACTAGCAACAGACACAGGAGAAATTGAGTGAGCGTGAGTTGGGCTGTTCGTATTTCAAAATAACTATTCCCTAGAGGTATTCAAAGTAATGACTCCCCAGTGTTTCCTGGGGGCTCTAAATCAAGGTAGTGCATACACATTAGGGAAGCCTGCCTCAGAGTAATTTCCAGGCTTCCCTGTACTGGGGATGTGCTATTTCAAAATCGATATTTTGGCAGGCATTATTCCAAAATAGCTTATTCTAAAACAAATGCGCAGTCTAAACGTTCCTTGACTCCACGTAGCACATCATCACTAAGGGAGCCTGCCTCAGATGATTTTTGAGGCTTCCCTGTAGTGGGGACCTGCTAGTTTGAAAGAATCACCCCAAAGTAACTATGTCAAAATCAGTTAGCTCATAACCATTTCCCAGTATTGACATAGGCTTAGAGAATTGTGCTCGCATTACCGCCACTCGCCACCAAGTGTCATTGTTGCTGCATTGCAGAATTGTGTCCGCAATACCGGAAATGGCCACCAAGTGTCAGAGTTGCTCCATTATAGAATTGTGACTGCATATCCGTGGATGGTCACCGAGTGTCGCTGTTTTCCATTACAGAATTGTGCATGTATTACCTCCAATGGCCACCGAGTGGTCCTGCTCAGGCCGTGGGTGTGGGAGTTTGTCCCAGGTGGGGTGGTGCGCCCTGCACGAGTAGCTGGTGCAGCTGTAGAGAAAGAAGAGAAGTGGTCAGTTCTCCCTGGGGACACAGTGGATGATGCCCAGCCCCCCTGTGACGTGAGGGCGACCGTGCCCTGCACTGTCAGAGCCAATGTGCTTGCACAGAGGCTATGGTCAGGATGTCTGGCTCTCCCCGGGACTGGGAGCTGCCCCAAGACTGCACCCATGCCCCTGTGCCGTGTATAGTGCGGCTGGGGCGGGGGAGAGATGTCCCCTGCCTCTGTGTAGAGGGGGCGTGTGAAGGGAGAGCGTCCTGCTGGATCCCGCCCCGGGGTCAGGAGCATGTCAGGTCTCTTCACAAACATGTGTGCCCTCCCAAGGGTGGCATGGCACATGGTCGCACGTGCACAGGTGGCTGTGTGATCCGTGGGAGGCATGGCCCATGCGCATGGTCCCTGGTCTCCTTCCCCGCCTCACCCCCGGGTAGGGGACAGTGCTGGCACTTACCTGGCATGGCCTCCCCGGACGACCCTGCAGACTCTGGTGCCAGGACAGCTGGTGGTGGCCCCTCTGCTGCGCCCAGGTCAGGGCCCTCAGCTCCCGGCTCGCTGGTGCGGACCGCCCCATCCCCCAGGATTCGGTTGAGGGTGGGGAAGTAGGGGCAGGTGTCAGCACCTGCTGTGGCGCCGCCCCTGGTGACCCTGGTGTACTCCTGCCGCAGCTCCTTCACCTTCAGGCGCACCTGCTTCTGGGTGCGCCTGTGGCCTTTCCTGGCTATGGTGGCCGCTATGCGGGTAGACGGCCGCGTTCCTCCACCTAGTGCGGAGATCATGGACATTGGGGGCCTCCCCCCAAACCTAAATGAGGTCCATGATCTCCGCACTAGTCCATGAGGGCGCACACTGTCTACGGCCCCTGGCTGGCCCCTGGGTGTTGGGGGACTGGGTGGGGGACAGCTGGCTGCCACTGGCTGCCATTGTGTGGTCACTGGCTGAGGGTCTGCAGCTGCTGGCAGGCCTGGCTCTTGCATGTGCCCAGTGGCCAGAGTCTACCCCTTTAAGGGCCCTGGTACTGCGGGAGAGGAGAAGAGTTTTCCTGGTTTGGCCCAGAGTGGCCACCAGGGGAAGGGCTGGAGGCCCCCTAATTCGAAATAAGTGTCTACACAGCACTTATTTCAAATTAGCTATTTCCTCCTAAATTAGCTATTTAGCTAAACCTCGTAGAATGAGGTTTACCAAATTCGAAATAAGGACTCCACTATTTCGAATTTATTTTGAAATAGCGGTTTGTATGTGTAGACGCTATTAAAGTTAATTAGAAATAACGGCTGTTATTTTGAATTAACTTTGTAGTGTAGACATACCCTCAGATAAGAAGATAAGAACATAAGAATGGCCATACTGGGTCAGATCAAAGGTCCATCCAGCCCAGTACCCTGTCTGCCGACAGTGGCCAATGCCAGGTGTCCCAAAGGGCGTGAACCGAATGGGTACTGATCAAGCGATCTCTCTCCTGCCATCCATCTCCACCCTCTGAGAAGCAGCGGCTAGGGACACCATTCCTTACCCATACTGGCTAATAGCCATTAACCCTGGTGGGACTTCCCGTAAGACAGCATTTCTGTTAAGGAGCAACAGCGACACCCAGTGGGCCTGCGCGATAATACATGCCTGCTACCCATTGATTTCAGGGTGCAGCCCTGGGTGCAGCCCAGGGCACAGCTGGTGTGAACCCAGGTGGATGTGGGGCTTAGACCCACAACTTTGCACAGCAGAGTGTCATGCTGTCTCACAGTGGGCATGCACGGTAATACATGCCTGTTACCAAGTGTCACAGTTGCTGCATTACAGAATTTTTGCTCTGTTAAGGCATTTCTACAATAGGCAGTTATTTTGAAATAAGGTTGGATATTAGGAAAAACTATTTCACTAGGAGAGTGGTGAAGTCCTGGAATGGGTTACCTAGGGAGGTGGTGGAATCTCCATCCCTAGATGTTTTTAAGTCTCAAGTTGACAAAGCCTTGGCTGGGATGATTTAGTTGGGGTTGGTTCTGCTTTGGGCAAGGTGCTGGACTTGAAGACCTCCTGGGGTCTCTTCCAGCCCTAGGATTCTATGATTATTTGCATTTCTCATCATTTTGTTTCCCAATCTCCTAGTTTTGTGAGTTCCTTCTGATACTCTTCACAGTCTGCTTTGGTCTTAACTATGTTGAGTGGTTTAGTATGAGCTGCAAATTTTGCCACCTCACTGTTGACCCTTTTCTCCAGATCATGTATAAATAGGTTAAATAGGATTGGTCCCAGAACGGACCTTTTGGGGACACCACTAGTCACCTTTCTCCATTCTGAAAACTGACCATTTATTCCTACCCTTTGTTTCCTGTCCTTTAACCAGTTATTAATCCACGAGAGGACCTTCCCTCTTATCCCATGACAGCTAACTTTACTTAAGAGCCTTTGGTGAAGGATCTTGTCAAAGGGTACGTCTACACTTGCACCCTAGTTCGAACTAGGGATGCAAATGTAGGCGACTGAAATTGCTAATGAAGCGGGGATTTAAATATTCCGTGCTTCATTAGCATGATCTTGCCAGCGCGTTACTCCGCTCAACAGCTGTTTCGAAAGTGAAAATGCGTGGTGGGACGCGTTAGTTCGAACCAAACCCCTTGGTTCGAACTAACGTTACTCCTCATGGGCAACAAAATGATGAGAAATGCAAAGTAATCATAGAATCCTAGGGCTGGAAGAGACCTCAGGAGGTCATTAAGTCCAGCACCTTGCCTAAAGCAGGACGAACCCCAACTAAATCATCCCAGCCAAGGCTTTGTCAAGTCGAGACTTAAAAATGTCTAGGGATGAAGATTCCACCACCTCCCTAGGTAATCCATTCCAGGACTTCACCACCCTCCAAGTGAAATAGTTTTTCCTAATGTCCAACCTGTTGAGCGGAGTAACACGCTGGCGAGATCATGCTAATGAAGCATGGGATGTTTAAATCCCCACTTCATTAGCAATTTCGGTCGCCTACATTTGCATCCCTAGTTCGAACTAGGATGCAAGTGTAGACGTACCCAAAGGCTTTCTGGAAATCTAAGTACACTATATGCACTAGATCCCCCTGGTCCATATGCTTGTTGACCCCCTCAAAGAACTTTAGTAGATTAGTAAGGCATGATTTCCCTTTACAGAATCCTTGTTGACTTTTCTCCAATAAATTATGTTTAATGCACTTAGCAGCTTTCTAATGCAGCAACAGTGACACTCAATGGCCACTCACGATAATGCACATAGCAATTCTGTAATGGAGCAACAGTGACACTCGGTGGCCACTCACGGTAATCCATGTAACAGTTCTCTAATGCAGTGGTTCCCAACCTGTTTTATACTGTCGACCGGCAAACTCATTCAAAATCGTTTGGTAGACCAGCATGGAAATATTTGCATATTGATTATGACAATTAATTTATTTGCATATTTTCATATTCATCATGATACTTAATGTTAAGCAGTCATGTGTTATTTTACATTGCATCTCTGCACACACAATACATGTCATTCATTGGCCTTAACCTGTGTGCTGATTCCTATTCACTTCAAACTATAGTTTTTAATAATCAATATTAGCTTACATTTTATGTTTCCTAAACTACATTATTATCAGTGAATGTAGAGTTATACAGAAAAAAGCTGTTCCAGACAAATAGTGAAGTATCCCTTCCCCAAATAATATGAAGGCTAAAGGCATAAAAACAGTGTGGAACATCAAAATCATACATTGTGAAACAGATGGCATGCTTTGCAGAATAGTTCTGGTTTTCACTAATTTTTGGGAAAGCCTCTTTTTTATAAGAATAGGGAGCCAGACATTTCTGCTAGAATAGTATTCTAGCTGGAGGAATATTTCTAATCAATTCACACCTCCATGAAAATCCTTTGAGCTTTTAAGAGCTGCATGTGAAGTTAATGCAAGATAACTGTGATTTGTGTGGTAAAACTTGGCTTCTCTTTGACTTGGTGGTTAAAAGTTAATGATTTCTAAGTAACCCAGTTTGGGTAAAAGTTGTTCATGGTGATTCATATTAAGCAGCTGAAAACAGCACATTTGCTTCCATTTAAATTATGCTGAAACTTACATTCATGCATGAATATTTCAGTATTTGTAAAGATATCTAGCCCATAGAATATCAGACAAATCAAAGGAGGGGGGACATGATGGTTAACAAGAACTTGAAAAACTGCTGCACATACACATAATAGTAATAGAGATGTAGCCGTGTTAGTCTGGTCTTGCTGAAACATCTTTTGTTTCAGCAAGACCAGACTAACATGGCTACATCTCTATTACTATTCTACATGCAAGGCACTCCATTTAGCCATTTGGAATGGAAATCCATCAACCATATGAAAAAACTTGCACAGATCCAGACAGACATCGTCTTTCTATTGTAAGCAGGGGGCTGAACTTCTGCTTGCTGTCAGCCAGCTAAAAGGAGGGGTGGGTGTGTCCACTACAGTTGTTTAGCTTTGCAAGGTAATTAACTGTTAACTGTTGACATGTAAATACTGCTCAGAAGAGAATCTGAGGTGTGGCTATGTAAATCCCATTCAGCCAGGGCTGATGGAAGGTCAGTGTTGGAATGGAATGTGGAGAATTGTATATAATTTGGGACTGTTGTGGGGTAACTAATCATGCTACCCCTAAATGTGGGAACTGTAAAACATGCCACCAGTGCTTGCAGGAGAGACACCACCATCATGGTAAGAGGTCTCGAAGAACAAGCCTCCCCTTCCAGAGCTGAGTGAACAGAGCTGGGGAAAGGGTTAAAGGGTTTGAGTCAGCCTGCTTCACACCTGCCAGGTGTGAGCTATAAGACTGGCCCAGCCTGCACCTTTCCTTTGTTTTAAGGACAGACCTAAAGCAGACTCCCTGAGGAGTTTTTTCTTTCGCTAGTCCAGTGAAAGCTGGATTCATTTGCCAGTCCAGCTGGTGGCTAAAGAGTTGAAATCAGTGAGAGCTGAAATCACTGGTTTGGCTGAGTGCCAGACCTGTTGCACCAGTGAGGTAGCGGCAGCAGAGCGGCGACCAGTGGCGTGGAGCGGCGGCAGGTGAGGAGTGGCCATCAGTGGCGTGGCGTGGAGCGGCGGCAGGTGCCCAGTGGAGCGTCCAGAGGCGTGGAATGAGACAGCTGGTGGAGCATGGCGGAGTTTCGTATAAGGTGCCCCCTATCTATCCCCCGCCCCCCATTTCTACCCAGGTTGGGAGGTGAAACCCTGCGGGTGAACTGTGGGACTCTGGGTGGCACGGACCAGGGACAGAGACTTTTGGGGCGTCGGACTTTTTGGACTTCGGGCGATTCTTGGCTGGGGTGGGGGCTTGGCTCATGTTTGGGGTTATGAACTCTGTTTGTGGTGTTTTCCCCCCAAGTTAATGCCGTATGACTTCTCTTTCTGTTTCATTAAATGTTTCTTTCCTACACTCAGACTCTGTGCTTGCAGTGGGGAAGCATTGCCTCTCAGAGGCGCCCAGGGTGCGTGAATTTCCCAGATTACTGGGTGGGGGCTCGAGCCGGTTCTATGTGAGATGGCCCCAAGATATTGAACCCAGCCCTGGTTACTGCCAGGCCTACCCGGCAGAAGGGTTACACTATCCAAGTGCAAAAAGATGGATATCGTACCCAAAATTTCACCATCTTGTTAGTCTTTAAAGTGCTGCATAGTCCTGTCTTTTGTTTCATACACCCCGCTCGTTCTCCATGCACTTAAATCCAAGCCAGCAAGATGCACAAACACCACCCACCCCACTTCCTGGGGAGTGAAACAGCACCAGGAGAGGCCACAAGAGAGAGCATATGCAGCTGTGTGGGCCAACCCCACAAAGAGAAGACAGGTAGAGAGAGAAAGAAACATAGGAGGAAGGCAGGCAACTCCACACCTGGAGTAATACTCCTGGATCCACCTGTCTGCTAAAGGGGACCCACCATCCTGAGCAGAGAACAGAGCAGCCCTTAAAATTGTGGACCTCACCTCCCTAGCAACCACTGCTGCTACTCAGCAACCTCTGCTATCAAACCCGGCCCTAGCTACAGGGGAGTCTCTAACTACAGCCAGGTGGGCCGTGAGCAGAGCCCTCGCCAAACCAGACACTCATCTCAGTGATAGCGGGCGGCTGCTGCTTCAAACCTAGTTGGATGGATCTTGCCTCACATTGATCATGCTCGAGGCTTGCGAGTCTCTCTCATGTTCCATCCTATGATGGGAGTAGACTGACAACTGACCTCTTTCCCCTTGCTTCTAAACCTAGAATAAGGGGGGGCAGAAAGTAAGCATCTTAGATGGCACTGTCCCTTTTCCTCTTTTCTCTCATTTAACACATTGCAGGGCACTGACACCACCTCCCATTATCACAGTAGGACTACAACAAGGATGGAACCCTTTGCACCTTGTAGGGGAGCCTGGATGGCCCTGCCTTGACAATAATAATAATGTCTGCCTTGACCACAGTGCGGATCTCTAACATTGCAAAACCCAGGCCCATCTCAAGTCTGGTGTACGTAAGCACGCAGGCAAGGCCTAGGGGGAAGCTTTGAGAGGCAGGAATGTTTTTTGCACAGTCCTGCAGATATGGCATGGTACTGTGAGACCATGCCAAGGACAACGGGAGGAACCTTGTATTGGTACATTTTATTTATGATAAGCAAAAAATCCAGATATAGTCATAAAACTGTTAACTATGCACATAGTTTTGCAACATCCTAAGTAGCAGGATGTACCCCAGATAGGACATTGGGTATTGTAGGTATTTTACACAATACATAATAAATTGGTAAATATTATTAGAATGACCAAGTCTCACTTTGCTATAAATTGGGCTTAGTAAGAAGAATCAATGGGAGGGAGGGAGCAGGATTCACTCACAGGTCCTGCCTGTTGTAACTGGATGTATATACACCTTTCACACCAGCTACAGCAGTGCATGGCATCCCAAAGAGTGCAAGTAAAAGGGACCATGACCTCCTGCCTGGTACTATAGGTGGCATATGGATGAAGTATAAGTGAACTAGGCTTTATTACTATATTATAGTAGATCTTTTATTAATTGTTTTTGTATTGCATTGAACTGTATTAATTGCTTTAGAATTTATAGTATTTAAGGTTTAAATTGTATAGTAATTATTTTTAAGGCTTGTAAAACATAAACAACTGTATGAACTGCTTAAAGCTTGCAATAAAAAGGAAAGTAGTGAAGTCTCCCTGGAGTGTCCTGATTTCCCTTGGATCTAAGATAAATCAAACCACACGACACCGCACCCTGAGGGCACCATGGACTGGACCCCATTGGACCCCACCCCCAGCAGGATGTTATGCTTATAAGAAGCACACAGGACCTTTTAAAGGAGAAAAGGCAATACTCTCCCTGCCAGCTTTATCCCCAGGCACTACCTGTCCCCAAATGGGAACTCAGCCTCCCACCATCGGCCACGTCCTCTAACTGCCCATACAGGAATGCAACTAGAAAGGAGCCCGTTGAACCTATCTCCACACTCTGTTGAGCTGGCTACTGTCGATTCACCAGCCACTATACCACCAGGCTGCGTGCCAAAGCAGGAAGCTCACAGCCTGAGAAGTAACCTACTGCCAGTACGGTTAAGGATTTCAAAGCACGCATCTCTTACTCATAAGAACATAAGAACATAAGAACGGCCGTACCGGGTCAGACCAAAGGACCATCTAGCCCAGTATCCTGTCTGCCGACAGTGGCCAGCACCAGGTGCCCCAGAGGTGGACCAAGACAATGATCAAGCGATTTGTCTCCTGCCATCCTCTCCAGCCTCTGTCAAACAGAGGCCAAGGACACCATTTTATCCCCTGGCTAATAGCCTTTTATGGACCTAACCTCCATGAAATTATCTAGCTTCTCTTTAAACTCTGTTATATTCCTAGCCTTCACAGCCTCCTCTGGCAAGGAGTTCCACATGCTGACTACACGCTGTGTGAAGAAGAACTTTCTTTTATTAGTTTTAAACCTGCTACCCATTAATTTCATTTGGTGTCCTCTAGTTCTTCTATTTAGGAACTAATAAATAACTTTTCTTTATCCGCCCTCTCCACACCACTCATGATTTTATACACCTCTATCATATCCCCTCAGTCTCCTCTTTCTAAACTGAAAAGTCCCAGTCGCTTAACCTCTCCTCATATGGGACCCGTTCCCAAACCCCTAATCATTTTAGTTGCCCTTTCTGAACCCTTTCCAAGGCCAAAATATCTTTTTGAGGTGAGGAGACGACATCTGTACACAGTATTCAAGATGTGGGCGTACTCATAGTTTTATACAGGGGCAGTAAGATATTCTGGGTCTTATTTTCTATCCCTTTCTTAATAATACCTAGCATCCTATTTGCCTTTTGACCGCCGCTGCACACTGTGTGGAAGTTTTCAGAGAACTGTCCACGATAACTCCAAGATCTCTTTCCTGATTTGTCGTAGTTAAATTAGCCCCCATCATACTGTACGTATAGTTGGGGTTATTTTTCCCAATGTGCATTACTTTACACTTATCCACATTAAATTTCATTTGCCATTTTGTTGCCCAATCACTCAGTTTGGTGAGATCTTCTTGGAGTCCCTTACAGTCTGCTTCTGTCTTGACTATCCTAAACAGTTTGGTATCATCCGCAAACTTTACCACCTCACTGCTTACCCCTTTCTCCAGATCATTTATGAATAAGTTGAACAGGATTGGTCCTAGGACTGACCCTTGGGGGACACCACTAGTTACCCTCTCCATTCTGAAAATTTACCATTTATTCCTACCCTTTGTTTCCTGTCTTTAACCAGTTCTCAATCCAAGAAAGGACCTTCCTCTTATCCCATGGCTATGTAATTTACACAAGAGCCTTTGGTGAGGGACCTTGTCAAAGGCTTTCTGGAAATCTACATACTATATCTACTGGATCCCCTTGTCCGCATGTTTGTTAACCCTTCAAAGAACTCTAATAGATTAGTAAGACAGGATTTCCTTTACAGAAACCATGTTGACTTTTGTCCAACAAATTATGTTCTTCTACATGCTTCACAATTTTATTCTTTACTATTGTTTCGACTAATTTGCCCGGTACTGAAGTTAGACTTACCGGTCTGTAATTGCCCGGATCGCTCTAGAGCCCTTTTTAAATATTGGTGTCACGTTGGCTACCTTCCAGTCATTAGGTACGGAAGCCGATTTAAGGGATAGGTTACAAACCACAGATAATAGTTCAGCAATTTCCCATTTGAGTTCTTTTAGAACCCTTGATGAATGCCATCCGGTCCCGGAGATTTGTTAACATTAAGTTTTTCTATTTGTTCCAAAACCTCCTGTAATGACACTTCAATCCGACAGTTCTCAGATTCATTACCCACAAAGGACGGTGCAGATTTGGGAATCTCCCCAGCCCTCAGCCGTGAAGACTGAAGCAAAGAAATCATTTAGTTTCTCCGCAATGGCTTTATCGCCCTTGATTGCGCCTTTATAGTTCGATCGCCTAGGGACCAACAGGTTTTTTAGCAGGCTTCCTGCTTCTAATGTACTTAAAAACATTTTGTTATTTCTTTTGAGTTTTTGGCTAGCTGTTCCTCAAAATCTTTTTGCTTTTCTTATTACATTTTTACACTTGATTTGACAGTGTTTATGTTCCTTTCTATTTATCTCACTAGGATCGGACTTCCACTTCTTAAAAGATACCTTTTGTCCTCACTGCTTCTTTTACATGGTGGTTAAGCCACGGTGACTCTTTTTAGGTCTCTTGCTATGTTTTTTAATTTGGGGTATACATTTAAGTTGGGCCTCTATTATGGTGTCTTTAAAAGTTTCCATGCAGCTTGCAGGATTTGGCTCTAGTCACTGTGCCTTTTAATTTCTGTTTAACTAACCTCCTCATTTTTGCGTAATTCCCTTTTGAAATTAAATGCCAGGGTGCTGGTCTGCTGAGGTGTTCTTCCCACCACAGGAATGTTGAATGTTATTATATTATGGTCACTATTCCCAAGCGGTCCTGTAACGGTTATTTCCTGACCTGATCCTGCGCCCACTCAGGACTAAATCGAGAATTGCCTCTCCCTTGTGGGTTCCTGCACCAGCTGCTCCAAGAAGCAGTCATTTAAGCCATTGAGAAATTTTATCTCCGCTTCTCTTCCTGAGGTGACATGTATCCAGTCAATATGGGGTAATTAAAATCCCCATTATTATAGAGTTCTTTGTTTTGGTAGCCTCTCTAATCTCCCTCAGCATTTCAATGTCAGTATCCCTGTCCTGGTCAGGTGGTCGGTAATATATCCCTACTGCTAATTTCTTATTTTTGGAGCATGGAATTACTATCCATAGCGATTCTATTGAACATGTTGATTCATTTAATATTTTTATTTCATTTGATTCTACTCACACAGAGCGAGGGGAAGGCCAAATGCTGAGGACTGTTCATGTCTCCCGAGAGCCATGTCCAGGCTGCTCAAGTCCATCTCTGCCAGTTGTTTCTCTGGCCGTGGCCCCTGCATTGATTCCTCTGCAAGCGCAGCAGAAAAAGCCCAGCATCAGATCTCGCTACACTGAGCTCTATAGCTGTGGGAATTCTTCCTTTTTACCTGTCTCCCTCTCCTATCTATATTGGGGCCCGTCCATGAACACTGACTGAGTCAACCATGACATAGCTCCGCTCTCGCATCATGTACCTTGCGCGATGGTGTACCTGCATAATTCCTGTTGGCTCCCGAGACCTTAACCCATGGAGATGCTCATCTAGAATGCCTGCAGGTGTCCTGTAGAAGGACACGGCAGAAGCAGGAGCAAGGACAAAGAGAAAGACACAGACAGAGAGAATGTATTGGCCAATACAATAAAGCAATAAGAGAGAAACACATGGGAGGAAGGCAAACCACTTACCACGTGGTGTAATCCTCCTTGATTCAAGTATCTGCGGAGCAGGAGAGTGCGCTCCAGAGAAATAAGCAGCCCTTACAAATGGGTTCTCCCATAACCAAGGCTGCTCTTCAGGAACACCTGAGGTAGGCCTCGCTCTCTAAGCAAAAGGGGCATCCCTACCTGGACCCAAGTGGGCTGTAAGCAGAGACATTTCCAAAAAAGACACTTAGTTCAGTGGCAGCGATGGCTGCTCCACTCCCAGCTGGACGGTTCTCGCCTCGCTTTGATCATGCTCCTGAGTTCGCTGTTCTCACTGTCTTTGCATCTCCTGACGGAAGGACAGTGTGACCGTTGACTTCTCTTTGCTTGCTACTGAACCCAGCAAAGGAGGAAAAACAAGCAACTTAGCGTCTTAGTCCGCAAGGACTCATCATTGCTTCTTCTCCCATATAACGCACCGCAGCCTCCTACCATTGGCCACCCCCTCCAGCTGCCACTGCAGGAAAACAACTAGAAAGGAGTTTGTTGAATCCCCGTTTCCCCCACCTCTCTCGGGGCTGGAGTGCACAAAATCTACTATCCTGGGGCCTCCCAGGCTCTGGTGTGCAAGGGGAATGTCCTTCTGCCTCTCAGTTGGGGGCCATGTCAGTGAGGGCTTTTTTTATTGGTTTGTCTCTCACTGGTTTGCAGCTCCCCGACTGATTTTTCTGTTGGTCAGTGGTACCTGACCCCAAAAAGGTTCCTCACCCATGAATTATAAGGAACTATAACCACCCAGATCTCTCCACATGCATGCCCTTCCAGGATGCTCTCTGGTCCTCTGAAGAAAGGCATAGGTGAAAATTGGAGAACACTGTGGACAGACCAGAAACTACAGAATATCTCTAGTTGCATGCCGGTCATCCTCTTTCATATTCACAAGGCTACCAAGCTATATGTTTGCACACACCAAGCCCCGCCAAATTGGGAGCGTGCTTCCTCTTCCCAGCCTCAGGACTCATCCATGGAGAATTTGAATAGGCAGTGAGGAGCCCAGGAAGCACTGGCAAAGGCATGCTTTTCATCTCACAATGGGGCTGGACTCTGTGGGTATGTCTAGAATGGCGGGTTTTTCTGGGATACCTCTGGTATCCCGGAAAAACTTCACCATGTCCATGGAACGCGTTTGCTCTTCCACTTTTTTTGCGGAAGAGCAAACATGCTCTTCCGGGGAGCCCTGTATATTTCGTTCTATAAGGACTAAGGGTTCTGCCAAAAGAGGAAGCTTTTCTGCCATTTGGCCCTGTCTAAATGGGGCCAAATGGTAGAAAAGCCTCTTCCAGAAAAGCAATCGGAAAAAACTACACAAATTGCGGAGCGCAATTTGCGTAGCTTCTTCCGATAAAAGAGTGTAGTCTAGACCTAGTCTGACTCTCACCTTTCCCCATGGTTGCAACGTTCCCTCTAATCTTATCCATTTTGTCACGGCTCAATCCCCCAACCTGACACTATGCGTGCAGAGTTGGGGGGCTGACTAGCAGAATAACCTCTGCAAAAACTGACTCAGTGATTCCCAGAGACAAACTTATTCAATCTCAGTCCCTCTGAGATTCAAAAATCAAGACTGGTTCCTCGCTGCCACCACCCAAGTAATTCTAAGAAAATCAGGGAAGAGATCACTTGGGAAATCCCCCCCTGCCCCAACCTCCGTTTAGCTTGGCAATGGGAAAACAGAGGGAATTCACAGACAACAATGGACTCTGCCCTTGTAACTAGGCACTTAGTCCTAAGGACACAACAATCAACCAATACTGGTTAAGTAGAATAAAAAGAAAACTCTTATTAGCAAAACGAAACTATTGTTGCAAGCATAGTAAATTGGCTAGATGGTACATAGCCACAATTTGATATACACTCAGGGAAAGTCCCTGAGTGTAATCCTTAATTACAAAAGAGAAAAACAATTAGCCAACTCAGACATGATTTCCAAACCCACAAACAAGGAAAACAATAAACCCTGATGAACTATCTAAACTTTTCCCTACTTACACATGTCAAGAAGTCCATTCCTGGGGAAAGAAAATCTCTCATCTCCCTCAATACCTGGGAGAAACTGCTCTGATCTCAAACAAAGAAAAGAGAAAAAACGCTTTTTCAGTTTGAAATTCCTACCTGCATTGTTATTGGCTGATTGCCTGAACCACCCCCATCCAACACCTTTGCCTGGTACCTGAGTTAACCCCTTAGTCACCAGGTGCTGGTCAGCACTCCTTCTGATCATGACACATGTGCAGAATAAATTTTGTATGTGCATCAAGGCTTGTGTGAACATGCACCACTAGTAGAAACAAACAACCTACCTGTGGGCACTCTGCTAATCAACTGGGCAGCATTTGAATCTCACAAGTGCACAGGGAACACTATTTGGTTGTAAACCCAACCCCAAAAGAAAAACCTAAGTTATTGGGGTCTGTGTAGGCTCTCACAGCTCTTCCCCCTTCCCCCAAGAGTGAGTCCACAGCTCCCTTTCCCATTACACCAGAGGCCCTTGACTTTATCTCAGATGTGTGCACCTAACCAAATTGCTCATGTCCTCTGAGGCAAGCCTGGGGCAGCAGAGAAAGGGATTAGAGGTCCATGACTCAGCCTTTTGCCCAGTGACATAGCAGGCAGAGAGCTGGGGACTGAGTTACAGGGGAGTTGCTCCCCAGTAAGCTACTGCATTTCAGGAAGACTCTGCAGCACCAGACAGCACATTGAGAAGGCACAAAACGTTCCCCCAAACTGTTCACCCCGAGGCTGTTCAGCCTCCTCCCAACACTGACACCAATTTCCATTGGCTCTGACTCCTCAGCTTTTCGTTTCCGGGGGCTCCTCCTTTTCTGTGTCTCTGCCTTCTGGGGCCAGACTGCAGGCTCCAGCCCCACAACCTGGAAGGCAGAAGGTGAGGGAAGGGGCAGAGGGGAAACTAAGGGGAAGGGGGGCGGGGAGAGGAAGAGGCTTGTGCTGAGGGGAGGGGTGGGCAGGGCAGGAGAAGAAAGGGGCAGGAACCAAGGGGCAGGGTGGAGAGACAAATGCCAGGGGGCCAAGAGGAGACAATGAAGAAAAGGGCGGTAGGGAACAGGGTGATGCTGGGAGAGGAAAGGGGAGGAACAATGGGGGCAAGAGGGCTGAAGAGGAGAGGGGAGGAGTGGATGCCCGGAGAAAAGGCATTGAAAGGAGGGGTGGGCATGAGGAAGGCAGGGGATGGAGCAAGTCATGTGTGAGGGCACAGAGGGGTATGAGGGGAACTGGGGCAAAGGGTAGTGAGGGGATGGGCACCAAGGAGAAAGAGGGCAAGGAGGGCTGGGGCAGTCAGGGAAGGGGGAGGCACAAGGAAGGTGCAGGGTTAAGGGAAGGTGCAGGTGCCAGGGGATTCTGGGGGTGAAGCACAAGGGCAGACACGTGGAGGGAAGGGACGGGCACCAGAGGAGAGAGGCGGGTGTTAGGAGAGGGGATGGAGAGGGGTAGCTACAGATGATCAGAGTGGGGCTAGAGAAGTGGGCACTGGGGGAAGAGAAGAGCAGGTTCAGGGGAGGGGAACAGGTCCCATGAGGGCTGAGGGGAGTGAGAAGGGCAGGAGTCAGGACAGCGGGGGGGGGGGGGGCAATCAGGCACCAGGGGAGCAGATGGAGGGAGGGGAGGGGAGGAGACATGGCAGCAGAAGGAAAAGGGAGAGGTTTATAAGATATTTATTAATAACTTGGGTGCCACAGTGGCACATCTGAACAAGCCACATGAACTCAATACTGGTGCACAAGACAAAATTCACTCTGCTCATAGGAGGAAAATTTTAGAGGGAACACTTCCTTCAACCTCTTCCCCTTCCCCCCCAATTAATGCAATGAAAATTGGGTTAATGCAGTTGTAGGATAGTTGCATGAGGGGTCCTGTGAGGGCCAAACTCATCCTTAGTGGTAGGAGGACAGTGGGAAGAGTTCTTAGAGGGGGTCACAGACACCTTTTACTTCTGGTTATGTGTCCATCTTCACCCCAAGAGTACTACCTCCGGGGCTGGGACTTCTTGTGGCAGGGAGTGTGGCTAACAGGGGTGTATGTGTCAGGGGGCATGGCTAAAGGGAGTTGGAGGCGTGGCTAATGTACCCCTAATTTTGGTTCCGAAAATATGGGGCACCATATTTATAATAGCACAGAAAGCAGGTCTGTGCTACTTCCAATAGCACTATCTCTTACAAGAGCAGTTCCTTACTCCTGGAAATCAGAAATTGCTACCTGTAGCACATTCCTACAGGAGGCAGTTCTGCACAAAGAACTGTAGGGAACTGCCCTCTGTAAGATTGTGCTACTTCCGGTAGCAGTTTCTCACTATCTGGGACCGGCAGCACATTCCTACAAGGGAGCCGCTTTCTACATACCGGAACAGGCAGCACTTTGGAAACTACAACTCCCAGGACGCATCGCAGCACGAAACCCATCCCCTGGTGTGCCGGGTCAATGTCCGGACTGACTATGTCACTTCCTTACTCACCCACTTCTGTTTCCGTTCCGCCCCTCGCTGTTGGAACGGAAGCTTTGGCGAAAGCCCCCTCGTCCAATCAGGAAGCGCCGGGCTCACTGGGAGAGCAGGCATTGGATACTACCTCTTCTAGGTGCCGCTGGCCCTACAATGGCTGATGGGAGATGTAGGCCCCGGCACACTACATTTCCCACCGGCCACTGCGGCATCCTCGTTCGGGCTGTAGCTGAGCTGGGGGCGCCCGGCCGTGGTCGGGCTCGGGGGCGGGGCCATGGCTGTGGGGGGCGCCCAGAGCCGAAGGGTTACGGGGAGGATCGAAACTGAGGGGGCTGGGGAGAGAGTGGCGATCTCGGCAGTTCGGGGGGCGGGGTGAGTGGCTGGGGCCATCTGGGACTCGCTGGGGGCCATCGGCAGGAGGGGGAGGGGAGATGAGGGGGTGTCACATGAGGCCTGGTGCGGGTGCCCTAGGCGGAGGGGGTGAAAGGGATCAGGGGTGGGGTTCTTTAAGGTTAATTCGACCTCCCCACCTCCTACTGCGGCCCAGCTGGCAGGACCCCGGCCAGGGCTAGAGCAGCCCCCTCCGCCTATGGTGGGGAAGGAGCTGTCCTCAGTTGTTAAGTTCGTATAACAACTTAAATATTCTGGGTGGCTTTTACATCTTTAATTAGGGGGCTGGATCTAGGTGAGAGGGAGAGGGTGTGTGCACCTGGGGGTGTGGGAGCAGGAGATTAAGTGGGCTGGTGTGCAGGGAGGGTGCAAAAGCACCCCCCATGATCTTCCAAGTAAGCATGCTCCAGCTGGCCAGGGGAATGCTGTGGCTGATTTTCCTGCTTACTTGGGGGACCATGATGGGTGCATTCACACCCTTGCAGTACACATTTACCCCCAAAAAAGCACATACACCCCACAGAAGTTCCTGCGTGTGGGCCTGTTCAGTGATACCAGAGGAAGAAATTGAGGCCCTGATGCCAGCCAGGTAAGCAAAGTTGATGGGGGGAGCTAAGGTGCCCCACTGCAGCCTACTGTCTCCAGTCCTGGGAGGGGGCTTTCATCCTTCTCACTGTGATTGGCTAACCCCAATGGCAGCACAGTTTAGGGCTGCTCCACCTGTGACTGTTCTCATAGCAGCTTGCACTTCCCACCACTCCTTGACAGAAATTTCTGGCTCCTCACTCCATGAGAACCCTAACCCCATGGGGACCCTAGCCTCAAGCTGTGAAGCCTAAGAGACCCTACTTTTCTCACCATGCCTCTCATACACCTTTTTCTCCTTGTTCCAGCTACCTGCTTAGTGCCTCAGGGTTCCTTGCTCCTGCTGTGAGATCTCTGTACAGAGATGGAGCAAAAGTACATCCCCAGAGATCCTGTGCAGAGATCCTGGTATCTCTTCCCTTCAAGATGGTACACACAGTTTCCAGTGGAGGGAAAGGGGAGTAACCTACTCCCTCTCCCCACGTTTAGTCATCTCTGATGTAAAAAATCCACACTTCTGTGCCAGTACAAATGGAGAAATAGATCTCTCTGCATTTTTTAGACAGAGCAAGTGGCACTGTTAAACAAAGGTGTGTTGGAATTAGAGTTATAGAATGCACAGTCCACAAGCACAAAATACAAAAAAATAACAGCCAAATATCAGAATGCATCCTTCCTCTTGAGAATCTTCCCTCTTGCCAAGGAGCCAGTTGGTGGCAATACTGAGGGGCTAGTGCCCCAGCTGTTGGGAAATAATACACAGGGCACTGCCCTCCCAGATGGGGTCACTACCTTAGTAGTGGTGGTGGTGATGGGAAATTTTTGCAGGGCACTGCCTTGCCAGCAGGGGTCATTGCTCAAATAGGGGATATGCGCACACATGCACACACAGGGCACTGTCCCATATTGGGTGGTCAGTCTGCTATTTCAGACTTTGCGAGATGAGCCAAATGATGAGGTTCTTTGTCACAGAGTGACTTTATTTATAACAGAGTCTCATTAATAACAAATTTACAACCTCTTGCCAACCCCATGCCAGCAAACATCCCACAACATAGAGACCTAAAGGGAAGCAACTTCAATGTGAAGCAAGGAGATGTTGCCTAAAGGACCTTGTGAGGGCCTGTGATGAAGGAGATAAATTGCAACTGCAATGGGGAAAGTCATAATCCACCAGAGAGAAAACCTGACTCTCCTGGGAAATCAAAGCAGCTGCAAATAGCCTCTGTTTCCCCGAAATTTGGGGTTGGCACAGGAATTCTCCCCTACCCCCTCTACACCTGTTCATTGTCTGGCAGTCTCCAGGGTAGATCAGAGCTAGAGAGTCCTAAACAAACCCCACAGCCTAGTGTGACCAAACCCATCCCTGTATGCATATCTTACATACTGTTGCAATAATCTTTGGACAAAATAGGCTTTTTTGAGGGAATATCTGAAAAATAACTCACTACCCAACCTTTGCATGGTGAAATGTACATAAAAAAGTTATGAACCCCCCCCCCCCTGCCCCCCGTATTGTTAAAGGCACATGTTCCAATACATGGAGTACTTATTAGGTAACACTGGTCAAGCAGTCCTGTCCTAAACAAAGGGATGTGTTTGGCTCAGTGTACATATCAGCTGTAACCAGAAGCCACAGCAGACAAGAGGGGGAAGAAGAGAGGAGCATTTCAGCATACTCAAGTGAAAAGAAACAGCACAAAGTCTCCTTCCTCCACTAGATTTCATGTCTCCCTACTCTCAACAAGAGTCTCCTCATGTAAGCTGCTGTTTCCACCCCCCCCCCCAGCCACACAGACAGGGCCAGGGGCTGTGCTGGGATGCTGGCTGTGCAATGCAATGCTGCCGCTGTTCCTGGCCTGGCTTTGCGTGTGTGCTAGTGGTAGGAGAGACATAGCATGGGCCCTTTTTCTTTTTGCCCCCAGCCACACCCATGAAGGAGCTAGGCTGGGAAAAGTGCCTTCCAGTGCCAGGGACTGACATGGGCGTGCGGGCAGGGGGGCTGTGAGACAGGTAGGCTATGTCTACACTGCAGAGTTTTTGCACAAAAACAAAGTGAACACATATAAAATTGACAAATCAGATTTTAGAACGGGCGGGGTAAGGGGGGGGAGGTTAATCAGATCTTTCACATGTGTTCACATCAGCAAAAAGTGACTGAAAATCAGAGTCAGGGCTCAAGGTAGGAGTAGCAGCCCAGCCAAGTGGCTCACTCCTAGGGTAAGAGGAGGTGCAAGGGGCAGGACCACAGTTCCTTGCGCTTCTCTACAGGCTCCAGTGCTCCTGCGGGGACCCCAGATTGCCCAGAACCCTGGGGCACGTGCTCTTTGGGCCACAGGCTTAATCTACCATTGCTCCTCGGGAATAATGAGGGCAAAGCTTCTTGTTCAGGGCCAGCACCCCGTGGACCAGAGCAATGCCATCCACTGTAAAATGCAGCATCTCAATGTCCTGTGTGCAGCACAGGGGACATCTCTTTGAATTTGGAATGAATTGTTAAGTAGGAGACCTGGGGATGCTGTATTCTCCCCAGTTACATCACTGGCACCCTGCCCATGCAAGACATGCCTCTGTCCCCAGACTGAGCAGGATTAGAAGTGGGTGGAGTGAGCTTTCTATGCAGGGACAGGGCAGTGCCCCCCTGCAGGACAGCAGCACTGGCCTTCCACTCAGACAGCAGGCAGCTGATCTCCGTGCCCCCCAATTCAGACGTCCTGGCAGGATGCACTGGGGCACTCACAAGAGCCTTTCTGTCAAGGCCCTGTTTTGGGAATGGAGCCAGTCACACCTGGAGCAGATTAGGGCAGTTAATCCTGGCTAAATACAACCCCACAATGCGCTGTGGTTTTTACAAACTCTGCTGAAGGCCCTTTATGGCTTGTGGATGGGAGCGAGTAGGCAGGATGCTGCTGAATGGTGGACTGATTTAATACAACAAGAGTTCCCGGGAGGAGTGACAGGGCTTCTCACTCTAATCCCTGTACTGTGAGTGGCAGTGCACAGGCCTGCCGACGGGGGCAGGGGGAGGGTCAAAGGGGGCAATTGCCTCAGGGTCCAGGGATTTGTAGCAACAGCAGGGACCAGAGTCCCAGACCCTATAAATCATCACCTGAGTGCCGGGCCACCTGCTCCGAGCAGTGTTAAGAGCTAGAGGGAGGAAGGTGCGTTGCACTCTGGGCAGCACTGAGGAGTGGCTGCCCTCAGACCCACTCCTGAGAATGTAGAGCCTCATGCCCCCCCTCCCCCCAATGTTGCCCGGGCTCCACAGAGGCTGTCAGCTCCCCTGGCACTATATCATTTCATAAGGGTCGCCTCTTCCCCTGAGTGTCTTGTCTTTTCCTTTCCACTTCGGGGAAAGGCTATTTTCTCCTCTCCTGTTTGGTTTTTGGCCCTCCTCTCTTTAACTCCTGATGGTTCTTTTGCCCATCCCTGACCAATTTCTGCAAGGGGCAGGTCAAGGAGTGCTTGGTAGCTTGTAGTGCCTATAGCACACCACTCGAAAGGCTGGTTCTAGACTGCCTGACATGGAGCCCTCCCTACTGTCGTGCAGAACGTGCTGTCCTAATTCCCCAACACCAGTGCTTCATCTGTGCTGGGACTTGCCAAGGCTCAGCCCTGGCATTGCTAGGCTTTCAGCATCAGTTATGAAAGCTAAAAAAAAAAAAAATTGCTAGAGCCCCAGTACTTCATTGTTTGAGCCTTGGCACTTTGTTCATTACAAACGTCATTGTCAGCCCAGCTGGAGAGCCAGCAGTCTGCTGCCAT
This sequence comes from Rafetus swinhoei, assembly GCA_019425775.1. Taxonomy (NCBI): domain Eukaryota; kingdom Metazoa; phylum Chordata; order Testudines; family Trionychidae; genus Rafetus; species Rafetus swinhoei. Next base: position 16,266,895 of record JAFJHL010000483.1, on the reverse strand, counting down.
TGAAATTAAGCAGTGGACATTTGAGGATATGCCACTTTCTGAAACTGATCACAGCCATGTTGCGGGTCATTAGAAAAGCTCCACTTAAAGAGACTGGCTGCACAGTCACCCTGTGCAGTTCAAAACCAGCTCAGAGATGAACACAGGTGTTTTGGCAGTTTGAAACCTGGTAGACGGACGGATCCCTGACGAGAGCGTGATTAACAACCGTTGTTGTGCCAAGCAGACGCCATAGTCATGACCTGTGGTGACCTAGCACCATAAAGGACATCGAGAAGACAGGTGGGAGGATGAAGAGATCTGCATACAAAGTCAGGGGCAGTAGATCAGTGTTCAGGTTGTGTTCCCCGTGAGTACCAAGCCTGGGCCGGAGAAGCTAACAATCCAACCAGTGAACCAAAGTTGGCAATGACTCCTGGTCATGTGCTGTCTGACTGTTACCCCAGTGTGTCACCATCCTTCAATTTTCTATCCATTGGAAATTCTTCAGCTTAATATTGAGGGCCCATCAGCAAGGCTACATCTAGACTACACACGCCTTTTTTGAAAGAGGATTTTTCAAAAGATACTTTCGAAAAAGCCTCTTTCAAAAAAGAGCATCTTGATTGCATTACGCAAATCGAAAAATCAATCCGCCCCCCCCCAAAAAAAGGCACCCGGAACTGCTTCTTGCAGGGCATGGGGGCAGCATTTACTTCCCGATGCTGCTCCATGCCCTTTGCAGAGACGCGTGTGTGACGGCTTTAGTTCGGGGCGCGAGCGCGCTACCCCCGATCCGGGGTTACAGCCCAGCGAGCCCTCCGTCTGAATGCTATAAAGTCCCAGGTTAAATGGGCGCGAGCTCCCGTGCCACCCCCGGGGGGGGGGGTGGCATCAGGGCCCAGCGAGCCCTGCGTCCCTGATTCCCTCTCTCGGGGCACCTTGGAAGGTCACCATGGTTCTCGTGGTGGTGGTCCCGACCACCTTGCACCCGTTCGCTCCTCCCCAACGTTGTGTGATATATGGAGGGGTAAAGGGGGTGGCTAGGGGGACCCGGGCCCACCCTCTCCACCGGGTTCCAGCCTGGGGCCCTAAGGGTTTGGGTCTCGACCCTTACCTGGCTGACGGGGTCCCACCCCGTAATGCGTCAGCCCATGGGCGCCAGTACGGCCCTGCCCCGGGCTGCTTCCTAGCCTCCCCCAAATCAGCGGTTCTCGGTCCTGGACCATCAGCCCTTACCTCACTGTTGGTGGTACGCAAGAGTCTGTCCCGTGGCTCCTCTGGAGTCCCGGCTTCCCGTCTCAGCCGGGGAATCGCCTCCCCGGCGTCCTCCTCCTTGCTCCGGCGCGACTTTTAAACGTCCCGCCGGAGGTCACACCGCCCCTCTCGGCCCCGTCCCTGGCGTTTCTGGCGTCCCTGCGCAGGGCCGCAGGAGGTGGAGTTGCGTTCCGGCATCCCCTGCCTGGGGTGTGCATGTCTGAGCCGGCCCATCGGCCGGCGCGGTTTGCCGCGGCCGCGGAACTCTGCTCCGCGCCGGGCTTGGGGGATGCGGCGTCCTGGCGGCGCGCCAACTGGGCAGCGCCTCCCGGGCTTTCTGCCGGGGCCGGAGCCGCTACCCCCTCCCCCCGCCCGCTCTAGTGCGGGCCGCTGCTGGCCTGTCACAGCATGCTTAAAGATATCCCCCTGGACAGCCGTTGCTCTTCTCCTGCTTCTGGCTTGCCTACCTCCTAGAGGGAAAGCAAAGCTGCTGCAGTGCTTGCTCTGGTTGCCCTGCTTTCTTGGACACCACAGCAGTTTCTTTTCTGTTTGGTTTTCCTGCTTTTCATTGTGTTTTTGGCCATGGAGCCAGAGCTGCCCCACGCTGCCATGCTGCAGTTTCTGCTGCATCTTCATGATTCCGCCATGAAGCTCCTGCCCCATATGGACCCGGACCAGAGCTATGAAACCTTTGTCTGGGATGCAGGAGCTATGCCCTTGCCTCCAAACTTTTTTGGGGACAGGCAGATTTGGAGGCATGAGACGAGTTCGGACTGGTGGGACCGATTCGTCATGGAGCTCTGGGACGATGAGCAGTGGCTCCGCAACTTCCAGATGCAGAAGGCCACGTTCCAGGAGCTGTGTGCCTGGCTCGCCCCTGCTCTGCAACACCAGGACACCCACCTGCGGACCCCCATCCCCCTGCAGAAACGAGTCGCTATTGCCCTTTGGAAGCTGGCCACCCCCGACAGCTACCGCTCTGTGGGACACGGGGGGAGGTCTACCATTGGGGCCATTTTGAAGGAGGTAAGTCACTTTTGGGGGCAGGCCGTGCTGAGTGGGGGGGCTGAAAAAGGGGGACCGCCAGGCAAGGGCAAGGGGGAGTGGGAGATGGAGTGGCACTTGGAGGCGGCTCCTCGGCCAACCCTGCGCTGATGCGGGGAAGGGGGGCATGCTGACAAGAGGAGGGGTGGGGCGGTGGGGGGGGTTCTCCTCCCAAGGTCTTAGGATATGTCTAGACTGCATGCCTTTTTCGACAGAGGCTTTGTCGAAAGATACTGTCGACAAAGCCTCTGTCGAAAAAAGAGCGTCTAGACTACAACTAGTTCTGCCAAAAAAGCAAGCCGCTTTTTTGAAAGAAAGTGTAGACGCTCTCTTTTGAAAAAGCACAGTGTGGATGCAATAGCACCTTTTTTCAACAGAACTCTGTCAAAAAAAGGCATTATTCCTCGTAAAACGAGGTTTACCGCCTTTGACAAAACTGCCGCATTCTGTCGACTTACTGTTGACAGAATGCGGCGGTAGTGTAGAAGCAGGTATAGGTTTGTTGACAAAAGTCCACTTTTGTCGACAAAACCCTGTAGTCTAGACACACCCTTAGGTACTCTGTCTAACTCCCCTGGTTTCTGACTGTCTATTTGTGTATTTCTACAGGTGGTGAGGGCCATCAATGCGGAGTTGCTGAAGAGACTCGTGCGTCTGGGAGACCTGGACACCATAATTGCCGGCTTTACTGGGCTTGGCTTCCCGAACTGTGGAGGAGCCCTCGATGGGACACACATCCCAATCCGCGCATAGCCCCATCGAGCAGCCCAATTTATTAATCGCATAACGGGACAGTTTATGGACATTTGTGTTGGGTGGTCGGGGCGGGCACATGATGCCCGCATCTTCCGCAACTCATACCTAGTGCTTGGGGACGTGCAGATGCCAGTGTGCATTGTGGCGGATGCGGCCTAACCCCCGATGCCATGGCTTATGAAGCCCTGCACCGGCCACCTAGATGCAAACAAGGAGCTATTTAACACGCATCTTAGCCAGGCTCGCATGCAGGTGGAATGCGCGTTCGGCTGCTTGAAAGGGAGGTTTCGTTGCCTCCTCACATGGCTGGACATGGGCGAACGCAACAGCCCCAAGGTGGTGGCTGCATGTTGCGTGCTCCATAACCTTGTGGAGAGGAAAGGGGAGGCCTTCCTGGCAGGGTGGGGAACAGGTGCTGATGGTGAGGGAAGGCAATTCGAGCAGCCCCGGACAGCTGCCATTCGCCAGGCTCACCAGTCTGGTGTTCACATCCGAGAGGCCCTGAGGGAGAGTTTCTCTGAAGGAGCCCACTGACTCTCCCCAGGGTGCCAGTGTCAGGGGCAGGCAAGGCTAGAACCTCCCGCATAGTGGTGCAGACTGAAATGTGCTGCTGGACCAGTGTTGCGCCACTCGGCCTCTGCTTCTGTCCTCTGCTGAAGAGTTCTGTTGAGGTCCTGCTCCTGCAGGGCCACTACATGCTCTTTCAGCAGGTCCATGTAGACACGCCAGTGGTGGGGCAGTGGTGGTGGGGCAGGTGTGGTGCTACCCTCTTGCATGGGGGGTCCGGCTGTGGAGGAAAAGAGGAGACAATCGTATGTGTGCACCTGCTATCCCCGAGGTCATGTTGTTGCTGTAAGGGGCCCTCCTTCGGACAGGAGACTCTCAGAGGTTTTACACATGACACCATCATGTGTGAGTTGGGCAGCAGCCTGAGCATCACAGGGGCCTCACAGTGGCAATGGGACAGGAAGGCCCCCCCACCTCCCACTGCCAACCCACCTATGTGTGGTGATCCCTCAAAGCGCTCTCTTGATGTTCCCTCCACCATGTCCGAGGACGCCTGGAGGCCTCTGGGGTCTGGAGGACTGGCTCCTGGGATAGGGTCGTTGCTGTCTCTGCTTCCTCTTCCTCCTCCTGGTGCAGCTCTCCTGTCCCTTCTTCCTGCTTATCCTCCCTCAGGGGTTGGGCCACAATATGGTGGGGTAACCCAGACTCCACAACATGCAGTGGGGTCTGGGTCTGGGCTTCCCCACTGCCCAGAGTCTGCTCCAGGTACACATAATATGGGCAGCTCCGTGGGGCTGCCCCGGAGCGGGAGCTCTGGTCTCGGGCCTTGGCATACCCCTGCCGCAGTTCTTTCACCTTGGCCCTCACTTGGTCCAGGGTGCGGGGGTGATGCCCTTTCTTGGCCAATCCCTGGGCCACGTGTCCATATATGTCCGTGTTCCTGTGGCGTGACTGCAGGGTCTGCAGGGATTCTTCCTGAGACCAGAGCTCCAGCAGGTTTTTTATTTCAGGCCCTGACCAGGCTGGTGCCTGCCTTTTGGAGCCCCTGGGTGGCTGTCCCGAGAAGGGACAGGGGGACCTTGAGGCTGGGACAGGGCTGGCACGGGTGCTGTGGCTGGCTTCCGTAAAGCAATGCCTGTCTGGGTGCCTATGCCTTTAAGAGGCTGCGGACAGAAACAATAGAGCTGCTCAGCATGGTAAGGAAGGCCTGTCCACCAGGGCTTCTTCCTGGAGGCCCTTTTTTTCAAAAGAACAGGCTCCCCGCATCCACACACACCTTTTTTCGACAGATCTGTATCGAAAAAGGCATTCTTCCTCGTAAAACGAGGTTTACCACTGTCGACAAAACCGCTGTGTTTTTTCGATTTACTTTCGAAAGAACACGGCAGTAGTCTAGACGCAGGTAAAGTTTTTGCGAAAAAAGACCACTTTTTGTGAAAAAAACCCTGTCGTCTAGACACACCCCAACTAAACACGGCCTCGTTTGTGCCTTGGCCACTCACCACAAGGCTGTTGTAAGGGTCCTACAAGGGTCAGGCACCAGTGCAGGGGGTAGATCAGGGCACTTTGGGGCAGAACCAGGATGCCCTGTACTGCATATTTTTTTCCTGGGTACCACAGGAAGCAGAGAACACAAGTATAACTACACTGCAGTTGTGAGACGGATTGCGGCACATGCAGATGTGCCTAAGCGAATGTGTATCTGGCTAGCATGGGTACCAATAGCAGGGAAGCCATGGCCACTCAGGGTCCCAGGAGCATGCTGAAGCCAGTGCTGTATTATATGAGCTGGCTGGGTCAGATCTAGCGCCAGTATGGCTACTCATGCTGCAGTCACACCTCTGACTGCAGTATAGACATACCCTAAGTTACAGCAGCCTCCAGGCTGCTCTAACTTACAGTGGGGCTGACACATCCCTGCAATTGCACTGCATGGATAGCTCCTTTTACCAGGGCACTTCAGAGCCCTTCGTAAAGCTGTGTCAGTACCATTATCTCCATCTTATGAGTGGGGAAACTGACGTAATGGTTGCTTGGGAGAATCAACAATAGAGTGACTGAAGCAGGAACAACTCGGGCACGGCTGGCGGGGATGGATTTGGAGAAACTAGACCCCAGAGGTTTGGCTTGTTGCAGTACACACAGTTAGGTCCCAGCCCTGTAGATGGGGGAAAGGGTAGCTCCCAAGTCATTAGTCCCAGCCACTTCCTTTCAGCTTAATGCTGTTGCTACTCTCACCCCTCCCCAGGCCAAAAAAGTGCATCGAAACTGATTGCGTCTATGAGATGGACCAGATCCAATTCTGCTCCTGGTCATGCTGGTGTACATCCAGATCGATTCCCTTAGCCTCAGTTGATTTACTCTAGTGTAACAGATCAGGATCTGGTTTGGGGTTTTTCAGATCTGTCCAATTGCTGAGGAATTTTGCTCCCCAGCAAGACAAGGACAGAACGGACGTAACTTTAAATGGCTACCACAGTATCCCATGGCCTAATTTTCTTGATTCCCTGGACATGGGGCGGGAGAAGGCGGCTCAATTCACCCTCCAACCCCAAATTACTCCATGAGATTCTCATGGATGGAACCAGGCCTTGCCAATCTCTGCTGTTGCCCTCTTGCATCTAGCTCCTAGGTGAAAAGCCAACTCCTCCTTGAATCCACCTCCAAAGAATGGAATCTTGTGCACACAACAAGGAAAGTTTTTACTGGGTCCTGCAAGGAGACAATCTGCCTTGGAGTGGAGTGGGGAGGGGCGTAAAGAGAGAAGCAAATTGACAAAGGCTAAGAAGTGACCCATGAACACTCTCCCAGCAAGGCCCAACAAACTTTTCAAAAAAGGGCTGTTTTTTCAGAAGGCAGGAGCAAAGCAAGGCCCCTGAGCCTACAAAGTGCCAATTAACAGTCAATCCCCCTCCCCATGCTGCCCCCCATCTTGTGTCTTGCAGAGCACTGACAGCTCTGGTGTCTGGGTTAATACCAAAAGCCTTTGCAAGGGGAATTAGAATTCTCCTCCCTGCCCCTCTTTGTTTCAGGGGGCACGTTTCCAGTTCAGTGGGCATTCAAAGGCTAATCGAACAGGACTTTCCCAATGGTGTGGCTGCAGCACAATAAGTGCTCTGGAAATTATACAGCTATTGGGAGAGGGGCTTTTTGTGAGGGGGCTTGGCGAGGGGGGAACACCCTGGAACTAACCCCTCCACCCCAGCACCCGTGCCTGCTCCAGCTACCAAAAGCAAATCTCTTGCCCAAGAGGAGAAAGGAGAACATGTGAACAGGAGAAATAATTCACTGGGGAGGGTGACCACCGCCCCGCCCACCCCCAGCTGTAGATTGCATCTGCAACCAGTCCTGGCAGCGTGGGGGTTGGGTTGCACTAGAATATTCAGGATTCCAGGCTTGATGAGGGGACACAAGGGTTGCCAGAGAACTGGATGTCTGCTTATCTCCAGAATATTCCAGGAGTTTAGTTAATTTGTCAAGCCGGCACCAGCCTCAGGCCTTCTCCTCTCACACCTTGTGGGTGCAGACTTCAGCCTCACAGAGGGCTATGCTTTGAGAGACCAGTGGTCCCTGTAAGCTGAAAGCTTGCATGGCCCCCCAGAGAGATTCAAATGCTGCCTAGCTGATTAGCAGAGTGCACACAGTGCCCACATCTGGCAGCATGTGTTTCTACTAGTGGTGCTTATCCACACATGTTTTGGTGCACATAACAAAATTTATTCTGTACATGGATGGAAGAAAGGAGAGGGAACGTTGGAGGAGGCACTGCATTTGTTGCTCTCCTTCCCTCCCTTCTTATTTTACTAGCTAACATGTAAATGCCCTCTCTGTCAACAATGAGCTTGCTCCTGCTCCCATCTCATTCAGTGTGAGTTTTGCCACCGGCTGGTGTGAGAATGGGATCAGAGCCAAAAATATTAGGTCTCAGCAGTGTTCTCTGTAATCTGTGTGTTTGGACAGCTACTCAGGAGAGATTCCAATGCCACCCAGCTGATTAACAGAGCACCCACAACTAGGTTTGTAGTTCTCCTGCTGGTGCACTTTTGCATATGCCTCAGTGCAGAAAACAAAATGTATTCTGCATGTGGATGTAAAAAATCCACACATGGATGGAAAAGGTATTGGGAACATTAGGTCTCAGGCCCTTTCCCAATGAAGTCATGAGTGTCTTCACTGAGCACTGGTTTGGGTCCTTTGTTTTGGGTGTTTGCCATGTGGACCATAATCCATTCTCAAGTGTCTTGAGTAAGACCCCTCTGGGCGCTTGTCCTATTGGGGTCTGGGAGGTGGGCAGGCATTAGTGGGGGGGGGAAGGAGGGAATCATGTCCAAAATGCAGAAGAAGGGATTCTTTTACAGCAGGTTTATAGTGCAGAGGTCAAAGAAAGTAGAATGAGGCCCAGCTCCAACAAGGTTGGAAAATGCAACAGAAGGATTTAAGGAAACTAAATGCTCCCAAACTGACTCTTGCTGAAGGATGAAGACTTGCAAGAGTCTGTTCAAAACTGAGGTCCATTCCAGGCACTGCTCTGTCTACATCCTAGCCAGGTGACTCATGCTGTAAGCTTCCTAGTGTAAACACAAGTCACACCAGTGCAGCATGATTTGCACCAGTGCACCTTGGATGGGGTGCACACCAGCAGAGATGCATAGATGTAAATTATTTCTTTGAGAAGGGTGTTGCACCATGCATCTGAAATCCCAAGATACATATGTAGATATGTATGCACAGCTGACGTGTGTGTGCAGTTGGGCTGAGAGGGAGTGAGGGGGCCCATGGTTTAGAGATTATCTTGCTGGTCCTTAACGTAGAGCGGGACACACCAAAGATCCCCCTCTGTAGCATGATAAACCTTTGGACTAATCAGCCAGATTCCTGCAGCTTCCTTTCATAGCTAGGGCTCCTGGTGGCTGCAGACAAAGCACCAGAGGGTGAAACTAGGCGCACTGAAGCCCAGTGCCTGCCACTCAGCTGACCAGGCAGAGTGAATAACTTATTATTCCTCTCCTGCCATTCACAAGTTGCCTCCCTCTGAAGATCCAGAAGTTTCAATGCACCTGGCACAAAAGGGTGTTTTCTCCACTACGGGGATCAAACACTGGGGGTATAGATGCATTTTAAATGCCTCATTTCCTTCCAGATCATGGGGGCTTTCCCCCTACCATCCATCCCTTTTATTTAGAAAGAAAGGACAAAAAAATGTTTTGTTGGGATTCTATGGTGCTTCTGGAATCACTTCAGCAGGTGGCCAAAGAGGTTTACATAGAATAGAAATCACAAGGGAAAAGGGAAGGAAAATGGGATGTTGGAGGAAAGTTATTGTTGTTCGTTATGTTTATTTCTAGCACCCAGAGGATCGAAGCCCCGTTGTGCTGAGCATTGGACACAAACATGTTACAGTAGAAAGTCTGACCCAAAAAGCTTTCATCTAAACAGACAAGACCAGGGGAAAGGGAGTTATGCACCCAAAGAGCAATCAGTTATGATTAGTGATAGAGATGCAGCCGTGTTAGTCTGGTCTAGCTGGAACAAAAAACAGGACTATGCAGCACTTTAAAGACTAACAAGATGGTTTATTAGGTGATGAGCTTTCGTGGGCCAGACCCACTTCCTCAGATCAATATGTGGAAGAAAATTGGCACTACCATATATACCAAAGTGATACAATTAAAAAAAAAGTGAACACATATAAAAATGCTGAATCAGGTTTAAGAACAGAGGAGGGGTAAGGGGGGGAAGGTTAGTGTCTGTGAGTGTTATGGTCGTTTCATCATTATTGTGGGGAAGGAGAGGGTATTTCATTTTGTATTTGCTTTATGCATGTGCTCCAGGCATACATATATACAAATGGGCTGCGTCTAGACTGGCAAGTTTTTGCACAAAAGCAGTCGCTTTTGTGCAAAAACTTGCCAGCTGTCTACACTGGCCGCTTGAATTTGCGCAAGAGCACTGACTTTGTAATGTACAAAATCAGTGCTTCTTGTGCAAATACTTTCACGCTCCTGCTCGGGAAAAAGCCCTCTTGCGCAAGAATACTTGCGCAAGAGGGCCAGTGTAGACAGCGAAGAACTGTTTTGCGCAAAAAGCCCCGATGGCTAAAATGGCGATCAGGGCTTTTTGCGTCGTCTAGATTGGCCACGGATGCTTTTGCGCAAAACAAAAGCATCCGTGGCCAATCTAGAACAACTTTCATAAATGCTTTTAACGGAAAAACTTTTCTGTTAAAAGCATTTGCGGAAAATCATGCCAGTCTAGACGTAGCCATGCACTCTTTGTGGTTCCCTTTCCCTCCCTCTCTCCCTCACACACACTTGCACACTCATACACAAACACACCAGACACATAAACACCACTTACAAACATACACACCACAGTGTAGCGTATCAGTCACACAGTCACTTGCACATACCACCCATACACCACACACACACAACATAGATGGCATTACAGGCACATCCCAAATAGCTGCACCACACCATGCATTTTCATATTATCTCAAACATACACTGACAGCTACATCATCGTGCTCACGGATAACCATGTTAGATGTTTAATGAGCTAAGAAAGGAATGCGTGCAAGGCTTAGCTAATGGGAAAGACTAGTAAGTAAAAGGGCAGAGCTGTTGAAAAACAAAATTTTTCTTTCGTGGGAAATGCCAGCATTTCAAATTAATTTCTGTTCCATGCTGGAGCAGGAAACTGAAGCATGAAAATCTTTGTGCAAAATGAAAGAAATCCCAAAAGTTTCCAATAGGAAATGACAGACCAAGAAAATGCTGCATTTTTCCTAGCAGAACTAAACGATTTTGACCCATTAAGAACAAAACAATTTATTTTGAATCCATGCATGAGAAATGAAAAAAATTCCTTTAAAATTGATGTTTTGATCAAACATCTTGTCCATCTGTCCATTTCAATTCTCCTGCACAGAAAATTGAAACATTCCAGCACTGTTTTCCCCATGGAAAATGACAGAAAAAACATGGGAGTTTTTCAGCTGAAAAATCTGAACTGTGCAGCGGGCCCAGCAGGGGTCTCCTCCAGCCTGGCTGCAAGCTGAGCACCCCCCCCATGGAGTCAGCATCTATGCCCAGGGATGGAATGTAGGTAAAAGTCATGACTGCTTGTTCCCAATCATACGATACGGGCTCTGGGGTGTCAGGCGCAGGTCTATCCCTGCCATAGGAATATGGAAACATCCATGGGTGTTTCTCAGGGCTTTGTGCAGATGTGTTGGACTTCCCTTGAGGCGTTGGATGTCTCTCTGAATCCTTGAGCAGATGGGCCAGGCCCGTGGGACAGTGACTTCAGCCCTGTGATATTTATCAATGTTACTCAGACCTAGGAGTTGGGAGATCTGGTTTCTCTTCCTACCAATGCTCCTCGCTTCCTGGGTGATCTTGGACCACCTGTGCAAGAATTAGGAGTTTGGCGGAGTACTGCAGCATTCCTGGGCTCCTGGCCTAGCAGCAGGATCTCGTCTGCCTCCCCACGCACCACACACTCTGCTGCCAGCTCTGTGCACCAAGGCGTCTGCTTTGGCTCCGTGCACTCTGCTGCCAGCCCCATGCTCCCGGTCTTGGCTGCTGTCCTTCACACCCATGCTTTGCTCCTGGCCTCACCTGGAAGAAAGGGGAGGACAGGATAAGGGAAGGGGATGTCAGCACCCCCACTCTTAAAAATGTTCCCATGCCACTGCCTTGGATAAGTCTCTTCCCCTTTCTGTGCTTCAGTTTTCCTTGTCATCCAGTGGGCCTATTGGGGAGGATAATACCTGTAGATACTACAGCCCTATGAATAATAATAATAATAATACACCAAATAAATAATAGTGTGGGTTTCCATCTGTGTCTTGTATAGGCTTTTCCTCTTACTAGCTGGTTCTTCAAGTGGAGAATAGGTGTCTGAAGTCTCGTCTTTTGTTATTGACTAGTATGATTAGTATTTTCCTTGCATTGCGGTAGCTATGAAGGGCCCCAGTCATGGACCAGTCCAGGACCCCATTATGCTAGGTCCTGTACATTCCAGATTCGCACTTTCCCTCCAGCCCCCAAGTTAATTTTGAAGGAGTCTTTTGAAAACAGTGGAAAGGAAAGAAGGACAAAGGGAAGGAGAGAGAGAGAAAGGGACAGAGGGAGGACTAATAGCATTTTACCCCAGCTGCCCAGGTTTCAGAGACGTGATCCTTGCCCTTGCTCCATTGGTCATTCCCTACTTGGACTGCAGCCCCATATTGACTCCTGGCTTTTGTTCAGAAATCACACCTCCCGAAAACACAACTAGCGCTTGGTGTGTGAAGAAGGTGAAAAGTTCAAGCCAAGATCCCTGTAAAGAGACAAGTTTGGTCCTTCTAATTATCCACCAAGCAGGGGCCTTGGCACTCGGGACGGGTTCAAGTTTGGTGCACACTTGTTCGGTGATGGAGCCTCGCTTGGCTTCACACTGGCTGATTAAATGTCTCTAATTGTCAGTTCCCATTATTTTCCCAGCACTCTGCAGTTTGCTGGGCTTAATTGTCTGCCCCTTGGCATGCCTGTCCTGCAGAGCTTTGTTTCTTTTGCAGGCAATTGCTGCCCTAAATTATTGCACACATACACACATAGACAGACTTTCACCACACACAACGCACATACAAATACAGACTACACATTCATTCATCACACACTCACAGCCATTCATTACATCAGTGGCTCTCAACCTATATAGCTTGTGGCCACTTGTGGGTCAGTCAGCACATAGCTGCAGCCCATGTGACATCTGCAGGGCCACATAGGTACTATATACAGTAAAACTCCAATAGTCCGGCATCCAATAGTCCGGCACTCCTGATAGTCCGGCATCAAAATGGCAAGAGCCTAGTGAGTGAGCTTCGCCAAAAAATGAGTCACAAGGTAACAGCAGCAGCTGAACTGAGCAAAAGGGTTAAAAGGCTTAAAAACCTAAAACATTACAGTATACTGTATACAGTATGTACAATAAAAAGGGTTAAGAACACTTTATATACAGTATATAATGTATACAGTATGGCTGTGTCTACATTGGCACCCTTTTCCGGAAAAGGGATGCTAATGAGACAAGTTGGAATTGCAAATGAAGCGGGCATTTAAATTTTCCCCGCAGCATTTGCATGAACATGGTTGCGCTTTTTTCGGCTCGGGCTTTGTGGAAAAAGCGCCAGTCTAGACGGCTCTTGCGGAAAATAAAACCTTTTCGGAAGATCCCTTATTCCTCTTAAAATCAGGAATAAGGATCTTCCGAAAAGGCTTTATTTTCGCAAGAGCCAGCGTCGACTGGCGCTTTCGTCAAAGCTGAGCCAGCGACAAATGTTCATGCAAATGCCGGGGAAAAATTTAAATCCCCGCTTCATTTGTAATTCCCGATTTGTCTCATTAGCATCCCTTTTCCGGAAAAGGGTGCCAATGTAGACACAGCCTATATATATAAAACCAGCTTATAGTACCTCCTGATAGTCCAGCATATTTGATAATCCGGCACCACCTAGGTCCCATAGGTTCCGGATTATCGGAAGTCTACTGTATAGTGTGAGCATGCGGCCGACATAACAAATAGAGATGGACAAAATTGAGGGAGGGGGACAGAAAATGGTTCTGTATTAGAATAAAATATTAATTTTTGAATTATTTTTGCAGACAATTTAGCTATCACTCAAAATGTGTACATTTTTGTACAGGAGGAGAAAAACCTCAAATGGCCCCCAAAATGAGACCTATCCAAATGCTATTTCCATGAAAATTCAATTTTTTCTCATAATGCCACCTCTTTTTTTTTCATTTCCTTCCCAATTTTTTTCAATGCTGTTTTTTCCAACCAGCCCTATTTGCAAAGAACCAACACTGGGTGGTTTTGCCCATCTCTACTGCTGTCCTCAAATCTCCATGACACCAGGCTTTTCCTGGGAGGAGGGCGTGGGGCTCTGGAGATCTCTCTCTCTCCATTCTTTAAGGTTGAATAGCTCTGCCCATTTCTGAAACTTCATACAGTTTTCTGTTGCCAAGGGTTGGCTGGATGTGAATGCCCAAAGAGAGGGACCACAGGGGCAGTGAGTGGAATAACTCATTGTGACTGACCAGGCCGGGTCTGGGCACAGCTGAGGGTGTCCACTCAGGGCGAATTGCTCAAATTCGGGGCTCTCTATAGCCCCCAGACTGGAGACCTTCCCAAACAGGCCACAAACCAGTCCCACAGAGCGCTTTAGCTGCCTGCCTGAAGCCTCATGAGCAAAACCCCTCCGACATCCCAGCAATAGCCATGCTCCAGATGGCCCCGGGCCTCATACACAGGTGAGGGGTTTTAGAGCCCAATCTCACCTTCCCCAAACAAGTGCTGTCCAGTTCCAAGAAACCAGCCACAGATCCCAGGTCAATTTACCCTCTGGATCTTACCCACAAATCACGCTGAGCCAATCCTTTAGAATCTACAATCTAAAGGTTTACTACTACAATAAAGGAAAGCATGAGAATGAGGTTGCTAAAGTATCATGTGCTACATGCATCGAATCTCCCAGTTCTCGATACAGGCTCGCAGCAAAGATGCTATAGCTGCTGGCTTAAAAGTCCTTGTTGCACATCCTAGGTCAGGGTCCACAGTTCTTTCCGGCTCTTCGATCCCTGCACTGCTGCCTCTGGGATGAAGTGCTGAGCTGAGTGCCAAGATGGAGTCAGCCACATGGCATCTTTATACATCCTTCCTGGTCTCTTCTTGGCTGCAGCAGGTCACCTGGCCAGCGGCCTATCCCTGTGTTCCCTGCTGGTAGCCCTTAGGTGTCAGTCCTCATTCCCGAGGTGTGTCCTTGGCCCATTGAGTGCTATTGTCCCACAGAGCCTCGCTAATTAGCATGTCCATAGGCTGGGCTCTGCCCAATGCTCAACCACATGCAGAGAAATATTCAGTATCCACACAAAGTACATGCATATAACTTCACACACAGACATTATACAATCACATGAATAGCGTACATAGGATTAGCAGACAGTAAGCTTCTATTCAACACCTCACATGGCCCCCTTTTATACCATTTTTGGGGCCAACACCCCCATCTATGGGTGCAGCAGTGATCTGGCTGCTTCCCTCAAATTTGGTAACGTGACACTCATGGTGCTCTTTGGACTGATCACTTCCAATATCAGCTCTGTTCTGCTCAATTCCAATTGGCTACCTAAATCAGGCACTGGTATTTCTATTGCCCTAACTGGAGGATTCAGAAGCCCATGCCCATAAAACTTAGCTTGCCAGAAGCAAAAGGAAGTGACAGAATTAAAAAATCTGGTTGAATATCCATGGAAAATTAGTCGGCTCTTGTGAAATTTGCAAGAAGGTCTTGTGGTTACAGCTCTCAGTTGGGCTTCATGTTAGTAGGCTTCAGTTCCCAGCTGTGCTGCAGGATCCCTTTGTGTCCTTGAGCAAGTCACTTAAACTTGCTCTGCCTCAGTTTCCCCCACAGGAAAATGGGCATGACAGTTTTGACTTACATCTGAGGGATGTTGTGCACTTCAACCTGTCAGTGTTTGTGAGGTACTCAGACATTCTGGTGATGAGTGCCAGATAAGCACCTAGATAGGAGCTGCCCCTGTGAGACCGAAGAGATGGGCCCTTGCCTGTTCTTTAGCACTGGCTCTGCCAGATAGGGGTGCTGGATTATATGGCCGTGTGTTTGTAGCAAATGCTGATGGGATCAGCACCATGAGTGCAGACAAATTGCTCCAGAAAGAACATCTCATTCATCCTTGAAACAAGTTCTCTTTCCCTGAAGCACTCCCAGCCCTCTCTCAATAGTCTCTTTGTTATTCCCAAACCCGCACACCCGGCGTCCAGATACTGAGGCAATGAGAGACGCATGAGGTACAAGAGAAACCTTCCCCAGCTGCTTTTCATTTGCAGGCCCAGCACAGGGGAACAGCCTGCAGAAGCACAGAGGCAGCAGCAAATGGTTCGGATCCTCTGGCCCCTTTGGCGGATGTGTCTCACAGTCCTTGGGGACGTAGCTGGGATCATCTCGCTTTTCTGGCAGCAATTCCAGCTTGTTGCGGTTAGCACTAGGATACATTGGGGGGAGGGTAATTTTTAGTGACACCTCACAGAGGGGAGCAGTCATCAGTCTTAGCATGGATCAGGGATGTGTTTGGCCCAGCAGTAGAGGGGTCTCACTCCCACCTGACCTTTGGCTCAAGAGAGTGTAACTCAATTGCCGAGGGAGACAGAGAAGAGGAGCAAGAAAAGCTGTTAGCAATACCACCCCCCCAAAACGCAACACACACAAACTTTTCTTCAACTCACTGGGCTCCTGGCTTCTTGGCATGTCAATTACATAAAGAATTCCTGCAGTAGGATTTTCTCCCCCCAACCCTTTTCTGTTCCTGACATTCTCATTGCCTGCTCCTCTTCCTCCCGACTTGGTCTCCTGCTCAGCAGGATTTCCAGATGTGACAGTTCCTGAGATTTCGCTTTCCATGGCTGATCACCACAATGGATACTTTGCCACACGCTCTCCTTTTTTTAAACTATTGTTTCTCTCCCCATGCAGTTTCTCCCCAGTTGCCTGACTGAAGCCAACACCAGGCAGATCTCTGCTGTCCCAGGAGAGGGTGAGGGGTGTGTGTGTGTGTGTATGTGTGGGGCGCACAAGAGGTGTTGCGTGACAGGCTGCTTGTTTGCACACCTGTTGCTGCTCCACAAAATTGTACCAGGCCACAGTCCTGTCTCCAGGGTTAAAGGTCCTCTCACTGTGAGAGGGCTGAAGCATTTCCCCCGGGCTGATCCCCATGTCATCCAGGGCTGCCCAGAGGATTCAGGGGGGCCTGGGGCAAAGCAATTTCGGGGGCCCCTTCCTGGCACTCCCTGTCTCAGACCTCAGACTTCAGACATTCTCATGGGGGCCTCTGGTAGGGTCCGGGGCCTTGCCCCCCCCCCCGGAGGCCCTGATGTCATCTGCTACACAGTGGATTAGGATGGAAATCACACAGTCACACCCTCCCCCTCCTCACCTCCAAAAATCTGCAGGGTGCTTTGAACCAGCCCCTTTTCCAAGCCGTGTGGCAGAGACAGCAAGGAAGAGCTGTTGTGTACAATGGACCAGAATCAAGGACTGGGTCAGAAACAAGCACATAGTAACTCAGAGAGGCTTGTTGTTAAAAGGCTAACCCCAACTCAGTCCCTTCCTCCCAACCCTCACCTCTCACCCTAGCCCAAACCCACAACCAAACTCCAAATTAAAAGCCTCTGCCATTTCTAGGCCACTCCTGCAGAAGCCCAGGAGGCAGGAGGCATAGCAGGATGTGGCAGAGTAAGGGAAAGGTCCTATAGCAGGGTTTCCCAACCTATGGGTCGGGACCCAAATATGGGTCGCCATTACATTTCAAAAGGGTCGCCAAGTGTCTCCCCAGGTGGCTCTGCCCCCTCTCCTCCCCCCATTTTTGAATTGCCCTGGGTCACCAAGTCTTCCTGAATTGTCAAAATGGGTCCTCATCTGGAAAAGGTTGGGAACCGCTGTCCTATAGGGACATTTGAAGCAGGGGACAAGAAAGGAGACCGCTTTAGCCTGAACCAGGGGCTGGCAGCTGCTGCATGGAGAAGTGGCAAGCTGCTGTCTCTCCATTCCTGCACTGGCATGGGTGAAGCGCCCCTGTGCTGCAGGAATGCCCACAATCTACAGGGCTGCTTTTAATTTCTATACCTCACAAGACATTCCAGGGCTTAAATTCCAGAGCTCCGTGGCAGAAATGCCCCTGAGAGCAGCGGCCAGGGACACACACCAGTGAGAAGCAGCTCTGCTTCTACCAGCCGAGCCCTTCCCTTGCCCTCTGGCTGGAGGGTGAGCTGGGCACCGTGGGTGCCAAGTGAGTGGTTGGTGCCTGCATGCCAGCAGAGAGCTGCAGGCAGAAAGGAAATTGTGTGTTGCAGAATGGAGACTGACTGGGCATCCGCCCCACCCCCCAACACACACACTCCTCCCAGCAACCTCCATCTACCCTCTCTGCTTCCAGCTGCTCTCAATTCCTGTCTCAACCTCCCTGCGATTCCCTCACCTTGAGCTTGCTGTCTGCACCCCTTCCCTGGCCTCTCAGCAGGATGGAGGGGTTTCTAGCAAACTGCTGGCTGAGTAAGGTGGGAGCTCTGTGGGGAGGGATGAGTAAGGGGATCAAGCACAAACACCAGGAGACCTTTGACCACCATGTGCCATACATCTCAGATTTATTAACCTGCCTGCCAGATGGGATCCTGGACAGCGGGGCCTGCTCAAAGTCTGAGTCAAGTTAGGCCCATTTAAAACCAGAGAAATTTCACTGAAATCTATGCAGTTTGCCCCAGCCAGGCTGAGAATCTAAGCCTCCATCTATGGGGCTGCAGAAACCAGTGCTTAGAACAGCTGGGGCTTGCAGGAGCAGCAGGATTTGGGAGGCTCACATGGGTTGCACCCTGAAACCCTACAATGAGAAGATTTTGCAGTGGGGCTGAGAAGCCATGTTTTAGAGCCACTTGCTACTGCACACATTTATAGACCTAGCAAAGAGAAGGTGATTAAAGCCAACAAGCCTACAGCAAGCCTGGTGCTCACATGATTCCTCCCCTTGTCTGTGAAGAAACACCTCTCCACAATTTCTTTGCCTGGGTGGAGGTTGGAGTGGGGCCCACTGCAGGTGGAGGGCACTCCAGGTTGGGCAGATCAGTCCCAGTCCACAGCAGGCCTGTCCTAATGTGCCACAGGCAGGAGCACTCCAGCCTGGCTGCAGTGGGTGGGGGTGGGGCTGCTCCTGCCCCTAACTTAGGTCCAGAGTGTGAAGGGCGGATGTTCAATGAATGCTGCTTTAAGGGATCTACCTGATTCCCCAGTGCTCTGCACTTTGTGAAGTCACGGACACCCATGGGTGTGAAACATTTCTCCCATTGCACTGGTATGATGGCAACACTAGGGTTACCATATTTGAACTTTCAAAAACGAGGACGCTCCTGAGAGGGAGTGTATCTATCAGTATCTACCAACTCACGTTGTATTAACGTGTTTTTTATATATATATATACTATATACAATATACAACGAGTAACAGTGAGCATACAACGTGAGAATATAATATTAAAAAAGTGTATGGCACACACTCAGAAGAGACAGTGAATCACAGACTGACCTCGGTAACCCCGCTGTTCTTACCACGTTGCACAGACAGACATGTCAGGTTCCTGGGCTTGCTGGCCTAGCCCTCCTCCTACATCCCCCGCGTGGCGGCTGATCTGCTCCTTACTAAGGGTGCTGTTGCTGCAGGGGCGGGTGGGCTGGCTTCACCGGGGAGCCCCAGCTGCTGCTGCTGTCCGCTGTGGTGACCCAACCATGGGAGCCATTGCTGCTCAAACACCAGCTGCTACTGGGTTTCCCGCTGCCGCTTCTCTGGTGCCGCCTATGGCGGTGGCTGCTCCACTCACACAGGAGGCTGGGCTTGGGAGCTGGCAAACTCATCCCCATGCACGCCAAGCTCAGGGCTCTTACCATTGCCTTGCTGCTGTCTGGGCTGCCACTGCCCCCACTGGCTCTCATGGTGTGAGGGGATGCTGCATGCCAGGCTCTCGCTTCCCCACTGCACCACCCTGAGACGTGTGGCAGCACAGGCTGCCGCAGTGCCGCCAACCAGCCAGCAGCCTGGGCTGCTGCGGGGCCCGGAGGAGAGAGTGGGGGGACAGCGAGGCTGCTAGCTGGGGCCCATCCTGGGCATGAAGTTAAAGGCACCGAGGGAAGAAGTGACAGGGCTAGAAAAGGAATCCTGCTTCCCAGAAACCCTTCCATTTCCCTGCTCACGCACCAGCTCCCACAGTCCTCACAGAGCTGAGACTGGAATCCCCAAATCTATTCAACAGACCCACTGCCCACCTACAGGAAAGGAGAGAAGCTGGAAGTTCTAATGCCCAGTTCCCTGCTCTAACCCAATGCCCCTCCCTTCCCTCAGAGCCAGGCACCCCCAGCCACCTCCCAACACAATGCCCTTTTCCTCCCCCAGAGCCAGGCACCCACAGCCCCCCTGCTCTAACCCAATGCCCTTCCCCTCCTGCAGAGCAGGGGACATAACCTCGCAGGGCGAAGGGTAATGCAGTGACTCCGTGGGAGGAGCCAAACCCGACCCCCACATCGGACCTGCCCTGGGTCTCACTGGAGCCACCGCCGTGGTGGCCACACGCTTTCCCCACCAGGTACTGGGGTGCGTGCTCAGAGTGCCCATTAATGGTCCGGGCGCACGGCTCGAAATGTTCGATTTGAGTGACAGGCATGTGCTGCCACCCCCGCCCCGATACCCTTTGCAGGGCAAAAATCCCGTACATTTTTAGCTATTTAAAAAACCTGGCTGGCTGGAGATTTAAGGAGTGGAAAGGAGAATATGTCCAGGAAAAACTGGACATATGGTAACCCTAAGCAACATGAGGGGAAACAGAAAGGTTTAGCCATACAGATAGATGGGATCAGAAAAGGAATAAGCCAGACAAGCTGGCTTCTGCTGCAGCGGTAACAGGCATGAACCAGGGGAGCTAAGGAGAGGTGGCGGTGGTAGTGGAGAGTTCCATTTCCAGCAGCAACTGTTATGTTTTTTTCTCCTTGCTGCAAGAAATCCACCATTTCCAATACCATACAAAAGAGGCATAAAAAGCCTCATTTATCCTGCACACATTCCACCCACAAGGAATTTCTTCCCTGTAATATTTTTCAGGTCCCCTTCTTCCTGCCTCTGGCCCCTCATAAATAACCCATTTTCTCTGTGACGGTGCTGGGGGCAGGGGAATGGGAAGTTGCTGAGTCTGCGCGAAAGGTGAACCAGCTGTAGTGGCTGGGCCAGGGCCGGGAGTGGAGACACCAGCCAAACTCCGGCAGCTGTGCAATGAAAGAAGAAATTGTGCTGCTGCTGTGGGGCTCTGAGATAGTCCCTTCCTCAAAGGCAGGGGAGAAGTTCAGACATTCAGAAATAGCTTGAAACAATTAATTGGGTAACTGACAACAACGGAGTCAAATCCTCAGCTGTTGTAAAGCAGCACAGATCCATTGGGGGCACTTTGCTGCATTACACCACTGAGGAGCTGGCTCCAGTAATGTAACAGCAGCTCTGGAGTGAGTGAGTGTGTGCGTGCATGTGTGCGTGCGCATAATATGTTCATTCCCCAAACATTCCCTCCACTACCAACACAAGCACTAAGCATCCAATTTCCTGGGGCTTTCCTTTGAGCTGTAAAGGTGTGTCTACACTGCAGGGCTTAACTTGAAATAAGCTACGCAAATTGAGCTACATCGATTGCATAGCTTATTTTGAAATAGGGAGCATCTACATAGCCCTTATTTTGAAATCGAGCACTCTTCCTCCGACTTTCCTTATTCCTTATACAATGAGGGTTACAGGAGTCAGAGTAAGAAGTCCTCCAGCTTGACAGTATTTTGACACTATTTTGAAATAACTGCCTACTATGTAGATGCAGACTAAGGGTATGTCTACACTTGCAGCCTATTTCGGAATAGGGCTGCAAATGTAGGCATTCGGAATTGCAAATCAAGCCCGGGATTTAAATATCCCGCGCTTGATTTGCATCTTCCTGGCCAGGCGCCATTTTTGAAATTTACAAGCCTGGAATAACTGCCCGTGTCTACACGCGGCTTGAAGCGAGCGTTGAAATAAAGCCCTATTTGAACTACCTGTTATTCCTCCTGCAATGAGGTTTAACAGGTAGTTGAAATAGGGCTTTATTTCGAATGCTCGTTTCACTGCCACGCAGACACGGCAGTTATTCTGGGCTTGTAAATAAAAAAAAAAAAAATGGCACCTGTCCAGGAAGATGCAAATCAAGCACGGGATATTTAAATCCTGGGCTTGATTTGCAATTCCGAATGCCTACATTTGCAGCCCTATTCCGAAATAGGCTGCAAGTGTAGACATACCCTAAGTTATTTCAGAATAGCGCTAGCTATTTCAAAATAGTGTTGCAGTGTAGACATACCCCTAGTCTAGGAATAATTTGTCAGTTCTGTTTTCCCTTCCCTGTATTTTCTAGCTCTGTATCTTGCAGTGATCACCAACAGATCCACATAACTGCATGCTTTTTTTAAAAGCCATGAGATCAGTCCCTATAATAATATTAGTTTGTATTATTTGTAACTAGCGTCTAGTAACCCTAGTCACGGATTAAGACTCAGGGATGTTAGGTGCCATACAAACACAGAACAAAATGATATTTCCTGCTCCCAAAGAGCTTATGACTTTAAAAATATTAATGGTGCAACAGGCAGTGAACACTCATAGTTAAGAATGCCTGGCACATTCCATTATAAGACTCCATTTTCAATTGCTTATAACTTTAATCTTTGGCAAACTTGACCCGGTCAAGCTAGAATTTTCCATGCCTGAGCTCGGTTTTCTGTCTCAGACTGAAATATTTTGGAATGTTTCAGCTAAAATGGTTCAGCTCTCTCCAAAAATTAAATAAGAAAAAAGATGTTGTTTTGCCCATGTTAAAAAAAAAAATCTTATAACCATTTTGTTGAGAAGGCAGGGAATTGAAATTTCATACAGGGAGTCACTGTTGTCCTCATGCAATGCACCCATATTTGGCCAAGTTATAAGTCTCTAAATGTCTCCATTTGCACGTGCTCAATAGAGACTTTTTAGAGTTTTGCAATTGCATTCGCTGAAAAGTCTGTCCACACTGAGCATCCTCCACCCTTTCACAGCCCCTACATGTGATCAATCTGCCTGCACCATCCTCACAATGTCACTGAGCCCGTTGCAGCCTGGGATTGCAGGGGCTTGGACAGGACTTTTTTTGCAATTACTGCTCTCAACTGCTGGAGACCTCATGTGCCAGGTTCAGTCACAGAGATTCCCTGGGGACTGCCACTTGATGTGCTGAGCCTGCCTCGCTACCTTATGGATAGCTCACCACCTAGTCCTACCAAACCAGACTTGCCAATCTCCTGCAGTGATGACACAATGCTGGGGTCACAAGCCACAGCACAACAATCCAGACACTGAGATCCACTCAGCTCTCGGAAGGCTCAGCCAAAAGGTCTTGACACAGCAACTAGGCACACAACTCCAATGGGACCAGAGCTCCAGATAAATCATTTTACTCTGTGTAAAGTTTTATACAGAGCAAGCTCACTTTTCCTGGCCCCCTCTGTGACAGTTTCACCCCCTTTATGAAATTGACTTATGGACACAAATATGCATAACTGGAAGAGGCTTTGAAGAAAATATTTAATGTAACCTATCAGTCTTAATGTCACAATCTGCTGGATCTGTATATCTTATTTTGGTGTGTGTCATTCTTGTATCTAAAATTAAAGATATGGATTATGGAATGGTTTATGAGTTTAAATGTCCAAATGAAAGACATCAAAGGTGTGTCCCTCAATGTCTGGGTGATCACCTGTAAATAGGGATGTTAAATATTGGTTAATTGAATAGTCAAGTAATCTCATGAATTCTTATTGGTTGGTTGACTATTCTATAGTTCCTGGGGGTGGGGCCAGCGCTCCAGCCTCACTCCCAAGAAGACCCCTGCCACTCCGCGCTGCTGCCACTGTATCAGAGACAGCAGCACAGAGTGCCAGGTGGGAGATGGTCTAGGAAGGGAGCCAATTTAAAATCCTGCTTGTGGACCTATGCTGTCGCCCTGTGCAGCTGCCTTTGATAAAGAGGCAGCGGTGCGGGATGGCAGCAGCCCCTGTCTAGGGGGTGGTCTGAGTTCCCGGATCCAGCGTGAGCCAGAACTGAGTTGAGCTGCTGGCCAGCCTGCTAAAAAATTTACTGGCAAGTTGGGGGTGGAATGCATGTAGTCTAGCATTAACCTATAAGCTTTTGCTTATCGGTTAATCAACTACACTTTTACATCCCTACCTGTAAACCGCCTCATCTGTCCTTTAAAGCTAAGCAGTGGTTGGTCTCAGGAAGACATGACCACCCCCAACAGATAGGGTTTGACCAGGTAATTTTCCATGGAAGGGGAGAATGTAAAACAAAGAATTCCTGCTGAAAAATAAGGCAATTTAAGATGAAAAGCTTTTCAGTCTCTTTGTCTTTGGCTGGCATATCACTCCCAAGAGAATGAACCAGAAACCCCAGGGAAAAAAATATCTTCCTTGGCTTGGAGGTTTAGCTGAAATAAGAACAGTTTAGGGGTGAGTCTGTACTGAGATTTTAGTCTTAGAACTAGCTATGTATTTTCTGTTATTTTAAATTTGTAATCTACTTTGCCCTGCCTGTTTTCACTTGCAACCACTTAAATCCTATTGTTTGTACTTAATACAATCATTTTTATTTACTATCAAGCCCAGTGTAAATAATTGGTATACCTGGGGGAGCAATCAGTGTGTACATCCTCCTTTCATTGTTAAAGAGAGCTTATCTGAATGATTTATTTGGGGTTCTGATTCCATTTGGGGGTTGGGTTCCCAGAAGCTGTGCCCTAAACTACATTCTCCTGAGACCTGAAGAGACTCAGTGTCTGTATTGCTCATTGCTCTTCGGAGAGCGGCGGGGGGGAGAGGAGTTGATCTCAGCTTGGTGCCTTGGCTGGGGGAGACCAGGAGATCTGGCCCAGCAGGACAGCGTGGTGAGAAACCCCAGAGGGCAAGGAGGCACATGTTAGTGGCTTTGCCAGCACACCAGGAAGCACCCCAAGGGGTCTTCTATGACCACACCCCATCATGCCCGCAATCCCAGGCCCCTTTACTGACAGCCTCAGATGTCATTAGCATCAGGTAGGGCGTTTGAGCTCAGGGAGCTAGATTGAGACCCACACACTCATGTAATGGAAACCGCCAAATGGGCTCTCTCAGGCCTGGATTCAATTGCTGGCTCTGGCCTTAGTGTCCCTCAGTGTGACCATGGACAAGGATCTGGGTCCAGTGCCTACTGCAATCAATGAGAATCTGTTCATTGACTTCAGTCCCTTAATTTCTCTGTGCCTCTGTCCCCCAATCAGTCAAATAGGGATTACAAAACTGCCTTTCTCCCATTGTTTGTTGTCTTGTCTATCTAGACTATAAGCTCTGCAGGGGATAGGTTACTACTGCCTGCTCTGATATGTACAGCACCCAGCACAACAGAGCTGTTGCTAGATACTCTAGTGAGACATGTAAGGCTAATTAGCTACTCTCACCCCGAGGTGGATTTGAACCCGCAGAATCCCCGTGACAGATTCCATTTAACCAGTCCCATCAAGCCAGCCAATGCCCCCTGGACATTGCACCCGGCTGCTCCCAGTGTGATAGCTTTATCCGATACAGTTCAGCGGCATTCATTCCATCCATCACCAGCAACCACCATCGAAGCACACGCTATGATCAGAAGCCAAAAAGGCAGGAAACTTTGTTCCAAAGAAGCGGGGGAAGCAGGGTGGACATCAGGTTCCCAGGAGGTTTATTTGCAGTGTTGAAACCAGATTCCAGCTGAGGCAATTTCATTCTCCAGATGTCTAAGTTTATTCACACACCCAGGCACGCATTCCTCTGTCTTCCCCAGCTTCCCACCCTGTGGAGAGATAGGTCTTTCAAAACACACTAGTTCCGCTGGACTTTTTCTCTGTGCATTTTAAAGGGAGACTTGGCAGGGCAACAGTAACAAGAACTAAGAAACTCAAGGTGCAGAGGGAGTGGAGCCAAGACAATAATTTAAAGGCCTGTGGTTTCAGGCTGCTGAGATATCTGGCTTTCCACACATCTCCATTCCAGCTCATTGTGAGGCCTATCCCGCCTGGATTTCTTTATGTTTTCCTTTTCCTCCACAACTGATCTCAATAATTACAGGCTCCAAGGGCAGCTGCCAATTTGCTAATCTGGGTTCATCGCTACTCTGGTGATAATGTAGCCAGCTCACTCTCAACTGCAGTGCTTTGTGACCCCAGGCTGGAGGCATGACTGATTGGCTCAAAGCTAGGCCTCAACGCAGGGCTTGTGGCTTTCCAGGTCCTTCCGCCATTGGCGGGGTATGGAGAACGGGAGGTGAAAGGTTAGCCGAAGGAGACACAGGCACACACAGGTCAGGGCTTTATGAGAAAACCAGCTGCACAGCTGCAGAGCTGGAAGTTAAGAATTCCTGAGGCTTAAACTTCCTGTGCTGTGCAGCCTGTAATAGCCTTTGCTTGTTAATGCTTTGTGATGTCAGGGCTTTGTGGTTTCTCTTTTTAAACGCTAACAGGTGGGGGATGTCTGGGGTTTTGTTGCTGGTCTTTTTGGGCTCCAGGTTCCCAATCTGCTGTCTCCCATTGCCCTTAGAGGAGCTACTCTGGGAAGCCCAAAGATCCCTTGGTTAAAATGCATCTCTTCCCTTGGGTCAATGTGCTGGATAGCTATATAACCAAGAAAGAGGTGTTCTTCTCCTGTTGCTTTCCCACATCCCTCCTTCTCCCCCCCCTCCCCCCGGCCCTCTCCATGCTCCAGCCACCTGCAGGAAAGCAGCTGCAGCACACATGCACCCCTGTTCCTTCATGCATTCCCCAGTTTACTGCCTCCAGCTGAATTCCTCAAGGAGCTGCAAAAGGCTCTTCTTGGCCTCCTCAGGGGAAGGAAGGACCTACACAAGGAGAAGAGGGGTTCCTAGCTGGAGTTCCTATTCACAGGCTGCAGTTGATTAGTGAAGTAGATTCATCAGTTATATTAATATCCACTTATACCCCTGCCCCCCACCACTATAAGGCAGCCACCTCTGGAGTGAAACATGGCAGTAGCTTAGCACAGGAAGTGAAAAGTAAATGCATCCAGCTGCAGCTACAAAGCAGACTACGGCTAGACAGAATGTAATTGCTCGGGTTGGAATTTGGCCAGAATGCCTGGGACTAATCCCCCAGCCATCATGAAAACTGCTGCGGGCTCTTTACTGACCACAAGTGGCCAGGTGCTTGGTTTGGTGTCTCTTCTGAAGAATGGCACCTCCATCAGCAAGGTTATGGCCACAGGTGACTCGTGGTAGCACCCAGGAGGTGCACTGCCCTCCTCATGCCCCCTCCCTGTTCCTCTAGGTGGCCCTCCATGCAACCTTCCCTCTGCAAGCACCAGTCATCTATGCCACTGACTGGGGGCATTGATTCATCAGAATTGCCTTAATGACTTCCAGTGTGACACAACCAACCTTATGAAAAGGACAGCCTGTTCGTGGTGGGGAGAATAGCCCCTGGGCTGTCAAAACCACTGGAATGAGAAGTGCAGGGAACTGGGGGGAAAATAAGGAGTTAGGAAAGTTTGGAAATTCATGGCCCCGCTTCTCAAGTGGGTGTCATGCAGCATATCGCTGCTGAGCTCACTGGAGCAAAGTCAGGTTTTCCCCACTGAAGATCTGGCCCAAACAGATGTTTCTCCTACCTGAAGAAATGGCAAGCACAGGCAGCAGTTCAGAAATGCTAATCATGCTTTTTAATCTGTTGCCTCTTCTTGCCTCGCAGGCTGCAGCTCCTCCATAACCATCCTTCCCACTCCAAGTTGGCTCCAAAACAATATGGCCTTCATTACCAAGCTGAGCTATACTATGTTGTATAGATATAGGCTTTCCCCAGGAATGTAACTCCCAGGCATGGTGATAGTATTGTTTGCTAAGCACAGATGTCAAGACCCTCAATGCTGGTGGTCAGTAAGGTTTCTTTTGAATATTTGAGGGTTTAAGAACCCTTAAAAGTAAGATGATCTCCCACTGAGTTATAACGTCTGCATAAGAAACCAGCCACAAAGACCATACAGTGATTACAGTAAACTTCCGATAATCTGGCACCTTTAGGACCCAGGGGGTGCCGGATTAACAGATATGCCGGACTATCGGAAGGGGGGGCTATGAGGGGTCTAGGGTGGTGTGGGGAGGATGCCACCTCAGACCCCTCATAGCCCCCCCTTCTGATAGTCCGGCTCTGCCCCAGGCGTCCCGATTCAGCCGCTGCTGGTCAGTTTCAGCAGCAGCTGAATTGGGACGCCTACGGCAGAGCAGCTGGGGTGCTGCTGGGTTGGTCCAGTAGCACCGCCCCTTGGCGCTGTGAGACCAACCCGGCAGCACCCAGTTGCTCTTGGGGACGCCTGGGCAGAGCAGCTGGTGCTGCCGGGTTGGTCCCGCAGCGCCCGGCGCTAGCGGACCAACCCGGTAGCACCCCAGCTGCTCTGCCCCAGGCGTCCCCAAGTCAGCCACCACTGAAACTGATCAGCGGCTGATTCCAGGAAGCCCGGGGCAGAGCAGCTCTGCCTCGGGCTTCCCGGAGTCAGCCGCTGGTCAGTTTCAGCAGCGGCTGAATCGGGGACAGCTGGGGTGCTGCCGGGTTGGTCCCGCAGCGCCGAGGGGCAGCGCTATGGGACCTACCAGCAGCACTCCAGCTGCTCTGCCCCAGGCTTCCCCGATTCAGCCGCTGGTCAGTTTCAGCAGCAGCTGAATTGGGGAAGCCGGGGCAGAGCAGCTCCAATGGTCCGGCTGCCCAGAGCACTTCCGGGTTCCTGATGGTGCCGGACCATCAGGAGTGCCGGACCATCAGATGCCGGACCAACGGAGTTTTACTGTATTACGCCAATGAGCAGAGGGATGTGAATGAAGGAATGAAACTGGAAAGAGAGAGAGAGAGAGAGAGAGAGAGAGAGGATGCAGCTTTTGATTATGCCCTGTGGTGGGCCAGAATGGGGATTGTACAGGGAAAAGGACGTCTACTGCATGAGCTAAAGAAGCCATTTCCTTAGCTGGTAGGAGTAGTAGGCTATTATCCTCAGTGTGCACCAGCCACAAGACAGGGATGCTAGTAACACTTTATCAACAAGAAGACCTGTGGCACCTTAAAGACCAACAGATTTATTTGGATATAAGCTTTTATGGGCAAAAACAACTTCATCAGATCCAAGTAGTTTTTACCCATGAAAGCTTATGCCCAAATAAATCTGTTAGTCTTTAAGGTACAACAGGACTCCTTGTTTTTGTAGACACAGACTAACACAGCTTCTCCAGTGACACTTTATCAATGAATTTCTCAGACATTGTGCTCACTGCTGCATGTGGCTCAAAGGGGATGGGCTCTGCCCCAAGTTGCTCACGGTCCTGATGATTTGGAGGAATCTCCAGGCATAGAACCAGGGGGCTGTCTGGTAAAAGGCATGGAGAAGGGAGTGGGAGCAGGAAAGGAACAAGGCACTGGAGCTGATACATTGGAGGGTTCAGGTGGGGGAGAACATGGTGTGAGATGAAGTCCAAGAGATAAGCTGGGGGGAAGGGAGTCTATGCAGGGGCTTTAAGAAACTAATGACCCATGTGCATGAGGCAGAACTTGGTTGACTCATATGTCTTTTGTCCCCATTCTCTTCAGTGCCTCTTGGGGTATGTCTACACTGCCACCCTAGTTCGAACTAGGGTGGGTAATGTAGGCATTCGAACTTGCAAATGAAGCCTGGGATTTAAATATCCCGGGCTTCATTTGCATGTTCCTGGGCAGGCGCCATTTTTAAATGCCCGTAGTTCGAACTACCTGCCCGCGGCTACACGCAGCACGGAGTAGGTAGTTCGAATTAAAGCTCCTAATTCGAACTACCATTAAACCTCCTTGCGGGAGGAATAACGGTAGTTCAAATTAGGAGCTTTAATTTGAACTACCTAGTCCATGCCGCGAGTAGCCACGGGCAGGTAGTTCGAACTACAGGCATTTAAAAATGGCGCCCGTCCGGGAACATGCAAATGAAGCCCAGGATATTTAAATCCCGGGCTTCATTTGCAAGTTCAAATGCCTACATTAGCCACTCTAGTTCGAACTAGGGTGGCAGTGTAGACATACCCTTGCTGACTAGGATAGATTGGTCTATTTCTGTCTCTCCATTTTTCTGCAGCAACTCCTTATAGATGGGAGAATGAAGCAAACCCCCTCTGACTAATCCCCATGTGCTGGTCCAGCACAGGAAACAATCAGAGGTCTTCTCCTTTATCTCTATCCCTCCTTCACTCCTGTTTTCTCCTCCCTTCCCCCATGCATCTCTCTCTCTCTCTCTCTCTCTCTCACACACACACACACATCTGTGCTCATTTGTGTAGCAATCTCTGTGAGATCTTTGCGGGTGTTATAAATGTGTGGCTAGATAGATACTTAGGACTGTCATCTCAAGTAGAAGAATTCCAGGCAGGGCTCAGTTTGTCTGAGTTTGGCCATTCAAGCAAAGCTTGTTTAAAAGACTAGGCAGAGATGAATGAAAGACAAACAAAAGGGTCCCCAGGCAAGATCATGAAAAGAGAGGCCTGGACATGTCTGTTGGGGCCATGCATGGATGTGATGCCTGCTTTCTCCTGTTTCAGCGAAGCTTAAGTTGAACCAAAGTGCGCCACCCAGGGAAAACTGCTGTCATGCAGTATCATTCCCTGTTAGGGAGAGAAGGACAGATAGTGGTTCTGTGGTGAAGGGAGGTTGGAGACAAGCAATAATGGATGAGTGAGTCCCATGGAGAAGGGGGGTATGAGTTAGAGTAACTTGCCCAAGGTCAGAGGCCTAGAATCCAACTCTCATGTTGTCTAGGCCTCTGCTCTAACCACTAGACCACACTGGTTCCACAGTTAGTCTGGCTTTCCTGCCCTTCCCGCCTATAAGGTGAGGGGGATAGGTCACAATCCCTACTTGGTTTCTGCATCAGCCAGGAATGCCAGTGCTGTCAAACAGCTGTCCCAGGGTTTCCACTAATCCTCAGCAGCACGAATGCAACCCTCCTGCTCCAAATGCCTTCCGTTAACCCTTTAATGCAAGAGCACAACATCATGCCACACTGCTCAGACAATAATTGGGGGTTTTGGTAAAAGAGGACAGGGGACCAAAATTGGCCCGGGCATGACCAGGCACAGCCCCAGGACTAAAATTGGCCTGAAGAGTAAAAAATATTCCCTAAGATGCTAATAGATTGAGACAAAGAACAAGAGAACAGACACTCTGGGCAAGATGAATGTGTCCATCAGTGCTAGCACAGACAGAGGCCAAGGTGCAGCATCACTTTGTGCAAGCAACGCCTTCTTGAAGCATTCTTGCTGACCTGATCCTCATGTCCCACCTCAGCTTGCTCTAAAGGAAAATGTGAACTCAACATCTCTTTGTGGCAAGAGCATGGAGATCAAGTCCCCTGATGCCGCTCATTTGTATCCACTCAGCGGGAGTCAAAGGGGTCTTGGCAAGCATTTTGATTCACAGTAGCAAATGCCATGTAGGAAGGAGGTAAATCTGAGCCTTCAGAGGTCCTTAACGTATGGGATGTTCTCACAGGAGAACTCTGCTCCAAAATCAATTTTCAGTTAAGGCACAGAGGCCTCCTTTGCAAGAGGAAGTCCCTGGCAATCTAATGCCTCCTTCTGGCCCCCTTGTATCAGCCTGGCTGGTGTAAAGAAGCAGCAGGATAATGGTGAATCAGACTCCCAATGAGCAGGCAAGTTAGTGCAAGAGAGTCCAAAGTAGCATAGACTACAAAGGGCACAGTAATAGCTCATCTTCCCATTGACTTCAGTAGGAGTTGCACCCGAGTGAGAACTGAGTAAAGACTTCAGGGTTTGGTCCAATATGCATAGTCGTCATTTAGCCAACCACTCCAATGCAGTCACCTCTGGGATGGAACAGCTGTTTGAAAGTTAAGCTGTAGACCCTGACAGAAAAGATCAACTCTGACTTGAAGCTCATTATACCATCTACATGTTTTGTTAGGCTCTAAGGTGCTACAAGACCTATTCGTTGCTTTTTAAATTTTTCTGACTTGAAGCTCTTTACCTGAGATAAGAACAGCTGCTTAGGGTAAGAATTTGCATGTAATAAGTTGCTTATTTGATTAGAACTAGCTAAGTGTTTTGTGTTCATTTTAATTTAGTAACTTACTTTGATCTAACTGTTTTCACTTACAGCCACTTAAATTCTACTTTTATACTTAATAAAAACACTTTTGTTTATTATCAAGTCTAGTGTAAATAATTGTTACTTGGGAAGGGAGCACACAGTTATGCTTTAGGACAAGATGTAAAGGAGAATGTATCCAAGTAAAGTCACAGTGGTTGTGTTTTAGATGCTGGAATTTAATTATCCAAACAGAAATCTGGCAGGGTTAACACCAGCTTTTGCCTAAAGTGCCATGAGAGCTTGAAGGACCACAAGTGCTCAGGATTTCAATGTTATGTCGAATTCAAAAGACATCTGAGATCAACTCATGGGTATGTGTGAAAGTCAAAGCTGCAGGGTTTCTGGGACATTCAGAACCAGAGCACAATGTTCCCTCTAATATTGTCCATCCATGTGTGAAATACATTTTGTTTGGTGCACCAGTGCATGTGCAGATGTGCACCACCAGCAGAAACACATGCTACCAGCTGTGGGTGCTCAGGTAATCAGCTGAGCAGCATTTGACTCTCTCCTGGGTGGCTGTCCAAGTATTCAGCTTACAGGGAACGCTGAGCATCTCAGGGGAGCTGGGATCAGGTGTGGGGAAGGCAGCCATGCAGTGGCTGGGGATTTACAGAGATTAACCTAAAATAAGTCTCAAAGGGGCAGCCGTGTTAGTCTGTATCTGCAAAACCTAAGGAATCCTGTGGCATCTTAGAGACAAACAGATTTATTTGGGCACAAGCTTTTGTGGGTAAACCCACTTTGCTGGATGCAGATTGTTAGTCTTTAAGGTGCCACAGGACCCCTCATTGTTTTAAGCTAAGACAGTGAGTTGATGTGAGGAAGAGAGTGAGGTGGGCCAGTGCGGGTTCTCATCCTTTTTCTCTCAGAGCTCCCCCTGCCCCCAATATGCTATAAAAATCCACAGCCCACTTGTACCACAACTGTTTCTCAGCATCTAAAAGCCAGGACCAGTGTGAGGAGGTAACAAGCTGGGCAGTTGCCTGGGGCTCCATGCCATAGGGGTCCTGCAAAGCTTATTGCTCAGGTTTAAGCTTCAGCCCCCCAGGTTTCAGCACCATGCAGTGGGCTTTGGCTTTCTGCCCTGGATCTCAGCAAGTCTAATGCCTGACATGCTTGGCAGACCCCCTGAAACCTGCTTGTGGCCCCCAAGGGGATCCTGGACTCTTGTTTGAGAACCACTGGGCTAGTGCAGCAGTTCCCAACTGCCAGTCCATGGACCGGTGCCAGGCCACAAACTGCTGGCTGCCGGAGCTGAAGCCAGTTGTTCGTGGCAGCTCTGGGGGCCAGGGCTGAGGTACACCCTGGCCCCCTGAGTCACCGCACAGCAGCCTGCTTTAGCTCCGGCAGCCACCACATGGCGGGAGGCTACTGCAGCTGAAAACAACTGTTTGTGGCGGCCACTTGGCAGACTGGTAACATTGTATTTGCATATTTGCATATCCATCATTTGCATAATGAAAATGCAACTATGCAAATAAAATGCTACCAGTCCGCTAAAAGTCTGTGAATGGGTTTGCCGGTGCACAGTAAAAAAAAGGTTGGGAACCACTGGGCTAGTGGACTGAGCCCAGACTTGGGAGCCAAGAGCTCTAACTCCTACTGCTCTACCACTGACTTACTGAAAGTAACTCTCATAGGTACCTCACATGAGTTTGGTAGAATTAATTGGCTAAATTCTGCTTTCTTTTACTTTGGCATTAATCTGCAGTGACTACACCTTCAACTACTCCAGATTTTCATGAGTATGAAAGAGAACAGAGTTGGGCCCAGAAGAGTCCAGAAAATCACAACTGGGAGGCAATGTGGCCTAGTAGTTATTGGGGTTCTCTTCCTGACTCTGACATTCTGTATCCCTTGAGTAAGACTCTGACCTCTGTTTCTCCTCCCACCCTTAGTCTTTCTTTTCTATTTAGATTGTAATCTCTTTAGGGCCATGTATATCTCCCTGGGTTTGTAAATCAGACAGCACAAAGGGGCCCTGATGTTGGTAATGCAATTAATAATCATGAATTGCTTTCTAGTTCCTGCAGTTCATGCATTAATTTAAACTGGATTAAATTAATCCAGTATGAGCTACGCTTGTACACACATTCTCTGAGGAGAAATTAAAACATTGAGACAATTTAGCCTCAAGCTATCTCTGTGCCTGTCCTCCCTTAGCTCATCTCCTACACCCAATCTCCCTAATGTTACCATCCTGAACATTTAAGGAGAGCTTATAAATACAGGAGCCATTTGTTTTCAGGCAGGCAACCCTCAGCCTAATGTCATCTGAAGGGAAAATCAGTCCAAGCTCTGGGAGCTGGGGCATGCAGGATGGCTCTGGGTTCCAGCTAAGGTGCAAGGACCTCCTCTGGCTGTGAAACTCGGGGCTCAGGGATCAGCCTGACTTCACAAGAACAAAGAGTAGCTTTAGGGGGCTTTATCTACCAAGTTCCCCTTGCGGAACTTTGGAAAATTTGTCTGGATTTAAGAAAATGTCTACAGTTTTTGAAGTGGGAGGACCTTTACTGGAAGAGTGTAGTCTAGTCTTTCTGTGTGTCCATATACACATACACAAAAGGTGTGCATATATGTAGATTTGTGTGTGTGTTTATATATGCACATTTAACTATGTAAATGAATGTATGTGTGTGTTTACATGCAGTTTTGCCCAGTGTGGGGATTGAATGCATATAAATGCAGGGTTAATATATATGGAAACATACCATCTCATAGAGCTGGAAGGGACCTTGTGAGGTCATTGAGTCCAGTCCCCTGCCCTCACAGCAGGACCAAGTACCATCCCTGACAGATTTGCCCCAGATCCCTAAATGGCCCCCTGAAGGATTGAATTCACAACGCTGGCTTTAGCAAGCCAATGCTCAAACCACTGAACTATCCCTGCTCCCTTAGGATATATCGGGGGTGGGTTATATGGGTATATATATGGGTGCCCACGTATGTACATGCAGGTGTTTGCATGTGTGTAAGCACATGCAGGTTTGTGTGTGTACATGTCTGCAGTCAGGTATTCAGCAGTTTCCTTTGTGCACATCATACAGTTATACATAGGCAGATTTGACTGCGTATACCTGCATATACAAACATACCATGTTCTACCTGTATGCTCATGATTTATAGCAGTTTTTCTAACTGCTTGGAGTGGAAACAGTGGCTGAACCTAGAGACCAGATTTCTAATTGACAGCAGTCTCTGAAATGAAAGTCCTCTGCATCCTCTCCTTAAACATATCTCTTCAAATGTGGCTTTTTCTTTCTTTCAGGTCATACAGAGAAATGGAAACTCTCCAGACAGCCCCACCAATAAATAAAATGCAGCACAAAGGGGGACCCCAGCACAGGTGGGTGGATTTTTTTCCCCTTCTTTACCTTGGAACAAGAGCAGTGAGTCCACTAGGCAGCATTGTGAAATATAATAAGAATCACTCAGCAGCTTCATTACTGTTCCAATGCAGGGAGTTCCTGTAATCACTGCTGGAGGTGACAGAAAGGTCATAGTAAGATTTGAAGCACAAGTGACTGTAGGCAAAGGGGAAGTATGTTCCCTAGGATTATGTTTGTGATTTGTTGCTGGCAACAGCTGTAGAGCGGGGGAGGGGACAAGATGATGGAGGTTTGGAATCCACCCGATTTTGTTTTTTAATGGAGTAACCATAACAACATGGGCCTTCTGTCACACCTGTCCCTTGTAAATCTCACAGCGCTTTTACAAACAGAAATTAATCAGACCTCATGACTG
Organism: Rafetus swinhoei; assembly: GCA_019425775.1. Lineage (NCBI taxonomy): Eukaryota > Metazoa > Chordata > Testudines > Trionychidae > Rafetus > Rafetus swinhoei. Next base: position 16,231,768 of record JAFJHL010000483.1, on the reverse strand, counting down.
CTTCCACAAATTAGGCATTCTTATTACCATTTCCTAAATGGGGACACTGAAGTACAATATGATTAAGTGACTCAACAAGGTTCACACACTGAATTGGTAGCAGAGTCAAGAAGAGACACCCTCCCCCCGCGAGGTCCTGACTGCCACTGTGGTGCCCACCCCGGGCCACGCTGCCCTCCAGCCTTCCTGTTAAAATAATTATTGGGGTAAGTGGAACATGTCCGGGGGGGGGCTTGTGGGTTGCCGCTCTGATGGGATAAAGCCTTCTTAGGGGTTTGAGGGAGAGGCGAGAAAGTCCCTGCACCGGGCCATCGGTGGACTTATCCGTCCCCTCTCCCCACAAGTAACGTATATGCCGCGCGGTGCCACCTGGTGAACTCAAAAGGCAAACATTTAATTTGCCCCAACCCCTTCTGGCTTGATTATACAATGCTTGCAGCGCCCGGTGTCTCGAAGGTCAGCGCTGTGAAACAAGACTTCCAAGGTGGAATTGGATTGGCTGGAGGCTAATCAATATGTAGATTATTGCACTGGGTACTAGCCCATTGGTGAATGACTAATAACTACGCAGATTTAATTGGTGTGACGCTTTCCCTATTTGCTAGAGCGTCACATTTGGAGTTTCCCTATTGGTTGGAGGCTATGGCATATACGAATGTGGGGGCTCTGCTTTCGTTCCCATTGGTTGGAAGGTAATAAATATGCAGATTAGTCGACTCTGGGTGCCTTCCAGTTGGCTGAAGCCGTATGAATATGTAGATTGCCGGTCTCCCCCGTTTGCTCCATTGGCCGTGCCTGGGTGACGGAGGCGTCTGGCTGCTGCAGTCTTTCCCGGGTCAGCGGAGGGGGGTGGACGGGGCAGCTCTGCTCGGAGCTGGAGGCTCCTGGGTCGATGGCTGGATGGTTATGGGGCCAGGCAGCCTCCCCCCGGCGGCTGTAGAGCGTCTTCGGGGGCCGCGGTGGTGGCCTCTGCTCAGCATGGTGCTGCTGGTGTCCGTGTGGCTGGCCCCTCCGTGTGCAGGTAGCGGGGGCGGATGGACCGAGCGGGGACCGGGGCTAGTGTGTGGGACGCTGGGCAGACGTGGGCCGGGAGAGCAGGGGATGGACAGAAGGGAGAAGCTGCGGGGGAGGGAGCCGGACTGGGGCAGGTGGAGGACGGAAAGAGGGACCCGGACTGTGGTATCTGGGTCGATGGATCCGGGATGCTGGGGGGAGCGGGGAAGGAGCTTGTCTGGTTGCTGGTAACTGGAGGGAAGCTGAGCTGGGAGGAAGGCGGTCGGGACTGGAATGGAAACACGGGGAAGGGAGCTTGTGGGGAGTCATCTGGAGGTCGGCTGGGAGTGTAAATGGGGGAGCTGGGAGTGCCCAAGCAGGTGTCTCTTTTGGGGGGCTGAGGGGCCCCATGGGGAAAGGAAAAGCCTAGCGCACGTGCCCGGTGAGTGAGGATGAGGAATCTCAGACAGACGCCTCTTTTGGGGGCCGTTCTGGGAGCTGGGACCCCTGGCGTGCCCCTCTTGGTGGTGGCATGCCTGGAAGGGGAGATGCAGAGCACATGCCATATTGGGGGCAGGAAGGGAGGCTCCAAGGTGTGTCTGAGCTGGAGACTCCTCTGGGGAGTGTGCTGAGAAGGGGCCTGGATGCCCACCGTCGTTGGGACCTCCTGGTGTGTGCGTGTTGTGGGGGTGGACGAGCCTTTTCTGGGAGGTTTGTTTTTCTACGAGGAGCGAATGTGCAGCTCCTGCCAAAGCAAACAAGGCGGCTGCCTGGAGTACAGAGGCGCCTTTCTGCTCCCCATGCCGGCCAGTCAGGGACAGCAGCCCAAGGAGGGCTGGGACAGCTCCTTCTCCATCCCCTGGACTGGTGACTCCTGTCCTTTCCATTGCCTGCTTCTACAGACCCAAGGCACTAAGCAATAGACCCTGTGGGGGGCTTTTTGTCCACCTGAGGGGTAGGGACTTTCCAACCCCTGCTTCTGTGTCCACAGGCATGTGGGCACTGCCATTCCTGGTGCGCAGCAAAATAATCCTGCAGTCCCAGGGGTTTCCTGCTTGCTACTGATGAAATGCATTCCAGCAGGTAGAGGGTTTGTGCAAGACACTCTTGCATCCTGTGTGAAGAATGATGTGGAAGTAGGGCTGGGGGCCAGAGCTTCCTTTGAGCCCTCCACCCTACAGTGAATTTACCCCTCAAAGTGTGTGTGTGTGTGTGTGTGTGTGTATGAAATATTTTCTTGGCATCACTAAGGTACAGTGGCTTCTACTATCTAAGACACTTGTAGTTTTAACAGACTTAAACTGTTTAATCAGTCACTGTAACTATGAAAATCCTAGTTAATTGAAGTTTAGTTTCTCTCTTTAGTATTGGTTTTTAAACCCCAAACTGCACATGAGTCTGAGATGAGCCTTTAAAATGCAATTAAGAGTGCTGGTGTGAGGCGTCAAAATGGAAAAGAGGCACCATGGGGGGGGGGGGGAATGCTATGCATGACTCACTTTCCCTTGTAGCAGATCTCACATGTCTTTCTGAGCATTTAGGAGGGTGGATGATTATCCCTATTTTACAGATTGAGGCAAAAGCGAAAAATATCAAATAGGCACTAATTTGGGGTGCAGCAGTTCTTGGGTGTCTGATTTCTGAGGTGCTATTACTGAGTTCATTGGAAGTTATGGGTGCTCCACAGGCTCTAACTGGACATCCAAAATGAGTGATTTTTGAAAACTTCAACCTGTGTTGATTTTTTTCCCCAAGAGCAGACAAGATTGTGGCTGAATTTGGACTAGAACCCAGGATTTTTAACTCCCAGGCTCCACCCATAGTTAATTATTCTAATTGCCAAGAAGCCTAGTTATAGAAAGTAACATTTCCTCTCTCCCCTGAGTTGGAAGAGTGAGCTGTTTTGTGCCTTAATGTAAAACCTGGCTAAATCTGTGACAGCCGTACATTCCCATATGGCAGTGACATGCTTTCAAGGTGGTGGATATTGTGTGTTTAAACTCTGCATTAATCAGTAGAGATTTGCATGCTGGGTCTAAAATTGCTGCATTGCTGATATCTGCCTCCAGGGAAGATACTGGATGCATTTAATAATGCACGTGCTTTGTCTTGTAACATCTGAGTGCTGGTTGATGGTAGCAAGCAGTGTAGCATTGTGTGTATGTTATGTTTTTGTATGCACAAAGTGCTGTGGTATTTCTGAATGTATGCCAGAAGAATAGCTGTCTTGCAGATTGATACTGACGTGACACAACGTAGGGGATATAAAATAGCCTTTCAAAATTCTGTTCGCTTGCAGGGTGAAACTTTATTTTGAATAGCAAATAAATCGTAATTTTTTTTCTTCATAATGGCAAAAGCAGGCAGTGGAGTTTTGCCATATTTGTATAGCATGTAAATTTAAAGCGAAGACAAGTCATTGCACTGACTGATACTTACATATGTTGTTTTGTCATATCCACATGATATACAGCAGTTATTTTTCTACAAAAGTAGCCCCACTTCTTTATTTTCAGTCTATTAAAATTCTATAGCAGTGGTGGTTTTTTTTTTTTTGCTCTGTCCCACCTGAGAGGGAGATTTATTTAATGTAAATCACAAACAAATGCTTCTGGCAGGACTGCTCACTTAACTTTTGACTTTGTGCTTGCCTGTCTCAGGAGTAGTGTGATGGCTGTGTTTGTAATAGCATGCTATCTCCAAAGCACTATCTTAAGTGCAAAGCCATACATGCATTGATGGGTCACGACAGTCAAGTAGGTAGCATCAATAAAGCTGTCATGAGGAGTTTGACCTCTGTGTTTTCTCTGCCTATAGAACTTCTGTTTTAAGCCCCTAGATAGGAGCCTTTATTGCCATGTAGTGAGGAGGAAAAATCCTTCTTTGTATGACAAGTGCTTAGGGCAGACCATAGATCTCTAGTTGCTAATTAGTAGGCGGATCATTGACACCAATTAAATACCTCATGTTGATCAGAATGACCATCTCTCCTTGCAGTGCATTGCCAGCAGTGCCAAATTCAGCGCTGCAATGCTGATTACGTGGCTGCTACATCTCCTAACCATGCCTTGCCGGAGGAGACACCGCTGGATGTGGATTATTGCATTGCTTTGCGGGCGTACTCGGTGTGTACCAGAAAGACAGCAAAATCCTGCCGGGGAGACTTGGTGTATCATTCGGCTGTGTTCAGGATCAAGGAACTCTTTACACAGTATAACTGCTCCAGTGATGGGCCAACTTCCTCGGCGAAAGCTCCTAGCGCGCTGGACCCTCTGGCTTCAGAGCTGTGCAACTATGAGAGCCGATCTGGCTTTCAGAAGAAATTTGCCCACTGTGGATTATTTGGGGATCCTCACTTAAGGACCTTTAAAGATGAGTTCCAGACATGTAAAGTCAAGGGAGCTTGGCCACTAATAGACAATCAGTACCTGTCAGTCCAGGTCACCAACGTCCCGGTTGTTCTGGGATCCAGTGCCACTGCTACCAGCAAGGTAACAAACCACTTAAAAAAAAAAAAGACAAAACAAATGAACACCATCCTGAAATTTCCCACCCTTCCACTTAGCTTCTCTTAGGCCATCATCTGCTACCCCCTTGTGGTCATCAGAGGAAGTGAATTTCAGAGCATGTACATAGGAAACAAGTCTGAGGGGTAGCTGTGTTAGCTTGTATCCGCAAAAAGGAGGAGTCCTGTGGCACTTTAAAACAGGCTTTCCTAGATTGAGGCTTAAAATTATGTGTGTTTGTTCTGTATCTGTCCCTTGGGGAGGTCTATCCTGTTACCATGGCGTCCTGTACCTACAGGACTGCATGAGAGATTCGCATGGTGTCCTCACACCCCACCTGCCTCCATAGCAGGTCTATGCAAACCTGCCATATGTAATCACCTCAACCCCCTGAGCAGTCACAAATCCAAACTTTTCCCAGGCCTTCAGACAAGCCTGGATTCACTTCAGGGTTTTAAGCAAGGGACAGGAACGGGGAAAGTGAATCTGTTTCCAGTGGAATTTGAGTTTGAGGTCTCTAGGGTTGACCATGTAGAGAAGAGAGGCAGCACGTCTGTTGAATGCCTGCAAACTGAAGCTAAGGATTTGGGTGACTCTCTGTAGCTCCAAACCCTCTGTGCAGTCGAGGACTTTGAGGATGGAAAGCTTTTCTTCCAGCCATGATGCACGGGCAGGAGCCAGGCAGCTTTGGCAATATTCCAGGTGAAAGGTTAAAAATTTATGTTTAAAAGCCCCATCCTCCTGCTCCCCTGCTGTAGAAAGACAGTCAGGGACCTACTGGAAGGAGAAGGGATTGTGTTTTGAGACAGGCATTGCTCATGTTTCTTAGTAAAGATGTTAACATTTGGTTAAATCATAGAATCATAGACTACTAGGACTGGAAGGGACCTCGAGAGGTCATCGAATCCAGTCCCCTGCCCTCATGGCAGGACCCAGTACTCTCTAGAGTCTAGACCATCCCTGACAGACATTTATCTAACCTACTCTTAAATATCTCCAGAGATGGAGATTCCACAGCCACCCTAGGCAATTTATTCCAGTGTTTAACCACCCTGACAGTTAGGAACTTTTTCCTAATGTCCAACCTAAATCTCCCTTGCTGCAGTTTAAGCCCATTGCTTCTTGTTCTATCTTCAGAGGCCAGGAAGAACAAGTTTTCTCCCTCCTCCTTGTGACACCCTTTTAGATATCTGAAAACCGCTATCATGTCCCCTCTCAATCTTCTCTTTTCCAAACTAAACAAGCCCAGTTCTTTCAGTCTTCCTTCATAGGTCATGTTCTCTAGACCTTTAATCATTCTTGTTGCTCTTCTCTGGACCTTCTCCAGTTTCTCCACATCTTTCTTGAAATGTGGGCCCAGAGCTAGACACACTACTTCAACTGAGGCCTAATCAGCGCAGAGTAGAGCGGAAGAATGACTTCTCGTGTCTTGCTCACAACACGCTTGTTAATGCATCCTAGAATCATGTTGGCTTTTTTTGCAACAGCATCACACTGTTGACTCATATTTAGCTTGTGGTCCACTATAACCCGTAGATCCCTTTCTGCCGTACTTCTTCCTAGATAGTCGCTTCCCATTCTGTATGTGTGAAACTTGATACTCCTTTCCAGCAGGATTGTGAACCATTAATAACTACTCTCTGGGAACGGTTATCGAACCAGTTATGCACCCACCTTATGATAGCCCCATCTAAGTTGTATTTGCCTAATTTATTGATAAGGATATCATGCGAGACCATATCAAATGCCTTACTAAAGTCTAGGTATACCACGTCCACAGCTTCTCCCTTATCCATAAGACTCGTTATCCTATCAAAGAAAGCTATCAGATTGGTTTGACATGATTTGTTCTTTACAAATCCATGCTGGCTGTTCCCTGTCACCTTATTATCTTCCAAGTGTTTGCAGATGATTTCCTTAGTTACTTGCTCCATTATCGTTCCTGGCGTTAAACTGACTGGTCTGTAGTTTCCTGGGTTGTTTTTATTTCCCTTTTTATAGATGGGCACTATATTTCCCCTTTTCCAATCTTTTGGAATCTCTCCTGTCTTCCATGATTTTCCAAAGATGATAGTTAAAAGCTCAGATACCTCCTCTATCAGCTCCTTAAGTATTCTAGGATGCAGTTCATCAGGCCCTGGTGACTTGCAGATATCTAACTTTTCTAAGTGCTTTTTAGCTTGTTCTTTTTTTATTTTATCTGCTAAACTTACCCCCTTCCCACTAGTATTTACTATATCAGGCATTCCTTCATCAGACTTCTCGGTGAAGACCAAAACAAAGAAGTCATTAAGCATCTCTGCCATTTCAAAGTTTCCTGTTACTGTTTCTCCCTCCTCACTGATCAATGGACCTACCCTGTCTTTGGTCTTCCTCTTGCTTCTAATATATTTATAGAATGTCGTCTTGTTTCCCTTTATGCCTGTAGCTAGTTTGAGCTTGTTTTGTGCCTTTGCCTTTCTAATCTTGCCCCTGCATTCCTTTGTTTGCCTATATTCATCCTTTGTAATTTGTCCTAGTTTCCATTTTTTTATGAGACTCCTTTTTTATTTTTAGATCATGCAAGATCTCCTGGTTGATCCAAGGCGGTCTTTTGCAGTGTTTCACTCCGCCATCAAAATAAAGTCCCTGTTCTTTGTTGACTAGAATTTAGCCAAAGCTGCTGTAAATCTCACTAACGGGAAAGAGCAGCACTCACTCTGGCCTAGGTACTTACTCCCATTTACATAGTGTGTGAAACCCCCTGGAGCATCTCTAGTGTGCCCATATTTTCTATCTTTCCTACGCAGCGGAATAGCTTGCTTATTACCCATACTTCTTGCATTTGTATAATTGGCATCTAAGATACTGATTTGATCTTGCCTCCCAATTCTGCCTTGTCCCTCCTTTCTCTCTGCTATTATAGCCCACACTCCCTCTCATTTCTGACTCATCTCCCAGGTCTCCATGTTCTTCACTTACCCGTGGGCTTTGGTCACTTGTTCCTGTCGAACCTAGTTTAAAGCCCTCCTCACTAGGTTAGCCAGTCCAAATATGGTCTTCCCCTTCCTCGAAAGGTGAACGCCATCCCTGCTTAGCAGTCCTTCCTGGAATAGCATCCCATGGTCGAGGAAGCCAAAGCCCTCCTGGCGACACCATCTTCGCAGCCAGGCATTCACTTCCAGGATGCACTTGTCTCTGCCTGGGCCCCCTTGACAGGAAGGATCGAAGAGAATACCACCCGTGCTCCAAACTCCTTCACCCGTACTCCCAGAGCCATGTAGTCACTCTTGATCCACTCAGTGTCACACCTCGCAGTATTATTAGTGCCCACATGGATGAGTAGCATGGGGTAGTAGTCAGAGTGCCGGATAATCCTCGACAGTGCCTCTGTAACGTCTCGGATATGGGCCCCCGGCAGGCAGCATACCTCCCGAGATGACATGTCAGGGCGACAGATGGGCGCCTCCGTCCCCCTCAGAAGAGAGTCTCCGACCACCACTACCCTACGTTTTCTATTCTCAGTGGTGGCAGCAGACCTCCCAGCCTTGGGGGTACGAGGCTTCTCCTCTGTTGTAGGGGGTGATTCTTTATCTCCTGTATCAAGAAGTGCATAACCGTTTCCTAGTACCACGGTGGTAGGGTTCGGAGCAGGGGTGGAGCACGGCCTGCTGCCAGAAGTAACCAGCTGCCAGTGTCCACCCTGCGCCGTCTCCTCCTCCATTAGTGGTGTGTCCGCAGTCCTATGTACTGGGACAGCTACCTCAGCTGTCTCCACGTGAATACTGTTCAGGAATTGCTCGTGGATTCAGATGCTCCTCAACCTAGCCATCTCCTCCTGTAGCTCTCCCACCTGCTGCCTGAGAGATTCCACCAGCAGGCACCTTTCACATTGGATGGTCTCCGCAGCCTGGATATCAGTAAGTGGGAATTGCAAGCCACCGTCCCTGCAAAACCACACCAGGAGCTGGGTAGAGGTATCCATGCTCAGGCGCTCTGTCTGGCTACAGGCGCAGGTGGAGGAGACAGAAGCAGTGCTGGCACAGGTGTTGTGGGTCTTTCTGACCATCGTAGGCCTCCCTCTGTCAAACTCTCTCTTAAACTTCCCTGTCTACAGCCCCCTGGTCGCTCTGCCTCTGGCCTTTAAAGTCTGCTTGCCTAGGTCAGGCCTGCCCCCTTTCAGTCACACAGGGGAAGGCTGATCAGAGGCAATCAAAGGGAACAAAGGTCAGACACTCAGTCCCACTGCCACAGCAGCTGAAACTGAAGTCACCTGAATTCACAATCAAAATTCAAACAGTCGAGCAAACTCACTCACCCCAAAAGCGAGTACTCTCACTCTCACCTGGTAACAGGAGTGGGGCCACCAGCTCCTGCCGGCCTGGCTGCCGGGGAGGAGGCTTTGTTGCTCTGTCACAGCTAAGCTGCTTCCCTGCTGAACGTAATCAACGATTATTCAGCTGCACTCTGACATCCCTGTTTCTTAATGTGCTGCCCACAAAGTTCAGACACTGTGATGGTGAGTGGAGTAGCAGAAGTGAACTAGGATAGAGCTGCCTATATACAAACCCCTGGCAGGACCTTCTTGTTGGTCATGCTATAGGGCAGGGCTCCATTTTCAGCTCTGGCCTTGACTGAGTGTGTGAATGTGGGGCAGGTAATCTGAGACAATAGTTCTGTGAAGCTCTTTGAGCTCCCCAGAGGAGAGATGAGATCAGTGCAAAGTACAATTGACCCCACTGTCCCAACCAACAGGCCTTCGTGGTAGTAAATAGCTTTAGACTGGACAGCCATTTGGGATTCATTCCTCAGGGGGGGTCTGCTGAAATTGTCTTGCTGCTTCGGCAGTGGGATCTGCTCATTGCTCTGGGATAACGTAGCTTCAGAGCAAAAGGCCGAACCGTCACATTTTTCTGCCTTGCTTCTAGAGGCACACTCCCAAGAGGGGTATGCAGGAATATTTGGGAGGGAGGGCATGGCTGTGGGCCAACCAGGCCTCAGTTGGGGGGGGGGGAGGAAGTGCCACCCAGATCTACTCCTGGCCTTGGCCCTATCTGCTCCCATTCTTAGTGTCCCCCTCCATAGCTCTGCATCTGGGGCCCCAGATTCCAGCCCTGTGCCTGGTGCCTCCTGCTATAGCTGTGCACCCAGGTCCCAGCCTCAGCCTTCTTATCCCTGTCTGCATCCCTCCCGCTCCGTATGGGGGCATGAAGTACTGCTTGGGGCAGGGTGGGGTGCTTGGGATGACTGGTAATTAGAACCCCCAATGTCCCTGGGCGCATGGGCTCTTCTATTGCAGCTCCAGTCTGTTCTGTCCCTGCTTGCTGGCCCCTCCACGTAGCTATTTCACAAGCTCCCTGGTTGGGTGGTGAGTGACTGTTCCTGGTTAGGACTAAGTCTTGTCACTCTAATTGGGCCTGGACAGTGATTCCCACTAGCCATTGCAGATGCAGTAACACGACTCTGCCTGTTCTGCATTGGGTTTCTCCAGTCCAACAGGTCTCCTCTTTGGATGGTACCTAACCCAGTCTTGCTGTGAGGGAGGTGAGTGTTCTCACAGCACAACACAGGGAATCAACGGGCTGGAACTCAGGAATCCTGGCTCACCATCCTTTGCTCTGGCCACTAGGCTGCACCATTAAGGGGGTCTCTGATGTAACCCTCTGGGGCTGCCTGTTCATTGCACTGGGGTCTTCAGTGGTACCCGTTGGGCAGACTTGAGAAGTCCTTTGTGAATGAAATGCTGCAGTTCAAATCTAAAGCACCCTCACTCCAGGGAACCACTTCTGCCTTGTTAGGAAGACTCTGAATGCAGCGCAGCCTGCTAATCCAGACTCACCACAGGAGTGAAGCTGTTCCCTTCAATCCTGGAATCGGGACTGGGGAACTTTGCTAAGCCCAAAGTCAGGACCATCCTTAGGATTTATGGGGCCCTACACGGTATTATTGAACTGGTGCCCCCAACTCTAATCCTATTCAACGGGTGCCCCTATGCCCAAGGGTAGCCAGGGTGAGGGTGACTTTTTTAGAGATGTGATTTTTATAAGCTGCAGCAACACACTAATGAAATATTTTAAAGCAAATTTTAGACTAAGGTCCTGTCAACTCACACAGTAAATTCAGAGGCAGAAAGTATATAGCAGGGGTTCACAAGTGTCTGTGCAATGGCTTCATTCCCACTTGAATGACTCTCTCACAGGTTCAGTGCCTGCTAATAGCTCTGGCACAGGTTTTGTCACTTTTAAGATAACTAGTTCCTCTCTGGAGTAAGCAGAGCCACAGACCAGAGATAGGAAGAGGCAGGTGGGTAGCCATTAAGACCCAGGGGTGCCCCAAATTTTCAGGTGCCCTGTGCAGCATATGGGTAAGGATGGGTTTGCCCAGGTGGCAGGAATACTGCCTTCTTTTCTGTCTTGAGCAGAGCATGCACACTGTACAAGCTCTCCTAGGGACAGCCTCCTGGAGCATGTTACTCCAACACTGTCACCCTTTTCAGGTAGTGGGGCCTGCTAGGAGCTCTGAGATGTGAGGTCACGAGCATCCTGCGGGCTCTGAAGGGGTGGCTCGTGCACGGGTGTTTCAAACCAGGCAGCGCTGCAGGCCTCTGCCTCGCTCCCTCTGTGCAAAATGGGGATAACAGCGTTGGCTTGCCTCCAGATGGGCACACTAGAGATGCTCCAGGGGGTTTCACACACTATGTAAATGGGAGTAAGTACCTAGGCCAGAGTGAGTGCTGCTCTTTCCCATTAGTGAGATTTACAGCAGCTTTGGCTAAATTCTAGTCAACAAAGAACAGGGACTTTATTTTGATGGCGGAGTGAAACACCGGCAGGCTTTTTCCTCTTCCAGGTAAACGATGTGTCTTGGTTAGTTACCTCGCAAGTCTGACTTTAAGCTGCGTTTCCTCCACTGCCCTTGGGTGGAGGTAGGGCAGGAGATGATGGATTTGCAGCAGGAAGATTCCGAGGCACCTGGCCTTTCCATAGTGATCACAGCTGCAGTGGGAAGTGGGCACTGGGCTACGTTTTCACCAGGCTGGATGGAGGGTGAGCCTTGGGCTGGGGGAGACAAGCCTGCAGCCCTGCCCCTTCTGCCCAAGGCCCCAACCCTGCCGCCCAGGGCCCCTGTGGGAGCTAAGCTCTCCCCTAGTATAGGGGCAGTCCCCCCCCAAGTGGGAGGTGCATGATCTCCACCTTCCTCCTCCAATATGTGGAGGAAGGGCAAGCAGTTGAGTGGTCAGTGCACAGCCCCAGTCTTGCCCAGGGCACAGGGATGGTGGATGGCACCCTGAGCCCCAGAGAGTGGGCAGCACATGGCTGGCAGCCCCTCTGGCTCCAGAGCGTGAGCAGCACCTGGCCCCAGCCTCCCCGGCCCCAACCGCAACATGGCTGAAGCCCTGGCAGCCCCAGGATACTGAGGGAGCCATACTGAATCTGGGGAGCCGGAGGGGCAGGGACAGATGGGCAGTGTGGGAAGGCATTACCTTCCCCTGACTTTTGTACCCACCACCCATGGGCTGGTCTTGTTGTCTTCCATCTCCTCCACAGATCACGCTGATCTTTAAGAATTACCAGGGCTGCACAGAGCAGAAGGTTTATCAGGCGACCACAGAGGACCTGCCTTTGGCATTCAGCGATGGCACGAGAACCGGAGGGCAGCAGGAGGGAGCTAGCAGCCTGCGCATCCTGGAAAAGCCAGATGCTGGCCAGGTGGAGATCCAGGCCAACTACATTGGCAGCACAGTCATCATCCGCCAAGTGGGCCGCTACCTCACCTTTGCCATCCGGGTGCCGGAGGAGACCCTGAGCCTCTCGGAGGAGAGCACCGGCCTCCAGCTCTGTCTTCATGGCTGTCCAAAGAATGAGCTCATCCAAGAGCACAGACTGAGCCTGGGGAACTCCAGCCCACTCTGGCCCAGCACCCGGCGGGCCTACACGGTGGAGACAGCCACTGAGCAGTGTCGCCACATCCTGCAGGTGGAGGACTTGTATTTCCAGTCTTGTGTCTTTGACCTGCTTACCACAGGGGATCCTGAGTTCTCCATGGCAGCTTATGGGGCCTTGGAAGACTTGAAGGCCTTGTATCCAAGCAAACTCAAGTTGCATACAATCTCCAAGACTATTAACATGGCCAGTGGCACGCTGGGGCCTGGTTTGCCCGCTGCCTCATTACTCTGGTGTGGTCTGGCCTTCCTACGGCTGCTCTGGTGCTGCTAATGAGGGTGGACGTCTTGCTACTATTGGACCCTATGTAGGAAGAGAGAAACCCCTGACATCTCCCTTTCCTGGAGCAGAGTGGTCCAAATTCTCCTCCCTCCAAACTCATCTGCTCATTCCAGCTGGCTTGCTGTTTCAGTTGCTAATTGAAGGCAAAGTGTAGCTTGCTCAGATGTTCTGGTCTCCAGTCCTGACCTGCAGAAACCACAGCTGCCTTTTGAGTGAGAATTGGGGGAAACCAGTGCTCTGCTTAGTAGGTTGGCCAGACTCCACTGGCCTTCTCCCCAGGCAAAGCTGCCCCTGTCCCATAGCATCTGCTTACGAGCCCCTTCTCTGTCACTGAGCTGCTAGCAGAAGGCCCCTCATTCCTTCCTCGCCCCAGTCTCCAGGCAGAATCTCCTTTGGCTTTCCCCATTGGTGGTCCTTCGAGGGTCTCCTCTGCCATCCCATGGCTGCTAGGCTTCAGCCACATGTTCCAGGCTAGGTTGACCCCAGACTGACTTGTTTATTTTTTTAACCAGAATTCCCTGTGCTGTGCTGACCAGATGAGGGGTGAGGGGGGGGGGACACTAAGTGGCTGGGGTAGGTATTAGGAGTGGCCCCTTGTTCTCATTCCTTTCCACATCCACAATGATGGTTTTAGAAACAAAACAAACCAAGAAGCAGTGGTGGCAGCTAGCTATGTGGCTCAGAGTGAGGGCCAGAAGGAAATTATGGCATAATTTTCCTCTAATTTTTTCCATCTGTAAGCAGAATAAATTTTGTTATGTTTACTGAGGCATGTGTACCACCAGTAGAAACATCTACTGCTGGCATTTGACTCTTTCCTGGGTTCCTGCTCAAGCGGCTCAGCTCACGGGGAACATTTGCATGTGATACCTGACTCCTTTTTAATGCCCCAGAGGAAAAGCTGCTGGTTTGAGCAACGCTCAGAGTCACGGCAGGACAGAGCAGCAGGAATCCTCTCGTTGTTCCTTCCACAGAGTTGGCTAACCTGAAATGCTTACGAGAGCTTAACTATGAAGCCCGTCCTGCCCATACACACGTTCCCTATGAGTTCAACTTGTCTGAGTCCACACGCAGCATGGATTTGGGAGCCGCTGTGCCTGAAGAAGCAGCTTCTCTTATCACTGCTCAGTGCATAGATTTGTGTTCTCTTGCCGGTAATTGTCTGTGCATTCGGTGTTCCTCCACACCGCATTCTTTGTGGAATTTATCAGCCCCCTCCCCCAGCAGCTGTTTAGCATTTTAACCTCTGTTTTAATTAAAGCAGTGTTTTTTAAAGTGTCAGTGCTCTCTTTCCACTGTGCAGGGAAGGAGTCAAATAGCCTGAAGGACTCACGTACCAGCTCCCTCAATAGACAGGCATAGATTTAATCCTCTCTGCAACAAATGGTGTAAGAAGGAAGGTGGGGCAAGAGCTTTCCTTTTCAGCAGGAATGAGACAGCTTGTATGCATGGAGACTGGTCATTCTTTGAGGCCTTTACCAGCCCCTACCCCAGTTTCCACTCTGCTTGTGAATGTCACTGAACCCTGCAGGGTGATCTAGGCTCAATAGGCACTCAGGCTGCTTTTGAGTTTCACAAAAGATGCTGCTCCTTCTGCTCGCTGAAGGACAGAGCTGTGAGTGCATTGTGAGTGGGTTCCAATGCCAGGGTTTCCAGCTCGAGGGGTCCTACCTGTGCTAGCTCTGAGCAAGGGGGCACACCAAAAGTAGCAGTGGTGGTGAGAGGCATAGGCAGAGCACCCATAGGGAAAAATTAATGGGTGCGCAGCACCCAGTAGTAGCCAGCTCCCCCTCTCTGCCCCATTTGCAGCCCATGGCTCTACTCTTCCTCCTCCCTTCCAGCCCCTCCCACAGCAGCCATGAAACAGCTGTTTCCTGGTAGTCAGAGGCTCTGGGAGGGAAGGGCAGGAGTGAGGATGCTGCGTGCTCAGGAAAGGTGGGGGCAGGAGCAGAGGCTTGAGGGAAGAGGAGGTTGAAGTGGGCGGGGGTGTTGAGCACCCTGTGGCTAGAGCAGAGGTTGGTATCTCTGGTGAGAGGGGCTGGCTGCCCTGTGGTCAGACCTACAGTGTTGGGCAGGCTCTGACTGGGAGTGGCTGAGCCCCTCTCTTCTGCCACTTTTTTGCTTTAGCACGCTGGCTTGAGTAGAGCTAGTGGGGGGGGGGGGGTAATGTCTCCTTGGCTACAGCTACACTGTAGCCTTCTTCCAGAAAAAGCTTACGCAAATGCATTTTTTTCAGGAAGAACCACTCTTGTGCAAGGGGGTTTTTGTGCAAAAAGGAGCTGTCTACACAGCTCCTTTTTTGCACAAAGGCCTCTTGTGCAAAAGTGGCTACTAATTAATTATGCAAATAGGATTGCCAGATGGTTGAAACAAAAACACAAAAGGACCCCCCCCCCCCCAAAAAAATAGGAAAAAATTCTGTTGAAGGGGGAAAAAAAGGGGGGGGGGAGGGAGAGACCAAAGTTGTTGAGGGGGGAAAAAAAAAAAGGCCTCCACAGACTTAAGCCAAAAAAAAAAAAAAAAAAAGCATGTCCCCTTTAAGAATGAGTGCAGGGATAGGAACAGGGGAGCGGTTGAGCACTAAGACCCAGGGGAAGCCTGGGTTGGCAGCCATTTTGTGCCAGCAGCCTTGCGGAACCAGGTAAGCATGGTGGGTGAGGCTGGAGGTGTTGGAGCTCGGGGGAGGCCGGACACTGAGTGTTTGTAGGGTTGCCAGGCATTTTTGCCTCCTGGCTGGGGGAAAAAAAAATCAGAAAATACCGGACATCTGACCGGTATTCTCTGATTTTTTTTTTTTTACTGGACAGGAGGCGAAAATACTGGACTGTCCGGGTGAATACCGGACACCTGGCAGCCCTATATGCAAATGAAGTGTGGCAATATTCCATGCCATGCTTCATTTGCATAAGCTTTTCTGGAAAAAGGCTACAATGTAGCCGTAGCCATAGTGATGGACTTGACATTTTCCAGCGCCTGGCCTAGCCCTTTGCTGCTCCCTCGCTCCTCTTCCTGAATGTATTCTTGCTGTGCCCATCTGCTGTACAGCATGCCATATGGCCAAGCACTTGCAAGAGTTTAGGCTGAAACTACAAGGACCTATTTCAGAGTGACTGAGCAAGAACAGTGCTTGGATTGCACTGGAATTTTCCAGGGTGCCCCACCGTCATCTTCAACCAGCAAAATGTTTTGCAGAGTGAGCTAGTCTTGGAATGAAGCACCCCTGCCCCAGGCTGCTCTGCTGCATCCATTTAATTTCCTCACCTTGCAGCCCCCTTTACTTTTTAAAGCTGCTGTAATAGAGGCTCAAGCCTCAAATTGCAAAACACAGTAAGGCTACATCTATACTGCAGGCTTTTTCCGCAAGAGCACGTCCACACTGCTATGTGCTTTTGCGCAAGAGCGTCCATGGCAGTGTGGCTGCTGTCTTGCACAAGAAAGCTCTGATGGCCATTTTAGCCATTTCTTGAGCAAGAAACCCCTGTTGCCCGACCACACTGCCTTCTTTCGGCGCACGCGCTCTTGCACAAGAGGGTTTATGCCTCATGGGGAGAGGAATAACTCTTGCACAAGAAGCCCTCTGTTCTGATGCTTTACTGTAAATGTACTTGCACAAGACCACGCGTGCAGTGTAGACGCGCTGCACATTTTTGCAAAAGAACTTGTGCAAAAAGCCTGTTCTTGTGCAATAAGCCTGCAGTGTAGACAGAATTTAAAAAGTGCTGCCATGGTTCACCAAGTAAAAGAAGCAGTGAGAGATAAAACAGCATAGTTTAAAAAGTGGAAGTTAAATCCTAGTGAGGAAAATAGAAAGGAATATAAACTCTGTCAGATGAAGTGTAAGGAAGGCCACAAAGGCGTTTGAAGACCATCTAGCCCAAACTCAAAGGCTATGGCTACACTGGCAGGTTCTTGCGCAAGAACGTCCGTTCTTCCACAGAGCATCCACACTGCCCCCCCTGCTCTTGTGCAAGAAGATATACAGTAAAGCGTGGTAAGAGAGGGCTTCTTGAGCAAGAGCTATGCTCTTTTCTAACACGTGTAAGCTCTCTTGCACAGCGGCTCTTGCGCAAGAGGGCAGTGTGGACGCGCGGCAGGGGTTTCTTGCGCAAGAAAGCCCTATGGCTAAAATGGCCATCAGAGCTTTCTTGCGCAAGCGAGTGTCCACGCTGCCATGGATGCTCTTGCGCAAAAGCACATGGCAGTGTGGACGTGTTCTTGGGCAAGAGTTCTTGCCCAAGCACCCTTGTGCAAGATGTTCTTGCACAAGAACTTGCCAGTGTAGACATAGTCAAAAAGTAATAGTGAAAAAAAAATTAAGTACAGCAGAAGCAGGAAGCCTGCTGAACCAGTGGGGCCATTAGATGATCGAGCTGCTAAAGGAGCACTCAAGGATGATGAGGTAATTGCGGAGAAACTAAATGTATTTTTTGCATCTGTCTTCACTGCTGAGGCTGTTGGAGACATTACTAAACCTGAGCCATTCTTTTTAGGTGACAAATCTGAGGAATTGTCCCAGATTGAGGTGCCATTAAAGGAGGTTTTGGAACAAATTGAGAAACTAAACAGTAACACATCACCAGGACCAGATGGCCTTCACTCAAGAGTTCTGAAAGAACTCAAATGTGAAATTGCACAACTACTAATTGTGGTTTGTAAGCTCTGTTTGTCAGAGACTGGGAGTGAGTGACAGGAGAAGGATCACTTCATTCCCTGTTCTGTTCATTCCCTCTGGGGAACCTGGCATTGGCCACTGTCGGATGACAGGATACTGGGCTGTTCTTGTGGTCTGTTTTGTCCTGGGCCTGTGGCTGTGGTCACAGAACTGTGCCCATGGTTCTGGGTGAAGTCATGATGCCCAAACCTGTAAGTGGAGTATTGTACTAGGCTGCATTTTAGGTACCCAGTCTTCACTCTTCTACCTCACTTTTCACTTAAGTCTCTGCAACTGGTTACTGTCAGCGGTGCAATCTCCCTGTTCTAGAAGATACAAGAGCAGGGCTGGGGGCTCTCTGCTGCAACCAGAACAATATGGGACAAGGGTCTAGCCACACTTGCACATTCTTAGGACTCCCCTGCTCCCCAAGTGCTTAATATACAATCTTCACTCTCCCCTATGAGGTAACTGTCTCAGTAACATAAGGCATGTAGTTGGAAGATAACCTGACCCATGCAACACACTGAGGCTGGAAAAACTATCTTCAGACTTCAGAGGGGTAGCCAAGTTAGTCAGTAACTGCAAAAAGCTTAAAAAATAATGAATAGTCTGGTAGCACCTTAAAGACTAACAAAACATGTAGACGGTAACATGAGCTTTCATGGGCATAACCCACTTCTTCAGATGACTGGAGTATTAAAAGTCCAGATCCAAGAATAAATAAGGGAAAGGGGGTGGGGGGGGAAAGAGGAGAGAGAAAAAAGACAAATAACTGTCTTTTTTTAAACTCCTTCCTCCCCTCTTCCTTTATTTATTCTTGGATCTGGACTTTTAATACTTCAGTCATCTGAAGTGGGGTTATGCCCATGAAAGATATACCATCTATGTGTTTTGTTAGTCTTTAAAGTGCTAGTAGACTAGTTGGGGTTTTTTTAAGTATCTTCAGACTGTTGCTCTTGGTGTTCAAACATGAACTAGAACAATATGCATTGCACTTAGGAAGCCTCAGACAGGAGCACCATGACTTGGAGGGGAAATCATTAAAAGCTAGCTTTGTGTGGCCTTTATTTTCCCATAATCCTTTGCTTGCCTCAAGCACCTTTCACCAGTGTATCTCACAGCACAAGGCTTGTCTGGAAAAATAACCGTTAACTCCATTTTCAGAAGGGAAAACGGAAACATACAAGCAGTGCAATGTGATGAGCTAATACAGAACACTGCTGTCCTAGTCTGCTGCTCAACCACAGTGCCTCTTACCTTATGCTACTGACCAGAAGAGGGTTGAAATTGCTTTTATTTCACCCTCTCGCTTGCACTCTTGCCATGCTCAGCTATTCTGGTTTAAGTTAATAGATTGGCCATTTCCAAGTATGACTCCTGAGCAGCTGGTCCATTTTATTTACCGAGCTGCTGTGGGAACTAATCACATTTAAAAATAAAACCGCCTTACTCTGTAACTAACAAATGAAATGAATGAGAGAAGAAAGTGGCTTACTGAAAAACACATTAAGCTTTTAGCTGATGTAGGTTATTTTGTAGGATGCTAAGCCTGGTCCATATTGGCTTCACTGAGGCAAGCATGATGCAGTTAGGTTTTAGAGTTTGCAGACCAAAGTCTAAATTTCTGCCCAACTCTTTTCAGTGAGCCACCTAGATGTATAGCTTAAACTGTTCTCTGGTGCAGTTAAAACACAACTCAGGGAGTTGGGAAATGACAGTTCAGGTCTTGTCCTCCATAGCCCTAGCTCTGAAACACAAACGCTGCCACTCTCCTGCCATTCACCATGACTGTGGGACACCAATAAATCGAGATATGATGGGGAAGCACACAGAGAACTCACACCAAGTTAATCAGATCTCTTCCAAACTCAGGCTATGTTTCCACTATTGAGACCATATCTACACTAGAAAATTATGACAAGTTAGGGTGGCATACACAGTTAAGTGCTATCTAACATCCTATACTGCCCTTTAAGGAAATTTGCTGAGCTGGGCCTTCCTTACTTTCTGTTCGTTCCCAATTCTACAGGCCTTGTTAAATAGAGATGGGTGCTTAAGGGTATATCTGCAGCTGCCTAATCGGTGTACATCTAGTTGAGCGAATCACACCTTCTAGCTGCAGTGTAAACATACCCTAGCTGGTTTGCTGCATAGCAATGGACTTGAGCATGTGTTTAAATGCTTTACTATTCTAGGGCCGTCCTGACTGTCTTCACACCAAAGAAACCATTTGGTGTTGGAAACAACCACCAGCTGAAAACCAGTTACTTAACAAGTAAAACTTTTATTAAATAAATTTCAGATTCTTTAGACCAGAGTGAGGAGTTTGACATTAAGACATAGCTTGAATCTCACCTGCAACACTGGGTCAGTCACATTGGTAACTGTGATTGGAAGAAACTGATCTTAGACACTTATTTCAAACCAGTTCAACCTAAAATTCCCAAAGTCCTTATATTTTTTTTTTCATTTTGTTTGTTGGTAACATTTTTGTTCAAAATTTGATTAAAGTTCAAACTTCATGAAATCACTTGTAGCAGAAATAAAGAACATTATACAAATCACTTACATAATAGATGTTAAGTATAAAAATGGTATTTACAATCAAGTAAACATGGACGATAGAAACGCACGCACGTCCAATACTTCATCTGCTCTCTCTCATATACTCTCAGAATCAGACAGCGAGGGTTGGTAAAGAGCCACAAATGTACCTTCTTAAAGAACCAGAGGACTGTCTGCACATGAGAATGATTACAGCTTATAAAGGTCCCAAAACTTAGTACCCAAAGCGCTCTTCTAAAACTGCTACATCAGCCTTTCCCCACCAACCCTCTGCTGATGTTGTTTAAACACACGCAGGCACACACAAACACACTCAGACAAACACACAGGAATGTTCTTCTCACATTATCAAACTCTGGAATAATTGTTCAGCAGGTTTTTTTTCTTTTGCTTAAACTTATTTTGGTAGAACCTTAAAAGGACTGTTTCAAGTTGTTAAATGAATGTTTCTTGTCTGTATGATTCCTGATTTAGGGGAGCTTCAATTAACCAAGCTCGGAACTGGATTCTGTGCTTAAGTGTGTATATATATATATATCTATATCTATAACTATATATGCTGCATACTGTATAATTTGTCCTGGGGGGGAGGGTAATAATGCTGAAAAAAACAAAACCACCTCTTTTACAATGTTACCCTCCATGCATCTACTCTGAAAAGCTCTGCAGAGGGGCTAAGAGGTCAGCGACTGGAGTAAACATTGTTGTCAATGGAATGTTTGGTTTGCAAATGCTAACATTTGATAAAGCTGCTCTAGGTTCGCTGGAACTTGGAGGCAGTGTGTAGGCCATTTCAGGCTTCCATCTCTCTGCTGTAGGATTACAGTGGATTGGGAAACTTCCTTGTTGCCATGGAGAACGATGAAAGTCAAGGGTTCTTTGCTGAGCACGGAGACGGTGAGGTGTTGCAGGGGATGAAGGTCAAGGTACGGTTCCTTACGTCCCATTCCAGGAGTGCTCAAGATGGGCTTCAGAGCCAACAGCCAGGAGTTTGCTCTGCAGAAACCCTCTAAGGAATAAGATTGAGAGCTCTCAATAGCTTTAACCAAGCTGGTGCTAAGGTTGATGGGTGAGTGAATCTTAAGTTGGCCTTGCCCCATTCCTGGAGGTATACAGTTCGCTCTTGCATCACCGCTTGCTAATGCCAAGTGGTGAGAGGCTGTCCCCATGGCCACAATGTCTAGGCCCTTGTGCAGGTCCCGTAGAGGAGGTGCTGTTCCAGCAGTAACCCTTTCAACTCCTAAGCCCTTTGAAGGCAAGGAGGAGGAAGTCTCTGAATGGAAAAGTTTGGTCCTGTGATTTACATTAAAAAAAAATAGACTGTATATATATATATATATATATATTATATATATTTATATTTATATATGAAAGGTGAAAGCCAAAATCCCATGAGTTGCTGTGATGACCTAGAGCCGCAACAATGAGTTTTCTTGGTCCACGGCACTCTGCTTCTATGTCGAGCAGAAGACAGCCTGGTCCCCATGAGTGACTCCTTCTCAGGCCCCTTCCTCCCCCAATAGTGGTGGCGGTGGCAGCAGCAAACGTCTGAACCAGTCATGACAAGAATCTTCTCACTGGGCAGGTGTCAAGCCTTCGAAAGCGTCTCTTCTCTTCGGAACATCACATTGTTGGGGTGGGGAGGGAGGAAAGGGGCAGTGTCAAAAGAGTTCGTAAATTTCCTGTCCTCTCCTGAAATCAGCTTGAAGCAGAAATTCTTCTTCCTCTGAACTGTTCCTTCACCTGCATAAAAAGAGGGAGGTAGGGAGGTTAGAAGACCATAGGTCTACACCAAGGGGTTCTCATTGTCCTTGCTGAAACCTACCCTTCCCCTCCATTGCAGGAAAGTGACCTCATGTGATTAGGGGTTGGCTGCAGAGCGCCCCACCCCTCCAGCCTTTCCTCCACTTAGGGATCTAAATGTGTTGAACCCTCCAATAGCTCAAAGGCTATACCAGACTCCTAAGCCTTCATACATAGCCTGACCACTAGAACAGAGGGAGTGTGGCTGATGAAAGAGTTACTCACCTTGTGCAGTAATGGTGGTTCTTCGAGATGTGTCCCTGTGAGTGCTCCACTCTGGGTGCTGGTGCGTCCTCGCGCCGGCAACCGGAGACTTTTCTAGCAGTTTTTGCCGCACCGCGCAGGTGCCACAGCGTCCTCTAGTGCCATTGGAATTCTTGGGCGCATGCGTGGCGCGGCCCCTCCGTTCCTTCTCTACCTGCTAGAGTACAAGGCTCCAAAGCAGGGGAAGGAGGGAGAGTAGTGGAGCACCCACGGGGACACATCTTGAAGAACCATCATTACTACACAAGGTGAGTAACTCTTTCTTCTCCTTTGAGTGGTCCCCGTGGGTGCTCCACTCTGGGTGACTACAGAGCAGTTGTTGGCTCGCGGAGGTGGGTTTGGAGCCGTGTGGTAGTCACTGTGGACAGCACTGTGTGTCCCACTGCCATGGACGATGCTATAGAAGAGGAGAGTGCATAGTGCTGCACAAAAGTGTGGTCAGATGACCAGGTGGCAGCATTACAAATGTCTTGGAGTGGAATGTTATGAAAGAAGGCGGTTGTGGAAGCCACCGCCCTGGTGGAATGAGCCGTGATGTTTTCAGGTAAGTGCTTGTCATATAAGGTATAACAAGTTCGAATGCAGGAGGTAATCCATTTCGAGATTCTCTGAGATGAGACTGCTTGTCCCCTAGATCTTTCAGCATAGGAGATGAAAAACCTAGGTGAGGCTCGCCACGGCTTTGTGCGGTCGACATAAAACGCCAGTGCTAGTCGGATGTCGAGAGTGTGCCTTGCAGCCTGGATTGGGTCGGCGTGACGCTTTGGAAAGAAGGCAGGTAAGTGTATGGGTTCATTCACGTGGAAGGGGGAGGGTACTTTGGGGAGAAACTTCGGGTGGGGTCGGAGTATCACTCTGTTGTTTGTAAACACAGTGTATGGAGGATCAGCCATCAAGGCCGTGAGGTCGCTCACCCTCCTGCTGGAGATAATTGCAACAAGGAAGGATACCTTCATAGATAAATGAGACCAAGAACAGGTGGCTAGAGGCTCAAACAGTGGCTTTGTCAGGCTTTTTACAATGTGGTTCAAATCCCAGACGGGGACTGGTGGACGGACAGGAAGAAAGGTATTCTGTAGGCCTTTAAAGAAGCGTTTGGTCAATGGGTTAGCGAGGAAAGAAATGCCATCTGTAGGATGATGAAAAGCAGCTATGGCGGCGGCATGGACCTTGATACTGCTGAGTGCGAGGCCCGACTGTTTTCGGGATAATAAGTAGTCCAGTAAGGTAGGTAAAGGGGTGGACTCTGGAGGGGTTGCATGTACCCGACTATACCAGTGAGAGAATCGATTCCATTTGTATAAGTAAGTTCTTCTAGTGGAATGTCTTCTACTGTTGATCAGTATGTCCTTCACCTGTTCCGAGCAGGTAATCTTGGCATCCTGGAGCCATGAAGGAGCCAGGCGTGGAGGTGGAGCTTGAGAACGTCTGGATGGAGAGTCCTCCCATGGTTCTGCGACAGGAGGTCGTGGTGGAGAGGGAAGGGATACAGGTCCATCACTGCCATCTTGAGGAGGTAAGGATACCATGTCTGTCTGGGCCACGCAGGTGCCACTAGTATGACCTGCTCCTGGTCCGTCCTAATTTTGTTGAGGACTCTGTGTAGGAGCGGGAAGGGGGGAATGCATAAAGGAGAGGGGCTTCCCATATGATGGAAAAGGGGTCTCCAAGGGAATGTTTTCCCAGGGCTCCTCTGGAGCAATAAAGATGGCATTTCCTGTTGTTTTTTGTGATGAAGAGATCTATGTCTGGCCCCACCGAAGGAAGAGTGGAGTGAGGGCATGTCTGTCGAGCTCCCATTCGTGCTGATCTTGGAATGTACAACTTAGGGCATCTGCTGTGACGTTGAGCACGCCTGGGAGGTAAGCGGCCAATGGGGTGACTCTGTGTGTCAGGCACCAGTTCCAGAACTTGATAGCTTCCGAACACAGGGAAGGGGACCGAGCCCCCACTTGTCGGTTGATATAGTACATGCAGGTGGTATTGTCCGTCATGATGGTAATGGACTTGTGCACTATGTACTGTTTGAAATGTTGGCATGCATATCTGACCACCCATAACTCGAGGAGGTTGATATGGAAGGTTTGTTCCGTGAATGACCATTTGCCCTGGCCTGTGATGTTCCCTAAGTGGGCCCCCCCATCCCATAAGTGAGGCGTCTGTTATAACTGTGATCATGGGAGGAGGACGCTGGAAGGGAACGCCCTCCAGCATGTTCTGTGGAATTGTCCACCAAAGCAGGGAGTTGAGGATGCGCGGTGGAATGGCCACGAGTTTGGAGAGTTGGTCTTTGGAAGGTTTGTAAACCGTCGTGAGCCAGGACTGAAGGGGTCTCATGTGGAGTCTGGCCAATTTGACGACGTAGGTCGTGGAGGCCATGTGCCCAAGGATCTTGAGGCAGTCGCAGACCGTCACGGTTGGAACCGACTCTGCAGTCCGGATAAGGTCGCGTATGGTAGCGAACCTGTGATCGGGAAGCGTAGCCCTTGCTGCGACTGTGTTGATGAGGGCGCCTATGAATTCCAGCCTCTGCATTGGGAGTAGCGTGGATTTTGCATAGTTTATGTGAAAACCGAGGCTGAGTAGAAGGGCTATTGTGGTGTCTGTCGTGGCCTTGGTTTTGTGAAAGGACGCGCCCTTTATGAGGCAGTCGTCCAAGTATGGGAATATTATGATCCCTTGTCGTTGGAGTGAGGCCATTACGACTGCCAAAGTCTTGGAAAACACCCTGGGGGCAGTTGAGAGGCCAAACAGGAGCACCAGGTATTGATAGTGTTGGGTGCCTACCGTAAACCGTAAAAAACGTCTGTGAGCAGGATGAACCATAATGTGAAAGTAGGCATCCTGGAGGTTGAGAGCTGAAAGCCAATCGCCTTGATCGAGTGCGGGAATGATTGTTGCGAGAGTGACCATCTTGAAACGGTGGTACACAATGTATTTGTTGAGGCGCCTCAGGTCCAAGATGGGTCGCCATCCTCCCGTCTTCTTCTGGGTTAGGAAGTAGGTTGAGTAGAAACCCCAGTCTTGGAATTGTGGTGGTACTTGTTCCACTGCTCCCAGTTGAAGAAGATGCGAAACCTCCTGTTGGAGAACCGTTTCGTGAGAGGGGTCCCTGAAGAGGGACGGGGTAGGAGGGAGGGAGGTAAATGGGATAGTGTAACCGTATTGGATCAGTTCCAGGACCCATTTGTCCGAAGTGATGAGAGACCATTGGTGGAAAAAGGCCCGGAGGGGGTGGTGGAACCGAGGAGTATCAGTTGGCAGTAGCAGCGGATTGACTTCCTGGCTCTCGACCTGACTTTCAAACCTGCTGCTTGCTTGCTGGTGGATGGGTTGTGAGGTGGTGGTGTTGTTGTCATTGAGGTCTACACCGCTGAGGTCTTTGTTTTGGGTGGAAATCGTACTTGGGCTGCTGCCTGAAGGGCTCTCTCGGGCGTTGGTAAGGCTGGTACCTAGTTCTCTTGAAGGGAGGAGTGTACATTCCCAGGGTCCTGAGAGTAGTATGGGAGTCCTTCATGGAGTGCAAAACTTCATCCGTCTTAGCTGCGAAAAGGTTGGTTCGGTCAAAAGGTAGGTCCTCAACCTTTTGTTGCAGATCCCTAGGTACCCCAGATGCCTGTAGCCAGGATATTCTGCGGAGGACAATCGCGGAGGCCGTAATGCGAGACGCGGTGTTCGCAACATCCATGGCGGACTGTAGGACTGTACGGGAGATGGTATGTCCCTCTTGCATGATGCTGAATAAGGTCGGCCTCTTATGTTCCGGAAGGTGTTGGAGCAAATCTTGTAGCTTTGAGTAGTTAGCATGGTCATAGTCTGCGAGCATGGCAGTGTAATTAGCAGCCCTGAGAAGTAATGTGGCTGACGAATAAACTTTCCGACCCATGATATCCACTTTCTTGTGGTCCCTATCTTGTGGGGTGGTTCTGAGGTTGGGTTGTTTACCTTTGTGCCGTACCGAGTCTACCACTAAGGAGTTTGGAGGTGGGTGAGTAAAAAGGAAGTCCATATTTTTAGGAGCGATGAAGTACTTGCAATCCGCCCTCTTATTTGTTGGGGTGATGGATGCTGGAGTTTGCCAGATGTTGTCGGCCGGGTCCATAATAGCCTCGTCCATGGGGAGAGCTATCCTGGAGGTGGTTGGAGGCTGTAACGTGCACAGAAGGCGATATTGTTTCACCTGTACCTCCTGGAGGTCTCTTTCCTGAGCTATAGCTACTCTTTTGAAAAGGTCTTGAAATTTTCTAGAGTCATCGCCAGATGGTGGGACTTCGGTTGTGACCGCTTCGTCTGGGGAAGAGGACGAGTTATGAAGAGGTGACCTAGTCTCCCCTTCAGAAAGAGAGTCGTGTGCCTCCGAGGGGGCTGGAGAGTTCGGCTCGGTGGCGGAGGCTGTGGCGGGAGGCGAGGCAGGAGGTAGCCTGGAGATGGTAGAAGGGGCATGATGGTGGCCCTCTTTAGGACGCGGCTCCCAGGGTTGCCATTGGGTGGTTTATGGAGATGGCAGGTAGGCGTATTGTTGCGCATACCACGGATGAGGAGGGGAAGGGGGAGGGTATGCATATTGAACCGCGGCAGGCTGCCAGGGGGGAGGTCTGTGCACCAGGCTAGAGTGCTGCGAGGAGAATCTGCTCCTGGATTCGGTGCTGATGTCACTGGCGGAGCGAGAGACGACCGACGAGTGGCGGGACCTCACTAACTGGATGGAGGAGCCCAGGGAAGGCGGTGCCGTTGACGTGTGGCTTCGAACTGGGGATCGGTACTGCTCGCGCACCTTGGTCGGTGCAGGGTGGTACGGTTTCGATGGTGCCAGGGGCGGTTTGGATAACGGTGGTGCCGGCGGTGCCGAAGATCATTCTGGTGCCGAACTACTCGGCGGTGGCACGTCGGCGCGGGCCTTCTTCGGCGCCAGGCCCAGTGCTGTTTTGGCGTGGTGCTTCGGTGCCACTCGATCCTTGTGCTGGCCTGCTGGTGCGATCGGCGCCGAGGGTGCCTCCGGTGCCGTACCATGTGGTGCCGCTGACCTCTGTTTTGGCTCTGAGTGAGCTCTTTTATGCGGTGCCGATATCTTAGGTGGCACCGTACCCGAGGTTCCCGGCCTATCATCGGTGCTGACCCATGCGGCTGATGGTGCCGAGGGTAGCGACGGAGTCGGGGAAAGACCCATTTTTGAGGTCGTAGGGCCAGAGTGGGTAGAGGGATGATTTTTCTCCATACCCTTACTCAATTGAACCAGTCTTGAGGCCGTAGGAGAGTCCTCCAAGGACGGACGAAGGGACTTCTCATATAGAAGGGTCTTGAGTCTGTTGGCTCGGTCCCGGAGTGCCCTCACTGTTAATTTGGAACAGTGGAGGCACTTTTGAGTTTGATGCGCCTCCCCTAGATACTTAATACATTTGGAGTGCCCATCTGAAACGGGCATGGTGTCCCGACATGACTCACACCTCTTAAAGCCCGGGGAACTGGGCATGAGGGATTGGGGAAAAGAGGCGAACCACAACGAGAATTTTTTTTTTTTAAACTTGACAGGGGAGGAGAAGAGGGCTAAAAAACTTGGATAATGAGGAAACTATGGATTAAAACTGGGTATTTAACTATTTTCTTGACAGGAATGAGGAGAACAGTTGGCTCCGTCTGCTGCCGAGGACGGTAGAGAAGGAACTGAGGGGCCGTGCCGCGCATGCGCCCAAGAATTCCAACGGCACTAGAGGGTGCTGCGGCGCCTCCGTGATGCAGCAGAAACTGCTAGAAAAGTCTCCGGTCGCCGGTGTGAGGACGCACCAGCACCCAGAGTGGAGCACCCATGGGGACCACTCGAAGGAGAAGTTGTGTTTGACTGACAGTGTAAACAGGGTTAAACTGTTTCCGTATGTGGGAGTGAAACAGACCACCGTAGCCTATTAGAAACACATTGCTCTAGAATTGTAGTGGAATAGCCCCAAATGCAAGTGGAAGCATTTGAACTGGCAGTCAAAGCAATTACCAAACCCACTTTCAGATGATGGCCAGGGGTGAGTATATCCATCAGCCACTAATCATTTCCCTGATGAAGCTGAGGCATCCCTAGAGTTCCTATTGCTGCATCCCAGGGGAGAAGAGTTTCCCATATAGGAACTGCTGCAAGTGCCAGCATTTGCTAGGTCCCTGATGCCAAGCAAACTCCATGGAGCTCCAAACTCTTCCACCAGAGTCCTTGCTAGCACACTCCCTCCCAGGGCTGGCCCACAACATTTTGGCACCTGAGGCAGGGAGCTCAAATGATGCCCCCATGCCCCCTCGCTTGGGCCAAAACTTTGAAAGGTCTCAATTCTGCCTTCTTCCTGTTATGTCTCTTGTGCCCTCCTTCCTCCAGCACAGCACTCCACCATCTCTGTGCATCTAGAGCAGAGAAAATACATCTGCACCAGCAGCAGACACAATTTTCTATACTCTGGGTCCTAGTGGTGCCCCCCTCCGCCCCAGTCTGACACCTGAGGCGGCCGCCTCAGTTCACCTCATGGTAAGGTCAGCCCTGCTCCCTCCATCCTAGGATGCCAAAAGAGAAGAACAAGCTACCACTCCAGAACCCCAAATCGGATCCAAAGCAAACTGCAGAAATGATGCGTCACCCTGGCCGCTGGGTACTAACCCAATGTATTGGCCCTGTGTCCACAGAAAGGAGATAGAAGCTCTTTGTGTCTCTGGCTGTAGGACAGAGCTACTGTTGGTCCCATGTTCTCTGCACTCTCTGACCGATTCTGGATCCTTCCCGTCAGCAAATGCTCGAATCCATTTTTAAATGAGCCAAGTGTTATGGCTTCCCTCACTTACCCTGGGAGACTGTGCCAGAGTCTAAGCCCCTGTCATATGCACAATCTCTCAGTATTAAAACCTCACTCTACAGAAAGGCAGTCAGGTTGGCGGAACAACTGAGGCTGGGTAACCTCCTTTTAGCAAAGCGCTTTCAGCAGATGATCAGTGGCAGGGCAGCAGTGGAGGTGGCCCTGTGTGGGAGCAGGAGCTAGTGGGTCTGATACTTTACCTGTGCTGCAGCACTGAATCCTGGTTGGACATAATGTCAGTAGGGGTGGCTGGTGTCCTTAGGCCGTTTTTAACTGAACCTTCAACCTCTTCATTCCGACCTGGAAGCCGTTCATGGCTTGGATGGCAGTCTGGGCACTGGATGGGTTGTCAAAGCTCACAAAACCTGCACAACAAAGACCCGGGGAGGGAGATTGTCACAGTTTCTCATGGATCAAATGTCCCAGCATCTGACCAAGACTGCTGAGGTGCACAGGCCCAAATCCATCTATCCTAGGATAGCCATGCTGGTAGAAATCATCCCCTTTCCATCTGCGACTGCCAAGAGGCTGTGCCCTGTGCCACTTAGTTTAGTCTCTGATGCCATGATCGGCACTACTGCACTCTCCAAGCCTGGCAGTGAGGCCATATCGGTTGAAAAAATGCTCCAGCCGAGGACAAAGGCAGCAGCCAACATGGTGAGCACCCCATGTTCCACTCTCTGCATTGGCTCCCCATTGATTAAAGGCTAGTGCTAGGTCTCTGCCGTGCTATTCCATGGGATCAGCCTCTGCTGCTCAAAAGAAGCCTCTTGCCCATCAGCCATGCCCTCCATGTTCCACAGATATGGCTTCACAGTGGTGGGAGGCTGGTAAGGACAGCAGACAGAATGGATACAGGAGCAGGGCCTAGACTGAAATCTGCTCCCAGCAGAGGTGAGGGTACGTCTACACTAGCTCGTTAGTTCGAGCTAGGTAGGGTAATGAGGGCAAGCGGAGTTGCAAATGAAGCCTGGGATTTAAATATCCCGGGCTTCATTTGCATGTTCACGGGCGCCGCCATTTTTAAATCCCCCTTAGTCCGAACTCCGTGCCGCGGCTACACACGGCACGGAGTAGGTAGTTTGAATTAAAGATCCTAATTCGAACTACCGTTACTCCATGGGGGATTTAAAAATGGCGGCGCTCGGGAACATGCAAATGAAGCCCGGGATATTTAAATCCCGGGCTTCATTTGCAACTCCGCTTGCCCTCATTACCCTACCTAGCTCGAACTAATGAGCTAGTGTAGACATACCCGGAGAGACTCCAGATATCACTGTACTCAGAGTCAGTCAGCACAAGCCTCAGTCCCCCCTCTGTAAACGCTGCATGTGCACAGTGCGGTGTACCTACAACACAGCTACCTGGTCACATTCACGCATAAACACTGAGCGCACACACCAATAAACACAGTGACCTATACAAATCCCTATAAACGGTCCATGCCCTTTCTCCTGCTGGCTGTGTGCTCATCTATTGCTGGCGGTGGGGGGGATGTAAGTACCTAAGTTGCTAGACAACATCCACATGTGCACACACGCACACACACACGCACACACACTTTCTCTCCTTACAGTATACACCTATCAACTGGTATATACACAGACACACTCACAAGGCCATACACATATTTCCCTTTGTGTGTATGCCCTGCCCCCCACACACACACTCCCAGTCCAGACACATCCCCGCTCCACCTGTGGGAGCACACACATACACCTTGCTGAGCAACTCCCTCACACTTCTGATGTAGCCTCCCCTCCATCCAGAGCCACTCTGGGGGTCCCAAACACCTCTGGGTCACAGCGCCCCGTGGGAATGCCCGTGCCCCAGAGGACTGTTGTCTCAAACAGCCTTGCCCTCCTACCCTGCCTCTCGGGGCATCCTGCTGCTGCTGGCAAGGGGCTCGCTTACCAAAGCACTTGCTCTGGTTGGTGGCTCGGTCCATGAACACCTTGGAGGAGATAATGTTGCCAAAAGGCAGGAACATTTGCATCAGCTCGTTGTCCCCAAACTCCTGAGGGAGGTGGTAGATGAAGAGATTGCAGCCTTCAGGACCTGCAGTCGGGGCAGGGGGCATGAGTGACACAGCCCCCACGAGAAAGAGGAAAGAAATGGGCTGAGCTCAGAGAACAGCTTGGTAAGAGAAATTCCTCTAGGGGAGGAGCCGACCACAGTTTGAGAACTAGTATCCCAGCAGCGTGCTGTCAGCAGTACATGACCGCAGGGTTCTCTAGGGCAGGTATCACAGCCCCTGGTTCCCACTAGTGACACTGGACAGTCTCCTTCAGAGATGGGACATGAGACTGGCCACTGATTGTTTTGTTCAATGTGCTGGAAGCTGTTGAGTTGTCAGCGCTGGGGTCTAGACCTTGGATTTTAAGTCCCACCTGAAAGACGCCCACACAGTAAACCTCAGGAATTGTGCTGGGGAGGGCTAAGATGGACCTGGCCACCTACAGATTACAAACCTACTGAGTCAGCCTGTTGCATTGAGCAGGGATGGCTGGCAGGGCTGGATTAAGAAAGGGCTGCAACTCAGGGCCCCAGGCAAAGAGGGGCCCTGCAAAAAGATCTTTGGAATGAAGTGCAGGTGTTTTTATGTTCTGGCTCCAGCTCCTGTGTTCTGTCCTTGCCCGGTGAAGATGGGAGGACTCTGCTGTGTGTGCAGCTGTTCCTTCTCCCACCCCTGCTAGGCTGGAGCTGTAAGGGCCAGAAACTCTGTTTGGGTGCTTCTTTCACCTGCAGGCTCCACACCCGCAGCTCCCACTGACTAGGAATGAGAGCTGCAGGGGCCGGTAGCTGGAGGTAAGTACAGGGCAGTGCACAAAGCCACCTTCCCTTCCCTTCCCTGGGGCCTATGCCATCTAAAGGGAACTGCCCCAGATAAGTGCCCTGCACCACAACCCCCTGCCACAGTCCTGAACCCCCTCCCAGGCACTGCATCCCACCTGCTGCCCTGACCTCACTCCTGAACTCTAATTCTCTCAAAGATCCTGCACCCTCACCTCTTGTCATGAACCCCCTTCCCATACTCCAAACCCCTTGGCCCCAGCCTAGAACCCCCTCCTGCACCCCAAACATCTCATCCCCAGCCCCACCCCAGAGCCCACACCTCCAGTCAGAGCCCTTCCCCCCCATGCCCAATCTCCTGCCTCAACCCACAGCTTCTTTCCACACCCTAACCCCTGCATTTAACGTCCCTCCTCCCCAGAGGATCTAATAGCCCCAGGTCCCCAGAAAGCTTGATCTAGCCCTGATGACATGGGGAATCCACCAACACGGATCCTAGAGCAGCCGAGGGGAGCCACTGCGGAGTGATGCCAGGGTCTCTCACCCCCGTGCCAGGACCATCGATGCACGTGCCAGGACCATCAATATTCTCCTCCCCTTCTGGTCATGTTTTTGGAAGTTACATGCTGAGAAACAAATCCCGAGGATGGGGGCCCAGAAAGCCCAAGAAGGGCAGAGACTGTTTTGCAGTGCCCAGCACAACCATCTTCACCAGGGCTGTTTGATGACAGATGGCGTGCAAAGGGTCAACTCCTCTTCCCTCTCTTTCCACTCATCAAGGGCCTGATCCACCCACAGCAGGCTTTGCACTGACTTGCAGAGGCTGAAGATCAGGACCCACGTGAATGGGAATGACCCCCAAAAGGGGCTTGTGCCCTTGATGTGGTTTGGTGGCACCAACTCTGCCAGCTTTGAAGCCAAGCAACAGCTCAGAGGTTACAAGGAGTCCTGTGGCACCTTATAGACTAACAGATGTATACATCAGTTAGTCTATTAGGTGCCACAGGACTCCTTGTCGCTTTTGCAGATCCAGACTAACACGGCTACTCCTCTGATAGCTCAGAGGTTGGGCTTCTCCAGGGCACTATGCACAATCTGCCCACCCTCCAAAGAGAAGATCAGAGCACATGAGGCTCAGCTCCCCCTGCCATGCACCAGCTAGGGAATTCCATGCACGTCGGGGCATCAGCCCCCCCGAGTGTAGCTTCCCACTGACTCATGTCCTCACCTTCTCGCTGCTGCTGCTGTAGAATGGGAGGAGGCTGGGGAATGGTCTGGGCTATCGGGGTGATGGTCGTGGCCGGATACATGGCTGCGATCAATGAGACATGACAAACCAGTTACCCGGTGGAACACAAACACAAGGGAAGCCTAAAGAAGGGCTGTAAAAGGGGACAGGTACCTGCATACTGCTGAACTCCGGTAAAGGCTGGGTGCAAGGTCTCTGACACTGAGGGGCTCTGAGCTGAAGTGAGAGGAGAAAGAGAAAGGAATGAAAAGGGAATCCTGGGAGACAGCTGTATACACACTCCTCGACTCTGCTGCAAGCTTCAGGGACCCATAGCAGCTGCTAGGAGCTCTGAGAAACTCCTTGTGCAGGAAACCAGGGAAGATTACTAGCTCTGGGTCCCCATTGTCCCTGGCTTGCGATGTGTGGCTGAGCCCAGATACAGAGAGACCTAGAACAAGCAGAGATGGGGAGCAGCAGGAAAGAGAGAACACACAGAGCTTAACAAAAGCCACAGCATTTGATTGGGGAGATGGTGGGATCCGTCAGATCATCTGGCCCTATGAGCCAACAAGATAGCAATCGTAGGTCCTCCGTACCTGGGTAGGGCACGAGGCCATTGGCATAAACTGTCTCCAAGGTGGGATGACCACTCGGGAAAGGCACCACTCCGGTGAACCCGTTTGTTATTGGCGCAACCAGTCCTGGGACTGCAGCTGTGCCCAGGAGAGGAGGCGAGTGTAACCCTGAGGGAAAAGGCAAACAAACCCCATGTTAGCTTGGCCTCTGCAACCCACCAGTGACTCTGCACAACAACTCGTTATAATCTTCTGGCTGTCATTGCTGGAAAGAAGCTCCCAGCCGTAGAACCATAGGGCAGGAAGGGATCAGGAGAGGTCTTCTAGTCCAGTACCCTGTTGGAGCCTCAGCTGGACTAGACAGGGCAGGGCCATGGAGATAGGTGCACAATGCCACAGGGCTAAGTAGCATTGATAGGGCACTGCTGTGAAGAAGCTTGCAGCACTGGTGCTCCGCAGGCCAGGGATAGTCTACTGCTCTGTTGCCTAGCAAAACGGGGCCTCATTCTTGGTTGTTACCTAGACATGACATGGGTAAATAATAATAGCAGTAATTCTGCGATCCTCAGAGCTGGAAGTGACTGACACCTACCTGAAGTAGGTGCAATAGGAGTGGCTGGTAGCCCGTTTAGACTGACTGCACCAATCTGCTGGATATGACATGGGGAAAAGGTGACACCTGGGCTCAGGTAGCTGCCATGAGAAGTGGAGAGAACTGTTGTCTGCTGCTGCATCAGCTGTGAAACGGAGCAAAGAGATGTGCCTTCAGCCTTGGTACAAGGGCACGGCTAATGGGTTACTCAACGCTGGCTCCACCTGCTCCACAGTGCCCACATGCTAAGACCAACACCCTGCTCAATAACCAGTAACCAGATGTGAGAGGCAGGTTTCATCTCCGACCAGCCATTAGGGGGCACCAGACTTCAACAATCCACCCAAATTCTAGCTCAGCCTGCAGATAAGGGAGGGAGCAGCCTGGCAGGCCATGCCTTCCCTTGTAGGGGGCTAGGACAGCAGCATAGGCAGCCCTGCTCATCCTCACTCCCTGGATACTCACCTGAGCCACTGCTTCTGCAGGGACTGCACCAGGCCAGCAAGGCCTCACAAACACAGCCTCGCAGCCATACCCCTCTGAGCTTCGAGGGGTCAACCCCAACCTGGCTGCAGTGTATTTGATCCCAGGTCTGATTCACCAGCAGAAGGAGCTGATTCCCTTCTGGGCAAGTTCTGGGGAAGCGCCGCTCCCAAGAGCTTTTGTCCATGTCTGACCAGAACCCTGGCCTCAACTGAGCTCGCAAGCTCCAGTCTGCACCAGATCCAGCTTGCATCTCCACCCCTTCTCTGGCTCATCTCTCTCGCTCTGTAACAAATCCACTGCTTCCTACACAGTTTCTGTTCTGCACACTATGACCCCTCATGGCAGCAACCAGGCTAGAACCTGAGGATCTTCCTGTTCTGAAAACACAGGCCCCTAGAGTTTGAGCTAAAGGAAAATCATTATAGCAGTAGAGGGTCAAGGATACACTATTGAAAAACTCTGATTCTGTTCCACAGAAGGCAGTGGTACCACATACATACTTGCCAGTTCATTGCAAAAGACGCTCACAGGCGCTTTGATGCGTTGTGGCTATAGAACTGCTCCACCCTGTGCTCCTCCTTCCAAACTGGTCTTTAGTACTCATGAAGGCAGACCTTGTATGAACCAGACAAGTTAGAGATGCTAAAGGGCTAGTAAGGCATTTCCTCCCAGCCCTCTCCCACCACGGGGCCAGTACATGACTGCTCTGTAGGAAGTTTTCCTTAGTACATGCTCCAATGTGGTTTTCAACAGCCCTAAGGATGGGGATTCCCCTGCTTTCCTTTGTAGGATTCTGGTCCAAAGGCAGTTCTGTGCAATTGCTCTCCTAGCACCCAGCCCATTGCTGGGAGCTGACTGCTCTACATTTGCATTGTGCTCAGACACATGGAATCCTTTTTAGACTCAGCACATAAACAACACTCAGCACCCCCTCAGGCTGAGTGCACATCACAAACTTTGCCATCCAAAATAAGAGGCATTTTGCCTCCAGAAGCAGCCTCTGCTGTCATAATGC
Organism: Rafetus swinhoei; assembly: GCA_019425775.1. Lineage (NCBI taxonomy): Eukaryota > Metazoa > Chordata > Testudines > Trionychidae > Rafetus > Rafetus swinhoei. Next base: position 16,196,266 of record JAFJHL010000483.1, on the reverse strand, counting down.
ACCTGGCTAACTAGGCAGAGAAGCACACTGGGGTAAGGAAGCAGAAGGAAGAGAACATTCTTCCCGACCTCTTTGGCCATCAGTGGATGCTCTGAGGCATGAGATTTGCTTACATAGATCTTAGCACAAATAGCTACAAAAGTCATTAATGGATACAAAATTACTCAGCCCATTTATAACCCTAAGATAGCATGTGACACTGTCGTTTCTCACAAGCAAGGATGACAGTGAATAAATGGTGTGAAATTTGCAAGGAGGAAGACCTTTGTGTGATGATCCGAAATGTCCAAGCTGGGAGCTAATGAGCCAGAGGGAATACCAAGGTCTGTCTGTGTCCAGGAGCCTCAATAGAGAATCTCCTTATATTCACTTCACTCCTGCCTCTTCTCAACTCTAATGGATAATGCACCAACTTAACTCACCCCTTAAAAAGACTGAATATACATAAAGCCTTTGCAATGTGTCCCAATGATCTGCAAACATGGGGGGACTGAAATGGGGGAGTTTTAAAGTCAGGGAGCTGATAGCTCTTAGACACACAAATCTAGCTTGAGCACTTCCTCTGATCCCAGCTGTTGAGTAAAAAAAGGAGTTGGCTAAGTTGTGTCATTAATGTCTCTTTACAATGGCAGAAGCAAGGTGTGGTGGGGCAATATTTGGCTCAGCAGGGCAGCTACTGGGAAAGGTGGGAGAATCATAGAACAGTAAGACTGAAAGGGACCTCAAGAGGTCCTCTACCCCAGCCCCTGCAATAAAGTGTTTTGGCATCTAGGCAGAAAATTCCCTTCCCTGAAAACACCTGCACGCTGCAGTGGGGATCCCACCACCCGTAATGTTTACTCATGCAGGGCTCAGTATCAGTGGTCAAGAGGGTGGCTGTCACATCCTCCCACCCCAAAGGAAGTGCCCCAGTTGAGGAGAAGAAACTCCTGCCCAATGGCTACCACCCCACAGACTCTCCAGGAAGCCTGGAACGTCCACAGAGCTGCTATCTAGGACCCCCCGTGGGCACTCCTTGGAAGAAGCTGCTTGTCTGTCTATGAATCTGGGTTGCCACTAACCCCGCATGTGTTGTTTTTCCAGTGGCTCCCACTCCTAAGGAAAGCAGGGATCAGCCTGGTGGTAGTTACTAGACTGGGACACCTCACAGGCCGAGCAAGGGTTGGGAGTGTTGAGGAGCTCTTAATAAGTAAAACAAGAGACCGTGTCAAACCAAACCACCAGGGTGGTGCTAGGTGGCACTGTGCTCTGGGAAGTGGTGTCTTTGGGAGGTGATATTAAACCACAGTCTTAACCACGCCTGTCCTTACATGGAGCCATCACTGTTTTCCTTCTCTGCCCTGTGTGAGGTATTACCATTTCCATTGTTCTAACCCATCTAATAACTTCAGCTCACAGGCCCAGCGAGTACCCGGCTGGCACATTACGGACCAAACATCAAAAGAGGTTCCTTAGGTATCGTGCAGTTCCACCAGCTTGCTGCATACATTCAAATAACGGCATCCACTCAGCCAGGGAGCAGCCACAATATCAAGTCTTCCACCTATTGCAGTCCTGGAAAAACCTTTAGCCATTACAGAGGTCAGCTGAGCTCTTAGCATTCAGAATACATCTACAAGGACTCTGCTAAGAAATCCCTCCTCTGTGCCACCTGGTCAACATACACAGAGGGATGCTTCTCAGGCTTAACACTGCAGAGACTCATGACACCCGGGAGGTTGGGAGAATGAGAACAGTCTGGAATCCCACCTTCAGCGAGAGGAAACTCAAAAGAGGAGTACGAGTTATGGTTCAAGGGAAACAACAATCTAACTAAAAGCTCAGGGTTGGCCTACAGTCTATAAGAAGAGAAAGGGAAAGAATGGGTGTAGAGCCAAAGGGAAGGAAAGCAGGACAAGCTAAGAGTCAAGAAGGAAAAGGCCAGGAATGAAGTCAAGGAGAAGGAGTGGGGGGAAGGGCAAGTCTAGACCGAAAGAGGTGGTGAAGGCCAAGCCTCAAGTCAAAGAGAAGGAACTAGGAGACGAAGAGAAGCAAGCAGCACAGGAAGGACCTGGTGTGCACAAGTGCTAAATACCTGCTCGCCCACTGAGTGCAAGTAGAGTCAGGGATGCCTAGCCCCTCTAGACATCCACCTGTAAGTCAACAGCCAAGTGGCTAGGTGCAGGAGCCTCCTGTCAGCTGCTCACACTGTCTATCATGCCCTCCACTCATCTCTATGGTTAGGTCTGGCCATGCATTTCAGCATTAATACGAGTTTCTGGAGATCAAATGGGGGGGGGGGGGGGGGGGGGGAGTACTGGCAGGCACTGAAAGAGTTAATCTGTAAATGCTGCTAGGTCAGCACTTAGCTCTCCTGACATGACCTCCCTGTGCCCCTGCCCCTGCCTACTCCACCAAAAACTGGGGCAGACAAAAGCCCACACTGCGCTGGAGCTGGCTCCCCTTGGGCTCGGACCTCACTATAGTGAAACTAGGCCAAGGGTGGCCAGTAGTTGGATGGGGGAGCTTGAAGCAAACCTCAGGTGCTGGAAGATGTCCCTGTCCTGTCCAGGTATTTATAGCAGAGCCAGGTATGTTCTCCCAGATCCGAAGGCTCTCCTAGGCACGTGATCATGTCAGTGACGAGAGAAACACTCCAGAACCAACGATGTCGGACTAGAACAGGGCGGGCAAGCTTTTTGGCCCAAGAGCCACATCTGGGTAGGGGAACTGTATGGTGGCCCATGAATGTAGGTTGGGGCAGGGGGTGTAGGGCGCAAGAGGGGGATCACATTAGCTGCCGCATTCAATGGGAGCTGCGGGGATGCTGCCTGTTGGTTAGGGCACATGTGGAGTCCTCTGTACCCCTCTCTCCCCCCCTGAGCTGCAGGGACATGCTGGCCACTTCCAGAAGTGTCACAGAGCCAGGACACGCAGGGAGCCTGCCTTAGCGTCACTGTGCTGCTGGACTGGTAATTCTAAAGGCTGGATGAAAAGCCCTGATAGGCCCCATGGGCCATAGTTTGCCCACCCCTGTACTTGATGCTAGGATTCTCCTGAGCACTGCAGCAAAAGCTAAAAGAGAAACCCACGAGGACCTGCATTGCTATGACCCACTATGGCACACTGATTCACAAGGACTACAAGAGAAATACACCCAATCCAGGCAGGGACAATGTACCGGATGTCAGAGAAATACATCATTGCTCGAAATGCACAAGTCCCAAGCACCGTAGCTTCAAACACAAACCTACCCTGCAATCTGGGGTGTGAATGCACTGCAGCTGACCTCCCCAGGACAGCTTTCATCTAGGTAGGCCGGTTCCCACAGCAGGGAAGCAGCAGCAGGTCCTCAGCATGGGGTAGGCACATGAGTAAATACCCAGGGTGCTGGGTAGGGGTTGTAAAGCCTGTGCTGAAGCTTGCACTTCCTCAGCTTCACTGCTCTGGTCCCCGAGTAAGCTAGATCAAAATGAGCTTGGGCATGTCAGCTCAAGCTGCAGTCCCAGACCAGGACTGCAAATCCAGGATTTGGGGAACGATTCCCAGGCCCTGCTGCACAAGCAGTCACACCCGCTCTGGGAACCAGCAGGTCTCCTCCAGCCCTGGTCTCTGTGGTGTCACACCACAGCGATAGAGTCCCGCGATACTCACAGCCTGCGCATATGCGCTGTACGGGCTGAACGGCAAGGCGAGAGATGGAGTGAAAATCCCCAGCTGCCCCACCATTTGCTGCATCCGACGTAGAGTCCTCTCCTTATCGGTGTCAGCAAACTTCACGACTAGACTGGAGGAGGCACCCTATGCACAGAGAGAGAGGAGACAGAGAGAGAGGGATGGAGAGAGAGAGAAGAGCACAGCAGTGAGGGCATCGGGCAGCACTGGCAGGAGAGGCAGCTCAGAGAGGGAGAGAGGAGGAGTGGCAGCAGAGCAGCGAATAGAGGGAAAGGCTCTGGCTGAGATCCAAACCTGGCTGGCCCATCAGGGGGAGCCCTGCCCAGTCTCAGAAGTTGGTGACTGTGGCTACAGACAGGCCCACAAGAGAATGGGTTGCTGCAGCTGGGATGTCCAGGGCACCCAGCCACAGGTACAGCACCGACTGTCCTGTTGCTCTCACACCCACACAGGACACATAGCTGCAGATATGGTTGTGTAAAGCGTTGGCACACTGGGCACATATGCAGAACTGTGGATGCAGGCAAACAAGCTACACACGCAGACTGTCTCCTAGAATAGCAACTGCCATAGCAAGGCAAAGTCCCACAGTGCCCTGGGTGACACACAGAAAGAACGCACCATTATACAGTAACCATCGTGCCACCACAAAGGACAGATGTTTTTTCCCACCCCAAAGTATGTGCAAAGCATTTACACCCGTGCACACCATACCCCCGAATGCTCCCGATGACACTCACTCTGGGCACAGACACATGATCCTTTCAGTCATAGGACCCAGGGCACCCACTAATCACACCAATCCCAAATCAGTCACAGATACACAACCGCAAACACTGACATCCAGGCAACAAGATGCACATCAGGTTATATGCAACCACACGCATACATGAGTTCAAATTCACACACATGCCTTTGCCCTGTCCACTCAGAGCCAGAACTATCATGGCAAACACCACAACATGGCTGCCACGCCAGCCCTGCCTAGGATAGATGGGATACATTGGGCTGATCCAACCAAACACAGGAAGAGCAGTACACACACACACACACACACACACACACACACACACACACACACACACACACAGTCCCAGCCATACAGGACACAACACATGTGTGTGCCTATAACGCTGATGTGTGGGGCTGGGGATTCCCAGCCGCCGGTCACTTTAATAGAGATGGGGAACAGGAGACGTGGCGGGTACCTTGGACTCATACTCACAGGCATTGTCTGGCTGCCGTGCAGTGCATGGATTGCTGCCTGGGCCTCTGTGTGAGACGAGAACTTTACAAAGGCACAGCCTGGAGGGGACAGAGAGCAAAGGATACTACAGGTGAGAGGGAGGCCAGGAGCTCAGCTCCACCTATGTACTGAGGAGCAGGCCCAAGGCTGGATCCAAACCCGCCCAGAGTCTGAGATCTGGAGCATGCTGCTCAGACCAATCCTTACAAAGCATTCCAGATGCAAGACCGGAAGGACAGACGGAGGCAGGAACTGGGAGGATGGCTTGGCAGGTGCTCCAGCTAATTCAGACAGATAGGTGGGCATGTTAATGTCTGCTGACCCAGGGACTCACCCCAAGCCATATTCCCCCTCTTTGATGCAGAGCTCTCCTCTTGCCCACCACCCTCCCTCTTTGGCTGGGAAACAGTCCTGGTGTACAGAGCCACCCAGTGCAGATAGAGGGGCTGCGGGGCATACCCCCAGCGCACAGGGACAGCAAGGCAGAGTCCCAATCCATGGAACAGGCATGACAGACAGAGGAGGTTCGCACCTTTACTGTTGCCATCAGGTCCCCGAAGCACGGTACATTCATCAATGACCCCAAAGGGTTCAAAGAGCCGGAGCACATCATCCTCTGATTGCTGCTTATTTAACATCCCCACAAACAGCTTCCTGTCCCCTAGGGGCAAATACAGAAACATCAACCTTCTGTGAGTCTCGCGGCTCAGAGGACATGGACATGCGACATCAGGTTTGGAACACACTGGCAGGTAAGTTACTTTTCTCAAGTCCCAATTCATCCCAGGCCTCAATCCAATGAGGTTCCTGTTATACCAAGCAGGACTAATAACTCTTTGCATTTAGCTCCTTCCATCGGAGGCCTCAAAGCACAGCAGACGTTAAAGAGTGATACCTTGCAGCCCTCCCCTGCAAGGGGGTACTATCATCCCTAGGTGCCAAGAGAGGAAACATGATTTGCCTGACATTGCCCAGCGGGTCTGTGCAGAAGCAGGGAATGGAATGCAGGAGCCCAGACTTCTAGTTTCCTGCCTCTAACTACTAGAGAGGGATTAGGACCCAGGAATCGTAACTTCCAGTCCCACTCCCCCGCACACACACACATGCTCTAGCCACTAGACTCCTCTTCCGTTTCTTCAGCCAGAAAAAGAACATGGTGTCCTGGTTCCCAGTCTCCCACTCTAGAATTTGGCACAAATGCCGGGGAGATGGGTGGGTGAGAGAACAAAGGAAGTATGGCGATCCACTCCATTCCCTCCCACTGTCCACAAGACATGTCTGGGCTCACCACTCTTGTGTGCTGAGGGAAAGGGGATGAAAGGTACATGGCTACAACCTTAAGCAGTGAATCACTCTGGATTATTTAATGTTTAGGGAGACGCTCAATTCAAGGTTACTCTGGGAGCGTTTGTGAGGGACAAGGAGTGGTAGGGGTAAGTGACAACAATGGCATGCCTTCTCCCTGCTCCACCCCCACCCTACTCCCTTCTACCTTACCACACACAAAGTGGCCCCGATCCGGATCAACGCCTAGGCTCTGATGCTAACACCATATAGCAGGTAACATGAGGCCAGAGGGAAACATTGTGTCTGGTTGCACTGGAAGTGTGGAGATCTGGTCTCTGGCTCACATCAGCCAGTCACTGACATTGTGTTAGACCCCTGACCCTCATGATGATTCTGCCCCCCAACCTGAAGAAGGGTTGTGTCACTGAAACAGTTAAACATGCCCCCTGGAACATGCACCGGAGAAACATCCCACAGGGAATGACTGTGTCAGGAGGAGGTTTAGGAGGAGAAACAAGGGAGGGTTCCTTATTGTTAGTGACAGGATCAGAGGGGCCGGCTTCAAACAAAACCAATTGAATGTGACGTGTGTCAGGGAAAATAGCAAGAAGGCTGCTATCTGCTTGAGAGTGCAATGACCTGAAAAACAACAGGTCTGCAAGCTACAACCAAGCAGAGGGCTGGAGTGGGGGAGCCTTTCATGCTGCAGGCAGCACCCACCAGCTTAGAAAGTGGCTCCCCACCTTGGTAACCCAGTGCTCGGTCCTCCCTGCAACATGCACACCCGGGGACACGTAAGAGGAAGACCCACGTGTCGGCACACACTTACACAAGAGCGCATTGGGAGACACATGCGCACACATAAATAATGGACGTGCCCATACAGGAGCTCATGCATGACCAGTAACATGCTTGCAGAGTGATGCTGCAGATGCTCTCACAGCCACGTTTCTAGAATGAAAGCGAGACGTGCAGACAGACAGATATGCATTCCTGCCGTATGGTCAGTGCGCAGAGGCAGATGTACAGCTGCATGCTCAAGCACAAACACATGTATGCATGCACCCTGTACTCCCCCAGCCCAACTGTACAGCATGGGTCTAGTAAAATGTGAAGGTATTTTTATGGGACATGCTGCCCCCTGATCAACTTGATTGAAAGGATTAAAAGTCACGAGGTCTAACTCTGATCTATCTCACACCAAGCCATTGAATGACTTGATTTATAACAGTGTAAATGACAAGAAAATACAGTCCCATTTTTTTAAAGACAAAATATGCTGTGCTGTTTGCAATTCTCCCAATTATTAGAACAGCATAGAGTTTTAAACATTTCCAGGTGCTTGTCACTCTTTGGCCCTCTTCTATGCCCTTGGATAATGAAAATAAAGCGGACAGTTTCACTAGGCAACTTCATCTCATTGTGAGGATTTACTATGTGTACCATGGCAATGCCTAGCAACCTTATTCCAGAATCAGGACTCCATGATGCTATGTGTTTACAGCCAGCTAAGAAGACAGCTAGCCTCTGCCCCAGACAGCTCACAGGTGAGGCGTCAGGAAGCAACAGGTGGACAACACAGACTAATGGCTTGGGGAGGGTGAAGTAATAAAATGGACGGAGTTTAACAAACAATTGAAATGTTCAGAGTCTCATGCACATATACAAACACTGCAGGGTATATCTTCTTTAAAAACACATCTGTGCTGGATCAACATGGAAAACTATCAGGGAAAGATTTCTCTAGTTCTGAGTCACTGTAAAAAGTCTGGTCTTTTAACAAACACCTAATATTTGGGATGAAATTGACCTGTTGGAATCCCTTTAAACACATTCCTCAGACACCCAGGCCAACAGGCCACTAACCAGTCCCAAGTTTCATGCACAAGACTACCCTTCCTGCCCAGCGGTGGTCAGAATAGGAGGGGGCAGGCAACTGGGGAGATGTGTATATTTTTTAAATGTGTTAGGTTCATAGATCCCAAGACCAAGAAAGAACCAATGTGACCATCTAGTCTGACTCCCTGTAAAACATAGGCCATTTAATTTAACCAAAATGATTCCTGTTTGAACAAGAGCATATACATCCAAACTCGATTTAAAAATTGCCAGCCAGGGAGAATTTGGGTTGAGATTTGCTATAGCAAAATTATTAGCAGTTTGGATCTGGGTCTCATTTTATCCAAAGTGGGATTATTTTGGACAGGGAGGGGAGAATGAATGGGAAAGAGGAGGAGGGATTTCAGATAAACTGTTTCATTTTGGGCCTTTCCCATATTTTAATATGAATGTCTCTTGGTTGCTGCAAGACCAAGTCTGGATAAAGTGATATTTCTTTGGAATGAGGAGGCTGCGAACTTTCATGGGGTGTATTTCAAAGGGGAACATCATCAATTTGAAAGTGTGTCAGTTTTAAAAATCAATTGCATGTCATTTCAGGTTCTCTCCCAGATCCCTGAATCCCCTGGATATTTCCTTGTGGTTTCAGTATCACATTTTTTCTGAAAAATGTTCTGAAAAAAGAATGATACAGGGACATTTTTACAGTGTCATTTTCACTTAGTGGTGTCTAATACACAAACTGGGGGGATGACAGAGAAATAAATTATTTTTCCACTTTAATCTTTTTCTGTTAACAATAGCAAGTTTAAAATGTGAAGGATTTTTATACTGATGCCATCCCTTTAATTAAAAACAATATTTTAGTCATTAAAGCAAATCTCTCATCTCCCCCAGCCTCTCAGCTAATGATCTTGATTGCATTTTCCTCTGAAAAACTGCAGCTCGTCCTTTGGATACCTCACCTAGCTCCTGGTCCCTTCCTATTATGGGGGCATCACTCAGCAGCCACTTTGAAGCTGACCGTCACTGGCTGAGTGCAGGTAGCATGCACAGCCCCCAGTTCTGCCGCTAGCCAAGCTACCAGGAATCCCTGGCATCCTGCACTGGGAGAAGAGCCCCCTAGATCTGAAGCATAGAGGCTGCTACATTACTCTCCTGGCCTATGCATCTATTGCAAGTCACGCACAGGTCCCTCTCTGTCTTTCTGAGTCAGCCACGCAGGCCCCCCTTTTCTCCACCTTCTTGCCAGCTCTTCTTTTTCACCCTCTGATTGGCAATTTCCCAGGCTGTCCAGCAAGCACGAAAATGGTCTCTTACCCTCGAGTGTTGGAGTTTGAGTTCCCATGGAAACCCATTCTCGGGTTGGGGAGAGGCGGGGCCTAGGTGGAGTAGATTTGTGATGGAGCGATGACGAGGAATACTGGAGGGGTTTAAGGCTGAACAGTTCAGCCATTAGCAAGAGAAACAGCAGGGACTGCTGCTCCTGTTTACAACCCAGTGGAATTAGGTCATCTGGCCAAACAGCTATTGGCAGGGATCAAAGGGGGAAGAAAAGAGAAAGGGTGGCTACGGGATAGAGCAGCGGCCCCTTTGTACAGCGTTATAAATGGGATGGTTCCCATGACAAATCTCACTGGGAACATGGGGAGCTTCCTCATCGCTAGCTAATACAGTGCTGGTGGGCTCCGGTAAGCAATCACAGCTCAGAGCATCCGCGTGTTCAGTGGCTCATGAGAAATCAAGCAGGCCCTTTCCACTGGGCTGGAAGTGGATGTAGGTGGGGAAGTGGCCAGGAAGCAAAAGTCCACAATCCCTCCCTTGCAAAGGACCTGATGATGGAAGTCGCTAAAGAAAGACCATGGCCGTGGGTGCAAAATGTTTCCTCATTCAGGGCCCTCCTTGCCCTCAAAAGGGATTGTGGGGCTCAGAGGACAGGCCTAACTCCCAGAGATATGCAGCAAGCAGAGGAAGACAGAAGGGGGGGAAGAGAACAGGGCTTTTCTTCTCCAGCTCCATCTGGGTAGTTAATTTACTGCCATGGTTTTAAAGCTGCCCCAGGCCTGGTGTTCATCTTTTTCTTCATCATCATCATCATTATTCTTTTCTAAAATCCCTCAAACTCATGTAAATTGCTGATTATTTCTCCCTCACTCTTGCCTCGTTGTCTTGGTCTAATTAGCATTTCCCTTCTCCTCTGATCCTCTTCCTCTTTATGTTTTCTTTCCTCTTAATCTTGCTTCTTGCTCTATTCTTCCCACTCTTCTCATCTGATTCCTTCCTTTTTTCTTTTTTTCCCCCTGGTCCTGCAATTTATTTTGTCTTCACCCCTTTAGACAGGTTCTAGCTCTTCCTTCACTCCCAGTCTGACCTGTCTCTCCCCAGCCAGGGCTTCTTTCAAACTTTGCCAGATTATCAGCAGTTTGACTTCCCCCAGCTCAATTTCCCACCTGTCCCCTATAAGCCTCTCCCAAACCACTGTATTCAGTACAGGTTTTTATGCCACCCTTATCACCACAAGCACCTTCCAGCAGTGCATTAAACAACATGAGTCACATCTGTCACATGTGGTTTGTTCTCTCTCACACATCCGCTCTCCCAGGGTAGAACTAGGAGGTTTGTTTAGGTGGGATTTTGTTTTGAAATGTATAGGGTGCTGCCGTGTATTTGTCAGAGAAGGTAGGTCAGAGAGGCATGCTGCCCACATGGAGTGGAAGGTGAGGAGGTTTATGATGATTCCTAAATCCTGGGAAATTTGTACCATGCCTTGGACTGCTTCCCAAGAAAGCTCTGCCTCCTGCCCAGATGAGCTTTCCCCCTATTCTAGCCCAGCCAGCCTATCTTGTAATTGTAGAAAAACATCCTTCCTTTCTCAAGCTCTAAGGTACTGCCTGGAAGATGTGTTCTGTAGAGGTTTAATAACATCATCTTTGCAATAATTCCTCTCCAAATACACTGATCTAACCCATAAACAGAGTCCTGCAAATCCGTAGATAGCCACTTTATACCTGCAGGTATCCACATCCATGGGTGTGCATGCAGAGATCTGCAGCTCATTTTTGCAGATACAAATGCGGGTGCAGATACAAATGTTTTTATCTAGAACCCTGCAAATTTGTGGCTATCCACTTTATATCGGTGGGTATCCTCATCTGCAGATGTTAATGTCTGTGTCTCATTTTTGTGGATACAGTGCAGAGGCAGATACAAATTTTGTATATGCGCTGGGATCTACCCATCAAAGTCACTCAGCATGGGACAGATGGGTGGCCAGGAGTAAATTCAGTTCCACTAGTGGACAAAAGGTGTCCTCAGTTAACCTGGAGGTCTTGTGTATGCTATGCAGCATAGCAGGATCCTAGGGCACTAAATGTGCCATATCCAATCACACCACTGGTCAATCAACCCTAGCAGCCTGCTTTCTGTCATGACATGAGCAGGGGAAAGATTCCTTTCCCAGTCATAATGCACATAACCAGTTATGTAACGTTTTGTGTGCAGATGTGTAACTGTGCACATATGCTCATTATAGCCCTTATGTCTGCAGTGTGTCAAAGTCAGGAATATAATGATAATAATTAGCACCTCTTAAAGCACTTAAACCGGAGAGGCATAAGGATCTTGCGCAAAAAGGGATTTTTGCGCAAAAAGGAAATGTCCACACTGCTTGTTTTTGCGCAAAAACGGACCAGAAGAGATTATGCCCTCGGAGAGAGGGCTTTGGTTTCTTCGACCATGGGACTCTGTTCCAGGCACGAGGATTGTTAGGAAGAGATGGGATCCACCTAACCAAGAGAGGAAAGAGCATCTTCGCGAGCAGGCTTGCAAACCTAGTGAGGAGGGCTTTAAACTAGGTTCATTGGAGGATGGTGACCAAAGCCCTGAGGTAAATGAGGAAGTCGGACACCGGGAAGAAACACAAGGAGGAACGAGCAACAAAGGAGGACCCCGACTCGAATGGAGAAGGTAGGGCAATCAACTGGTTATCTCAGGTGTTTGTACACAAATGCAAGAAGCCTGGGAAACAAACAGGAAGAATTAGAAGCCCTGGCCCAGTCAAAGAACTGTGATTTGATTGGAATAACGGAGACTTGGTGGGATGACTTGCATGACTGGAGCACTGTCATGGAAGGGTATAAACTGTTCAGGAAGAACAGGTGGGGGAGAAAAGGAGGAGGAGTTGCATTGTATGCAAGAGAGCAGTGTGATTGCTCAGAGCTCCAGTATATAGAGGGAGAAAAGCCTGTTGAGAGTCTATGGGCTCCTCCTCCATCAGAACGGACATGATTCTGATCGCCACTTCCTAGCTGGGATGAATCCAAGACGAATGTGGAAAATGGTCTGAGGCGCAGCTTTAACTTTGCCAACCAGCTGGGTCTGTACCCCAGATTTTCACAAAGAGCAAGCCATGAGGATATCCAGGAGCATCCCACCGCTAGGGTGTTAACACAGTTAGAAACCACAGAGGTGAGATCATCCTGTGTAGGATGAGACTCACACCCAGACTGCTTTTGGTCAGTAGCACTTCCCTGACATTTTGCACAAGCTCTGGGCTCTTAGCCCCAACATCATGGCCAAATCTATGTAGCAGAATCTACATCCTGTCTCCCTAGATTTCCTACACCATTTCAGCGAGAAACAATATTCATCTCCCTGCTCTAAGCTGCAGTGTGGCTGTTAAACAGCTGTTCAGTTCCAGAGGTAGCTGCATTTCAGTGATGAATGAAGTGATCCCAGTATATCATCAGAAGGCTTTGAACGCCTTCAGGATGAAAGTTGCTATGGAAATGCTGGATATTATCCCTACCCTGCTGCTGAGAGAGAAGCAGGGCAGGTCCTTCTTTCAGCTCTGGTTGCATCCTCCTCTCCATCAAGGTCTCTCGCAAGAGGCAAGGCATTTCTGGGGGTTGCTGTTTCATTTTTTTCACTGGAGGATAGAGTTTCTCTGGTCCTTGTGGAAGCCGCTGTGTCCATGATGACAATAGCCATCTTCCTCCTGCCATTGGCACAACAGGAAATGGAGGCATCTCAGACAGATGGGAGTTCTGTTGAGCATGGGCCGATGGGAACCTGCTCCTGACTCCTCATTCATTCCTACACTGTCATTCCCAGGCAGGAAGGAAGATTTGCAACATAAATACAGGGAAGAAGAGGACGGAAGGGGGATTTTTCTGCCTCTCTCTCAAGCCCATTAATAGTTGCAGTGCAGGGCCGTGTGGAGGAGTGTTGGCTGCCCTAGGCCCTGGTGTGGAATACAGGGGTCAGTATGGAGTTCCTAAATGCAAGCAGGACTTTGGGCTAACGGGCCATAGTCATGTAGTATGGATCTAAGTGGAATTTAAATGAAAATCACTATTCTTCTCCCATGCCACATGTACACACTTCATTGTAAACCCCTGTTACCTCTTAAACCTCAATAGCAAATTCTCTGTCCCACAGTGAAAAACTGCAGGCTAATTCTGGGCCTGTCAGCTACTCCACACCTCTCCCCTCCCACTCCCCCCTCCATGTGGCTGCTGTGATGTCATGTGTATGTTATTTGTAGATTTATTGAAGACAATTTGAAACAAAATTAATAAACCTAGAAAATTGGGACTTCTGTCAAATTCCACTATTTGAATTTCTAAAAATAGTGCACATTTTCATTATTATTATTAATAATTGTAATTTTTAATAATAATAAACAGGAAAGTGCCATTCATTTTTTCCCTAGGTTTCTTCTTGGAAAAAGAGGAGCCTTTGGAATGGAAGCAGGTCTCGCACCCAAAAAAACAGATTTTGTTTCCAATGCAAAACAAGTCCCAGACGTTTTGAAATGCAAAATCCTTTGGGCTGAAAATAGATTTGCATTTTAAAAAGTGAAATCTTTTTTGTGCCACATTTTTCTAAAAATGTGAAAAATGGCCATTTTGACACCAATGCCATTGGAGGGGAAAAGGAAAGGGAAATCCTCCTCTGTTTCAGAGTGGTGAAATGGAAACAAGCTTTTTTAAAAAAATACAAAATTAAAGGAACATTTTTGATTCCTTTCTCCCTCCTCTAACAACTTGGGAAGTGCCTGAGATACTTTGTGATGGAAGTTGCTATGGAAATGTAAGATAATATTAATATTTACTACAACAGTCACTGGGATATTTTCTAAAATAATAAAAATCTGATTGTAGGGAAGGCAAAAATAATTAAGCACCAGCTTGTGATACTCCTACTCCATTTGAATAGTGCCTTCTCCCATGAGCACTGGCCTACCAAAGTCAGTGGCACTATTTGTGTGGTAACCTAATAGGCTGTTGGCTGTAATGAGACCATATTCTGGTCCTACACAGTGAAAGAAATGTCTTCTGCAAACACCGCTGACAGCTTTGAACTCAGTGAAATGGTCTAAGAAGCAGCATGTCTCCTTTTGTGGACCATTAATTATTATTTTGGCCAGCCACTACAATGTATTCAGTGCTTTTACAGCCAGACAGATGCATGGTCCCGGCTCACAGGAAATTACGGTCCAGCACAGATGCAACAAGCTGAGACACAGTGAGGCCCTGATCCTGCACTCAGATCCTACCAGGAGGATTCCTGCACCCATGGGGCCCTTCATGGGAGGGCAGTAGTTAGTCTCAGATTGCAGCATCGAGGCCTTAATTAGGCATGGTGGGATTCAATTTTAGATTGGCAAATGTCGGCGATCATTCTCATCTTCTCTCCCCACTCAAGTGTTGCGGTCCTTGGCAGAGTTCCCTGGGCAGCTTGAGAGGAAGAGCTGGCTGAATATTAACTCCACTCTTCCCAACATATCAGCAAGCACCTTTGTAGGCATATAGCTCTCTGGCTGCCTAAATCCATGTGCTCTTTAGTGCAGGTACATGGTTCTAGGCAGTGCCGCTTAGAAGCAACAATCTTTTTCCTTCTCTAAGGAAGAATTTCTCTCACTAACAAGGGACATTTACAGAGATGGGGGAGTTATTTTTTTCAATATGACTTAAGAGCTTCATAAAGGGGCATGAGTTTATCTTTCTATTTATTTGTATCTGTGTATGTACGGACTTGTGAACATGGCAATGTGAATGCACTCATTCCTACCAGTGTGGTGCATGGAAGTTTTTATGTATCTGTAAAAGAGTTTGTTTGATGTCTGTTTGGGTGTCCATATTGATGGGTACCTGTGAATATTGCTATGTAACCATATACCTGAGTTTGTGTGTAGTGTCTGTGAGCATGTTCACATGGTTTCTTGTGTGTACGAGTTTTTGTAGCTCTAGCAAAGCCTTCCATAGCTCAGACTTTCATAGCAAAAATCAATGGGAGTTAGGTCCTTTGAAGATCTGTGCCTAAGTGACTTAGGATGGTCACTTCTCCCACCTCTTGCTTTCTAAAAGCTCTATGCTTGGATTTTCAGCGTGGCCTAAGGGAGTTGGATGCCTGATACACACTGAAATTTAGACATCTGATTCCCTTAGGCACATCTGAAAAGCCTAGCCTCTGATTGGAATACATGACTATTAATAGCTGACTTTTTAATTTCCTGCTGATGGGAACCCTGAAATCAATACAAATGAAATAATCATTTAAAACAAAAATCAAACCCTTCCAATCCTAGACACAGCACCTGTGATGTTCCATTTTAAAGTGGAAAACAGCCACACGCAAATTCACCAGCCCTACCCAATTCCTCTAACAGGCAGCAGGGAAGGGAGGATAGATGCAGGAGTGTGGGAGGAAGAAGAAATGCACAGTGAAGACAGGGAAAAGCAAGAAAAAGGATCTGTTCAGTTGCGACGGCGGGAGGGTGAGGGTTGCACTTGCTCCATTGAAAGAATGGCATCTGACAGGGGCGTGATCTCCAGTGTAAAGTAACACAGCTCTCCACATATTCCAGGTCATAACCACTTAGCATATGTTACTGCTGTCACGCTAATACTCGCTAGGCCAAGGGGCTAACCTACACTGCTGAGGAGAGCTGTGCAAATAGCTGTTGATCGTACCAAAAAACCTGTTTCATTTCTCGGGGAGGGGAGGTTATTTAAAAAAAAAAATTCCAAGCCAAAACACATTTCCAGTATGAAACATTGGAATGTTTAGATATGTTTCTGCTTTTTTTCTTTCATTTTTATTTTGACTGAACAAGTTGGTGAATTTGACCCCCAAATCTGGGCAACCCAAATCTGCTTTTTCCATTGAGAAAAGGTCCCAATGAAACATTTGGCCCAGTGCCATGCTTGAGCCTCCTCCAAACACCCTTATCATGCTTCCCGCTCCTCCTGTGCCCGTCCAAGGCTGATGCTCTGCTTAGTTCCCAAGTATGGCACATGTAGCTTACATCTGGGGCCTAGAAGGGAAGCTGTGAGCCTGGCGAAGTCTTACAATGGTGCACTTGGGCATGGAGTGTTTTACCAAACCAGGAGCTCCCAACAGTAGCCCTTTTGTTGTAGCCATAACCCAAACCCAGGCCCATAATAGCCTGTAGGAGTGCATGAGGAGGTAAAGCAAGGGCAGGCCATTAACTTTGTGTCTCTCAGCCTAGCAAGAATGGGCCAGGAAGGCAACTCACAACAGCCAGCTGCCAGCAAAACAACAAGGAGCAATAACAAGGAGAGATGACAACTACCTCCACGGCTCTCGCTGTCCGCTGGCTTCACCTGGATTGGACGGGCCATCTGCAAGGAGAGAGAAATACAGGGGATGAGCATGTCAGGCACATGGTGGCAGCAGCAGCATTGGAGATTCAGCAGCGCTGCCAGAGGCCGGAGAGATGCAGCTGGGAATATTACCACCTCCCCATACAATGCCCTCAGGCCTGTGCAATGGTATAAAGCCTTGGGCACCCATCGAGTGGCCCCTTTTCCCACTCTGCCAGTAGATGCCTGTCATGCCAGTCAGGAGGGATACCATGGAGATATGGAGATGGCATGACTACAAGACAAGAGCCATGATGTGATTGCAAGTCAAGACTTGCAGGAAGGAGCCAAAGCAGCTCTCATATCTTCAGAAAGAAATGCAGTCCTTCCCCTCCTCAGTAACCTGGAACACTCCTTTCAGTATACTTAGCCTGCACAAAGGAACCTTGCATCTTCCAGACAGCCGATTGCTGGCTGAGAAAGACTCAAGGACTTGAAGGAAACAGTTAATCATTTCAGAATTTAATATCCAGAGAGCAGAATGGTCCAGTGGTTGAAGAAAAAGCTTGAGGACCTGTGAGCTATTTTGAACTATGGCACTGACTCAGCATAGCCTTGGGCAAGTCACTTAATTGAGCCTTGGTTTCCATTTCTCTCTCTTTTTCTCTGTAAAATGCCAGGAAATAATACGTCTGTCCTTGATGGGGCCGTGTTTCACTATTGCTGCTATGGGGAATTGAGATCCTTGAGGGAAAGCTCTAGAGAAAGATTATTATGAACTTCTTCTAAAGACACTAGCGGGACCTCAAAGCACCATCCACACATCAGAGGAGGTGGTTACCTAGTGTCACAAACCTCTCGAGAGTTAAAAAAACTTTTGGACTCTGCACTCATCTCGCTAAGTCAACAGGAAGAGAAGACAATTGGGTCATTATGGGCACCAAGTGGGGAAGCTTTTCAAAGCACCAAGTGACTAAGGAGTCCTGGGTCCCCTTTTTCAAAAGCAGTTTTGATGCTTGGGAGCCTGCATTGCATTGAAAGCAAATTCACAAGCAATATACTTTCTCCTCCCTCGAGGAGCCCATCATTGGAAGCCTTCAGAGTTGGGTTCTCTTGGCAAGAAGCTCATTTCCAGAACCACATGAGACCAAATTCAGCAGCCCAAGTCCACACTCAGGCAACGTTCCCACTGACCCATTGACTCGAGTTGTTGGTTTTTTGGGGTTTTTTTGCCTGAGCAAGATCTGCTCATGTCCTAGAGAATCAGGTTCTTGACTAAGTTATGTGGCTTAAACCACAACCATGAGAAAAATATATAATGAAGTCAAGTGACAAAAAGAAGTCTATAAAATCTCACAGGCCAATTCTCGCCTACTAACAACCCCCCCCAACCTGAAGCAAATCCTTTCCAGCAGTCACACATCACACCTGAAATACACTCACCCAGGAACCTACCCCTGCAACAAATCCCATTGCCAACTCTGTCCACATATCAATACAAGGGACGCCATCACAGGACCTAGCCACATAAGCCACAACATCAGGGCTCATACAACTGCACATCCTCTAACGTAATATATGCCATCAAGTGCCAGCAGTGCCCCTCCGCCATGTATATTGGCCACACCAGACAGTCTCTACAACAAAGGATAAATGGACACAAATCAGACATCAGAAATGGTAACATACATAAACCTGTAAGGGAACCGTTTAACCTACCTGGACACTCAATCATTGATTTAAAAGTAGCCATTCTTCTACAAAGGAACATCACCACCCAATTACAGAGAGAGACTGCAGAACTGGAATTCATCTACAAATTTGACACTTACTCTAGGCTTCAATAAAGACATAAACTGGTTAATGCACTACAAAGCCAAATTTCCTTGCCTTTGACATCTGCATTGTCATATCAAAAGCTATGAACAGAATGCATCCAGCCTTAATTAGCTTCATTAACAGGTTATACAATTAAATATATATAACTGGAAGGGACCTCAAGAGGTCATCGAGTCCGGTCCCCTGCCCTCACGGCAGGACCCAGTACTGTCAAGATCAGGGGTGGCCAACCCGTTAGAGACAAAGAGCCAAAATAGTGGTGGATAGAGTGTGAAGAGCCACGTACCGGGGGGAAGAGGGGTTGTTGAGAAAAAAAAAATGTGTCGGGGGAAAATAGGTGCCAGTACACCATCCCAGGGCATACCATCACAAAAAAAAGCACTGGAAAGGAGTGAGAGGTACAAGCTCTGGGAGGGAATTTGGGTGCAGGAGGAAGTAGAGAAGAGGATGCTGGCTCAGGAAGGGGGCTCCAGGCTGGGGAGTGTTGGGATCAGGTGGAGCGTTGGGGTGCTGAGCAAGCTGCAGGCTTGTGACTGTGAGGGTGCAGGAGTTTGGGTGTATGAGGGGCTCGGGGCAGGGAGGCTGGGAGTATGATGGGCTCAGGACACAGATTTGCACTGTGTGGATGGTGCAGGAGTGTTGTGGCAGAAGACTGGGAATGTGGGGGTGCAGGAGTTTGGGGATGTGAGAGGCTCAGGACAGGCAGTTCCAGTGTATGATAGGCTCAGGTTTGGGGCCTGGGGGGGTGCAGGAGTGTTATTATGCTGCAGCCAGATGGGGGCTTGGCAGTCAGGCTTCATTTTTAAATAAAATATTATGTCAAACACAAAATGTTTCAGTGTTGTCTTTATTTATGAGAGGGGCGGGGAACCTGTTTTGAGTCAGGGGTCACTTACCCACAGAAAAGTCAGTCAGGGCCACACAAGTGAGATGCAAAAAAACAACCAGTCCAAAACCCCCCAAGCCTTACTAATGTGGCCCCAACTGTGCTGGTGGGGGCAGGGGACAGCGTGCAGGGGTAGGGTGCTGGTGGATGCTGGGGCAGGGTACTTGTGGGGGGGTCTGGTCAGGAGGAGGGGACAGACACAGCTGGGCCCAGTACCTGGGGATCCTGGGTCTCAGGAAGCACACTGGCTGCTCTTCCCCTTCCCTTCCCCAGGCACCCCCCACTCTAACCCAATCCCCCTCCCTTTCCCCAGAGCCAGGCACACCCCCAACCAATCCCTCTCCTCTTCCCCAGGGCCAGGCACTCCCCACCCCGAATCCAATCCCTTCCCCGCTCTAACCTACTTCTCATGTCCTGAAGGCAGAGGCAGAGCCGCTGCCGCCGCTACAGCCACACGCGTCTCCCTCTAGGTGCTGGGGTGCGTGCACTGAGTGGCTGGCACACCATGCGCACCCCCCAACTCCCAATCCCCCTCCCCTCCCCTTTTCCAGAGCAAGGCATCTCTCCCCGCTCTAACCAAATTCCCTTCCCCCACTAACCTTATGCTCAGATCCTGGCGACGCTGGTGCTGGCGCTGCACCCAAAGCCACTGCCTCTGTCTGCTCTCTGTCAGGCTGGGATGCTGTGTGCGACCCGGACTGCATGTGCATGATATGATGCAGTGCGGGGGCTGTGCGCTGGGGGCCCGGCCATGAGAGCGGCTGACCTGAGCAGTTCCGGGTTCCGTCCTGGTTCCATCAGGAGCCGCAATTTTTTTCTTTGCAAGCCACATGCAGCTCGCAAGCCGTAGGTTGGCCACCGCTGGTCTAGATCATCCCTGATAGATGTCTATCTAACCTTCCCTTAAATATCTCCAGAGTTGGAGATTCCACAACTTTCCTAGGTAAATTATTCCAGTGTTTAACCACCCTGACAGTTCGGAAGTTTTTCCTAATGTCCAATCTAAACCTCCCTTGCTGCAGTTTAAGCCCATTGCTTCTTGTCCTATCCTCAGAGGCCAAGGAGAAGAATTTTTCCCCCTCCTCCTTGTGACACCCTTTTAGATACTTGAAAACTGCTATCGTGTCCCCTCTCAGTCTTCTCCTTTCCAAATTAAACAAGCCCAGTTCTTTCAGTCTTCCTCCTAGCTCATATTCTCTAGACCTTTAATCATTCTAGTTGCTCTTCTCTGGACCCTCTCCAATTTCTCCACATCTTTCTTGAAAAGTGGTGCCCAGAACTGGACACAATACTCCAATTGAGGCCTAATCAGAGTAGAGCAGAAGAATGTCTTCTTCTGGTGTGTTGTTCACAACGCTCCTGTTAATGCCTCCCAGAATCATGTTTGCTTTTTTTTTTTTTTTTTGCAACAGCATCACTCTGTTTGCTCATATTTATCTTATGGTCCACTATGACCCCTAGATCCCTTTCTGCAGTACTCCTTTCTGGACAATTGTTTCCCATTCTGTATGTGTGAAACTGATTGTTTGTTCCTAAGTGGAATACTTTGCATTTGTCCTTATTAAACTTCATCCTGTTTACCTCAGACCATTTCTTCAGTTTGTCCAGATCATTTTGAATTATGACCCTATCCTCCAAAGCAGTTGCAACCCCTGCTACCTTCGTATAATCTGCAAGCTTAATAAGCATACTCTTTATGCCAATATCTAAATCATTGATGAAAATATTGAACAGTACCAGCCCCAAAACAGACCCCTGCGGAACCACTTTTTATGCCTTTCCAGCATTGTGAACCGTTACTAACTACTTTCTGAGAATGGTTATCAGCCAGTTATGCACCCACCTTATAGTAGCCCCATTTAAGTTGTATTTGCCTACTTTATTGATAAGAATACTGTGCTAGACTGTATCAAATGCCTTACTAAAGTCTAGGTATACCACATCCACAGCTTCTCCCTTATCCACAAGATTCATTATCCGATCAGAGAGAGCTATCAGATTGGTTTGACATGATTTGTTCTTTACAAATCCATGCTGGCTGCTACCTGTCACCTTATTATCTTCCAGGTGTTTGCAGATGTATTCCTTGATTACTTGCTCCATTATCTTTCCTGGCACAGAAGTTAAACTGAGTGGTCTGTAGTTTCCTGGGTTGTTCTTATTTTCCTTTTTGTAGATGGGCACTATATTTGCCCTTTTCCAGTCTTCTGGAATCTCTCCTGTCTTCCATGATTTTTCAAAGATGATAGCTAAAGGCTCAGATATCTCCTCCATCAGTTCCTTGAGTATTCTAGGATGCATTTCATCAGGCTCTGGTGACTTGCAGACATCTAACTTTTCTAAGTCATTTTTAACTTGGTTTTTTTTTTAATTTTATCTTCTAAACCTACTCCATTCCCACGAGCATTCACTGTGTTAGACATTCCTTCATCAGACTTCTTGCTGAAGACCAAAACATTAAGAAGTCATTAAGCATCTCTGTCATTTCCAAGTTTCCTGTTATTGTTTCTCACTGAACAGTGGGCCTACCCTGTCCTTGGTCTTCCTCTTGCTTCTAATATATTTATAGAATGTCTTCTTGTTTCTCTTTATGCCTGTAGCTAGTTTGAGCTTGTTTTGTGCCTTTGCCTTTCTAATCTTGCCCCTGTATTCCTGTATTGTTTGCTTATACTCATCCTTTGTAATTTGTCCTAGTTTCCACTTTTTATATGACTCCTTTTTGATGTTTAGATCATACAAGATCTCCTGGTTAAGCCAAGGTCGTCTTCTGCCATACTTTCTATCTTACCTATGCAGCGGAATAGCTTGTTTTGGGGCCCTTAATAATGTCCCTTTGAAAAACTGCCAACTCTCTTCAGTTGTTTTTCTAGTTAGTCTTGCTTCCCATGGGACTTTACCTACCAGCTCTCTGAGCTTAACAAAATCTGCCTTTCTGAAATCCATTGTGTCTATTTTGCTGTTCCCACTTCTACTTTCCTTAGAATCATGAACTCTATGATTTCATGATCAATTTCACCCAAGCTGCCTTTCACTTTCAAATTCTCAGCCAGTTCCTCCCTATTTGTTAAAATCAAATCTAGAACAGCTTCCCGTCAGTAGCTTTTTCAACCTTCTGAAATAAAAAATAGTCTTTGATGGAGTCCAAGAACTTACTGGATAGTCTGTGCCCCACTGTGTTAGTTTCACAACATATGTCTGGATAGTTGAAGTCCCCCATCACCACCAAATCCTGAGCTTTGGATGATTTAGTTAGTTGTTTAAAAAAAGCCTCATCCACCTCGTCTACCTGGGTAGGTGGTCTGTAGTAGACCCCTAGCATGACATCACTCTTATTTTTTACCCCTTTTAACCTAGCCCAGAGACTCTCAACATGTCTGCCTCCTACATCCATCTCCACCTCTGTTCAAGTGTGTACATTTTTAATATATAAAGCAACACCTCCTCCCTTTTTTTCCTGTCTATCCTTCCTAAGCTGTACCCTTCTATACCAATATTCCAATCGTATGATTTGTCCCACCAAGTCTCTGTGATGCCAACGATGTCATAGTTGTGTTTATTTATTAGCACTTCAAGTTCTTCTTACTTATTACCCATACTTTTTGCATTTGTATATAGGCATCTAAGATGCTGATTTGATCTTGCCTCCCAGTTCTGCCTTGTCCCTCCTTTTTCTGTGCTATTATAGCCCATGCTCCCTCCCATTTCCAACCCATCTCCCAGGTCTCCATGTTCTTCACTTCCCTTTGGGCTTTAGTCATCTGCCCCCATCAAACCTAGTTTAAAGCCCTCCTCACTAGGTTAGCCAGTCTGCATCCAAATACAGTCTTCCCCTTCCTCGAAAGGTGAACCCCATCCCTGCTTATTAGTCTTTCTTGGAATTTCTACTCCAACTCATCTGATGAAGTGGGTCTTACCCACAAAAGCTCATGATACTATATATGCTTGTTAGTCTCTAAGGTGCCACCAGACTACTTGTTGTTTTTTAAGTCTATAAGGTAGATGCATGAGCCTCTCCCCCCATTCCTCCCATTGCTAAGAGATTCCAGCTCCAAGTGACTGATTGGGCTTGTGCTGTGTGACTCCCAATAATTTAGTGTTTTGTGCTTCTGCTCCTGGGTCACATTTCTAGCCATGTGGATGTTCAGGATGTAGCTGCACAAGTCTCCCCCTTACTTGACAGAGAAATCGAGTGCCTGGTGGCTGGATTGTGCCCAGTCAGGCAGTGTGCATGCACAAATCTGATCTGCGTGCATGAAGGCTGCATGCATTTATGCAAGCAAACCCATTGGGCCAGTCATGGAAAACAGAGCCCCTGAGGTTTCTGGAGCCAGCACTTGTTCAAACCAGGGAATGAAGAATCTGGCCCTGGCCAAAAGGATGAGGAGTTGGAGAGGGAGACTACACAGAGAGGAGCTATCACCCCTTTTCTCCAGGAGTGGGACTCTACCAGCTGACTGAGAGACAAACGCATACACCTGCATTGCCTCCTTGTCATGGGGCAGACTCACCACCATGGTGCCTCCAGCCAGTAGCCCTGGGAATTAGCGAGTCGACTCACTGGACACGTCCCTCTAGCTGGTGTCTCCCTGTGTTCTCACTTCCCTCTCTAGTCCAGACTCGTGTCACTCTTGGACCACAGTGTCCTCTTCAGGACACTGCCCTCCGGCAGTGCCCACTCCAGTGTCTCTGAGCCCCCTTGTGGGGGTAGGTGTTTATCCAGCTTTACACTCCAGGGTCCTGTCCTCCCAAGGGGCACCAAGTTCTCCCACCAGGGAACACCCAGTTCCCCTGTACCCAGGGGCAGCCCAAGGCGGGCTGCCGGCAGCTGGCGCCCCAGGCGGAATGCGCAATCGGCGCCCCCACCTCCACAGCCCTCAATGGCGTGACGTCATCATTGGGCGCCCGTTTAACGCGGCGCCCTAGGCGACAGCCTAGTCGACCTATACACATGGGCCACCCCTGCCTGTACCCACCTGGCCTCAGTGACCCACTGCCAGCTTTTATCTAGCCCCTGCCTCAGGGGCAAACTGCAATCTGTAATGGCCACTCATCATGGGGAAAGGGGTGTGGACTTGCTGCCTTTGCCTGCCCTGGCTGCCTCTCTTCAGCCCTAGTAGCCTCAGCCCTTGCTTCAGGCCCTGCAGCCTGGGAGCTTGCTTGGCCAGAGATTCCCCAGCCCTGCCTTCCTTGCCTTGCCCTGCCCTCCTGGCAGCCAGGTACCTCCTGCTCTCTATCCAGAGCAGCAGTATCATAGAATCATAGAATACTAGGACTGGAAGGGACCTCGAGAGGTCATCGAGTCCAGTCCCCTGCCCTCATGGCAGGACCCAGCACTGTCTAGACCATCCCTGATAGACATTTATCTAACCTACTCTTAAATATCTCCAGAGATGGAGATTCCACAACCTCCCTGGGCAATTTATTCCAGTGTCTGACTACCCTGACAGTTAGGAACTTTTTCCTAATGTCCAACCTAAACCTCCTTGCTGCAGTTTAAGCCCATTGCTTCTTGTTCTATCCTCAGAGGCCAAGATGAACAAGTTTTCTCCTCCTCCTTATGACACCCTTTTAGATATCTGAAAACTGCTATCATGTCCCCCCTCAATCTTCTCTTTTCTAAACTAAACAAACCCAATTCCTTCAGTCTTCCCTCATAGGTCATATTCTCTAGACCTTTAATCATTCTCGTTGCTCTTCTCTGGACCCTCTCCAATTTCTCCACATCTTTCTTGAAATGCGGTGCCCAGAACTGGACACAATACTCCAACTGAGGCCTAACCAGCGCAGAGTAGAGCGGAAGAATGACTTCTCGTGTCTTGCTCACAACACACCTCTTAATGCATCCCAGAATCATGTTTGCTTTCTTTGCAACAGCATCACACTGCTGACTCATATTCAACTTGTGGTCCACTATAACCCCTAGATCCCTTTCTGCCATACTCCTTCCCACACAGTCGCTTCCCATTCTGTATGTATGAAACTGATTGTTCCTTCCTAAGTGGAGCACTTTGCATTTGTCTTTATTAAACTTCATCCTATTTACCTCAGACCATTTCTCCAATTTGTCCAGGTCATTTTGAATTATTACCCTATCCTCCAGATTAGTCGCAACCCCTCCCAGCTTGGTATCATCTGCAAACTTAATAAGCGTCCCAAAACAGACCCCTGCAGAACCCCACTTGTTATGCCTTTCCAGCAGGATTGTGAACCACTAATAACTACTCTCTGAGTACGATTATCCAGCCAGTTATGCACCCACCTTATAGTAGCCCCATCTAAGTTGTATTTACCTAGTTTATTGATAAAAATATCATGTGAGACCGTATCAAACACAGTAAGTTCTCCTCTCCCTCCCCTCACTCAGGGCTGGGTTTCTGCCCCTAAAGGACCAGTGCAAGGGAGGCAGCCTGTCACACTCCTCCATACCATTCACCAGCTCCAAGTGCTTCAAAATCAGGGGCAGCCCGTGCCTATAGGCAAACTAGGCAGCCGCCTAGGGCACCAAGTTACATGGGGCACCAAATTCCAAATACCCTGCCACTTCCATTTCCCCTTCCCCTTCCGGTGCCTTACCTGGAGCACGGCTTCCCTGTGGCCAGGAGGGGGGTAAGCCCTGGGAGAGGCGGCATGCGGGGGGGTTTCCCTGCACCGTAGGGCGGTTGGCCTCGGAGAAGCCACATGCCAGCTTCCCCTGCCACGGGAGGGGAGGTCTGCCCTGGAGAAGGAAAGTGCCGGCCAGCTTCCCCTGCCGCGGGGGTTGGGGAGGGATTGGCCCCGGCAGAGGCACGTGCGGGGGTTCTCTGGCCGTGGGGGTCAGCCCGGGGAGGAAGGCGCCGGCTTCCCCTGTGCCGCGGGAGGGGGGGTCACCCCGGGAGAGGCGCATGCTGGCTTCTCTCTGGGGGGGATCTTCGTAGGAGGCGGGTGCAGGGGACTCTCTTCCCCCCACTGGCACCCTGTTCCCTCTCCCCGGCTCCCAGCCACAGAACTCCATCCCCAGCCCCCCGGCCCCCAGCCACAGAACTCCATCCCCAGCCCCTCGGCCCCCAGCCACAGAACTCACTCCATCCCCAGCCCCTCGGCCCCCAGCCACAGAACTCACTCCATCCCCAGCCCCCGGCCCCAGCCACAGAACTCACTCCATCCCCAGCCCCCGGCCCCAGCCACAGAACTCCAGCCCCAGCCCCGGCCCCCAGCCACAGAACTCCAGCCCCAGCCCCCCTCTCCCCAGCACAGAATCAAAAACCTCAGTCTATATCTGCCCTTGGGGTTGAGGGGGGGAGGGGACACCGATTGCATGGTTCGCCTAGGGCGCCAGTTGCTGGCAGCTAGTCTAGGGCCGCCCCTGTTCAGAATGCTGACTCACAATGGTCTTTTCCCTCTCCAGGTAGCACTACTGTCAAACCTCAAAATGTCCCCGCTCTAGCAGACTGATGCAGTCCCATGCAGCATCCCAGTCTTTGTTGGCTGAGGGCTGGTCTTTGCCTAAGCCAGCAACTGAGTGCAAAACCGAACCCAACCTTCAGAGGCTGCTGCTTTCCCGGGTCCCTGTTTGCCAACCACTGCAGGCTGCTTTGTTATTCAATGGAGACTTTAGAGTAGGGGTTCTCCACCTCCACTGTACCATGACAACAAAAATTACTTCATAAACCCAGAAGGGGTTGGGGGGGGGGGAACTAAAACTTCAGCCTGCCCAAGCCCCACAACCCCGAGAGAAAGGGCCAAAGCCTGAGCTAGGGATGTAATAGTGTAGTCGATTAACCGATTAACAGATAAGCAAAAGCTTATCGGTTAATGCTATAGACTACCCGCATTTTCCTCCCTTCCCCCACTAGCAAATTTTTTAGCAGGCTGGCCAGCAGCCCAGCTCAGTTCTGGCTTGTGACGAGTCCAGGACCTCTCCCTGCTGCAGCTCTGCATTTAAAGTGTATTAGGAGCCAGGCAGGCAGCCCGGATCAGTCAGGGCTGGCCTTACCATGAGGCGAACTGAGGAGGCCACCTCAGGTGCCAGACGGGGGGGGGAGCGGCACCACTAGGACCCAGAGGGTTGAAAATTGTGTCTGCTGCTGGTGCATATGTATTGTCTCTGCTCTAGATGCACAGAGATGGTGGAGTGCCATGAGAAGAGTAGAACAGGAAGAAGGCAGAATTGAGACCTTTCAAAGTTTTGGCCCAAGCGAGGGGGCATGGGGGAGTCATTTGAGCTCCCCGCCTCAGGTGCCAAAACGTTGTGGGCCAGCCCTGGGCTCAGTCCTTCTTCATGCTGAGTCTGGAAGCTACCCCTGCTGCGGCTCTGCATTTAAAGTGTATTAGGAGCCAGGTGGCCAGGGAGCCTGGCTCAGTTCCAGCTTACGCCGGGTCCGGGAGCTCAGGCACCCCTCAGACAGGGGCTGCTGCCACCCTGCGCTGTTGCCTCTTTATCAGAGGCAGCAGCCCGGGGCGACAGGCAGCCGATCCGCAAGGGGAGCTGTTTTTTAAACTGGCTCCCCTCACATACCAGCTGACACAGAGGCAGCAGCGAGGATTGGCAGAGGGCTCCTCAGGAGTGGGGCCCGAGCACACTGGCTGCTGGTCCCGCCCCCAGGGACTATAGAATAGTCGACTAACCGATAAGAATTCATGAGGTTACTTGACTAGTCAATGAATCGATATTTAACATCCCTAGCCTGCGCCCGACCACTCTGGTCATAAGGGCCAAAGCTGAACTTCAAGGACTTCAGACCGGTAACCTGAGCCCAGTCACCCAGGCCTGACGCTCTCGGGCTTTGGCTTCGGCCCTCAGTGGGGGTCTTAGGTTTCAGCAAGTCTCAACCAGCCCTAGCAACCCCATTCAAAGGGGGTCCTGACCCAGTTTGAGAACTGCCACTTTAGAGCAACGCGCCTTCCCTTAGCTGGGCCTGGGACTCGCTCATCCCCATATTGCTATGTACTGGTTTAGAGCACCTCTGGCCCTAGCCACCCTGCAAGGAGCATGCCACTGCATAAGCGAGGCAGCCGTAGCCAGCCCAGCTCTGACTCCCTGGGGTCTCTCGGGTGTCTGGGTAGGTGTGGATCTGAGCGGGACTCCCAGTGCAGAACTTACTTCCAGAGCGCTTTGGTATCCCCCCATACACCCTCCTGAGAGACCTGAGCAAGGCTGCCTGCATCAGCAATCTGTGCAAGCCTACTGGCGGTGTGGGCAGGTTTGTGTCATCCCAGTGCATGGGTGGGAGAGCCAGCACAGTCCAGATGTGCGCTTGGGAACAGGCTCAGGGGCGGGGCAACAGCTGCACTGGTCTCACACACACCTCTCCTGCCCCCCGCTGCAGTCTCACGAGCCAGCTTTATTTCTAGCCAGGAAGAAAACCTGGGATTAAGATAAACGGATGGGGCAGGAGATGCAGAGACTGGACTCTGAGCTCAGCCCCAGCCGTACAAATCCCAGTGTGTGGGGGGCCTCCATTGAAGCTCATGGCTTTCCGCCTGCATATGGAAGCCAGAATCTGTAATGGCAGCGGGGAAGGGGGAAAGAGGGAGGTGCTTCTGAGGTTCAGGAACAAGCCCAAGGGGAATTCAGCACCTGAGAATATTCTGCCCCCACATCGGCTGCCCATCCCCCCACAAGCCTGTCACTCCAGCTCATGGCACCTTGGGTAAAGGAGTTGTTGTCATGGAAACACTTATTCACCACATGGAACCTGACATTTGTAGTTGCCATGGTAACCAGCTCTTAGGGGCATTCCCTCTGCTTTTCACAAAAGAGACATTTTGATATGATCTTTGGAGAGGGGATTGGAGGGGGGACAAGTGGGAGAGTCCCCCACCATTGCTCCCAGTGACTCTCTGGGCTCGGGGTGTTGCTATCCAAGCAGCAGGATGCGAACCTTGCAGGATCAGCTGGATAAACTGGCATTGTGTAAGCAAGTCCCTTTTAATTGCCTGGCCACTGAGGGTGAATGGGAGCCCCAGGGGTGCAGCCGTTGGCCAGGCACCTCTCCAGAACCAGCACTCTGGGAACTACAGTGTGACCTACTAAGCCTTCAGAGCTCATTGCTTGCTAAACATGCCTGCAATAAGGGAGTGGGGGGAGATGTCCTAAGGCCTGTGAGTCAGCTGTGTGATCTCAGATGCCCTGGGGTGCATCCCAAGCCAACTTCTATGGAGTGACTTCAAAGATGCACCAGGATAACTAAGAGCAGAATCTGATTGTGACCAAGATGGCATGAGGGGGATCCCTGAGCAGGGCCAGCCTTAGAGAAATTGGCAAACTTGTGTTTTGATGCCCTGACCCTTGTGGGAATAGCACCACCCATTTCTCCAACCCCTGCATCCCCATCCTGTGCTCTCTTTACCACTAGCTCCTGCTTTATGCACCCTTTGCCCCTAACTTCTGCACAGTGCCCCCTTCATCCCAACCCCAGCACTTTCCTTCCACTTGTGCTCCTAAGCCCAGTCCTGTGCGTCTAGCATGCCCTGCCATACTGCCCCAGTACCCTCCACCCCCTTTGCCCAGCAACACTGTTGCCCAGTTGCCCCTCACCCTCTGGCTATGGCGCCCTGGGCATGGGCCCAGTTTGCCCTGCCCTAAGGCCAGTCCTTTCCCTGAGCCACTGCAGACCCCAACTTACTCTCACCCCTCCCTCTAAGCCACCTTGAGGCCTCTTTTCGGCTCTGGCTCATCCCAGGGAAGCTAACCAGGACACTCCTCATGCCTGCTCACAGAGGCTCAGGATTGCAGTCAGAACCAGCCTGATCACGAGATAATGAGATTCTGGCCAGCGCCAAGTGTCTGCGTATAGCTCATCAACCCTAGCGAGTGCTAATAAGCCCCGTTTCCCACTTCCACTCCCTCCACTTGACCTGCGGCCAGCCAACCCCATTTCCATGATGGCAGAGCTGCAAAGAGGAGGTTTGGCTCATTCTCACCTTCTACAGACGAAGAAGGTGAGATATAGGAGCTCTCAAAACAGCTAAAGACATCTTCAGTTAGAAAAGAAGTTCTGGCTCCTTTGCTTAACATTTGCAGTGAAAGGTCTCCACCACCGGGCCAACGATGGCAGAAGCTTCATGTTTGTCACAGGAGTTCCCTAGCAATGACAGCACAGACCTAAGGAGGTGACTTCAGCTCCCCACTACTATAATGGCAAACAAACCACAAAAGGCCCCACATACAGCGACAAAAACACACAAATGCAAGGAAATTCTACTGCAGCTTTAACTCGGCCCATGTGGGTGATGGGGGCTGCAGTACCCAGAGACACACCACTAGGAGGGGTGACCAGAACAAGGAGCGATATAGAATGAGGCTGTGTCTAGACCAGTGTTTCTCAACCAGTGGTATGAGTATCCTTAGGGGTACTTGAGAGAAGTCTGGGGGGGTACATCAACAACTGAAATATGGAGAAAACTGAATTTTTGTTTTTTGTTTTACAGCGCTTTGTTATTTTTGTACTTTTTTACACCCCAAAATTTCATTGCCCGCCCAGCTACAATTAAGTTGTTTAAACAAATGTATTGCAACGGTAGAAAAAAATTTTGTGTGTCTGAAAACTGTAGATACTGGGGGTACTTATAATTTTTTTTAAAAGGAGTACTTTATAAAAAAAAGGTTGAAAAACACTGGTTTAGACTACAAAAAAAGTTGAAAAAAGATACGTAAACCGCAATTTGCATATCTTTTTCCGTTTTTCTTCCAAAAGAGGCTTTTTCGACATTTGGTCCGTCTACGCTAGGTCAAATGTTGGGGAAAAAGCCTCTTTTGGAACATCCCTTCTTCCTCATAGAACGAGGTTTACAGGGATGCCGAAAAACACGTCTGCTTTTCCGAATTTTTTTTTTTTTAAAAAGCAGACGTGTTCCTTGGATGTGGCAGAGCTTTTCTGGGATACCTTCAGTATCCCGGAAAAGCTTTGCAGTCTAGACGTACCCTAAGTGACTTAGTCTTCATAGTAGGGTCTCAAATTACAGCACCTTATGCTGAGAGGTATTTACCCTCCCCATTTTACAGAGAGAGGCACGGGGAAGGGAAGTGACTTGTCCAGGGCCATCCAAGGAATCAGTGGCAGAACTGGACATACAAACAAAATCATGTGCTCCCCGTGCCTGGCTCTGGGCTGCCATGTCACACTGCATTAGCCATGATGTGGCACAGTTATTCACACACATACAGACCAATGGGCATGTACGTGTACATACATGAAGCTATGGTCACGGCACCCGAATGAGCACAGAGACCCATAAACACCTGCAGTCCGTACATACGCATACACACACTAAATCGCACACAAACATGCAGAGGCAAACACATATGCACAGATGCACATACATGCATATTACACATGTGCACTTACACAGGCATGCATGCATGTCACACACATACATGTGCCTCCTCTGAAGCATCTGGCACCGGCTACCATCAGAAGACAGAATACTGGGCTAGGTCTGACCCAGTGCGGCTGTTCTTATCTCCCATGCTCCCGGACAGATGCATGCATGTATTACACACCCACACCATGTGGCTCAGAGGGCTTTTGCTAGTGATTTATGAGGCTGAGCCTGCCGCACAGACTGAGCTTGATTTTCCTCATTAAATTATTTAGATGAGCATTAAAAATTAACCTATTTATTCATTTCTGAAGAATATCACATTAACATTTAGCACACTCTGCTGGGCCAGCAAGGGCCACGCTCCCCCCACCCCCCACCGCCAGTGCCTTGCAGCGCTTCCTACCTGCCGCTAATGATAGGCAACGTTGTCAGCTCTGTGACCCATCGGGCAAGGGACCAATGGCCTTGCAAAGCGCTCCCAGCGACATGGTGGTGGTGTGGCCAGACACAGCAGCAAGGGAACCTGGTTAATCAATCCCTCCCTCTCTCTCTGTCACACATCCCCTCCTGACACACCCACTGAGTGTGTCTCTCTCCCTTACCCTCCTCTCTCTCTCTCTCTCTCTCTCATAAACACAGTCGGTGTGTGTGTGTCTGCCCCCTCACCCTATCTCTCACAATTACACACACCAGTCTGTGCATCTTGCTTTCTTTCCCCCACCTTTTTTCTCACACTCATACACAATGTGTCTCTCCGGCATTATCCTCTTATCTCTCACATGCACACATACCAATCCATCTGCGTGTGTATGTCTCCGTCTCTCTCTCTCTCACTCACACACGCATGCACACGTACACATGCATCTATGCATCTCTCCCCTGAGCTCCCAATGGGCAGCACCCAGCCAGCCTGGCTGGGATCGAGGGGTGCCCTGACCGCAGATGCCTTAGCAACCTCTCTGCATTTGGATGTTAGAAAGCTCGTACTTCAGAATTCATGCTGATCCCCAAGTGGTCAGGAGCTGTGGGAGGAACAGAAGGACAGCCCAAAGCAGCCAGTTCCTTTCCCGGTGAGGGAAGACAGTAATAGGCCTTTACTATGCGATTCTGGATAAATTACAATATATATTGCACCCCGCTCCATGTTCCTGCTGTGTTTGAAACACGAAGCCCAGCTGGACAAGGGATTCGGTGGCTACTCCAAGTCCTGTACTGTAACATTCCTGCTCCTGTTTTCTAATGCAATTGCTGGGAGTAAGGATGCATGGGATGAAATTCTCCTGCATGAAGGCAGTGGGATTTTTCCCATGGATTTCCATGGGGCCAGAATGTCACTCCTGGAGTCCTCCTATCTGCTGCCCTGCCCAAGGGCCAAACTCTGAGCAAATCCAGATAAAACTATTAAAGTCAATTGGACTAAGTAGCACAAGTCCATGGGGAATTTTCCTAGTCAGCAAGGAGTGAGTAAAATCACTGCACTTTGGCGCCAGCTGATTACAGTTCACTCCACAATATGCACCATTTCCCCCCCCCAAAGGATTCCTGGAGATAAGCAGCCCCCACCCAGCTACACTGATGCCCTGCATGAGATGCAGCTCCAGTGGCACAACAGCCCAACCCCCCATCCCACAGCCATCTCCTCCAGGAGAGGTAGAGAGTAGATTGTCCCCGCCTGCTTCCTGGGAGGTCAGGTTGAGATGCCCAGCAAACCATGTGCTGCAGAGAGGGTGAGAGCCCCAGAGGAGAAGCAGGCCTCGCTCTCTATTAATTAAGTGTAAGTGATGTAGAATAGCCCCTGAGGTGCATAGAGGGTAACCTTGTGGTGTTAAGTAGGGCAGCAGCAGAGCCCATGAAAAACACAGCATGTGCTGGCTCCTTAGGGCCCTCCCTCGACACAAGGACACAGACACTTGCCAGGATCAGGGCATGGGTCTCCAGCATTGAAAACATTGGCTTGGTCACTGCTGGCCAGTTTATAGCCCCCTGCCCAGTGGACCATCACAGCCACTGCACAACCATTCAGAGCACCAGGATCCAGAACCTGATTTGCACATTCAGCTCCTGTATCTGGGCACGTGAAGCTGGGTCAAAGTCCCAGAACATGACACCTCTACCCACAGAGGGAGAACAGCGCAGAATATACATCCTTCTGCACTTCGGGCTCAATCCTCACCTGTCAAAACACCCTTATGGGAGAAAGGGGAGTTTAGGTTCCACTGATCTTTCAGTTCTTGGTGTCCTGTTGAGAACATCAACAAGGTTGACAATTAATATGGTACTGAATGCTGCTCTGGCACCATCCAGCTGAGCAGCTCAAAGCACTTTGAGAACATTAGAGAATTCACTCTCCCAATTCCTTCCCCCTATGAGACATGTAACTACCATAATCCCCATTTTTCAGATGGGGAAACGTAGGCAGAGGAAATGACTTGCCCAACATTACACAGGAAGTCTGTAGCAAAACCAGGGAAAGAACCCAGAAATCCTGACACTATGTCTCCTGCTCTCTAACTACTAGACACAACCTTTGTGGAATTAGTACCAAGAGCCAAGAGAGGTAGATTGTCCTTTGAGAATTTGACTGAGATTTTACATGAGCTTCTTCTGAAGGCCATCATTTCAGGTAGAGCAGGACTGGGGTCTTCCTTTTCCTGGCACAACCAACTGTGAGTGACAGGCAGGCAGAGAGGGAAACTGTTCTGGTGCTCATGGAAGATGAGCCCTGAGTGATGGCAGACAGCAGCCTGCAGACATCCAGGCCAAGTGAAGGACAATGACACACAGGATCAGTTGCTTTGCCTCCTCCAGTGCTCTGCAGCTTCTTACTTTTTCCCCTTAATGCAATCAGTCACTCCCGTCTTCGCTCCTGCTCCTGCTACTCCGCCAGCAAGGCAAGCTCCTTACCACTGTGACTCAGAAAGTCTTTGGATCTTCCTGATATCCCTATGGAAGTGACAGCACCATTACTGTGCATTATCATCAGATAACCAACATGGGAGCCCATCCCTTCAGAGCAATTACAAGCCTCGTCTCACTGCAGGCTCTTGGGCAGATGCATCCTGAAGTGGGCAGTTCAGTGGGATAAGTCACCGGTCATTCTACCCTCATTTGACTCCCTCCTTTAGCATGTCAGAGGGTAACACACCTGACACCAAGGGCATTGAATGAGCTTCCCCATCTTTCTGGTCCTTCCTTATCCCTTACGATTGATCCCATTGGCGGCAAGGGTCTGAAAGGTGGTCAGAGGAGTCCACTAACTTTCCTAGAGTCCTTTCCACATACCATAAAAGAAATCAAAATCACACTTCCCCAAAGAAATCTAACTTACAGAAAGCAAAATCCAGGGCCAAATCCAGTTGACAGATTTGAAGTAATGCCACTAATCTTAGCAGAAATCAGTCTGGATTTACACTGAGCTAAATAAGAATGGAACCTGGCCCATAAGTGCTTACCCAAGCTTGCACTGATATAACTAAACTCCCTGAAAACTTTTCTAGATCAGGTTCATTGAGTCGAAGGCCAAAAGGGTCCATTATGATCATCTCACCTGACCTTCTACATAGCCTAAGCCAAAGCACATCATCCACTGATAACAGCACCGAGTCTATAACCTTTGCTTGAGTTATAGCCCCCCTTTGACAAAGACATCCCGTCTTGATTCAAAGACTTCAATTAATGGAAACTCTGCCCCATCCCTAGGTGAGACGTGCCAATGGTCAATGATCACTTCTGTTACAAATGTGCACCTTATTTCTAGTCTCAGTTTATCTAGCTTGAGCAGAGTTCCCAATAGCCAGTTCTTCAAGGGGTTTGTTTGGGTTTTGTGGTTGGATTTTTTTTATTATTATTCTATATGCTTATCTCCAGCACCCATCACTGTTGCATCCCTTAGATTACCCCCTCCCAATCTTACTCAGGTGGCATCTCTGTCTCTTCTGCTCTCTGCCAGTGGAAAGGTCTTCTGAGGGGAAACTCTCTGGGATTTATAGAGAGGTATCTGGATGAGATTTCATGGCCTGTGATATGGAGGACATCAAACTAGATGATCTAGACTCATTAAACTCTATGAAACTTAATAGTGAACCTCTGTGCTGGGCTCCTGGCCATTAGCTTCCCCCTCTCCTATTTGGCTGGGCATGCCCAGAGCAGGACTGGAAGAAAAGCAGGGGAGTTGCATTAATAAACCACTGCAGTGGGATCATCGCATTACTCCCACCACATACCAGCAATGAGGCAGAAGGAATGGAGGAGGTAGGGTACATAGCTAAGCACATTGGTAATGCAATGAGAATGGTGCTAATCTCCATCTCTGCCTACAAGAGACCTACTTTAGCATGTTCTGTGTAGCACATACACTCAGTGCTCAGCCTCACTTGAGCCTGTGCACTGGAGCCCCATTAGCTAGTGAGCCCAGCTTCACACCACACAAAGATCTGCAGAATCATTATCACCAGGCTCCTCAATGCTTCTGTCTCATGACTAGGCGCTGCTCACAATGCCAAGCAAGCTAAGGCATCTACAGCTAGATGGGTGGTGGCTGGCACCTCTGGCTCATCTCCCCCTGCTACTGGTACCAGTGCACCAAGAAAGTTTGGAAACACGAGTTTTGGAGAACTTCTCACAAAGATCTCCAAAGGGCTCCAGAGGGTGTCTGAGACTGATAACTTAAGGGCACTCGTACCCACTGGGTTACCTGGGGCTCTGTAGTATGAATGAAAACAGACAAACAGGCAGATGCTCAGACTGAGACCTACTGTTCTGTTGATAACTGGATCTTGGACTATCAGTGAAATGCAAATCTCAGCTGTGATTCCCTGGTCCATTTCCCCTGACCAGGCTACCAGGCTCCCCTAGGCCTCAGGAGATGCACCCCACCACAGTAACTCACCCCACATATTTTCATAGAGTGACCTTTAACTCTATGCCTTTGTGGTCTCAACAACTTAGTAAAGGGAAGCCAGCTGTCCCCTCACCTCAACTGAAGTCCTGGGAGATAGCAGCTCAGCCATTCCCATATCTTCTATTTTTCAGGGCATAGATGGGTCATCCCCTTGCCAATCAAGGGGAAACGATCTTCTGAGGTCGGTGCCCCCCTTTGGCAGAGGCAAAACAGGAGAGAGTCCTTGTGCCACATTGGTCTGGCACCCAAGATGTCCCATATTGCTGCACAGGAACGGATGGGATGTGGTGATGAGAAAACACAGCACTTGTGCTGTTCAAATGTATTAAACTTGCCCAACCCTCCTGGTGATGAATAAAGTTTCCTGAACCTTGTTGGGGACATCAGGCAAGGGATCTTCCTTAGCGGGGAAAATTTGCCTCCCAGCAGCTTCCTGTACAAAATTCTCCTCTATCCTCTTACCAACAGCATCCCTTTCTCCTCTCTGCTACTCCTAGTTCTCCACCTCGTGCATGCACATCAGTTTGCATAAGAAGGGCCCACACCCCTTCTAGTTTTACCAGTATCCAAGGGGTGTGTACGATGTTCCCTCTAAGAGCATTAGGGAAAGCCTAGCTGATAATGCATAACAGGAGAACCCTGATACTTTCCTCTTAGTGGATTCTCATCATCTACCACCTTCCCCATTTTCTCTCTCACCCTTACAAAAGAATTAGCCTATCAGATACATTGATTTCTTGTTTTAATTGAGGAAAATTAATAGTTTTCCTCCATGCCTCAAAGGAGTCTGGGTGACAGCAGGGATAGGAGCTGATTGGACAGGCCTCGACTCTCCACTTGCTCCTCTTCACAATTCAGCATCACTGTCAAAAGTTGAGATGCCCCCTGACATTCCACCTGCAGCCCCTGGAGTGACGCTGAAGGTTCTGAGACTCCCGAAATGGGCCCTAGAAGCCTTAGTCTCAGGCAAAGGGATGGTTTGAAAGTTTTCAGTAAAGCTAGGAGAGGAGTGGGAGCCATCACTTTCCTCTCCAGAACATCCTTCATATACCTGCTAAGCAAAACTTGGCTCCCCTTTGTAGGTGTCTGCTGTTCTCCAAACAGTTCAAACCCAAATGGCTGAAGGACACAGCAGCACCTATTACGCAGCCACCCCCTCCCTCCCTGCAGCTTAATTACAGTGATTTGAGAAAGATGGGTCCCTGCTAATTTAATGTTCTTTTGTTGTTGAGAAACAGGAGACCGGTGGTTCTGTGCTTCAGAACTAAGCTGTGATGGGGACCTCTCCACCCAGGCCTCTGCGTACAGGCCTTAATTAACTCCCAGTTCCCATGGCAACCACTAACGGTGCTGCTCACTTCCTGACAGCCAGGCTGCTGCAGTTCCTCTTTCCAAAGGATGCAAATAGGGAGAGATAGAAAACCCTCTTACCATAACAACGCACACATGGAAAAACCAGGCCCGCCTGGAAATCCTCACCACAGTGATGAAATCCTCACCACAGTGACAGGGTTTGAGAAGGGAAATTTGCAGTCTCCTGAACATGTGTAAAGGCTGGTATGCTTCCACACACGCGTGTGTATGCATGAGACTGGGAGTGCTCACATTTGTGCACATATGGAGAATGCATGTACACAAGACTGAATTTGGGGAGAGTGTGCATGCAATTGCATTTGGGAGTGGGAGCATATTTGGGAAGACGTGTGTGTAGTTGGGGAAGTTGTCTTCATTCACACATGTGGGTGTGAGCCTGCTCAGAGAGACTCCCAGCTGAGTAATGTGCCTACACGTGTGCCATTGGCAAGAGAATGTGCACTGCCTATGGGCTTGTGCATTACCACATGGGGAGGGCATGCACTTGCGAGCAGGAAGAGAGCACAACCATGCCCTTTTAGGCCGCATGTGGGAGCTGGTGTCAACCTTTAGTGCTGTTAGCTGTCCAGTTCCCAAGGCAGCAGAAACCAGTGTTTCTCTTGGCAACCCATTCTCCCCATCTCCATTCTATGCATGCTTCCCACTCTTCCTGTGCACTGCCATGGGGCCAGGTTCACCTGTGGAATAAGTAGATGAGATTCCCACTGAAGTGAATGTGAATTGCAGCCACTTTCTTAGCTGGGACTGATCTAGCCTTATGCCTTCATGCTGTGATACTTTGTCCCTGTGCCAGCCCTAATGTGTTCCCTGCATTTCTCTGATCTCTATATATCTGTGATTAGTCCTCTCTCTGATGGTCTCAGGACAGGTAAGATGTGCTGGAGGCTGAGGATCTCGGTTTCAAAAACCCACAAAATAGGACAGCACAGAGAATGACCGTGCAAGCTTCCCTCATCCAGCATGGTTGCCAGGCTCAAACTAGGACCTGCTGTGACCACCTCAGATTGGTGTCCATCCTTCATCCCTATTCCCATCTTCAGGCTCTAAACCTCACTCCCAAAAGCTTTCTTAGGCAACTGCAGCATCCTTGATGAGCATAGCTGGCTCAGTAGGTCCTATATGAGATACTGACCTGGGCCAGACTCACACCAAATTAGAGTTGAAAGTCCGGTGACCCCATGACCAACTCCCTTCAAGCCATCCAATCCCACTATATCTCTCTTAGCCCTGTGCATTGTCTTTCTCACAGCTGGGCCTGATTCAGCTCTCACTCGCAACTGCATAAGATCAGGAGAGAGAGGCCAATCAGATGCTGTGTCCCTACCTTCTACTACTGCTGCAACCATGTGTTAATTCACAGGAGTTAGTTCTGCTGCATCTCAAGCCCTGGTGCATTCCCAGTGTCCCTCTGTTCTACTGTTGCTGCCTCCCTGTAATTTTCCATTCTCATGTCTCTGTGCTTCCAGGCTCTTACCACTTCCATACATTCCCCCCACCCATGTATCTGCATCTCAATACCCCCACTGCTGCTCTTCAACCTGCCCCTATTCCCAGCTTGGATCAATACCAATTTCTGCCACTTATTTGCCTACCTTTCAGCAAGCCCTTCTTTGTTCTGCATAGATATAAAACTGTAACTGTACCTTGCCAGCAGAATCACACTCACTCCCCCCCACGCACACACACACTTTCCCCCTTCTTCTTCAGGAGCAATTTTATGCAATTTGCAACTGTCTGGCTGCAAATGAAAAGAGACACAAAGCGTTTCTCCGAAATATGGAAAAGCTGGCTGCTTTTCCCTCAAATTTCACTTAGCGAGAAGCTTTAACTTTGGCGCGTGTGATCACTGCATGTCATTAATAACCTCTTCGGTTCCTTTCAGAAGTCTGTAAGTGAAGGCACAATCACAAATCAAAGGCATGGGTTATTGAGATATAATAGCATTTCAACTAGCCAAGGAGAAGTGCACTGGGGAGCAAGGAGAGGGTGATGGGCACTGCACCTACACACTGATTGGCACCCTATGAGTACAATAGATTAAGTAGGAGGCCAAAGGCCTGGTGCACCGCTGTTCAGAACCAGACACTGCCTCCATCCAGATCTCCTAGAGGTACATTTCCGAGCCTCTTGTAAACCTCCACAGCATGACGTGGAGAAAGGAGTTTAGCTGCTATCCATTTCTTTCTCAGGATGATCTGCTCCCACTGAGGTTGGGGCAGAGTCCCCAGGGCTCCTGGACTTGCTTTATGGAAAAGATTCCATCATGGCTCAGAGGTTGGCCAGTCAGTCTGCAGGAATGAGGGCTGGAGGATACTAAGGGGGAAGTTTGCAGAACAGCTGTGGAATCCAGAGGCCAACTCCCCATATGGAGTTAAGGGCAGAGCTTTGGAGCGCCCTACATTCAATGCTGCACAGGACTCAGCTCTGAGCCTGGCATAGATGGCAGCTTGATAGGGCCTGCACATCAACTACTAAATCAAGGATGCGTGGAAAAATATAGGTCAGACGCTGCAGTGCCTGTGGGGCTTTGGGGCCAGGATGAGCTGTTTAGATCGCTTCAGTGTTTGTGATGCTCCTCTCTCTCTAGATCTAAAGGACCTACTTAGCTCAGCATGGCATTATTCAAAACTGCTCTTCCTATCCAAGCTAGCCTGCCCAAGATTGTTCCCCTAGTAACAAGGGTTGCTTTGAATACCACACAGCCAAGCCCTATGATGCCTTAAAATAAACCTTCCTTTAGCTGGAAGAGGAACCTCTATCTATATTCAGTTCCATGCTACCAGGGTCTTGACTACTTGGATTATGTTGAACTTGTTGGGGAAAAACTAGGCAGGCATTTGTTTAAGGTGATCTAGTCTCGCCTGGCTAAAGGAGTTTGAAATCATCTCTGGTTGATTTGAGATTTCAAGAACATAGGAGGAAAACTGAGAACCTATTAACTAGATATGACTATCATAGCACAGAACTGTAAAAACTGTACAGCAACAAGAGATGGGGCTGGCTTCTAGAGAACTAAGGGAAGGCTCTGGATAGCCATCTTGCTTGTGGTTCCCAAAACATAAGGTCTGTGAGATATTGTCAATTTGGCTCATGGTCTGCTGCAATAAAACTGACCTCCAGGTTTATACTAGGGTGGAATTTAGACCTGGGTGTCATAGTGCATCGTATGTCCAAGAAGCATGTAGTTCAGCATCACCCTGAAAGGGTACATGTGAAACATTCAGCTATGGGAATGAAGAACAATATTTTTATGTTGGAAATAACAGGATACTGTGCCCTTGTATAGCATTTTTCTTTGCAAGGCAAGAAAGCATTATTACTCCCTGCTCTATAGTGGCTCCAATCCTTCCTCTTCAGCAGTGCTCAGAGAGGGGCAAGTGGTATCTGTTTCTCCTCTCAAAAACCTCTAATCTGCGGCACCCCACTGGGATCCATACTATACCCTTGTCTCTTCAAAATCTACATGAGACCATTGGGAGAGACGCCATGCACTCAATTGCCGACAATATGCCGATATTCTATTCTAGATCTCATTCTCAGTTGATGCAAACACCACCGCTATTAACATGTCAGAATGTTGACTGGAAATTAGCTGTTGGATAAAGAGCAGCTGGTTTACGCAGAGCCCAGCCAAAGTGAAGTGATGCTATTAGGAAAAGGAAAATGTTCTGTCGATCTGGCCAAGACACTGACCTGTTCTACACCTACAACTTAGCTGTGATGCTCAGGAATATGGAAAATTCACACCCCTGAGAGATGCAGTTAAGCTGAACTAAGCCCTGGCTTTGACACTGCCAGGCGAATTACCACTTCCATTGCTGTAGCAAGCATCCACGCAATGATGCTACATCACCCTAGTATAAACCGAGGAGGTCAATTTTATTGAAGCAGGCCATGAGCAAAATTGACAATATCTCACAGACCCTTATGCTTTGCCATAGCAGTGCCACTGTACCATCTGCACTGTAGACCTAGTGGTTGTCTTCATTTTCCAGTGAACACAAATAGCCTCCATTCACCAAAGTGGGGCAAAATCTTGAGGTCCTATTTGACTCCTCACTAAACTTTAATGAACAGGCAGTGAGCACCAGTTTTCCAAATGAGCTGGGTGCACGTGAAGCTGCTCAGGAAAGATTCCAATGCTGCCCAATTGATTAGTAGAGCGCCCTCAGTTCTCCTAATTTGTGTTACTTTTGCTGGTGCACATTCACCCATGCCGCAGTGCACATTACAATTTATTCTGCATGCAAATGGAAAAAATCTGCACGTGGATGGAAAAGATTAGAGGAAACATTGGTGAGCACCAGCAGCTAAAATGCCTTCTTCCCAGACAAAGATCTGGCCACAGGGATCC
Source organism: Rafetus swinhoei (assembly GCA_019425775.1). Taxonomy (NCBI): domain Eukaryota; kingdom Metazoa; phylum Chordata; order Testudines; family Trionychidae; genus Rafetus; species Rafetus swinhoei. The sequence continues at coordinate 16,153,975 of JAFJHL010000483.1, read as the reverse complement.
ATGCACTGGTCACCTCCAGTCCGGATTAATGAGAATCACTGAATCTGAAACTGAACATGACGACGATGCACTAGCTCTAGCTAGTACAGAATGTGACTGCCTCCTTTCCCCATGGCTTAATTGCCATGAGGATGCCAGACCCATTCTCAAGTCCTTCCATGGGTTCCCAGTTGGCTCGTGACTCCAGTTTAAGGCTTTGGTTTTAATTTTCAAAGCCATGAATTGATCAAGCCCACAGGGCATTAAAGACTGCATTTTGATCATGAGCCCTTGCAACAGGGACAGTGAAGACTATAGAGCTCTGACCAAAACATGTGAGCGAGAGGATCTGGCTATGGAATAAACCCCCAGAGGAGACCAGGTGAACCCAGAGTCTGACCATCTCTAGGAAATGCTGCAAAACCTTCCTCTTCAAAAAGCCTTGCCACCATAAGAATGACACGCAGAACACTGGCTTCTCCCTTCTATCCAGTAAATCTCACCCAGTCACAAAAAAATCAAAGGCCTTATCACAGGCAGAATTATAACCCCAAAAGGGGAGGTATGCCAGAGACTCCAGGAAGTCCTCTGTGGACTTTTGCACAGAATCTGTTCAGGTACAATGACAGCCAGCAAGATAAACCCCCAACAGATAGATTTTACAGATGGATACAATGAGATATCACAGTCTGGATTCCCAATTACACCAGTATCACTGGGGATCCCCATGCTTTATGGAAAGTGGCTTCTGGGTTTGAATGTGCATAATTTGAAGATGCTTTATGCAAAAAACAGCTCATGTAACCTATCAATTTTAACATTACAATCTGCTGAATGTATATATCCTATTTTTGTGCATGTGCCATTCTTGTATGTGAAGTTAGAAATATGAAGTTTGGCTATTTTTTATAATTCTAAATGTGTTGACAAGGGACATTACTGATGCTCAGGAAACATGGTGACTCAGTACTCAAACCAATGACCTGTGAATGGTTGTGTTTGTTCTGTAAGCCCAAACTGTGGTTGGTCCTAGAAAGACAAGTGACCATGCTATTTGGCACTGAGGGGGTGTCTAGACTACAGGGGGTTTGCGAAAAAAGTGGCCTTTTTCCGAAAAAACTTCCCCTGCGTCTAGACTGCTGCCGTGTTCTTTCAAAAGTAAATCGAAAGAATGCGGCAGTTTTTTCGACCGTGGAAAACCTCGTTTTACGAGGAAGAATGCCTTTTTTCAAAAGTGCTTTTTCGAAAGAGAGCATCCAGGCTGTCTGGGTGCTCACTTTAGAAAAAACGGTTTGCTTTTTCGAAATTACTGGTTGTAGTCTAGATGCTCTTTTTCGAAAGAGGCTTTTTCGAAATTATCTTTCGAAAAGGCCTCTTTCAAAAGAGGCTTGCAGTCTAGATGTAGCCTGGGATCCATCTTGAACCTGGTACTTTTCCATGGGAGTTGGGGGTTCCAAACAAAGGGTTACTGCCATGGGACAAAGTCTATTTAAGCAATGGGAAGCCAGTGCTTTTTTTGTGACGGTACTGCCCAGAACGGCGTACCGTCATCTATTTTCCCAGCCCACAGAAAAAGAACGGGATTTCCCCCGCACGTACCGGCACCTGTTTTCCTGGGGCGGCTCATCTCCTGATGGAAGCCTGCTTGGGAAACGTGGTATTGTTTTTTTTCTGGCTCCCAGAGCGGTGCTGTGGCTCTTAAAGGGGCCGTGACTGCATTTCGGCCTCCAGCACAGGAAGGTGGATGTCAGTAGCACACCAGGGAGACAACCCAAGGGGACTTCTGGGATTAAACAGGGATGCCTTATACTGCTAGAGCTGTGCAAAGGAGTGTCAGGCTATGTCTACACTAAGCAGCTTTTAGTGACAAAGCTGTGTGACACAACCTTGTCAGTAAAAACCAGTGCACGTGCCTGCTGTTTGTCAGCACTTTTGCAATCAAAATACTTCTAGCTCAAATGAGTGGCTTTCACTTGGTTGGCAGGAGAATGCATTTGCCATGGCAAAACCTTTGGCGTTTGGGGAAGGGACTTTAAGCACCTGTGAGAACAAAAGTTTTGTTGATCAATTGCAAGTGTAGACAAAGCGTCAGTGTAAATCAGAATAAGAGCAGGGGGAGGGGGTAGTTTAAGTGGCTTGACCAAGGGCACAGAGCCAATCAGCAACATAGCTTACAACAGAACTCTGGAATCCTGGTTCCCAGTTTACCACTCAAGCCACACTGTACTCCAGAGAGCTACAAGAAAATAAATCAAGGCCATTCCTCTTTAACTCCAACCTTATAACCCGAGCTCAGGCTGAGAAACCCACAGATTAGTACTCATCCTTCTAAATGGCTGCGATCAATCATTGGTCTCTTGAGAAAGCTAACAAGGGGGCCAATCGGGGCCAGCTGTGGTGATGGCTTTCAAGATGTGGCCAGCTGTCCACAGGGAATTGGGCTGAAAACAACTAAATACATTTTAGGCAAGCTACAAAACAGCCCCCAGACAATAACAAAATTCAACCACAACATGGGCTACATTAGAACCACGGACTTGAAGGTGAAAGACTCCATAGTCTATCCTCAGCCACCTGATGGACCAAGGCCTTTCCCTTTTAATTCTAAAGCTGAACTCCCTCCCCCCCCATTCTGGATTTTGGTTTTGGTTTGAGGAACCCTACACTGATGCTAGCTGACCCCCAATGTTAACCCTGGAGCCTACTGGCAACATTGTAATTGTTAACCATTTTGACACTGATCTGTTTAAGGTCAGTCTGCTAATGTGCATTTCCTATCATCCCAAGCATCATCATTTCCAATCGTCCCTATGCCTTCCTGAGTAACAAAAAAATTAAATATGCTCACACCCAGATACCAATAACCTTCAACTTCTCAGGCAAAGCAGTTTTGCCTTGTCAATTCAAAAACAAAATCTGCAGTTGTGTCAAAATCTGCAGGGATAGTCGGGCTTCCTCTCACACTAAACAATGCATGGTTACTGTTCATACTTTTCCGTTTGGCTTTAATTCAATAGGAATCTCCATTTTGAGCATAAGGGAAGTTGACACAGAATCCAGAGAAGGTCCCTATATAAATCCATGGTATGCCCACACATCTTGAATACTGTGTACAGATGTGGTCTCCTCATCTCAAAAAAGATATACTGGCATTAGAAAAGGTTCAGAGAAGGGCAACTAAAATGATTAGGGGTTTGGAATGGGTCTCATATGAGGAGAGATTAAAGAGACTGGGACTTTTCATCTTGGAAAAGAGGAAACTAAGGGGGGATATGATAGAGGTATATAAAATCATGAGTGGTGTGGAGAAAGTGAATAAGGAAAACTTATTTACTTAAATGGCTATTAGCCAGTATGGGTAAGGAATGGTGTCCCTAGCCTCTGTTGTCAGAGGGTGGAGATGGATGGCAGGAGAGAGATCGCTTGATCATTACCTGTTCGATTCACTCTCTCTGGGACACCTGGCATTGGCCACTGTCGGCAGACAGGATACTAGGCTAGATGGACCTTTGGTCTGATCCAGTATGGCAATTCTTATGTTCTTATGCTGTTGAATCTAGGCCCAGACTACCATGGAAAACACTGAGCTTTCATTATACTAAAGCGACAAGGAGTCCTGTAGCACCTTACAGACTACAGGACTCGTCGCTTTTGCAGATCCAGACTAACACGGCTACCCCTCTGATACTTTCATTATACTGTACATTGTGTTTGCTCTGCTTTGTACTGATGATGTTCTTGTCCACTATATATCGAATTACAACACTAAACCACAACTGTATAATTTCTATACTGGTATGATGCTCCCTCACGCTCTATCTCCCATGCCGGTCTAATGCTTGTGGAAGGTTATTATGCCTTATCCTGTTTTATCCCCCCAAAGAAAATTAAGTCAAATAATACTTAAGAATGCATTTCTCTTCAGCTCTCATCTGTGCCCTAAAATAACCTGGAACACCCACAGCCAATAATGGCAATGACAGCTTCCAAAAGGACTCCATTAAGCGACAATTAAACTACGTGAGTTTTCCTACCTATTGCAAACACAGATCAGGGGCTGGGAGAGGTGAGGGAAGCTTTCTGGACCTGCAGGAGTTAAAGGGGAAATGTTATGGTTAAGAATTCCTAACCCCTCTCCAGAGAGCCCTGGTTTACATTAATTATACTGCTGCCTTAAGCACTTAGGGTCTCCTGTGAGCTTCTGTCTATAAGTACCCGAGTCCTCCGCCTACTCACCTACAAAGGAATCTTTTCAGTGCACTTGTTCAAACCCCAGAGCAGAGAGAAAGCAAGCCCAGCCTAGCCAGGGATCTTCTACCCTCACAAAACAGGGATGGCAAAAATTTTAAAAATCCAATATCATCGCCTAGCAATAGAGAGGGGCAGTCTGTGCAGGAATAGGGGTGCGTTGGGGGCTGATCCCCAACATTTAGAGCAAACCCATGTTAAATGATCCCTCCAGTCTCCCCCTAGAGGTTTCACACTGACTGTATACACCAGAAAGGGCACAGGGTATGCAGGGTCACCGAGAGGAGTCCAGAATTTCCAGTCTCACCTGTTCAGTGGATTTCACTTCTGAATGATTGGATGGGTCTGTGTATAAGCAGGGACATTTTTCCTCCACAGTCTAGTCAGTCTCAGGGACTGAGCTCAACACTGTGTCAGGGCTCTACACCCTGATCCTGAACAACCCGGCCTGTCGCTCTGGTAGAAAAGCCGTCCGAGGTGCTGTAGCTGCTGTGCAAAGGTTCATGGGGACCTGGGAAAAGGTCACATGCCGTATCTCATTTTCTTCCCCACCTGACTCCTCCTCACAGGCTGCCCACCTAAAGAAGGTACTAATCTCCTGTGCCACATCTTGCACTTGTTAACATGACAGTTTCCTGGTGGTGTGCATAAGCAGCATCAGATCCTGTTTTACATATGGGGAAATGGAGGCACAGAGAAGCAACATGACTTGTTTGAGCTCATACACAAGGGCTACGTCTACACTGCCCTTTCTTGCACAAGAAAATATGCAAATTAGGCGAAGCGATGAATATCGTTGCGCCTCATTTGCATAGTTAATAAGCCACCATTTTGCTCAAGGGGCTTTTGCACAAGAGCCATTCTTCCTGAAAAAAAGCGGCAGAAGAGCTCTTGCGCAAGAGGGGGGTTTTGCACAAAAAGGAGCTGGGTAGATGGCTCCTTTTTGCGCAAAAGCCCCTTGTGCAAAAATGGTGGCTCATTAAGTATGCAAATGAGGCACGGCAATATTCACCGCTTCACCTCATTTGCATATTTTCTTGCGCAAGAGAGGGCCGTGTAGACGTAGCCAAAGCCTCTAGTAGGGTCAGAAAGCCAACCTAGGGGGTTTGCCTCCCAGCTCCCTGTTGTAACCACCAGACCAAGCTCCTCTTTGATAGACAGAAAAAAGAATCAAAGCCAATTCTCCCTTCAGTTCATGACCTCAGCTCAAGCCAAGAAACCCATGGGCTATAGTTCATCAACCATTGGGACTTACCCCTGGCAAAGTCTTCTGTTCATGTAGCGCAGTCTGGGCTTTGATGGCAGAATCCCTGGCACAGTACGTGAGAAATGCACAACCTGCAGTGGATACAGCAAATGCCAAATTAGACACAGAGATGCCTACATGCCACAACATAAAATCCCCAGACCCCTCCAATATGCATGATAACATGTTCCAGGGATTCTGTGTCTTACCCATCCCCCACGCCTTAGCTTTGACCTTCCTGGACTGAGTTCAGAGAGGAGGTATCAAGCATGGGGCAAGCAGCCCTGCTAGGCCTGAATCTTTATTTAACATCTTTATTAATTTCCTGCAAGAAAGGGTGAAAACGTGTTAATTAAAGGTGCAGATGTTACTAAATTGGGAGGTGTCGTGAACACCAGGAAAGAAACTAGATAAATAATATAAAAAGGCACAGGGGCTGGAGCCACATTGTAAAGGTATTTAGGTATGGCGGCAATCGGTGCTGCAATGCTGATCTGATTTAGGGACTCAACTTTCATCTTCCAAGAGATTTGGCTACATCCCCTTTGAAAAATGAGGCGTGGGCTCCTAAACCTGTTTAGCATTGCAACACTGAGTGCAGCCATGCTTAAATACTAGGGATGTAAAATCCAGGTTAATCAGTTAACCAATTAAGCAGGCTGCTACTCCCAGCCCTTTTGTGTGGGGGAGAGGGGGCTGGCTTCCACCTCCCATGAGGCTGGGGGGGTTGGCAGCCCTCCACCTGCAGCAGGCTACTCCCGGTTACCTGTTCCCATCCCTACTGAATAGCTTCACAAATCTGGGCCTGGATCCAAAGTCCAATGGAGTCAAGGTGGAGGTTCAATGGGCTTTGGATCAGACCTTTCGATGGATTAGAAATGCAAGTGGGAAAATAGCAGGCTAACACAGCCAGTGGATGAAATAACCGGACACAGATATTCAATGGGAGGGTGATGCTTGGATCAGCGATTCTGAAAAATACTTAAGGGGTCAGAGCAGGCAGCCATTTAGATCCGAGTGTGCCATGGTACATGAGAGTGGAATGTGATGTTAGGCTACCTGTACAGAAGAATCTTGTCCTGGAGCAAGAAGAGGATTTGTGGCAGCAATGAAAGAGCAGTACTGGCTTTGCGTACCACACAGACATCTATGTACTCTAGACACAAACACAAACTGATGGACATTCAGATAAAAGTGAGCACTACACATATTGCTGGGATTGATTTATGAAGAAAGATTAAAAGAGGATCAGAGCCCAAGTCCTTCCTCCAGATTCGACCCAGCATCTTTGGCTAAAATCATGACAAAAGAGGAGAGAGGCTAACCACCTACATGTATTAAAAAGGCATCCAATCCAAAGCTAGAGGGGGTTGTTTGAGTGGGCTATGAGGTGGCAATTCTAAGAATAACGGGATGAAACTGAGCAAAGGAAAAATTTGGCTGGTTATCAAGAAACGTTTCCTATCTGAGAGATTTATTAGACTGTGGAATAATCTCCCAAGGGAAGAGCTGGAAGCCCTGTCACTTGAGTCATTTCAGACAAAGCTGGGCACAGCACTGAAGAACAGACTCCAATACAGGAATACATATGTCTTCCTCTTTCTCCCAGTCCTATTGGTATTTAATTACAGGGCAAATGTTGTCCTAAACGAAGGCAGAATGCATCCCTGTGTTAGTTAGGGCTCTCAGATTGCTACAAAATATCTTCAACATTAACCCTCAGGGCCAGTCCATGTCACAGATCTCCCACAAATGGCTTTGACCCAGATAAGGGGCCTGAGCTTGCAAGCCAATCTCAACAAGCTTCTATACACTCCAGCACTTCAATTTTTTCTCCTGGGTTGGCCCAGCCTAGTCTGCAGTTATTCAAGCACAGGTGAGTAAGGTGGCTGCAAGACTGTGTCTGTTTTGGCAGCCACCACAGAATCCCACCTTGTCTCATATGATTTTTCTACCACGCTGAAGCAAACTTTGTAGAATAATCACCACTCCAGTGTCCCTTATCCCACATATGCCAACAAGATTAAGCTGCCCTCCTTACATCCTACATCCAATAAATTGCCTCCACTAAACAAATTATACCTGGCCCTGGAGCTCTTGCTAGAAAACCAGCATATGAATATTAAACATATCTGACAGGTAATTAAGACTCCTCCTTTCCCAGTCTTCAAATTGAGGATACATCATGCCAGGGTTGGCCTCAAGATTACCAACTGATTTAACTAAGTAACACAAGACTGGAAAAAACAGACACATGCGCATGCACTCACACATGCATTTGCCCCTATCCTTAGTGAAAACAAGCTGGCAAGTGCATCAGGGTTTTTAAATCCACCTATTTCTCTGGCAGCCATAATGTTGATGAAAGAGGAAATATTCAAAAAAAATCTATGTGACTTAAGTCCTTTTTTGAAAAGTAACTTAGACATTTGGAAAAAGTTCTCTCTAATCTTTTCCATCCATGGGCAGATTGTTTCCATCCCCATGCAGAATGCTTTTTTTATGTGCACTGAGGTATGTGTGAATATGTGCACCACCAGTAGAAACAAAAGCCTAGCTGTGGGACCTCTGCTAATCAATTGGGCAGCATTTGAATCTCTCCTAAGTGGCTGCACAATTGCACAGCTTATAGGGAACATTGCTTGGAGCCTAAATCTTATATATGTAGGCTCCTAAGCATCTAAATCACATGGAATTAAGTTGCTAAAGTCACTTAAGATGCTTTTGAAAAATCTTCTCCCAAAAGTTTATGGGTCACAATTGGCTTGTTCAACTTGCATGTTCAAAGAGACGCTACGTCTGCTCATGTCTGATGTTATTACAATTATTTTATTGCTGTAGCCACCAGTGGCCCCAAATGAGTTTGGATTCCCATTGAGCAGGTGCTCTACACATAAATGGAAAGGAGACTGTCCCTTCCTCTCAGACCTTACAATTTAGCAAGAAAACAAACGTTGAGAGAGCAACCAGAGGGGAAGCAACATGCACAAGGTCACCCAGCAGATGGGTAGCAGGGTTGGGAATGGAACCTAGATCTCCTGACTCCCCATTCAGTGCCCCTGCCCCCATGGACTCCTGGGAGGTTCTGGAGCAAGAGGCAGAGTGAAAATTATGGAAAGTACCAGCAGTTGAAGAGCTAGATTTTCCAAGTGCATTTTAAAGGCCCAATTCCCGATCCCAGTGAAATCACTGGGGAACTAAGTGCCATACATCAAGGATTTGATCTTAGGTGCCCAATTTAGCAGTGATAATGCAGAAAATTCTATGCACAAAGACAGAAAGTATTTCTAGGGGCACAATTGCACCATGGGATGCAGCTAAAATATGGGCTTTGCAAAGCCCAGCTGCACAAGATTTAAGGCTGAGAAGTGGTGTGCACCTAACTCCCATCTACTTCAGATTTGAGGTTTTATGTCCCATTGCACACGCAACCTACAGCCTGATGTTTAGTCTAGCTGATACATTCTGGGGATGTGTGTGTGGATTTAGCATTAGTGACATGTGCCTGGAGATTTAAGTCCTCTTTCTCCACAAAATGGGTACAGTATGGGCAGGGACCACACGAGACTTCCACAAACTACCCAACCACCATGCCCCAACCCCAGCCTAGAGGTGCCTTAGGGAAAAGGCAGTAAAATCTCTGTAACCCATCTTCTGTGGGTGGTTTTTGCAACCTGAGCATTTCTTCAATGGGAACTAGACTGAGATCAAATTCACTTCACATAAAGCACCAAATGGCAATCATATGGTGGACAGCAATTTCCATTATCGGCTAGGATGGATTTGAACTGGCAACCAAGCAGCAAAAGACTCAACAGTCTGTTGCCAACACCCTGAGCAATCCTGGTCCAACTATATGACGGACACACTTGTGGGGGAAGCGCTGTACAGTCTGGGCAGTACTGGGATCTGGCTGCTCCTAGCCCTGCCCCTTCTTCCTGAGGCCCCACATATTCTGGGGTCCCCAGAGCCAGGCTCACCCCACACTGCCCAGAGTCCAGCGAAGTCTATTGCCAGCCCTGGCAACTGCATGATGAGCAACACCTAATCTGATTATGAACATATATGCCCCCTTCTGCTCACATTGCTGGGCATAACATTGGCCTTCTTCCTCCTCTTCCTTCAAACTATCACCCTATTAGCTAGCTCCATAGATCTCAAAGTGCTTTACCAAAGGAAAACCAGTAGCATTATCCTGATTTACAGAGGAAACTGAGGCACTAAGCAGAGAAGCTCATCAATGGGGGTGGCATAGCACCCAAGTCTCTTGGACAGTGCTGCCTTCCAATGCTTAACAGGACTTTCTAAGCAGAACACTGTGTTTTAAGGAGCGCTGAAACTGACCTCTTGTACTTAAAATGTCTATGCCTGGATCTGGAACATTTCCGTAGGTGGTAGATTCCAGAGCCAGAAGGGGACAATGTGATCCCACAGTCTGATCTCTGCATAACTGGCTAGAGAACTTCCCTAAAATGATTCCTAGAGCAGATTTTTTAGAACAAACATCCCATCTTGATTAAAAAATGGAGAATCTGCCATGCTGCTGGGTAAACTGTTCATCCTCACCTGCCACAGTCGTAGGGAGGTACTGGATAGAACAATGTCATGCATTCTTCCCCAACCCCCTCTAATTCCAAACAGACATGAGATTTTGTTGCTTTTCATACTACTGCCTCTTAAAGCGCCTAATTCTCTGAACCAGAATTAAAAAGTCTTTGTAGGGTAAAAGGTCAGCTACAACTCTATTTGTAGGGTAAAAGGTCAGCTGTTCATCTCTCCCTCCATCACCCACAAAACACAGGAGTTCACTGGAATTTATATATGCAGATTTGAGTGCCTTCTCTTATTTATTTGAACCTCAACATATAGTTCAATCTCTCTCTCTCCAAAAAATAGTGAAAAATATGTGTAAGCAGATCAGACACAGATAAGGGGTTTCTGTTATAACTGTATGTTGGATAGTGCAAATCACATTGCTGTACAAATGTTTCTCTGCAGTGGTGACTTAATTAGCTTCCTTCATCTTACCCTCTGTTTCCCCACTTCTCCCGCCAGTTCCCTCGTATGTCCCAGTAGACTGCAAATTTTTACAGTTGGCTTTTTTTAATTAGAGGTAGGGTTGCACCAGCCCTTTCTTCCTCTCATGTCTAGACAGGAGCAGCCCCCAACATCTGGTTAAGTTCAGAACCTACCTCAGGCTCTGTAGCCCAAACTTTGCTAGCTCAGGCCCGGTGACTATTTTTAACTTAGGACAAAGGAGATTTTAAAAAGCAGCAATGAAAACATTTTCAAAACATGTTTGCAACCCAATCAGCCCTTTGGTAATTTGATTGGTAGGAAATGGCAAGTGCAAGCAGAGGAATGGAGGTACTGAGGTCACTGGGAGTTTTGCCAAGAGCTTCAGTGGGAGCAGGATTAAGCCCAGATACTAGGGTGCGGGGTACTGCAGCCATGTGTATTACAGTACTTACTAGCAAATGTCCCTACACAAATGATCATATCCCCTTACAGTTGCTCCCTACTTACAACAGGAATAGATTTGGGGTTGCCTGTAGAAACTATGTTAACGCTACTATGCACCAAACTGGGAGCAATAACCCAGCAACATCCTTTGGAAAGGCTACCCTTGCCATCCACACCCAGAGCCCTAGAAGTCCCTGAACATTTTGCCTCAACAGGTGGAGGCAGGGTTCACTCCTGGGATTCAGGAGCCAACTCTCCTTTGGTGGGACTTAAGTCTAGGCCAGGAATGCTAAAGGGAATCTTGACAGAATCAATCTTACATTCCTCACTGGTCAGTTATGTAAATATTAGGGAAATGAGAGTCCCATCTTGTCCCTAGAGAGACGTTACCTATTGCAAACTGATTCTTGAGCTACACTCCCAATGCTATCACCAGTAAAACTCCAGCTGCCTTGTATCCCGCTATCTGGTCTCAGAGTACGGCAGATGTGTTTCTAGAGCCTGGAGCCTTAGGAAAACAGGCATCTGGAGCAGGGCAGTTCCTCTCCCCGTCAGGGATCCCAATTTTCTGATGAAAGGCAGGTAGGCATCTCAGATTCCTAAAACTTCACCTTGGACTTGAGGAAGGAACCACCCACATCCCCAGGCCGACTCAAGACCAGCATCACAAGCAATGTGTATAGAGGTACCAGTGGGGGTGAATTTCTCAGTAATGTTTCCCACTATTGCTAAAGCCAGCACACACCCCACCAGCGGTAGGGCTCATGCAGCTGAAGGCAGTTTTAACAGCATGTCAGCTAACTGTGGTCATGTGTAGGACACGGGATATAGTGTTAAAAATGCTATTGGCCATGGAAAACTTCGTTATACGAGGTTTCTATGCGTTTCTCCCATTCTTGCTACCACTGACTGACACACTGGAGAATCTGCCAGTAAGTGGCCTCACATAGACCAGGCTGTAGTGTGAAAAGAGACATCACGCTGCATTAGACTCACCTCTGAATTTGTCTTGCAAACTTTCTAAGTAAGCCTCTGATTTTCCTAAATTAACCTTTCAACCAGTCAGCTTGACCAAACCTTTTCCTCCCTTTGGATCAAAACTAGCTGGTGGGTGTTACAAACAGATCAGCATTTCAAGTGTGCACAGCAACACTCTGTATTTGCCTTTAGCCCACTCACCAGCTATAACCGCAACTGCTAGAAGCTCAAATACCCAGAGCAAGAGAGGAACAGAGAGACTAAGACTCTGTGGTCCTGCCGCTAGTTGTTATGGAAGCCCTAGGAAGAGAGTACAACAACGCTTCACATTCCCATCCCCACTAGCCAAATGCTCCCAGAAGGAAATACCAGTCCAAGCTACCAGCACCCATTGCTGTGCGGTACTAATGCTGAAATGTTAAGGAGCCCACAAAATGCTACTAGAGGCATGCTTATTCATAATGCTACTGGACTCAGCTGCCTACAGAACCTACCATCCAAGAGCCTCAAAGCATGTTAGAAAAATTAGTTAGTTAGTTAGTTAGTTAGTTAAACCTCCCAACAAGATGGGGGAAAAAACATTAGTGAAATGAATAGCCTGCAGCCGCACACAGAAGTGTAGGGCAGTAAGTGTGGAATGAGGCATAGGGCTGAACAGCAAGGTGGGGCTATCCAGGCTGAAGGCTGGAAGGTGGCCAGCACAGGGGGTTTAACTGCCATGCGGGTATAAAGCCTGGCATGGGATCTTTAATGAGATAAGTGGTCAGGTGGGAGAGCAACCCAGGCTGCCTGACACCCTTGACACCTCCTGTAGTGCCAAGGTCTTCTAGGGCTCTCTGCCTCCTAATCCAGCCTAGACTTGTCTAGCTAGCAAGATCTGTCTGGCTCACAGCAAAGGGTGGCTGTGATGATCCTCGGCTCAGTTCTAACCACTACTGCTTTCTTCAGTAGCTGAATGCCATCAGGATTCCAATAGAGGCCAATGGCATGTGTGAGACTCAGGCCTCCAGATCTTTGGTTTGCTCAAGGCAAGGGAGTGTTCGGGCATCCATTGCTGCACAATCAATTCCACCGATTTCTTTAACACTCTTCAGCCTGCAAACCTGGGCTTGGGTTGATAGAGCAGTCCTCTCCGACCCACATGCAGAACATGAGCTGAAAGCACAGCTGCCAGAGGGGCTGGCAGGCAGGGTGTTGTTGCCTCCATTGCCCAGAACCACACCATGGCACTGTATTTCTATTCACATGCCCAGGTTTTGACTGTTCCTCCTGTCTCTGCCATTTCCTCCGTGGGGTCTGGTTCCGTATCTCATGCTTCACAGCCTCTCTCCTTCCCCTCACAGAGACTCCGTCATGAAATCCACCCAGGAAAGCACACAGCAGATGCTATCACTGAAACCTCCATGAGCCCAGTTCTAGAATTCAAGGCCAAAGATTTTCCTCCAACTCCCCTTGCTCGTCCACCTCCCCCAGTGTATGTGAAAACAGTGCCCAGCTCTTCCCATGGAAATATTGCCACTAATATGCAAATATATCTCCCATTAACACCAACAAAAACTGCATCATGAATAATATCAGGGGAAGTGGTGCAATCTCAGCTACCAAATAGGGTTCTGAGGCATTAATATTCAGCCACTAATATGAATATATAACCATTTCATAATAGTATTGACATGAAGGCACTAATTCTTACACTGGAATGAAGGACCCTCCTACTGTGGTGAATTCATCAGTTCTCAGCACAGCAAGAGGAGCTGAAGAGAGTGCTGAATGTGAGCCCAGAAGAAAGGTAAACTGCCCTGCTACTGTAAGGATGAATAACTGCCCCGCCTCCCACTAATTAATTGGAAGAGCAACAGAAATGATTAGGGGACTGAGGTACATGACTTATGAGGAGAGATTGAGGGAACTGTGCTTATGTAGCCTGCAGTAGGGAAGAGTAAGGGGGGGACTTGATAAGGGCATTCCAGAGAGGATGGATTCAGGCTGTTCTCAGTGGTGGCAGATGACAGAACGAGGAGCAATGATCTCAAGTTACAGTGGGGGAGGTCTAGGTTGGATATTAGGAAAAACTATTTCACTAGGCAGGTGGTGAAGCACTGGAATGGGTTATCTAGAAAGGTGGTAGAATCTCCATCCTCAGAAGTTTTTAAGGCCAGGCTTGACAAAGTCGTGGCTGGGATGATTTAACTGGGGTTGGGCCTGCTTTGAGCAGGGGGTTGGACTGAGGTATCTTTCCACCCTAATCTTCTATAATTTTTCAGATTCTGAGCTATGAAATCTTGGGCACCTAAACTCTTAGCTCAATCTTGCTTTGCAGCTGCAGGTGGTTCCTAGGCTCAATCCTGGGAGATTCTAACTGTTCTCAGTTCTCACTGAAGTTGATGGGAGTGAAGATTCAGCAATTTAAGGCAGGAGCCCTGTTATATGGGGAGGTGAACAACCCAACTTAAGCCATGTGAATTCCACTCACACCCCAAGCTTATGGCAACCTCACAAGTGAATGTATAAACAACAACACAAAAACGAGTGACAGTGATACATTATACAAGGAAATCAACCAAAACTTGCTATTTGTATAAAACAAGGAAGGAGGAAGAACCAGAAGCCCTGAAAACTATCACAGTGATAACCTGAACTCTCAAATGTCTTTCAATGGAAAGACAAATAAAGAGTTAAACATATGGTTACTGTATAGGACCATGACAAAAACATCAAAATCACAGGGTTTTGGGGTTTGTTTTTTTTGTTTTTGTTTTTTGGCTACTTGAATCCTGCGTTTAGCAGCAAGTTAATGTCACAAGGATTTGGCTAATACCAGCACTGCCACCTCTAATTTCCATATCTCAGTGGCAGATCCCTGGAATCTCCTGCCTTTAGCTTGACCTCTGCCAACAAATGCAGACTATATTTAACATGTCGATTGTAATGAAATGTGCGTTTGGATCGTATCCCCACCCCATCCACCTCCTCTCTGTGTTTTAAAGGCTGTTGCTGTCAGATGGTAACAGGTTTGCTCAGAGAGAGACACGCGCGTGCATGCAGACATACGACAGTTTTATTCTAAAATCCTGACTGAAGACAGAAACAGTCCCTGGGCTAAAGTCAGCCATCGCAGCTCCTATTGGCTTCAATGGAAGATGATTCCCTCTTTACACTGGAGCTGAATTTGGCCCTTTGTTTGGACAGATATTTGTCTTTGGTTAATAAAACTTCCTTTTGTCGCCCTTTCCTCTCTTGGGCTTGCAACAATCAGATGTCCCTGGAGGAATGTTGGCATTTGCAACTGGAGGGTGTTTTGCTTTTTAAAGCGATATCCTATATGCAAAACTAGCTGCATCAGAACCGATCTGAGCTCCCCCTCCCTTCAATGAAAATCATCATGCGATTACACCACAAATCATTTTAGGGCATACAGGGGCAGGCTGATTGCTGACAGCTTTAAAGGCATTTACTGTAGGTTCTCAGCAGTTTAGTTTTAAACCTGTCCAGCAATGGGGCTTTTACTGCTTATGCCAGGCCTTTCAACAAATAGATGCTTTAATTTCTCTACCGTCCCTTCAGTGGTGGTGATTATAGTATTCTAAACTTGGAAACATCTACCCAGGGCCAGGCTTAGGATGGACCTGGATTCAGGACACAGAACTGATACTTCAAAAACAACAAGCTTTTAAAACATCAGATTTAGAAAATAATTATAATTACAGCCTAAACATGCCTTCCAAAACTTGTTGGCATGCTAAAGCTTCTAGGATAATCAGAGCTCAGGATGGCCTTTCATCCACTCCAGATACCACTGCAAAGAATAGATTTGTAGTTTATAATCTTTGTTGTGCAGATTTTAAAACTGCAGCATTATCGCCTGGTAGGAGGTTCGGTACCATCGCGCAGGGACTGCTGGTCTTCTACTTTGAAGACCTGCTTCCACATCTGCTTCCGGCCTTAATTTCAATGAGTTTTTGTGATCTCAGCCTAATCTGTCCTGTACATTTGTCCACATAAAAAAACCCAGCAATGCAATTTGTAGTGATTGCTTGTCACCAGGCCCAATAGCAAAATACAGAGGGTGCTGCAAATCAAGGCTGGCAGAGCAATAAAAAGGGTGGGGGGCTTGGAGAGAAAAGGATGCTGCAGGTTAGAACCAGGGACATTGGATTATTTATGTGACACCGCTTTCCCTGCTTCCTCAATCTGGGGAGCCTGGGACTGGAATAGGGGTTTGGTAGGAGGGAACTGGGGTGGATTGGCAGAGCAGGGGGGCAAGGAGAGCCCTGGGTACCTTCCCACATAACCACCTCTTGGCTCTATCCACCACTAGCCTTCCTTTACTTCCAATTCCCTAAATCAAATTGCCACAAATCTGGAAAGGGGAAGTGAGGTGAGCATCCAACTTCTACATTTACCCTATTGTAAAAAGATGACTGTGTATATTATTCACATACACAGAAATATCATTGTCTTGCAGAGCCCCACACGAGTAATCAGAAGGCTATAATTGCAGACATAAGTTTTACAATACACAGTTTTACTGGTGTATATTGAATTTACTCAAAACAGAATTCCCATTATATGCCTGGTGCTGTATATACCCAGCTATGTATAAAGAGTGTCATTTTTAGCACTATATAAACATCGCCAAGCTAGATAACATTTCAAAGCGATAACGTGGCTGATATTTCTATGTCTTGAGATTTCAAGGGATCTTCCACACAACCTCCTGCTTTTCCTTTTTATACTACTATATTCTACAGTAGTGGACCCAAAAGCTACAGCTCATGGAAATGTTACTGCAGCATTTTGGATCAATAATCTTGAAGGGGGGATTAAAAAGAGGTTCATCTCTGAAATCATCCAATGTTTCTCCCTGAATTAACTTGAGTATAAGGGGGAAGGTGGACATTCCTCTTCTTTCAGGGGAGGTCTTTGGGCAGAATAGGACCTAAGGAAAGGAGCAAGATAAAGAAGGCAAGGCATCAGGCCCACAAGGCATTTGAAGAAGTGTTAATGATCTGCCACAGATTTCCCCATACCCAGGCACAACCCCGTTTCTTTGTGGCTCTCGCCTTTGGCTCCAGCCCAGCCTAAAGCCAGGAGAGTCTAGTAGTCTCTCCCTGGCAGCAAGAGGAGGGTTGAAGCCACCCAGCCCCCTTTGTGAACATCACATATGTAATTCTGTTAAGGGAGGATTAAAAGTTCCCGGGGAGGCTCCTGTCAAAGACTAACTGAATGAAAGGAGCCGGCTGAAATCTGCCAGCACCCCAGAAAAGAGAGGAGGTGGAGAGGAGAAGGGGCTGGGGAAGCAGGGGCTCTAGGAGAGGATCAGGGGAAAGAGTTGGGGGGGAATGCAAGAGGCTGGAAGGGTGGAGAAGCTGTGGGCAGGAAGAAGGGAGGGTAGAAAAGAAAAGGGAGCCATGAGGCTGCGGGGGGGCTGGCAGGAAGGAGGGGTGCTCACCCTTGTGCATGCCGGTGTAGCGATCCTTGAGCACGGTTAGCTCATAGATCTTGCCGAATTGCTCGAAGAGGGGCTTGAGGTCCTTCTCCTCCAGATTGCGAGGGATCTGCCCCACGAACAGCTTGATGGCATCCAGGTCCTTCATGCTGTCCGGCTGCGCGGGAGGCTCCGAGCTGCTGCTGCTGCTGCTCATGGGGGAGGCTCTGAGCGGCAGGAGCTGCTGCTGTTGCTGCCTCCTCGCCTCGCCCTCGGTGAGTCTGGCCATTCCCCGCGCCCGGCGCAGGATGCAGGCGGAAGGAGCGGCCGGGGGAGGAAGGAGCAGCTCTCAGCTGGAAAGGGCTCGGCAGCCAGCGGCAGCATCAGGACCACAAAGGGCCGCTCCACAGGGACACCTGCCGGGCGCGGAGCGGAGCTGCAGCCTCCAGGAGCCAGGCATCCTGGGGCGGGGAGGGGCGGGGGCAAGCCTGCCTCGGGCTGCGAATCGTGCCCGCAAGGCGCCCTGTGCAGGAGAGGCAGGGAGCGGGCCCCAGGGGCTACCATGGCAGCCTGGTGCTAGCCTGCAAAACCTGGAGGGGAGGGGGCAGGAATCGTGCCCCAGACCGGGGAAAGGGGGGCAAGGCCGCCTGTGAGGACGAGGCTGCAAATGATGCAGTCAGCGGGATGGGGCTGGATGACTGGAACCCAAGCAAGGCATCGAGTGGCTGCGTCTTGTCTCCTTCAGACTAAAAAGTATTTGCATCCCCAAGAGAGTCAATCCTATGCCCCTCCTATGAGAGAGAAAGGAGAACAATGCATCAGCACCCAAGCCCTCCAGCCAGGCTCCAGAGTAGGGAACAATCCTGAAGATAAAGTGTGTGGGGGAGCAAGTCCTGCCTCTCACAAACTGGGGAGAGGCACCCAAGGTACAGCTGCAGGGAACAAAGATCTGTAAACCACAGTCCATTTCATTCCACTCTAGAGAAAGACGGATGGATAGAGCTGGGAAAGAGGTCCAGAAAAACCCATGCACGCTGGGCAAAACAGAGGTGCCCAAACCCAACAGTGAGTGGAGGAAGGGCACAATCCAGAACAGGAAGGAGAATGGTATTGTCAGTCTAGACTTTTGCAGACTCGGCAAAAAGGATGCAGTCCAGAAAGAGGATGTAGTCCGGAATGACACAGACTGCAAAATCAGGCTGGGGACAGTGAAGGGTGGGTGGGGAATGTAGTGCAATGCTGAGAAGGAACATAGTCCAGAATCACATCCACTGAATAGGAAAGGGGGTGCTGCCAAAATTGTCTCTGCCTGGCAAGAGAGCTGCAATCTAGAAACTATTCAGTGCCTGTTCAGACTGGAAAGAGGAACCATGTGCTTCAGGGATAGGGATGGGCCCAGCCCACAATTCTGCAAAATGCCAGAGAACAGTTTACAGTGCAACCCATTTCAGACTGGATTGAAGCTCCACAAACCAGAACCATGCAACTTGGAAAAGAGGTCCATCTTATGTAATCTAGATGCCTGAAGCTTAGGTAAGGACATAAAAAAAGCAGGAAACATGGGACAAAAGAGATTCAGCTGCCTCCTTCTGGACAAGTAGGAAACCTGAAGATTTTTTTCTTTTGTCAGTGGAAAGCAAGCACATGTTGAAAACGTAGGGCCTAATTTCCAGAGCCCCAGATGGAGCCAGTTGGGAGTTGTGGGTGCTCAGCACCAATAAAAAATCATGCCCATACTTTCGATTGTGAGAGGGCTACTGCGTCTGGTATTTCTGAGGGTCCTATAACTGTAGTGTCTATGTTCCAGCTTTGGTAACACTGCAGACACCAGCATCTTTTACAAAATAAAGGTCCAATCACAATTTGTGTAGGAGCTGAGAGGTCAGGACTATCTTTCCCCAAATCAGTATCTGAAATTGCATTGTTCAGACCCTCACCCCTCCTCAACGCTACCATAGCATCATTGTCTGTAGGTGAAGAGGCACTTCAGGCTAGAAGGGTTATTTACCAAGTCCCTGTCCAACGAAAGAAGCAGGCAGTAATACAGTAATCACACCCTAGAACACAGAGTAGCATCAGCATGTTATGTTGAGGCTGAAGGGGGCTGTAAGCCAACTTGCTCTGCATGATATGGGATATCATTTCCCTGGGAATATTCGACTCTCTTTATAAAACTGTACCTTAAATAACTGTACAGTTATTCTGCAATTGTTTTTTAAGTTTTTCCAGTTACAGAATAACTTGGCTACCCCTCTGAAGCTTTATAAAACTGGTCTGTCGCTGCTAGGCCCTGTCCAGCTACACCTGAACAGTTGAATCTGGTATGCTAACCATGTTTAAATAGAGTTTCACTAGCAAGATGAACAATGAGGAGTCCGGTGGTACCTTAAAGACTAAAATTTATTTGGGCATAAGATGGAGCCCACTTTGTCAGATGCATCCAGACACAGATGTTCCAGCCCATGAAAGCTTATTCCCAAATAAATCTATTAGTCTTTAAGGTGCCACAGGACTCCTCACTATTTTTGCTGAAACAGACTAACACAGCTACCCCTTGGAAACTAGCAAGATGGGTTCCCCTGACCAAAGTGAACAGGGATTTTTTTGTGTAACTGTGAACTACCTAGGGGATGCAAATCTACCTTTAGTGTGGCAAATATATCTGCTAGCCTTGGTGTGCAGCCCGGCACATGTCCTCTGTCCCCTCTGGGGACATGGCGTGGCATGCCTCCCTATTACCTGGGACACAGCCTCATTACCACAGGATAGCACTCATGTATATGGCTTCTGCAGGCCAGCATAGCTCATATCTCCATGCCCATGCATTCCAGCCTGGCATTCTTCCATAGCATTGCAAAGATAAATGGCTTATCTACTCTTGGGTTGGGAAGGAGGAAAGAAGCCTGATTGTTTTCAACACAAATGGAATGATTTGCAGGAGTGCTGAGCTCCCACTGACTTCGGCAGGGGCTAGAGGTGCAGAAAATATCAGGCCAAAAGCCTTTGCAGGAGTGTGAAGCTGGCACCAAAAAAGCCCTGCTTTGTGGCACTATTAGAAGCTTTTTGTCACCTTCCAGGACTCTCCCCCTGAATCCTGCAGATAAACCAAAGCTGCAATTTGGAGAGAGGAGGAGGGGAACACATCATCCAACATGTAGCAGACGTGACATCTTCACACTGGGAAACGCAGCAGCTTGTTCAGCCTGCCCTCCATCACATATGTGTGCACACACATGTGTACACACACACACACACACACACACCCTACCTCTGCCCACTCATACTGAGATACCCTTCCTAAGTGTGAGTGGGATCAAACACCACCATGTCTGATTTTACCCAGAATGCAAGAGGCACAGGCACCCAACCCCTGTAGCAGCCTAGCCTCAGGGCTAATTCAGTGCTGTCAAACCTGCAGCTGCAGGAAGGCCCATCCCACCAGGTAGAGGGTGAGGTACTAGTGTGATATTAAAGACCCAGTTTGGCACAGCATGGGCTGAGAGCCTGGTGAGATAATTACTTGAGTCACCCAGGGGAGCCAGGGTCACCCCCATTAGTTCATTGTTGGCTGGAGCACACTACAGACAGCCCTCTGCTTATGCTTAGCAGGAAACTTCCATCTACAGTTTCCCTATCTCCTGGCACAAACACATTGCAGGTTTGGCTGTTTTCCTTTCAGCCCTGACTCTCCCCCACCACCTGAATCTCCTAACCCCTGATTGGCAGGCGTGAGACCCTTGCAAAGCAACTGCAGAATTTGCAGCCAGGGTTTTCAATCAAATGGAGCCAGCCCATACCAACATACTTAACCTGACCAGGGCAAAATCTCTCATTTACTTTTAGTAACAGAGCAGCAATCAGGACTGTCTCCATAGAGACACTTTGACTTTGGAAGCCAACATCACCCCTACAAATCAGAGTAAAAATGAAAACCAGACCTCCCACACATATCACCGGCTTCTCTCCACAGTCCTTTGTTGCATATGCTGCCAAAGATCCTCAATCACAAGCCCTGCCACTCATCCCAGTAGTAAAGAGTCTATTCATAGGGAAATTGTACCAAGTCTTTTGGGGTCATTCTCCCCAAAACTAGAAATATTCCAATCCTCACTGACTGCAGAGTAAGACAGGAATGAGACTATTCCTAGTAAATAATAAAATATAGCAGCTGTTAATTAGTGCACTGAAACAGTTCACAGAATAAGGTACAGAATTATATGCCAAAAGCAACAGGATTAAGGAATAAATTATAAAAGATAACAATTACTCTGAGACTATGTCTAGACTGCAGGCTTCTTTTGGAAGAAGCTTTTCCGGAAGAGATCTTCCGAAAAAACGTCTTCCGAAAGAGAGGGTCCACACTGCCAAAGCGCATCGAAAAAGCGATCTGCTTTTTCGAAAGATAGTGTCCATTCAGTGTGGACGCTATCTCGCATTTAAACTGTGATTACTATGGACAGAGTGGCCACCAGGGCACCTGTGCTTTTTCCTCTTTCCTCTTCTTTCAAAAGAACTCCATCTTCCCCATCCACACGTGCCTTTTTCCGAAAGAGCTCTTTCGGGAAAAAGCTTCTTCCTCGTAGAATGAGGTTTACCAATGTCGGAAAAACCCATCTGTTCTTTTGATTTTTTTTTTTTTTGAAAGAACGCGATTGCAGTGTGGACGTAAGTGAAGTTTTTTCAGAAAAACAGCTCTTTTTCAGAAAAAAAAACTCTGTAGTGTAGACATAGCCTGAGTACCAGAGGGAGATAGGAAATTAGTAGGCATCTGCCAAGAAGAGAAGATATACTGGTTTTCAAATGAGATTAGAAAGTCAACAAGACAAAGAGATCCAGAAGACTAATGTAGGTGCTTGGAGTAGCAGGGGACAAGTCTCTCTCACAAGACAGTGGCAAAATTACAGAGAGGAACAGAAAAGGGGGCTACCACACACATCTCGATGATTATGCACTAAGGAGGACAGCACAGGTTCCGTCAACTCCCAAAAGGAAAGGCAACCCTTTAAAAAGTTGTTAAAGGAACAGAAACCCCACACAGTGCAAGTGAAAGAGGTTTCACTGCTAATGGAGGGACATTTGCAGATTTGATCCTACATTCTTTTCAACAAGTACCAGCAATACGAGGGTAGGAAAGCATTCAGTTACAGTACTTTTACTTAATAGTAAGCTTAAGCAGTAGACCTGGAGTCCCTATCCTGAGCGTCTAATGTAATTGAGGGTTCTAGATTAAGTTCTAGATTTGTAAAATGTCCTTTATGTTAGAAAAGCCAACAAACATCCTGCAGCCCCTAAGGACACGAAAGAAAAGAGAGAACATGAGGTGGACATTTGTGATTTTCATGCTGTACAGAGTCTCTACCACAGACAAGAAACTTTGGAAAAGCTTAAAGTACTAGATCTTTCAAGATAGCCAAATTGTCCCTTTTTCCTCATCCATCAGTTCCCAAGGAAAGAGGAGGCAGGAAGTATGTGGTACTGCTAGCAGAAGACATCCAAAAAGGGTTGTGGTATCTCAAATACCAGCTCGTTCATGCAAAACAACTGGATATATTCCAGAGCAAAGGTATTGCAGGAAAATTGATCAAGAACTGACTTCCGCCAATTCAAAATTATTTCGAAATAATGGTTTTGCTGTGTAGATGCTCGCATAGTTATTTCGGAATAACAGCTGTTATTCCGAAATAACTTTGCTGTGTAGACACACCCTCTCTGACCACAATAAAATTCCTACAGAGGAAGGGTGCTCTTTTGGTCAGAACACATTTTAAGCAGCAAGAGAGCTAGGTTCTGTTCTTTACTACTACTACTTTGCTGTGAGAGACTTGTGTCTTGATTCTCCTTGGGTGTGTCTACACAGCAGGGCTTACCTTGAAATAAGCTATGCAAAATGAGCTACATCAATTGTGCATCTTATTTCAAGTTTTGGTGCTATCTGCACAGCACTTATTTTGAAATAGAAAACTCTCCCTCTGACTTCCCTTACTCCTCATAAAATGAGGGTTAGAAGTCCTCCAGCTTGGGAGTATTTCGACATTATGTCAAAATAATTACCAGCTGTGAAGATGCAGACTATGTTATTTCGAAATATCACTAGTTATTTCAAAATAATGTTGCTGTGTAGACATAGCCCTTCTGTAGCCCTCGGACAACACAGATGCCTGTGTTCATATATCTGGAGTGTCTCTCAAACTCTTTCCTCCTACAGGTCCTTGTTTGTAAAACAGTCACCCATGGCCTCCAATTAGCGTCTTTTTGCCCTGCCCCAAACACAGGATCTACTCTGAGGCAGAATGCCCTCAGGCCACTTTAACTTGTGCTGAGCCAAATCAGCAGACTAGAGTTAGGGAGGCAGAAAAATGGCATAAAGTCATCTTTACCCTACCCCAGCCTAGACTCTGACCCTTGTGCTGCCGCTTCTAAGTAACACAGCACAGCATCATCCCCCTGTCCATTTACTGTACAATCCTTGAGGGAAAAAAGCATGTCATTCTGTCAAGTACCTATCACCTGGTGGGTACCAACTCATAAAACTTCTGCAAGTGTTGCACCTCTTCCCCCACACTTTCCTAGTCACCTCCAAATTGAATTCATCTGCCGTAGGTAATTCAAAATTACCCAGACTCACTCCAACTACGAGTCATTTTCTTCTGCCAAAACACTTGTTTCCCTTCTCTACTCTGTGCCTTCTCTGTTCCTTTCCCATCTTTTTCTGGGCAATTTTCCTTTCCCACTCCTCCTCCTCCTTTTCTTTTACCTTTGGCTTCTAACTGAAGAGTGGTTTATGACACTATGTATTAGCGATGGTTGCAGAAGTCAGATTGCAGCGAAACACATGGTGGCTGATGGATATACTGTAAATTAAGTCTGGTACCCACATGCAGGCTCTTGCTTGCTAGAACAGAAAAATGTTGAGTGGGGCTAATATCCAGCTGGAAGAAGAATACTCCATGAGGTAGGAGGCTAGTTTAGGATTTAGGGGAGCCTGATACAATTCCTTGCTCTACTAGAGACTTTCCTGCGTGTTCTTGAGCAATCTTAGACCCACATCAGTATCTAGACCCATGTCTCCCATTGAATTCAATTAAAAAAAAAAAAAAAAAAAAAACCTTAAACAAATAGTCTAGTAGCACCTTAAAGACTAACAAAACCTGTAGATGGGATCATGAGCTTTCGTGGGATACAGATGACATCTGAAGAAGTGGGTTGTGCCCACGAAAGCTCATGATGCCATCTACAGATTTTGTTAGTCTTTAAGGTGCTACTAGACTATTTATTGCTTTTTTAGTTTTTCCTGTTACAGACTAACTCGGCTCCCCCTCTGAAGCTATTGAATTCAATGGAAGTTAGGTGCTTCAGTCCATTTGAGGAGCTGACCCTTGTTCCCCATCTGTACTTCCCTACTTCACAGGGGGGTTGTAAGGATAAATATATTCAAGAGTGGGAGGCTCTCAGCTGCTATGGCAACAAAGGCTACATACATATCTAAAATAGAACGTGAGTACTAGATACTGAGAAGTTTTGCTTATCCCACTGCTGATTACAGTACAAGCTGTGTTATCTGGCACTTTCATACTTGGCTAACCGGCATCTGTCACAGATGGCAATGCAATTCCTCCTTCAGTTAACTGGGAAAATTCCTATAGCCAGCCCGCATCCTTTCCCAGCACTTGCAGAAGTCAGCTTTTTAAACTGATGGCAGTAATGTTTATGTGTGTCATGCTTCTGTGTCTAAAACCATTACTGAATATTATCTAACCCATCTTGCGTACAATGAAAAATTCATGAGCCATTGGTGTAAAGCTGGAGTAACTGGCACATTTGATTAACCAGCAACCCCAGTTTCCCATGAATGCCAGATAACAAAGCTTGTATTAAAGTTTGGTTAGCCTTAAACAATGGAAATACTCCTGCTACCCATTCAGTGTTGGACCCAGGTAGTTTTACTGTGATTCCACAAGGAGAAGAAAGGTTCTCCCCTCTTTAGTAATTAGTGTGCTTATTAAATAATTATTTACTGCCCCTGACAGAGTATATGATCTATTTAAGGGCTTTCTGTGGCCTGCACTTGTTTATTATGTTCTGCCAAGACAGGTATCTCATCAATTCTATAGAGCAAAAAAAAGTGAGTCTTTTGTTTAAGAGAGATGAAATGCTGAGTGGCTGAGTAGTGGACAAGCCTTATTTTCCCTTTGGAAGGGAAATCTGACACTAATACACAACTAAGAGAGACAAAAAAGGCTTAACGTTTCGGGCAACATGGAGACTACATTTTTTTCCTTTTGTAATGCAAACAAATTTATTGTGTATACTGCTGTTTTCTCTGCTGAAATGCTACAGTCCCCTTCTTCAAAGGCAGGTGGGCAAACAGGAAGAGTTCCAAACACAAATACTACTTGACATAGCCAGAATGCCATCTGCAGAGTTTCCAGAGCCTAGATGGAAGGGTGGCAGGTAGGAAGCTGGACTAAACGCCTTACTAATATGCAACCAAGTGGAAGATTGCAACAGATGTGCAGCAGCTAGACAGCATGATGATAGTCACTAGCCATTTAGGTCAGGAAATGCCAGTTAGAAATCAGACTCTTCCATGCATCTCATCACTGACAGGATCATTCATTCTACAGAGCAGTAGGGACAGGAAGGGGCTGAAGCCTCTTTTAGCAAAACTGAATCTAGGCATCTGAATTTATTCCACATTATATTTTAAAACCTGAAAAAAATCTCTAGCCTCTTAAGCATTATCATAATTTAAACAACTGAACCTTTCCCCTAGGATGGAATCCAATGCAGAACAGCAATTAAAAAGAAAAAAACCCAGGAAAAATACAAGATTTTAAATAAACAACATCTTAGAATTTGTTGACTGCAGCATCGATATCTGGAATGATCTCCTTCAAGTGGTTCCACTGTTCAGCAGATAGGGCAATCCCTACAAACAGCAAAGGAGAAGGGTTACAGAGATAGGCCTGCAGATCATAAGCAGCAAGTTCCACAGCCGAGGTGGCTCTGAAAGGGAATTATAGAAGGGAAATTTATGATCCAAATTGGATCCCAGAACAGAACTTGAGGCAGCCCCTTAAGAAATACCTCTCCATTTTAACACTCCAGCAAATGGGAAGTGTGCACTTCTGGGGGTACTCCTCTAGTAAGACAGAAATACGGAAAGCTTTAATGCTCCTGTGAGATGGTATCCCACATTTCACAGATGGGGAAAAGGAAGTAAAGAAATGGCTCAAGGTCACAGCAAAGCTCTATATAAATAAACCTGGGGCTATGTCTACATTGGCGGGTCATTGCACAAGAACGGCCGTTCTTCCGCAGAGCGTCCAAACTGCCCACCCGCTCTTGCGCAAGAAGATTTACGGTACGGCGTGGTAAGAGAGGGCTTCATGTGCAAGAGCTATGCTCTTTTCTAACAGGTGTAAGCTCTCTTGCGCAAGAGCTCTTGCGCAAGAGGGCAGTGTAGAAGCGCGGCAGGGGTTTCTTGCGCAAGAAAGTCCTATGGCTAAAATGGCCATCAGAGCTTTCTTGCTCAAGAGAGCAGCCACACTGCCATGGATGTTCTTGCACAAAAGCACATCTCACACATGGCAGTGTGGACGGGCTCCTGCGCAAGATGCTCTTGCACAAGAACCCTTGCGCAAGATGCTCTTGCACAATAACCCACCAGTGTACACATAGCCTAAGAGTCCTTCCTCCCAGTCCCTATCCTACGACTAGGCTACGTCTACACTACGGCTTTTGCCAGAAGAGGAAAGGCAAATGAAGCACAGATTAGCATTTTCTCGCACTTCATTTGCATAATCTCTTCTGATCCGTTATAGTATAAAAAGGGGTTTTTGCACAAAATGGAAACATCCACGCTGCTTGTTTTTGTGCAAAAACCCCTTGCGCAAAAAAGGATCGAAAGATTATGCAAATGAAGCGTGAGAAAATGCTAATCCGCGCTTCATTTGCATTTTTTCTTCCGGCAAAAGCTGTAGTGTAGACGTAGCCTGTGTGTCTTCCTCTGTTGGCCAAATGGGTAAGGCAGACTCCCATCCTAGCAACTTTAATTTCATTTACAAAAATCTACCGCTAACAATATTCACTAAGATGGCTTAAACTTGAAGGAGTTGGCTTCCTTTCAGCTGTTTGGGCAGAAACTAACTAATCACCTGCAAAGATACAGCCAACTTGATGTCACTGGCCTTTTCCATGGAAGATACACATGGCATTTTTCAGAGAAGTGGCCGCATTATAGTCTAGTTGATTAACCTATAAGCTTTTGCTTATCAGTTAATGCTATAGACTACATGCATTTCCCTTCCCCTACCCACCAGTCAATTTTTTAGCAGGCTGGCCAGCAGTACAGCTCCTACCTCCACGGTCGCTCTGCATTTAAAGTGTATTAGGAGCCAGGCAATCTGGCTCAGTTCTGGCTTGTGCCGACTCCGGGAGCTCAGACCCAACCCTGCACAGGGGCTGCTGCCAACCCACTCTGCTGCCTCTGGTTTTTAAACTGGCTCCCCTTGCAAACGAGCTCCCGTCCAGTACCCCACGCTGCTGCCTCTGAGGCTGTTTATGGGTAGGGATGTAAAAGTGTAGTCGATTAACCAATAAGCAAAAGTTATAGGTTAATGCTAGACTACATGCATTCCAACCCGCCCCTCCCCCCCCCCCCCATTTGCCAGTACATTTTTTAGCAGGCTGGCCAGCAGTCCAGCTCAGTTCCGGCTCGCACTGGATCCAGGAGCTCAGACCATCCCCTAGACAGGGGCTGCTGCCACCCCGCACCGTTGCCTCTTTATCAGAGGCAGCAGCACAGGGCGACAGCATAGGTCCACAAGGGGAGCTGGATTTTAAACTGGCTCCCCTTGTAGACCATCTCTCACCTAACACCCCATGCTGCTGTCTCTGATACAGTGGCAGCGGTGCGGACTGGCAACAGCCTCCTCGGGAGTGGGGCTGGAACGCACCGGCTGCCGGCCCCACCCCCTGGAGACTATAGAATAGTCGAGTAACCAAAAAGAATTAATTAGGTTAATCGACTATTCAATTAACTGATATTTAACATCCTTAGTCTGTTTCAGCAAAACCAACAAGTCCTCAGACCTTAAAGACTAACAGATTTTATTTGGGCACAAACTTTTGTGGGCTGGAGCCCACTTCGTCATATGCAATATGGCAATGGGCATGCCAATTTAGTTCCACCCTGATGCTGTCCACTTGTTAGTCTTGGTTTTGCTCAAGAAACATGTCCTGACAGTCACATATTTTATTAAGTTCTAGACAAACACCAGTGGTTAGAGACAGTCTGCATCAAACTAGAAAAGACATTCATATGAACATTCCTCCTCCAAGTTCTAAGCAACAGATGAACAAATCTTCTGTCTTGCATTCGAGGCAAGTTTCCTAGATCCTGCAAAAAGAGATTAATGCCCCTTCTGTCTCCCTTCCCCCAAGACTGGCACTGAAAGGTTTCAATGACCTGTTCCTATCTTTCATTACAGGATAAGCTGTTTGCTTTAAGTGAGTAATGTACATTAGTAGCTTCTTTGAAGGAAATTAATTTCTGGAGGGCAAACCATGCTAAGTGTGCAAGGGACAAATCAAACGGAAAGAAATTCATCTGACTAGACACAAAAATCAATAATGAAAACGGAATGGTTCCTGAGAAATTTCATGTAACTGAATCTCTGCTGAATTACCCTAATATTCAGGGCTGAAGAGAGGAATGACCTACAGATGTAGCCTGGGAACCTAGAGTTGAGTGAGTCAACTAAGCAAATCACAGTCAATCAAAAAGTTGCAATGAATGAACATTAATTCAGTAGCAGGAAGAGAAGTTCTAGAGTGAATGATGCCCCTGTTCCACAGCTGCCTTAAACTACATTCTGTGCTGTTTTCCTATTTAGTTTGTGTCATATAAAAATTACCCAGGTCAGATCATGTTACTCCAAGGGCCGCATGACTCTTTAACAAAGGGTCACCCAAACTCCATTCCACTGAGGGTCACACTGGGCAGCTCATAAGGAGCCTGAGGCGGTCTAGACTGCAGAGTTTTTGCACAAAAACAGCTGTTTTTGCGCAAAACTTTCGGAGTGTCCACAGTGCCAGCGCATTTTTGCACAAGAAAATTTACAGTAAATCAGAAGAGGGGTTTTTGCGCAATAGTTATTCCTCTTTCTATGAGGAATAAGCCTTTTTGCACAAGACCTCTCGCGCAAAAAGGTGTGCTCAGGGGCGGCCCGTGACTATAGGCCGACTCGGCTGTCGCATAGAGCGCTGCCTTCAACGGGGCACCCAATGATGATGTCACAAGGCACCCAATGACGACGTCACTCCATTGACAGCCGTGCAGGCGGGGGCGCCAGCTGCCGCAGCCTGCCTCAGGCTGCTCCTGGGTATGCATGGACAGGAAACAAGGGGTTTTTTGCACAAAAACAGCCTATCAAAAGAAGCACAGGTGCCCTGGTGGCCATTCTGTTAATGGCAATCAGAGCTTTCTTGCGAGAGAGCGTCCATGTAGTTTGAACGCTCTCTGGAAAAGCAATGAGCTTTTGTGCAAATGTGCTTTTGCAGTGTGGACACGCTCTTCCGCAAAATCTTCTTGCGCAAGATCTCTTCGCCAAAAAGCTTCTTGCGCAAGAAGCCTGCAGTCTAGACATAGCCTGAGGTATGCACCTAATGCAGCACTCTGCAGTCATCCTTGCTTTAATACAGAGGTATAGCCTAGAGGAATTATGAACTTCTAGTTTCCATTCAGGCTGAGATGAAATATCATATTCTGAGATCCTCTAGTCCTCACTGACTGCACATCACACTGTACACCCCTAAAGTTCTAACAGGCCTATGCTGCTTACATATAGATATAGTTTTGCCCATCAACAGCCAAACACTCATTGGATAGCAGTACGTGAGTTACAGTTTTCTATTTTCCTTTGGCATTTTGGACAGTCTTATTTTACACACTCAATTGCCTCCTCCTCCCAAAGGTGCTATTTATCAGAGAAATAGTTGGGGTGAAAGGAGAAAGGAGAGTGAAGATTGGTCAGACAAGGTACTATATTCCCCACACACTGGAATATCGATGGCTAGCAGAATATCTCCATCTTCAATCATGTTCCACCTGCTGCCTTTTAGCCAATATTCAGCTTACCTAGTGTTCACATCCTTCCTCAGCTGAAGTCCCCCTTCAGAAACAGGCATGGAGCCAAACGTCACAGACTGAGGTCACTGTGATGCTTGCTCTTTCATTAACAGCCCATCATGGAGCCGTGCAGCTCACTTCCCAGCATCAAATGGCAGTGGGAATATCTGAGACTTTCTGAAGATGCTAATGTGAAGTTTCCAACTCCTGGATACAAAAGATTGCCCTAAACTCATTCAGGAGTTTAATTGGATTGGAAATGACATGGATGTGATGCATTACTGCCACCTAGAGGAAAGTTCTGGTTACCTTTTCTCCCAGGTTTAGTGTCCCCCTCCTTATCTATGTAGAATTCTCGGATATCCACAAGGATTTTCCCCTTAAAGCAGGACACTCTGACATAGCGCATCTTCCCAATCTGCAAAGATATTAAATGATAGTTAAAGAAAGGTCTGGATTTGAGTGGAGGAAGGCTGCAGCCAACTTCATATACGTATATTTAACTCCAGTCCATATTTGATCTTATTACTTAAAAGTCCACTGGGCCAGCATAGATTGTATTTAACTAGAGGGAGACACAAGATACACCAATGCAAGAAACCAGAAAAAGACTCAGATGTGGCTAGGAAAATAATGAATACAAATTTCTGTGTGCATGTGGATGTGTGTGTATGATGGGGTGGGATCTGAAGCTGCAGAGGTAGATTTGTTTGTAATACCTGGTTCTCTCCCCTCCCCTCCCACCAATACCTGGAACATGTCCTCCTCTTCACTGTCTTGACTATGACTTTTTGTTGCCACCTTGGAAGTTTTTGCCTCAGTTTTTGGCTTTTTCTCTGTCTTGGAGGGCATCTCTTTTTTTCTTTTCTGTAAAGAAGAGGTCTTAATTAGCAGCCCCACCTTATGAATAGTTTAGTTCTCAAGCCTATCGGGCTTCTAGATAGTTATGATGGGATTATTAGCCCTGTCAGCAAAACATGCTACTGCATCAATACTAATAGGGCATTCTAATGTTAACTACACTAATAACCAGCAGTACTTGGGCTAAACATGTCTGCAACCTCTTAAAACTAGACTGCAGCCCAACAGTGGAACAAAACTATTAATAATTACATTACAAACTACATTAAAGGAATATTCAGGTTGTAAAGTCACAGCCTCAAAAGTTAGGAAGTGCTAGAATAAAAGTTGTCCATGCAACCTTCGCTCTGCTCCCTTGTGCGGTTGCATTCAGATAGAGCCTTTGCACAACTACGCTTTCCAGATCTGAAAAAATAAGGGAGAGAAATTGCTTTCCCTTCATCTACTGTGACTTTTTCAAGTAACATTAAAAGAAACTCCAAACCTCTTCTGCTTTGCATTCATTAAAAAATAAACATTTAAAAAAAAAATAAAAATCAAACAAAACACAATCTCATGGCACCAATGGTAAGCACAGGCTTGCCTCAGTGCCAATGAGCACCCGAACTTGCACAGTTGTATGATATGGGAATGGCACTTAGCTGTGACTTTCACCCCCAGAACTGGCTTCAGTGGCACCTGCTGAGCACACTGGAATTCAGATTGTCACCTGCACGCCCTTAGAGGGCCAACCGAAGCATGTAGAACCTTGCTACTTTTTCCCACTGCAGGGATATGTTCACAGGAGGGGATTATCTGATGCGTGGGGGCGAAGTCAGACTCATTCCCCGACTATACAGATACCTTTTCATTCTCAGCAGCATCAGATCCACTGTCTGAAGTAGCTGTTTCCACAAACTCCTTGGACTTGGGCATTCTGGAAGATAAACACCAAAGCAGCAGGCTGAAACCCTTCATCTTCAACCCTACACTGAACATTTACATCAAAATAACCCCCTCCTTCAGCTACAGATGTTTAGCTCCAGGCACAGGTAGCTTGCTCCTTCCTCTGATGGGACACTCTTTAGGCTTAGCTCCAGTGCCAGTAATCCAAATGGGCAATTCAGTTTTCAGCAGTTCTCTTTGAACTACGACTATGTCAGAAGCCAGATTCTAAAGCCGCATAATATAGAAATTGGGTAAGAAAGAGAGGTATAAGAAAACACAACACACCTTAGACATACATTTCAGTAACTCAAGTATTTCTAAGGTGCCCATCTGTGCAACACATACCTACTCTGAGATGCAGAGTAAGAACACTGCAGTCAGCACAGCGAGCAAGGAATAGTTCAAGCAAATTTTGCCCAGGATCCTTCCCATAGGGAAAATTTAACTGAGGCTAGCTGAGGTGAGAGATACACTAGTGGCTCTGTGCTAAAGCGCACACTTATAGATCCAGACAGAGGGCAATGGGGAAAGGAAGAAAAATGAGGGAGGAGGGCTGGGAAACTCCAAGTGCTGTGGACAAGCACTGGGGAATTAACAGTCAGATTCCCAGACCCACATCTGATCCCATAAGTATTAAGATAAGGGCGATGGTTTCATGAAAACGTAAGAACATAACAATGGCCAGACTGGGTCAGACCAAAGGTCCATCCAGCCCAGTATCCTGTCTGCTGACAGCGACCAATGTCAGGTGCCCCAGAGGAGCACCAAACAGGTAATGATCAAGCGATCTCTCTCCTGCCATCCATCTCCACCCTCTGACAAACAGAGGCTAGGGACTCCATTCCTTACCCATGCTGGCTAATAGCCATTAATGGACTTAACCTCCATGAATTTATCTAGCTCTTTTTTAAACCCTGTTAATAGTCCTAGCCTTCACAACCTCCTCAGGCAAGGAGTTCCACAGGTTAACTGTGCGCTGTGTGAAGACCTTTATTTTATTTGTTTTAAAATTAATGGGTCTTCTGCCCATTAATTTCATTTGGTGGCCCCTAGTTCTTATATTATGGGAACAAGTAAATAACTTCTCCTTATTCATATTATGGAGGGAGGAAGATATAATAAAGCAGGTCCCCAAAGCTGCTCTTTGAGGGGAATGAAAACTGCCTGTGAAGCAGGGAGCAGCAGCGAAGGGAGATTGACCTTTTGGCATGGTGGGAGCATCCCCACAAAGGAGAAGGTGGGGACTGAAAACACGGTTGCCTGCCCTACCAAAGAGAGCATGGAGCCTGGTTCTGAAAAGGCCGGGAGGGTCCCAGAAGGTACCGTGCCAGCATTAGGAGGGGAGGGAGTCGTTGAACAAGGGATGGGGCACAGCCCTTTCCTACAGCAATGCCTAAAGATGCCCAGGCGCCTGGGGCATGGCAGGCAGTAGCCAAGAGGTTGGGGGAAATGGAAAAATATGGAGGGGGGGGGTGTGACAGAAAAGACAGGGGACCGAGTAGGGAGGGGATACATGGGGGTCTGGGACAAGGGAGCTTTTGAGGTAGGTCAGGAGGAGTTAGGGGCTGTGGAGGAGCTCTGTGGAAGATGGAGCAGGGGCTGTTGCGGGGTCTGAGGCAGGAGGGGTTGGGGAGAGGGCTGTTGGGGAGATGGGGACTTAGGATGTTAAAATGCAATTAATTGACTCGTCAACAGAATTTCTATTGACTAGTCAATAGGCACTTCCTCAGTCCTCCTTTGAAATGTACAAGAGCACTTGCTGGGGCTCTTGTACATTTCAGAGGAATGCTAACACGGCATACAGCCTGGGCCAGCGGGAAGTCCTGCTGATTCTGGGCTACACAGATGCCTGCTTTAAAATGCATAAGAGTCCCCAGCAGGGGCACTTGTGCATTTCAAAGCCAGAGAGCCCAGGGTCAGCAGGGGACTTACAGTCCCCCGCTGGCCCCAGGCTCCATGCTATGCTGCATGCCGTTAGGAGCCCAGGGTTAGCTGGGGAATCCTCAGCTGACCCTGGGCTCCATGGCAGCTGCCCCTTTGAATCGCCACCTCCCCGCATTTCAAAGGGGCAGTGGAGCCCGGGGTCAGCTGGGGAGTCCCCAGCTTATCCCGGGCTCCATGCAGCACTTCTCCAGAACCCGGGATTAGCTAGGGAGTCCCCAGCTGATCCTGGGTTCCGCGCAGCACTTCCTGCCCAGAGGAGTCAGGTGGGGATTCCCCCCCCGACCGCAGGCTCCACTGCCCCTTTGAAATGAGGAGGCGGCATTTTAAAGGGGCAGCCGCCGCACAGCTGATCCCAGAAAAATCCCAAGCCACCTTGGAGTTTCAAAGGGGCACTTGCTGTGGAGCCCGGGATCAGCTGAGGACTCCCCATAGATATAGATATAGCTATAGATATAATCATAGAGGCAGCAAAGGGGGGGGGGATATTGACTAGTCGAAAGACTATCTGATAAGCAAATGCTTATCGGATAGTCAACTAGTTTTTAACATCCCTAATGGGGACTAGGGACTCTAGGGGGCTGGGCAGAAGGAATGGGGAGAGGGAGAATGGGGCATCCACAGGGGGCACTGAAGGAGTCTATGGGGCTGGGGCAGGAGGGATGTGGGTGGGGGCTCCATGGGGGGAACTGCAGTAGGGATGTGAGTAGGGGCTCCATGGGGGAATAGAGGAGCCTATGGAGATGGGACAGGAGGGATGTGGGTGGGGGCTTCATGGGGGGACTAGAGGGGTCTATCTGGGTGGGGCAGGAGGGATGTGGGTGAGGGCTCCATGGGAGGGACTGCAGGGGTCTATGGGGCTGGGGCAGGAGGGATGTGGATGGGGGCTCCATGGGGGGATTGGAGGAATCTATAGGGCTGGGGCAGGAGGGATGTGGGTGGGAGCTCCATGGGGGGAATGAAGGACCCTATGGAGATGGGGAAGGAGGGATGTGGGTGGGGGCTCCATGGTGGGGACTGGTGGAGTCTCTGGGGTGGGGCAGGAAGGATGGGGACTTCATGGGGGTGGCGCTGGAGCAGTCTATGGGGTGGGGCAGGAGGGATGTGGGGGGGCTCAATGGAGGGACAGGAGTGATGTGGGTGGGGACTCCATGAGAGGCACTGAAGGAGTCTATGTGGGGGTAGGAGGGAGGTGGGTGGAGGCTCCATGGGGGGACTGGAGGAGACTATGGGGACAGGAGGGATGGAATGGGGCTCTATAGGGGGGCACTGGAGGAGTCTATGGGGGTGGGGCAGGAAGGATGTGGGGGCTCCATGGAGGGACTGGAGGAGACTATGGGGACAGGAGGGATGGAATGGGGCTCTATAGGGGCACTGGAGGAGTCTATGGGGGTGGGGCAGGAAGGATGTGGGGCTCCATGGAGGGACTGGAGGAGACTATGGGGACAGGAGGGATGGAATGGGGGCTCTATAGGGGCACTGGAGGAGTCTATGGGGGTGGGGCAGGAAGGATGTGGGGCTCCATGGAGGGACTGGAGGAGACTATGGGGACAGGAGGGATGGAATGGGGGCTCTATAGGGGCACTGGAGGAGTCTATGGGGTGGGGCAGGAAGGATGTGGGGGCTCCATGGAGGGACTGGAGGAGTCTATGGGGGCAGGAGGGATGTGGGTGGAGGCTCCAAGGGGATTAGAGGAGTCTATGGGGGGTAGGAGGGATGAGGTGGGGGCTCCATGGGAGGAGGGGACTGGAGGAGTCTGGGGGGGGGACAGGAGGGATGTGGGGGCTCCATGGGGGGACTGGTGGGGGAGGGTCTACGCGGGCGGGGCAAAGGGGCGGGGCCTCAATGCCCCCCCCCGCCGTACCTGGCAGGCAACGGCGCGAGCAAGACCTTCCGACTCCGAGCGCTGGGCCCCACCCACTGAGCCCTCGCCTCCCTCCTAGCGCCGGCTCCTGCCACTCACCGTCCCTCCAGCCAATGGCTAAGCCCGACTCCACCAATATCCCCGCCCACGGCCCAGCCAATCGCCGTGACATCACCCAGGTGGCCCGGCACCTCGGCTGGGCAGGGGGCGGGCGCGAGCTGGTGGAGGCTGGGAGCCCGGACACCTGGGTTCCATTTCCAGCCCGGAAGGGGCGCTCTGGTGTGGGGCCATTTCTGCAGCAGGCGCAGAGCGAGGCCGAGGGACTAGGAACCAGGGCTCTCGGGAATAGCAGGGGATCCTGACTCTGGCAGCCAGGGCTCCCAGCAAATCCAGTCGCTACGTTTGTAGGGTGAGGCCTTCAAAACCAAGGTTCTTCAGCTCACGTGGCCATCAAAGCACCCATGGTGTTCTTCATGGGGAAGAGCTTGTCTACACTGAAGGCATATCCAGGAAATTATTTTGAAATAACTAAATTTGAAATATCTCCCAAAATAACTTTCAAAATAAGCTTATTTCCTGTGGAAAGCAGGTGTACACCTTTTGAAATAACCAGCCCATTATTTCAAAACAGGCTTGGTAGTGTGGACTCTGCTTATTTCCAAATAACTCCCCAGTAGTGTAATCCAAGGCTGAGAGTTGTTCCAAAATAGTTGTTCCTGATGAACTCCGTCTGCATATGCCTTTATTCTGCACTAGGAATGCTTTATGATAAATTAGCATTGTAGATTTGGAATAAAATGCACTTTTTCATAGCCTTTCTTAACCCAAATTAATTTGTGTAGTCAAGCACTGATAATCACCATCCTGACTTGTAGTGTTTGTGCATGTGTCACTCCAGAACAGGTTGCATTTCAGGAGCCCTGTATATAAACAGCATACAGCTATTTCATATTGTAAGGCTGTAGCTGTGCTGGTTCCAGGATATTAAAGAGACAAGGTGGGTGAGGTAATATCTTTTATTGGATCAACCTTTGTTGGTGACAGACAAGTTTTTAAGATTGTAAAGTATGTAAGATATTATAGCAATGGAAGATGTTCCAACATCCCCGTTGCTTTGTCTCAGTTCCTCCATTATATTAAAAAGATGGCTAACAACACTTAGCACTCCTATAACACACAAAAGGCACACGATCCAAGACTTTTGTCATATAAAGTCTGGGGCTTGCTGCTATAGTTATAGTCCTGGGCACCACTGCCCGCTGGTCATGTCAGATACTTGCTACAGCACCAGAAACTGAAAGCTGCTGCTGTGTCTCTGTAGCCTTTTGCCAAAAAGTTTCATTTGCTAAGTGTGCTAGCCTGGTATGAAATTTAGTTACAGCCACCTCCTTGTCTGTGGCTGTTTTACCATACCAGACCTGGTCATAGGCAACAGGCTCACCTCTCAGGTACTCAAAGACATGTCTGTTAGTAATGATTTTTTCTCTTTTCTAGAACATTTTCTCTCCAGAATGCACATGGTTCCCTGACTAATTAAATGCACTGAGTGATTCTGGGAAAAGACAAGAAAAATCCAACAAAAGTCTAGTAAATTAAAAAAAATCTCTGGCAGTGAAAATTAAAAATTCCCCGTTGTGCCTGTGTTTGGTACTCCTTCCTCCAACAGAGAATGGAGACTGGCCAGAACCGAGTGGTACCAGCCAGCCAACATTAGACATGTCTAAGTTAAGAAGAAGAGTTATGAAAACTTGTGTGCATCAGTGTTACTGAATAGCTCTGTAGCCTAGTAGTGGTAGCGCAGGAATAATTTGATGAACTAGAGATAGCGCTCCACACTTGCAGAGGAGCAGGCCATTTATGTGCAAAGAAATCCAGATTTGTGTTCGCAGATTACCAGGGCTAAGAGCATTAGTTAAAGTCTAATCATGCCTCAGCAGGAGGAGAGCAGTGCTTCCCTTGACTCATTCGCAGCTGCTCCAGGACAAACAAAGTGAAGTGATGGAAGGTTATGTTGGTTCCTCCTGAACTGGCAAAATGGTAGCTACAGATCAACAGTTAACAGATGTAGGATGTTAGGGGGAAAAAATGAGGGTATTGCTCAGGGCTCTCACAAGCAGAGATACAGGCATGATCTTCAATTGCTGAATAATATGGGGCAGACAACACACATCCAACTGGTAGCTAAGAGTCTTACTTTTAAAAGCAACTGGCAGAACCACAAAAGAAAATACATTGTAGCTCCATGACTCAGAACTGCATGAAGATTTAACTAACCCCTTTAAGCATTCTTTTTGGGTTTCTCAGATGAATGAGTTCTGGGAGCTTCATTTAGGAAGCCTTAGGAGCCAATGGTTCGAATGAAGCCTAAAACGAATTATAGTAATGAGTGCAGAAAATTGAGAGAGCCATCAAGATTTTAATCTAGAACTTCAATTTTACATGCGCAGAATACATAAATTCAATTGAAGTTATCCCATTCTTCATCACAGCACAGATGATGGTTTCGGAATATATGAGCAAAATTTATTCAGATGCTTTTGTTATGGGTAGCTGAAAAAAAGCATGCACTTCTCATTTTAAGCCCATATGTTTTGGTGCATGTTATAGGTTTTCTGGTGCTGGTTTGCTTTGCTCAAACCAAACCAAGTGGCAGAAATCTACAGTTTAAAACTTTCCTAATAGCTCATCCTCAATGAGTAGGGCCACCTTTCAATTTCCACCTACCTATATCTAAGTGAGATGTTTGAAAAGTCACTTTTGCACATGCAGAATATTAAGTATAGGAAGATCAGAAGGTACAATGCAAGCATAGGACTAAATTTTGGAGGTAGCATGTACGAGGCAGGATTTCAAGGCAGCCAGCTTTTCAGAAATAGTAAACACTGTTGCCTGGACAAATTCTGCAATCCTTCAGTTAAGCAAAACTACTGAATTCAAGGAAAGTTAGCTTAAAGGGATTCATTAAATCTTAATGCAATGCTGAGTTTCAAAAGAACCAGATTTCACCCATGATGTGTAAACTTTCTTTACCGCAATTGTTATGTACCTGGCTTTACAGGAAGACAATAGCAGCAATGACAACTTCCAGTTTCTTCTCTTTTACAGAAATTATAAACTTATAAATAGTGTAGTGATTAAAAATTCTATTGGCAAAAAAAAAAAAAAATCAATCAATATTGTCCAAGGAATCTACTCCTATCAAACCTAATGACTCTGGCTTGATTTTCTTGTGAGCAAAACAAGTTAAAAAAAATCTTAGCTGTAGCATACAGGCAAGTTATGTGTGTGTAGCCTTCCCAGCAGTCTGTGTATGTAGAGACACTGAAAAATGGTTGCAATAGATAAAACCTGTTTAGAAAGCATACATATTTCTGCAGTGTACTGAGTTTCATCTCTCAGGATAACAGGTAAAGTTGACAAGGATGTAGCAGTATTGTCCCATTGCACTGTGTTTGTGTAAGGTATTATCTTGGCCCACCAGCATGAACTTGACAATCCATTTTAATTATTTCTTCTGCCCTCAAAGCAATCGCCTTACAAACCAAAAGCAGACATAGGGTACATAGCTATGCTAAGAGTGGACAATGCCCTTCAGAAATATCTGAGAGATCACAGTGGTCCCTTCTGGTCCTGCAATCTATAAAGCTAAAACAAATTGCATTTGGATTTCTTTCTGTGCCTATTTTATGGTTGGGAAGATTAAGCAGATACAGTGAAATCTGAACCTGCCTCTGTACAGCATCATTGCTTTTTGTCATTACAAACCAACCCAAAGGACAGCACAAGAATGGGTTGAAAGTTTCTAGTTTGACTGCAAGGAGAACCCTGCAAAACTGGTAATGCCCAGCAATAAAGTGTTCCAATGTCCAGCCCTGCAATAGCAGGATTGCACTGATAGATCCAAGGCCAAAAGAGACCACTCAATCATCTAATCTGACCTCATGTACAACACAGGCTGTAGCGCTTCTCCAAAACAATTATTGGAGCACATCTTTCAAAAAACCATCTCATCTTGATTTTAAAATGGTCAGTCGTGGAAAATCCACCATGACCCTTGGTAAATTGTTCTAGTGGTTAATTCCCCTCCCCATTAAATGTTTACACCAGATTTGAACAGATCTTCAGGTGCAAGGAGGCTGTAATTCTATCTCATTTATGATTATATAAATGCACTGGTATCACTAG
The DNA here is from genome assembly GCA_019425775.1 of Rafetus swinhoei. Lineage (NCBI taxonomy): Eukaryota > Metazoa > Chordata > Testudines > Trionychidae > Rafetus > Rafetus swinhoei. The sequence goes on along the minus strand of JAFJHL010000483.1, from coordinate 16,113,723 downwards.
GAAACACTTTGATCTGCCATGCAATACCACTAGCTGCAGTAATTACCATCAGCTGAACTTACTTTCTATAGTGACAGGATAGGGTGAGCAGGCCTAAACAAGGTAGCATAAATTGCTTTGAGCCTGGAGAGAACAGGGCATCATTTGCCACTGCCCTTGAATGTGCATTATAACCAAGCAGCCCCACCCTGCCACTACATTCTTTTATATTATCCAAACTTCTAAGACTGATTTCCTGCCATGCAAGGCTCTGCAAATGGTTGGTTTAATACTACAACCTGGAAGGGTGCAGAGCTGCAATAAATGGTTCACATATGTGTTGGTCTCAGGCTTCAGGAGAGGGGCTGGAGAAATCTGTATAGAAGGGGGGTGCAGAGAGCCACTGAACCAAACTGGAAAGGTTGTAGATGGAAACCACCACAAACTACTGCATCTCCAGCACCTATGGGTGCGCCAATGGGTCCTGTGTGGTGTGGCTGGAACTGGGCTGGCCGCTCCAGTGGTGCTCTGGGGGAGGGGGAGGAATAGCAATGGAGGCCACTTACCAATGGCAGGCAAGATGGCGGAGCCAGATCCCCAGCCGGCCACTCCCTTGGTGGTACGGCTGCCCCGTAGTCACTCTGCAGGATAGCTCTCCCCTGCAGGCTCACTGCCCACAGAGGTGGTATAATGATTGTGTCCCTCCTCTCTCTCCCCCGCCCCCCATAACTATCAAATTCCAGGCACATCTCGTTTTCCTGTCACAACCCAACCCTGGCCTTGCTTTAAGAGATAAGAGGAAGTTGCATATCAAATTTAGTAGTGTTAGCTCTTACCATTTAGTAGAAGCTCTTCCAAATGGACACTCAGACATACACACAGATGGACACAAACCTCTAAAATAACATATATGTTAGAGTGAATTGAAGCAGAATTGTGAATGACTTACAGTATTTCCTATTAGCTAGTCTATTGGGAGTAACAGTGGCCCAGGAAGTCTGGTTCAGTAATGAGTTGGGATGGGGAATTTTGGAAACATTCTTTGGGGGTGTAGAGCACTAGCAAGCTGCAACCATTATAAGCTTAGTTATCTTATAAACTTAGTTATAACATCTTAGTCTGGCAGGTAAATGCTCCTGAGATTCTAACCTCTTATTCAGCATACGCAAACTATCTGTATTGGGCATGCTGCATCCTAGGGCTGAGCAGAGATCTCCATGCAATTGCTCCTCCCAGCTGCCGTGTGCAGGGCAGAAAATGTTGCAGGGCATAAAAGCTAATGACAGGCAAGTTTTTCCTTCAACTGTTGCAAAACAGGAAGAAAACAGGCTCCAAATCCATCAAGAATGTCTTGCTTAGAAGTGGTGCTAAAACCCCCAACGATACAGAGTAACCTTGCCATTAGGGCCTGATTTTCAGAAGTACTGGGCACCTATAATACCATCCAAAATCACTGGATCTAAAGAAACTCAGCAACCGATTCTGCTAATCAGGCCCTTTAAAAAGAGTGAGCCTCTGTGTATTGGAAAGCTTGCCTACATTGCGAAGAACCTAGAACAAGGTGCATTTTCTCTTGCTTTAAAAAAGAAGGTTGAAAAAGAAAGATCCTCATCCAAAGAGCAATACTACTAAGGACCTTTGGCCATCCACTACCACTTTTCCCTAGCTAATGTGTGTACAATTAATAATGCAAACAAGGACACACCTGATGTTTTTCTTGCTTAGAGGAAGGTGAATAGTTCCACTCCAAGCCCCACACAAGACAGAAATTCAACCTCAAATGGAAAGTGGGATTTTAAATAAAGAGAGTCATCTTAGCTGGCAGACATACTATATATGCATAGAAATACAGTAACTACAAAAAGTACTTTAAAAGTTAGACTGCTGTTGCCTGCAGGAGATTTGGTCTTTCAAGTGTCATCTACAGAGACCACTGATCTAGAACTTTTGGGAATGGTCTTGAGAGGTTTCCATGTAAGGACATGGCTGTCACCACATCTGCTAGCAGTCTGAGGACCCATCAGAAAATGGCGCCAAGAGCCAGTGCTCCATTTACTTTAGGCTATGGACTTCAGAGGGGTTTAAAATTGAGGGGTTTAAATTTGTCATGTCTGTCTAGAATGAAAAATTCCCAGGCCTCTGCACATGCATTGACAGTTGTAGGCAACAGGGCAATTTCTTTATCCTAATATATTAGCAAACAGAAGCAGCAAGATCTTGTTTGAGAACAAAAGCACTGGTGAACAAGTGAGCTCCAGCTGTAAAACGTGCTCTTAGCTACAACCTGGAAACAGTAACATTTAATGACATTTTTATAAATCCTTCTTTTAAAAAAAAAAAATCAAATCACTAACACCTCGTCTCCCTGCAAACATACCCAGGGGTGCACGTCAAGGAAGCAACAATGGAGCTTTGGTAAGTTACCAATAATAGGCTAGGACCAGTGTTTTATAAATAATAACGATGAGAAATGCTAAACAAGACCCTGAGATGAAGGTGAACAGGACTAAAATCTGCCCAACCACAAGTGGGAAAGAGAAAGAAATGGAAGTGAATGCATTATTAACCAGAGATAACGGCAGGAACTAGGTTGTTCCTGCTTATATTATTAATATAACCATCAAAGGACTTAAATATACAGGAGGCTTTCGACCTGATCCTGCAGGAACTATGAACAGGGGAATAGGGGAAAGAAAATACACAAATGAGAGTTAAGCACAGAGTGGCAATAGCATCCAACTCAAAGGCATAAAACCTCAAAGAAATTGGGGCACGGCAAATGTAGCCTGCAGCTGAGGGAGCAGAACATGCTATGGAAGGAATCCTACTATGGCATCTAGTTAATGACCCTTTTGCATTTCCCAATTAGATTACCAGTCCAGATTGTTTACAGTGCACTCCCCAGAAGAGAGCCAGGTAAGCGCACTGTCCAAAGAAAATGCAATCAACCATTTGCTGAAGACGCTGCTTGCCGAGTGCTCCTTCCTGGTGCCAGGAAGGGAGCTGAAGGAAAAGGTGCAGTATGAAACGTGCTAATCATTCTGTTTTAATTTACATGTGCACATTTTTAAAAACGAGTGCTCTGAGTCCAGTTGGCTTGACAGAGCTGTCCATCCCTTTGTCTTGTAGATTCAGTCTCCAAGCTGACTGTATGGCACATGTCTGAGAAAGAAACCGGCTTCAACACCTTCGCACTTACAGAAACTCACTGTTGGGGGGAAGCTTTAAATCAGACAGTGTTTAAACAATCTGCAGGCATTGACAGAGTCTCTGCACATCTCCCTCACCACAAAATGAAGGAAAGTGGGCAAGGTGGGGAGAGACCTTGAAAAGGTGCAGAAGAGTGGAAAGTTCTGCTAATCTCGGTTTTCCTCCTTCCTCCAAGGATGTTGGGGGAGAGAGGGAGAAATGGCAGGAGTCAGTGGAAGGCAGAAGCTCCTGTGAGGCTCACCGGTGACTCAGTGCTGCTCTGCGGATTGATGATTTGTCACTTCACTGCTGCTTGGATTTAAGGGACAATCTTTGTACCATCTTGTAAAGGAGACCAAAGTGCTAGAAAAGGGAGGGGGAAAAAGAGCAATGAGTCCATGTTAGTGCTAGCAAACAGGCAATGTGTGGTGTTCTCTGCACACAAGAAAGAAGGAGCTCATTATGCAGCGCTAGCATAGAAATGCAGAATCTGCCTCAGAGCTGAGTTTGCACTAAGAGTGTGAACAGGTAACCAGTTAACTGGTTACCCAGGAAGCATCACCCTTACTGGGTGATGCTTACCAGGTACCGGTTGACCAGTGCCCGGAAGTGACCCCCAGCCCCAGAGCAGGGCCAGGAGATGGCAGCAGCCCTCTGGTCCCATCACTGGGAGTGTCAACCTAACATTTAACCAATTAACTGGTTAATCAGTATTTTCTGTCCCTAGTTTGCACTCATATCACTACCCTAAGGAGAACTCTGCCTCATTCTGGATAGAGCTGCTCAGGGTTTGACAGTCTAGGTTCAGTTGTTACATGACAGCTAGTGAAGCAAGGGTTATAAGGAAAGAACAATGAATGATTTACAGAAATACCCACTGAGCTTACCCACATTACCATTATCAACTCCTGTTTTCATGGAAAATTGCTGTAGGTATATGCTGTTAATCTGCAATTAGTATTTTTGGAATCTGCTCCAATAGTAATGTCTGGCAAAACTCCTACTGACTTCAGTGCATGTGTGATCTGGTCCACTGATAGTAACATCTGGCTTGTCATGATTTTGAGATTGCAAAGCATAACAAGTGAAACCACAGATTAAGGCCAACTGTTAATCCTTTAACATGGGTTTATCTTTTGTAGTTTTATTTAAAAACCCATATGATTCCTAATTTCTTTTAAATAGCTCCTGCAGATATAAACAAATGCTTAGAAACCCCAACCTCAGCAGCAGTCTCCCAGTGACCCATAATCAATCTAACCAACCAATAAGAAATAAGGTGAGCAGGACCTTTTGAATTATACAAGAGCAGTTGTGCTTTTCTTTCTATTTAATATATACTAGGGGGCAGTGCCCCCTACTTGCCATGCTCACCAACCCCCATCTCTGTGGGTAGGCAGCCCCAGATCCCCACCCCCCGGCCGCTGTGTGGCAGTCCTGGTCTGCCCCAGCTCTCTCCAAACAGCCTCTGCCCCTGCCAAGGCCAGGCCAGCCCTGGCACTGCCCCTCCTCCCAGCCACTCCCCCCCGGAGGGGCTGAGGCCACCTTGGCCCCAGCCTTCCCCCCTTTACTCCTGATCCTGAGGCCTCTCTGGCTCTTGCCCCTCCCCATGGCTGCCAGGGAGGGGGGCTGAAGCAAGGCTGACCCGGCTCTCCCCCCCCCAGGGTGTGTGTGAGGGGGCTGGGGTGCAGAGAGGGTACGCAGCTTCTGGCCCCCCTAGATCACCAGAGAAGAGATGGAGGAGAGGCCGTGCAGCTCGCAGCTTCTGCCCCCACCCCAGCACTGGGGAGGTAGGGGGAGAAGAAAGGCCACACAGCTCCCGGGGCCGCACGACTTGCAGCTTCACACCTCCCGAGCACAGGGAAGAAGGGGAGGGAAGAGGCTGCGCGGCTCCTGGGTCGTGCGGCTCGTGGATTTGGCCCCCCTTCCTGGAGCACTGGGCGAGGGGGGGGGCGAGAGGAAAGACTGTGCTCCCCCTCCCCCCAGGGAAGGAGGCTACTCCATGGCCTCCCCAGGCTCTGTGCAGCAGCCAAGCACTAGAGAAAGGGGAGGGAGGGTGGAAACAGTTGGGATGCAGAGTGACGTGATGATGTCACTCTGTCGTCCCACAGGAAAAGATGTGTTTAATATAGAGAGAGAGAAGAGACACATTCAGAAAATGGTGGCTGTTTCCTGAAGCCATCTATCTTTAAAAACAAAAAAACAAAAAAAAACAAAAAACCAGGGTTTGTTAGGCAGCAAGACGATGGGTCACAATCTGTAATCACACATGGTTCTCTTTCATTGAGCATTTAACCCAACATCAGGAGCCAGACTCCCAATGGCCTCATTATCATTTCAAAGTAATAGCTCCCTCAATCTACTGACAGGCCAACAAGCTTAGAATGTGGCATGCTTCTGATGTAACCTGCCATCTGAACATGGGCTACTTTATTTCCTATGTACTGAATTGCTCGGTATGTCTCCTGAAAGTATTAATATTCCAAAAAATCGAGAGTTTTTTCTTAATTGCACAAAATCATAGATCTTTTTGAGCAGTCTGAATTCAAGCATCTGGAGTGCTGATGTTTTGCATCTCAGTGCATGATCTGACCCATCATAGGCTGTAAACTCTTAATACAGCAGGGCAGATTTAACTCAGATGGCACAGGGCTAGTCTACAGCAGTGCAGTTGTGTGGCTGTAGCACATCTGATGAAGATGCGCCATACCAAGGGGCGAGAGTATAGTACATAACAGAACTGCCTCAGTGAGAGGTGGTAGGTATGTTGTCAGAAGCACTGTCCGGGCACTTAGGGAGGTAGAAGTTATGTTGCTCAGGGCATGCGCAACACAAGTTATACAAACAAATGATAACACAGACAGGCCCTCTGCCTAAAGCCCACGCTAATTATTAGAGCTCAGAATGTAAGCTAATCACCTAACAATGTAGCACGCCTTTCCCTCCCATGCTCCCCAAGAGAAGAACTCTGCTCTAGGTTGGTCCACCCCCTCTTAGGAATATGCTGCAGAGCCAGAAAGCAGCTGAATTATGAGCCTGGTAAGACTGTGAAGACACCCATGGAGGTGAACACATCAGCACCAGAAGAATTAATGGGCCATAAAAATCAGGGAGCCTCTATCCTCCAGAGAAGAGGCTGAATTTGACATGGGTGCCCATGCTGCATACCTGGTTCAAATTCTTATAGCTTAAAAAGGAAGTGAAGGAATAGAAGGATCAGGCCATTTTCCTTACCTGGACTGCAACATAGGCAACTCCGAGGTAGGCTGCTATACAGAGAGCCAGAAGCAGGTCAAAGATAGCTGGTTTGACCCTGAAATGGACCGACAAAGGGTGAGGTCACCAAGGGAACTACAGCCCTAAAGATAGACATAGACCCAACCCCACCTGAAGGGAAATACACACCTGTACGCGTTCATCACCTGCTTCAACTGGTCGTAGAAAACAAACTCAGGGTCCCTGTGGAAAGAACGAGCTCTTCAGATTGTGCAACATTTCTGGGCACTGGTTCCAGCAGAAATAAGAAGCGCTCCAGAGCTCACTCATCTCCTGTCTCCCTTGCCATAAAAGCAAGCAACCCATGACAGGCAAACGTGGCAGTCGCACATACCACTGGGCCAGTTTACAGCTCTCAGGAGTTACCCGGACAAACTAGTATACTTCTTCTATCCAACTAGAGAAGAGAAACCTTGCAAAGCTGAAGCCTATTCCCAAGGGGGCAAAATGCTGTTTATTCACACACAAGACAACTCATTGCCCCCTGTTTCCACACACATGTTCAGCTTTCTCAAAGAGCAGGTGCCCTGGAGACACCTTATTGGGCTCACAAGCATCTCCCTGCCAAGTAGCTAACTCAGGACAAGAGACTGCCTTTGTTCACAAGCAGACAATGCTCTCCTGGAGCCAGAAGACGGTTGCTCCTGTCACTGCATTCAGACGGGGACACCAATATCTAGCAAGGTGGACTTCTGGAGGCAGAGGGGGCTGAGCAGTGAAAAAACAGGTACTCCCTCTTCTCATGGATAAAGCTTGGACTTATCATTACGCCCACTGGAATTTTTGAGAGTGCCTTAAAGGTGGTAGAATTTCCCTTAAGGGCACGTCTAGACTACCCTCGGCTTCCGGAAGAAGATATGCAATTTTGGCACAAATTTGCATATCTTCTTTCGATCCCTTTTTCGGAAGAGGTATTTTCGGGGGGGGGGAGCAGTCTAGACAGGGTTTTCACACAAACCCCCCTTTTTCGAAAGAACCCTGTAAACCTCGTTTTTTGAGGAATAAGTGTTCTTTCGAAAAAAGGGGGGTTTTGCGCAAAAACTGCCGTCTAGACTGCTTTTTTTCCCCCCAAAAAAAACCTCTTCCGAAAAAGGGATCGAAGAAGATATGCAAATTTGTGCCGAATTTGCATATCTTCTTTCGAAAGCCAAGGGTAGTCTAGACGTGTCCTTAGAAAATAAAGAACATGTGCCCACATTGTCCATGGCCAGCAGGAAAAGGGAGTACAGTCACCTCCATACTGAGAACACCGAGAAGCTGCTACTCAGAAGACAGGGATGAAGCGGAAGGGGAAGTCAGTTTAATTATGCGAGGAGCACAAAGTATCTCCATTACCGTTTATCAGCCTTCACGTGATGCTGCTTGACATCCTTCAAATAGCGGCTCATGTAATATTCTAAGGTGTTGAGGAAGGTGCTGTCTTTATCTACAAGCTGGGCAGCTCTGGGCTGACTGGTCAGCCAGTCCATCACTGACTCCAGCTGTTCCTGCTGAATCTGCTGGAGAAAGAGGACACCAGGGAGAATTAGACAAATTTATGCTGCTGATCAAAGGTTTCCAAGAGCACTTTACTCCCTCCCGCCCCAGGCAACATCTATGACCCCTGCTCTCTTACCATCTGCTCTGTGAAGATTTGCAGGTCAGCAGGCGCTCCCTATGAAGATAGAAAAGGGATGCAGTGATGAAAGCCAGCATGGTGGCAGAGACAATCTGGAATAGGGATGTAAATTCCCATTTAAATAAAGTTAAGCAGTTAAACTGTATGTTTAACTGGTTAACCCTGGAGGGCCAAGCCAGGCCCACCACAATGCACCGTGAACATGAGGCTGCTCCGGCCCACCTGGGCTGCTTGTTAACTGGTTACCCCAGCAAGCATACCGGTAAGATTAATGCTTACCAGGTGACTGGTTAACCCTTTACATCCCTAATCTGGAAAGGCCTGGCCAATTGGGTGCCTGTAGGGGGACACTCATACCTTCTCAGTTAGGTTGTAGATGACCCGAGTCAAGGCCTCAGCAATGATCCTGGTGTTACGGGTAAGAGTCTTCGAGTCAACTTGTGACCTAGACGAGAAGGGAGGCACAAGTCTGGCTATGCTAACAGCTGTCTCTTGGGAAAGCTCTTTTCACTCATACAACTGTGGTGAAACTTCACTCATGGAGGAGGAAGAATAGGGCACCCAATCAAAGCAGAGTTACAGACTGAACACCCCCAGCTCTTGGTCTTGATTTCTCAAGAGTTCCTGATATGCTACCATCATTGAGAACATTAAGATACCAGACCAACTGTGCTTATAAAGTACCACTAGCCCACGGCTGGCCTGAGCCATTCGTGCACCCCGGGTCCCGGGAGCGCGGCCCCGCCCCAGGCGTCCGGTGCATGTGCAGCCCGGCCCCCGCCCGGTCCGGCAGCCCCGCGTGGCACCCCCTACAATGGGGTGCCCTGGGCGGTAGCCCGGTCAGCCCGTAGCTTGGGCCGGCTCTGCACTAGCCCAAATGTCCATGCCACCACTGAACTTCTGCTGGTGCCTTCCCTCAGAGCCACTGACCTCACATCCATGATGCTGTTGCGCAGGCCGTCCCGGTGGCTCTCCAGGTGGGAGATGGTGAAGGCAGGCAGGCGGCGGATCGCAAAGCGTTCATGCTCCCATGCCAGCATGTCCTCAGCCAGGTTTATCTTCTTATGCACCATGGAAAATTTCACTTCTGGAAACTGGCTGGCGACCACCTGTGGAAGACGACATGCAGCCCAGGAAAAGGATGACCAGGAACCATGTTCTGACCCAGACTGCAGTTCTAGTATTATTGATGGCAACACCTCCTTCTCCCGGCCTATTCCAAGGGTATGTTTCTGCCAACATCCTTCAGGAAGGACTGGTTAAGGCAGAAGCACCTGGAAAATATGAAGCAACCCTGGAAACCTGGTTCACTATTAAAGCAACGTTCTGCAATCACCAAGCTGCTGAGGCAGCCATCTGTGGCAGGAGCTGGCTAGTCAGTTCTTACAAGCAAGAAGCTCTATAAGGAAACATTGTACTAAAGAAAAGGAACTAACACCATCTGTTCCACATTGGATTTCCAAATGATAGAAAACTCCTTGCACCAAATCAAGGCCACCAGACAGGAGACTTCATCGCTTTTAGCCATAACTTCACATGCTCTCTGCTTTATGAAAGCAGAAGAGCTCCCCATAGCTACTCACCCCTAAATGCCCAACCATGCAGCACATGTGCAGCCCGCCCACCCCAACAAGCCCAGGAAAGTTGATGCGTATCATTACCATCTCTAACTCCCTCAGAAAAGCATGCTGCAGGGTCCCCTCCTTCGGAGGTTTTGAGACGTGGAGGTGAAGACCTTTCCCTCTGCCCAGCGTGTCCAGGCACAGCACAAAAGCCACATTATCCTGCAGCAAACTGGAATCTGAAACAGATGTATCCAAACCCATGAATCAACTCCACTCCATGCTTTCAGGGACTTGAAACATGGGCAGAACATATGATGCGAAGGTCTCTCTACATTGCTCAGGTATTACAGACCCACAGTAAGGGTATGTCTACACTTGCACCCTAGTTCGAACTAGAGATGCAAATGTAGGCATTTGAAATAGTCAATGAAGCGGGGATCTAAATATCCCGCGCTTCATTAGCATGATCTTGCAGGCACGTTACTCCGATCAACAGCTGTTTCAAAAGTGAAAGTGCACGCTGGGATGCATTAGTTCGAACCAAACCCCTTGGTTCGAACTAACGTTACTCCTCATTTTTTGAACTAGGGAGCAAGTGTAGACATACCCTAAGAAGGCCAGTATGCACCCTACTCTTCCCTTACAATAGCTGCAATACAAATATCATGGAAGATACTGTCCTATACTTTATTACAGTAGGTCAGTATGGATTCAGCTGATATTAAAAGCCCATCCAACAATACAAAATGTGCACATAGGCCAGGGATCGGCAACCTATGGCACGCAAGCCAATTTTCAGTGGCATGTGAGCCTCCCCGACAGATCCATACGCCAACCATATGGAATTGTCCTGATTTTAACGGCCAAGGCTCACGTGACACAGTAGCCTTCTCCCCACTCCTACCTCCCCTGCAGAGCATGTAGGCAGCTCCACTGGAACTTGGCCAGTGGGCAGCTGGGCCGGCTTCCAGTGGTACGCATTTTCTGGCCACTCCACCACCTACTGCCCCCGATCCAGCCACACCGCCTCCTCCTCCTCCTCCAGACTGCTTGTTGGTACAGCGATTGCTGACGGTGGGAAGGGAGGGCAGGCCCAAGGTAAAACCCGGTGTGAGCTGCTCCTGGACTGCCACGCCTTGGAGCTGCTGCTTCAGCCCCGGTAGGGGTCATGACAAACCCAGCTGGGGCACTGCTGGGCGGGGCGTACTCGGCAGGTGTCTTCTGTGCACTGCCACTCTCTCTCCCCACCCCCAATCCCTCCCCACCCTGCTGGGGAAGCAGCAGCACACTGTCTGGAGGCTTTCCCTGCTGCAAGGGGGTGCGAAGCCAGGTTAGCGACCCCCTTGTGCCCAGACACACCCCAATCCCCCTCACTCACTCCCCTCCCCCCGCCAATACCCCACACCCCCAGCTTGCTCCAACACCCTCCCTCTTGGCCACACACTGCACCCTCCCTTGCTCCTATTCCTTCCCCCTGGCCAGACACCCAACTCCCAGCCTATTTCTGCACCCTGCCTCCCACCCAGACCTTGCAACCTCTCCCCTTTCTGCGCCCTACCTTCCACCCAGATCCTGCACACCATCCTTATCTCACACACTGGCAGCCCTGTCCCTCACACTGAACCCCCTCATTTATGTCCCCACCCCAGAGACTAAAGGAGTCCATAAAATCCACTAACTCTGGACACAAATCAGATATCTGAAAAGGCAACACACAGAAACCTGTTGGGGAACATTTCAACTTGCCCGGGCACTCATTAATGGATCTCAAAGTTACCGTATTGTTTCAGGACAATTCCACAAGCCAACTACACAAGGATGCCTTAGAACATAACTTCATTTACAGGTTTGATTCATATCACAAAGGTATGAATAAAGACATTGGCTACATGGCACGCTACATTCCACATCCTAATGACATAAAAAACCGAACTATGGGTACTTAAGAACAATTAGCACCTTCTCTATCAGCTTCATGTAGCACCAACACTAACTATTTCTTTCCCCTTTTTATCCTTCTTTTTCCTCCCCTTCCCCCCCATCCCCCATTTATTTAGAAACTGGACCTTTATAACTCCATTCATCTGAAGAAGTGGGTTATGTCCACGAAAGCTCATGATACCATCTACATGTTTTGTTAATCTCTAAGGTGCTGCAAGACTAACTTGGCTACCCCTCTAAAGCTCTGAAACCCCAGAAAAGTAAATCTGATATATGGGAAGCCCTGAACCTCAGTCCTCCCTGTCCCTTCCCCTCGCCCCATGGGGCTGGAGCGCCAGAGGATTGAGGTGTCTCCGTTGAAGGCCACATCAGTGAGAGTTGGGGGGTTTTGAGGAGTTTTTTTGCTTCTCACTTGTGTGGTTCCCAACTGATTTTTCTGTGGGTCAGCGGCCCCCAACTTAAATAAGATTCCACATGCCTGCCATAAAGAAAACATTGAAACCTTTTGTGTTGGACAAATTAATATTTTACTTTATTTAAAATGAAGTTTGATAAACTAATGAGAAAGTTAAAATGCTTAATCTGTTCCATAATTTAAATTAAACTGTTCTCCCTAGCTGCAGCTGGTTCAGTAAATAGGGTCACCAGCCTGCCTCTGTCTTTCCCCTTCCCCTCATACACAGATCTGTAAACAGAAGTGAATAAGTTAAATCTTGGCACGCCATTTCTGAAAGGTTGCCGACCCCTGACATAGGCAATAAAGCATATATTCTGAGACTCTCAAAGTGCTTTACCAAATATTAACCCACATAACCCCATAGGGGTAGATCACTAAGAATATATCTTGATTTTTGAGGGGAAACATGAAACACAACAGCTAATGACACAGCAAATCAGTGACAGGGTCAGGAAAAGAACCAAACTCCTAATCCCAATCCTGCTCTAAACACTAGTCTGGGGGGTCCTTTTTGCATACCCACAGAAGACAACAGTTTCTCTCTGGGACGTGTATTGCTGGAGGGGACCACTGCAGGCCCATTTGCCTAGTCCTGACACATATACCTCTCATGTCCCTAGCATTTTCCTTAACCTTCCAGCTTCCAGAGAACCACATTCTCCCCAGAGAGCACAGGACACATACAGCGGGCTAGTGTTTAGCCCTCAAATGACACCACAGCCCCTGAAGTTAGACAACCCACCCGCCTCCCTATCCTAATTTATTATAGCACAAAGAGTGGAAGTTTTCATTTCTGAAATTGCTCCCCTCCAGCTGAGCTTGCAGGACAACACTCTGCTCACATTCTAGGTGTCTGTCTCACCTGTGTGATCCAAGTTGTCTTCCAACCACCTCTTGGTTCCTTGATAGTTAAATTTGCCTCCTCCAGATGCAAAGAACAACAGATTATACCTGCCCACCAAGACATGGGGAAATTATAGTTAGCAGAATTCTTGGCTGTGGTGGCAGCATGCCCAGCCTCAGAAGAGGTAAAGAACAGTGCATGGCACTTTGCCCAAAGACTAACTTCTGCTCTGAGCTGCATCCTGTTAAGCACCCCTAAGTAAAATCACGAGTGTTTTTACTTTACATACCATATGCACTTGACTGCAACATCTATACAAGAATAGCATAAAATCCACATCCTAACAGAAGGCAAGGAAATGCCTGCTGGAACACACAGTTCTTACTGAATATTTGGCACTTACACACTTTACATTTCCAAGACACTGTAGAGCCATTAACTAATCCCTTCTCCCAACAGTCCTGTGATGTAAGTGTCTCTAGCTTCCCTTTGCTGATGAGGAAAACCAGATGCATGCTGAAGAACTTGCCACAAGCCACATAGCAAGACAGTGGCAGAGCAGGCATCAGAGTACAAGAATTCCTGGCTGTTATCCTACCCTCAGTCCACTAGATCATGCAGCCTCCACCTTACACAAAGCATAAACAGATAAGCCGCTGCAAGGAAAAGATAGGAAAGAGCATGATAATTCATGAACAGCAGATGTATGGAAATAGAGCTTGTAGTAACAGTGCACAGGCAACTTGGTTTAACCATGCCAGCCCAGTCACTGTGCTAAAGGACTCTGCATGTAGAACACGTCACATCTGCGGGATTCTTAATGAGTCTCTCTCACAGCCAAAACTCGTTCCATGAGCCCACTCCCACCTATGCTCTCCAGTGGAGAGAGCAGCTTCTTACCCAGCATGGGTACGTTTGTAGGTGTAGAGTCGAGAAAAGAGCCGGGCCAGCTCCAGCAGCACAGAGATGCCACTGCCATTGGAGTCTGCACCATGCGACAGCCACTGTAGAAAAAGCACAGGAGAGGTAAAGACACAGGTATGTGATGGCACTATAGGACAGCTTCCTTGCAACACACAGACCTTACAGGCCCCTTACACACCCCTGCCCGACCCCTAGCAAGAGGGAGGAGAAGAGGCAGGTACATATGTGCTGGGACGCAACCAGTTAACAAAAACAGAGAGCTGCAGGAAAAATAATACTTACTGGGGCCACTCCAAAGGAATCATAATGGGCAACTATTACAATGGTAGGCAGGTCGTCTCCTCCCAGACCAGTCAGCCTCCCCTGGAGAGGGAACACACAGGATCATTACCCAGCATCCCCTCCTGCATTACTCTATTGCCTGTAGTGCAGGGGTACAACAGACCACTCCTAACCATCTCCCCAGTGCAGAATCATACTTCCACTGATTTCCAGCAATAAGTTCTTAACCCGCTTTCTGGTTTCTGAAGCCAGAAAGGTGGAAAAGCTCCTCTACTACTTGGCTAAAAAATCTCTCCTTTCCTCTGAGGTTTTAACACCACACCACTCAGTGAAATCCCCATACGGAATGGGCTTTCCTATAAATATTACCAGCCTAGATCCCAGTTCTGATCCATCTAGAACTCACCTCCAGGCTGGTTATGAGCCAGTCACTGACAGCCTTGCTCTGAGCCCCACTTGTAACCATCTGGAAGCCATTGGCCGTTGCTGTGTGCAGCAGAACTAGGAACAAAGAATTCACTATATTGTGAGGGGAAAAAAATCTTATCCCTTGAATTCCCTTCCCAGCTGATGCAAAGTCTAGCTAAGCCCATCACCTTTATGGCTCAGTTTATGTTTCCACATCAGAATGAAAATCTAGTGACAAAGCATTTTAATTCTGTTAAAAAAAAAAACTCAACAAATGTTCACCCCAGTATCCAAAGGGTGTTACAAATAATTAAGCCCAACACACTTGACAGACAGATAAAAATGAATGCCATTTACAATGAAGTAAATTGAGGAACGTAAGTGTTTAAGTTACTTGCCCAAGGACACAGAGTGATCAGTGGCAGGGCCAGGAATAGGGCCAAAGAGATGTGACTCATAATAACCTGCTATAACCACTAATAAAACACAACTTCTCACCAAATTTTACTGAATTTGGGCCCTACAATGTTGCAAATGAGATGAAACTGAAATAAGGATTTGTACAGAACAATATTTCTAACTCATGTCTCTCCAAGTAAAATAATAATACAGCCTTTATATAGCCTTTTCATTCACAGATCATTATCTCCAATTTGCAGATACAGAAAGTAAGATCACGAAAATTAAGTGGTCTGTCCAAATGACACAGTAGGCAAGCTAGGAATAAAACTCAGAACTCCTGGAGTCTATTGCCCTAGCCATTAGACCATGCTGCGTTTCCAGAATTTTGCAGAAACATCTGCCTACCATTCAGAGGGACACGTGACTAAGGAACATTATTTTGGACCATTTTCTTCCTTTCAACTCCCTCCTTTTATTGCAACTCACCTTCAGCAGCAGAAGCTGTACCTTGCGATGTAGAAGCAGCCTGTGTTTGATCATAGATGGAGAGCAGCTCTGCATCCTCAACTGCAAAATAGACTGGCACGATGGTTTCCATGGCCAGCATTTCTGGCTCTATCTCCATGAATTGCTGAGAATTTAGGAGGAGAGGGGCAAACTTAGGCTTCATTAAACTTGCAAGGAGGCAAGCAATCTAATGGCCAAAGCAGAGGGCATAAATCAAAGTTTTAAAGTTAACCTTGACAGAAACCCACATCAAACCACAATGGGGAGTTTCGGTCACTATATTGTACCTGAATCTTTGCTCCCTTTCTCCACTAACATCACCACTCTATCTGGAGGGATATTTACCCGGACAACATCCTGTGGTACTGCTGACATGGCCTTGGGCAAGATGATCACCACGGCCCCAGCTGACTGGCGGAGAGCCTTTTGGTACTGCTCATACGAGAAATCCACGAGCCGCATCATCACGCAGCGGCGGCTCAGAACGTCCGCCTCTACAGTCCGGGCCTCTGTGTTTAATACCGCATTCCTGGTGCCTGCCAGGAAGAAGCAGAGGATGAGATCTAGCTAATGATCTTGTCAATACCAGCATCCCGCTCCCAGAGTGCTCTTTATGCTAAACAGCCTTGATTATTTCCATGGTCATCAGCAGAGACAGATATTTGTAATCACTGAAGTTATTCCTTTTTCCCTTCCCTATTTCTTTTTGGCACCCTCAGTTTTCCCCCTTCCCTATGTGGGTTACATAGTAATCTTCATATCTACATCAGTTATAACCAGATTTGTGGAACCATGTTCTGACATGCTCACCTGACCCAATTATTGATACAGTACAATCAAATCCACATAGTAGGATTCTCCTCCAGCACAGTGATAGATTAGATCTGTTTGCTTCTCTGCACCTATCATCTATATATGTATCCAATGCTTTCTGGGAAAATCTGGGAAGCAGATTGTCCAGTCAGCTGCATCTCTGGCTTTGGGAATAGCTTGCCTAAGAGCACAGAGGTTAAGCTAAATGGAAATGCTAACAGATAGCACAGTTTGAGAATATATGAAATGTGGCTATACATGCACAAGTTACACAGAATATAAAATCAAGAAGTTTGGAATGGTAGAAAATTGATAAGGGAAGAAAAGAGACAGAAGGAGAACTCTATGGTCAGGAGAGTTAAGGACAAAAAGCAGTTCTTTAACTATATTAGGAATATTCTGAAAGTGGCTTTGGTCCATTACTAGATGGAAATGGTAGAATTATAATAATATGGAAAGGCAGACGTGTTCAGTAATTATTTCTGTTCTGTATTTGGAGAAAAAACAGATTATATCATCTCATCATAAGGTGATAAGATTCTTTCCGTTCCATTGATACCTCTCTGCAGGATGTAAAACAGAAGCTACTAAAGTTAGATTTTTTTTAAAACAGTAGGTGTCCCAATAAGCCACATCCAAAAATTTTTTTAAAGCTGGCTGATGAGCTGGTTGGGACATTAATGTTGATTTTCAGTGAGTCTTGATGCACTGTCCAAGAAAACTAATGTGGCAATTTTTAAAAAAGGTAAACAAGATGAGCCAGGCAATTATAGGACTGTTAGGCTGACATTGATCTCAGGCAAAGATAAGAGGGGCTAATATGGGACTTGATTAATTCAAATTAAGCAAGGCTAATGTAATTAATGAAAATCAACATAGGGTTATGGAAAACGACTCGTGTCAAAATAACTTGTAATATTGTCAAAAAAAGATGTCAGATTTGACTGATAAACGTAACAGAGTTGATATAATATATCTAGTCCTCTCTAAGGCATTTGACTTGGTATCACACAACAATTTGATTAAAAGAACTAGAAAGATATTAATCTAACATGGCACATGCTAAATGGATTAAAAACTGGCTAACAAAGGGGCTTCAAAATTAATTGTAAACAGGGAATCATCATCGAGTGGGTGTGTTTCCAGTGGGGTCCCCTACTTAAAAATATAGTGCCCCGTTCTATAAGTCAGGCTGACTTAAAAACACTAACACCATGCCAAAAAGCCACATGATGTCAGTATTTTAAGTCACTGTGCTTGAACCTGGCAGTACCCCAATTCACATTAGTCTTGCCTGAGTTGACTGTGAAGGTCAAGTCTAGAACTGCTTATGGTTAACATGTGTCCATAGAAAAAAGACCAAACCACTTTCCAACATAAGCACAGTTCTTCATGGTTTATGCCCCAATGATGGCAGAACATCCGAGAACTGCATTATACATTTACACAATAGTGTTTAAACATGGGTTTTACTGGCAGAGTTTCACCACGGTTTCCCTGAGCAGTGGGAGCATAAATTTGTATTCTTCCTGAGAACTGCACTTCATGCCCCACTGCACCAAGGTGTATAGCATAGTGTGTAATAGGGCTGTGACTGGGTAACCAATTAACTGGTTACCTGGTGCCTAGGAGCAGCCTCTCCCCCACTCGCAGCCCCCCAGCTCCAGCCCCACTAGGCCCACTGCACACAGAGCTGGTAGCCCTGTGGGCTGCTCCAGCCACACTGGAGTGGTCCCCCACCAGGGATCCTGCTTAATCAGTTATCTCAGGGATCGGCAACCTTTTCAAACCAAAGAGCCAAACTACATCAAAATTCCGATCAAGTGGTCAACAAAGAGCCATGTAAGAATGTCCAGCTGCATGACGGAAAAGATACAACTTCTTATTATTATAATTGACATGATGATTAATAATAGCATAAATTAAATGTACTCACAGACTTTATTTAATGGGACTTCTGCTGCTGCATCTTTTCACACATTCCTTTGAAGTTTACATCATAACTGGTCAAATTCATGTTCATGCACACATTCAGGCTACAAGCGTTTTTAAAATTCTGAATTTTTCATTTTAATTTAAAAAGTTGCATGTATTTTGGGAATGACCAAAGAGTCATATTTGGTTTCATACTGAGCCATATTTGGCTTGAGAGCCATAGGTTGCTGACCCCTGAGTTAACTGGTTAATCTTAACGTTTAAGCGGTTTGGGCTTCCATACAAAACAAGCTATAGAATTTTATCCAGTCACCCCTGCTTTAGCCCAGCTAGTACAGACCACTTCCCCTGTGCAGTGCTACACAAACAAAGGGATCTATACTAGTGGATCAGCTTGTATGATCAGAGGGGCCTCTATCTATAATACACCTCGCAAACAAATAAATCTGCCCATGCTCATCAGAAAAAATCATGTAACAATCATAGAATCATAGAGCTGGAAGAGACCTCAGGAAGTCATCAGGTCCAGCCCCCTGCCCAAGGCAGGCCCAATCCCAACTAAATCAACCCAGCCAGGGCTGTGTCAAGCCAAGACTTAATCCTGAAAGAAATGCCTGTTTAAACATGGTTTGAACTAAGGATGCTAAGTAATGGTTAATTGACTACTTGATAAGCACTTCTGCATTCCTCCTTTGAAATGTACAAGAGCTGTGCAGCCAGAGGCCAGCAGGAAGTCCCGCTGACTCAGGCGTGCCAGCTTTGAAATGTACAAGAGTCCCCAGCAGGGGCTCTTGTGCATTTCAAAGCAGCAGCGCCCTCACAGAGTCCCCCGCTGACCCCAAGTTCCATGCTGCGCTGCCGATTTGAGCTATGCAGCGCTGCCCCTTTCAAATGCCACCTCAGCGTTTCAAAGGGGCAGCACCGCACAGCTGAACCCCAGATCAGCTGTGCGGCGCTGCTGCTTTAAAGTACCCCCTCTTCCCCACCCCTTTGCTGCCTCTATCTGAAAGAGGCAGCAAGGGGGAGGGGGGAATCGACTAGTCGACTGACTATCCGATAAGCATTTGCTTATTGGCTAGTCGACTAGTCCTTAACATCCCTAGTTCGAACTAGCATATTTTGATCCCAGCATGGACTTCTGCAGCATGAGCTCAACATTGTAATGTCAAGAGAAAACAAGAAAGACCTGCCTTTTGTAGCTTTTCAGAGGAAATTAAATATGTATATAGTTATTTTCAGGGCTCGCTGAACTGCGGCGAGCCCCGCTCGCCAGCTGCGCTGTCCGGCGATGTGCGCATGCGCAGATCGTTCTGTGCATGCGCAGATTGCCCGAACCCGGCTCTTCCGGGTTACAATCTACTCGCCACGGGCGAGTAGATTGTATAATTTGTCCAGCCCTGGTTATTTTTAATCTGAATAATTTTTTACACAGTATTAGAAGTAAATCAAATGCTGTTCAAAACTAGGAATGCCATCATGTAAAGAGTTAATCTGGTCAACTACATGCATTTACCTCCCCTTGCTGCCTCTGTATCAGAGGCAGCAAGAGGGGGAGCGGAAGCTGGTGCCTTTGAGGAGCTAGCTTTTAAACTGGCACCCCACAAGCACCAGACCCGCCTGCTCTCACCCCACCCCCACACTGCTGCCTCTAATAGAGAAGCAGCAGCATGGAGGGTGGGAGGATAGGCTGGAGCCAATAAGCATGGGGAGCTGGCTTTCAATCCAGCTCCCCATGCATATTGGCTCCCATGGACCTGCCTGTCCCCCCTCCCTTGCTGCCTCCTACAGAGGCAGCTGGGGGGAGCTGGCATAAAAGCTGGTTCCCCCCAGCGCCACTTATCCCCCTCCCCCGGGTTGCTGCCTCTGGGAACTATCAAATAGTTGTGTAACTGCTAAGATTTCATGCAGTTACACAACTATTCAGTTACACTAGGGATGTTAAATTTCAATTAACTAATCAAATAGTCGATGTTTCCATCGATTACTCGATTAGTCAATAAGGACTAGCACA
Source organism: Rafetus swinhoei (assembly GCA_019425775.1). Taxonomy (NCBI): domain Eukaryota; kingdom Metazoa; phylum Chordata; order Testudines; family Trionychidae; genus Rafetus; species Rafetus swinhoei. The sequence goes on along the minus strand of JAFJHL010000483.1, from coordinate 16,093,572 downwards.
CCGGTCCGCCTTTGAGTCCCAGTGGGGACTCTTGTACATTTCAAAATTGGAATGCCACCACAGCAACCCCTCCCCCTCCCATGGAGCTAGAGGGAACCGGTTTTTAAGCCAATTCCGCCCCCAGCACCTCCTCCTCTTCCCCCCTCTTTGTGATAGAGGCAGCAAGGGGAGGGAGGAAGTGACTAGTCGATTAGTTGCTTACATCCCTAGATTACACTATATCTAACATCTCTATTCTTAGCCCGATTCAGGCTCAACCTTTTAAAAAACTTAGTTGATCCCGCTGGAAAGGAATTTGAGGGTTTGGAACAACAAAAAGTTTTTGCCCCAAAGGACATCTGGCCTCAGTACACAGAGAATGGGAACATTAGCTACCTAAAGCATTTAGCAAGGGACAAAGGGAATACACAATTCACTCAGCTTAAAGGGCCCAGAAAAAGAAACAGCATTAAAAGTTAATCGCAAGCATCTTAAAAATCAATATGCTGTTTTTCTAAGAGTCCAAGACTTGGAACAAGAGAGATGTTGTGAACACTGGCTTGGATTTAATATTCTTACAGCTGAAGTCAAAGCCAACTGAAATTTGTGTGCAGTGCCTCCTGTTAAATCTGCCTGCAAAGACTGAGTGCAGTCTGAAGAAATACAGCTCAGTATCTCCATGAGAGAATAGAACTATGACCTAATGAATGTATCAAGAATGGACATTTCAACATTGGCAACGATTAAACTCTGGTTCAAAAACAACGACAAGAATGTAGTTCATTCATATATCTCATAGGCCAATATCAGACTGGGGGGAGAACTTACAAGGTACATAGATCTAGCCAATATTATTTCCCCTTTACTGCTGTTTAATCTTACGGAATTTCAGAAAGATCTGGAGATTCAATCCCCAACATGCTATGACACAAATCAGGGGCTGTATTTCAGGATTTCAACAAATGGCTGAAGCTTTAAACTACAATGACAAAAAATTATAAAACCCACATGGAAGCAGCATATAAACCCTAATTTGGAAGACGACAGCTAGGTGACTGACCTCTTAGAAACAATTCTTCATTCTTTGTTAATCAGTGTGGAGGGAGGAGGAAAAAAATTATAACACTTCAATTCATGATGGAAGTTATATTTTTTACTCAAGACAAGACATTTAGCAACCAAAATACTATATATCTGAGAAAGTTTGTATGTTCAAGAACTCCTCCTAAACAGGAAGAGCTAGGACACCAAATTTGGTATACAGCTCCCTTTTATCATAATTTATAGTAAGGTAAGAGTTTGGTTCATAGAATACTAGAACTGGAAGGGACTTGGAGAGATCATCAGATCCAGTCCCTTGCCCTCATGGCAGGACCAAGCACTGTCTAGATCAGGACTACTCAACATGCAGCCCATGGGCCATTTGTGGCCCGCAGGGTAGTTTGGGTTTACGCAGGGCTCAACACGCAATCCACAGGTAGGTTCCTTTGAACATGGCCTCCACTGGGAACATGCTCCACAAAGGCGAGTCAATATAATGATCTTCTGTTGATATGCATTTTAGTAGTTAAATTCCTGGACAGTCAATTGCTCATTCAAAGTGCTGTCATATGAAAATCAGGTAAATATTGCATTTTATTAATATCAGCAGAACTGACTTAAATGGGGCCTGCGTGTTGTGTAGTCTTGCCTTAATTTTTGTATTCATGCCCATCAGTGTGACAGAAGCCATTTGCATATATTTGCATGTATACGCAACCACACTTAAGTTGCGAACCTCAGCATGTGCTGTATGATTGTGGCCCCTAGGGCTTCCAAAGTTGAGTAGACCTGATCTAGACCAGTGTTTCTCAACCAGTGATACAAATATCATTGGGGTACTCAAGAGAAGTCTGGGGGAGTATACACAACTGAAATTTGGAGAAAACCGAATTTCTGTTTTAAGTTTGACAGTGCTTTGTTATTTTTGTACTTTTTACACCCAAAAATTTCATCACCCACCTGGCTACGCTTAAACAAATGTGTTGCGATGGTAGAAAAAAGTGTGTGTCTGAAAACTGTAGATACTGGGGGTACTTCTAATTGTTTTTAATGGGGGGGACTTCCTCTTTTTCAAAAAAAAAATTGTTACTTTATAAAAAAAGGTTGAGAAACACAGATCTAGATCATCTCTGATCAATGTCTATCCAACCTGCTCTTAAAAATCTCCAGTGATGGAGATTCCACAACCTCCCCAGGCAATTTATGCCAGTATTTAACCATCCTGACAGTTAGGAAGTTCTTCCTAATGTCCAACCTAAACTTCCCTTGCTGCAGTTTAAGCCCGTTGCTTCTTGTGCTATCATCAGAGGCCAAAGAAAACAATTTTTCCCCCTCCTCCCTGTGAAATGAGATGTGCCTGGAACGGGTTTGCTTCTCACAAACCTATACAGAAGAGAGACAATGAAAGAGGCTGGCTGAGGGCACACCCAACCCTCTGGGACTGCACTAGCCACAAGCCTCCCACCCTCCAGGCTCCCTTTACACAGCACAGGGTATGTGCGTGTAAGGGGGCTGACGCTCCCCCTCCACCCATTTCTACAGGAACATTGCTAACTTTCCTTTCGCCAGGGAGTGAGGGGAAAGTGCACAGTTTGCTCACTCTGGCTCCTCACTCTGGCTGGGGAGCGCAGGGGGCAGGCAAATCTGGACCTGTCCCAGCCAGGGGACATGCACCCTTCCCCCGGCTATGCCTGCTGAAGCTGCAGCAGCCTTGAAGAGGTGTTTCTCATCTGGCCCTAAGATGCTGTGGTGAGAGAGGGAGTCCTCTCTCCCCTGGGCAGCCTGCATACTAAACCCCTCATCCACAGTCTCATCCCAGAGCAATGATTTAAATGAAGAAATACAGAAATTAATTGAGTTAAGAACCCAAGCAACGCCAAGTAAATTTTCTAGTAAGAACATAAAATTCAAGAACATCAGGACTAAAAAAGGAGGAGGGAAATGTAATGTAAAGAAAGCGTAAGTCTAGATTGGAGAAGGGGTTAGAACTTTCATACCAGCTAGCAGTGGGGCATATATGAGGAAGAGAGATAAAAGTGAAAACAGAATAGCTCACAAAGGAGGAAATTTGACTTCTGAGCAGAAAAGAGAGGAAAAGTCAAAGATATATGAACAGATCAATTTAGGTGCCAAATGATCTAACATAAGAGACTAAGACCAGTGTTTAAACCAGGACTGGGTTTAGCCCTAAGAGAGGGAGAACAGAACTGAGCTATCTGCAACACTGAAGAGTTGTGCAAGAGGCAATCAGGGGGAGCATTACAGGAAACTTCGGTTGCACCCAAACAGCCAGTGCTCACTTGCCCAGTGACCTCTGCAGACGTCCCTAACCTTCCTTATGTCCTCTGGCAAAGCAGCTGTAAATCTAGGTGAAAAGTAAAAACCTGGTTTAGTGGAAACCAGATGTTAAATTTGTGCTGGGTTCCTCAGCTAAGTAAAGTGACCTGCACAGACAGGACACCAGCTGATTTATGACACTGATTAAAACCCCACCATGTATGGGCAGTGGGGGTTGTAGCAGGGGAGAAAAAAGCCCTCACACATGCTCATGGGAGAGGACATTGCCAAACCAGCAAGGGAAGAGCAAAGCCACGTGCCTGAAGTACAGCCCCTCTCTCAGACACAGCCAAGTGTTCCTTTCATTAGGCCAATACAGTCAACTAAAAAGGTTAGAGAGCCCCAGGGTAAGGCTGCCCCGGGGGCGATACCTGATCCTCGGTACCCAGCCTGGGAAGTGGCGATGTGCCAAGGCAGATCCCACAGTGACAGGTGGGGGTGGGCATGGGGTAGGCTTTGGACAGACAGATCAGGGGGCAAGGCTGCCCCTTGGGTGGATGGGTGGCAGCGCAGGACTAGGATGCAGGGTAGGCCTGCTGGGGTGACACTGCACCCAAGCCCTGCACCCACCAAACCCGGGACCCTGGGGAAATGCCTGGTCCCTGTCAGTGGGGGAGAAGAAGGGGGCGCAACCTCAGAGCTCACTGTGAAGAGGAGCCTGGGGTGGAGAGAGGCCGGGCCAGATTCACCATAAGGCTGGGAGGTGCTGAGGGGAGTGGGCCTGGGAGGAGCCCGGTGCTCACTTGACCCATGGCTGCCTATGGGGGGGTGCAGGAGGGGACCAGTGCGGGGGCACCGGAGGGATGGGGGCAGGATCCAGAGGGGACCGGCCAGGGGTGTGGAGGGAAAGAACCGGGAGGGGCGCAGGAGGGGACCAGAGAGAGGTGCAGGGGCAGGATCCGGAGGGGGACTGGAGGGGGTGCGGGGGACCTGGGGTGCGGGGGACTGGGGGTGCGGGGCAGGATCCGGAGGGGGACTGGAGGGGGTGCGGGGCAGGATCCGGAGGGGGACTGGAGGGGGTGCGGGGCAGGATCCGGAGGGGGACTGGAGGGGGTGCGGGGCAGGATCCGGAGGGGGACTGGAGGGGGGGTGCGGGGCAGGATCCGGAGGGGGACTGGAGGGGGGGTGCGGGGCAGGATCCGGAGGGGGACTGGAGGGGGTGCGGGGCAGGATCCGGAGGGAGGAGGGATGGGGGTGCGGAGGCAGGATCCGGAGGGGGACTGGAGGGGGTGCGGGGCAGGATCCGGAGGGGGACTGGAGGAGAACCGGGGGTGCGGGGCAGGATCCGGAGGGGGACTGGAGGGGGTGCGGGGCAGGATCCGGAGGGGGACTGGAGGGGGTGCGGGGGCAGGATCCGGAGGGGGACTGGAGGGGGTGCGGGGCAGGATCCGGAGGGGGACTGGAGGGGGTGCGGGGCAGGATCCGGAGGGGGACTGGAGGGGGTGCGGGGGCAGGATCCGGAGGGGGACTGGAGGGGGGGTGCGGGGGCAGGATCCGGAGGGGGACTGGCCGGGGTGCGGGGCAGGATCCGGAGGGGGACTGGAGGAGAACCGGGGGTGCGGGGCAGGATCCGGAGGGGGACTGGAGGGGGGGGTGCGGGGGCAGGATCCGGAGGGGGACTGGAGGGGGTGCGGGGGCAGGATCCGGAGGGGGACTGGAGGGGGTGCGGGGCAGGATCCGGAGGGGGCCGGCCGGGGGTGCGGGGGCAGGATCCGGAGGGGGCCGGCCGGGGGTGCGGGGGCAGGATCCGGAGGGGGACTGGAGGAGAACCGGGGGTGCGGGGGCAGGATCCGGAGGGGGGACTGGAGGAGAACCGAGGGGTGCGGGGGCAGGATCCGGAGAGGGGCCGGCCGGGGGGTGCGGGGGCCGCTCACCGTAGGGCTGCCCGCCCAGCTCGTACTGCTGCATGCGGTAGACCGTGAACTCGTGCGCGGCCTCGGCGGCGGGCGGCGGTCCCAGCAGCAGCAGCAGGGCCGGCACGAAGAGCAGGACGCTGAGCGGCAGGCACGAGGCCTTCAGCACCGACTCCAGCACCTCGCCCGCCTCCTCCAGCATCGCCCCAGCTCCTCGCGCCGCCGCCCGCAGGCACCGCACGGCCAGCCCGCCGGGGCCTCGCGCGCAAGCGCTCACGGGAGATGGAATTCTGCCAAGGGAACGGGCTCGGAGGCCTCGCCGCAGGGGCTGCTGGGAGTCGTAGTGCATCCAGGCTCAATTGCAAAGGCTGCTGGGAGCCGTAATGTTTGCAGACAGCTGCACAGGCTGTTGGGAGTTGTAGTATTTCCAGGTTCTATTGCAAAGGCTGCTGGGAGCTGTAGTGTTTGCAGAGAGCTGCTAAGGCTGTTGGGAGGTGTAGTGTTTCCAGGCTCTATTTCAAAGGCTGCTGGGGGCTGTAGTCCTCTGACTCCCTTTTCTACACAATGTTCATGCAGTTATTGTCACCTCACCCCCACAGCTCAGCTACTTTCACAGTTTCACAGCCAACCGCACAGGTTAACCAGAGATGGTCTGCCAGAGCAAGATTGTTAAACTTATGACATTCAGGAGTGTGGTGCAGCATCTCAGTCACATGCCCAAAGCACGATCCTGCTGCCACTAGGTAGGGTGGCCACTCACACATTCTAGTATCTCCACAAATGTCCCAGTCTGACCCCATCCCCTCTGGGTATGTGTGGGAGTCATGCTGTACAGGAAAGGTGCTCTTTTGAGGACAGTTCTGCCCCATTCCACTGGAATGACCTCACTCAGATGGCATATGTGAGGTCCCAACTGACCTAGGCATGTGCTTCAATATGGAGCTTCCTCATTTGACACTGGATAAAACCACAGACAGTGTTGGCTGAGTACCAGATGGGGTACAAACAGCAGAACAGTCCCGTTTGAAACTGGGCAAATGGCCTGTCTATCAATATACTTCATCTCTTGTTCTTAGAGACCAGCTCCAGGGCCACAGGTGAGCCATTAGTCCACATGGATATTTCTTGGATATTTACTATGAGGACCAATTAGTGGAGGCCTGTTTTTAGTAACAGGGCATCAGTCCACCACAGTAGTACCCAACAAATACTCATATCACACAAGCTGCAAACAGCCATCAGGTGACAGGGATGTCCGCTTACAAGCTGGGCCAGTTTTGGCCAGTGTCCCAAGGCGGAAGGGCTCTGTCTCCCAATTCCCCTTAGTCATCCCATCCCCTATTTAGGCATTTGTGCATATGAGAATTTATGGAAGTTATATACAGCAAAACCTGTGAAAGAAAACACTCTTAGTAAACTGCCACCTGCCTAAAGAATATTCCTAAAACAGCCTAAGGATCATTTTGTTCCCCTCCCTTGAACTACTGACCAAAAAAATTGGGTATTAACTACAAAACCCTGAGACAGACCAGTTTTATTCACACAGCTGATTTTTATCAGTCCCTTGCATAATCAAGAGATATTTTGCCTCAATTTCCTTCCGGCATCCCAGCTACTAATGTAACCGATTAACAAAACAAAACAGATCACTAGTTACTAATTCTTAGCCAAGATGGAAGACAATGGTAATTTGTCTACCTCAACAACTCAAGACTTGTCCCCTTTAATGAATGTTGTCTCACAACATCTGTGAGAAGTCCCCATTTTAAAGAGGAGGGAGTCTAAGATAGTGGCAGATATAATAATCTGGAAAAACTTAAAAAACAACAAATAGTCTAGTAGCTAACTAACAAAACATGTAGCTGGTATCATGAGCTTTCATGGGCAAAACCCACTTCTTCAGATGACAGGAGTATTAGAAGTCCAGATCCAAGAATAAATAAGGGAAGGCAAGAGAGGGGGAGAAGGAAAAAGAAGGGGAGGAAAAAAAGAGAGACAGTGAGTAGATAGTTCAGATAGTTACAAGAGGCTGATAAGAACAATTAGCACCTCCATTGTTAGGTTGGTTGGTTAAGGCATTAGTGGAATTGGCCACTCAACACACCTCCATCATAATCATCCAGGAATCCACTCCTGCAATCAGCCCCAGTGCCAACTCTGCCCACACATCTACACCAGCAATTTCATCACTGGACCCAACCACATCAGCCACCAAATCAGAGGCTCATTTAACTACACATCCACTAATGTGATCTAACATGAGAACATAACATAAGAACATAAGAACGGCCATACTGGGTCAGACCAAAGGTCCATCTAGCCCAGTAGCCTGTCTGCCGACAGTGGCCAGCACCAGGTGCCCCAGAGAGGGTGGACCGAAGACAATGATCAAGCAATTTGTCTCCTGCCATCCTTCTCCAGCCTCTGACAAACAGAGGCCAGGGACACCATTTCTATCCCCTGGCTAATAGCCTTTTATGGAACTAACCTCCATGAAATTATCGAGCTTCTCTTTAAACTCTGTTATAGTCAACATCTATGCCATCAAATGCCAGCAATGCCCCTCTGCAATGTATATTGACCAGACTGGACAGTCTCTACGCTATGGGAAAGAATTAATGGACACAAATCAGATAGCCAAAAAGGCAATACACAAAAACCTGTTGGAGAACACTTTAATCTGCCTGGACACTCATTAATGGATCTCCAAGTCACCATTTTGTTTCAGGCCAATTCAACAAGCCAAATACACAGAGAAGGGTTGGAACTTAACTTCATTCACACGTTTAAGTCTTGGCTAGCACACTATCTTCCACATCCTAATGACTTAACCAACCAACCTAACAATGGAGGTGCTAATTGTTCTTATCAGACTCTTGTAATTATTTGAACTATTTACTTACTGTCTCTCTTTTTCCTCCCCTCCTTTTTTCCTTCTCCCCTTCCCCCTCCCTTCCCTTCCCTTATTTATTCTTGGATCTGGACTTCTACTACTCCTGTCATCTGAAGAAGTGGGTTGTGCCCAAGAAAGCTCATAATACCATCTACATGTTTTGTTAATCCTGCTGTTTTAATTGTGCCTGCTGTGGGTATGTGTTGTGAAGTTTGATCCATCCAAACTGCAAAGGTCACCTCTGTTCATTGAGATGGCAAGGAAATAGCTTTATTTATTTATTGGTCACTTTCTCAAGTGCATTTGCAGCTGGAAGAGTACCTTTATCAATAGTTAATGAAGGGCTAATAGGAGCAAGCTTTCATAAATAACCAATTGTTATAGATTGTTACAGAATCCAAGAGGTTACTTACAAGCACAATTTAGAACCATCTTTCACACCTTCTGCTGATGAGTTTATAACTATCTAGAATACATATGAGTGTCACATGCTTGTAACAACTATTGATCATTTCATAGTCCTTTATACTTGGAAACTGAATATAAAGTGTGACTGAAAAAGGCTGCAAAGTACACAGCCCTGGAGACTGATGCGTTGCAACATGGGCAATAGCATAGCAAACTCTCCACCCACACAGCCTGCCTGCTCCAGTCCTCCCTCTAACTCTCATGTAAGTGGGGAGCTCAGTTTCAATGATCCACTGGTATGTGACCTAGTGGAGAGGTCAGCAGATTGGGACTTAGGAGGTCTGGATTCTATTCCTGACTCTGCAGCTAGCTGAAGTTGGATAAATTGCTTTCTCTCTCTGTGCCTTATTTTCTCCATCTGTTAAATGGGGGTAATAGGCCTGGCCTTTGGGATCTATGGCTAACGGCAGTAGCTGTTGTTATCACTCCTTGGCTTCTCTGCCAATATTATCACCAAAGAGGCTGTCATAATCAGGAGTTCTGACCAGCTGTCAGTAACTAAGGTGTTAACTCCTGTACCTAGCCAAGGTGTTGGGCAGTCAGCCAATAACAATGCAGGCAGGAAATTCAAACTGGAAAAGAGGGTTTTTTCGCTCTCTCTTCTTTGTTTGAGATCCAGAGCAGTTTCTCCTGGGTATTGAGGGAGATGGGAGATGCTTCTCTCTCTAAGAATAGACTTCTTAAAATGTGTAAGTAGGGAAAAGTTTAGGTAGTCCGTCAGGATTTATTGTTTTCTTTATTTGGGAGTTTGGAAATAATGTCTGAGCTTGCTAATTTGTTTTTTTGTTTGTTTGTTTTTCTTTTGTAACTAAGCCTTTCAGCCCAGGGTTCTCCCTGAGTATCTATATCAAATGGTGGTTCTTTCCATCTAGCTACTCTACTATGCTTGAAACTGTAGTTTCGGTTTAATAATAAAAGATTTTCTATTTAACTGGTATTGGTTGATTTTTGTGTCCTGGAAGGTCCATCTGGCTATATCTACACTGCAGAGTTTTTGCACAAAAACTTGCGGAGTGTCCACACTGCAACCATGTGTTTGCACAAGAAAAAGTACAGTTGATCGTCAGAAGACGGCTTTTTGCACGAGTTATTCCTCTTTCTACGAGAAATAAGCCTTTTTGTGCAAGAGCTCTTGCACAAAAAGGCGTGTGTGGACAGACAACAGGGGTTTCTTACGCAAGAAACCCCTATCAGAAAAAGCACAGGTGCTCTGATGGCCATTCTGAATGGCCATCAGAGCTTTCTTGTACAACAGCGTCCATGGCAGCATGGACGGTCTCTTGCGCAAAAGCACATGGCAGTGTGGACCCACTCTTGCGCAAGACCTAAGTTCTTGCGCAAGAAGCCTGCAGTGTAGACGTAGCCCCCGTGTGTATCTACATGCCTCTGACTGAGGGATCAGCTCCCAGAGACTGCAGCTTGTTTTTTCTCTTTTCTTTTTCAAGCTCTTTTTGAGGAAAAAGAGCTTTGGGTACCCCTGGGTATCAAGTGTCCACCCTTGTTTGCTTGGTTTAATTTTGGGGTTCAAAAGCACTTGATGGGGGCAGCGGGCCCCCCAAAATCTGTGAATTAGGTTTTATGGGGGAGAATTTTTGTACCAGAGCCTTTAGAGGCAAGGTTTTAGAGTGCTCTTGTGGGCCCCCAACTTTTGCATTCGTCATGCAAGAGTGGTGAACAGCCTTGACAGAGGCCAACAGTGATGGTGGTCTTTATGCTTGTCCACTAAGAAATAGGTGAGATCCATCAGTCTCATTCACCCAGGGCACTGAAACAGACCCATGCTCAGTCTTAGCAGAGTGGTTGGTGTTTTGATATTTTTCTGGACAATAAAATGAATGAGTAATGAATGGTTTAATCGCTGTATAATGTACTACAAGCTCATTCCCATGCCTTGAGCACGTTGTTCTGGCACAATCAAACCCTGACCTTGCTTGAAGTGATAAGAGAGGAAGCTGCATAGCAAATTTGGTGGTTCTAGCTCTTACAGTACTTTAGGAGGAATTCTTGAACCCAGAGACAGACATAATCACAGCAGACAAACTCTTAAATATGTAGTAGATGTGGACAAACTGGAGAGTGTCCAGAGGAGAGCAACCAACGTGCTCACATGGTTAGAAAACCTGACCTACGAGGAAAGGTTAAAAATCTGTTCATGTTTACTCTTGAGAAAAGAAGACTGAGGGGCAGCTGCTAACAGTCTTCAAATGTTATGGGTTTTTAGAAGGGATGTGACCAATTATTGTGAAGGTAGGACAAGAAGGAAGGGGCTTAATTTGCAGCACGGCAGATTTAGGTGAGATCTCAGGAAAAGATTTCTAACTCACAGGGTGGTTAAGCTCAGGAACCAGGATGGCTGTGGAATCCCTGTCATGGGAGGTTTTTAAGAGCAGGTTGGACAAACATTTGTCAGGAATGATCTACATTTACTCTGTCCAGCCTCGACACAGAGGGCTGGAGGTTCTGACTTGTCATGGTCCCTTCCAACCCCATAGTTCAGTGATTCTTACCCAAACCCACAAGGGGGCACCAAAGACCATTGAGCCTCTATTTTCATTCTTCCACATGCCTAGGAATAGGATGTATGGATTCCACAGAGGTTCCTCTCCTGCCCTGGCAACCCACACAACCTGTTTGACTCCTAGCCAAAAGCCAGAGCTGAGCAGCACCTGAAGGGATGTGGGGTGGGAATGGCATTGCTGCCATGTTAGTGGCCTTACTACCCCCCTTGGAATTTCAGGTTCTGGTTCTTCAAAGTGAAACTTGCGGGGCCTTCAGGCATCATCTGGTTTGTGCACAAAGCTGTCAAACCACCCCAGATTTCCTGGTATACTCCCTAAGCCTTGATGACCCTTTCCAGAGCTCCAAGTTTGCCTGAGAATCCAGAAACGGGTGATTTTAGAGGGGTTGGCTGGGAACATTGTATTAGCTCAGGACCAGATCCAAAAGCTTTCCCAGCTGAGTGTTAGAAATAGGATAATCCCTGGCCCTTCTATAGCCTTGGGCACTGGGGGATTTGTCCCATGAGAGGCTGTCTCATCTATAGTTAATCAGGAGTCCTGAGTTCCAGTCCCAGCCCTGCCACTGATTCACTGTAACTTTAAACTCAGCACCTCTCTCTCTGCTTCACTTTCTCTGTAAAATGGAGTTTGATACATCCCTGCTGCCCAGGGAGTATGTGAGGCTTAACTAATGCCTCAGATGAAAGACATTAGGGAAAGGTGGGGTATCTCCTTCAAGTTCTGCATCTTTGACAGTGTTACTGCAAGAGAGAGCGCTGTAGCACCTCTAGATGCCAAAGGAGATCACAGTCCCATTCCACTGAGCAATGGTGTAGTCACTGCCAAAAGCAGCTCGCAGCCTAAATAGAGAAGACACACAAGGGTGGGAGAAAGGAAGCTGTATGATTCCCATTTTACCAATGGGAAACTGAGGCCCAAATTGAATCAGGAGGGTGTTTCCCAAAGGGCTCAGTATTGGCCTAAACTGATGATGCTAAGTGTTTCAGAAGATAGCCTCTGGAGGTTGTAATTTTCAGATGGGCTCAGCTCTCATTTAGGCACCAAAATAAGTGACCAAATTTTCAAAAGCAAGTTGAGCATCAGACTCTTTGAAAAACCTGCCCATAGACATCATGGGGGGAGCCTAAAGGAGCTACTGGAGGGGGTCTGAAAACCCAGCCCCTCCATGAAAATATGCCCAGGAACTCTTTGGAAAGATTCCCCTCCCTCTTCCAATGACTTGCCGAAGGTATCACAGGAATTCACTTTCCTAGTATATCAGGACCTGTCCAGTGGAAAGTGATGCTCAGCTGATGGGAGGAAAATGGAAGGAGGCATTGCCAACAGGTGACTTCCTTGTCAAAAGGTTTATTGCAGAAGAAGTGGATTTACAAACCCCTGCACCTCTTTTGCTAGAGGTGGCTCAGACTAGCTGGAGTCTCTTGAGAGCTGCAGTGTGTCAAGTCACATGCAAAGAGGAGACCTTACTTTTCACACTACAGCAATGTTCACCAAGAGCTTGTCCTTCTTTGGCAGTGGAGATGCTCTCAGCCTGTTCGGTTCCTCTTTCATTTGCAACAGGGAATGGAAAGTAAGAAAGAGAGTTCTCCCCCCAAAGAAACGCACCCCCCCACCCCCGCATCACATTGCTTTTTGTAGTAGCTACAAGAAGGCACAGTTCCACCTTGCTTTGCTGGAGTGATGCAGAACAGAGCTCTCTGCCCACTAGTACCACCCAACAGCTTTGCTTTCCTACCCCAGAACCCTCTCCCCCCACATCAGTATCACCAGCACCACCTTGCTCAGCTGCAAACAAAGGAGGAGTGCACCCCTGTGGTGCCCCTCAGTATGTCTGCTTGGCACAGCAGACCCCTGCTGCAGCCAGCCAGCACAGCCAGCATCTCTGAAGCACACCCAACATCTCCACCCACAAGGCTACTGCACTGAAGCAAATCCAGCGATACCCCTAGCACATCCATCAAGCACTGCCAAAGCTCCCTGAAACCCAGCCACCAACTGCCCCTTTCCAGCATGGCCTCTGCTTTGGATAACCATGCAGCCCTGCCCACCCATTCAGCACTGCCATGCATCTATTACAGCCACCCCACCCGTCCAGCATGGTGGCATTCCTGCTGCAGACCCCCCACGAGGGCTCTGCTGTTCCCATGCAGAGTGATTCCACCTGCCCACCCTTCGCTGCTACACTGCTTAGTCTTGCCACTCCTGCTAGCACCATCCCATCATGCTGTGTCCACGTGGCACCACCTGTCCCATGCCATTCCCAGCAAGGCCTTGGCTTAACCGTCAAGGCTAGAGACCTAAGTGATAGGCAAATGGTCAGAGACAGCACAGGAGTAGAAAGCACCAGTAGGCAGTGTTCCCTGTAAGCTGAGCACCCGGGAGAGATTCATGTGCTGCCAAGCTGATTAGCAGAATGCCCAAAGCCAGCAGTATGTGTTCTATCAGTGGTGCACTCGCCTTGGTGCACAGAACAAAATTTATTCCACACATGGATGGAAAAAATGAGAGGGAACACTAGCCATAGGCCACTTTCAGTGGGCTATTCAAGACACCCAGCCAGCAGTGAAGCTAATGCAGTCTCCAGCTTCCTCACTGTTATAAGGGAAAAGGGTTGTCTGGCTCAAGGATTGTATGTAGGAACCCAGGCATCCTGACTCCTACTATCCCAAGCAGTGACCTGGAGCCTCCATTTCCACTCTGTAGCTTGGGGACTGGCCTATTGGGAGATCAAATGCATTACCTGGGAAAATCATCTTCTTACAGGCAAATTCCTATTGAGAAGGGAGTAAAGACCTCAAGGATTGGGCCCAGCATAGCTCTCTATTTCTTGGGAATCCTTGCCCTACACAAGAGATCACAAGATCTGGGACACTCTCTCTCTCTCTCTCTTTCTCCTTGATGCGATGGTGCTACAGACTCAGCTCTCAGTTATCGCACCACGTCTTGTAAGTGGCATGTTGCAAAACCCTGTTTGCAAAAGGTTCCTGGAAAGAGGCAGCGTTGCATTCACTGTCATTTCCATACCAGGTTGGAGAGGAAGGGGAAATGGAGCCGCTTCCCTAAGGGCCCAATCCAAAGCCCACTGAATTCCAGGGGAAAAGTGCCCTGCCCATCCCTTGAGCTCCTCCACTGTGCTCAGAGCTAGTTCTCCCTTCAGGTATAGCTGAGCAGTGCAGGCTGGCAGGTGTGCTGGATGAGTGCCCGACCTCTATAAAGGTGCATGCCCCAGGCAGGACTTTTACAGTGACAGACGCACCATCCCCCACTCCTACCCTGGTTCTATGCCAGGGCTGTTACTGCTGCCAGCCAGCTTTGCACACAAATGCAGCAGGCCTGGGATTCATGGTGGGCTGCCCAGGCAGCCTACAATGTTGCCAGGCCCCTAACTGCAGAGACACCATATGCCGTGGGACAGAGACACAGCAGGCCTGTAAGTCACTGTTGCCAGGGCTGTGACGCATGCACCAGATGCCTGGCACAGCACCAGGCCCACTGGAATGGAGTCAGGCCAGTAGCTGCAGCTATGCCTCTGCCAGGGGTGGTTAACCCTCCTAGATTTACTGGCTGCCTGCCATGAATCTAGGGCTGCACCTAGGTGGCTGATACGTTCCATTCAGCTGCCCTGCCTGGTGCCCGGGCTCTAGCTGTGGGGCTACATCAGCCAGGAATTGCTGCACAGCTTGGCTCTCCAGCAGCAGAGTGCCCACGGTCCATCAGCTAAACTGCATCATAGGGAGGGGGAGTCACCACTCGCCAGTCTGTGACCAAGCAAGCTGCACTTTGCTCCTGGGCTTTATGCATCCGCACCTCCAGCATGTCCACCCCAGAGCTGTGGGCACAACATGCACCCAGAAGCAGCGGCCTACCAACTGCTGCATGCACACCCCCGACACACTGAAAGAATGGCCCAGCCGGTACTTGACACACCAGAGCACACGCATGGGAAGAGGAGTGACTTTGCCACAGTCGCACTCAGCAGCTGGGTCAGTCTGGCACTCTTCCCAACACAGCCTAGGCTGTGCTGAACCCACATCTTGGGGGTGTCAGACTCCCCCCAGCACCGGCTCTAACCACAGATAGTTCTCCACAGGCATCTCTTACACCCCCCACATCTTCTCAAATCAAGTTCCCCAGATGGGTGGCCAATGGCCATCAGTGTTCCCTGTAAACTGTGCATTTGTGCCGCTGCTCAGGAGAGATTCAAATGCTGTCCAGCTGATTAGCAGACCTCGCACAGATAGCATGGTGTTTCTCAGGTGGTGCACATCACACATGCCTCAGTGCACATACTACAATTTATTCCACACATGGATGGGACAGCTTAGTGGGAACAGTGGTGGCTCTTCCTAGTGGTTAGAGCAGCTGGAGTCAGCGGCCAGAACTAAGGGTCACAGAAGGAGTCAGATCTCAGTATTGGAACCAGAGTCAGAGTCAGAGTCAGAACCAGGTCATCTGGAGTGAGTGAGAGAGGGAGGTTGGGCAGAAGCAGGGACAAGACATTACTGTGGCCATGGTAAATGCTTTGAGCAGCAAGCATAATTTCTGCTACTAGCTTCTTCAGGTATGGCAGTCTGAGGCGGACTAACGCCGCCCAGCTGTTCCCATTAGCCTATGAGGAGCCCGAGCAGGTGCAGCTGCTGGGCCTTATTCCTGACACCCAGTCCCAAGCTGTGATGGCAAGTCCCCAAGAGCAGACCCCCTCAGTTACTGGGAAGGTTGCTCATCATGCTGGAGTTGCTGGAGAGAGGCTCCCGACGCCGGGCCTGGGTGTTGAGGGCCATGGAGCTGCGGAAGCTCTCCCGGATTCGCAGGGAACTCTCGGTAGAGGATCCTGAGTTGATGTCGGCAATGAGCAAACAGTCCCCAGGTCCCCGGATCCCGAGACGGATGCAGCAGCAGCAGAGGAAGCAGACCACGGCCCGGCGCACCTCCGGGCTGCGGAAGGAGTAGATGATCGGGTTGATGGCTGAGTTGAGCACGGCCAGTGCCAGGGCCCAGTCCATGTCCTGCAGGTGCTTGCAGGCTGGGGACTCACAGAAGACATCTAGGAGCAGCAAGGCAAAGAGCGGACTCCAGCAGATGATGAAGGCTCCCAGAATCATCAGGACAGTCTTGAGCAGCCGCAGGGATCTCTTGCGGCTGTGTCGGGTGATGGCCTGCTGGGAGCTGGCCCGCACCAGGTGGTAGATGGAGGCATAGAGACCGATGATGCCCAGCAGGATCATACTGAACATGACCACACAGAAGAGGATGTATTTCTTCGAGTAGAGGGGCAGCAGTGTGGAGCAGCTGGGAAAGTCACACAGGCAGTTCCAGCCCAGCAGGGGCAGCATCCCGATGAGGATAGCCAGGGCCCAGCAGGAGACGATGAGGCTGCGCAGGCGTAAGGTCTTGCTGGCCTCGTTCTCGGCGATAGGCCTCACCATGGTGCTGTAGCGCTCCACAGCCGTCACCAGCAGGCTGAAGGTGGAGGCGGCCAGGGCGATGAAGAGTACGCCCTCCCGCAGGAACCACAGCTCGGGCGTCAGGCGGAAGGTCCTGCTGCCCGACAGGCAGAGGTTGCAGACATAGGCCACGCCGGCCAGCAGGTCGCTCACCGTGATGCTGGCGATGCAGGAGTAGACCCACCGCCGTGCCCGCAGGCTCCTCACGATGGCCAGCAGCACCAGGAGGTTCTCCACCACAATGAGGCAGCTGATGGTGATGAAGACCACCTTGAGAAGGCCCATCCCATCCTGCTGGGGCCGCCGGCTGCTTAGCTTCCCCGTGTAGTTGTAGTGCTGTAGGATGAGGTTGGTGTTCCGCCCAGCTGCCAACTGCAGACAGGAATCCACACTGTACAACAGGCTAACACTGGCCTTTGGGCTCTCAGTCAGGAAGGGAGGGAGAGAGGGAGCTAACCAGTGGCTTAGCCCTGGAGCAAACATCCTCTGAGGAGCCGGCAAGCGCCGAGGAAGAGCAGAGCCTGGAGCTAGGGAAGGCCTGTAGACAGGACAGGAGGCAGCCCCAGGCACAGTGATCGGGACCAGCTTTCCTCCCGGCAGCCCGTGATTCTGCAAGAGAGCGGAGAGGAGCAAACGTGAGTGGTTTTGAAATGCTCACAGTTGTATGGGCATGATAGTGAAGGCTTCCTGTTGTTCAAGAAGAGCTTTTCCTGTTGTGAGTGAGAGCATCGCCACTGCCCAGTTCAGCTGAAATCATTTCTCAGCAGTGAGGGCTGGGTTCCCCTCACCCTGTTCATGGGGAAATGGGAACACTCAGCTGGAACAGGAGTGTAGCAATGGCCTGGCCTTTCTTCTCCCACAGCTGACTTGGTGGGGACTAGCGCTAACCTGATTGGATGGTGTAAGCTCTAGGCTGAGTGAAAGCTCCTTAGCCACGGGGACGGGGGACAGAGCTGTCAATGTGGTGGGGAGGAGAGAAAAGGGGGGCGGCTGTCCCAGGGCCCAGTAATTTAAACAGGTCTGGGGCTCCCGACTGCGCCACCACTACCTCTCCAGCAGCTGGAGCTCTGGGCCCTTAAAAAATCACCACTGGAGCCCTCAGTAGCCCACACCTTGCAGCCCCAATGGTGCTGAAGGGATGGCTGGGCAGGCTTGTCCCAGTCCCACCCCTTCCATCTGAGACCCTTCCCCTTTGGAGGGCCAGGAGCCAGCTCCCCACAGGGCCCAATGAAGACTCTCAATGGCCCTGATGGGGGGGACACTACCATTCCTGCGCCAACACAAAGACCTCTGCCTTGGGATCCAAGCTTTCTGTGCCATTGCCTGGCCTTGCTGGCAGGGCTCGCTCATTCCCTGATCATAAGATCATAGAACACTAGAACTGGCAGGGACCTCAAAAGGTCATCGAGTCCAGCCCTCTGCCCTCACAGCAGGACCCAGCACCGTCTAGACCATCCCTGAGAGACGTCTGTCCCAACCTGCTTTTCAATATCTCCAGAGATGGAGATTCCACAATCTTCCTAGGCAACTTATTCCAGTGTTTAACCACTGTGATAGTTAGAAATCTCCTGTGCCCTTGACTACCAGTGCCCAGACCCTCTCCTGGCACCCTTCTGGCCCAGCCCTCTGGTCTCAGCTACATTAGCTCACTTCTGGGGTGCTTGGCACAACCTGCTTCTTTGCGCATGGACAAGTGCATGCACACTGCCCTTCCCAGGAACACTAGCCCTGGGCACCTGCAGGCACAATGCTCCGGTTGGACCCAAAGTCTGTGGGAAAACCAGGCTACTAGTCCTTCACACTGGCATTGTCCCTTCCAGCTGAGGATCTCACGCATCTCAAAAAGGTAACTCAGGTAACATCAGCCCCTTTGACAGACGGGGAAACTGAGGAACAGGCGGGGCTGTGGCTTGCCCAAGGTCACACAAGGAGCTGTGCCAGGAATAAATCTCAGCAACCCTGGCCATGCAGCAATGCTGATGTTAATAATTGACCTGCTGTCCCTACCCAGGAAGGTCTGTATTGGGAGCAACCCTCCACCTCACACCACCCACTGTGCCCCTTACACTCTGGCTGGACTCACCTGTCAGGAAGGGGCCTGAAGCTCTGTGGCCCGGTGCATGAAGGTGGGAGGCTGTACCCTATGCTACTTCTCAGCATGAGGTCCTGGCAGAGGTAGCAGTTAGGGCTGCTCGTGCGGGGCGAGTGACACTTGTACCTAGCAGAACTTATTAAAAAAAGGGAAGTTGCAACACGCTGAGAACTAACCGCAGTTTAGCAGGATGGACCCACCCAATGCAGCTGAGAGGTGGGTGGAGGAAGCTCAAAACAATTGAGGGCACCTTCAAGTTCACGGCAGAAGCAGCCTCTCTGCCAGCAAGCTTGATGCTAGTGATTCTGGAGCTCTTCACAACATGCGGGGCTCGCAGCGTTAGATGGTCCCCCCACAAAGAACAACAGAGTCCCCGCTTGGCCAGCAAGGGCCACTCACGCCAGCAAGGAACGGAGCAAGGAGAAGAGGCTGTTGGCAGAGATTCACCCCCAGCAGAAGACATCACGGTGTGCAAGGGGAACATGCAGTTCTCCCTGCTGCAGGGGCAAAGTTCCATGTGTAGGGCCCTGCCTGGTTCTCTGCACCCCCTTCCTGCTGCTCATGGGCACCCACATGGCCCTTCTGCCAACCCACAGCCCTCCCACTCCACACAATGCACCAACCCTGCTCCCCCGATCTGTAGTGACTCCCTATGGGAGTTAGGAGGGGGTCAAGCATGGGGCAGGGCAGTTAGCGAAATCACCCTACTTGGATTCGGAGGGGGTCATGGAGAGGGGCAGCTGCGGCCTGTGCATGGGCTCAGAGAGGTGGAGGCTCTCTGAATGGGCTGAAAGCCATCAGCATCCCAGCCCAGCAAAGGCCTCTCCTCACATCAGGGGGAGTGTCACACTGGTGCGTGCCACACTTAGGCCCTGCTGTGAACATCACTCTCTCTTAAGCAGATGGGGCGTCCCATACGGGAACCTGTACCAGAGCAGTGCAGAATCAAGCCAATCATAAGTAGTAAGTGGCCTCGGGGGGGGGCTGCAAAGGGGTCCCTGACCTAGAGAACTAGGACCCAAAGGCCCTGACAGTAAAGGGGATATTGCAGAGGCCACGGGCCACAAATAAGAGTCAGGCATCCTGGCAGAGCGGTCCCATTGCTGAGAAGCGCAGCATCCCACAAGCCCTGGCAGGTGGCAGGAGAATGGTGATGGCAATTACTCTGCCAGCCCTGCTAGGGCTGAGGGGCAGGCCACATGCTGAAAGGCCCTGGCAGGTGCCTCCAGCCACAGAAAAGTGGCAGCCCTCCCGTAAGGCAAACAGAGGCACCTCTCACTGTGTGCTAAGGGAGCTCTTCCCAGAAGGCCTCCTTTCCTGCCAAGCCATGAACTTGCCAGCAGTTCCCAGGAACCCATCCACTCCGAAAACAATGGCAACGTTGTTCCCATACACAGCACACCCCAGGGGACAGGCGTCTCCGGCTGCCAAGGGTGCGTGGAAGGGCTGTCCCATCAGGGACTCCTTCTGGGGCTTTCTGCAAGTCCACAGGTTGAACTCAGCTGCGTCTTTCTCATGCTGCTTGCTCTGTATGGACTGATTTGCATTTCAGTATTCTCAATCACTACCTCACAGCTGTGTGGCCTGGCCCCCTGCACCCCAGAGAAGGGAAACCCTCCTTACACCCAGGCCAAACAGAGACTCCTGGGGACCCTCTTAGCTGCTTCTGCTTCACACAAGCCACCCTGGTCTTGAGCAGCATGTCAGCCACGACATGAAAATTTGGCACTAGGAGGCGCCATTTCCACCTGCTTCCTCGAGCAAGGAGAGGCTTGAGAATAAATCCTCCCACGGGAAACAGTGTCATAAAAATGTACAGATTTAAAATTTGTGGGTGAGAAGGGCGGTAGTAAAGATGCTCATGAAAAGTCCTGGATTGGATCTGTCTGCAACCCACAGATCTGTTATGTATCTGTCTCTTAGTTATCAACATTACATTACGGTCTGTCAGTCTGTCAATGACCTGGCAGAAAACATGCAATCATTACTGATAACATTTAGAGGTGATGCAAAGATCAGGGACTGGGAAATAATGAAGAAAGGTCACAGATCCACACAATCAGAATCCCGCAGTAAGCAGGAGTGTGGGTAAATAAGGTGTGTTTGATATGACCAAGTAAGATCACACACTTAGGAACAAATAATATTGCCCACACTCTGTCCTGGAAAACAGAGACTTGAAAAGATTTGTGAGTCACAGTGGCATCTTGGCAAAACGTGAGCTCCCACTGTGATGCAGAGGCCAAACGGGCTAATGTGACCCTTGGCTGCCTAGACAAGGGAATATCATGTTTAGTCCCCTTATTAAAAGGGCCTCTGACTTTTTCTGGGAGGATCCTTTGGGCTGCAAGCTAGCCCTAGAGACTACAACTCCCGTAAGGGGGAGAAGGGGATGGTGGGCCTTCCAGGCATGGAGAGATAGAGTTAGGTTAGGCTCCATTTTGGAGAGAGGAGCCAGGCTGCTGGTGTGGAGCCTTTTCCAGGCCAGGAGCTGTTGTGTTGAGCTAGAGCCTGTTACTGAGACCCTGCCGGGGCTTGGATCTAGCAGGCTGCTTTGGCGGCTGCTGTTGATTGTCCCTGAAGGGGAGAGATCTTGGCTGTGCCTGTGGCTGGGAAGAGCCTACATAAACCTGCACAGGAGGTAACTTTGAGTAACTGGGCTCATGGGAAAGTGCTGCCTGGGACAGACCTCAGAGAATAAACTGATTCTGGGGCCAAAGGGAGGCAGAGTGACCAGCCCAGTGAACCAGAGCTGCTGGCATTTGGTGGAGCCTGCTCCAGTGGCAGAGGGATTTTGCAGCTGGCTGCTCAGCTTAGACTAACAATTTGCACAGCGCTGTTTTCACTCCAGCTGCAGACCTTCAAGCGCGCCCACACAAGCAAGTGTCTGGGACTCTGACTCCAGAGGAGTGCACACTCTGGGGTGGGATAAATGACGACAGTGCAAATGCTTTCTGTGTACTTTTTAATTGATTTTGTTCACTTTTAATCTGTTAAACCTGGTTTCTTTAAGTTGTTGAGTAAAGGTGTGTTAATTCTAATATAATCAATTAGATATATCTTATTTATAATTGTTGTCTTGGACTTAGTTCCAGGTTATTACTGGAATAATTTAATTTCTCAAGGCTCCCAAGGCACACCATATGTGTGCCAGCCAGGTGGAGGCACTGCCATTGTATATTCTTTAGGAGCAAGGGACGAAATAGGGAATCCCCAATTAAACATCATCACCACTGGGGCACTCAGGATCTCCTTTTATGTTAAAACATCAGGCACATAGGCACACATGTGAGCATGACCTGCTCCTGAGTAACCCAGGGAGGAAAAAGGGGGGGTTACATATGTATTCATAGTGAGGTGTTTACTTTTGTAGTTGGCACTGGTGTGATCATTGCTGGAAAACTATGTCTGACTTCAGTGTCCAGAATTCAAGACAAATGTGGATCCGTTGAAAAGGGTTCAGTGAAGATCCAGGAGAATGGTTAAAAAAAACTGTAAAACATGCCTTGCACTGGGAGGTCAGTCCCTTTAGGGATCAAACAGAAGATTATGGGATGAGTCTATAAGCAACTACACATGGACTAAAAATTTCATCACAGTGTGCTCTTCAGGCTCACCTAACAAGATCTATGGGCTAGAAACAGAAGTTAGAACAATTCAGACTAACAATGAGGTGCCACTTTTTACTCGTGCGAGTAATTAACCTTTGGAAGAATTTACATGGGCTGTGGTGGATTCACCATCAATGGACATTTTAAAATCAAAGCTGGATGTTTTTCTAAAAGATCTGTCTTAGTTCCACCACACACAGGCTGTTGTACTTAAAACACTAGTGAGTTCAGGGAAATCCTATGGCCTGGGTGGCTCTGGGATCAGAATAGATGCAGCAGTCACTTCTGAGCTGAAAAAAAATCTCACCATCAGCATACATATTCCACTCTCTGGCTCGGCCTGTAGAAAGTCGCTTATCATTAGGACATCTACCTATCCTGAAGAATGGGGCCCTCCATCTGCCCACAAGCTTCCCCATATCAGTGGGTTTCAGTCCTGGCCTCCAAGGATGAAAGGTGGCTTCTGAACATGCAAACTTTATCCCCATGTGAGATGGCTGACAAACTTGTTCCAAAGCTTCAGAGGAGGAGCCGAGTTAGTCTGTACCAGGAAAAACTTAAAAAACAACAAATAGTCTGGTAGCACTTTAAAGACTAACAAAACATGTAGATGGCATCATGAGCTTTCATGGGTACAACCCTATTCTTCAGACGACTCTTCAGATGAGTTCTTCAAACTCGTTCCAGTTATGTCTGAATGAGGTCTGTGGAAAGCTGTGTGGCCTGGCAGTTAAGACAAAGGGCTAGGAGTCAGAAGATCAGCATTCTAGACCCAGCTTTGATCTGCTGGGTATGTCACTTCCACCACTTTGTGCCTCAGTTTCCCCTCCCACCCTTTGCCTGCTTTCACTGTAAGATCCTTCAAGCAGGGACAGCCTCTTACTGTGTGTATATAGTTCACCAAGTACAATAGGGCCACGGCCTTAAGGTAGTACAAATAAAAATGGTAACTCAAATCCCTTGGCTCCTGGACAACCAGAAGGCCTTTTGGGTCTGTTTTTGAAAATCAGTCTGAGCCTAGCTTCTCTTTTTCCTGGTGCCACCTTGTGGTTGATCAACCATGACTTGATTTTTCACTTCAACGTTTCTCTGCACCCAGGGCCAGAGTTTGCTGTCAGTCGCACCAAAGTAAGCCAGATTTACCCATGCATCACCAGTAGGGATGTAATAGTATAGGCAATTAACTGATAAGCAAAAGCTTATAGGTTAATGCTATAGCCAACACACTCTCCTCCCCCCGCCAGTAAATTTTTTAGCAGGCTGCCCAGCAGCCTGGCTCAGTCCTGGCTTGCACCAGATCCAGGACATACCCCTGCTGTGGCTCTGCATTTAAAGTGTATTAGGAGCCAGGTGGGCAGGCAGCCTGGCTCAGTTCCAGCTTGCACTGCGTCCGGGAGCTTAGACAGCCCCCCTCCTGGACAGGGGCTGCTGCCACCCTGCGCTGCTGCTTCTGTATCAGAGGCAGCAGTGTGGGGCAACAGGCAGCTGGTCTGCAAGGGGCGTAGGTTTTTAAACTGGCTCCCCTCGTGGACCAGCTCCTGTCTGGCACCCCACGCTGCTGCCTGTGATACAGAGGCAGCAGCATGGAGAGGCAAGGGGCTCCTCAGGAGAGGGGCCAGAGCACACTGGCTGCTGGCCCCACCCCCGGGGACTATAGAATAGTTGAGTAAGAATTCATGAGGTTAATTGACTATTCAATTAACCGATATTTAACATCCCTAGTCACCAGTAGCACATTCTGCCTCCCAGTAAGCTGGTACTGAATGTGGCTGGGACTTCCAGGCAAGTAGGAATGAGGGGTCCAGGCCTCTAGTCTCTGTTTAGAATCCCAGCCTGCGTCCCACCCCTGCCCCCGATTCACACAGCGATCCCCACCACTTCAGAGCCAGAAGAGCTCTCTCAGTGTCACGTGATGGAGAAAACTCTACTCTTCTGATAAGCAATAAATCTAACACAGCCCAACCATGAGACAGATGGAACCGACACAAGCAGGGATGGGTAACAGTCACCGGATGCTAGTGACATTTCTGGTTGCATGAGAACTGGGCATGAGTGGAACCAGCATTTGAGTGCCCATCGCGTCCCTATCTCTGCAAATACAGCCCTGATAGCAGGCCGCTTTCTTATCACTCTTTTTCAGTTCTCTGTCTCTTCCCCTCCAGTCAATCTCACAAGCTGCTTCTGATGGCTTGATAACAGGCAGAAATGTGTGGGCCTAACGTGAGACACATGAATCTCAGGTCAACTTTCACCTGCATTCGCCCTGATTGCCTGTGCACTCTTGGTGAATTTCATATTAAAAACCCACTGGTCCCTAGCTTTGGAAAGGCCTTTGGCTTACCTGTTCTACAAAAAGACCTGCGTATGTAACGCTTACTCTCACAGGATGGGTCTTCAACCACCTCTAGGGACCCTTCTGTATCTGAGTTTGATAATGCTGACAACAGAGGCCCTTTAGCTCAGGTGGGGGTGGGTCCGCTTTGAGCACAGCAGGTCACCAGTTCTGATTCCACTGGTAGCCAAAGAGCTACCAGGATCAAGAAAAGGCTGTGCAGGTCTCAACCAATATTCCCACTAATCTTTTCCATCCAGGTGCAGAACACACTGTTCTGTGCATTGAGGCAGGTGAGGATGTACACCACCTGTAGAAACACAAGCCTCGCTGTGTGTGCTCTGCTAATCGGCTGCGTGGCACTGGAATCTCTCCTGAGCGGCCGCCCCACGCTTCCAGGGAACCCTGGTCTCAACACATTGTGATGGACCCCCCCCCCCCCCCCCCCCCCCCCCCCATGGTTTATGAAATGGACTCATGGACATGAATATACATAACTCAAAGGTGGTTTGAGTGAATTATTTCATGTAACCCATCGCTCTTCATGTCATGATCTGCTGGTTCTGTTTATCTTACTCTGTTGTATGTATCATTTGTGTGTGGAAAATTAGACACATGGAGTGGGGAATACTTTGTGAGTTTCAAATGTGTGAATGGGAGACATGGAGGGTGTTTCCTGCAACTTCTAGATGAGCCACTGTTAAACAATCTTTTGCCCTTAAGTCTGAGCAGTGGTTGGAAGGGAGTGGCCTCAACTCCTTAACAAAAGGAATAGGAAAGCAGAGGCCTGGGTCTTTTGGCTGGGCTGCACCTGAAGGAAGGGGCCGGAGACCCCAGGGTCTGGAAGAGAGCCTGGATTGGAGGGGCAGCTGGAAAGGAGGTTTTAGGGTGAGTTTGATTAAGTTTGTACTGAGGTTTCAGTGTAGAATTAGCCAAGCGGTTTTGTTTCGTAACCTTCTTTGCTCTGCCTGTTTTCACTTACTACTACTTAAATCCTACTGCTTCCACTTAATAAAACCATTTTTATTTTCTATCAAACACAGTGTAAGTGATTATTACCTGGGAGGGCAACCAGTGTGCACATTCCCCCTTTCATTGCTAAAGGGGGCTTACCTAATTCTTTGGGGTTTGATCCCATCTGGGGAGTGCTATCCCAAGAGGCTGGGCCCTAAACTGCACTCTCCTTGGACCTGAAGAGGTTCAGTTGTACTGCTACTCAGTGGGGGCAGGGACCTCAGCTCTGGGCCTTGGCTGGGGGAGACCAGGGAGCTGGTCCAGCAGGACCTGGCCATGAGGAGCCCCAGAGGGCAGGAAGGCGAGTGGCAGTGACTGCATCAGCACCCTGGGAGGCACCCCCGAGGGGTCATCTGTGACCTCACCCCGTCACACACATGCATCCAGAGAAGAGGGGAGGAGGGAGACATGCAGGAGAGGGTAGCTCGACTGCTCAGTAGCTAGGCAGGGGGAGAGGGGAGGTACAGCAGAGCCCAGCACATGTGGTTTCTGAGTTTCATTGCTCTGAGACTATAACATTGACCACAGGGCAATGGGAGGCTCAAGTGGCCGCCCAGCCTAGAAGAGGACCTGGAGGAGCTATGAACTCAGAGATGGAGCAGCTCCAGTGCCTCCTGCTCCTGCTCTCCCTGCTGTCCTACCCCTTGGCCCATGCTGGTGAGCAGAGGAAGCCAGGGGCTCAGGTGACCATCCAGGGTCCATGTACCAAGTGAGGAAGGAGCTGTCCCGTCTTCTCTGGCTCAGGAGTCTGTTTGTCTTTCAGATGCTTTGTGGAGTCAGATTGTGGAGAGGCATGAAGCCAAGCCCCTGAAGTTCTCTGGGGATTTCAACTGTGGGGGATTTCTGGTGGCCCCAGACTGGGTGATGACCGCTGCACACTGCATGGGGTAAGGCCTGTCTCTTCCTCACAAATGCATGGACAGATTCTAGCTGGAATACAAATGTCAGAGTGTTGTGCAATTCATTAACTCACCCTGAAAGGATCCGGCTGATACAGGGCTTGTCTGGACAGAGAGTTGCACCAGGTTGACTTAATGTGTGATTTTAACTCAATTTCATTATAATAATCCCTAGCTTTGACATAGCACTTTGTACAGGTAAAGCTAAATGAAGGACGTTAAAGTCATCATCCCCAGTTTACAGATAGGGAAAACTGAGGCACCAGGCAATGAAATGACTTGCCCAAGGTCACCTAGTAGGCCAGTGGCAGAGCTAGGACTAGGCCCAAGGTGCCCTGAGACAGTGCTTTAGTCACGAGCTATTCTGGTTGGAAAGGCAAAGGGGACACACTGATTTCACTTTAACCGGGCTGCCATTGGCTGAGCGTAAGTCGATCAAGAGCAATTTCAAATGTAATTGAAATCAGAGACTGCCCCTGGTTTCACTACATCAGACTAATTAAATGGCTGCTAGGTCCTGATTCTCCATGGCCCTGCACCCTGGCAAGCAGGTGTGCGAGTCACTACTGTTCTGACCTGGGAGCACTTTATGTCTGCTTTGCACAGCAGTCAGTGACCACATATGGGGCAGGTGATAGGGAGGGATGCTAAGGTCCCATCCTGCAGGAGCTGGGCACATCCTGTGGGAGGAGATGAGGCTAAGCACCTCACAGGGTCAGGTGCAGCAAAAGGCAACAAAGACACATTCTTAAAACAAACCCCTGGAAGGCCCTCCCGTGCTGAGCTCCGGCTCTGCACCTCCCAGAGAGAGCCAAGGCTGGGATCAACACCGGATACCCTGGAAGGGAGCTACCCTGCTCTCCCAGCCCATCCCTACTCCCATGACACCGTCCCGCCTGTCCAGAGCCCTGGTTCTCTCCCAGTCCCACGGCGAGGAGTCTGGATCTCTCTCAAAGCTCCCCCTTCCCAATACGGTATCCCTCCAACCCACTCCCTCCTTGCCATTTGCCAGGATAACAGACCCCAGTTCCACCTGCCGTCCCTCCTGCTAAGAATCCTCCCCCGACTCCATCATGCTTCCAGCGCAGGCTCTCCTCTTTCCAGCGGCAAGGAATGGACTTTCTTTGGCCACCCAAACCATTCTATGATGTGCTCACAGCGAGGGGGCCCAGTCGTGGCTGTTCAAACACATATTAAGACTAAGAGGCGGTGCCTGTTCCAGAGAGCTCGAAATCTAACCAGACAAAGGATGGGAGGAGAAGTGATTTGCACAGACCAGTGGCCAGGAACTGACTCCATGGCTCTGTCACAGCACACTGTCCTGCCTGCTAGGCCATGCCGCCTGCAGAAAAGTAGCTTTGAATTCGAGCTGCTGGTGGAATGTGAAATATGCCTCTCCCACTCCTCCAGGGCAGAGCTGCTGACTTGTGTCTTTTAAGGGACATCACCATCATCCCGGGAGCTCACAACTACCATGCCCTAGAGGCCTTCCAGCAGATGTTTGCAGTTGAAAGCTACCACCTGCACCCAGAATATGTCCAATATGCGCCCTACAACATCCTTCTTCTAAAGCAGGACCACTCAACTTTGGAAGCCACAGGGGCCACAATGATACTCACAGCACCTGCCGAGGGTCGCAGCTTACATGCACATGTGTGTGCAAATATATGCAAATAGCTTCTTTCACGCTGGTGGGCACGAATACAAAGAATAAGCACCGCCCACAATGCCCCGGTGCTCCCAGCACCTCCTCCCTGGAGCTAGAAATGTCAACACCCTGTACCCATCTGTTCCAGCCAGCCCATTGGCTTGCATCTTTCAGTGATCACCCTGCCTGGGAGACACCTCGCCACTGTGGAGCGTTTGCCCAGTGGAGGCCATGTTCAAAGGATCCCACCTTTGGGCCACGTGTCGAGCCCCGCGTAAACCCAAACCGCACCGTGGGCCACAAACAGGTTGCAGGCCGCATGCAGCCCACTGCTCTTGGGGCATTACAGCTGGGGAAGATGGGAAGGGACGGCAACATGTATGTATGTTGAGTAGCCCTGTCCTAAAGGGAACCCTGCTGGCTCATGAATCCTTGCACTGGCTGCAGTTTAAAGCTACATCTACTCTGCAATAAGAGATCCCTGGCTGGTCCGGGGCAGCAGGGCTAAAAGTCACAGCAGAGGCACTGAGGCGCCGAAAGCCCATGAGCAGGGACCGCCTTGGAGCCAACCCACACAGGAATATCTAGCCATTTTTACCCCTGAGCCAGATGATCCATCTTGGGGTTTTTCTTGCACTGTACACATACTCATAGGGCTTGTGGGTTATATGTGCTGCAGGGTCCCTCCAGCATTTAGACCCAACTGTCTGGGCTTTGACCTTTTGTGACAGCCATTCTGTCTTCCACCACACCAGCACCAACCTCCCCGCGGACACCAAGTGCATCGTGTCAGGACGGGGCTACAGTGATGAAGAGGTAGTGACTGAGAAGCTCTTTGAGACCAACGCCCCAGTCCGGAGCTGCAGGAAATGCCTCCTGTTCTACCCAGAGCTCAGCGACAGCATGGTCTGTCCAGCCAGCTACCACAAGCTCAGTGATGTCAACTACATACATGTTGCCGTCCCTTCCCATCTTCCCCAGCTGTAATGCCCCAAGAGCAGTGGGCGGGATGCGACATCCCCAGTGGCATCAATAGCCCACTTTTTGGCCAAAACAGGCTGCCGGCGGCCGTCCGCCATCTTGCCTCCCTATGCCAGGCCAGACAGCTCCCCTGCGGAACCTGGTAAGCACCTGGGCTTTTCGCCTTCTGGCCAGAAAAAAAAATCAGAAAGTACCGGACATTTTAGGTATCTGGTATTTTCTGAATTTTTTTACCGGACAGGAGGCGAAAATACCAGACTGTCTGGGTCAATACCTAACTCCCTCCACAACCCCAGAAACTCTCAGGAACAAAGCTTCTCTGGTCCCATGGTCACAGTGGAAAGGAGCAAACGGGGAGTGGGGGCAGGAAAAAAGGTTGGGCTGTGGGCAGAGCATGGTCACAGGGAAGAGAGATGGCCGGGCTGGAGGAGGAATGGGGGTGGGGCTGCTGAAAAGGGGCAGGGCAGGGCCACAGTTCCAAAACTAGGACCCTCCACTTGCTTCAGCCCAGAGCACCTTTATCTGCCTCTGGAATAGACCATGTACTAAGGTATTTATTGCCCTGACTCCTAGAGCTCTCAGCGCTGGTGGCTGCAGCCAGAGCATTGCTGGAAAGCCTGTAAGAGTCCCTTGGAGACACAAGCCCAGAGACATCAATTCAGTTGCTGGGGTACATGGTGGTGGAGCCAGGATTGGACCTCAGCTACCAGTGGCTCCAAATCCTGCATTCTTACCAGCTAGTCCACGGTGTGCTTCTCCAGGCCCTATGGGCTACTTAACCCTATTTCATAGAATCCTAGAATTCTAGGGCTGGAAGAGACCTCAGGAGGTCATCAAGTCCTACCCCCTGCCCAAAGCAGGACCAACCCCAACTAAATCATCCCAAAGAACGGAGGGTTTTTTCCAACACCAGTAAACCTCTTTCTGCGTGGAAGAAGCCTTTTTATGAAAACACTTTTTTGGAAAAAGGTGTGTGTGGACGCAGAAAAGGGAGTTCTTTCAAAAGAAGAGGCCTCCAGAAAATAACATGAGTACCCTGGTGGCCACCCAATCCATACTAATCACAGCTTAAATGTGAGATAGCGTCAAATCAATGTGGATGCTATCTTTCGAAAAAGCACATCGCTTTTTCATTGCGCTTTTGCTGTGTGGACGCTCTCTTTCGAAATAAGCTTTTCCTGAAGATGTCTTCCAGGAAAGCTTCTGCCAAAAGAAGCTTGCAGTCCAGACGTAGCCTGAGAGGGACTCTGGTGGCCTTTGATCTGCAATGGGGTAACACAGGGATCGTCTCGTACGGTCTCCAGTTCCCTCCCTTGGGGTATATCTAGACTGCATCCCTCTGTTGGCAGAGGGATGCAGATTAGGCGGGTTGACATTGCAAATGAGGCAGGGATTTAAATATCCCGTGCCTAATTTGCATAAAAATGGCCGCCGCGTTTTGCCAACTCAGCACTTTGTTGGCAAAAGCGGCAGTCTAGCAGGATCTGTCGAGAAAGAAAGCCTTTTCGACAGATCCTGTAAACCTCCTTGCAGGAGGCATAAGGGATCTGTCGAAAAAGGCTTTCTTTCTCGACAGATCTCCCGCTAGACTGCCGCTTTTTGCTGACACAGTGCTAAGTGGGCAAAACGCAGCAGCCATTTTTATGCAAATTAGGCACGGGATATTTAAATCCCTGCCTCATTTGCAATGTCGACTCGCCTAATCTGCATCCCTCTGCCGACAGAGGGATGCAGTCTAGACATACCCTTGGTGTACAGTCGTGTCGCCCACTACCTTCCCTGGATTCGAAAGACCATAGGGCAATGACCGGGTAGCAAGATGCTACAACTGCTCTAGAACGCTCCAGCAACTCCTACTTTGGGACTGCCATTGCCTCAACGTCAAACTATCATTTTGACTGGCTCAGAACTGTTTCCAGGTTTAACCCTGAGCCCCCCACCAAGTTTTTTGCAGGCAAACCTCCCACCTTAGCCTGGGTGAGGAGGGAGTGAAAACATGGCAAGGACTTCAGGATTTTGCCCGAACCGAATGGAACAAAGCTTTCCTCGGTCAGCAGTCTTCTCCTTCTTCAGAACACACACAAATCCCATAATACTGGGGAACATTTCAAAACATACCGATTTTAACAATGCAGACACACCATTCAAATGCTTTGGATATTGGGAAATGCTGACTCATCACAACACAAACTGTCTGACTTCGAGGCTTCGCCCGATTGTCAAAATTAGCACAATTTCAACAATCAAGAAAGAAAATATTAGGAATTTTCTAATTGAATAGTTTTGGGTTGAAGCCACTTTTCATTTTGAAATTGTAATTAACTGAAAGGAAATGGACCATTTTTAAATAAAAAAAAAGTTGAAATAAAAAATGAAATGTATTGACATTACCCCAAAAAACCTTGTTTCAACTGACTAGATCTGAATTTGGGGGGGATGGGGGGGGACTATCAGCTTGCTAAAAATTGTGTGATTCCCTCTTCTTACCCCAATTGAAGATAGGTCTTTTTTCCCCCTTTGTCTTTCAAAATGCTGGTGGGACAGGAACACCATTTCTTCCTCCTTCCTGTCCTTCCTTCCCCCCTCACCATCCCATTCCTTCTATGTCCCTGCAGCACTAGAGTGTAACAGGCACAATAATAAGTGAGCTCTTGCACTTCACAAAGCCTTGAGCTTTATGTTGAAGTTTGTTTCTGCTCGTTGTTGTAAAAGGATCACATTACGAGAAGAGCCGTGTCTCATAGGGCTCATATCGGCCAAACCCCAATTCCTGCTCACCCTACTGCCACCTACCCATATATTAGTTCACCCCAAGCTGCTTTCCCTGACCCTGCCAGGATCTGCAGCGGCATTGTCCAGAACTGCAAGGACACAGAGAGCTCAGTACAGCTTTGCTGAGCTCCACCACTGTACCTGCAGAGACGCCGGCCTGAGACACCCCAGACCTGCTCTTTCTCCCCTTCCCACTTATGTTGCTTTTCACCTGCTCCCCACCATCCACTATTTGCCACCTGTCTTCTCTCCCTCTCTCAGCTTGTCCCCTGACTCCAATACCAGCTGTGCCCCACCAGCCTGGTAAGATGAGATGACCCATCAAGATAGACCAGCCAGGGAAAGGTCCCAGACCAGGAAAGCACATCAGAACTCAGAGAAGAGCTGCCCAGAGAGACTCATCTGTGACTGAGAAGCCAGACAGACTCTTCAGAGTGACAACAAAAGCGGCACCAACCAACATCCTCTCTCTGCAAGGAGACTCTGATAGGTTTTGGCTATGTTAGGGCTGTACAATCACTCCATTTCCCAAAGGGCTTTATGTCTCATCCAGCTTCTGCATCCTCCTCTAAAGTTTCCAGACTTTGGCATGAATTGGATTGCCATGGACTAAGCAGGCCGAGGTCTCTGACTTCCAGACCTTGAGCCTCGCTTAACCCTTCAATATTGTACAGCAAGGGTTGGCAACCTATGGCTTGCAACAGAACCCAATATGTCTCTTTTGGCAGCTCCTGGGAGTTCCCTCTGGGGCAGGGTCATGCCATTGACTCCCTGGGCCCACTTATGCCATCAGCATAAACACAACAATCTCCAGCTCTTCCTACAGCAAGCCAGAGTCTCCAGTGGTGGAAGTGACCTTAGCTCTACAAAAGTAGCTGACTCGCACCATCAGAGGCTCTATCTTGTTCTAAGTCTGCTGGCAGGACAGAGCTTTTAACTGTTGGTGGCAAATACTGAACTGATACACACAGAAGAATCGGCTCTGAACAGCAGGAAGTGAGCTTGGAGGGCTTGGTGTAAACAAAGTCCTGAGATGAAGGTGGCACTTCCTGTCCCCTCCCTTCACCAACGGAAGGGCTGTGTCTGCAGCCCAAGAAACCCACAGAGTTGTTTGTGGCTTTAGGTGATGGGAGGCAAGGCACACACCTACCAGTGGTTAGTTTCACCTCCCAACTGAGAGGCAGAGATGCCTGCCAGCTGCACAGTGTTCTCATAGTAAAACGCTGGTCTAGAATCCTGGCCCTTTGGGTTTTATACCTGGCTCAGGCACTCATCTGATGCACAGCCTTGGCCAAGTCCTCCCCCCACCCCCCGTGCTCTGTTTCCCCTCACATCCTTTGTCTATTCAGATTGTAAGTTGGTTGGGGCAGGTCATCTCTCTCACTGCAAGTTCAGATAGCACCTAGATGCAAGTAATGGTAATGTTTCCATTCACCGCTCCCTCAGAAGAGAGATCTGGCAACGCCCTTAGTACATTTGACCGTTTTCTGCTCTGAGCACAGATCTTAAGGCTAACAACACTCTATTGTCCCTGGTCTAATACCTGCTGCAGCCACTGGGTTCCACAGCCACCCAAAGCCCTTCCCCAATTCTACCACAACAACAACCACATGGTGTCTCCCAGCAGCCACCCACTGAACAGGGAAAGGCCCCAGTTGTCATAGGAGCAGAGCAGAAGGGGATTGTGGGTCAGGGTGGAGGTGCACTAACACACTTTTGTATGTGGGAGCCCAGGAATGGAGCAAGAGGGTTGCATGTGGGTTGGGGTACATCAGCCCAGGCCTGAACTAGCAGGCACTGCTGTCCCAATGGGACTGAAACTTAATGGAGCATCCGGTTTGGATTTTCATGGTCACCCACAGGGCTGTGTGACATGGGGACGCTTACTGGCTCACAAGCGCCCCCTCCTGGCCAAAGGCCACTCCACAGACTCTGCCACAGCAGCCATCTCACCCACTCAGGGTCCTGCTACGAACCCGTCAGGCCCCAGCCTCAGGCTATCCCCTCCCCAAATCCAATGCAGCCCACCCTCCTCCTTCCTGAGCTTCCCAGTACCTCCTGTCTTCAACCTTCACCCACAGGCCTTTCCTCATCTTCCCCCAGCCTCCTGGCCTGGAGAGCCCTAGTACTCAGCGGCGGATATAGGGCAGGGCGAGCGGGGCAGCTGCCCCAGGCCCCACGCTTCAGTAGGCCCCGCGCCAACAGCGGACTGGCCTGGCGGGATACCGGTAATTTCCCGGTGGGCCATCCGCCGAAGGGCTGGCTGGCGGCTGCTGGAGGAGGAGGGGGGGTGTGACGGGGCGCCGCAGCCCCGCACTTTAAATTCCCCGGTGCCGGCCAGTACAGGCCATGAGGGGCTGAGGGAGTGCATGCGCGGCGTGCTGAAACGCTGCGCAACAGCTGAGAGGGGAGACACCTGGGCATGGCGTCTCCTTTAAAACCGTGCGGCCCAGCGTTGAGCCGCTCGGTTCGGCACGTGGTCTGGAGCCTGGGCCGGGGTCGCAGCCGCCCTGCAAACTGGAAGGCAGAAGGTAGATGGCAGAGGAAGGGGCTTGTGCTGAGGGAAGGGGGCAGGTCAGGAGAAGAAAGGGGAAGATACCAAGGGACAGCGTGGAGGAGAGAAATGCCAGGAGGCCAAGTGGAGACTGAGGAAAAGGGCAGGAGGGGAGGTGTCAGTGGGAGGGGGGACAGGGTGATGCTGGGAGAGGAGAGGGTAAGGGCATTGGGGGCTAGAGGGGAAGGGGAGGTGCTGGGAGAAGGGTTGAAAGGAGGGGTGGGCATGAGGAAGGTGGGGATGGAGCAAGGCATGTGTGAGGCACAGGGACATGAGGGGAACGGGGCAGAGGATGGTGAGGGGGTGGGCATCAGGGAAAAAGAGGGCAAAGGGGCAGAGGAAGTGAGGGAAGGGGAGGCACCAGGAGGGTGCAGGGGGGGAAGGTGCAGGTGCCAGGGATTCTGGGGTGAAGCAGAAGGGCAGACACCTGCAGGAGGGACCAGCACCAGAGAAGAGAGGCAGGGCAGGTGTGTAGAGGAAGGTGTTAGGAGAGGGGATGAGGAGGGGTAGCTCACATGATCAGAGTGGGGCTACTGGAGGAGTGGGCACAGGGGGGATGCCTTTTTTCTATTTTTTCTCCAAAGGGGGGCCCTGCGAAATTGTGCTGCCCTGGGCCCCACAA
Source organism: Rafetus swinhoei (assembly GCA_019425775.1). Taxonomy (NCBI): domain Eukaryota; kingdom Metazoa; phylum Chordata; order Testudines; family Trionychidae; genus Rafetus; species Rafetus swinhoei. The sequence continues at coordinate 16,058,513 of JAFJHL010000483.1, read as the reverse complement.
AACTCTCATCCGCCCCTGCTAGTACTGTCTTGCCCTTCATGGTCACCAGCCCCAGTTATGTCCCCTCAACCTCTGCCCCCTGCTGCCTTTTTCGACAGGAAGCCCCCGATTCCTCTCAGATGGGGCTCCGCCTGCAACCAGGCCTGGCTAGGGTTGCCAGATGGTTTAACCAAAAATACTGAACACACCCCCCGCCAAAAAACCCAACCCACCGGGGGAAAACAGTCTGTTGAGAAAATAAAGAGGGAGACCAAAGTTGTTGAACAAAAAAAAAAAAAGGACTCCGAGAGTTATTAAGCAATATATAAATAAATAATTTTTAAAAAACCCCAGCATGACCCCTTTAAGAAGCCATCTTGTCTCCCTGCTCCGGGCCAGACAGCTCCCCTGCAGACCCAGGTAAGCACCCGGGATTTTCGCCTTTTGGCCAGGAAAAAGTCAGAAAATACCCGACATTTTAGGTGTCCAGTATTTTCTGAATTTTTTTACCAGATAGGAGGCGAAAATACCGGACTGTCTGGGTCAATACCGGATACCTGGCAACCCTAGGCCTGGCTTAGCCCCAGCCTGTCCAGCCCATGGCCAAGCCAGCCTGTTGCAGGCTGGATTCAGGCTCACAGTCATCCCCAGCCCTGACATTTCTAGCCCACTCAAAGTGCAAAGCCCCCTGGACAGAGCTTCACCCTGGAACCCCACCCAACTTAAACCAGACTCTTCCTTCAGTCCCTACACATGGGCTGCAGCCTTCCTCCAGTTCTGGAGGCGCTGACTTTCCTTCCACATCAAATCCCTGCATCCCCCACTTGCCGCTTCCACTCTGGGCCACTCCTTGATTTGGGGGGACTGTCCAAGTGTGAAGCCCAGCGCTGGCAATCCATGCATGAGCGTAGGAACAGGAAGGGCCAGACCCAGCCACTTCCACTTCTGCTGTAAAACCACCAGCCACTGACTGCTGTGGTTCTGAATAACATTAATGGGCAGCAAGAGGGCGATCAACATCTGTGGAGAACCTACACCAAGCTACTGGCACTCTGCAGCATGCTGAGTTTTTAATCTTTAAAACAGAGCCTGGGTTTTATCTCAGGGTTCCCCTTCATTGCTGTTTGGGGTCAGATATGGCCCCTCGCCACAGACCTCAGTCTTAAAGCTGTTCTGCTCTGCATAACTAGTCATGAGAATGGGAACTATGAACTCAGGTCACCCTCAGCTTAATGGTGTGCTCTAACCACTAGGCTATAGTGTCTTTTGGCCTGGCCTAACAGAACAGCGTCAACAAGCATGACTGAACTAGCCCCCTCTATAGACCTGTGGCTGGGACATGCTCCCACAAAACAGAAGATGCCACAGCAGACCGAGAGAGGAACTGAACCAGGATATCCACAAGCCCAGGCGAGTTCCCTACCGGCTGGACTAAAAAGGAAGCCACTGCCCCACCAGGATCTTTGGCCAAAATCCAAACAAGCCCTTTTGCATGTAGCCAAAACAAAACGTTTCCTTCCAGCATGCAGAGGCCTTTCTCCAATATTGTGTTTCACTGAAAAATGTGTTTTCAATTCAACTCAAAACCAAACTTTTAGGGGATTTTCATGACTTGCCAGCAAACCAAAAATGTCCATTATCCCCCCAATTCTAGCCAGGCCCTGTCTCAGGCCTAGTGGCATTACAGTCGATCACAGGAAATGGTGAGGTGGGGAGCAGCCACAAGGGTTCTCCTGTCTCCCAGCCAATGCTGATTCTTTTCTAAAGGACTCCAGAAGGGCTTTGGGGAAGGGGGTGTTGAAAAAAACCCACCCCCCTCATTATTTCATCCAATCATTTGGCCTAATTTCCAGCACACCCATTGTGGTTCATAGATTGGTTCCAGGCCCCTCTTAGTCTTAGCCATGGTCTTAGCCCAGGTGTGGGCAATAATTTTTTGTGCCAGGGCCGGGGTTCACCCTGTAAAGGGGGGGGGGCCTTCAAATGGAAGGGGCAGGGCCAGTATGCTTCTGGGCTTTCCCACCCACAGACCATGATTAGTTTGGAGGTGGAGGAGTCCCTTTACCCCGCCTTTTCCACTAAGCACCCATTCCCCTGATGGTGGGAGGAGACTTCCCGTGCTCCCCAACCCCCAGGCCAATCAGGGCCTGGGGGCAGAGGAGCATGCAAAGCCTCCTCCCACCCTGCCAGGAGCACACAGTGCTTCTAAGTGCTGCATGCTCCTTGCAGGACGGGGTAGGGCAGAGGAAACGTCCTGTGCTCCTCTTGCCCTCAAGCCTTAATTGGCCTGGGAGTGGGGGAGCGGCAGGGCCTCTGCAGGCCGGATCTGGCCCACGGAGGCCCTTTTGCCCACCCCGTCTTAGCCTGTCCTTGAGTTAGACCAGATGGCCTTTTGGTTTGGTCAAACAGTCTGTCACCTTCTGCCCTGGATGCTTGTGACAGGTGAGCACAACCCAATGCATTACAAACTTCTCCCCGCATTCCCAGTCTGGCTCCCAGTGCAGGTGGGTCTGCTAGGCTCCAATTACAGCACTCCCCAGCCCAGGATGGACCACTCCACACCCAGAGCCTTCCAGGCCTGACCTCAGGGCATAGTTCTACTCCAAAATGCCACACAGACCGCAGATCCTCAGATCCCCTTGGGTTACAGCCCAGCAAGCTTCTGCCATGGCCTCTCAGCGCTGAAAGCAGGATTCTTTCTCTCCCCCGCCCCCCAATAACCCACCAGAAGAGCTTTCTGAGCCCTTCACGACCCCTTCCCAGCAGGGCCTAATAATGGAAGAGGGCTGGCTCCCTGTATTTAAAAGGGCAGATCAGCCTGTTAGAGGGCCCTATACAGGGCACGCAGCGGGGAAGGGGTATGCTCAATTGGGGCCCCCACCCAGACTGCAAAGTGTGCTTTGTGTGTGGGAGGAGACTCCTATTACAAATGTGTACTGGGCCCTGGCCCTGTGAAATGACGGGAGTGGGTGCACGCTCACAGCAGTCTTTGGCTTGAGGAGGCCTAGACGGGGCCAAATGGGGGAAAAGCCTCTTCTGAAAAAGAAAAAGCGGAAAAAGCTTCACAAACTACGGCGCGCATGTTGCATAGCTTTTTCCACAAAAACGCCGCAGTCTAGACCTAGCCTTGGTGAGTGATCCAGTCCCTGTTGTCCTGTCCCCGCTTCAGACAGTCAGAGGTTTAGTGACCCCAGGGGGTGGGGCTGTCTCCCTGTCTGGACAATGGGTCACAAAATCGAAGCCCAGAGCCAGATACTCAGCTGGTGTCAATGCCACTCTGGGCCTATTGACCCACCGAGACTCCTCCTGCAGTGGGTGGCTGCAGAGGGCAGAAGTAACAGCCTTGACTGGCAGCTTGTGCTGTTGAGGGAAGCTGAAGCCTGATGGGTTTGGAGGTGTCCAGAGGCAGAATGCAGGAGGGGAGAAGTATCTTCTCTTCCTCCATGTCCCACCAGTACCATCAACCTGAGGACATTAAGGCCAAAATTTCCAAAAAAGATTAATGGCTTTGGGTGCCCATCTGGAGGGGTCTGATTTTCACGGACTGCCGGGCCATCACTTGCTGAAAGTCAGGACCCTTCATGGCATCTGAACTGAAAGTGTTGGCCTAAGTGAGGCCTTAAGCCTCTTCTCTTCTGCTGTTGCGCTCGGGTCTGTAGCATCTGAGCTGAGTGATGCACAGGCTTTCTGTGGGCTCTCTGCAGAGATCAGTATCCCCCCATGGAAATAGTGAGGCTCTGTGTGGTTTTCAGTTACAGACTGGGCAGCTGATAGCGCTTCTGGCCAGTGGAAAAATGTATGACATCAGAAAGGGCGCTATCAGCCGTCTGGTGTTCTTGACAGCTATCTGCGGGGAGGCCCAGAACCCGTCGTTTTTTCTCTTGAGTTGAGATACAAATCTGCTCAAAATCTTCTTATGCGATTGCTGTCTCCGGCCATCGCAGAGAGTCCTGGACACTAACAGACCGTCCTCCATGGGAGAGGCGAGGAGTGGAGCTTCCCATGGCTTCGTGCTTTGCAGTGGTGCAATACAAGTCTTTTATTGACAGCCTGCACCAGAGGTAAATAATGAGGTGGCCACACTGAGCATTGCCACAGAACAAGAGAAGCACACGGAATTCCTAAAGGATCTGGCTACCTGATGGGAGAGGAAACTAAGTGTAGACACATATGCAAGGGAACAATTTAAACTCCACAGTCACAGGGATTCATAAATAATAATAATAAAGAATACCACCTCCTAGCTCTTGTCTAGCACTTCCCTGCCTTAAATCTCCAAGTGCTTTCCCAAGATCAATATTATCCCCAGTGTCACAGTTTCAGTCACAGAGATCTCCTTGTGACTGTCACTTGATGTGCTAAAATATCACTGAGCCAACGCTTCCTACCTTCCCGGGAGGCCCCATTACTCTGTCTTGCTGAGCCAGGCCCTCAGGGCTCCTCCAGCACTGACACAGAAGTGGAGTCACAGCCCTTAGCAGTGTATCAGCTCAGCTCTGAGAAGGCTCAGTCGAAGGGACTTGCCTCAGCAGCCTGGAGCACAGCCCCAGTGGGATCTGAACCCCAGATAAATCATCTTCCTCTGTCTAAAGTTTTATACAGGATAAGCTCATGTTGTTCACCCCCTTTCTTGCATAAAGAGAGATGCACAGCCACTTCCCGGCCCCTGTAACAATTATTTCTACTGGGTTTATTAATAAACAGAAGTGATTTTATTAAGTACAACCACTTAAATCCTACTTTTCATAAGTAATAACATACAAAGTAAAAAGTTACTAAGCACAATCAAACAAACCATGTCAGCTAAGCTTAATACTGTAAGAAACTGGTTACATGGACTATGTCACCCTCAGTTACTCTGCTAAGATTCTTTCACAGAATTCATTTGCAAATTCAATATAATCAATTTAGGACTGAATAACTGATTAATCCACTACAAAGGTAATTTCCCCTCTTTTGATATTCACATTTCCATACCAAATGCTTCCATCCTGACTTGATTAGCCTCATTAACACAGTATACATACCCCTGCCTCTATAACTTCCATTCCAATTCTTCTGATGAAGTGGGTTTTACCCACAAAAGCTTGTGTTCTGATATATCTGTTTCTGAAATATCCTTAATTGCCCTCATTAGCATGTGTCTACATCAGTAACACAGGTTAATACTTCATATTTCTAACTTCAAATACAGGAATAATGCATGTGCATAAGCAGACTATACCCATTCAGAAGAAACTTTTCCAGTGATTCCTTACAAGAAGCATTTTGAATAAAGCATTTTCCATTTATGTATATTCATAAGTGTATTTCCATAAAGAATGCAAAATGCACCATCACACCCATTTACAGAGGAGGAAACTGAGGCACATATCAGGGTTGTGACTTGCCCAAAGTCACCCCGCTAGATCAGTGACCAAGCCAGGAACAGAAGTAGGGTCTCCTGGGCCCCAATCCAATGCCAAACCACCACCTCCTGGCCAACATGTTAGGTATGAGTTGGGTGCTTACAGAGCTAAACGCACAAGCTGCTACCACGTGAGCTGAAGCTCCAACATGTGGCAGTTAGGGGAGGACAGGGCATGAAACTCACACTTAACTCTCATCCTCAGCCTATTTCCAGCCCTTTGCTCCTGAGAGTAGAGGACACGACAAGCCCAGCGCTGGGAACGGCTGCTCTCAGTGAGTAGCCTTTACGTGCACCCCCATGTAATCTCTGCAGACACCAGCACTGCATCATCCCAGGGCAAGCTTGCGGCAGTAACAGCTGCACCCCTCGCCTCAGTTTCTCCACCTGTAAGATAGCATCATAGCCTACTAGGCCTGGAAGGGACCTCGAGAGGTCATCGAGTCCAGTCCCCTGCCCTCATGGCAGGACCAAATACTGTCTAGACCATCTCTGATAGACATTTATCTAACCTATTCTTAAATATCTCCGGAGATGGGCATTCCACAACCTCCCTGGGCAATTTATTCCAGTGTTTGACTACCCTGACAGTTAGGAACTTTTTCCTAATGTCCAACCTAAACCTCCCTTGCTGCAGTTTAAGCCCATTGCTTCTTGTTCTATCCTCAGAGGCCAAGATGAACAAGTTTTCTCCTCCGCCTTATGACACCCTTTTAGATACCTGAAAACGGCTATCATGTCCCCCTCAGTCTTCTCTTTCTAAACTAAACAAACCCAATTCTTTCAGCCTTCCTTCATAGGTCATGTTCTCTAGACCTTTAATCATTCTCGTTGCTCTTCTCTGACCTCTCCAATTTCTCCACATCTTTCTTGAAATGCGGTGCCCAGAACTGGACACAATACTCCAACTGAGGCCTAACCAGCGCAGAGTAGAGCGGAAGAATGACTTCTCACGCCTTGCTCACAACACACCTGTTAATGCATCCCAGAATCACGTTTGCTTTTTTTGCAACAGCATCACACTGCTGACTCATATTCAGCTTGTGGTCCACTATAACCCCTAGATCCCTTTCTGCCGTACTCCTTCCTAGACAGTCGCTTCCCATTCTGTATGTGTGAAACTGATTGTTCCTTCCTAAGTGGAGCACTTTACATTTGTCTTTATTAAACTTCATCCTGATAGGAATAATGAGACTGTCCTGCTTCAGTGCCTTGATTGTGCACATGAGAAGTTTTATAGACCTAGGACAGGAGGGGGCTGAGGCCTCTCCATTCCAATTTATCTGTGCCCTTAGTGCCTTTTCTACAGAGCCCTTGCCGGGACCAATTTTCCATCAGTCCATCATCAGCCCCAGGAGATCTGCTGTGTGTCAGCTGCCGTCTTTGCCAGCACACCACGAGCCTCCAGAGCCAAAAGCACCCGCTGCCGCAACTTGAGATGAAATGCCACGGCTCCATAGCTGGGACTAGAACAAACTCATATCACTAATGGCTCTGGCACCACATGACCCCTTATTGTGGGGGGAGGGAGGGATAGCTCAGTGGTTTGAGCATTGGCCTGCTAAACCCAGGGTTGTGAGTTCAATCCTTGTGGAGGCCATTTAGGGATTTGGGGCAAAAATTTGTCAGGGATGGTACTTGGTCCTGCTGTGAAGGCAGGGGACTAGACTCAATGACCTTTCAAGGTCCCTTCCAGTTCTAGGAGATAGGCAACTCCCCCAGAGGGGTTACACCTCACCCTCATCCCTGGAAAGGCTGCAAATGTTGCTTTCCTTGTCTCATCCCAACAGCACAGACTTCAGAACATGGTGCTGCAGGGAGGGTATAAAGGCTCCTGTGTTCCATGCCCCACAGGCAAATCCCATGCCCAGTGTTGATCTATGGGGGCATTTATCATGAGCTGAGGCATCTGCTGGGAGTGTAACGCTGACAGGTAGAACTGAACCTGGAACATCAGGAGCCTGTATCTTGTGAGCTAACTAAGGCTGTAAGTAGGCTCAATGCTACTAACTAGGACAGTAACACACCCAGCAGATGTGGGTTACATGAACTCCTTAGGAAGGCCTTTATGGATTCAGATTGGTCCTTGTTTTACCAGCCCCACTGCAAACAGGAGAGGCATTCCTGCACCCACCCCCCGTAGCTGTCAACTCAGCAAGCCAGGCAGCTTCACAGCATGTGAAGCCAGCGACCAGAGGGGGCAGATAGGCACGCCAGGATCAGATTCTGCATGGATCATTTAGCTCAGCCCACCACATGTGGTTTCCTGGCTTCCGAGTTTTGCTGCTCTGAGGCTATAAAACCAACCATAGGGCAGCAAGAGGCTCAAGTGGTCACCAAGCCTGGAAGAGGACACAGAGAGCCACAAACTCAGAGATGGAGCAGCCCCAGTGCCTGTTGCTCCTGCTCTCCCTGCTGGCCTACCCCTCGGCCCATGCTAGTGAGTAGAGGAATCCAGGGGCACAGGTGACCATCCAGGATCCATGCACCAGTTGTCCCCTCTTCTCCTGCTCAGGAATCTGTCTGTCTTTCAGGTGCTTTGCGGAGTCAGATTGTGGGGGGGCAGGAAGCCAAACCCCACTCCAGACCCTACATGGCAGCCCTGAAGGTCTCCGGTGATTTCGGATGCGGGGGATTTCTGGTGGCCCCGGACTGGGTGATGACCGCTGCTCACTGCATGGGGTAGGTACTGGTGCCTGGTTTGTTGTCCTTGTATTGGCTACTGGAGTAAATTTTAAAAACAGGCTTCATCTGCCAATCTGTATGAAGCCAGCTCTCTCTGCAGCCTCACCCCCTTTGCTCGGGAAAATGACCCACATTTGTCTCCTGCCGGTTTCAGAGATATCACTGTCATCCTGGGAGCTCACAATATCCACGAGCCAGAGGAGTCGCAGCAGGTGCTGGGAGTTGAGAGCTACCATATGCACCCTGAATACAACAACATCTTGATAAATAATGACATCCTGCTGCTAAAGGTAAGTGACTTGTTTGCCCTGGGGAAGGTCACCCCAGCAACTGCTGAAGGGCTCGTGTGGACAGCTGAGAAGAGAGAGGTAATCTTGCATTGTGGACTGTGGGAAGACGCCAAAGCCCCCTTTGCAAATTGGGCCTTACTGTTTTGTGCTGGGCCAGCCAGAGAAAGGAAACCGCAGGCAGTTCTTGCAGCTTCAACCTTGCTGGACTTCTTGGGGGTTCGGAGCAGTCAGCCCCCCCCAGCACAGATCACCCAGTGTCAGCCGCATTGTCCCACACCCCTCCAAGCTACATGCAGAATTGGTGCCCTTCAGCCCCCTAGATTGCTTAGTGCAAGCATCAAGGCCCCATGCTGAGCACAGCCTCTCCCATCACCTGGCAAGGTGGGGTACTGGACATCTGCTCCCTGAGACTCGCTCTTGGCTTGATGCCTGTCTCCAAATTCTACTGACTCCTGCTTGGGCCTGAATACTCCTCCTCTTCCTCCCACCCAGCTGACAGCAAGGGCCAAGCTGAATAAATACGTCCAGGTCATCCCCCTGCCCAAGACCAGCAGTGACCTCCCCCCAGACACCAGGTGCAGCCTGGCGGGATGGGGCCTCATTGACAGAGAGCGAGCCACCAGCAGGCTCTTTGAGACCAACGTCACCATCTACAGCCGCCGGAAATGCCTCAACGTCTACCCCCACCTCACTGATGGGATGATCTGTGCCGGCAGCTTCCACCAGCTCAAAGACTCCAGCCAGGTCAGGACTGGACACACTGGCAAACGGGGGGCATGGGGAAGTGGTGGGATCAGGGTCTCAGCTCCTGGCTGGGGCTGCTTGGGAAGCTTCTGGGGTTCCCCTCCAGCAGGAGAGACTCATGGATGCAAATCTCCTGCCCACTCATGTGTCTTCCCTAAGGGTTTCCCCCTAATTTCCCAGACCAGACCAGGCCCTGCGTTCTGGAGGAGAGTTTGCTACTCAGCTGGGAAATCTATGGGAGCACAAGGCTTAGCACTGATGGGTTCCCTCCGCCCTGCCCCAGTGCATCCTGTCTACACTAGAGCTGGGCAAATATTTTCAACCTACAAATTTTTTTGGGGGGAAAAAAAGCAGATTTTGGTCACCCAAAACGTGGCACCAGTGTGTGAGCAATTCACCAAATGGTTTCCATCAACAAAACAACTCACTCCAAGTTTCTGAACACAGTCAAAGCAGGATGCTTTGGCTCGGTCAGATTGAAACGTGAGTTTTCGATTTGCCCTCTGGAAATTTCTCTCTGTTTGGCTTGCAAAAGCTCCACCCTCAAGTAGAGATGTAAGCAACTAGTTGACTATCTGATAAGCACAAGCTTATCGGATAGTCCAGTAGTGACTTAACTAGTCACTCCCCTGCCCTTGCTGCCTCTATCAGACAGAGGCAGCAAGTGGGGGAGCAGGAGCCGGTGCTCGGGGGGAGCTGGCTCTCTATGGGGGGCAGTGCCAATTCCCATTGCAGCCGCTTCAGCCTTTGAAATGTACAAGGCACCATGGGCCCGATGGGCTCTTGTACATTTCAAAAGCTGAAGCAGCTGCAGCGGGAACCCGTGTGAGCAGGCAGCAAAGTGGGGAACAGGAGCCGGTGCTGGGGGGAGCTGGCTTAAAAGCTGGTTCCTCTCAACACCATCACCAGGGTTCTGCGTGCTCCCCCGCACTGCCTCTAAGAGAGGCAGCAGAGGGCAAATAGGGGAAGCCGCTGCCAAGCAGCCCCTGTTCGCAGCAGCCAGGGCTGGCCTTGGGCTGGGGCTGCTCTGGCAGCAGCCCCTGTCAGCAGCCAGCCCTGACAGGGGCTAGTGCCAGAGGAGCCTTTGTTCGCGGTGGACAAAGCTGGCCACCGTGGACAGAGGCTGCTCCGGTGCCAGCCCCTGTTTGCGGTGATCAGGGCTGTCCGCTGTGAACAGGTGCTGTTGGGCTCAGTGCAAGCTGGGACCCATCAGTCCCAGCTCACGCTTATCCCTGCGCCTCTGTATTTTAAATGCAGAGCCACAGCACAAGTGGCTCCCGGAGCCGGCATGAGCTAGGACTGCTCAGTCCCAGTTCGAGGTGGCTCCTGGCACTACCCCCACTGCAGCTCTGCAGAGCGATCCTATCAACTAATTGTATAGTAAATACAAATTGTATTGACTATATGATTAGCCTGATAACCACATTTTAACATCCTTACCCCCAAGGAAATGTTTCATTTTGCCCTGACCCCTTTTCTGCCCCTCTCTGTCGTGTGAAACTGGCATGATCTGGAAAAGCCGTTATTAGCACAGCTCTAGTCCAGACATCTTCAGCACGAGCTGGTGGGAATGCCCCTGCTGCAGTCACACGGGTGGCGGTCTCGAAGCAGAAAGCTCTAATTTAGCTGGCTCGGGTACCAGAGCAGGGAAGCCGCAGCAGAACGAGCTGGACCTGGGAGGTGCTGACCCAGGGCCCTGGATGGGCTTGCACATCCTATCACGCTGCGGCCGATTCACTGCTCTGGTATCTGAGCCAGGAAAATTAGAGCTTCTTGAGCATATCAGCTTTGTGTTGCAGTCACACCCAGTGACTGCACTGAGCTTGTGTGGAACAGCCAACTCAGTGGGTTGACCCCTAAGATACAGGTGTGGAAATCACTCACGTTACACTAGGGATTAACTTAAAAAACATCCAATGGTCTGGTAGCACTTTACAGACTAACATACCCCGTAGCTGGGATCATGAGCTTTCGGGGACACAGCCCACTTCTTCGGATGACCGGAGTTCTTCATCTGAAGAAGTGGGCTGTGCCCCCGAAAGATCGCCATGTGTTGTTAGTCTATAAAGTGCTACCAGACCATTGGTTGTTTAAGTTTATCCTGTACAGACTAACTTGGCTACCCCCTGAAGCACTAGGGATTAAGTTGGCTCCGTGTCTGGAAAGCCTCTGAATTCCCTCCTCTTCATGTGACCTCTTCTCTGTTTGGCAGGGGGATTCCGGGGGGCCTCTGGTCTGCAACGGGGTGGCACAGGGAGTCGTTTCCTTTGGCTACAGCTTCCCCCCCGCTGTGTACACCCGCATTGCCAACTACCTGCAGTGGATCAGAAAGGTCATGGGCTAGACGACGGGAGAGGAAGATGCTCCAGCTTCTCCTCCACCACGTGCTGCCTTGGAGCCCTGTGCTGCTTTCTCTCATGCTGCATTCACTGACTTCTCTCTCCCTTCGGGGTGTTGTATGAAATCCCAGGGGACAAGGCTCGCTCTTGCTGCTTCTATGGCCTTGGAGCTCGGCGGCTGTATGCACCACAGGTCCCTTGTCACCTGGGTGCTGTTGGCTCAAGAGAGAATGTCACGTTTTCAGCCCGACTCCCCAGGCCTGCGTTCTCACAGCCCCTCCCCACAGATCATTGCTCCATCCCTGCTCTGTCGCTGTGCTGCCTGGCTTGTAACAAGTCTGGAAAATAAACTCCTGTCTGCATTACGCCACATCTCAGGTTCTCTTTGTTCGCAGCGTCTCCTCTCAGTGGGTTTCTGATCAGGGCCAAGTTTTGCTCCCAGCTGCAATGGGGTAAGCCCTTTGATTTCAGCGTGTTGCATGGGTATAAATGAGCAACTCAGGCCAGAGGTGACTTCGCACCCCCCAGAGGGAAGTGAACCAAGAGAACTAAAAACGACCCATGTGGTTTTCTGGTCCTGGGCTGAGCAGCCTTTAACATCTACCCGCCAGATCAGCTTTGCAGACAGTGCAGTTTGGGTACAAACCCTCTCACATCCTGCCCCCCGCCTCCTTGTGCTTTTCTTGTTGCACTGGGTTGGTCACCGATTGCTGCAAAAACTCCCACTGAAGTCAGTCAGAACAGAGTTAGGCCAGTTATGTGCACACCCAGCCGTGCCAGCTCACATGGTTTCATTGCCAAGCATGATGTTTTGGTGTTTTCCTTAAAGCTCCTCTTTGCACCACGTACTCTCTGCTTCCATTTAATAACACATTTTCTAGCCTAACTCTATGCGTAAGGGAAGAAGCTTCCCTGGGGAGGGGTAGTTTGTTTGGTAATTGGGTTTCTTACACCATGCTCTAAAGCAGCTGGTCCTAGCTTCTGTTCGAGACAACACAGTAGAACTTGGGATGTGATCTGGCCCTATTACCTGATCATCTGAGCATCTCACTATCTTCCACCCACCAGGTAGAGGCACCATGTGCCATAGAGAGAAACTCATCCGTTTCTAACTGAGTTTAAAGTGGATACACAAATGCATGGAGAGAAGGCTGCCAAACCCCAAAAAAAAAAAAACCAACCTCATGTGGCTGCTGCTATCAGTAACTGGCAGATGTGACATCATGGGAAAAAAATCTGAGAAGGCAGAAAAGGTGATCTGCGCATATTGACATGTCAAAGTTATTGATGATCAGAGTGATAAAGCAGCTATCTCCAAACCTCAGCATTTAAGAGCTCTACCCAGCTTCTCACCAATCAGCCTCAGGCTCCTGGCTTCAGTGGAGCTTCACCCATTTATACCAGTTGGGGCATTAACTCCCTTGGCCTCCAGAACTCCTGGGTCCTAACAGAAGTAGATTGATGGAGGGAGGTTTGGAAAACAGAGCTTTGAAGGTGAACAGGGAGAGGTGCTTTCAAGATTGTAACCTCCAGCATAGCTCCCCTGTGACTGGTTTGAGATGTTGTAGAAGTTTAGCTCGGAATAAATGTGGGAAGGAAATCATTCAGGATTGTCTTTCTGGTTAGGGTTGCCAGGTGTCTGGTTTTCACCCGGACAGTACGTTATTTCTGGCCCCTGTCCAGTAAAAAAAAAAACAGAAAATACTGGACATGTAAAATGTCCGGTATTTTCTGTTTTTCTTGGACGGAAGGCTGGTGGGGATATTGTTCCCCTGCCGCATCTGGCATGGGCGGGGGAAGTGAGGAGCGCGGGGATTCTTAAAGGTGCAGCAACCTTTTTTTGTTCTTTGGTTTTTTTGCTCAACAACTTTAGACTCCTGGGGTTTGGGTTTTTTTTTTTGTTTGTTTGGTTTTTTTTAACTCAACCCCTGCCATGTTCGGGATTTTTGGTGAAAGCATCTGGCAAACCTATTTCTGGCTTTTTCATGTAAGGCAAATAAGCTGCACTGACATACAGCATTGTTGCTGAGCCCAACGATTCAAAAAATGTGAGACAGGCTCCAAAAAAAATCTCTCACAAGACTGAATTAAAAATCATGTGAAAACAATGAGGAGTCTTGTGGTATCTTAAAGGCTAACAGATTTATTTGGGCATCAGCTTTTGTGGGTAAAAACTTGGGATGTAAATAGGTAACCGGTTAACTGGTTAACTCACCTTTAGTGAGTGATGCTTATCAGTAACTGGCACCCTGCCTGGCCGGAACAGCCCCTCGTCCATGCTATGCTGCAGGCAGGGGGCTGCTTTAGCCCAGCTGGGCCCACTGCTCAGCAGCCCCTCCACCCACAGTGTGACACAGAGTGCTGATTAACTGGTTAAACATAGTTTAATAAGTTAAACATTTTAAACAGGATTTTACATCCCTAGTCAAAACCACTTTGTCAGATGCATGGAGTGAAAATCCATCCATCCTTAAATCCAAGAATTTCCATGTAGTCTGACCTCCTGGAGAACTGTCGCAAATCATGGGCTTCCTCCAGCCCTGGTGGTGATCAACTCTCCCTCTCTGCCCCAGTCCTTGCCCCCCACCTCTATCCCCAAGTCCCCACCCTGCCTCTGAGGTAAACAGGATGAATAGGGTTGCCAGATGGTTTAACTAAAAATACCAAACACTCCCCGGCCCCCAAAAAAAAAGAAACACGGGGGAAAAAATTGTTGTGAAAAAAATGGGGAGACCAAAGTTGAGGGGGAAAAAAAAAAAAAAAAAAAAAGACGCAGAGTTATTAAGCAAAAAATAAAAAAACCCAGCATGGCCCCTTTAAGAAAAGCCTTTGAGACTTTTTGCCAGCAGCCATCTTGTTTTCCTGATCTGAGCCAGAAGACAGCTTCCCTGCGGAACCAGGAAAGCGTGGGGTCCGGGGGGGCTCAGGGGCTGGGCCCAGTTGCTGAGTGTATGTAGGGTTGCCAGGTGTCCAGTATTTTGGCCTCCTGACAGGGAAAAAAAAATCAGAAAATACCAGACATTTTAGCTGTCCAGTATTTTCTGAATGTTTTAACCGGACAGGAGGCAAAAATACCAGACTGTCCGGGTCAATAGCAGACACCTGGCAACCCTAAGGATGAAGTTTAATAAGGACAAATGCAAAGTGCTCCACTTATGAAGGAACAGTCAGTTTCACACATACAAAATGGGAAGTGACTGTCTAGCAAGGAGTACTGCTGAAAGGGATCTAGGGGTCATAGTGGCTCTTATTTAGCTTGTAGTCCAACAGTGTGACACTGTTTCAAAACAAGCAAACATGATTGTGGGATACATTAATAGGAGTGTTGTGAGCAAGACACAAGAAGTCATTCTTCCGCTCTACTCTGCGCTGATTAGGCCTCAATTGAAGTATTGTGTCCAGTTCTGGGCACCACATTTCAAGAAAGATTTGGAGAAGGTCCAGAGACGAGCAACAAAAATGATTAAAGGTCTAGAAAACATGAGCTAGGAGGAAGACTGAAAGAACTGGGCTTGTTTAATTTGGAAAGGAGAAGACCGAGAGGGGACACGATAGCAGTTTTCAAGTATCTAAAAGGGTGTCACAAGGAGGAGGGGGAAAAATTCTTCTCCTTGGCCTTTGAGGATAGGACAAGAAGCAATGAGCTTAAATTGTAGCAATGAGCTTAAATTGGACATTAGCCACCCTGACAGGTATTCTAGTGTTTTCTTAAACACTGGAATATCGCCCAGGGGTGTTGTGGAATCTCCATCATTGGTGATATTTAAGAGCAGGTTGGACAGACACCTGTCAGGGATGATCTAGACCAGTGTTTTCTGACCTTTTTTTTATATATATAAATTACCTCCTTTTAAAAAAAAATTATAAGTACCCCCAGTACCTACGGTTTTCAGACAATTTTTTTTTCTACCATTTCAACACATTTGTTTTAACAACTTAATCGTAGCTGGGTGGGCAATGAAATTTTTGGGTGTAAAAAGTACAAAAATAACAAAGCACTATAAAACTTAAAACAAAAATTCAGTTTTCTCCAAATTTCAGTTGTGTTGATGTACCCCCCAGACTTCTCTCGAGTACCCCTAAGGGTACTTGTACCACTGGTTGAGACACACTGGTCTAGACAGTGCTTGGTCCTGCCGTAAGGGCAGTGGACTGGATTCAATGACCTCTTGAGGTCCCTTCCAGTTCTATGATTCTTCCTGAGCCCTACCCTAAGCATGTCCCAGCCCCACTTCGCCCCCCTCCCACAGCACCTGCATGCCATGACATAGCTGATTGGAGCAGTGGTATGAGGGAGGAAGAGGAGATGAGTGGCAAGGCCAACAATGGGCAGGAGGTGCTATAGGAGGGAGGTGCTAGCTGCCTGTGGGTGCTAAGTACCCACTAACTTTTTTCCCTGGTTGCTCCAGCCTTGGAGTGCCCGCAGAGTCAGTGCTTAAGCTCCAAATAATTCCCCGAGATCGATTAGAAAAACATCCCATCTTGATTCAAAAATTGGCTGGGATGGAGACTCTACCATGATCCTTGGTAAATTGTTTCAATGGTTAATTAGTCTCATCATTGTGCATCTTATTTAGAATCATAGAATCATAGAACCATAGAGCTGGAAGAGACCTCAGAAGGTCATCAAGTCCAGCCCCCTGCTCTAGGCAGGACCAATCCCAACTAAATCAACCCAGCCAGGGCTTGGTCAAGCCGAGACTTAAAACACCTCCAGGGATGGAGACTCCACTACTTCCCTAGGTAACCCATTCCAGTGCTTCACTACCTTCCTAGTGAAATAGTTTTTCCTAATATCCAACCTGGACCTCTCCCACCACAACTTGAGACCATTGCTCCTTGTTCTGCCATCTGTCACTACTGAGAACAGCCTCTCTCCATCCTCTTTGGAACCTCCCTTCAGGAAGTTGAAGGCTGCTATCAAATCCCCCCTCACTCTTCGCTTCTGCAGACTAAACAAACCCAAATCCCTCAGTCTCTCCTCATAAGTCATATGCTCCAGCCCCCTAATCATTTTGGTTGCCCTCCGCTGGACCCTCTCCAATGCATCCACATCCTTTTTGTAGTGGGGGACCCAGAACTGGACACAATACTCCAGATGTGGCCTCACCAAAGCCGAATAAAGGGGAATAAATTTGAATTTATCCAGTCTGAATTTGTCTAGCTCCAGTGGCCAGCCGCAGGATCTCACTCTGTTTTTCTCAGCTGGGCTGAAGAGCCCTGGGAGAGAGTGAAGAGGGGAGGGCCTGATCAAAGCCTTTTTGCCCAGCTAGCCCCACCCCACTTTACCTGCAGCCAATACCTGGAGGGAGGATAAAAGGAAGGAGCCTGGCTCAAGTTAGCTGCTGACCAGCATGGAGACAGGAGTGTGGTTCTGCAGGACCCGAACCAAAGCCTGTCTACCTGGACAGCCACAGGAGACAGTAAGCCTCCAACCACACAGGACAAAGGGATGTGGGTAACCTGCTAGAAACCCTCACTAAGAGGGGAAAATATGGACTCCTGGGGCCACACCCCAAACTTAAGAACTGTACTAACATAGTGGGCCTGGGGCACCAACAGCAGTAGTCTGCACCCCCTTCCTGCCAGATAATTCCTGCGCCTAACCACTAGGCCACCCTGCTGCCAAGGAGACCTGGCCACAAGTGGTGGTGAACATGGGCAGTGCCCTACCCCTGCTGAAGGGCCTGATTAGAGAGACAGCAACAGAACAAGCAAGTGTGAGCCCAATGCTTGAAGGGAGATGGAGCCGCTTCTGAAGCGGATGGCAGAGCAAAATGCCAACCAGTAGCAGCTGTTACAACAGATAGCTCAGCAGCAGCAACTGCTAATTGGGGAATTAGCAGCCCAACAGCAGCTGATGCAACATCTGACTTCCCTGCTGCAACCCATGATCCCAGCCAAGCTGCCTGCACCTGCACTGGTGTCTATCAAGCTGGCCAAGATGGAGCTGGAGGATAACCCAGAGGCATTTCTGGAAACATTGATGCGAGTGGCCGTGTGGACCCGAGCACAGTGGGCAGTCATTCTGGCCCCATACCTGACTGGAGTAGCGCATACTGCTCACTAGACCCTGGTGCAGCTCAGGACTATGCCTAAGTCAAGGCAGCAATCCTTGACACCCTAAACATCTCAGAGGAGACGTTCCAACAATGCTTTTGGGAGGGGAACAGTACCCACCAGGAGCCTGACCCCACCTTATCACCCAGAAGCTGCGCTACATCTGTTGGAGATGGCTGACGTAGCAATGGTTTGCACCTCTTTCCCACCAGATAATCCCGGGGCCTAACCACTAGGCCACCCCACTGCCAGGGAGACCCGACCACAAGCCCATTATTAAATATTTCCTCCCCTGTGCATGCTTCCTGGCTGGGATCGACCTTCTCAGTATTAAATTAAATTGATGGAGCTCCTTGTGTTAGTCACTGTTAGAAATGCAATTGTTCATGTGCTTTTGTGAGACAGCATGCAACATCTCTTGGAGGAGAGGGTGAGTTAATGTAATTCTTCTGGTTATTACATTAGAAGAATTACATTAGTCCTGTGAAGCATCGCTCCAGGGTGGCAAAATGGCTATTAGCCAGAATGGGCAGGGATCCTGGCCTCTTATTTGTCAGAGGCTGGGAATTGGCCACGGGGGATGGATCACTTGAAGATTCCCTGTTCTGTTCATTTGGCCAAAAGAAATCTGAGGTTCAACAAGGAAAAGTGCAGAGTCCTGCCCTTGGGACAGAAGAATCCCAAGCATTGTTACAGGCTGGGGACCAACTGGCTAAGCAGCAGTTCCCCAGAAAAGGACCTGGGGATTACAGTGGATGAGAAGCTGGATGAGTCAACAGTGTGTCCTTGTAGCCAAGAAGGCGAATGGCATATTAGGTTGCATTAGGAGGAGCATTGCCAGCAGATCTAGAGGAGCGATTATTCCCCTTTATTCAGCACTGATGAGGCCACATCTGGAGTATTACATCCAGCTCTGAGGCCCCCACTACAGAAAGAATGTGGATGCATTGGAGAGGGTCCAGCAGAGGGCAACAAAAAATATTTGGGGGCTGGAGCACATGACCTGCAAGGAGAGGCTGAGGCATTCAGGCTTGTTTAGTCTGCAAAAGAGAAGAGTGAGGGGGGGATTTGATAGCAGCCTTCAACTTCCTGAAGGGAGGTTCTAAAGAGGCTGTTCTCAGTAGTGAGGGATGGCAGAACAAGGAGCAATGGTCTCAAGTTGCAGTGGGGGAGGGTTAGGTTGGATATTAGGAAAAACTATTTCAGTAGGAGGGGGGTGAAACACTGGGATGGGTTCCCTGGGGAGGGGGTGGAATCTCCATTCCTAGAGGTTTCGAAGTCCCAGCTTGACAAAGCCCTGGCTGGGTTGATTTAGTTGGGGGTTGGTCCTGCTTTGGGCAGGGGGGTTGGACTTGATGACTCCTGAGGTCTCTGCCAGCCCTAGAATTCCCTCTGGGGCACCTGGCACTAGCCACTGTCAGAGGACAGACTAGTGAGCTGATGGTCCGTTGGTCTGACCCGGTCTGACCCAGTCTGGCCGTTCTTATGAGCAGAGATGAAAGTAAGCAGGTGTGCCGTATTATGCAGCTCCAGCAAGAGCTGGCTGAGCTGCAGCAAAAGTAAGCAGGGATCTAGTTAAGAGCAGGCAGATTCCTTGATTGCAATAGGACCTAGAAATAGAAATGTTAAGTTACTTTCACCACTGCTTATGAGGGGACCCATTGAAAACAGATACCGATTACTGGTCGCTTGAAAGGCTTAAGGGGGATTCTTTGGAGACCAGCAGATAAAGAAAAGATGCTGGGATAAATAACCTGGGTTTAAACTGACTCGGGGCCTCTTCCTGGATCCAGCAAATGGATTGGACAGGACCCCGATCTGCAGAGGTCCCTAGTCCTAAAGGAAGGACGTTGGCCTACAGGGGTCACAGAAGAGTGGGTTGCCATTCTGAGCTAAAGGGGTGATGAACTTGGGCTCTGGCAAGAGTAGCCCTTCCATGTTGGGATGTGTATGTGTGTGTGTCAGGGGGCTGTCTGCTTATTAATACAGCTTCTTATGCAGGTAGGTTCCTTTGTGGTTTTTAATGTTTTCCCTGCAGTGCTTTTATCTTCAGAATAAACACTCTGCTTGTTTGGAGGTGGCTGCCAACAGCAGCAATTAAAGTGCACTGGCCTTGAGGGTAGAATCAAAGCAGGGCTGCTCTTGTGCCTGAAATAACACAGTGAAGGCAGGGGACAGCGCTGCCTGGAAATACCCTGGTCGGAAGGGAGACACACACGTCTCCACCCAAGAGAGGCAATGGCTTGAGGGTGCCTGACCTGCCTGGAGCCCAGAGGGAAAATCCAGGTGAACCACCACCCAGCCCTTGGAGGAAATTATTACGAGAGGAGGGCAAAGAATTTAAGGAAATTTATTCCACTGCTGGGAACGTTCAATTCCAAATTCAAAATGCCCTTTGCAGAAGCTGCCATTTTAACCTAGAAAAGGTCCTGGGAGACATGACTGATACAGACGCTTGTGCTGACTCTGCAGAGGTGAGTTCTCCCTGACCACACTAACTCTGCTGCTGAGAGGCATTTTGTAGCTAGTGCTCCAGAGCTGTGCAAGAGCAAACTGATTCTATGTTGATTAGTCAGCTGCACCTGACTCGTGTGGTTTTTCTAGGCACTGAATCTCACGTACCTCAGGCTATAAAACCAGTCCAGGAGTGGCCAGAGAATTGCAACTTGGCCTGGAAGGGGATTGGCAAAGCAGAGAACTCCAAGATGAAGCAACCCTTTGGCCTCTTGCTCCTGCTCTCAGCATCAGCCTACTCAGGTCAGTAGAGAGCCATGCACCAGGTGAGGGAAGACCAGACCAATCACATCCCCAGGAGCATGTTTCTCTTTCAGGAGCTTCATGCAGTTGGATTGTGGGAGGGCACGAAGCCAAAGCCCACTCTAGACCTTACATGGCCTATCTGAAGAGAGACACCTCAGATTTCTGCGGAGGGTTTCTGGTGGACCCAGGCTGGGTGATGACAGCTGCTCGCTGCAGGGGGTAAGATTTTGTTTGGTGCTTGTACAGCACCGATGCAAGGGAATCCCAATCCATGACCAGGGATGCCAGGCATTCCCGCAATGCAAATAATAAATACCTCTCCCTTTTTCTCGGGTTTATACCTCACGTGCAGCGGACGAACCAACTAATGTATGCATTGGTGGCGCAGCTGTGGTGCACCTAGAGCATTAGAGAAAACGGGGGGGTTAATCTCTTTTATTGCACCAACATTGGTTAGTAAGTGACAAGCTTTAAAGCTTCCCAGACCTCGTCACTAATATAGATATTTTAGTTTGTCTGTCTTGATCTGTTTAGACAAGAACTCCTCCTCCCAAAGTTTAAGCCATAAGAGTTAGGGCTAGCAAATTTGTTATGCAGCTTCCTCATCATCACTTAAAGCAAGGTCAGGGTTTGTTTGTGCCAGGATGATAGGATGTGCCTGGAATGGGACTGCTGCTCATAAAACCATATAGGAAAAAAAGAGAGACTCAGTAGGCAGGGGAAGGGGCTGGCTGGAAGCACACCCCCTTGCCATGACTGCTCCAGCCCCGAGCCTCCCACTCCTAAAGTGCCTTTTAGGGAGGGTGGAGTGGATGAAACCCTCCCCGGCCCCCTGACTTGTACAGGGACATTGCTGGCTGGTCCCTTTCATCAGGGAGCGAGGGGAAAGTGCAGAGTGTGCTGCATTCCTCACTGGCTGAGGAGTGCAGGGGGCAGATGAGCTGTGCACTTTGCCTTCACTCCCTGACAGGGACAGGAAGGAGAAGAGCAAGCAGCCCTTATGAGTCTTGGAGGGGGGATAGGGCTTTGTACCCCCTTGCCCTCCCCACCCACCCCTACATACACCCCAACTTCCCCCAACCTGATTCGTGCATTCCCCTCACAGCCCCCTGCCCCGAGCTCCCATGCCTCCAACTAACTCCTTCACTTCACACATCCCCAGCTCCTCTGCCCTGCACCCCTCCTCACCCACCAACCCTGACTCCTGCACTCCCACACCCCCAGCCCTGTGCCTGCACATCTCCAAGCCCCTGCCCTGACTCCTGCACCCCCTCCCCCACATCCCTAACCCCTGCCCAGAGCCCCTCACACCCTATCACTCCCCAACCTCCCTGCCCTCTACCCTACACTTACATTTTTCAGGTATCCTCCTAACCTCTTGCCCTTAGGGTCCCTCCAAGGCGAGCTGCAATACAATAGTACCTGTAAGAAATTTAAGTTAGTCATCCCTGGATTGAACCAAGATGAGCCAGAAAAATAGGATGAACCTGGAATAGGACTGCTTCTCAATAAACCTTACAGAAGAGAGAAAACAAATTTGGAGTAGTGCTCTGTTTTGGCACAGCTCAATCATTGCTTATGACTTGAAAACTAGGAGAAAATGTTATTGCAAGCTACACTGAAATGTAGCCCTTTTTGATAAAACATAGTGAATAAGTTTATAAGGATAAAGAAAAAATACACTTGATGAAATTCCTATGTAAAATAATTTAATTGTTTTTGGTAAGCAGAAAAATTGTAAATCCCTTTTTTAAAGAAATCCAAAATAAAAATTAACTTCATAAAGCTATTTTTGAAAAATGCAGTCACTTAAATAAAGTAGGTACATTTTCTTTTTATTTTAAAAAACCCTTAACTGTGCTAATAAAAGATATTACCTCTTCCACCTTGTCTCTAACCACGGAGTTTTTGGTTCATTGGCCATTCCAAAAACCATTGAAAAAAATCATTTGGGCACAGGTTGATTTTAAAAAAATTTCAGGGACTAAAAAAAGTTGAGTCAAACAAAACATTTTTACTTTGAAAGGTATGTTCAAGTGTGTTTGCATTTTGTGATGAAACAAAAAAACACTCAACTCAGTTTGACCCCCAAAAATAAAAAAGTGTAACATTTTCAAACAGATGAACACTGACTTGTTCAGACTTTTGTTGGCCAAAATAACTCAGCAAAACTGACATTTTCAAAAATCTGACAGCATCATCCAGTCAGTCTCGTTTAGGGGAAAATGCCATACCAAACCAAACCAAGGCTTCGTCTAGACTTCAGAGTTTTTCTGGGATACTGAAGATATCCCAGAAAAAACTCTGCCACGTCCAAGGAATGCATCTGCTTTTCCGAAAAAATTTCGGAAAAGCAGACATGGTTTTTTTGGCATCCCTGTAAACCTTGTTTTACGAGGAAGAATAGATGTTCCAAAAGAGGGTGTTTTGGCCGGTCTACACTGGGCCAAATGTTGGAAAATGTTGGAAAAGCCTCTTCTGAAAAAAGAATTGGAAAAAGATACGCAAATTGCAGCTCTCAATTTGCGTATCTTTTTCCGCTGGAACTGAATGATCTAGACACAGCCTCAGTGGCACTGTCAAACATTTTTGCCAGCTCTAGTGTCACCTTTCAAAAGCTTGAAACCCATCTCTTCCTTCTCCTACTTGCTCTGCATTTGGAGCAGAGCGCACCTTGCCAGTGGCCCTGCTTTGACTGACTGAAAGAGCTGGGAGAGACATGGAGACTCTCCGGGGAGGTGGGGGCCATGGGTGAGAGAGCCCAGAGCAGGTGTTGGTGGAAAGATTTGCTTTTTCATCTGATTTGATCTGAAAATGCTTTGTAATATTTAACTCCAGAATTGTTAAAATACGAATACTGACTGATACTCGATCCTAAGGCCAGAAGGGACCACTGATCATCCAGCCTGACCCATATAGCACACGCCTGAGAATGGTCCCCAAATAATTCTGAGAACAGATTGGTTAGAAAAAACATCCAAACTTGATTTGAAAGTCATCTGAATGAGAATCTGCCCCTACTAAATCATCGCTGTGGTTACTCACTCTTGTCTAGCTTCACCTTCCAATCACTGGCTTGTTAGACTTTCTCTGCTAAACTGAAGAGCCCTTTATTGAATGTGTTCCCTGCGTAGGCACTGGTAAATGTGATCAAGTCATCCCTTCCCTTTCTCTGTTACACAATGAGCCAGCAGTAGAATCAGGAGCAGAACCCAGATGTCCTGATGCCCTAACTACCCCAAACTCCCAGAGACAGGCCTGATTCTCAAGCACATTAAGGACTCTTTAAGGGCTGGGAAGCAGCTGTCTGGGGAACACATGCTCACATTAAGACCCTTTGAAATCAGCTCACAGATCTCCATTAGCTTTACATCTCTAGGCTGTGCAATAGGCTTCCTTCTGTTTATGGCTGCACCATCTTTTCTAGGTAGCTAGCGGGAGGGTGTCAGGTGCAGCTACCACCCAGTTACAGAGCAAGCCAGCAAAGGAATAGCCGTGTGATTAATTTGCTTTTACCAATGTCAGGAACCTGACAGTCATCTTAGGAGCTCACAATATCCACCAGCAAGAGGACTCCCAGCAAACATTTGCAGTTGAAAAATATTATGAACCCTCAAACTACGAACTCTCTGCAGTCAGCGACATCCTTTTGCTGAAGGTAACGAAGACCTAGTGGGCTTATAGTCGCTTCCAGCATTCCTACCTCAGCCTCCTTCGAGGTTTGGTGCTTGGCTGTGGTGAGAAGTAATTTACGCCAGAGGGGAGCTGAAGATGTAAAGTGCAGCACTGGCTCTGCCCTTTCCCCAAAATTTGGGGTCCATAATCTGGGGTTTGCTGTTGGGAGGGTGGGCATACACCTCACCCTGGAGAGCCTGAATTGGATGAAGATTTTATGGTGGCAGCTAGCAGCCCAAGTGCACAAGTTCTGTGCAAAAAAACAGAACAAAAGTATGGGCCCTGCCTTAAATAGCTTAATCTAAGACCAGAGACAGATGGGTAGGCTGACAGGAGAGTACAACAAAGGAGATGCTATTTGTCACCCAGCACACGGTGCAGTGGGCACAGCAGCTACCTTCTGACTGTTGACATTTGTGTAAGCATCACACCCAAAGAGAGCTGGAGGAGCGGTTTGAAGGGGAAACAAGCAGGTGGCTTTGGGGATGTTTCTGGGGAGTTCCTCCCAGATGAGGGGCAGCAAGAGAGAAAGCATAAAGGGGTGTATCTGAAAGGGTAACAAATGAGCAATGGAGGCTGGTATGACCACAGGTCTCTTGATTAAGTGACAGGATAGGGGTTGGGTAGGAATAGGACAGGAGGGAAAGTAGTTCAGCTTGATGCGATGGAGAAGGGAAAAACAGCTGAGGCGTGTCGTCCTTTTGCTCCCTTAGAAACTTGCAGGGGACAGAGCCTTTGCTGGGCAACTGACATTTCTGAATCTCCCTCCCCCCAGCTGAATGGGAAAGCCAAAGTCAACGAATATGTCAACTACATTCAGCTGCCCAGGGCCAACAAGGTGGTTGCCCCATGGAGCCAGTGCAGCACAGCTGGATGGGGCAACATCGACCATGGGAAAGCCCCCAACAAGCTCTTTGAGATCACTGTCATCACCCAGCCGCCAAAGGAATGCCGCTCTTTGGACCCTGGGATAACTAACGACATAATCTGCGCAGGGAGCAAAAGCTGGGCCAAGGACTCCAGCCAGGTCAGTAGCACATGTGTCTAGGAGAGGATGGACTGGGAGGCAGGCCAGAGGGCTACAGAGAGGTACATGGGGATAGCCTAACTTTGGCAGATCAGTCTGTAAGTTACCTAGGTTAGTAAACAGTTTAAAACAGTTTAAGAAACTTGAAGACCGAGGAACACCAATATTTTTTTTTATGGGGAACACCAAGGATTTTTTGGTTGAGGGGGGAAAAAAAAGCCCCCAGGGAAAAGTTTGTGGGGGGGAGGGGAGGGGGGAAGGAGGCTTGTCCCTTTAAGGGTGGCCATTTTTAATTCTGTTCTCTCCACGGCACATCGGTGTGCCACGGAACACACTTTAAGAAACACAGGTTTCAAACCTCATTCTGGCTATGACAGGTGCCTATCCCTTTGTCTTGGTTATTCTGTGTCTCCTACCAACTTATGTTCCCCTTCTCTGTCTCTAACTTCCTCTTCCGTAGCGCCCTCTCCATTTCTTCCTGCCCTCCCCATGTCAGCTGAACAGGCACGCTAGAAACTTTTTGGCCGCTTGTCAGGCCTGCACTGTAATCTGAGCCTGCTTCCCACTGGCTTTGGCCTGCGTGGGGTCACTGGCACTTGTACAGAATGAGCCAAAGACACTCCCTCTTTGTACCCATTATGCATTCGGGAAGCAATGACAACCCCCAGGGCAAGTCAGGACCAAGTAAACGCAGATCATCACCACCAGGTCTCTGTCCAACCTGTTCTTAAAGACTTCCAGAGAGGGATTCCACGGCCTCCCTTTGCAATCTATTCCCGTTCTGAACTAGCCTGATAGTAGGAAAAGCTTCCAACTAGCTGATCTAAATCACCTGTCCTGTTGCATCCTGTCCTATTTTCAGTGGACTTGGAGAACAAATGATCACTGTCCTCTTTCTAACAAGAGCCATTAACACATTTGAAAACTTGTGCCCCCTCCCACCTCAGTCCAGCTGTTTCAACCTTTCATCATGGATGAAGTTCTCTAAACTTTTTATAACTTTTGTTGCTCTCCTTTGGAGTCTCCAATTTGTCCCCCTCTGTCCTAACGTGTGGCACCTGGGACTGGACACATACCCCAGCTAGAGACTCCCAAGTCACACAACGCTCCTGTTAATACAATCCAGAATGGTAGGGTTGTTGGTTTTTTGCACACTGCATCATACAGCTGGCTCTTGTTCAATTCATGATCCATTATGACCCCCTGTTCTGTTGCAGGAGTACTACTAAGTTAACCCCACTTTGCAGTTGATTTCTCCTTCTTACATGACACGCTTTGGCTTATTACATTTAATTGTGTGGGCTTGAGGCCAGTTCTCCTATTTGAGATTATTTTGAATTCTGATGTTCTCTGAAGGGTCAGAAGTATTGTTCCCTATAAAATATGCACTTGTGCACCCACGCCGATTCCAATTAGCATAGCACCCACAACTAGGTTTTTTGTTTCTACAGGTGGTGCACTTCCACAAATGCCTTGATGCACACAGAAAAATTTATTCTGTACATATGCACATGGGTGGAAAAGATTAGCGGGAATACCAGTTGGAAGCCCACCCAGCTTAGTACCATTTCCACATTTTGTAAACATCCACTAGTCTCTTACCCAAGAAGCCATTAATGAAATTATTGGAATAGTGACGGACCCCACTCAATGCATCCTCCCAGTCTGACTTCAAACCATCGATAACAGCTCTGACTACTCGCTTTCCATTCATCTAGTCGATGTTTCCCTAGTTGGCTTATAGGAACGTCACGTGGGACTGTAGCAGAAAACCTTACTAAAACCAAGCTACCACCTCTAGTGCTTCCCCTCTAGCCACTAGGTCAGTAATGTCAAAGAAGAAATGTAGATGGTTTGACATGATTTCTTCTTTACAAATTCATGATGGCTAATACTTAGCATTGAGCTGCGTACAAAATAATTGTTAAATAATTAGTTCAATGGTCTAACTTCAATATCAGGAAAGACATCAGCCGAGAACGCCTCATGTCCTCTTGGTTCCCCTTTTTGAAGAGAGCTACTGCACTTGCTCTTCCGCAGTCCTGAGACCTCACCCATCCGCCACAATTTTTCAAAGATAATTTTTCAACTAGTCCCTTAAGGACCCAATCGTGAATTTTGTCAGGCCCTGCCAACTTTAATACATCTAACTCATCTAAAGATTTCTAAACCTGGCCTCTTTTTCTGGCTTGTGTTCCTTCCCTGTTGCTGCAATTATGGTTTTAAGTATCTAGCCGCAATTAATCTTTTTAACGTCAACTGAAGCAAAGTAGGGATTAAACACCTGCCCCGTTGTCTGTTAGCTCTCCTTCCTTGCTAAGCAGTAGGCCTACACTTACTGTCCTCATTCTAATATTTATTGAGCCACTTAAAAATCAAGTCTAAAATGGTCGCCCTCTTGACAATTCCTCCAACTTCTGAAGTTAGAAGTTGTCCCCAAGACAGTCCAAGAAATGATGGGAAAGTTTGTAGTGAGCCATATTGCCATTATTCGCACACAACAGCCATGCCAGGAGCACATAATCACCTCATTGATTAGAGTGAATCTTGGGGAAAAAAAATTCAAATCAATGGGAGCTTTGCCATTGATTTCAATGGGGTCAAAATGGCAGCTAGTGTGGCAGAAGGTTCAGCATTTCCTAGCCTTTGTAGCTATTTTCCATTCTTGTTAATGTAGCAGGAAGGGGGTGTATGAAAATTGTGTGTTCAACATCTTCCTTGTGTTCATCAGGGGGATGCAGGCAACCCTCTAGTCTGCGATGGGATAGCAGAAGGAATCTTCTCCTATGAATTTGAGTCCCCTCCTGGCTTTTACACTCGCATTGCCTCCTACATCCCCTGGATTGAGAAGATCATGAAGGAGTAAGCAGAAAAGCAGCCAAATCTTCTCCTGCATAAGTGGCGGCCTTTGAAAGCTGGCATTTCCTTGTGCTGTAGTTTGTAGCTCTTCCCCCTCCCTTTTCTGGGATGCTGAGTGGCAATTTAGAGCTAAGACAAGATGTGATGCCACTTTTGTCTTCCTCAGAAAAAATAAATCCCTTTAGACATGCAAACGCCAAGGTTTGTAATGTTACGGCTGCAGCTTATACCCCAGTGGGAAGGTGGTAGACAACTTTAGTGGGCATCACATTTTAAGGTACAGTGGGGTGCATATAGGTTAAGAGATTAAGTACCTACAGAGCCATCCTTACCCTTATGCAGAATACACAGCTCCATGGGGCACGTAAAAATTTGGGGCACCTCTGGGTCTTAATGTCCACCCACCGTCATCTTCCTATCCCTGTGCTGTAGCTC
Source organism: Rafetus swinhoei (assembly GCA_019425775.1). Lineage (NCBI taxonomy): Eukaryota > Metazoa > Chordata > Testudines > Trionychidae > Rafetus > Rafetus swinhoei. The sequence goes on along the minus strand of JAFJHL010000483.1, from coordinate 16,030,253 downwards.
AACTAGCTCCTCCGTGGAGGAAACAAAGTGACAGAGCTATTAGCAGACACTGGCTCTTTCCCAGGTTCATTCAGGTGGCAATGACGCCATTTCACCGGCATTTGCTAGCCCCTGGTATATACACGGACGGTTTCTGAATTTACTGTAAAACAAGAGGTCTGGTGGCACCTTACAGACCAACAATTTTATGGAACAAGCATCTGAGAGTTTAAAATTGGTTTTAAAAATGTTTTCATTAGTGTGTTGCTGAAGACTATAAAATCACATTTCTAAAAAAATTGCTCCCCCCAGCCATTGGGCACAGTGGCACCCGTTGTAATAGGGTTAGGGCCAGGGCCGGGGCAACAGTTTAATAGTACTGTGTTGGGCCCCATACATCCTACGGACATCCCAGAGCACTTAGATGAGACCATTGTCCAGAACCATTGCTAACGTGGCCCGCTTCCCTCAGTGGCATCAATACTGGGAGTGCTAAAGGAGACAAGGTTGCCAGGGCCATCTGCATTCTTACTGCCAGGGGCCTGATTTTCCCTTGTCCTCTCCCTGGTGTCTAAGGTCTCTTGGTTGGCCCTCCTGACCATGGTATCCACGTGCCTCACTCCCTATTGGGCGGAAGGGGCACAGAGAGGTTAAGTCCTGCCCACACTGATGGGCCTAAGCCAGTAGCTCACAATGGGGCCATTCCCCGTCTGCCATCATTTCACTACCACGTTGGGCTGAAGTGAAGGACACAAGGTGCGGTGCATGGGCAGGTCTAGCTCCCAGGTCTGTTCAACATCACATAGATCTGCTCAGACTCCAGTGGCTGGTCTACATTAGGGCTTTCTCTGGTAGCTGCACTAGACATGGGAAACAGGAGTGCAGGTAACCAGAGCAGCAGGCATAAGCAAGCCTAACTTATGCCATCCTGCACGTTTCTGAATTCAGGCCAATATTCCCAACTCTGGCAGGAGCTTGTGCCCCTCCCCAGCAAGTCAGAATTAATGCCTCCACTCATGCATAGCCCCAGGTCTGATCACAGCTTCATTCCTTCCTTGTTGCTGTCTTGCTGGATTGTCAAAAGCATGAAAAATAAACATTCTGCTGCATTTCAAAGTGCTCTTCTGCTAGGAGTCTTGTTTCCAGACATCACTTTGGGAGTGTCAGACTGAGAAAAGCTGAGGGTTATTCCCACTCGGAGTCTCATTCACAGCTAGAAAGCTGGGGGCTTACGTCTACACTACAAAGTTTTGCCAGCATCCGTACATGGGCAAGGAGCATGAAAAGAATCACCCCACCAACAGGCGGCAGGCTGGCAAAATGGGGCACTGCAACAATGGCCACCCCAAAGGCTCCCAAGGACATATGTAAAGTTGCTCAAAGAGGCAGGTGGAATCGTCACCAGCATCGCACAGCAGCTACGCTAGGGGGCTCTGCCAGCCTAGCTACACTGCAGACAATCCCTGGCTAGGGAAACACTAATCTTCTCCTAATTTATGTAAGGAACGTTTCAGACATTGAGGGAAGCCATAGAGGGGTTGGTCCAATGGGTCAGGGGGCATATGTGACCGAACTGGAAACTGAACTCAGTTCTTGAGCAATGTTCTGGATAATTTTTTCCATCCACGTGCAGAATAAGTTTTATGTGCACTGAGGCAGGTGAAAACGTGCACCACCAGCAGAAACATAAACCTAGCTGTGGGCGCTGCTAATCAGCTGGGCGGCATTAGAATCTCTCCTAGGTGGCCCCATAAGTGCTCAGCTTCCAGGGATTACTGCTTGAATGCCAGTCCAGTGCTTTCACCGCAAGACCAGCCTAGCACCGTGAACAGAGCTGCCCTTGCTCTCAAAGAAGCACCTTCGTTAACCAAATATCCCTGAGAAAAGCAGATGGGGTTTCCCCATTAGCAAGTGCAAGCAGACTGCCACAAAAAGCCATGCGCAGGTTCCTATGTGTTTGCACTGAAGTTTCTTCCAAACTGGCTTCTCATTTTAGTCTTGACACACCTTGGGCCTGATTTTCAAGCAGGCTAGGCACTCAGTTCTCAGGGGAGAAGCAGCTGCTCCACTCCAGGGGTCCCCACAGATGGCCATTCCCAAAATCCAACCACCAAAAGTCAGGGGGGGCCTTTTTGAAAATGCCAGCCACACACAGCATCAGCACTGGTGCTTTTAACTCCAAGGGAGAGGTATTTTCCAGCTGACCGTGTCACCCAGGGGGTCCCCATTAAAGGGGCAGGAAAAAAAATCTAGTCAACACATGACATGAAATCAATTCTTGACTGCCTGTGTAAGACATGCAAGGCTGTAAAGTTCTAAGTATGAACTGGGAGGGATCTAACCAGGGAAAAATCCCTGACCCCAAGTTAGATTAGCATTTAGGAACACTGATTGGAATCCCTAGCTCTTACCTAACATTTTTCAACTTTACAAAAGAGTGCTGCCTCATTTTACCAATGGGGAAACTGAGGCACGGAGATATTGTAACTTGCCCAGGAACACCCAGCAGGCCAGTGGCAGAACCAGGAACAGGATCAGAACTCTGGTCTCTTGAATCTCAGCTCAGTATTTATCTCCTGGGACCCTCAGCCTCTCTTCAGTCACAGATCACTTTATAGCATGTACACGAGATGCTAAGAAACAACCCGAATAAATGTATCTCAACACGATCCATCTACTAGATGTATCATAGATTTTTAAGACCAGAAGGAACTAGAAGATTGTTGTTTCATCTCTTGAGTAACCTCCCCACCATCACTACCATGGAGGTTTACTCAGTTAACCCTGCATTGAGCAAGACAGGTGTTGAACTGCAGAATATCTACCAGGAAGGGACCCAATCTTGATCTGCAGACACACAGGTTACGTCTACATTGGCATGATCTTGCGCCAAAGCAGCCGCTTTTGAGCAAAAACATGCTGCCTGTCTACACTGGCGGGGAGTTCTTCCACAAGAACACTGATGTTCTAATGTGTGAAATCAGTGCTTCTTGCGCAAGAACTATGACGTTCCCGCTCAGGAATAAGCCCTCTTGCGTAACTGTTCTTGCGCAAGAGGCCAGTGTAGACAGGCAACATGAATTTCTTGCACAAGAAAGCCCTATGGCTAAAATGGCCATCAGAGCTTTCTTGCGCAAGAGAGCGTCTACACTGGCACGGATGTTCTTGCGCCAAAGCACATCTCTTGCGCAAAGGCACATGCCAGTGTAGACGCTCTCTTGCGCAAATACTCTAACGCAAAAACTCTTGCGTTAAAGAGTATTTGCGCGCAAAATCTTGCCAATGTAGACATAGCCCCAGAGATGGAGAATCCACCGCTTCCTTGTGGAGTTTGGTCAGATAGTTAAATGCTCTTGTGGTTAAAGCTAAGCCACCACATTCTTAAGAGTCATCATGAATTGTCATTTACAAAAGCACCTATACTCCAGGAAGACATTACACTCCACTGCTCCTCTGTGGGAAGGAAGTATAATATAGCCTCATCATTTTGCAGATGAGGAAACTGAGGCACAGACCAGCACTGCAACTTGCCCATGATCACAGAGCAAGTCAGTGGCAGAGCCTGGAACAGAAGCTGGGGGCCTGATCCAGAGAAGTTGTACCAAAATACATGCAAAGGAGCGGAAGTGTCAGATAAGTCAGTTCCTCTTTATTTCACATTTCAGCAGAAAGCCTGCGTCAGTGCAAAGATATGAACTAGAAAGCTCCTTAAAGAGATGCTGTAGTATGGTTTGCATACACCAGAAGGAAGAGAACCACAGACAAGCCTAAGAGCATTGATTGGGATTAACATAATTTTCCCCTGCCCTCAGGAAGATTGCTTCTTAACAGTCCCTACTGAATCAACCCTTCTGCTCTGGCTGAATACCCATGCTCAGAGACGCACGCTGGGTCTCCTGGCTGGGGGGGATGGTTTTGCACTCTAGCTCCCAATGCAGAAGTTCACGCTCCTTCACAGGGAGGTGGTCTCCCTGCAGCTGAAAGAGAGACAAGCTCCCATCACCACTCAAGCTGTTCTCTGAGCATCAGAGCACACGGACATTTACCGTGGTGCTTTGCTAGGCCAGTGTTTCTCAACCCCCTTTTTTTTTTTAATAAAGTACCCAATTAAAAAAAAAATTAAGTACCCCCAGTACCTACAGTTTTCAGACAATTTTTTTTCTACCTTTACAACAACATTTGTTTAAAAAACTTAATTGTAGCCGGGCAGGCGATGACATTTTTGGGTGTAAAAAGTACAAAAATAATAAAGTGCTGTAAAACTTAAAACAAAAATTCAGTTTTCTCCAAATTTCAGTTGTGTTGAAGTACCCCCCAGATTTCTCTCAGTACCCCTAAGAGTACCCGTACCATTGGTTGAGAAACACTGTGGTAGGCTATAGCTTCCTGGGATTCTAGATGGTTTCAGCTCCTTGCAAAGTCCAGCCAGCCCTGCAAGAAAGCAGAGGAGGCCAACGGCTGAATGAGCAGGGGTGGTCCAACTCCCCTCTCATCTTTAAAAGTGGACCCCACAGGTCAGAGGAGTGGGACTTTGACTGGCCAGTGCTGGGGCAGGCTATCCCTGGCCTGTGGTTAAACAAGGAAGTTTGGCCTCCGGGACTCTCAAGCTCAATACATCTTCCTAGTGCTAAAGCCAGATCAAACAAATTGGCAATAAAAGCAAAGCTGGGCCCAGCAGCCCAACATAATGCAGCCCCTCACCGGCAAGAAGGGTGGGAGAAAATAGACCTTTAAAAAGCCAAAATCCATCGTAGGAGCCATTCCCCATTCCTCTCTGGGGTCAGTGCTGGGGTTTGGGTCCATCTCTGGCAGAAAGGGGCAACACTGACCACAGAGGTGGCATTGTGCAGGCAGCCCTTCAGGGACTCTGGCAGGACACCATGAGAAAGGCAGCTCCATGGATGAGTCTCTGGAGACCTCTCCCCATACACTCCCAGCACCTGGCCTGCTCCCGGCCAAACACAGCATCCGGGGAATGTTCCAAGGGCATATTACCAACAGCAGCAGCCGCAGCCAAAGTGCGCTGTTCCAACACCCAGCTGATTCTTCCCCTTGATCACCGGCAAAGCCAAGCACCACAGCATGGACCTGGCCTAAGCCCTTTCCCATCACAGCAGGTTGATGTCTTCCAAATAGCCAGCCAAGACCACATCCCTGACGTCCATGAAGACCTTGCGGATGTTCTGAGTGTCCGTGGCACAGGTGTAGTGTCGATAAAGGCACCTGAATTTGGAGGCCACCTTGGAGGGTCTCCGTCCTGAGTCGTGGTAGACAGCAGAGCATTGCTTGTATGTGTCCAGGTACATCTCCAGAATGAACTTCTTTGCTGCCTCTGCATCTCGCTTGGGTCCTGGCGTAGTACAAGAACAGATCTCAGCAGGGCTTCTCACCTAGAAACCAGGCTGGCGCTGTCATACAGGGCAGAACGGGAAGTCACTGGAGTGGTAATCAACATTCAGGGACATTCTCTGCATGAGTGATGGTGGGCAGGGCATTCCCCAGTAGGTCAGTGGCAACAAAACCTTTATTATTCATTTTAAGCTAGTGCCAGGCAATCCCAGTCAAAGATCAGCATCCCATTGTGCTAGATGCTGTGCCCACAAACAGCAAAGAGATCTTACAGCGCTGTCCCTGAACCGCCACACACACACACACACACACGAGTTAGAGATGTTTAAGTTTTACCAGCTGGAACCTGGGAGATTCTGGACCAGAGCTATGGCAGAGAACACAAGGGTCACCCCTCACCCCATTTCTCTCCATGCCAATAAGGCAAGCAACTCAGTAAGAAAACAGCAGGGAAGGGAATTGTGGTACTGGGTGACTTCTCTGACTACTTAACTGTGGGAGGACCACAAAGGAGACGTTCACACATAGCTCTTCCTGCAACAGAGACTGGGGAATATCTGCTCCAGATCTGCTCTCGAAAGGGCCACCCAAAGGCTCTACAAGCACCGCCTCTGTACCCCGAGTGCCCCAGAGCCTTGGCTTTCACGCAGCAGGTTTGAAGCGGCACCTCGATGCGGGAGTTACCTGAGAAGCTAGGGAAGTAAGTGGCAAGGTCCGAGTCAGCGATCTTGTCCTCCAGGAGGTCGGTTTTGTTTAGGAAGAGGATCACAGAGACGTTCTGGAACCAGGGCAGCTCCAGAATGGTTCTGAACAGGGCCAGGCTCTCCCTCATCCGATTCTGCATGGGGAGAAGACAGACTGTGCCCTTAGCCCCTCACCTCCTCGCATGCTCAGTGAGATTCAAAGACTCACAAGGAACATGGCTGCAGGGAGGGAGGGAGGCAGTCCCTTGAGCCAGACAGCTGGTGCCCGCCCAGAGGGGCTTGCAGGTGAGATTAAGGTGCCCAGGTTGTGTGGCAGGGAAGGTTACTGGTTAAATCGCCTCCCCCTCCCCAGCACATCTCCTTCAGACTCCTCACCTCCTCGCTGTTCTCCACCAGGCACTGGTCGTACTCGCTGAGGGAAGCCAGGTAGATCAAGGCAATGACATGTTCGAAACAGTGTAGCCACTTCTTGCGCTCCGACTTCTGCCCGCCCACATCCACGATCCTGCCAGGAGCCAGGGGGGTTAGCAGCCACATGTTGGCACTAGTTACACTGCAGGGGCACAGCTGCCTTTGAAAGGGACTAACTCCTAGTGCTTAGCATTTATAGGCCTCCCTTTGCTCCAGAAGCGTGCCAAAGCCAGGTGCAGTACGGTCAGCACTGGCATCAAGCAGCCAGCTCTGGGGTGGAGGACAGCAATGCCACAGCTACACCAGGGTTGGGATTTACCTACCTGAAGCTGGAGGGGATAGGAGGCATGACTGTGAGGGAGGAAGGCAGACTGGAGAGACATGCTGGACTATCAGGTTTGGTTACCACCCAGCCTGAGGGGAACCAGGAGGTCCTAACCTAGCTGCTTACACGGGCCCTCACTTGCATCCAGAGGACGTGTATCGGATCCATGCAGGAACAGCAGCAAACACAGGGCGGGGAACCCCATGCAGGTTTGACTGCTTTACAGGAGCTTCACCTTAAGATCATCTCCTGCATCGAGAAGCAGTATTCACTGATGCCGGTCGTCGGCATGCGGCTCCTCAGGACATCCTGAGTCGTGGGGATGTAACAGTCCTCTGCGATACGCTCCAGGCTGGACAGAAAACTACAGGACAGCAAAGAAACGAGGAAGTCAGTCCCCTCGGCATCTCACACGAGAGGGTCTCCAAGCTCTTTACAGAACCCTCAGCCCTCCAGTAATCCAGTGAGTCTCTCCGTAGCCACAGACGGGAGGAGAAGCGAGGCAGTGCAGCGAATCAAACCCCCAAGTCCTGTCTTCCAGCCCCATGCTCTGACCACACAACCATCACCCCTTCACATTAAGGCATAGCAGGCTAGGCAGAGCTTGCGGTAGCCTGCAGCCCTTTATCGCAGATGAGCAAAGCCCAGAAAGTGTCAGGTCAGTGTTTGGCCAGAAATCAGCCAGGCGGTTTCCACACCCGGTTGGACTCGGGAGGTGATTTACAGTTCATTGGTTCTTCAGGCCATGAACAAACAAAACCAAAAAAGGGGTGTTTAAATATTTATCGAAAAAATGCAAACCCTATTGAAACATAATAGCGTGTATTGGGTGCATCTCCACAGCACCCAGACCTCCCAGCCCACGCTAGGATTGTGCTGTGCTAGGCACTGCATGTACCCGTAGTAAAAGGCAGTGTTTGCCCCAAATATTTTACCGGATGAAACAGACAGGACAAGTGGAAGAGGAGACAGGCATAGAGAGGGGAAGGAACTTGCTCACAGTCATAGAGCAGGTCAGGCTAAGAATAACCCAGGTCATCTGACTCCAGCCCTGTGCCCCATGCAGTGGGCCACACAGGCCTGCCGATGGGGACAGCTGCCCAGGAGCCTGGCAATTCAAAAGGGGCCAGAACTCTTGGCTGCCACTCTTGCTACTGCTCTGGATGGTGCGCTGTGGGCAGCGCTGAACGACCGGCTGCGAGAGGCTAGATCCAGCCCCGCCCATTCTGCCTGAAGCCCCACCCCCTCGGGGAGCACAGAGCAGCCCCCTCCACACACACTTTGCCCATGGGCCCAGCAATTCTGTCAGCCCCGTCCCCTGGGGCACACTCCACCTCACCCAGTATACCCCCCTTTTGTCCTGTAACCCTGCAACACTAGGGAAGTTAAAATCCCGGGAAAGCCGTTTCCTGCCATGCCAGCCTACAGGGGGCAGCAGCGGTCTCACGCCCATGTTCCAGCCGGCAGGGGTAACTCACTAAAGGGCAGAGTCCAGTAAGTGATACTCCCGCCGCCTCTCGTAGCAGGTCTTGGTCCCCGCATCCCTCCACAGGCTTTCAATGGCGTTTGCATAGGGCCTGCTAAAGGTCACCACATTCGAGACATTCACTCCCATGACCAGCCTGGCGTTCTCCTAGAAACAGGCGGGGGGAGAAGAGTTACATAGAGCAGGAGCAGCAACCTTCTTGGGAGCTTCCCAAGGAAAATTCTCTCCGCACCTTGCAAGGACAGACCAAAACAGTTGAGAACTCAGGGGTTTATTAAGAGGGGAGAGGATCTAGTGCATTGAATGTGAGACTAGGAGCTAGGACTCCTGGGTTCTAGTCAGGGACCTGCCTCCGATTTGCTCTTTAGCCCTAGCCATGTAATCTAGGACTCTGCTTTCCATCCACATTCATTACTGGAGCATCTGAGCATCCCCCCAGTCCTTAGTGCATTTATCTTTACCTGGAAGGGAGGGCAGTGCGAGTATTCCAGGTCACAAAGGGGAAACTGAGGCACAGGGAGGCCAAGTGACCTACTCAGAGTCACACAGGAAGTCAGTAAGCAGGAAAATTCCTGTCTGGTCTCCTTAGCCTGGGGCGGGGGGGGAGGAGGAGGAGGTTGTGCTTCTTCCCTGGACAATGAGCCATGGCTTCTGCAGAGGAGCCACCAGGGGCTGCTCACTTGGTCTCCAGCTCTTAACAGAGCAGCTCTGGAATACACTGGCCTGTTGCAAAACCTGCCTTTATTTTGCACCCCCAGCCCTTGGCTCTCCTGCTCTGACTGGCTTTGTTCCTCCCTGGATAAAGAAGGGGCGTGGCTGCCTTCTAGTGGGCTACAGTTTGCAGGGCAGGTGGAGCACCAATCCTCAGCTGACATCAATGGGCACAGCTCCATCATCTGGAAGGGCACCACATCCACTTACAACCAGGGAACATCTGGCCGGAGCATCCTCCTGCCTCCACTCACCGTCTGGCAGCCTAGGCAAGTGCCAATAGGGGTCTCCCTGTCCAGCCCACCCTCCTGCTTCACTCACCACATTCTCTGGCTGAGCGTAAGGGATCTGCAGAGTCTCCATGGCTCGGATGATGGCCTGTATGGAAGCGAAGACATTCTGATACACCAGCGTGGCAAAGCCTTTGCGATCCTCTTCTGAATAGCCTGCCCCGTGGATTAGCCGCATCTGTTTGATGAATGTGCTCTTCCCACTTTCCCCAGCGCCTGCAGACAGGAGACAGCACTTGGGCTTCTGGGGACAGATGGCGTCATGGACCTGGTAGGGGAACTCAGTGTCACAGACTTTAAGGCCAGAAGGGACCATCAGGCCATCTTGTCTCACCTCCTGGGTTTCACAGGGCACCAATAGCACCCAGTACTTGCACACTAAACCCAGCAACAGAGCGAGACCATGAATTATGGCCAGCAAGAGACTAGGCTATTCTGTGCAAGAGGCTGAGAACAGAAGTGCTCATGGTCCCCTCCCATGGCAGGGAAAGGGTTAAATGAAATCTACCCATGTAATGCAGGCAAATGAGCTGCTCCCATGTGCTGCAGCCTCAGCAGAAAGGACCTGGATTGCAGGGGCTGTGGAGCCAGCCCTGCTGGAGCAGTGAACTGTCATCAGTGGGTCTGTAAATGGAGAACTTTGAGCCTGCCGGGCCAATTCTTCCCTTCACTGGTACTAAAGACACGTTTCAGGGGGGAAGCCATGTTAGTCTGTTTCAGCAAAAACAACAAGGAGTCTGGTGGCACCTTACAGACTTAACCATTTTATTGTGGACACACTCTTGTGAGCCTCAACTCACCTTTCCCTTGAACAGCAGGGACTGGTGGTGGCCGTATGCTCATTCTTTTGGAGCAAAGCTGGTGTGCCTCTCCAACAACTCTCCCACATGAGGAGGAAAAGCCATTTTTGCAATGCAGGAGTGATGAGGGGTGGAGAGGAGGCATGAAGGAACCTTTGGACACGAGATATTTGGGGGAGACCTACCTTCATTCCTCCCCTTTGGCTAAAATGCATAAATCCCTCGTTATTGCTCACGCACACACACACCCGTACCTCCCCCCTCATTCTCCACCAAGCTGTCATCCAACGTAAACAAAGCTGTGTGGACAATAGTAACTCACCTAGTAGAAGTAACTTTAACTCCTTCTTGTCTTGCATTTTCTGGTCTCTTAGTATTTTGCTGATTTCTTTATTTAACATGACAGCAGCTTTATCATCCTCCGAAAGGAAGCAGGGGCACTTCCGACAGCAGCAGAAGCACCAAGGCATGGTGCAGGAATGCTTTGATCCTGAGGAGGAAAGTGGAGAGAAACACTACACTTGAGAGCCCAGAGAAGTAGCTTTACTTTGTCCCGCAATACACAGGCATCCCCCAGAGCCAGTAAGATGAAGGCAGAGCGTAGCCGCCACAGCGCCGATTTAAATTGGGCTAAGGTGTGCTTAGTGAGCACTTCATCACACATGCTCAGACTTCAGCGGCTGTGGACTCTGCTCAAGTACTCTTCAGCTCAGCTTCTCGGAGAACAGTTGGTAGCAAAGGCTTCTGGTGGGGAATTACTCATCCCTCGAACCCAATCGATTAAATTAATGCACGCCTTTTTTCCTGTACTTTCTGGCAAAGAGACTTCTATGCACCACTCCTCAAATCAAATTTAAACGTTTTACAGATCCACAAAAGTTAGCTGCAGACTGGCTGATTTCTGAAGATGAAAGGAAATCAGAACTTCTCGTATCAAATCAAATGAGAAAGGATGGGGGAGGGGAGACAGAAAATCTGTTCCAAGAAGTGTTCAAATGAGCTTGATTTAAAATTCCCTCAGGATGACGATTAAAATCTCCTTCCCCAACCAAAATTCAACCTCGCTGAAACACTCCTTCCTTAGACAAGTCCAGTTTCCAAGACAGATGCCTCTCTCTGCCTTGCTTAAACCATAAGAGAGCTCTCTGTGTCAAACAGTGATGAATAAAAAACTCTCCCGTTTAGAGGAACTCACCCCCTTCCCCCCTTTCACAGGCCTGGATTAATGCAGAGCAGTAGTGTAATTTCCCCTCCCTGTTCACATGAAATAGCACAAACAACTTTCTTCTTCCTCATTGTAAATATCACATCCTCCTGCCCAAGGAGGGGAGGAGAACAGACTCTCAATCTAAAGCTCTGAGTTCTTAAAATGATGCCATCCCACCTCTGTGGTGATCATTCTCTCTTTGGCATTGTGACACCCCTCTTTCAGTTTCCCCCACTTACATGACATTGGCTGATCAAGCATGAACATTTTGCAGAAAGATTATTCCCTGCATCGCACAAGGATCTCAGAGTGCTGCAGAAACGTCAGCACTAGGGGCTAACCGTATTACCCTTATGCATGGTGAGAACTGGCTGACTCTGCAAGTAGCCCTAATAGCGCCAATGGGACTAGGGACAGAGTAAGGTACCACTTGATCTGAGTAAGACTGAGAGAAGCAGACCATAAAAACAGCCATCCCTTGGCTTCTACCAGCAGCGAGAGCCCATGAAATCCAAGGTTGATTCATGCACGCATGGGGAGGGCAGCCTAGTTTGGTTTCTGTTTATTCACAATGGAAGTGAAACTCAGTGGGGAATGAAATGAGAAGTGAGTCAAGAAACGGTGTAGAAAACTTGAAATAAAAAACAAATGCAAGTCTTCAAGTTACAAGTTCAGATAACAAGCATGTGAACTTCCTGATGGTCAATGGGACTGCTTTGACTGTTCTGCCTCTACATCCCCCCAGGACAAACACTGGCAGTCAAAGGGACAGCTTTCAATCCCTCCTCACTCACCCATGAGGTTCATCAGCACTGAACCAGACACACAAGAAGGGGATTAAGTCTGCATGAACCAGTTTGCCAACAGCCACTTCAGCACTAGAGAGTAAACATTCAGTGCTGAAACAGTGGAGGTGGTTTGTAATGGGAACACCTGTCCACTTAGAATTGATGTGAACAGAACCAGCTCAATTTGGTTTTTGTTTTCTTGTGTGCGCTTCTAAACATCCCAGATTTGCTGAGGACTGGAAATAAGATCCATTCAGAAAACCTGGTCATATTTCCACTGCCACTGGAAATAAATAAAAGAGGAAGACATCAGAAGCATCTGGAACCATCTATTGAAGGACTTGCCATTGTGAGATGTCCAGGCCAAAATTTTGGCAAGAATGCATGTTTCTCTTATTCAGCCCCTATCATAGTTAGAGCTTTTCTTTATGCCACATCAGCCTATAACTGACAGTTGCAGCGATCCATGAAAAAAGCCAACTCCCCAGAAGAAAAGGATTAAAGTTGGGGCCTTGAGGGAGGTCAAAAATCTGACAGGATGTCTGGACAGCTGATGCATCAAGCATGATTCATAGCCAAGCAATGAGGCTGGGCCAGTGGGAGAAGAGGCAGCCAGGCACATGAAGAAATAAAGGTATAGCTTACACTACAGTGCTACATGGTAGTTTCCTACCAAAGCGGAATTGATGTCCACCCCTCCAAGAGGTAGTAGCTCATCAGTGGAAAAATTTGTCTGTGAACCTAGCTGTGGCAGGGGTGTAGGTGTTAGGTCGACCTAATTAAACTGTACAACTCACAGATTTTTTTTTTTCCACAGTCTGGAGCGATGTATTTAGGCAGATATGAGTTGTAGGTGTAGACCAGGTGTAGAACCGTCCCTCTCTTGCCCATTTGATTCTGTAGTTTAATTGTATGGCGCTAGCACTGTGTCTCCTCTGCAACAGAAAATCCAACACAAGTAGATTGTTCTAAAACACTGGAATTATGGAAGGGCAGTTACAGAGAAGAGGTGAGATTTATAAAGAGACTAATAAAGAGCACAGGGTGGTAAGTGAGTTAGGTATCTAAATACCTTTGTAAATCTGTCCCAAGGCTGTAATTAGCTTCCATTCTAAAGCCCTCCTCTGTTACGTTGGGTTTGGAAATTCACTTGGTCTGAAAGTTGCCAGATAACAGAAAAAACAAAAAATATTCTCTCTCTTACGTTTTGAAGCGTATTTGTCAATTGACTTTTTTTTCAAATTACAAAGGGATAAAAATGAGTCTGGTTTGAAAATTTAGTTGTGTCTAAAGTTCATCTCCCCATCACCTTTTTGATCTTTTAGGTCGGGGTGGAGAACCTAAGGGAGGGCTAGATGTTGCCCCCAGCTTGCCTGGATCTGATTCCTGGAGCTCAGGGCTGCCCCCCTCAGCATTGGGGAACCCACGCTGGTGCTCCAGCCCCTTGCGATCTCCCTACAGAACTGGTGCGCACACACACAAATCTACCAGCCTAGGCCCCACTAGACTCTGATGTGGGAGGGGAATGTGGGGAGTGTTTTTCTCCTTCTCAGTCGGCAGCCATGTCAATGAAGATGACTTCCCCGGCCCCCCCCCCCGCCCACACACACGTGTGTGGCTCCAGACCCCTTTAGGTTATTTATTGTGCGTGTCATAGTAACGGTTAAGGAGTCCCATCCTGAGACCTGTGCCCAACAGTGTAATGCGCTGTACACACACAGAAAGGAAACAAGCCCTGCCTCAATACATTTACAATCTAAAGTAATTTCTAGCTTGTCCCATATTTCAAACTCCTTAAAAAGCCTTATGAGCCAGCATGACTGGAGGAAAAGACACTGTAACCCAAGTTATTAGCAGCTGTCTCTGTGGACAGTGCTACATGTTTTGTTAGTCTAAAGTGCTACCAGACCTTTTGTTGTTTAAGTTTATCCTGCACAGACTAACTCTGCTACACCCTGAAGCTTTTCAGCTACAACTTTTGACATTGGCCTCAAAGGGAGGATTGGGCTGGAGTTTAAGTAAGTGCTGCCCTCTTTTGGCCACTAGCAGCTTATGTTCTTCCAAACAGGCTTTTTAAATGGACAGCAAAGTTACTGTGGTATGTATTCAAAGTGCTTTCCTAATGAAGGCTGAATTAACCACATACTAGCTAGAATAAATGAGCTGCTCAACTGAGCCAGGAATTCCTATTTAAGTTTTTGTAAACAACTTTTAAGAGAACTGCAAAGCAAAAACCGAGTTCTAACAGCCTGTTTAGAAAGCTGGTTTGAGGTATTGTTCAGAAGAGACCAATAAGCATGCCCAGATAAATTGAAAGCTCTTTGGTAACAACTGGCTTTTATATTTCTGTTTACATGATGCCTAGCACAAGTGGGGGCTCCTGAACATTACCACACTACAAGTAGTTTTCAAGAGGCTGGAAGTTTTCAGAAGAACAGGTGCCAACTTACGTTCTCTGCCCATACCCCTTACTTCGTATGAGTAGCCTCGCTGATGTTAAGACTCATTTATACAGAGGTTTCCAAGATTAGGCTGCAGCCTTGTACTTGTCATCCTTGGAAATCAGCTTGGTGCTGGAGTAGTATGAAGTGTTTGAAGATAGCAAATGCCTGAGGAACTGTAAAAAAGTCTCCACGAGGCAGCTTTCCATTTCAAGATGTAGGCTCTTCAGGGCAAGGAACGTGCCCCCTTGCTACACGTTGCACACAACTTACTGTTTCAATTGTCAAAAGGATTTTACAGAATAAAAATTAAAGCAATTAAGGTTGGGGGATGTTGAGCACCCAAGTTCTCCCCCCTCTTCCAACACCTTCCATTTTCATTTTTACTTTGCAGTTTTGTTAAGGGTTTCCCAGGCTGTTGCAAAGCACTGTGATTAGCCCTTCCAAAGGGACACAGAGGGGAGGAAGGGTTGAAACACCGGACTTCATTGTTTTTACATCTTTGCGTCTATTAATCGTAGTAATAACATCCTGGCATACGGGAGTCCCCCTCAACAACCAGACTGCACAGCACAAACACAGAACAGTTCAATGCCCCAGAGAGCACTTTTGTCATTTCACTTTGTTCACTGAATGAAATATTCCATAACCATGTTTTAAAGGCCTGTGAACAATGACCTTTAAGTGCCAGAGATCACTATGCATCTTCAAAAGCCTACCATTCCAAGTGCTCCTGACCTTGAGGCATCATTCTTGATATCAGCAATTCAGTGAGACTCACTAATCAGTGAAGTTAACGCACAAAGATACATGAAGACACCAGATACAGTGAAGCATCCTGGATTGGATCACGCTCTGAAAAGAAGGGTTGCATTGATGCTTTATGAATCCCACAGCAGAGGGTTGGTGGCTGAAGTAAGCCAGCTACAGAAAAACAAGCCTCTCCAAAATAAACTCCAGTTCCTAGCCTTGCCAGCCAGGAAGCCATGGTAACACCATTCCATGGAATGTTTAAAACAATCTTCTTGCTAGTGAGTGTAAGGCAGCGATCATGAAAGTAGTAGTCTATGAAGCTTCTCCCCATATAACAAGGGACAATTTTGCTTCCCCACTGAATGCTTACCTGTAGCTTTCAGGCCCAAAGTGAAAGCTAACACTAAGCAAAGGTTCGCTTTGCTACTGTAATGTGCATAGTGATACAAAAAAGGTGTGTACTTTGTCTATTTCCCCTCCCCACGCCCATACCCCAACAGGTTAGGGGAAAGGTTTCCTACCAAGCAATTCACCAACATTTTGTTTGAGTGTTACTAGTGACATCTGGTGGACAGCTAGGAAATACACTCAACAGCACTGACCACTACATCTCCCAGATAGCAAGAACTCAATCTGTTTGGTTTATATTTAGCATCTGGTAGCCCAGGTGCAAAAAAAACTGCAGTGCATTTGAGTCATGCAAACTCCAGGAATTGCATCACACTTACCAAAGACAGAACATTTATCGCTAAACATGCCAGACAAGAACATTGAGATGCCAAGGCAACGTCAGCTAGTTAAGCATTATACAATAAAGCCTGGGACCACTCTTCTTCAGTAAACAAGCAGCCATGAAATTACAGCATCTAGCACACAAGCCTCCATCTTTATATGAGCAACCAACATGGAGCAGTGCACACCAGGCTTGACCTGAGGAAGAATTATTCTGTCAACAAAACATGGTCTAAACTGGAGATCAGGTTGGCATGACTACATCTCTCAGGGAGGTGGGTTTCACGCCTCCACCCGAGACACATAGCTATGCCAATGTAAGGTTTCAGTGCAAGCCAGCCCTTCCTTGAGATTACTGAAATCCAGAAATACAGGTAACCCCCTCGGTTCCCCTCTCTAGAGGAGGGATGGTTTCATAGTTCAGGCAGAGGGGAGTTAGGAGTAGCACTCCCGTTGTTCTCCTATTTCCAAAGGCTTCTGTTGCACCTGGCAAGTCACTTTAGACATGGCCTGAGGCACAAAAGTATACTTACCCTCGGATTAACGCTCTGGAGGTTGATCTTCTGGCATTTAATGGATCTAGTAAAGACCTGCTAAATCAAATGCTATGGGCACCCCCCACTAGCGCTGGTACTCCTGCTCCTTGTGAGGAGTAAGGGAAGTCGACGGGAGCATTTCTCCCATCGACCTCCTACTGTGGGGATGGCACCAAAGTTTGAATCAAAGTCCATCAACTCCAGCTACGCAATTAACATAGCAGGAGTGGCATATTTTAATTCAAACTTATCTCCTAGTGTAGACCTGGCCTCAGAGTCCCTGGCTGTTAAATGGGGACAACTACATCTCCCACAGGTACAAGATGCTACTGAAGGTCAGAAATTCATTCAAGAGGCTCCTTCACCCTTATGAGGCAGCTCCCACCAGCTAGAGAAGATACTTGGCCAATTGGGGGTGGGAGCAGAGGGAGAGTAGCAAACAAACACCACATCACCAGAACAGGTTTTAGGAACAAAATTTATTCCAATTTCAAACAGAGAATTTATTTTAGGAGAAAGATATGAAAATCAATTTCCATCAGGTATTTCTGTAATAAGGGTCAGTGCCCAGGAGCCAGAGTAGGACTGTTCCAAGAAATGGTCACTCCCCTAGACTGGAAGAGAGAGCCTGGAGCCTGAATGGACCCTGGCACTGGGCAACTTATTCAGAAACTCCTTTTCCCAATCCTCTTTCCCCCCACCCCCATCCCAACACGCACAACAATACATGCATTTCAAATGACAAGGTTTAAAAACAGAATTTTATATAGTATCTTTTTAAATAGGATAATGTTTAAATTGTTTAAATCAGGATCCTATAATATACAAGTATAACCAAATAATTTCCGCCACGTTGGCACTTGTCAAGAGTCTCTGGCACTACTAAAGAAAGGGCATTGGCACAAACCATACTTTTAAAACTGGGGGCTGCATTACAGACTTTACCTCTGCTGGACTCTAACAACCTGGGTTCTGTATAGTACAATACGATGGTCAGCACACTCCGAAAGCACATTTTTTTAAAATTACCAAGTAATAAAACACGTGGAAAAACCCCATAGCGAAAGGTAATGCCAACATCACTAGGAAGCAACAACAGCAGACCAAGACTCCGATTCTAGGAGAAAGGGAAACAGGCAGTAGGGCTGGAGCGACCCAACACGCTGCAGCACGGAGGGGCAGTTGCTCGCCATAGGATTGATCCTTATGGAATGATGCAAGGAAATCAGACGCCAATGCAAGGAAATCAGAATGATCTTCACCCCACCTCCCACCCCCACGGCTCTCTTCACTGTACAGTTTAGAATGACTCGCAGTAGGCCAGTTTCATCAGGACAAAAGAAAGTGCACTATGAACTGACCTTGGACAACAGGCTCTTTCCTCAGCCTATTACTCAAAAGACTTTTGTCCCAACCTTCAATCCCTTGCTTATGGGGAATCCTGACCAGCCCCATCACCGAAGAGGATGAAATAGGCAAGTTTGGTTTTCAATTTGGCACTTTCACTAGAGCAGGCATCTGATTGGGGTCCACCCCAGAGATGCAAAAAGAATGTTTCACCATCCAAGATGAAGGCAGACAGGACATCTCTCGTCACCCGGGGCTGGCTAACCCCACTTCCTTCTCTTCTATGGTACAACCTCCAGCCACCTCTGGATTTTGTGCATAGCTCTGACCTGTTCCTTCTCTGGGTCAGAAGAGATTTCTGAAACATCTTGTGGGAGAGCCCTGACATATGATATCCCCACCCCAATTACCTTCATGCCCAACTGGTGACCAAGTCACTGCTGCAGCTGCAACTGACCAGAAGGGTAAACAGCATGTGCTCCAATCTTTACCAAAGCCCAAAATCCTTCCGGAATTCATCACAGCTAGACAAATTCACCCTGTTCCACACAATGGATGATGCCAGATCCTTCTTTCTGTGCCAAGTCAACATCTCTTCTCTTGGCAGGTCGAAGGACAATGCCAGCACAGATTCAAGTGGGAAGGGCCACCATCATAAACCTTGGAAAGGAACCTCTGGGACATTTGTTCCAAGAATCTGAATCTCTCAGCACCAGGTCCACTGCCGGCAACTGGAACCACTCACAAGATCAGGGAAGCAGGAGGATGGCACACTACATGTTGCAGAAGAAGGGCATTTAGAATAGACCCAAGACTATTATAAAATCCTCTTCATTGAACACTTTTAACAAAAGATCGTTTTGGCAAAAAAGACAAGATGCAGTAAAATTGGTGCAAAGCTGTCTGGCATATGAGAGAATCCCTCCCTTGTTTCTCCTAAACATTAGGCAGGATCAGGAATGTAGTTATTCTACAAGCAGCTGCTGTCTTACTCTCAGCCAGACCTGGGCTCTACTTGTTGGTCCCTAGTACCAACTCTCTGACAAGGCCAGGCATCGCCTCCCAGAGCTTTCTTTCTTCTGTAGTGCTCTGTGAAATACAGCAGAGTCTTCCCTCTCCTAGTCTGGAAAACTTGAGGGAGCCCTAAACAGAACTACTGGAAAGTAGTGTGAACTCCAGACTTAGTGTTATCCATCACAGGTATCTGGAACAAATAGATTTCATTGTGTTTTGTGCAAAACACCGATTTAGTGCTCTGTCTACAAATGAGACAACAAAAAGCAGACACCCCCTTTACAGTGCAGCTTGGGGCCTTTGTTAGCCTCAAACTACCATCAGCAGTCTGTATGCCACTGAAGGGGCATCTGGGGTATCCAGAGAATTTGGACCCAATGCCACTTGTTGAAACTGTAATAGAACCATTAGTGTTGCCCATATTCACATATGTCCAGAAGTGGGGTAGATTCCACTGTTTTTTACGGCTCGTTTTGCCATCGCAGTCTTCTAGACAGATACAAGAGGCAGCAGAGCTCACTCAACTGGGCTTCTGGAAGCCTATAAAATGAGATAAAAGGCCTTGAAGCCCTCAGTTCAGTGGAATTCAACATGGCACCTAGAATCCAAAACACTCTTTATTCTCAGTAACACTTGTAGCAACAAACGCAGCTGCCTTCCTCTGTACTAGCCTGCTGTCTGTCCATCCCTCCACACTCCAAAAGTGACTGCTGCATTCACTATTATCAGGCACCTTGCACCTCCAGAGGCAATATCTGGGCAAGTGTTCCAAAAACAATCCAGGCTCCTCTAAAGTAAAACCACAGCAGCATCTGTCTCAGGGAGACCACAGGCAGGAAAAGAGCAATAGAACGCCCCACGCCCCTTAAAACTTTTCACAATCTTTTCAAGCAGTAAGAATCCGCCCCACATCTCAGAGTCCATGTCACTCAACTCTGGCCCTTTCTAGGCAATCTACAAGCTGGGCAGGACTGAAGCATTCTTACAAATGCACCCAGCTAGCACAAAATGCAATGAGGAGTTCCCCCGCTGTTCACAGCGTGCAAGAGAACCAGAGTGTGGCATGTGACACCTTGGGTCTTCAGTCTGGCACAATTTGGTGTTTCAATGCCACAGAATTACTCGGTGAGCTTCTAATCTTCGCTGCATAGAGAAGTCGCTCACTTGATGCTTTACACTCCACTCAGTTTCTTTCCATAAATGGAACCTACTTTTTAAAAGAATAATACAGTCAGGCACTTCTCCCCAGGCTCAGCAGCTATTGCTCCAAGAGCTCCCCTCATTTAAAGTCCATAAACAAAATACAGCAATATGTAGCAAACTATGTATAGCACATCAATAATTTAAAAAAAAAAAAAAAAAAATCACAGTCTCCATACCTTTTATAATTGATAAAAAAGTAACCCAGACTAAACCATATAAAGAATGGAAAAGTGATGGCTTTTTTGTTGTGGGGTTTTGTTTTGTTTTTTTGCTATAGAAGAGCAATTGTTCCTCCCCAACATTTCATCACAGTGAACCACGGGGCGTGTCCTCGGGGAGGGCAGGGTGGGCACAAAAAAGCAAGCAGGATTAACAGTTACACCAGAGGCACCCTATGGCACAAGGCAAAGGGACCAGTAGCATTCCACACTCCTACAGTCCAGTGAATTTACAATCTTGGCCAGAAAAGTTATAGATCTCTATATATATACCATGGGAATGAAAAAGAAAATAAAAGCAGCTAAGCGACAAAGTAAAGCCCAAGATGAGGCTGCCTTGGCTGAAGACAAAAATTAAGAGGTGAACAAGGTGCCAAAGAGTGAGGTGTATTCTCCTTCCCCCCTCCCCGTTTACTGTGAAATAAAAGCAATTTGTTAAAAATATGAAATCAACTACTCTGTGGACAGAGACATGAGACTCCAGGATAACACTGAGCAAATTTGCCACTCCACAGATCAGACATTTTGCAATCATTACATCATTAAAAATTAAGATTTGTTTCCTGTAATTTTTAAATTTTTCTTTTGTCTTTTCTTCACAAGGAGGCCTGAAAGGGGGCGAGGGGCAGAGCAGGTCAGACCAGGTTGTACTCCTTCAGGTTGAGCTGTAGGATGGTGTCCTTCACAGCAGCAAAGACAAAACGGATGTTTTCCGTGTCTGTGGCACATGTGAAGTGAGAGTAGATGATTTTGTCGCTGTCTGGGTTTAAATCCACAAACATCTTCAGGATGAACTCCCGGGCTGCCTGAGCATCCCTCTGTGGGCCTGCAGCAAACAAAGGCACCAGTAAACAGCATGAACACAATTCCACCCCAGAAATGCTTGCTTGCTTGCTTTCTCAACCTCCTACCTGTGAGGATGGGGCAACGTGACCAAATGGGAGAAGAAATTTAGCCCTCTCATTGCCTCTCAGTTATGGGAACATCTGGGATCTAGAACATTTTATGCCTAACTGGTTAAAACTTAGGAGGTGCTTTTTAAGCTTCAGAATACTAAGATGTAAGAAGCTTCAAGAGGCTGCTTTAGACTGCTCTATGAGACATAGGTTACAGAAGGGTGAGATTCTATCTAGTCAAGTGTGAAATAATGCTGATCCTGAGTGCAAATTTCTTCCTGACCCCTGCAGTAATCATTTCATGCCCAGAAGTACAAGATCAAGGTCCCATTATTTCTTGCATGCCTAACAAAAATCAAGAAACTCTCCCATGACGACAAACTGTAGCATTTCCTCTCTGCCCATGAACTACAAACTGCAGCTGCCACCAGTGCTCACTTCTTGCCAAAACAGACGCCTGGTGATGCTCTGTAGCCTATTTAAAGTGTTTGGAGTTTTCATATTGCTTCCATAGCATAGAACATATCTTGAAACAAAAGTCTCACCAACCACATCCCATTTGCAATCACACAGCATCCTTTGGTAGCTACAATTGCTTATGGAAAAATAACATTAGGAAAAGATTTAACATCTTTTCTTGCTAAAGATAAGAATCCAGCACCACATAACAAATGAATTCATGATGGACCCCTAATGGTCTTCAGACTAGGGTTGTGAAGGACTAGTCGCTCTCCCCTCCTCCCCCCCACTTGCTGCCTCCATCAGAAAGAGGCAGAAGGGGGGGGGGGGGAAGAAGAGAGGAGGGGTACTTCAAAGCGGCAGCGCTGCATGGACCCTGGGGCCAGACCCCGGGCTCCGAGTGACGCTGCAGCTTTGAAATGCCATGTACAACCTGGGGCCAGCTGGGGTGTCCCCAGACTGCAGGCGGTGTTTCAAAGTGCTGTGTGGAGCCCAGGATCAGCTGGAGAGTCCCCAGCTGATCCCGGGCTCCATGGGAAGCTGCCGGTTTGAAATGCTATGAGGAGCCTGATGCCGGGCTCCCCATGGCGTTTCAAAAGTGGCAGTGCAGCATGAAGCCCGGGGTCAGCAGGGGAGTTGCCAGCTGACCCTGTGCTCCAAGTAGAGCTTTCGCCTTTGAAGTGTAGCAACAGCCCTAGGGTGGAGGCGCCCTATCGACTAACCGAACAGTTGATGCAAAATGCATCGACTATTCAATTAGTCAATTACTCGCAATTTAACATCTCTACTTCAGACCAATGGGGGAACCTCTTAACATTTACCACAAATAAAGAATTCAGAGTGTACTTCCTGACACAGCATGGCCAGGAGACTCCAGGGCTGGAAAGAAGACTACAGGAAACTCTTGCCATTCATGGTGGCTGAGTTCGCAAATTTTGCCATTTGCTAATACTGGGAGTCATGACTCCCAGCACCCTCAATGAGCTACCCATAAGGCCTGGGCAGCCACAGCGAGTTCCCCACAGCTCCCAACCCCTCACCACTCCCACCTTCCTCTGGCTGTAGGGTTACCAGATGGTTTTAAAAAAAAAATCTGGGACACACTTGATCTCAGATCGGGTGGGGGGGGTAGGGGGGAAAGCAGGGCTGGCCAGGGGAAGGTGGGGGAAGAACAGTGGGGGGACTGGCCGGTGGGGAGTTGGGCTGGCCCAGGCGCATGCAGATCCCGGGGTGCTGCCCGTCCCGCGCACGGTCCTGGCGGGGCGCATGAGCGAGTCTGGCCCCAGGGATTCCATCCCGCCCCGGCCCCGCCCCCCCCTCCTCTCTACTGCGTAATTGCATGCTGCCTGGCTGGTCAACATGCTTACGCAGCACGCAACTATGTACTGATACTCATGATGCTAATAAAAACTTAATTAGAAAATACGGGACATTTATATGTCCGGTATTTTCTCAATTGGTTTCTCAGACAGAAAGCTCAAATACCGGACTGTCCAGTTCAAAACCGGACACCTGGTAACCCTATCTGGCTGGGACAGGAGGCCCACGAATACTCGGAACTGCAAATAGCGATTCCACAAATCACAAAGATCTCCTGTAATTTGGAACCATTTTGTTACAAGCCCATAGTGAGGAAAGCAACTTGCCTGGAGGAATAAACAGACAGAAATTTCTCCAACTGCTGCCAATGAACTATGGCCAAATCCAACAAAAAGGTGGCTCTCCCTTTATCTTGTTAATAGTTTTCAGTTGCCTCAAAGGACTAAGAGTTGGGATGAAAGGGTTTAAGAAGGGGAGAAAAAAAAAAAAAGGCTGTCTGATCTTATTCTCCTGTTCTCCATACACCTTCAATCCCATACAGATTTGGCAGCAGCCTATTTAGTGGCAGATACACCAAATCACTGATCAAAGGTTGCAGAACACACAGTTTATGCTTAAGAGCTTACTGGCCCTAAAATGGGCCATGGCAGATAGAGAGATTTTACCCTGCCTCAAGCTTTTCAACACCAACACCACAAAAGATTTGGATGATTTGACCAGTCCATATACAGTAATTCCTCATTTAACACTATAGATATGTTTCAGAAAATGATCATGTTAAGTGAAAACATATTATGCGGGGTCAATTTTCCCATTGAAAATAATGGAAAAGGTGGGGGTTGCGTTTCAAGCGGTGGTGTCTGTTGGGACCGGGACATAAGGTTGGGGGAGAAAGGGGACTGGGTTACAGCAGGGTTTGGCTCTGGGGAAGGGAAGGGGAGGAGAGGTGAGGGGGATTGGGTTGGGGGAAGCCCCGCGCAGCTGCCAGCGACGGGCTGGCTGGGGAAACCCAGCCGCCAGCCTTCAAGCGGGGGCGAAGGAGAGGGGGCAAGGCATCCAGCGTGGGGGAGTCAGCGGGGAACGGCGCAGCGAGCAGCGAACCCTCTGCCGCTTTGCAGGGAGGCAGGGGAAGCCCCGCGCAGCCACCGGCAACAGGCTGGCTGGGGAAATTGTGTTATTCCGGGGACAGTTGTGTAATTCAAAAAAAAAAAAAAAATTGTGCTATCGCGAAAACGTGTTAAGCGGGCACATGTTAAATGAGGAATTACTGTATTAGCTTTTGTGACCAGGTTGTACCCTGCTCTGCCAGAAGGAGAAGTTTTATGGTCTCATTTGTGTTTCCATCTCTCCTACCATTAAATTATTGCATGTCTGCAAACAAGCTGAACATCTGTATGCACATTTCAAGTATGGATATTAAATACTCTGAAGTCAAAATAATCTCAGTTCAACTGAAATCCATGCGGAGACCTAGAAGAAGCAGCATTTCTAGTGACAATTGGCAGCTTCTTTAATTGCTGATCTATGAGAAGTGTGCATCTATATTTTCAGTCAATCCATAAGCTATATGATGATCAAGATATTCAGATTTATTCACTTTTCCTTTATTAAAATATTTCTACCTAATGAAGGGTTTGTCTCCTCTTATCCCCACAAATTCAGCACTGAATCTGTAACATTCATTTTTATAGTATGATTTCATTGTAAATTGAACAGAAGAAAGCAGCAAACAAAAGCCACTCACATCTGAATTTAATATTTTGTTGGCTTCCTTCCCTTCCCCTTATTTAGAACACTCATTCTCGTTTCAAAGGTCCTCTTTAAAGTCACTTACCATCAAACTCTGGGAAATAGTCAACAAGGTGGGAGTACAGGATTTTGTCTTCCAACAAATCTTTCTTGTTGAGGAAGAGGATGACTGAAGAATTCTGGAACCACGGGTAGGTAATAATGGTCGGAAAAAGGGCTTTACTCTCTTCCATCCGGTTCTGATGCAAGAAACAAACCGCATCAACACACTTTATTTGTGAAAACCTGGCCATCTCTGATCCTAGGCACACAAACTCATCCACATAAAGCCAGATCTGATGTCCTGCATGGAATTTCTGTGTTCCATTTACGTTTTGATCCAGTGGAGTATGTCTGAGACACACAAGTGCACTATCTGTGACTGATTTGAATTTAATTACTTGCCAAGGTGCTAGATTATTGGCCCAAGTCATTTTATGCTTCTCATTGTCATGTGGGATATCTGGGATCACGAAGATTGGTTCCTAGCAAGGGTACGTGTTGGCTCATGGGAAGGAATGCCTGCCGCTGGTCAACAGCAGCTCTTCTAGCAAGTCCATGCACTAGAATGCTTGGTTGCCAGGATACAAAATATCTAGGGTTGAAGATTTAACATGGGAGGGAAAGAAACACGTGTGCTAGATCTTGAGGGCTTTTCATTGGGGGTGCAGACTCTAGAATGTGGGACACCCACTGATCATCAGAATATTTCTGTATAATCTGAGTACATTGTGCATTTCAAACTATCCTGTGCCCTGTTTCCAGCAGTGCTGTGACCCACATCGCCCCAAGGTTCTCTCTTAGCAATAGGAAAAGCTGAAGCTCAAAAACCAATTATTGCTAATTTAAGTTCCATTCTCTTGGCACCAAGAACATCAGAAAGACTCCTGTCCAGGCTTACCTCATTATCAGATTCCACTAGAACTTGATCATATTCACTAAGCGCTACTAAAAACATGATGGAGGTCACATTTTCAAAGCAATGAATCCACTTCCTTCGTTCTGACCTCTGACCCCCAACATCCACCATTCTAAGAAAGAGAAAAATATACAAACTATCAAACTTCTCTTGACTCTAATAGCCTGTCAAGAGAAGCTTCTCTGCCTGCACCCAAAGCACTGAGATATGCACAACTCTCTCCCTCCAAGTGAAGCTAGTATCAGAATATAGTAACGTGTCCTTTAAGAGCAATTGTGCTCAGACAACATAACAGGAATTCCTCTGATTCTATGGCCACCTCCATGGTGGGCCTGTTTGTTTTTCCTGGAAGCATGACAGCAAATATGAGCATCCTCATTCCTGTTTGCATCCTGGCTTGTTTACTAAAGAGAGTTTCTAGGAACCACATCGAATATTCTACCCCCTCTTCCCAAACACACTCTAACATCCTCCTTAGCTAAGAGCATGGATATTCTTGATCCATAGTTTAAAAAGCCCAGAGTAGTCCTCCTCCAGTTCAGTCCCACTGGAGAAAAACAGTGTAACATGGGCTACAGGTTCAGTACCTGAAGATAATATTCTCTAGGTCAAAGGGGTATTCTATTATTCCTGTTGTAGGAACTCTGACCCGTAGCACATCCTGTTGGGTTGGTAGATATCCTGGAGTGGCAATTCGATCCACGTCACTAAGGTAGCTATGAGAAGAATATGAAGAAAAAAACATTTTAAGACCATAGCTCACACACAAGGGAATTTGAACACATTCTAGTCATAGGTTCCTTCCCTGCCACCATACACACGTACAACACACATTAAGGAGACCAGAAGAAATCTGACTGCTTGAGGTAACACTTGGATCATTTAAAATGGAACAGGGGCAAATAATGGAAGACATACTTCAAGGAACAATCTTTCACTAAATCCCAAGGAGATGGACTATAGGCCTAATAGGTTTCTCCACATGTAAACTTCTAAGACTGTCTCCTACCAATGGGCAGCAATTCCCCAAAATCCCATTTGATATAGTAAACACCATGTGTCATACTTCACAAAGTTACAATCAAACATTCAACTTCTCTCTCAACCAAGGGAAAAGAACAGGCCATGTGCAAAGCAGCAGATCCAAGCAGCTGCTCTCATACTTGTTGCATCAAATGAGAAGCGTGAAACATCTAGGTCTCCATAAATTGGGGCTGTAGAAAGTCCTTGTTATAGGATGGATTTAGCATTTCCGATGTTTACTGCATAATTCAGTTTAATTTAAAATGAACTGCTTAACCCTTCTGGTTATTAAAAAGAAGTCTGTATGACCCAACACAATGTCATCTTCCAGGGTCTCTATGTGCTCAGACATTCTGCAACAGCTCCAAGTCTCAAATCTTGGTCCTCCTCATCCCATGGCTGAAGAAGGCTAAGTCAATAGGGAAAAGTGGCATTTCTACTACATGTGAACCAGGGACAGGGTGCAGGGATGACCTGGGTGGGCACTGCATAGCTACCTGTTTATCCTGGGACAGAAATATGTACAGCTCTATTTATCACCCAACAGAACTCATGGAATGCAGCTGGTGGCTCTGTAAGAACATATGGATCATCCAGACATTCCAGCACTAAACTTATTCCATGCCACTAACACACACAGAGCCCTGGGGGGAGGTGGGAGTGGAAACAACTGAAGCCACAAAACCAGTATCTAAACAGTATGGTGACAACAGGTGTTTGGAACCAGACTTCAGAGGATGGTTACTGAAAAGGCAGGGAAGCTATGGTTATACTTTCAACTCAGAAGCACACATCCACATTTCCTAGGCTACCTCACCAGACTAAATCATTAGTACTAGATATACCTATAGCATGGGGTGAAGTGATGGGAGGACAGAGGAGAGTCTACAGAAACTAAGAGACAGACAAGCTGGGCTAGTTTGCAGTGCGATAACCATATTCAGGCATCTGTAAACATCAGCTAAGGTTCAAGAAGCTTTTGTTTAGGCCAATATTGCACTGATATCCAGCAGCGCACCACAGTGCTGATGTACTTACTACTTAGCAGAGTCGGAGAGCTGATATTCTCGCCTTCTGTCATAACACTCTTGGATTCCAGGGTCATTCCACAATGTCTTAATTGCACTTACATATGGCTGCTCAAAGGTTGCGACTTTTCCGACATCCACTTCCCGAATCAGCAGTGCATTGGCCTGAGGATAAAAGGGTGAAGGACAAGTGAGCATACATTAAACCTAGATCCTCTTGCCAAGGGCTCCAGGAATGCTACATCTTGGATGCTGCTCAAGCTGCTTAGATCAGCTGCAACAGCACAGGACAGCAATGGGCAGACTACACATCTAAAAAGTATCAGCTCGATTGGTGTTTTTCTTGTTGGAGATCTGAGTACCAATTTTACAGTCAGTAGCAGCCACATCTGTAAAAACTCCTGGAAGCATCACATGAGCCTTAATAGATATTAACTATACAGAAATAGCCAGACACACGCTGAACTTGACTTACCAAGCTGTGTTACAACGTTCAGTCACCCACTGTTTAGAAACACCAAAACCAAAGCACAGATTTGAAAGTGTGGAGTCCCAGACTGCCTGACTTTTGGGGAGCAGTCAGTTTTATTACCAGAACATAGCTGTCTGGTGTTTCATTTTAAGGATTTAAATCGATTTTAGACTATGTTTTTAAGAGTGAGAGACATCTTACAGTATTCTGCTATGATAATTTATGGAAGAAAAAAAATCAGAACAAAAAACTGACACTACAAAGTGCAGCAGGACAGAAGTAATCACTGCAGCCTGTTGTAGGAATACAAATACTACATACACACCAATATTACAATTCCTAAGGGTTTTCTGGATGCAATGAGAAGCAATTTCTGTTCACCCACACTATACTAATCTTCAAAAAGGGAATTTAATCTAGTTTGCTTTCCTATGTATATTACATGTTAGTGGAAGGGGACAGATTATAGCTCCTAGATTCCTTTAACCACATCCCTGAGAAAACACGGGCAATGCAAGCATCCTCATACCATGCCCATGCCTCAGCACTGACTCAGACAGATTCTCTAAAGGCCAAAGAGGAGTTTCAGCCTTCAAGAACCATTCAGTCCTTGGCCTCTCTATTGAGAAGGTGAATAAAATGGCCAGTTAGAGGCAGCTGTGACGTGGATACCTGGTTATTAAGAACTCACCTGAGCCCTTCAAATCTTTTTTCCTTTGCCATTCAATAGTGACATCTTCAAGTCTATACAGACTTGGGCCTCATTTTGGACCAACAATCTAGAGAAGGAAGGCACTGCATTCTATTTAACTAACTGCCTTGAGCCTCCCAGCTCCTACGTGACTATTAAAAAGTTAAAATACAGTTACGTGCAATTTACCTGATTTTATTTTTGCTGAATTTCATTTTGAAAAAATAAATCCACTAAGTATTGAGATAACAGAATATACTAATATTAAGTTCTTGACGCTCACTCAAAATCATCTGCATTAATAAGCCCTGAAGCCAGCTGAACTAGTTTAAGCTATATGACTCAAAAGTTTACTCCTTGACCTAAAATATTGTAAATCAAACTTCGTCCCAGACCAAAATGTATGTGGTGTTAGCCATTTTTTAGAATTTGTAAAAAGGAAATTGACAGATCACCAGCTGTAGCTGTAGCTGACAGGAGGTATCACTTTAACAGTGCAATCTTCTGGGCCCTACAGTAGCTCTTCTATTCCTTCAGGCACTGCGTAATGACACCTGTCATACATACAGTCATCCCATCCATAGGACAGTTGAGGGCAACTGCCCCAGGCCCCGCAATTTGGGGCCCTCCCCCCCATTGTGCCCCTCCCTACTCCACAGCGGCAGGAGTCAGAGCAACCTGGTAGTCTGCTCCACTCTGTTCTGCCACTCTCACGCTGTTTCATCGTGGCAACAGGAAACAGAGCACCCAGACCCCAAATTGCCCCAGTTCCCAGCATTACTGAGTGAAGTGCAACAGGCTGGAAGAGAGTAGGGATGTTAAAATTAGATCAATCAACTAATCAAATAGTCAATGGGATTTCCATCGACTATTCGATTAGCCGATAAGGGCGCTTCCACTTTCAAATGTAGCAAGAGCCACCTGGCTGTTGCTACATTTCCAAGTGAAAGCGCCACATGGAGCCTGGAACCAGCGGAGGATTCAGAGTCCCCCGATGGCCCCAGGTTCCATTCGGTACTTCCGCTTTGAAATGTACAAGAGCCCCAGCGGGAACTTTTGTACATTTCAAAGGTAAAATGCCACCCCTATGCCCCTGTCCTCTCCCACAGAGCTTGGGGGGGAATGGGCTTTTAAATTGGCTCCCCTCAGCATTCCCTCCTCACCCCACCCCCACCCCGCCTTGCTGTCTCTTTCTGATAAAGGCAGCAAGGGGAGGGAAAGCAACTAGTCAACTAGCGTATCAACTATCCGATAAGCTTTCAACTATCTGACTAGTCCCTTATATCCCTAGAAGAGGGCAGTGGGTAGAGCACAGAAGGCAGCCAGGCTGCTCCTGCAGCCATGGTGAGTGTGGAAGGGGTGCCAACACCTGCTGCCATACCACGCCAAGCGCCCAGGTAAGCATTGCTTGAGAGAGGAGATGAGGCAGGGGTGCGGAGTGGGGGGTTGTCTTGGGCCCTAAGCCTGGGGGCGTGTGTCCCAAGTCCCCTAGGGAAGGCCCTGCATACATTCTAAATGCTTTGTTTTTTGCGTGTGGATGCAAATCAATAAAACTGTGCAGATACAAAATTGGTATCTACATCCAAAAATATGAGCCATGGATATCCATGAATCTGAGGGCTCTACAGATCAGTTCCCACCCCTAGAAATTTTTATGTGGGACAACTCACAAAGCAGTCTTCAGGATGCTCTTGCTTAGGAGAAAAGACACAGCTAAACGAATGAAAACTGTTATGCCCCCTATAATAAAACCACAGAGCCACACAGTATCACAGAACCAGTTGAGGATACAACTGTCATACAGGGCCAAATACCAGAAGTTTGAACAGGCAAAGGATATAGTACAAAAGTCAGTACAAATACAGGGCAAGAACCTTCCACTGTGTCCTGGAGTCTTCTGCTCACTAAAAAGCCCTCAGAAGATGACAACAAACATGAAACAAATCCACCAAGCGATGAAACAATAGCTTAATGGAGCTCTGCACATTGGCTCACCTTATTCTGTTCATACTTGTATAAGATCTTCAGGGTCTCCATGGCCCTGATCATGGACTGCATGGCAGTGAAGATGTTTTGGTAAACCAGCTTGGTGAAGCCCCTTTTGTCTTCTTCCGAGTAGCCCGAGCCATGAATTATCCTCATCTGTTTGATAAACGTGCTCTTCCCACTTTCCCCAGTGCCTGCAAAGGAAGAGACCAAAGAAAGGGGAAAAAGTCAATCAAGATCACAAATGAGGTCTGGAACAAAGGGAGTGAAGCTATTACTGCATCCTACTCCTCTACTCCATCCTACTCCATTAATGTATCCAAGTGGATCCTATTCTATTGATTATTACTTCTCCAGTTCCTGGTCCTCATGGGCCCATCCAATGCCCTATGCCTAAGCGACGATGAGGAAAGAGCATTTGTTCTTCTTGATGGGCTTCAAAGCAGTTCTGATACTTACTCCATATCTTACATCATAGACATTTCCACATATGCGGTCTCAAAGAGCCCTGTCACATCTGACCTATTCCCATACAATCCACCACAACAGCTTTAGCTGAAATCCTTGATATACTCCTATATCAGTAACTTGTACAAACTGGGATGTCAATGGATGGGGAGAGGCTGTTAGGTAATGAGAATTCTACTGGAGTTTTCACCATTTTAGTATAATCATGCTTTCCCTTCACAAGCCAGATTCCCCCTTACTAGATATATTAGAAAGAGCAGCTCTGAAAGGAAGAAGGGATCAAGAAACTACCTACACCGCAAATTTATTCTTCTGAGTGACCTGAAATCACTGGCTGATAGTGATTTTTTTTTTTTTTCAATATCACATGAAGTGGCAATCCTGTTTGGATTAATTTGTGATCTCGGAGAATTTCATTCTATATTCAGAAGTTCAGGTAGGAAACAATTTGTGAAAGGGACCAGAGAAGGAAATCAAGTCTCTACTGTTGAGCTGAACTTTAAAAGAAAGCAGACAAGCAGGCCAAACAACAGGAATTCATAAATAAAGAGTCCACATCCTCTTGAGTTGCAGCAAACACCAGAACTAAAAAACCTCTGTCAATACTGAAATGGACAAAAGTCATCCTTAATCACTGACGAGCTAAGTAAGAGGGGCACAACTAGGTATCCAGCAAATAGGCTTATTTTAATTTTGGCAAGAAGACTGCTAACATTTTAGAAAAAGTTACTTTTCTGCATTAAAGAGGAAAGGGGAAAGAAGGACTAACCGAAGAATTACAGACCAGTTGGATTAACTTCTATACTCAGAAAGATAACGGAGCAAATAATTAAGCAATCAATTTGCAAACATCTAGAACTGTGGTGTCCAACACTCTAGCCAACATGTGGCTATTTGGCTGGTTGAGTGAGGCAGCTACTTAGCTTGAGTAGTGTGGCTAGTTTGCTATAGCAGTAGCCACTATAGAGGCTACTACTTCAGAACTGGCTGGACCCCATGGATCTAGAAGACAGTAAGTAACTGTCAGCATGGATCTGTCAAAAACAAATAGCGTCAAACCAACCTGTTCACTTTCTTTGACAAGGTAACAAGCCTTTTGGATAGGGAGGAAGAGGTAAAGGTTATATATATATTTGACTTCAGTAAAGCTTTTGCTACAAACTAGGGAAATGCAACCTGGCTGGAGCTACTATAAAGTGGGTGCAAAACTGGTTGGAAAAACATTTCCAGGGAGTGGTCATCAGTGCTGGAAGAACATAATGTGCGGGGTCCCACAGGGATCAGTTCTGGGTTCAGTTCTGTTCAATATCTGCATCAATGATTTAGATAACAGCATAGAGAGTACACTTCTAAAGTTTGTGGACAATGCCAAGCTGGTGGGGGTTGCAAGTGCTTTTGAGGATAGGATTAAAATTCAAAATAAACTGGAAAAATGGTCTGAAGTAAGTAGAATAAAACTGAATAAAAACAAATGCAAAGTACTCCACTTAGGGAAGGAACAATCAGATTCACACATACAAAATGGGAAATGACTGACTAGAAAGGAGTACTGCAGAAAGGGATCTGGGGTCATACTGGGTCACAAGCTAAACATGGGTCAACAGTGTAACCGTGTTCCAAAAAAAGCAATCGTTCTGGGATATAGTAGCAGAAGTATTGTAAGCAAGACATGAGAAGTAACTCTTCTGTTCTATTCTGCAATGATTAGGCCTCAACTGGAATACTGGGTACAGTTCTGGGTGCCACAATTCAGGAAGGATGTGGACAAATAGAAGAAGGCCCAGAGAAGAGCAACAAAAATGATCTAGAAAAACATGACCTATGAGGGAAGATTGAAAAAAATGGGTTTGTTTAGTTTGGAAAAGAGAGCACAGAGGGGACAGGATAGCAGCTTTCAAGTATCTAAAAGGGTGTTACAAAGAGGAGGGAGAAAAATTGTTCTCCTTGGCCTCTGAGGATAGGACAAGAACCAATGGGCTCAAAATGCAGCAAGGAAGGTTTCAGTTGAACATTAGGAAAAAAATCCTACCTGTCAAGGTAGTTAAGCACTGGAATAAGTTGCCTAGGGAGGTTGTGGAATCTCCCTGATTAGAGACTTTTAAGAGCAGGTTAGACAAACACCTGCCAGGGATGGTCTAGATAACACTTAGTCCTGCCATAAGTGCAGGGGACTGGAATAGATGACCTCTTAAAATCCCTTCAAGTCCTACGATTAACTTTGATTTGAGAGTCTTCCTTGTTTCTTCTGTTCGTTACACTGACATTCAACAGTACTTTGCCTAGTCAGTCTCCCCTATTTGCAAGAGTCTCTTGCACAGCAACAGTGAAGATAAATATTTTAAATAGGGCTGTCAAGCGATTAAAAATTGTAATCACGATTAATTGCACGATGAAAAACTGAATCGCGATTAATCGTGTGCACCCCCACCCCTTTTGAAATGCCATTGCGGGGCTTCCACGGGCAGCGCATTAGTAGCCTGGGATCAGCTGGGAACTACAGCTGATCCCCGGCTCCGCTATGCAAAGCCCCTTTGAAGTGCCACTCCGGCGCTTCAAAGGGGCTGTGCAACAGTGGAGACACAGCCGGGGATCTAGCTGCCCCTCGGCTCTGCTTCCGGACCGGCACTTCAAAGGGGAAGTGCAGCATTAACGCCTGCGATTAACGCAGGACAGGATTAACAATTTATTTTTTTAACGCATTAATCGCAGGCGTTAATGCAGGTCAATTGACAGCCCTAATTTTAAAATCTAGGAAAGTCTGCAGATTCTGTGGTAGGTGCAAGATCTTAAACTATTGACTGTAAAATCAACTAGATTTCAAGTGAGCATTGCTTCAACACAACCAAGTGCTAAAGGCGTTTATCTCCAATAAAAGGGACTGCACGAATGTATTCTGAATCCGAAGACTGAGTTGCAAGTACTACTTGGGCAAAGCACAAAGCAGACACCACACTAGGGATGTGAATGTTTAACCAATTAACGAGTGAGGCATACCGGTTAACTGGTGGGGGCTGGAGCCGCTCTCTGCCTGCTGCAGGCAGGGGTCTGCTCCAGCCCCACAGGAAGCCCATTCCTGCAGGGTGCCCTCGCACACCACAGGTAGGGGCTGTCCTACCCAGAGTAGCCTCTGTCCTAGCCAGAGTAGCCTCTGTCCACAGCAGGCCCAGGCGTCCTGCAGGTAGGGGCTGCTCCGGCTGGAAAAATATGTTTACCTGGGATTTTACATCCCTACAACACCACCACTCATCACATGATACAAGCCTCCCTCACTACCCTGCTTTAATACCTGTTTGCAAAGGCAAGATAGATTTCCACTGGCTGGATGTTTCATACATCCCTCACTCTTTCAAAGCCTGAATTCTGTACATTCAAACCAGTGGACAGAGCAACATTCCTCCCATTAGAGCTTAAAAAGATAAACTGCAAAGATGCCAGTCCAGCAATGAAAATAAAGCATGGGAAAAGGATCAAAGTTAGAACTTTCTTATCCCATAGTGAGGGAGAAAAGATGGACAAATTAAAGGCTTCACACTGCCCTGTCATAATCAACACCCAGCAACTGTTAAGGTATCTGGTTTATTTCTAGTGGCCTCTTCTGCATGTAGTCATTTATATGGCTACAGATCAGCTGTAAGGATTGACCATATATACCTTCCACAGGCTGTCCCCCCACAGCCACTTTACATAGTCTGCACCTGATTCCTTCACGGAGCAACTGTCTGTTCTCCAAAAATATTCTATAGCATTTTCTTGTGGAAGTTTTCCCAGACTTGCAGTTGAGGCAACTTTCCATTAAATGAACATCAATATAGAGCTCTGTCGATTATATCAGCCTGAGTTACCAGATTACCAGGGTAACGAATGCTCATCTTGAGAGATATTAGTAAGGTGACAAATCCCTCAATTCTCCAGATTCACAGTCTATGGAAAAATCCCTGGCTTCAGCAACGCGAACCATCAGATCTCCAACCAGGAATCAGGGGAGTTCTACATATTACGACAGAGGTTCATTTATCACAAAGGCACATAATTAATCCTTAGGAGTAGATTCTGAAGTTCCTATGTCTATACTGCCAGGCAATAAAACAAATTGTTCAAGCAGAACACACACACACTCCAAACTTGAAAAAGAAAAGATGACTGAGGAGCCTAGCAGAATTTTTAATGACTCAATTTACTGAGTATTAAAATAAATATAACTGCCACTATCTATCTTGGTCTCCTCTAGAAAGCTACACCACAAAAAAAAAGAAAAAAATTCAGAAAGGGAAATCTTTTGCGGTTGAGTATACTGTGGTGAGAAACACTTCCTCATGCCTTTACCACAGTAACCAACAGTGAGAGAGAGAGGTGCCTCAAAGTATTTTGATGATGCAACTGTAATACAAACTTCAGCACCAGATCACTAACTTAGGTTCACATATTCTAGCACACAAAAGATCAAATGCATAGCCTCTGACCTTCCATTTTTAAATGCTTGGCTTCAATCCCTGAACAATAGCCACACCATCACTGTTATGGAACACAGAAACCATCAGTGAGGATAGTCTCCTGTCTTCATAAGAACACAATAAACTTCTTTATATGACAATGTTGAGATAAGGGAATAATCTGAGCTCACCATACCTCCAGCCAACCCATAAAAGCCACATAGTTTACAAGATATATTGCTGATGACCCCAAGTATTTGACAAATGCATTTGAACACTAACTTGTGTGTTGGGTCAATGGCACCCATTGCTCACTTATTATGCTAGGACCAAAGTAAGAAACTTTGCACAAGAAAAATAACCCTGTTTTCTTCATTAAAAAAATGTATGCCCAGTATCAGTGGGTAGTAACCGAAGCACTGAAATAGCACTATTTATAAGCAGTCCAACTCATAACAGCACTTATATTTTTCACTCAGTATTTCTGGTTCAGACTTCTATATAAACCAACTGTCACCACACTGGACAGCAAAAGACTATGAAGAAATTACCTCTGCTTACCCTACATTCTTATTGATATGCTGTTTATATGTTTTCTCTTTAAAATATATCTGCCTTCCCCAAAATTCTTAACCACGAAAATGCATCTCTAACTAATATGATGGCCTACATTTATGCTGTATCTTACACACCAAAGGATTCTGAATGACTTTATGACCCCCACACAGGAAGTTATCGTCACTCACCACTGGAACTACCATCTTTACAGGCCTATGTGTCTGCTGCTTAAGAACGCACAATACTATGTAAGTTTAGGAGATGCAGTGAAGAGTACCATATCCTGTGGCTAACACTGTCATTCTCAGGCCTTGTTTAAACTATGGATGTCCCCCGCCCCAACCCTGATTATTTTTTTTTGTTTTGTTTTGAAGTTTAGCTGAACTGATTTTAAAGCAAATTGCAGTCAGTAGTAGACCAGGATCCACACAGCTTGAGGTTTGATTTTGTTTTTTATTATTTTGAATGAACAAGTTCACATATTAGTTTAATCAAGGAATGGTTCAGATCTTCTAGATCTTAGCCTAAACATGGTTCAACCAGTTATAAAACTGGTTCAGATTAACAGTTTTTAAAGACAATTAGATTTGGGGGAAGGAAAATTACCTTCTAAGCTTAAGAAAACTGACAAGTGATCAGAAAAATAGTTGTACTTGTCACCTGGACAGCAGCTCTTCCAACATGCTTTTAACACGCTGCTGGAATACTGTTCTATTAATGGCTAGGAAGAAAGTGCACCATTTACTGTAATACCACTATATATCCACCTTGATATTCCTGTTCAATCATTCCTGGTCAGACCCAGCCTTGCTTAGCTTGTGAAAACCGACGCACGGATTTGAAACTGGAACCATCTTACATCTTCAAAACATCCTTTACCTTGGAATCTGAACTGGCATGCCAGTAACAGCTTTATTTAATCAGACCTGCTTCCAATTTCAATTTGAAATCACAGATACAATAAATTAAGGGTAGAACCTTTTCAGGTCGGGGGCCACTGACCCACAGAAAAATCAGTCGGGGGCTGCACACAAGTAAGAAGCAAAGTGAGATGCCCCTGACTAAGGAGAAAGACATGTCCCGCGTTCCCCTTGCAAACCAGAGCCTAGGGAGGCCCAGGCTAGTAGATTGTGTGTGCTCCAGTACTGTGGGTGGATGGCTGGAGCACCAGCACAGGCTCCCCAATACTAAGCCTTGGGGGCTGGATCCAGGCAAGCCAGGGGCCACATCCAGCCCCCAGGCCTGAGGTTCCCCATTCCTGCAATAAATGAACAAGGCCCTTGATAGAACGTCTAGAAAAGTAGCAATAACCAATAGGCCTCATCTCCACTACAGGATGGATGGTTGCTGGAAGGATCAATCCACCGGTGGTCGATTTATTGTGTCTGCTTAGACATGATAAATTGTTCTCCAAGTACTTGCCCGTTCAACTTCATGCATAGCTGAAGTTGCATAGGGTAGATCAATGGGAGGTAGTGTAGACAAGGCTTTAGGGTTTTCACAGGTCTCATGGCTTAAGAGTAACTTATGGGCTTCCTGCCCCCCAGCATCAGGTTTCCTGCTAACATTAAAGTCTGTAATCTATTACTTTTTGAAAATTTATGTTGGCAGCTCTCTGAAAACCATGTAGAAAAACTGATTCTCTATCCACTAAAAACCTAAGCAACGTTCTTTTTTACTCCACTTTACTTCAGATTCACTTGGCCATATCTTTTGCTCTCCCAACCCTCCCTCCCTTTAAGTTGGTTTAGAGATCTTTGTGCCCTGCTGCAGGAGGGAGGAAAAGTATGGTACCCAAGGACCTTTGGAGCTATTGCTGGATAAATTCCCCCATTTAACAAAGGAGAGAGAAGGCCACACAGGCCACTAGACTAGGCGGAGATGATTCCTTTTTGAAGCGATGTTAGACCCAGAAGTTTGGCAACATTATATAATTACATCAGTTTTCACACCCAAAGACGACCAGTAGATCCAGCTCCCGCATTAAAGAGTTCACCAAGATGATTGTTTAAAGACTAAGAGTAATCTCAAGGTTGCAATTTTTGCTTATGTCAAAAGCAATTTTAAACACAAAAACCACTATGAAAAAAAAACAACCACCAGTCAGCCCCAGATTCAATAATAAAATTACTCCAAATCTGGAAAGACTAAGGAAGAGAATGGTTTAGAAGTTATCATGCCAAAATTTCCTATAGTGTTCTCTCTCTTCGCAGTGGATAACAGCAAAGTGCCTGACAGTTATCAACTCTGCCAAGTACAAAAGGATGTGCTCAATTGGAGGGGTCTGACCAGCATACATGTGACTCCAGAGAATCACTAGAGATTAACATGTGGGTTCTAAAATAGGGGTTGGCTAGATGGCTACTATTGGCTAGTAGTATAGTGCCTAGCATACTAGGACACTATTCTCTGTTTGGGTTCAGGCACTAGTTGTAATAAACACAATGATTATTGTTAAATAAACGTAGAGCTTCTAACCATGCGATGGGCAGGATAAATCCTATTTTAGCATATGCAGAGGACTGCCCATATAGCCACAAGGGATGCGCTGGCAGTAACCATCACTGAGGAAGGCAATCGATATAGGAGTGAAAAATCAGATTTGGACGGGATCGATTGAAAGAAGGGGGAAGGTGAGGCAGGGCAGGGACAGGACCGGGGTCGGAGCGCAGGTAATGGAGGGGATCCAGGGCAGGGGCTGAGGGCAGGGGGGCCAGGCAAAAGAGGAGATCCAAGGCAGGGGATAGGGGCAGGCAGAGGATGCAGACACGGCAGGTGCTGGGACTCAGGGGCGGGGGTAAGAGGGGGCAGGGCAGGGGCTGGGGACTGGGGGCTGGGGACTCAGGGGCAGGGCAGGGCTGGGGACTCGGGGGCGGAGGTAAGAGGGGCAGGGCAGAGGCTGGGGACTGGGGGCTGGGGACTCGGGGGCGGAGGTAAGGGGGCGGAGGTAAGGGGGCAGGGCAGGGGCTGGGGACTCAGGGGGCAGGGCCGAGGCTGGGGACTCGGGGGCGGGGTAAGGGGGCAGGGCGGGGCCCGCAGCGGGGGCGGGGGGCGCAGCCGACCAGCGCCACGGGGCGGGCGGGGCCGGGCGCTCCTCACCCAGCAGCAGCAGCTTGAGCTCCCGGCGCGCGTCGCGCTTGTCCCGCCGCAGCTGCTTCTCGATCTCGGCGTTGATGCGCTTCGACTCCTTCACCTCGTCGCTCAGGCAACAGGCCATCATGGACTCCAGCGTCATGGCGCCGCCGCCAGGACCCCGGGCCGGGACCCCCGCCCGCCCCGCGTGCCGGGCCTCGCCTCGCGCCCTCCCCTCAGCGCAGCCCCCTCCGCCCGGCTGCGCCGCCCGCTCCTTCCCTTCCCCTCCGCCCCGCCGAGCCAGCGACCAGCGCGCGCAGCCTACCCCGCTGCCGCTGAAAACAAGGCCTGACTGATGGCGGCCGCGACCAACGGCGAAGCCGCCGTGGCCGCGAGGGGCGGGGCTAGTAACGGCCTTGGGGCGGGGCCCGCAGAGGGAGCAGGGGGCAAGTTTGGTTGGACGAGCAGGAAGGGAGGAGGGATCTGGACGCGCGTTCAGGAGCCGGGCGTGGGGCCGCTGCGCATTGTGGGACGGTGGGGGACTGTGGGAAGGGGGCGGTTTCCTAGGGGAGGGGATGAGAGTAGGAGGCTGATGAGGAGGGGGCGCTGGGACGGGGTGGGATAAAGGTGGGGCACCTGGGGCGTATGGGGTGGGGGGCTGGGAAGTGCTTCCACCAGTTGGGACACTGGGATGGGGCTGGGATGTGCTTCCACCAGTTGGGACACTGGGATGGGGAGGCTGGGAAGTGCTTCCACCAGCTGGGACACTGGGGTGGGGGCTGGGAAGTGCTTCCACCAGCTGGGACACTGGGATGGGGAGGCTGGGAAGTGCTTCCACCAGTTGGGACACTGGGGTGGGGGAGGCTGGGAAGTGCTTCCACCAGTTGGGACACTGGGGTGGGGCTGGGAAGTGCTTCCACCAGTTGGGACACTGGGATGGGGAGGCTGGGAAGTGCTTCCACCAGTTGGGACACTGGGGTGGGGGCTGGGAAGTGCTTCCACCAGTTGGGACACTGGGGTGGGGGCTGGGAAGTGCTTCCACCAGTTGGGACACTGGGATGGGGGGGGGCTGGGAAGTGCTTCCACCAGCTGGGAGGCGGGGGGCTGGGGAGGCTGGGAAGTGCTTCCACCAGCCATGGGGGAGAGGAAGCAGTAGGGAGGGCTACATGCCCAGCCCAGAGGTAACATCAGACGGTTGTGGGAAGGAAAGGGTTAATGTAGACTGACCCATGGGGGGAAGTGCTCCATGCAGCCCCCAAGGAGCAGGGGGAGCAGTGCTGACCCCAG
Source organism: Rafetus swinhoei (assembly GCA_019425775.1). NCBI lineage: Eukaryota > Metazoa > Chordata > Testudines > Trionychidae > Rafetus > Rafetus swinhoei. The sequence continues at coordinate 15,989,562 of JAFJHL010000483.1, read as the reverse complement.
CCAGGCAGAGGAAGGGGAGTGCTCCTTTATCTGAACTCCTTTGGAAAGGCTGCCTGGTTTCCCCAAGGGAGGAAAGCAATAGCAGCAGTTATCGGAGCTGCCAAGCCTCCTGGCAGATTCATTTGTAGGCTGACTTCAGAGCTCCAGCAACAGAGGCTTTGTTGGGTGTGTTTCAGTGACCTGCTTCCGTCCATTCCAGCAGATGGTCTCGGGCTGACACAGACCCAGGAAACATCACTTGTTGTTAAGGGATGGGAGTTGAGTGGTGAATGACGGTGCCTAAGGGCAGGGAGCATTGTGGAGACTTTCTTGACTCTGGTAGAGTTCCGCCCACTCCCTGGCTAACCATCCCCGCCAGAGAGGAAATGTGCCTAGTAGCCCCAGAGCTTTGCTTGCTGCTTCACACAAAGATAAGTGAATGCTGGGGTCCTGCACAGGGGAACTTAGTGTAATTACACACACGGTCTGTAATCATCCCGGAACTTTAACAAACTAGTATCCCCACTAGCCCTTCATTTACACGGGGAGAAACTGAGGCATGGAGAATTTAAGTAACTTCTCTGATGCCTCAGAGCTGGGAATTCCTAGCTCTGGGACCTGTCCTCATTTCACACCTTTCTGTGCCACCACCTTATCCCTGGGATCATAAAGATGTTTCAGAAGAGCATTTGTTAATGCATTTGGCAGATAGCATCAACAAAGCTTCCTGCAGACAATACCCTTCAGGGCCTCGTGGGTGCATAAAAACTTAGATATGTAGAGCCTCCTACAATAGTTCATTATTCCTCCATAAATTATTCAACACAAGCAGTGGGGAGAGGGTCTCATACATATTTGAGGCATGTGAAGAGAAGACTGTGGTGTTATTACCATAAGCAGGCATAAGACTTGGGGAATGCCATTGCCCAAACCATCTCCTTGAATGCAGAGACTCTCATTCATCAGAAGGGGAGAGGGTCACTGCTACCCATCCCATTTTCTTTCTCTCCCTGCAAGATTGCCCAGATTTTAATGGATGAAGACTTGTTCAGCAAGTCTTGTTTGGAAGATGTTAATAAAGACTGAGAGTACATCGGCACTGGAAAAAAACCCAAGAAAGTTTCAGAGCCCAGATCTACAGATTCTGATTCACACTCTGGCACTAAAAATAGCTGTGTGGATATTCCCATTTGGGCTCTGAAACCCAGAGGGATAGGAAACTTCAAAGCCCATGTGGAAACCTCTACATCACTATTTTTAGTGCCTTAGCAGAAGCCTTACAAGCTCCAGTCTGTAGTCCTGAGACTCGTTGTTGCCTGTTTTTTTTAATTATTTTTGGTTTTTTTACAATATAGATGTATCCTCTGTAATTCTTGCATCTGATGTTGCAAAGTTGGACCATGGTGTGGAGGTGTTTCAAGCCATTATTGTCACATCATGATGTGCCAGCATGCTACTAACTTGATGAGGATGAGATGCATGAGGTTGTCTCATTGCACAAACTTACACAAGTGGCAGGGCAGACAAGTTTAGGGAGAGTCAAACTGTGGAACTCCTTGCCAGAGTATGTTGTGAAGACTAGGATTTTAACGGGTCAAAAAAGAACTAGCTCAATTCACGGTTAGGTTCATCAATGGCTATTAGCGATCATGGGTGGGAATGGTGTCCCTAGCCTCTGTTTGTCAGAGACTGGAAATGGATGACAGGAGAGGGATCACTTGATCTTCTGTTTGCTCCCTCTGGGGCATCTGGCATTGGCCACTGTCGGCAGACAGGATACTGAACTAGATGGACCTTTGGTCTGACCCAGTGTGTCCGTTCTTATGTTCTCATGAAAGATCTGACCTATGAGTTGCCTGTGATAACAGATCCTTCTTTGTGCTATACCCCATCCCACTTTCCACATGTAGTAATTAGGAATGTGAGAGATCAGGATCTGACAAGACCCACACTCTATTGTTATAAGCTATACTCTCCTGTGGTAACCAGAGTTGGGCACTTATTCCGCTTCATCTGAGACCCACAACCCCCACTGATTTGCATACACACTTTAGTAAGAGAGCTGTTGCTGCTCATTTCTATTTACCTCTTCTCCTAACTACTGAATTAGAAAAATCAAACCTGTCACACATTCCCTGTGGTGAGACAGAAATAGATAGTTATCCATTCACCACTTGGGGGGGAGGGGCAGTGCCCTGCTCTGCTTTTTATTCCCTCTGCTTTCATTCCTCCAGGCATCTTTTTGTTGGTTCTCTTGCTCCTTCCGTTGTCACTTCTTTTCCTCACTTTCATTTCTCTTTTCTTGCATTTTATCCAGCTTCCTATGAATTTTTCTTTCCTGCCTGCTCTTTGTTTCTTTCCTCCAATGTAGGTTCTGCTGTTCTCACCATAATTTCTTTAACTTTTTTTCTAGATGCTAATTATCTAATTCTCCTTTCCATTCTTGCTTAGTTCCGTCCCTTCAGAGTGTTGTTCCTAGGATAAAATTCTGCTCCTGTCTAATGTTTCCTGAAAGCTGTGCACTTGTGCGGCCTCTCAGGAGATATCTGAATGCTACCCACCTGATTAGCAGAGCACCCACAACTAGGTTTTTGTTTCTACTGGTGATGCACATTTGCACATGCCTTGGTGCACAAAAAAATTTCTTCTGCACATGGCTGGAAAAAATCACATGTGAATGGAAAATAATAGAGGGAACCCTGCTCTTGTCACTCTCTGGTATAACCAGATGCAATACACACTAGTCTTTTCCAACTGTTGCTTCCATAAAGAGTCCACATCTGATCTCTTCCCAGTTCTACCATTCCCCCAAGTGCCTGATTCTAGCCATTACTGCCCAAAGGACTAGTCTCCAACATCTTCCCAGATCTGCCCAGTTCCCACTGTCGAGCCCAGTACTGGCTGGCTACAGTTGTTACCCCTAGTGACCGATTGTCACTCTTCAGTCCTAACTGTCACTTCTATAAATGCCCAGCTCCACCTGTGAGCTCCTGATTCAAAGCATCATAACCATGAAAGGCTGGTTCCATTGTGTGTCTCATTCTAACTGTCCCTCCAATACCTGTCCCATTCCAATTACTGCTTCCATAACGTGGCTCCCAAGTTCCATTCCCATAACTCCCCATTTCCAACGTCCTTTTTTGGTACCTCCATGCCAGCCCTGGAGAAGCTGGTGGTGGCTGCCCATCTCCAGGGGTAGGAGCTAGTGCTGCGCTAGCCTTCACACTGAAAATAGAGGTGTAGTTGTTGCAGCATTAGTGGTGGCTCACGTGGATCCAGGGTGCCAGTCAGTCTTGGACCTGGGTGGCTTACCCAATGCTCACACTATTGTTTTTAGCATACTAGCCAGCATGAAGTTTGTGGGTAGTTAGAAGTCACCAATGTGGTGTCCTCATTGGTCTGCTCCGTCAATGATGATCACCATTCAGCTGCACCATTCCTCTTGTGTGTTGTGTTGACTTTGCAGAAGTAGTCAACTCAGCAGACTCCAGGGGAGCCCCCCAAAGACCCCCAAAAATCTGAAAAGGATTGAAGGTGCTTGGCCAGGTTTATTGTCAAACAAAGTACAGTGATAGTTGTCGGTAGACTCTAATGAACCACACTGCATACACACACACACCCCGCGCTCCCGACAACAGACCAGCTCAGACAGTGGGAGGTCCTATTGCCCCTTTGGCTGGACAAAGACAGCTCTTCCAGGACACAACTTTATATACAGGTACACACAAGTTACACCTTACTCCTGAGGTGTCAGGTTGCCACACTCTAACGTTAACTAGATACCACCCATCACCCTGCACCTGGTGATTCGATAAAAATGTCTCTATCCATCATGCTGTCATTTTAGACCCTTTCCTGAACCTGGGTCAGTATGTCCGTATTAGCTGTGGGGAATGTGTGGGTACTAAGATCCTTTTTAAGGAGGTAGAGTTACCATCCTTCTGGAATGTGCTTTCAACTTATACTCACCACCAATTACTGTTTTATAGCTAGTACCTAGCACGGATTATGATTCTATACCTGGGCATACTACCAATTAGTGTTTTACACACTCAGCCTTGTTCATGCCAAGTTCCCTGAGCAGGGGCCTGCCTCTTGCTCACAGCTTAGCTTTGCTTTATATTAGCAAAGTCTTCCTCAATCGCAGTTACAGAGTAGACATTCCCTCTGTCCTCATCATTCTCTCTTCTCCAGTCCTAGAGGGATCCTCATAAACCTCCTTGGGCCAGAAAGGCAAAGAATATGGCTTGGTCTACACTTAAAAATTAGGTTGACGTAGCTACGTTGGTCAGGGGTGTGAAAAATCTGCCATCACCTCCTCTTCCCCTCCCCCACCCTCCACACCCCCAACTGACATGGCCACGCCAACCTACCCGCTAGAGTAGACCGAGCTGTGATGGTGGAAGAAATCTTCTGTTGCTATAGCTACCATTCTGAGGGGTAGTGCTGTTCCAACAGAAAGGGATATCTCTCATTTTGGAAAATGGAAAAACGGACGTGACTACACAATGGGGTTCTGCCGCCATAGCTTCGGCTCTAGTCTAACTAACGTGGCTGTTGGCCAAGTCATGGTGGGAGCAGTGTCTGGTGCACTGTTCTGTTTTCACGGCCAGGAGCACTTCCACAGGGTAGAAATGACCTGGGACTCCACGGTCACAGGCAAGGGGTAGCTTGAAAGAGCTAGTACACTTCATCTGGCCATTGGGACTCAATGCAGCATTCATGGTGTGGACTTATCACGGACTGATGACGTGATAAGAAGGCAGGAAGGCCTGAATTCTACTCCTGCCTCCAATCCTGCTACTTCTGTGACCTTGGGCAAATCACTTAATCTTACTGTGTTCCCTCTGCTGTAAAATGGGTAAGAGGGGAAATAATTTTTTCTCCTGCGGGTATTGGGAGACTTGGCTATTTAGTTAATATTTCTACATGACTTTAAAGTTGCAAAGTGCGGTGTAAGTTCTAAGACTGATTAAAATTACTATTATCTCTTACACACAGGTCCAAAATCCAAAGTTCAGAAGATAGCGAACACAAAAGAAACTTCCACAACTCCAACCCTGGGAAGAAAAGGGGGGAAAAATCAAATATGCACCTGTCCTCTGACCTCTTGGGGCCATTTGCTTTTCTCTCAGTGATAGGCATCTGCTTTAATGGTTCCTGCTCAGCTATAAACTGTTAAAAACAATAGAAGCATATATTCTTCAAGCAGTTCTATTCCTCACGTTTTCTCTTTTGCGATCACTATCCTAATGCAGCATGTTCACATCAGTAGGACACTGAACAAGGAGCCTGGAGATACTGATTCTGTTCCCAACTCTGCTACTGATCTGCTGGATGACCCTCAGCAAGTCAATGCCCCCCTGTGCCTCAGTTTCCCCTCCTGTCCTTGGTCTCTTGTCTAGTTTATTGTAAGCTTCTTGAAGTAATGTACTGTGCCTGGCATGATGCTGCCACAATCTCAGTTATGATCTCTAGGCAATATAATACAAATAACAATATTGCTGCTGGCCTTTAATTTATCTGTTTCCCCTGTTTTCTGGGTCCTTCTCACCTCATTCTCTACAACTACTTTCCAACTCTTTTTGTTTCACTTTCCTCTCTTCACTCCTTCAGGCTTCTTTTCTGATCCTCTTCCCTAGCCCTTTATCTGACTTTCTGTCTTTGCCATGTCAAGGTCCTGCCTGTCTTCCCTAGTCTCCCCAACTTTCTTCAACCAACCCTTCACTTCAGCCTTACTGTCTCTAGGTGTATGCCCTTTAAAATGTCCCCTTCTCTTTGCCATCTGTTTTAGCTCATGCAGTGGGGCCCTGTGGTGGGGCAACTGCCCCACACTGGCCCAAAGGGCTTAAAGCAGGCTGGGCGGGAGGGGGAGAGGATTGCATAAAGCCCTGGCCAATTGGGAAAGGGCTTGGAAAGAGCCAAATCAGAGGGCAGCTTGCTGGGTCCCATATATAAGGAGCTGCCCAGCACAGAGAAGGAGGGAGCATGCATGCATGCACCCGTACCCGTACCCCATACCCTGCAGTGAGGGAGAAGCACCTAGAGAGAGCAGTGCTGGGGAGCAGAGGGAGGCCCCAGACTGACATCTGCCAGGAGGATGTAGGGGTCACAGGAGAAGTGGCTCCATGGACTAGAGGCAGTGAAGCGGAGTAGAGGGGGGCAGGACAGGGCTGCTGCCAGAGGGTTCCTGGGCTGGGACCCAGAGTAGTGGGCAGGCCTAGGTCCTGTCTCTGCCTTGCTCCTTACACCACATCTGGCCACCAAGGTGTGGCCCACACAAACTGTGGCTTGCCCCTGAGACAGAGGGGCAGGGCTTGGAGGCTGCAGTTGGCCATAGAGGCAGTAGAAACCCAGGGCTGCTGATACACCTTTTGTGGGTGTGAGAGACCGTAGGTGCTGTGTCTACACTGGCGTGTTCTTGCACGAAAACGGCCGCTCTTGCGCAAAAACATGCTGCCTATCTACACTGGCCGTGCGTTCTTATGCAAGTAAACTGACGTTGTACTGTAGAAAATCAGGGCTTCTTGCATGAGAACTCTGACGCTCCCTCTCAGGAAGAAGCCCTCTTGCGCAAGAGCTCTTCCAGAAGAGGCCAGTGTAGACAGGCAACATGAATTTCTTGTGCAAGAAGCCCCTATGGTTAAAATGGCCATCAGAGCTTTCTTGCGGAAGAGAGCGTCTACACTGCCATGGATGCTCTTGCACAAAAGCACATCTCTTGCGCAAAAGCACATGCTAGCATAGACGCTCTCTTGTGGAAGAGTTTTTGCACAAGAACTCTTCCACAAAAGAGTTCTTGCGCAAGAAGCTGCCAGTGTAGACGTAGCCTTGGAGTGGGTGCTGCTGGAGGGCTGGGTCCTGAAGAGGATGCTGCAGTCCAGGATAAGAGCGAGGATGTGGGAGACACCAGCCAGGAGGAGGTGCCTGGCTGATGAAAGAACTAATTCCCTGGAGCTACCAGCAGGAGGCACCACAGTGGTGAGTCCTGCCCCATGACTGGCTCCCTCCCAGCTGTTCTGCTTGTGTAATTTCCCAGCAGGTCAGCCAAGCAGCTGGAAACTTTGTGTGAAGGGGGTGACTCTCAACTATGTTGCATGAAAGGTGCTTCTGCAAATAAAAGGGAATGTGCTGTGCATAAACATGATCTTGAATGTGCAGGTAAATTCAGAGCAATAGCAGTTGTCATCACAGTCCATATTCTTAGTGGCTAATTAGCACAGAGGTCCAGTCCAGTACAGTACAGAGGTCCAGTACAGAGCTTCTGTCTTCCCTCACAGAAAGTGCTTCCCCAGGACCCAAAAATGGCCAGTGATTTGCTGTTGTCAAGCCCTTGTAAAAAATCCTGGCTCACACTTTCATTGGGACTACTCAACTTTGGAAGCCCCCGGGGGCCACAATAATACTCACAGCACATGCTGAGGGCCACCACTTAAGTGTGGTTGCATGTACATGCAAATATATATGCAAATAGCATCTTTCACACTGACAGGAATTAATACAAAGATTAGGCCCCATTTAAGTCAGTTCTGCTGATATTAATAATAATGCAATATTTACCCGATTTCCACCTGTATGACAGCACTTTTAATGAGCAATGGCAGTTCAGGAATTTAACTACTAAAATGCATATCAGCAGAAGACCATTATATTGACTCGCCATTATGGAGCGTGTTCCCAGTGGAGGCCATGTTCAAAGGATCCCACCTGCGGGCCGCGTGTTGAGTATCCCTGCTGTAAATTGTGCATTTCTGTAGCCAGTGCAGGAGAAATTCAAATGCCTCCCAGCTGATTAGTAGAGCACCCACAGCTAGGTTTTCTGTTTCTATTGATGGTGCATGTTTGTACATAACTCAGTACACATACAAATTTATTCCACACATGGATGGAAATAATCTGCCCGAGAATGGAAAAGATTAGAAGGAACATTGACTGGGACAATCAAGATGTTGACATGACAGTCTGTCTACTGTCACCTTTCTCAGCCTTCCTCCATTTTTGACCCTTGCTTCCTGTGGGAGCAATTTAGATTCATAGTCGCTGCCCTGAAGAGCTACTGGGTCTCCTGGCCTTTTGGATGAGGAGCTAATCCCATTTTTGGCCTCTGAGAAAGTAATAAATAATACAAGGTTTTAGAAATTGGCTCTTTGTATCTTGCTGCAGCTGTTTGCCTGGGACTGGTATGGAGAACATCACACTGCTTAAAGCCAAGGTTAGACATTAAGTGCATTACAGCTGCTTTCAACTGGAAACATTTTTCTCCTTAAACAGGGAGTGAATGTGATCTAGTGGTTTGGACATAGAAACCCTAATTCCGTAAACCACTTAATCTCAGGCTTAAATCATTGGGATTTAAGCATGTTCTTAAAGAAAAGCACATGCTTAAGTGGTCCATTGTGTCAGGGCAGGCATGGGAGTCAGGCCTCTTGGTTCTATCCATAGCTTGGCCACTGACTCGTAGCTTAGGCAAATATTTCCCTGAGTCATTATAAAACGCGCATATTAATTATGCCTTGTGCATACTTGCTTTGAGATCTACAGATGAAAAATTATCTAACTGAGGAATGCTCAATATCTTTTTTGAAACTATCTTTTAAACAAAACATCTGTTCTGTAAGATGGAGGAGCCAGTTGAAATTATAATTCCTTCTAGCTATTTTGAACTGCAGTGTGTGTTTTCACTCCTCAGTGTCTAACCAGGAATTAGAGCCGAGATGGAATATAATTAGCCAAGTTCAGATGTGGCCAGCACACCAGAGTTAACTCTTACCAAAAAGTGTCACATGGGATCATTAAAAGCCACAAGTAGCTAGGAACTTCATTGAATGTCTCGTCTGATAAGCAGAGGCACCTTTTTGACTAGATATGACGGGGAAACAGACTGAAAGTTGGAAAGGAGACCACAAGGAGTTTTCAGAAAGGCCTAAATGAGCAGGATAGGGAAGGGAGGCGGGAATAAGGAATAAAAAGAGAGTTGGCCTGCAAAGCGAGAGAGGAAGGGGGAATAGAAAATAGAGACAGCTGGTATGTTATGATCACAAAGCCCTTGCCAGGAGCAACCTATCGGGGGAAAATTCAGCCTTCTGGCAGAAATGCAGCCTTTAACTTGAATGTATGTTTTAAGTGTCTTTGTTTAAGTGAAATCTCTTCTTCCAGACAGCATAGGATTCTTTTCTAGGCTAATTGCTTTACAGCAGTGTCTTAGGGTCCCGTTTAAGACTGTGGTCGCACGGTACAAACGTGGAAACCATCTCTGCCCTGAAGAGCTTACAGTGTAAGCAGACAAAGGGTGGGAAAGAGGCACAGGCTGTATGTCTACAGTGCAAAAATCCTCAAACAATCCTGCAGCAGAGTCTGAGCCCAGGTCTGCAGATCTGGGCTTTTAGGGCTTGCACTGCAGTACAGAAGAATAGCTATGTGGACATTCCTCTGTGGACTGGGAGCTTGGACTCTGAAACCCAGGAAGGGGGGAGGTTTGGAGACCAAGCTCCCTGCAGCCCGATCAAGAGTTTCTACCCAGCTCTTCTCAGAGTCGAAGCATGAGCCCGAGGCTTGGCCTCTGAGGCTTACTGCCATGGAGATGTAGCTCAATAGGGGAAGGGACTTGCCTGAAGTCAGTCAGATCTCCTGACTCCCAGCCCAGCACCCTACTTAACCCTCCTTCCTCTGGCTGGCCCCAGGTCTCCAAGGCACCCGGCTAACACGGCTGCAAACTGTGATCCAGGGAAGGGCATAGGGAGCTGGTGCCACTCAGCCAGTCTTTGAATGCAGGCTGAAGGGAGGGCCATTCAGGGGAAAGCAGTGTTCTGGGGGCAAGTCCGTGCATGGTCTGGGACAGGGTGGCTAAGACATGGGGGGGGGGGCTGTGAAAGTGGAGTGGGGAAGCAGATTTGTGTTCTGGACCCCGAAGCCTGCTAAGGGCTTGATAGAGCTGAAGGAGAGGGGGGAGAGAAGACAGGTCCAGGGCTTGGGGCTCCACATGGAGAATTCTGCTTCCCTCAGGTCCCAGCTGTGCCTCTTGCTGTGCTGGCTGGCTCTCGGCAGAGGGCAGTGTTGTTGTGCATCTGCCTGCTCCTCGGGTCCATCACAGGGAGAGCTGCTAGTTCTAGGAATGGAAATAAAATGGCCCTTCTGCTGCCCTGGCTCCTCATTTCACAAGCCTGCTGACCTGCTGTCCTTCCAGCTGGGACTCGCTAGCGCAAAGCGCAACACCCTCTGAGCCTGCCAGGCGGATGGGCAACCTTAGACCTGCAGCCAGAGGATAAACTGAGGCACCAAAGCAGTGGAGCATAATTTCAAAGCCAGTGGCAGGGCTAGGAAGAGAAGTTAGAGGACCCAGGAGTCCTGACTCCCAGCCCCTTGCTCTGGTCATTAGGGAATGCTCACTGGGGCGGTCAGTGCAGGGAGGGGCTGTGAAAAGAGAAGTTAGACATGCAGGAGGCCAAGCTATCCTCCAGGGCCCCATGGCAAAGGCGGCAGAGGGTTTGAGAGAGAACAGGGAATTCCTGCCTTGGTCAAGGCTCATTTCTGCACTTCTGAGGGGATGTGAGAACACTTTGTCGGGGGCCCCAGACCTGCCCCCTTCAGAGTATGTACCTGTCAGTGCTCCTCACTGGGCTGAGGGGACGTGGGCACCCTGGAGTGCCGAGCCTTCCTCCCTTCACTTACGTAGTTGTCTCGGGCTCCTCTTTGCATGGCAGATTGTATCTTGAGGGGCAGATCTTTCCATAACTCCCCACCACATGCTTCTTGCACCTTCTGAAGCAGCTGGTGCTGGCCACTGCCGGAGCCCAGATACTGGGCGAGAGGGACCTTGGATCTGACCCTGGGAGTCTGAACAGTTCTTAGGGCCGGACTCTCAAAGGCAGTTTGATTTCAGGGGGAGGCATCGAAATACCTTTGAGGCTCAGGGCCTAAGTTCCTTGGGCACACCGGCCTCTCGCAGCTCGTCACATCTCCGAAGACCAGAGAGCCCCTTCAGGAGAATCCCAGTGTTACGCGTGGGCCCAAGAAGCTGCATGGGTCTGCACCCTTGCAACGCGCAGCAGCTGGTGACATGACTTTGAACTGCAAGACCAAAAGCCACCAGCCTTTGCTGACGAAATCCCTGCAGCGACATGCCATGGGCCCCTGTTATAGAGCTGCAGGACACGTACCTCGGTCTGTGCCAAAAGGCGCCTGCTGCTGTCATCAGCCTAATCAGTGTGACTGACTCACCTGGCAGCCGGGAGCCAGGGCGGCGCATCAAAAGCATGCAGCGCAGTTCTCGGAGGTAAGGTACCTTTTGAATTCCACACAGGAGCGCTGCTGCCTGCTGCGCTTTGTGCCGGGATATGAGGCTGTCGTTCTAGGGGCAAATCTCTCTCCTCTTTGATCCAGGCCTCACGCTGCTCACCCATTTCCATTTAAAATAACCCATTTTGAAAAGCCCCTCCCGAGCATTTCTGATGCTTCAGCTCCAGCTTTTTACAGCTCCTCGGTCTGAGCATCTCCGTCATGCCAAGTCTTCTGGGGAAATCATTATCAACGCTACTGTGGGCTGTGATCAGGCCTAACCAGAGACCAGGGGGAGACAGGGCTTGGGATCAAGGGAAGCAGCCTCCGGCAGAGAGCCACACCGAGACGTTTCACAGCCCAGGCATGTTCCTTCCTCCCATCTGTAGCACAGCAGAAATGTGGCACCGCGGAAGGACACTAATGCAAAGTGGACATTGACAGGCAGCCCAAAAGCTGTCCCTGCCCCATCCAGTGCCAAGCTTACTCAGCCCAGAGGTGGAGTATTTCTGTCTAAGCCAAAGAAAATATCTCAGCTCTCTACAGCAGGGAATACAAAACCAAACTGCATGGCGGAGAGGGGGTTATCCATGGGGCACGCAGGGAATTGGAAAAAGCAATGGAAGCATAATCTCCGGTACTGGTGCACGTGTGTTTTGAAAGGGCACATTTAAGTTTATGGAAAATACTGATGTTATTTGGTCACTAAAATATTAATTAAATGGAAAATATTGATAACTGCCCCCAAACCACGCCATTACCCCTTCAAAAGTGTTTTTGAAGCAGTTATTTATTTGTTTATTTGCCAATAAAGAAATTCTGCCAATGTCAGTTTTTTGTGGAAAACTTTCATTTCTGAGGAAAAAAGATGTATATTAATTTTTAGCAAAACCACTTCATTCAGAAAACTTCAGGCCATTGTCAAGGGAAGATGTGTTCTCTCGCTAGTGGTTACAGCAGAGGCTACTCAGGGTCAAGTAAAGGAGTCAAGTTTAAAGTCTCTATCCAACAGTGGCCAATGCCAGGTGCCCCAGAGGGAATGAACAGAACAGGGAATCATCAAGTGATCCATTCCCCGAGAGAAAACTCATGTTCCTGCTCAGTTTTGCACTCGGGACCTTTTGCATGTTAGCCAAATGTGACAGCCACTACACTGCAGAAACTCAGGGTATCTAAAAGAGCCCAGAGTTCTGAGCTGAAGACCTTGGTTGCCAGCTCCATTCAGGCATCATGGGACTTTCTGGAATAAAGATCAAGCACCTGAACCTGTGCAATGAAGTCCCTACCGTCTACTCCAAGTGCAAAGCCACACCAAGAGGGGAAATAATTTGCCTACTGCATCACATTAAGTGGCAGATCCAGGTGCTGACACCAGGGAATTGTATGGCTCCATGCCTGGAGGATTCCAGTGCTGCGCTGTGGCTCCTTTGATCTGGATTCACCTTCACTGCCAGCCACTCACTTCCCTTGTCTGTCGCCTCCATGCTCCTGCCCTTTCCCTTCCATTCTGCCTTCCCACCGGACTCCCCTCTCAGTTGTTTTTCTTTCCCATCATCTGCCACAGCATTCTGTGCATTTCTGTGGGCCTAAGAGGCACCATCCCCGAGACGGTGTCTGTTCCAGGGGGACTATATATAGGCGACAATTACAGCTTTCAGAGGACTTATGTTGCGCTCGAGTTCAACCCTCAGCCCTTCCTGAGGAGCCCGTTATAGTAGCAGAATAAGGAGCAGTCAGTTTCAAAAGTGTGCACCAATCAATTTGCAGCAATATTTAGTGCACAGGGCAGGCGAGCACTTTTTCGCTCCCTCACGGCGGTGCAGTCGTTGATGTGGGCAGAGGTAACCGCCGCAGCCATATAAATTCAGGCATTGCGCCACCTTGCAGTGTTTGCTACTGTATGGCAGGAGCCTGGCTGTCCAGACCACTGGGGTCTATTCCCAGATCTGTCACTGAGCGCTTGGCCACTCCCACAAGTTGTACCATTTGTGACATGATTGTGGGGCACACATACCTTCAAGGGGAGAAAACATGGGGACTAAATGAGTTTGGTCTTCTGCCTTTCTCCCCAAGATTAACAAGGGCCAGAAACTGGACTTGTCATCCAGCCTTAAACCTATGAATGAATGAACTATACCGGGCCAGTTAAAATAATGCAACTCTTGTGTGGGTGCAGTCATACCAGCATAAAGGTGCTGCTGGCTAGTGATTCCCCTAGGGGAAAAGCATCTGCTATACTAGTATAGGTTACATATAAAATTTATCCCAAGCTTGACTGACTGTGTAATAATGGGCCCTGCTCCATTCCTCAGTTTTCCCACCTATTAAACACCATCTAGCAGTAGCTTGGAGCTTAACTAATATTTGTGAAGAGCTTGAAATCTCAGCTCTGTAGGTACCAAGCATCGGCATTGTTATGATGCAGTGTTACCACAGGTGCCAAACAGCAATGAACATTTTGGAATCATTTTTTAAACAAATTTCCAGTTACTGCATCCTAGAAAAATGTCACAAGAAGGCTCCAGTGCTCTGAAAATAGAGGCAAATGTTCAGATCAAACACAGGGAGACAGAATACAAGATCAATTGCTGGATTAAAATTTTAAACCCTACACTTTGTCTCTTGTTGGAGGACTCTAAATAATAAGTCTTACACTTATGTCACTCCTTTCATCCCAAAGGATCCCAAAGCACATAATTAAACTGGACTCACATGGCATGTAGAATTTCAAAATAAAGGAATCTGTGCTAGCATTGTAAATAAGAATCTTAAGGCACAATCAATCCATCTTCATGCTCCAAGGCTTCAGAGGACCACTAGCTGAGGACAGGAAGATATGTTCATTCTTCCTTGATGGATAGTGCTGCTAAACTAACCAAGAGCAGTGAGAGGATTGTGGATTTAATACTTTGCCTTTCTCCTAAGGACCTCAGAAAACTTGGTAAATATTAGCCTCCAGTCCATCCTGCATGGTAGGTCTCTTTAGTACTGTAAGTTTCTCCATAAGCTCCAGGCAGGAGTTACTGAGTGAAATCCTCTGGCTTGTGTAAAGGAGGAGTTCAGGCTGGTGGCTCATAAGGTCCTGCTAACAGTCTGAGTCATAACCCCATTTTACAGATGGAGCAACTGAGGCACAAGACAGGGATAATGGCTTGCCAAGGCCAGGCTTCCCTCTGAGTCCCTATTTTCTAACCAGGCTGAAATAAACTTCTGTCTTCACTCTTGACATTCTATTTGGCCAGTCCCCACCATGCCTGTTGCTGCTTATTCAGGATTAAGGTCAACTTCTGCCTCTGATCAATGTTGTGGGCCTCCATTCCCCCCTTGTTAAATGGTCAGTCACCCTTGGAGAGCTCTCCCACACTGCAATCAGCAGGTGCTTTTGTAAACATGCACCAAACTAACCTCCGGTCCCTCCTTTAAGTTCTCCTTTACCACGAGGGTTAGTAAAGCCACAGGGAGGCTGCTACCAGGCTGAGCCCAGAGCCAGTGTGCTGCCCTGTATTGTCTCATCACTTCCTTTGTTCTCCTCTATCTGCCTGTATCCACCTGCTGTCTCTCCTCTTCTTCTTAGGCTGTGAGCTGTTTGGGACAGGGCCCGTGTTTTATTCAGTGTGTGTACAGCACCTTGTACTTGTCCCTGCCTTCAGCTTGCCAGGCACCGCCATATTCCAAACCCTCTGTAATAATCATCACACAGAATGTCAGATCTGGGAATTCAGACATCCTGCCTCCTCCTTTAGGCATCACCAGAGCAGGCTGCCTCCCCGCACTGAGGGGGTCTCCAGGATCATGCCTGTCTGGATTTTCTCTGTTTAATGTGCAGAGCGGTTGAAGTGGCTGCTTTGGGAAATTAATCATGGCAGGTGGCATATCTGCGGTCAAAGGTTCCAACTGATTGAGCCTTCCCACCAGTGTTATCTCTCAAACTGCTCTTTATTTCCTGGGAAGCACCTCAAAGATGCTACTGATGTCTGGGCAGGGGCTTTGTTTGGGCCTGCTGGCTGTGCCAGGCATGGGCTGTAGCAGGGAAGCCTCTGTGTGTTGTGTTTTTTGTCAGGTTCATCAGGGCGTCTCTGCCAGGAGTGAGAAATGTTCCTTGCACCTTAGCTGGTAAGAAGGTGATAATTACCCCTCTAATCAGTCTGCAGTGCAAACACTGTACAGTGCAAAGGGGAGCGGGGAGGGAAATGCTGACACAAAGACTAATGGGTCCCAATTATTCCAAGTCAGTGATAAAGGGAAAGCAGGAAAGGAAGGGGGGGGGGATCTGTGGAGTGAGCTTATGCCAGCTGTGAACAGCTCTTGGATGAAGGCTCTTTCCTGCTGACCTTGCACCTTGTGTTCCCAGGTGAAGGCTGCGCACCCCACACTGTGCAATTTCCATTGTGAAAGGAGGGATGGTGGGGGGAGGGGCAAGAATGATCAGGTTGTTTGTGTCTGCAACCCACAAGGTGTTTTGTTTATAACGAAATGCTAATAAAGCCTAGAGCCTCTAGCTGCCTTCTCCTACGCCCCTGGATCTAGGAGTGTTTTACTAACAAGTCACTAATTAAGCTTTGCCACACAGCAGTACGGGTTGATTTTAGAGAAAGGTGATCTATATCCTGTTCCCCCTGTTTCTATAAGGATGCGATTGGAATGAAAGAGTGACTGTAGGTTAAATGTTGTGAGCTGCTTAGATGCTATAGTACTAGGATGGATGGATGCATGTGAAGTCCTGAGTGGTCATGGGTTTGTTACAGGATTATCAATCCCACTTTATCAATGGGGAAACTGAGGCACTAAGCACCTAGTCTGAAGGGCTATGTCTAGACTGCAAGCTTCTTTCGGAAAAGCTTTTCCGGAAGAGATCTTCCGGAAAAGCTTATTTCAAAAGAGAGCGTCCATACAGCAAAAGCACAATGAAAAAGCGATGTGCTTTTCCGAAAGATATCATCCACATTGATTGGTCGCTATCTCATATTTAAGTTGTGATTGCTGTGGACGGAGTGCCCACCAGCATACCCGTTTTACTTCCTGGACGCCTCTTCTTTCGAAAGAACTCCCTCTTCTGCGTCCACACACGCCTTTTTCCGAAAAAGGCTTCTTCCTCGTAGAAAGAGGTTTACTGCTGTCGGAAAAACCCCTTTATTCTTTCGACTTTCTGTTGAAAGAACACAGGTGCAGTGCAGATGGAAGTATCGTTTTTCCGGGAAAATGCTGCAGTGTGGACATACCCAAGATGAGTGGCGCTCCTGCAACACCTGTTTTGTTGGGAACCTGTACAATAGGAAAGCACTGTGATACTGGCTAGTGTGTGTGTGTGGCATCACTGCTCCAGGTTTTGTTAGGAGCCCAGGCCCCAGGGAACGTTTCTAAGCCTGGGGTGTGATCCTCACCTGACTGGGTACAAATTTGGGCCCAGTTTTGCATCCGTGGTGTGCACAATTAGCGACTTTGCACTGACAGCAGTGCTGAGCAGTCAAGAGGCACAAACCTCCCTTCTCCCATTGACTGAACCCCAAGGAAATGCTCACATGGAGCAGGGAGAAGCAAACCCACCAAGGCCTGCCCTGACTCCTGAGCACTAGGTCCCTGCACTAACCATTAGACATACTTCCTTCCATTGCCCATACTGGGCAGCTCCTCAACAGGTGTATGTCAGGATAGCTCCATGGTTGAAGTCAATAAAGCTACACTCATTCTCACCAGCTAAGAATCTGGCCCCTTGAATCTAACTCTGGGATTTTAGGGTTTAGGATGGTGCATAAATCCAGCAGGTGAACTGTGTAAATCGGGGCAAAGCATATCGTCCAGTGTACGTAGTGTGCACTGTACATACAGGAGTGCAAACGGCAGCTACTTTTAGGCTCCTTCTGTGCTGATCTGAGAAGACACTGCCTCTCAATGGATGCAGCAGAAGCTACAGTTTGAAATGGCCCAGCTGTGAGCTGCTGAAGTATGTGACCTTTCAACTTGTGTTTGGATGCAGTCTCCTAATCCTGTTGCTTGTGCATGGGCTAGACAAGTGCCAAAAACCAGAGAGCTCTCAGAGGGATAGCCCTGTTAGTTTGTCTGTAAAAACAATGAGGAGTCCTGTGGCACCTTAGAGACTAAGGGCACGTCTACACTGCAGAGATATTTTGAGCTACTGGAAGAATCCCAAAATAGCTATTCTGCATCTATGGAAGCAGCCCGTTATTTCAAAATAGATTTTGAAATAACGGGTGGCTTATTCTGACATCCCGGTAACCCTCATTGCACAAGGGTTAAGGGGCATTTTCGAATAGCAAGTTATTTTGAAATTTGGCACTGTGTAGACAGCGCCAAATTACAAAATAAGCTCTTTCGAAATACACTTGAAATAAGCTACGCAATTTGCTTATTTTGAGTTGAGTGCTGTGTAGATGCACCCTAACAGATTTATTTGGGCATAAGCTTTGGTGGGTCAAAACCAGTTCATCAGATACATGGAGACCAATGTTCCCTCTAATTTTTTCCATCCATCTGAGGAATAAATTTTGTGTGCCAAGGTATGTGAGGATGTGCACTACCAGTAGAAACACATGCTATTGGCTGTGGGTGCTCTGTTAATCAGCTGGGTGGCACCTGCTTTTGACCCACAAAAGTTTGTGCCCAAATAAATCTGTTAGTCTTTAAGGTGCCACAGGACTCCTCATTGTTTTTACAAAATAGAGAGAGAAGGAGAATAAGCACAGGAACTGCCACACTAGATCAGACCAACAATTCATCTAGGTCGGAGGGGGACATCCCATGGCCTGAGAGACGTGTTTACTGTTGCCCAGGAGCTGGGTTGCCAGATTCTGCTGCTTTCGATCCATGTCGTTTTTTCCATACTGGTGTTACACACACGTAAAACCAGGGCATGTGACGTGTGGGTTGATGAATGGGCAGGAGCCAAACACGGGCTGGTTTGCAGCCCAGCCCTGGTTTCAGTCCCAGGTGGCCCCATTCAGCCAGGTGGACCCGGCTGGGGCGGGCGCAGGAAAGGAAAGACATGTCACTTGGAACCTGAATGCACTCTGCACCGGGGTGGGGGTGGGGGGGCAGCCTTGTTGTCATACTGAGCAAACAGAGGGCAGCCCTCCTCTAAAATGCCGGTTAGATCAGGGCTGGGGTGGGGGAGTCAGGACTCCTGAGGGGGGCATGTGGGCTATTGGTCAGAGCAGGGGTTGTGGAGACAGGACCCCTAGATTCTATTCCTAGCTGTGGGAGAGGATTGGGGTCTAGTGAGCAGAGTGGGGGAGTCAGGACTCCTGGGTTCCTTCCATTCCTGGCTCTTCCACCGCCTCACTGTGTTGCCAGCAACAAGTTACCTCACCGCTTTGTGTCTCAGTTTCCCATCTGCTAACGGGGCTAATACCTTCCCCCCCCCCCCCCCGAGGTTCTGAAGGGATGCATTGATTAGCTAATGTTTGCAAAGCGCTTGGGAAGGTTAATGGGCCTCATAAATACCAACGCCTTAAAAACCGTCCCTCTGTTGTGATTATGATCTGGATTACACTAGTCAGTGCCTGGCAGCCCCAGCTGAGGTGGCTGTAAGCACTGTGCAAATGGGGAGTCCCCCTCCCAGGGCGTGTCAGCAGCAGAACACAGGTCTCATGGGGCAGCCCTCTATGCACTAGTCCACACTGCCTTTCCTAAATGGGGTACATCCCAGTCCCTTCCACCGGGCATTGGCTGGGCTAGCAAGAAGCTGAGTCTGTGGAAACAGTCTCTCCATTGCACCTGTCCACGTACTGGTACCTTCTCCTCTCGGCTCCACTTGTGCTTTCGCCTGCTGCCTGTTGTCCAAATTCCAGACTGGGAGCTCTCTAGGGCAGGCACCCAGTTTATGGTTTTTATTCGTATTGCTGCTACTGTAATGGGGGGCTTGGTGCCTGCGTGAGCCCCACATCCTCAAAGGCATCTAGGCACCTGACTTGCATTGAAATCAAAGGGAGTTAGGTGCTCAGAAACCTTGGTGGTCTTAGGTGCTACTTCATCAATTCCCTGTTGGTTCTGTAGCCACGGAGATAAATCAGTGGAGGAACTTCTCACGTATTGATGCTTTTGAATTTGTGAATATGGTGTCCAGATACTAGGCAACTGGGTTCCATAACAGTGCATTACCTGGAGAGACTGGTGGCTAGGCAGACAGAGATGGATCCAAAACAGATTGTACCTGTTGGTAAAAGGTGCCAACAAAGAGCTTTCAGCCTTTGCCATTTGTAACAGTCTATTCAACAATCAATACAAGTAAACTTCATTCCTAAGGCACCTTTCACTCCGAAGTATTTTACTAACTTTGCGCACACATGGATTACTGTCCTCGTCATTAAAATGCAGCCACTTCTGGGTTGGAATGCAGTGGCTGCTCAACAGCATACACTAACACAGCATGAAACAGTTTAAGCCAGGAAAATGTCATATCTGTAGAGGGAACATAGTGGGAAAGCCATTTCTACTTCTCTATCTGAGAAGATTTGCATCCTGTCAGACATTAATTTGGGGGAGCGCCCCTTCCCTGCACTGCAGGAGAGCGATTGTATTATTAATAAAAATTGTGGCTGGGGGAAAGAAAAAAAATCAGTCTGTGTGTGCGTGCGCAAGAGAGACAATAGACAGACTGCTTATAAATCAGCACTCGGCCCGACAAGCCTCTGCTAACCTTATTGCTGATTTCGTTACCCCATCTGGAGAAGGCTTAATATAAAAAGCCAATAATCCCAGTGATGAGGGAGAAGGATAAGGCAGCATCATTGCCTCAGGTTTCAAGGGAGCCAGCCTTCTTGGCCTCTCTCTAAGGGAGGGAGTAGGGGATTTTGCTGGCTGGGGCCAGCTGAGATGGAATCCTAATGGGACATGGCAGCGTGATAGACAGTGTGGCCTTTCCCTGGCCCCATCTGCCCAAGGCGCTCAAACTGCCTGGCACAGGGAGTGGATTAGGCCTCTCAACTACCCCCGGGAGGCAGGGTGAGCATTTCTTCTACTTGCTTTATGGAGACAAGCTCAGACCCTCGAAGGTGCTGAGTTCAGACAGATCCAGGTATCCCAGTGCCTGAGAGCAGCCGTGGGCAGCAAGTGGCCCTCCTTCATCTCAGTGGGCTGCAAGAGGGCAACCCGCAGCCCGCAGGGATTCCACTTGCAGCCCACTGTCTGCCCCACTCCCCCATGCACCTCTTAGAATCATAGAACCATAGAGCTGGAAGAGACCTCAGAAGGTCATCAAGTCCAGCCCCCTGCCCAAGGCAGGACCAATCCCAACTAAATCAACCCAGCCAGGGCTTTGTCAAGCCGAGACTTAAACGCCTCTAGGGATGGAGACTCCACTACTTCCCTAGGGAACCCATTCCAGTGCTTCACCACCCTCCTAGTGAAATAGTTTTTCCTAATATCCAACCTGGACCTCTCCCACCGCAACTTGAGACCATTGTTCCTTGTTCTGCCATCCATCACTACTGTGAACAGCCTCTCTCCATCCTCTTTGGAACCTCCCTTCAGGAAGTTGAAGGCTGCTATCAAATCCCCTCTCACTCTTCTCTTCTGCAGACTAAATAGATCCAACTCCCTCAGCCTCTCCTCGTAGGTCATATGCCCAAGCCCCCTAATCGTTTTGGTTGCCCTCTGCTGCACCCTCTCCAATGCATCCACATCCTTTTTGTAGTGGGGGGAGCCCCAGAACTGGACACAGTACTCCAGATGTGGCCTCACCAGAGCCGAGTAAAGAGGAATAATCACATCTCTGGATCAACTGGCAATGCTCCTCTTAATGCAACCTAATATTCCATTAGCCTTCTTGGCTACAAGGGCACACTGTTGACTCATGTCCAGCTTCTCATCCACTGTAATCCCCAAGTCCTTTTCTATGGAACTGCTACTTAACCAGTCGGTCCCCAGCCTGTAACAATGCTTGGGATTCTTCTGTCCCAAGTGCAGGACTATATACTTGTCCTTGTTGAACTCATCAGATTTCTTGTGGCCCAATCCTCCAATTTGTCTAAGTCACTCTGGATTCTATCCCTGCCCTCCAGCGTATCTACCTCTCCCCCTAGCTTAGTGTCATCCGCAAACTTGCTGAGGGTGCAATCCATCCCCTCATCCAGGTCATTAATAAAGATGTTGAACAAAACAGGTCCCAGAACCGAACCTTGGAGCACTCCACTAGAAACCGACCGCCATCCTGACATCGAGCCGTTGATCACTACCTGGTGGGCCCGACCTTCCAGCCAGCTTTCTATGCATCTTACAGTCCATTTATCCAATCCACATTCCCTTAACTTACTGGCAAGAATATTGTGGGAGACCGAATCAAAAGCCTTGCTAAAGTCAAGGTATATCACATCCACTGACTTCCCCATATCCACAGAGCCAGTTACCTCATGATAGAAGCTAATCAGATTGGTCAGGCATGACTTGCCCTTCATGAATCCATGCTGACTATTCTTGATCACCTTTCCCTCTTCCAAGTGCTTTAAAATGGATTCCTTGAGGATCCCCTCCATGATTTTTCCAGGGACTGAGGTAAGACTGACCGGCCTATAGTTCCCTGGATCGTCCTTCTTCCCTTTCTTAAAGATGGGCACTACATTTGCCTTTTTCCAATCACGCGGGATCTCTCCTGATCTCCACGACTTTTCAAAGATAATGGCCAAAGGCTCCTCAATGACATTTGCCAACTCCCTCAGTGCCCTTGAATGTATTAAGTCCGGACCTACGGATTTATGTACATTTAGCTTTTCTAAATAGTTCCTAACCTGTTCTTTCCCCACCAAGGGCTGTCCACCTTCGTCCCATATTGCGTCACTTAGTGCATTAGTCTGGGAGCTGACCTTGTCCGTGAAGACAGAGGCAAAGAAAGCATTGAGTACTTCAGCTTTCCCCACATCATCTGTCACTAGGTTATTGCCCTCATCCAGTAGGGGCCCTACACCGCCTCTGATCACCTTCTTCTTGCTAACATGCCTGTAGAAACCTTTCTTATTATCCTTCACATCCCTTG
Organism: Rafetus swinhoei; assembly: GCA_019425775.1. Lineage (NCBI taxonomy): Eukaryota > Metazoa > Chordata > Testudines > Trionychidae > Rafetus > Rafetus swinhoei. The sequence continues at coordinate 15,967,325 of JAFJHL010000483.1, read as the reverse complement.
CCAGTCGCAATTCCAGTTGTGCTTTTGCCTTCCTGATAACTCCCCTGCACTCTTCCTGGTAACTCTTGTGCACTGGGGCTCCGCACATCCTCCTCCTTCCCCTTCCTCCCAGCACTTTCAGAGCACCACAAATCGCCTGATTCATGCTCCATCCCTGTGCCTCCTCCTCCCTCCCAGAGCTCGAACAGCAGATTTGCGGGGTTCTGAAAGTCCTGGGAGGGAGAGGGAGGAGTAGGAAGTGCCAGGCTCCCGTGCCCCAGTGCTCAAGAGGCTCATGGGGGAGAGGGGCAGACAGGAGGTCCATGGGCCGCAGGTTGCCCACCATTGCCTTAGAGGCTCTGAGCCTAAGTGACTTGACTAAGGGCTCCCAATGAATCAGTGGGGCTAGAAGCCCCTGACCTGGCCTCCTCTACAAGAGAAGTAAATATCTTCATCTTATTGTTACTATTTATATGCCAGCATCTAAAGATCCAGTCAGGATTGGGGCCCCACTGTGCTAGGCGCTGCACGTTCAAAGAGCATAAGAGAAGAGATCACAGTGTAAACAAACCAAAGGGGGTATTACCCCATTGTTCACGTAGGGAATGGAAGCACAGAGAAGAGAAGTGACTTGACCAAGGTCACCAGGGAGTCTGTGGCAGAGGCAGGAATGAGACCAAGGCCCTGGCCTGAACCATGCTGTCACACCACTGCCCGGCCAGCTGAGGGTGTAATACTCGAAGGAAAGTAGCACTGTGCTAGGATTGACCTATTGTGCTGGGATCCACCTGCTGTACCACCCAGCCAGGAGCTGCTGGATTGATGGGAGGAAGGACTGGTGGAGTGGAGAGCCAGGCAGGTGGGAGTTAAGCAGAGGACTGGCTTGCAATGTTGCCATACCCAGGTGTGACTCCCAGGCCCTCCAGAACCCTGAGCCTGGCTCACAATTCATGAGATTTAAAAAAAAAATAAACTCAAATTGGGGTTCTTTGTCATCGTGCTTATTGCGGCCCTTGGGGCACGTTTCCAAGCTTTTCTCCCCTAGCACCAGGGCTAGAAACAAATGCCGTGATTCTCACCTAGCCATGCAGTTCCAGGGGCTGGGGCTTCCAGTGACATCACACGACCTGGTAACACAGGGCTGGACTTGTCTCTGCCTCCTCTCGGGTCATGAGGAATCGCCCGGCAGCACCCTGTGAAATACTTGACCTGAGGAGGAAACTCAAACCAGCTGCTGTGCTTTGAGAGTCTCCCCAGCTTCTCCCTCCCCAAAGATGCAGTCAGCCAGCCCCAAGGAAGGAGAAAATCAGCAGTGCTGGTGCTGTCACAGGGCTGTCTGCATGATACATTCATACCCCCTGCACTCGGCCTGCAAGCTGAGCACAGCTGGGCTGGCTGGCTCATCTGTCTGCATCAGACAGAGAATCCCTTCAGCCAGGGGCTCAAGTCCTAGGGGTGCTGATGCAGCCCTGACCCAGGAAGGTGAAGCCAGCTCCATGCGGTTTTGCTCTTGTGGCTCTTGCCAATGAGGCCTTAAAACTCTACGCAGGGCTTGGAATTCCAGATTCCCATTGGCACCTTTAGGAGGAGCAGATCTGTCCTGGGGACTTGCCTCCAAATCTACTCCTCCCCCAGGCCCTGTTGTGTAGTGTGCTGCGGCCTGTGGAGCGCCTCCCCAGAGACAGCTACATTACAGTGGTGCATGTGTGTATGGCATGAGTGAAGCCCTCTGGGATGAGAGGTGCTGCATAATGTAACTTAAGGGATGTGGAAAGGGAGAGGACAGAGCAGTTCTGAGTGACTTCCCTCTGCTCTGACCCACGTGGGAGGCTGCTGTGAATTAGAAAGCCTCTGAGATAAAACTTCCCTGCCATTCTCTCTGGGGTGGGGGCAGATGCCAAACTTGTGTCAATTCCACAAGTCCCTCCTGGGTGAGTTGGGGAAGGCAGGCAGGCAGGGGGCATGCGATGCTGGTAACCTGGGCAGATGGGGAACGTGCCTCAGAGAGTAGGTCTCTATCGCCAGCACAAGGTGCGATCGCCGCTCCTGGAGCCAGCCGTTCCAGGGCAGCGACGCAGCAACAGCAGGCACTGTGACTACCCAGGTGTGTGTGGTGCCATGGCCTTGCTGCTCCGGTACCCAAGTGGGCTCAATTAAAGCTAGCTCAGCTACGTCCACCCATGGTGCAGCAACACTGGCATTTCCTCCAGCAGCAAGGGGAGCCTGCCCTAAGATGGAGTACATGTTCCAAGGCCCTGAAGGAGAGGGATTGGGAATGAGTCTAGCCTTGTAGAAGGGCTGGGGGAGGTTGTGGGACCGTCCAGAACTTGAGGGGAAGGGACAGGGAAAATGCCACCCTCTGAATCCATGCTCTAAAGCAGGGCTACTCAACTTTGGAAGCCCCGGGGGCCACAACGATACTCACAGCACATGCCAAGGGCTGCAACTTAAGTGTGGTTGCATATGCATGCAAATATATATGCAAATAGCTTCTTTCACACTGACGGGCATGAATACAAGGATTAAGGCAAGACTACACAACACGCAGGCCCCATTTAAGTCAGTTCTGCTGATATTAATAAAATGCAATATTTATCCGATTTCCACCCATATGACAGCATTTTGACTGAGCAATGACAGTCCAGGAATTTAACTACTAAAACGCATATCAACAGAAGACCATTATATTGACTACTTCTTTGTTTTGGCTCCCGCCTGTGGGCCACGTGTTGAGCCCCGCATACACCCAAACCGCACCGCGTGCCGCAAACAAAACAGGCCGCGGGCTCCATACTGAGTAGCCTTGCTGTAAAGGCATCGCCGCCTTCCAGGCTGTGAGTATAAATTAATCAAACTCATCTCAGCCACATCAGTGCCCCGTCCTGGGAAATCAGTCCTTTTGCACCAGCCTACAATGTGCTAATTTTTTCCATCCCTGTGCGGAATACATTTTGTTATGGACCAAAGCATGTGCAGTTGTGCACCATCAGTAGAAACACATGCTGCCGGCTGTGGGTGCGCTGCTAATCAGCTAGATGGCATTTGAATCTCTCCTGGGTGGCTGCCTAAGCACTCAGCTTACAGGGAACACTGCGACCCCCTGGGGCGAAATCTGGCAGTGGTAGAAAATCGCTGACACTGAGCTTCCAAAGATTATATGCGCAGAGGAAGGGAGAAAAATAACAGGAAAAAAAGAAACCCAAATACAGTCCCAGGAGATGGAAGCAAACCACAGGAATATAATGCCTGCTGCTTCAAAGCGCTTTGAACCACACCGCCCCATTAATGTCCACAGGAAATTTCGCACGAGGCTCTGTGAGAACCACTAAGGTCGGGGCGACGGCTGGAGGCGCCCAGCAGCAGCAGTTCTGCGGAGCTCGGAGTCCAGCCTCTCGCACAGTGGGAGAAGAGACAAGGGCTGGCTTGTGTAGTACCAGCTGGAGTCGCTGTGGTACAGGGAGGCCAGCGGACCCACAATGGGGATTTATGATTTCCCAGCTGGTGAGGGAAGTGGGGGTTGGTTGGGGGCAGTAATGGATTTGGGACCCTTTCAAAGCCAGATCAGTGCTTTGAATCCAGGGCGGGGTCCGGCATCTGTCCCAGCTGATGGTTGCATGGCGGCTGACCCAAAATTAGTTTGAAAAGCCTCAGCCTGGCTCCCTGTGGGGCAAGAGCCATGGCACCTCGTTCATTACCAACTAAGCCCTGGCTCCGGTCACCCCTAGCAGAGCCCTCTCCCACTCTGGGTTGAGGCACATCCAAAGGCAGCATGTGCAGAGCCAGCATTTCTCTACCTCGCCCTCTTCCCGGCCTTTTCATTTCTGTTCAAGGCTACAAAGAGACGTGCTCCCGTTCCTGAGGATTTCCAAGTTAACAAAGATCTTGCTGGGACTGTGTGACATTCACCTTGCAAACAGCACTGCAGAGAACGGCTCTGTATAGCCTGTCTCTGAGAGCCAGCGCCCAAGTGGGAGAGAATAGCTGAATAATTTACAAAGGCTCTTCATTAAACAGATTGATTTTTGACAGCTTTGTTAGAATGTTCCTTTTAGGAACAAAGAGGGAGAGGCGGTGGCCTCACTGGAGCATGGCCGTGTTAACTCTCCACGGGGAAGGGGATGTGGCACCTGTGGGTGGCCAGGATAAATACAACACAGGGTCCCTGGGTCAGCACGCTTTGATGGCTTGTGCAGAATGAACATGCCAAAGGGTGCGTCTCCCATGCTCGTTGGTTGTGGTTGCTGCCCAGGATGTCCCTACGCTAGTGCAAGGGGACTGCTGGCCCCTCAGTGGGTGGGAGTTGGCTGGCTGGCTCCCAGTCCCAAAAGGAAGGGGCAGGGTCAAGGGGATATTAGATCCCTGGACTGACAGTCCCCAAGGGCAAAGGGGAGAGGCCAGTTCTCCAGGTCAGCCTGATGGACAGGGCAGGCAGGCTAATGAGGGAGCTAAGGAGCCCAATCCTCTGTGTGAGCTGGATGCCTGGGTCAGACAGAGAGGGCCGAGCTGGGGAGCAAAGCCAGGCCAGCCCGAGGAGCAGCCCGGGGGCAGGGGGCAGAGCAGCAGCAGTGCTGGGCAGAGTGGAGCTGGAGCAATCTGGAGTCAGGTGCGGTGAGCAGCTGGGGAGAGCAGGGGGGACCATGGCAAAGGGTCCAGCACAGGGAGATGCCCCCCAGCCAGGAGACCTTGCAGGCCAGACTGGGAAGGGGTCGTAACCACAATGGGGCAGGGGGCTGACTCTGGGGAGAAGGACCCTGCCGCCCAGAGCCTGAAGGGGTGTGGCCAGAGCAAGTGTGTGACCGGCAGCATCCCTACAGTGCAGCCCAGCCCTGGGAAGAGGCCTGGGGTGTGTGGGAAGCAGGCTGTGATCCCGCAGAGACACTGTGTGTGATGTTCCCGTGTCATGGAGCAGGGGGATGGGCTCCCTGGTACCTTTCCCATTTTTCCTTGTTCTTCTTTAAACGGTGCCGTGTAATGCATTGTATTTGCCTTGAACTGTTTGCAATGATCAGTGGGTCAGGAAGGGCCAGTGCGGAGCAAGCACCCCGGAGTGGGGCCACTCAAGCCCCAGCCCTACATGACCATGACAGGGTTGGGGGCCCAACCCCCCCAGGAATCCTGGGCCCAGCCTTGTTGGGGTTACAGGACTCTGCCGCACAGAAGAGTGGAAGCCCTCGAGGTCAGGGAGGAAGTGGGGACTCAGATCCTTTCGCTGGCCTGTTTCACAGCTTGCACTAGCTTTAATCTACACGAAGGCCTGCTGGGGTCTGTCTTCACGCTCTGCAGTGGCACCTCCAGACTGCAGCATAAACACCCCGTGAGATCTGCTGTCAGTCTCACCCCCAGGCACAGGGATCACTTGTGTGACGCTCTCTGGCCTGGGCTAGGTCAGAGGCCAGAGTAGATGGCCGTAATACTCCCTTCTGTCTGTCCAGACCCTCAAACCAGCGTGTGTGGCACTAATTGTGATTGACATTGGCAGTAATTGCCTGTGGATAGTGCCTAGCACAACGGGACCCTATTCCTCTATTGGGGCTTCTCTGCACTGTCGTAAAATATAATAACAATCAATTAATAAATCCCTTGCTGGTTCTCCCAGAGGAGAGGCCAAGGATTATGGCAGGAAAGCCCTTAAGCATGTGCTTAAAGCCCCCTGCCTATTCCTGAATGAGAACTTGAATGAGCCATGAAGACCCGCTTCCCTGCAAGTGGTCTGCAACGCGTGAGGTAAGAGCTTGTTAGTGGGCTGATGTGCGTGCTGCTGCTACCCACAGACAGCTTCCCCCTCCAGAACTGCCAGCCCAGCCTTTGAAGCCAATATTCAAATTCATTCTTCTTTAAATACGTGCATCTTGGCCTGCCGGTAACCCAGCTAATTAAAGTGTCATCCGGCTCAAGGCAGTTTTGTCCTCCTGAATTTAGCCGTGCCAAGATTAAACCATAAATTATTGCATTTACTGGAGAAAGCAAGCAAAAAAACTCCACACCTATTGCTGATATTTTGTAACAAACATAAACGCCAGCAAAATAAGGTTTCATTTACTATTTGAACAGAGCCTCAGAATCCTGCTGCAAATAAATAGCTTGAAACACAGAATGGGGGTGGGGGGTGGGCTCAGGTTATGCTCGAGGTAAAGATGCCACATTACTCTGATCAGTCAAGGTTTAAAGAGCTGACTTCAACCCAACAGCCAGGAAATGCAGGCAAGGTTAGCGCTCTCTCCTTGACGGGCACTTGCCTGTAGTCTAGGGGCTGCAGCTCATAAGCTATTGAAGAGCCAGGCTTGGCAGTTTGGGAATCACAGAGGGTGGTTTTCACCTTGACTAACTTCATGTTCCAGGTCAGATCCCCCTCCGCTAGTGCAAACTGGCGTAGTTGCACTGAAGCCAATGGGAACCTTCCCAGTGACATTTGGGGCAGGGGGGTCGGAGTAGTTCATTTACATTATATTTTTTTGTGATTTAATCTTTTTTGTTGTTATTTTTAAAGCAGCATGGAAACCAGAAGTGAAATCTTGGCCACATTGAGCCTAATGGCAAAACTCCCATTGGTTTCAGTGGGGCCAGGATATTACCCCAGAGTTAACCACTTCTCTATTTGTTGTAGGGTTTTACTCAGGGCATCACAGTAAGTGTTGCTATCTCCCGCAGACAAGATACCATTAACATTGAAACAATTACTAGGGGGCTGTGTCTCCTGCTCCCTATGCTCATCAGTCCCCCTCTCTTGGGGTAGGTGTCTGGCTGGGCAGAGGGGGCAGGATCGAGCTGGGGGAGGAGGGCAGGAGCAGGCTGGGGATAGGTGTCTGCCCAGGGTGGGCAGGAGCAGGCTCGGGGTGTGGGGTCTCAGTGGAAGGGATGAGTGAGGGGGCAGAGGGTGTGCGGTCTCTGTAGGCGGTGCCTCAGCCTTGGCTCTCCCCCCGGCCGCCAGGGAGGGCCAGGGTCGCCAAGGCCACCCCAGCTCTTCTCTCCAGCCGCTGGGAGGGCCCCGGCCCTGAGGCCGCCCCACCTTTCCCCGCTCCCCCTGGGGAAGGCCTGGCTCCAGCTCTTTCCCCCCTTCCCCCCAGGCTCTTTCTCCTTCCCCGCCTGGCCCCAGCTCCCCCCTCCCTCTCTCCCCCTTCCCCCCCCCCTTCACTAGGGAGGGGAAGGCCAGGCTGGGGCCACAGGCAGCCCCAGCTCTCCACATGAGCCCTGGGAAGGGCCAGGCTAGGAATGGGTGGGGCTTGGCTCCTGTGGACACAGAGTGACGTGATGACATCACTCTGTTGTCCCAAAGGAAAATTTTATATATAGAGAGAGAAAAGAGACACAGGAAACCCAGTTACAAATGAGCAAGACTATACAGGGAAAAGGATGGAATAAAGAAAATCAGAAGACGGAAGCATGATAGATGGCTAGATTAGATATTCATCTCGGAGGACACCAAAGCATTTCAAGGATAATACTCACATAGGTTCATTGAAATGCAGCCACCTCTGGGGTAGAGAGTTCAGCCAATAAAAATCATCACATTTTTCACCAGAGATAGAGAGGGCTACCCACAGCACTTTTCAAAAATGACAGATGAGCTTCTGCATGAAACGACCACAGTTCTTAAGGTCTCACTTCAAAGCCACACACACACACTGTCCCACATGGAAAGAAAAATCTAGACAGCAGCCTCCCTGCACACACATTTAGTACCTCTCCCACTCCCAGTAATCAGGAATGATGCCAGTAATCAGTGATGGAAAGAGCTCCCCTTTCCCTGGGGGAACAAAATGGAGACAGCCATACAAAGTCCCAAGCTTGGTGCAGCTGGATGATTTTTCTCTGTGTGTAACAGTAGATGGCGCTAATGCAAATAGTAAAATAGCCAGTGTATTGACCAATGGGTGATCCCAGGAGTGATGATGGGAATAAGCCAATCACAGGTATGGAAAAATGTGGGTGGAGCCTGTTGCAAATTGTATCTGTGTGCCCTTGAGCAAGTCACTTAGTCTTTCTATGCCTCAGTTTCCCCATATGCACAATCCTTTCTTTAAAAGCTTCAGAGAGGTAGCTGAGTTAGTCTGTAACTGGAAAAATTTAAAAAACAACAAATAGTCTAGCAGTACCTTAAAGACTAACAAAAGATGTAGATGGCATCATTTCACTCATGATACCAGCTACATGTTTTGTTAGTCTTTAAGGTACTGCTAGACTATTCGTTGTTTTTTAAGTTAATCCTTTCTTTGTCGGTCTTGCCAATTTAGATTGTGTGTCAGGGTCCATCTCTTACTGTGCGGCTTGTACAATAGGGCTGTAATTTTGGCTAAGTCCCCTACTGTAAGATAAAGAATGATAAAATAATCTCTTTTTTATCCAAAACGTGAAGCAATGTGTGCCCCTCCTTCCCCACTGCATTATGCATGCCAGCAGCCACACAATTAAAAACAATGAATTGTTATGCCAACAACATGTGAGCTTGTCATAGGGTGGGTGATGAGCCCCTTTAAAGAGAAATGGGGCCAGACCTGCCTCTGCCATAATTAGCTGCCTCCCAGACTAAGGGGGCGGGACTAAAAGGGTCAGGGGATTGCCTGTTGATCACCTGGCTTCATATAAAGGACTGAGCGAACTAGGAGAGAGGAGCTATAGGAAGTGGGCTGGGCTTGCCTCTGAGGTTGCTTCTGCGGAAGACACAGGGCAAGAGTTAAAGATTCCCCGCAGGCTGCTGAGAGCTGAGTCCAGCAGGAGACTGGCAGGTAGCCCAAGAGGGGTGAAAGAAGCTTTTGTTTGGATCTTGGTTGCTCAGGAAGGGATTACATTTGTTTAATGACTGGGCTGGAGGAGGGCTGAGCCACCTCACCGACCTGTGTGCCGAAGGCTGAGGGGAGCTGCCTCAGAGAAGGAAACTGAGGCAGGGTGTGCTTGCAGCTCCATGTCTGACTGGAAGAGGTGTGATGGGAGAGTCATGTGGTCTGACAGAGCACTTGCAAAAGGACTGGCTGAAACTGGGTTAAACACATGTTGAGAAGATATCATCTTATGGTGCTGTTTATGCAGTACCTGTGCTACCACTAATAATATTTTTTTTTAAATCAGAGGATGTTAGCACTAGAGCTATCAGTCTTGTACTTTTACGACCCCTAAATCCACATGGAAACGCCAATAAAAAATCATGTTCGCTCTATTTAAAAATGCACTTCCTGACCTTCTGGTCAGTTTGATAATTAGTGTTTAACGTTGATATTGTACCTAGAGGCCAAGCTGGTTGGTCCCCCGTTGCACTAGGTGCTATACACGCATATAATAAATGACAGACCGTATGGTTCAAACACAGCCCTAGAAGCCCTGCTTCCAGTGGTCATGTGCTTCTTTTGCATAACTCTACACCAGCCTTCTGTGGCCTGCTGGGAAATCGGTAAGGACTGAAAGGCAGGTCTCCTTCATCCAAAACACAGCTCTGCTCCTGATTCATTGTGGGCAACAGATGGATTTTAAGGTCGGGTGGGACCATTAGATCAGCTAGTCTGATCTGTATAACACAGGCTTTAGATTGTCATCCAGTTACAGTCCAGATGGAGAGACTGAGGCACACGTTGTGTGCCTCAGTCTCTCCATCTGTGAAATGGGGGTAACGATACTACACACTGGAGGCAGGGGGGGTTGCTAGATTTGGGGGGTTGGAAAGAACTTCATAACCTTTTGATAAAAGGTGCTACAGAGATGCAAAGACTCACAGTACTCTTAATAATCCTTGACATGAAGCTGTCATACTGTTCATTAATATGGATAGGCCTAAGGGAATAGAAGCTGCAGCACCACAGCACAGTTGCTGTCACAATAACTCAGGCGTTTACATTGTTCTCTTTAAAAATAAATACCACAACAGCTCAGTCCATGTAGCTGGAGCTGTGACGTCTCGCATTTTATTTTTTAATCAGAAAATGCATCGATTTGCAAGGCGCATGCATAAAATAGCACCTGAAATGGATGGAAATCTCTCTCCTCGCCACACTTTGTATCTTATGCATTATTATTCATCTTTTGCATTCCTGTGTCAAAGTAGGGGTGCAAAGGACCCAATCCTGTAAGCACTTATGCACATGCATATTTTTAAACACATGAGTAATTTTGATCGGGTGTAATCCTAGTTCCCAATAAAGTAAATGGCAAAATTCCCATTGGCTTCAAAGGGGCCAGGATTTCATATACTGAGTTCAATGGGACCACTCGCATGAAGTTAAAGTTAAGCATACCTCTTTGCAACATCCAGGCCCAAAGTTGCATCCAGATCAGAATTTCCTCATTATTTTAGATCTGGAGGATTTGGTCCAGCCCAACTGTGAACAGCTGCAGAGTTTGGTTGAGGAACGCAAAGTAGTAGAGTTTTCACTTTGGGCCCAACTTACACATCTATTTAATTTACCTGGTGTTGCTTAGGTCCTTAACTTAGATATGTTTTGGTTTTGTTTTTCATTTAAATCATTGCTCTGGGGTGGGGCTGGTGATGAGGGGTTCAGTCTGCAGGTTGCCCTGGAGAGAGAGGACAACTGCAGCCTTCTCTCACCATAGCAGCTTGGGGCAGGTGAGAAGTGCCTCTCCATGGTTGATGCAGCTCCAGCGGAGACAGACAGACAACTAGACACACAAACAGACAAACTCTCTAAAATATATAGACGATATCTATCCCTTTCTCTACCCCTGTCTCTGGCTGGCCCAATGGAATTAGAGTTGTCCTGGTACCCATCTCTGGCCCCTTGCTGCCCCCCTGTGGTCATTCTGCAGTACAACTGTCCCTCTTACCTGATCCCTTCCTTTCCATTGTATGAGAAACAATCGAATTCAACATACATCTCATTATCCTGGCACAACCAAATCCTGACCTTGCTTTAAGTTATGATAAGAAGAAGCTGCATACCAAATTTGGTGGTCCTAGCTCTTACCATTTAAAAGGCATTCTTGAACAAATGGACTCACAGACAGACAGATGAACATTTCTAAAATATATAGTAAGAAGAAAAAGATCAATCCAGAGCAATCGGATGTCATGGCTGTCACTATACAGCATGTTAAGGGCATTCACAATTATAGATTGATGTTAGGGAGATAATTCAAACCCTCCTGCTCTAGAAGCTCAGGGTGCCTAGAGTTAAAGAAAATCTCTATTTCATTGCTTGAAGTATAGGGCCAGTGCCACAGAGAAGGCTAGTTTTAACTTTCTGTCATAGAGGGCAGTATTTTACACTCACACATGCACACACAAATATATTCCAAGTTGGTACCACTAGAGCTGTGTGAAACTTGGCCATTTCTATTCATGATTTTAGATTCATAGGGCCTGCTTCTCATTCATACTAAGGTCCCTCCTTACATTACCAGAGCAGACAATTACATTTTCACTCACTTTACATGTCAAGGGGAATTAATGTAAATGAAAATCACATAAGCCTCACGCAGCAATTCCTGCATCTAGCCCAGTCACTTGTGGTTGAACTAGAGTTAGGAGACCTCCAGCTTTGTATGACCCAAAGCATTGTGTGGTGCATTGTGTTATTCTAGCAGTGAAGGACGTATGGATTCTTTGAAATTGCAAGGACTTCTTAAAATTATGTTCTTTGCTGATTGCATTGATTTTTCTGCTGACCCATTGGTCTCTACATGATGATGGTTTGACCTGTGATCCTTAAACTGATGCAGCAAAGAAAATTGCCAAAATGAGCCACTAGTGAACTGTAAGTCAGTTTGGTATCTGTGTATCTGGAATCCCACAGTGTGTGAACAGTGTGACTTGGGGCCCAGAACACAGCCTGAAACTCAGCAGACTGGACCTCTATTTCTGGCTCTGATGCTGGGTGATCCTGGGCAAGTCACTGTAACGTGCTATGCCTCAGTTTCCCATCTGTAAAAAAGGGCTAGTGATAGAAATTTCTCTTGTCAAGCACTTTGCGAGCTACTTGTGTAAAGTGCTATATAAGAGCTAGGCTTATTGTTGTCTGATGGAAGACAGGATACTGGGCTAGATGGATCTTTGGTCTGTCCCAGTATGGCCGTTCTTATGATGTGATGTGCAACAGCTCAAAAAAAAAAAAATAACGAAGTGGTGACACAGGGCTTCTGCAGCTGTTCTCGTGAGGTAGTTCTCAAGTTTGATGTCCTTATTCAAATCTATGCAGTCCTTAACTTGCTTGGTTTGACTATGGTGACCATGCTAGTACCCTAAGCAGTTGGAATGTGTGTTCACTCAGTCGCATCGAATTTTACTGCCTGGCCAAGTTCAGCTCTTACTTTATTGCTCAGTGCTAGCTGCACTTTACAGAGAACATGACCCGAAAAAGAGCTCTATGTGAGCTCAGAAGCAGGTCTCTCTCACCTACAGAAGATGGTCCAATATATCAAGGGCATTCACAATTACAGATTGATGGTAGGGAGAGATTGCCCGATTGCCTGATAGCCTCTGCTTCCATGCCTATTTGCGCTGCTGCCATAGCGCCCAAATTCATGGGCTGGCAGCCCTAATCTCATCAGTTCCTGTCTCAATCCCAAGACCATTTGATATGCCACGAAGGGACTCCCATCCCTGTGTCTGAAAAGGGGTGCCCTCCCCCCTTCCACCGTAGTGTCACTGTATTACCTCGAACATGTATTTTGCTGTATGATGCATCAACAGAGCCCTATGCAGATACAAAATTTGTATCTGCAAAAATGAGCCATGGATATCTGCATCCACATCTACAGATGTGGATACCTATGGATATAAAGTGGATATCTGCAGATTTGCAGGGCTCTACACATCTAAGCCTCTCAAATACCTTTCCAGACACTCCCAGACCATTTCCTGCATTTTGATCAGGTTTTGCACCTGTTTAAATAGATATGCATTTGCAAACTGCTCTTCAGTGCAAACCCATTGGGTCCTTCTTGTACCAGTGTTTCAAACTCTATGGAGTGAAATCTGTCCTTATGCTAAGACACTGGTATACCTTAGATAGGTGGGCTCATTATGTGTTTACTATATGAAGCAAGCTTAGATATTTAACACTGGGTCGTCACTAGTATTTTTGTATTTGCCTACTGTGATTATGTGGCACTCAATTTCCCTCTCTGTGCTGGAATTCACTTTTTGTTCATTTATTTCCAGCATCATAAACCAACCTATTATATCAACTTGCTCTGTAAGGGATCCATCAAAGATCATCGTGAGCGCTATCTGTCCATGAATGTATTTTGCTTTTATACAGCATTTCAGATTGTGCTGAAAGCAATGCCCTGTGCAAAATGGTTGCCTTTATTGTGTGTATGACACCGCATCCCTTGGGCTGCACACCTTTCTGTCATCTCGTGATTGCTTCCGCATTCACTGCATCTGCTGTTTACTTGCCTTTGTGTTCTGTCTTTATGCATTTTTAATTAGTTGCACTTCAGTTCTTTCACTGCTTTTTAACACTTTGAGAAGCAGTTTTCACCAGCCTTGAAAATATCCAGTCCTTGCAAAGTCAAATCCATTTCTCATAAACACCTTGCTTTGACCTATTTATCAGTTATGCCACAAGTAATTCTGTCTCTAATTAGTATATAGCTATTAACTGTTCAAATTTGCATGGCCTAGCTTTAATACACAGGTCTGTAACATAAGGATCAACGGTCTCATCTGGCACTAGAGAAAAATATGCTTTTCCCAACTGACTTTTTTGCATGGATCACTGTGCTCCAAGAATTTTTGAATGAATTTTTAAATGGCTTCAAAAAAGAACAAGATAAATTCATGGAGTATAGGTCCATAAATGCTTATTAGCCAGGATGGGCAGGAATGGTGTCCCTAGCCTCTGTTTGTCAGAGGCTGGGAATGGGTGACATGGGGGCTCACTTGATGATTCCCTGTTCTGTTCATTCCCTTTGGGGCAACTGGCACTGTTGGAAGACAGGACCTTGGGCTAGATGGATCCTTGGTCTGACCCAGTCTGGCCGTTCTTGTGTTCTTATGCTGCATGTTGCAATTTGCAGCCCCCTTCATGCTCCCTACCATAGCTCACCAATATTTTAGGCTTGTCCCTCCCAGGTAAAAGTGTAGGGAACTTCACCCTCGCAGATTTCTCTGCCATGTCACTTGCTTTCAGGAGAATTTGGAAGTGCTGCAGAGACCATGCAATAAAGATGTGACAGGCGGGAGTTATGGGGCAGGGTTACAAAAGGGTATATCCCCTTCACCTGACTGCAGTGACTCCAGTGACTCCTATTACAGCCCATTGGGATTCCAGGTCTGAAAATTCCTAGCCATGTTGGGTTTCAGCTCTGGACTTACTCACAGCCAAGACATAAAGCAAGGCCCCTGAACACAACATGTTACAATAGTTCACCTGATACGGCTCTTCCATCCCTAGCAGTGGGTGCATACCTCATGCTGACACCAATTCAGGGAGTACCACACTGCTAGAGGGGGCAGGCATCTGGTCATGGGCACGATGTTAAACCATGGCCCCTGCTGTTTGCATATAGGTGGAAAATAGACTTCCTTTATCACTCCATAATAGAGATTGGAATATCCAAGAGAATCAGTGTAATGTCCAAGGCTTGCTCCCTGCATAGCTGGGGGTTAAGTGACTATGTTCAGTCTGAAGGCTACAAGGAAACCATTAGGGTCTTTGGGGCTCTGGCCTAACTTTTCCAGCTCCCAAATTGCACTGCAGGGAAGGACATTTTAAAGGGGAGATGCATTCAGCACAACACAGGAGGAGGGACCCTGCGTGGGAAGAAAACAGATAGTAGTGATAGAATGATGATGTTTGTATTAGAGTAGGGCCTACAGCACTGGTTTTTAGCCAGGGGTATATGTACCTGTGGGAGTACACAGAGATCATCTGGGGGGTACATCAATTCATCCTGATATTTGCTTATAGGCTACATAAAAGCACTAGTGAAGTCAATATAAAATAAAAATATCATACAATTACTTATTTATTCTGCTCCATGTACTATATACACTGAAATATAAGTACAATATTTATATGCCAGTTGATTTATTTTATATGGTAAAAAGGAGAAAGTCAGCAATTTTTCAGTAATAGTGTGGCTGTGACACTTTTTAAATATTTTAATGTCTGATTTTGTAAGCAAGTTGTTTTTAAATAAGGCAAAACTTGGGGAAGGGGGACATGAGACAAATCAGAGTCCTGAAATGAGTAGCCATGTTTCAGAGGGGAAGCCATGTTAGTCTGTTTCAGCAAAAACAAGGTGGAGTCCCGTGGCACCTTAAAGACTAACAAACTTATTTGGTCATAAGCAGGGCTCGACAAACTGCGGCGAGATCTACTCGCCAGCCCCACACCGCACATGTGCCAGACCAGCACTGTGCATGCGCGCAGCGCCGGTGAATGGGGCGACTGGCTGAAATCTACTTGCCACGGGAAAGTAGATATAGCGATTTGTCGAGCCCTGGTCATAAGCTTCCATGGGCTGGACCCCCACTTTGTCAGATGCATGATTCATGTTATATCCCCTTCACCTGGCAGGTGTAGCAGCCACTCACTCCAGCGGCTACTATTACAGCCCACTGGAAATTCCACGGCTGAAAAATTCAGGCTGATTCATGCATCTGACAAACAGGGCAGCGTAGCGTGCAAAGGTTGAGAGCCACCGGCTTAGAGCAGTGTTCCCTCTAAATCTTTTCAATCCAGATGGAGAATAAATTTTTTATGTACACTGAGTCATGTGTGAAAGTGCACTGCCAGGAGAAAAAAAAACTATCTGTGGGTGCTCTGCCAACCAGCAGGGTGGCATTGGAATCTCAACTGTGTGGCTGCACAAGCCTTAGCTCATAGGGAACATGGGCCTACAAGCACAAACCCTGCTGTGCTTGGACCCCTAAGAGGAGGATCCCTGCAGCCTTTCTGGAACAGAGTCCTGCCCACAGAGGGGCTGGAGCAGGTTTTGTACTGGGGGGGGGTGAACGCCATTGACCCAAACTGCACAGAATGGAAACCCTTTCAAGCCAGGGGCGCTGCAGCATCTTTGGAAGCGGGGGGGCAGGCCCGGGTGGTGCGTTAGCTGTTCAGCCGGAGCGGGAGTTGCAGGAAGCACGTCCAAGGAGGGAATGCGCTGTAGGGAGGGTGTTGCTAGCTGCACCAGCCTGGGAAGGGGAGGCGTTCCTGGCCCGGGAGAGGCGCTAAGGTCCCTGCCGGAGAGGGGAGCTGCAAGGGGGCGGGCGCTGGGGGGAGCGGCTCAGGCTGTGGAGGGAGCGCAGCTCGGCGTTGCTGCAGAGCCGGCTCCGAGGGAGCGGCGCGGAGCGGGGCGCGCGGCGGGCCGGGGCTGCTGCAGAGCGGGGCGCGCGGCGGGCCGGGCGGCGGGCGAGGCAGCCGCAGCCGCAGCAGCAGGTGGTGCTGATCAGCCGCAGGACGGAGCCCGCAGCCGCCATTAGACAAAAGGCGAGGCGGCCGGAGCCGAGCGGAGCCGCAGCCCAGCGCGGGGACGCGGCCTAGGCTCGGGCGCTGCGCAGGGACAAAGGCGGCGGCGGGCGGAGCAGCGGGGCCCGGCCCAGGCAGCAGCCGGAGCAGCCCGAGCTTGACATGATGTTTCCGCAAAGCCGGCACTCGGTGAGCCGCGGGCCCGGCCCGGGGCTGCACCCGAGTGGGGCGCGCGGGGATGCACGGGGGCGAGGGAGCGCGGGGTGGGGTAGCAGGAGTCCGCCGGGGGCGCTGAGTGCGTGGGGAAGCACGGAGCGGGGGCTCAATGCACAGGTGGGGGCTGCTCAGGAAGCTCTGGGGGTAACTGCCGGGGCTCCTGTGGGTGAGGGGATGCGTGGGCGGCCTGGGGCGGGGGCTTCTGGCTGGGAGAGGCCTGGGGGAGCAAGGAGTAGCAAGGGGGCTTAAGGAGTTCAAGGTTGGGCTGGAGGTGGCAGGGGGCTCAGCGGGGCACTGGGGGGGAGGGGGTGGCTCGGGGCACCTTGGTCCAGGAAGTGCAGCTGGGAGAAGCTGCCACTGCCTCCTTGTGCTGGAAAGACCCAGTCCCTGGCAGCTGGGAAAGCCAATGCAGAAGGGGGTGTCTCTGCCTTTTGTGGGGTGCAGTGGAGTAGTCTGGGGTGAGCTGGAAGGGATACAGGGGTGCTGGGTGGAAAGAGCTTTGGGTGATGGGGTGCTAGGTTGGATTTGGGCACTGGGGGGACAAGTTGGCGGTTTTATGAGGGTGCTGGCAGGGCAGGCTGATGGGTGGGGTGCAGGTGCTATCAGAGAGGGTGGTATGTGGGGGGCAGGAGATGGGGGTGAGAGCACTTTTACCTGAGTAGCTCTTTTCCTTTTCTTAAAGCTGGCTGCTTTGCTTCCTCCAGTTTTTGTGAGGGGTGGGTGCACTGACTGGAATATTTATCTTTCTCCTCTCTTCTCCCCCCCCCCCCCCTGCTTACTGCCATGGGGGCTTTGACCCCCTGATTATCCTGATGGAAAAGAATAAATGTTTGTTGTTCCTCCACTTTTTAATACCAAAGTCTAGATAGAACCGTGGAGGAGGATTGCCTCTAAAAAAAACAACAAACAAACCCTAGGCTGGCAGATTGGGGTGGGTTTAAATATCCCCCCGACCCCTACCAGCTCTCACTCTCTAATTCTGGGGTGTTGCCTGGTGGCAGAGGTGCTGTCGTTCCTGTTGTTAAAGGAGGCAGGAGGCATTGTGAGCTCTGATCAGCTGAGTGAAAGCTTGGCTCAGTGGTTTGGATGCCAGCCTGGGACTGGCGAATGCTGGATTCCATTCCTAGGGCCAGTGGCTTAGTCTGTCCGTGCCTTAGTTTCCTGTCTGTAGAATGGAGAGAATAGCCCTGCCCTCCCTCACAGGGGTGCTGTGAGGCAAAACGCATTAAAGGAGGCCTTTAGAAACTGGGACCTCTCTACCTTCCTGATTGCCGTAGCTAGCAGAGCAGCAGCAGGGCTGCATGACCTTGGGCCCCTTTTGGGGCCTGTGTTCCCCATCTGAGGGGGTGGAGGTGGGGGGAAATAGAGTTCTCCTGGAGGTGGGGCTTTAATTCCAGGTCCTTGGTGCAAGAGTGCTAAGGAAGGAGGCAGTTGCTGCAGTCATTGCTCGGGGCCTCGAGGGATTGGGGCGGATGGGGCGCTGCCCAGTGCTGACCCTCATCTGTGGTGTGTGGGGACAGCTGTGCTGGAGGGGGAAGGCTTGTCGGGGCATCGCTTTCCCTCCTGCCATATTGCCCGGTGCTCTCTTCTGTGTCCAAAGGGTTCGTCTCATCTGCCGCAGCAGCTGAAGTTCACGACCTCTGATTCCTGTGACCGGATTAAAGATGAATTCCAGCTCCTGCAAGCTCAGTACCACAGGTGAGCCTAGTGCAGTGCGGTGCAACTAGCCGCAGCCTGCGGCTCTCTGTGCCTACGGCCCACGGGGAGCTGGCGGGGATGCTATTCAGGGCCCATGCCAAAGTGTGTGTTGTCTTGGTGACATCCCTCCTCCCAGCCTGCCGTAAGGGATGCTCTTCTCATCGGCTGCGAGCTGTCACTGCGATGCTCTCAGTAGCTAGCCAGAGATGGCGGCAGTAAACGATGCTTTCACAGGTGGGTCCCAGGGGCCTGTCACTTGCTCGCTTCTGCCATGAGGTTTTCAGGATTTTTTTGTTAAGGGCTCCCCGGGAGGGGAAGAGATATTCAGAGGTTGACTTGCTAGATAGAGACATGGTGATAGACAGGAAGGTGGACCGGCGCAGTTTCTTGCAGCCTTATGTACTGCTGCAGTTGTCAGAGGATGACTTGTGTAAGAAACAGAACTGACCCACACAGCTGATTCCCCCCCCCCAAAGGAAAGAGACCCGAGCAATGTGCTTTGGCGGAAGATTCCTTCACAGCGGCCAGATTTGAAATGCGATGGAGAGCATGACGGCATGGATTGCCTTGGCTAAAATGGCACCTAGTTGTGGGGGGAGGGGTGGGCGATGAGTCCTGCTGTGTTATAACGCTGACAATCATGAAAGCTGAAGGCTTTAAATTTCCCCCCGAGCAGCAGTGCTGCTGACTTACCCTTTGCTCAGCTAGGACAATGAGGACTAGCCGATTGCACTGTGGCTGGGAGTTTGTAGTCATTGCAAACGCTGTTGGGGAATGCTGAAATCTCGAAATGTGCATGGTTTTTCCAAGAAACCTTTCTAGTGATCTTAAGATTTGGCTTTTATTGGAACAGAGCCTAAATCAACCTGAGGGTATCCTCTTTAATTATCTAATACACCATTGGGATCTCTTCATTTTGTGTCCTTATGCATATGACTTTGTGGCTGCTAGCTTGTTCTGCTCTGACTTTCCCATGTGCCTTGCGTCCCAGGCGGGGCTTCGGATGGAAAATAGGAGTGCAGGTTCATGCCAACAGGATTACAATGGAATCTGTGGCAGCCAGAAGTCACTATTCAGAAATGGCTGATTTCCCAGAACACCTCTGCCTTTAAGCGCTGCCATGTATTTCTGGCAATTGCATAAGGCATACATCTGCAGTGGACTGTAGATCTTTCAGTGGGACACATTTGCAAGATCTAATCGGATGAAAAAGAAACAGGTTCTGTGCAGTTAATGCTGCTCCTGGTTTGAAATGTAAAACCATGGCACATGCTTGCTGAAATTCTAGGTGTGGAAACCGCCTGCATTCTTACATTTAAATACATTAAATAATAGAAGATGCTGCTTTAGTTTGGTTTTTTGTGTCATTATCAAGAAACTAGTCAGGAAATTCTCGGAGGGGTAGCCATGTTAGTCTGTAATTTTAAAAACTAGTAGTCCTGTGGCACCTTAGAGACCAACAAAATTATATAGTATGAGCTTTCATGAGTAAAACCCACTTCATCAGATGAGCTGGAGTGGAAATAAAAGAAATATTGATATAGATCTGTATATCAAAGTCCCTGTCAATTGTAGGACTGGTGCTAATGAGGCTAATTAAGAAGGCTGGAAGTGTCCCACTCTTAGCTTTTGATGTAAAAATGCAGTTGTTAAAGGCAAGGGGGACTGGCTTTATAATGTGACATTCAACCTCCATGAAAGCTCATGATACTATATGTTAGTCTCTAAGGTGTCACAGGACCACTCCTTTTTATTCTTTCTTTTACACAATGCACCTAAAATCTTTCAGGAGAGTTTGTATAATACTTCCCCACTAGGGGATGTAAAAGTTTAACTGTTTACCCACTAAGCATTAGCCTTACTGGCATGCTTTCCCAGTAACCTTTTAAGTGGGCCGGGCCTGGGGAGCAGCTGTCTGCCTGCGGTGGCCTGGCCAGCAGGAAGGACCTCAGCTGCGGTGGGCCTGGCTGGAGCAGTCCCCTGGTCGTGGTGCAGCAGGCTCCCCAGGAAGGCCCCCTGCCCGTGGCAGGCGGGCTAGCAAGACCACAGCCACAGGGGGCCCTGCCTGGAGTAGCCCTGGCTGTGGGACCCCAGCCCTCCACAGTTAACTGGTTAAACAATTAAAATTATATTGTTTAACTGGTTAACTTTTTGAATGAGTATTTACATCCCTAGTCCCTATAGCCCACGTGACAATTACTGATAGGGTCTGGAAACTGGTCCATGCATCAGCCCTTCCTGACACACATGATTTGACTCACCTAAGTAAGGGCTGCAGGGCCAGCTGGAGAACTCTACTTCCTCCCAGTGTACCTGTTCCAGATGAAAAATAAAGGCTTGGCTTGTGGGTAACTGGGTGTAAGATACTCTCATCACAGGGCAATCAAATGCTGTTTGAGTACCTTTTTAAAAAATTATTAGTGTTGTGGTAGCATGTAGGAGCCCATTGTGTTCTCTTTGTACAGCGCCAGACACATAAACAGTCTGTATCCCAAAGCCTTTACAGCCCTACGTATAAGCTCGCTCTCCTGGTAGTATTTGGGGGTCCCATTGCACTAGGTTCTGTACAAACATACAGGGCACAGCTGTTCATGAGCTGAGAGCTCTAGCTGTTCTGATCTCTAGCTGAGCTCTCAACACCCGTCTGGTTTTGCTCTTTCAGCTTGAAGTTGGAATGTGACAAGCTGGCCAGCGAGAAATCGGAGATGCAGCGTCACTATGTCATGGTAAGACTCTGTTGCAATAGCAGAGGGTTTGGGGTGCAGGCAAAGGGGAAAGGACATGGTTAAACAGCCCACTGGAAAAGGGATGTCATTTTTAGGGCTGTAAAATCCCCTTTAATTGACTAACTGGTTAAACTTCAGGTTTCAGGGGGAGTGGGGCTCCAGAGCATTTCTCCTCCCCAACCTGCTTTGGCCAGGCTGGGGCAGCCCCTGCTTGGAGCAACACCCGTCCACGGCAGGCCTCATGGGGCTGGAGCAGCTTCCTGCCTGGTTAACCTTTCACATCCCTGCTTGTTTGGTAAGCAACAGGCTGATGAACTCAGAAGCCGGCCCCTGGAGAAGCAGAGGCGTGTGTGCTAATGGCAGGGAAGGGCTGTGAGCTCCTTGGCTGGGAGGCAGAGACAGGAAAATAGCGACGCTGGAAACGGCTGCCAAGCAGGGCTTTGTGATGCAAACGCCAGGCGATGCTGACTTGTAGCACAGCTGCAGGGTGCAAATTAGACCTTCATTGCCTTGCACAGTCATCTCCGCCGACGCAGAGTGGGCGGGAAACGCTGCCACATCCGCGTGGTGGGCGCTGGAGTGGGGCAGGCCAGTGGGGAGCTGGCTGCTAGATGCATGCTGTGCCATTTTAATTCAGTAAGGAAACCCTCTTCTGTTCCTCTCCCAGATGTGGTCAGCACTCAGCCCTCAGAGGTGCCGTGTTTGCGGAGGATTTGCCATATGTGAGCTCCTGGGCACAGGTGGGGTTGGGGCCGGAAGTGCAGAGTCTGTGGCTGGGTTGAGCCGGAGCCAGGCTGTCAGCTGCTGCCCCTGTCCTGGAATGGGGAGAGAAGTGGCAGGGGTGAATGCAGAGCTTCTGGGAAGAGTGAGGGATTTAAAAGCAGAAATAAAAAGGGCAGTATCCCCATTCCTCCACCGCAGGCCATGGTTGCTCCCCGAAAGGGGGAGGTTGGCTGACTGACTGAAATTCAGCTCCTTGCTGTAAGCCACAGCGGGTGTGTGTGGCAATGACAAGCAATAGCACAATGCATGTAGGGGGGCTCGCAGAGACGGGAGGGTGTCCAGAGAGCTGGTTTATAGGGGTTTCTGGACAGGGATTAGGATCTTTCACTTTGGGTGCCAGCCCTGGTTCTCACTGAGACGGGCTTTGAACCCTCGTAAGAGCTGGTGGAGGAGAAGGGGGTTTGGGATGATGTGGAAATACCAGCAGTTTTCACCTCCTTCCACTGGAGCTAGTTGTTGTGCCTGGGAGGGTGAGAATCCCTGTGTGTTAGGTAGTACCCATCTGGGACCATCACCCCCTTGGGCCAGGTGCTGTACAGGCATGGAACAAAAAAAGTCCCGGGTGCTCAAAAGCTGACAGTAAAATGATTAAATTTAATCACCGGTTGTCCCTGCAAACAGAGTTTGCCGTCTGCCTAGTGTAGCCAGCAGCCCGCTAGCGGGAAGCTAACAGAAGGGTTTTATCTCTGAATCGGTTGGCTGCCGTGCCTGCGAAGTTTGAATTGCAATTAGCGATGGACCCCTTCCCTGCTCAACTTGTGCAAGGGGTTTCCTCTCTTCCTTTCTCGTGACCGTGGCTGCTGCTCTGAACGACGCAGTAAGGGGATCCAAAGGGCACAACTCAGTGAACACGAGAACATTCCAGAGAGGCGATTCTGGCCTCCATTGAGATGCCTGGAAGCTCTTCCCACTGGAACCAGGATTTCACCCCAAGTGTGCAGGAAGGGCTGTGACCCCCTCATGCTCCAGACCATGAGCCAGCCTTTAATAGGGTGGGGAGAGAACTTCCTCCCATGACTGGTTCTTCTGGAGCTGCTTCTTGCACCTCTGAGACTGTCCAGGAACTTGACAGAGTGCTGGTCTGCTTCCATCCGGCTCCTTTGCAGCTTCGTTAGAAAAGCTGTGCTCATGCAGGCCCCGTGTTGTGTGTGGAGTCTGAGTTGTTGCTGTTTCTCTTTCCTCTCCCCCTGCAGTATTACGAGATGTCCTACGGGCTCAATATCGAAATGCACAAACAGGTGAGACAGGGTTTTCTGCAGCTGCTAGGATGGGCGGGGGGAGTTGGACTTTCTAAGAAGTTATTTCCTTCACCAAACCTCTCTGACCTTGCTCCCCTGCCTCTGCCGGCTTCATTTCCTTGTGGAAGCCATTGGAAAGCCATGACGGTTCTCCTCTGGTGGGTATGATTTGAGCTCCTTTTGGGATTGATCTGTTTCCTCCTCCTCCCCCCTGCACGGACACACTCACGCCTCATTGCGTGTTCTTCATGAGTCCATAGAAGACCTCCATGGTTCTGCCAGATGTATTAGGGGCTGAATCCAGATGGAGAGGAGAGATTTGGGGGGAGGACACACAACATTCTACATCTCCTCTCAGATGTTAGGCTCCGGTGGAGGAGGTGTGGGACCAGAATGAGCTGGGCATTTCCGTGGGCTCAGGGAGCAGCACCTAGACAGGGAAAGAGCAAAAAGGCGGAGCCCAGTAGGAATGCAGTGCCAGGCTGAGCTGCTGGAATGTTCAGTACACGATGCTGAGCCTGAGCCGTGCCCGGTTCACAACCCCCCTGAAATCTTGTTTGGACTTGCTGAGCTCTTTAGCAGCTGCTGCTTCCTCCCTGTCACGTGTCCTGCTGAAAAGGCCGGGGAAGCAGGAAGAATCCTTTAAAGATTCTTTGAAAACAATTACCCTGTGATTCCCAAGGGCTTGTGCTGGGTGGTTTAACTGTTCAGGGGCCGTAGGAAATTCTTGTGATCTGTTGTCATGCAGCAGCCCCGGACAGGCGAGGGGAGAATCTGGAAGGTGGCAGATCCTAGGCACCTCTTCAAGCTCCCTTTTTGGGGTGGAGGGACTGTAAAATTAGGTCTCCTTTGTAGGCCTCTGGGTAACTTCAAACTCCTGCCTCCGACTCACGTCCCAGCTCCAATCCAAAATAAATGATTTTAGTTAAAGGGCAGTCCCTGCTCTGGGACAGGAGATGCTGCAGAATTTGGCAGGCCCAACTGGGGGGGGGTAACGGGGGACAGTTTGTAGACCACAGTCGATGTTTTCAGTGCTTTCTGAGAGCCTGACTTTCCAAAAGCACTGAGCCCCCACCCTTTGGAAATGCCCAGCCCCTTCTGTTGTCTCACGTGGGTGATATATTGAAGTGCCCAGTGGCTTTGGGGAAATAATGGGCTTCTGTTTTCACACATGGATTTCTTCCTTTCTTCCATGGCTATCTAAATAAAACCCCAAACTGGGTTCTGTCTGTTCCCACTGTCGCACTGTCTCCCACACAATGCAAGCCCAGTTAGTGGAGTTTAACTGCCAAGCCCTTGAGTGGGTTCCAGCTTTGAGTTTGCCCATCCATTTTGGGGGTAAGCAGCCTTTTTCTGTCTGTCAAGAGGGAAGCAGACTAAGGTGATCAGGCAAATATGAGAGATGTGGTGCAAAATATTGGCTTCCATGTTTCTAAGCTCTCTCCACCACTAGACTCATGCAACCAGTATTGCAGAAGTGACCTGGCTGAGGCCCTGGGCCACGTTACAGAGGTGTTTAGCATCCAAAAGATGCAGATAGGCACCTAATGGGATGAGCAAAAGTCCCTAATCAGGTGGGGCAAGTAAGCCTTATTGACTTTAAAGTCACAGATTTTCATGCCTATTGTGACCTCTGATATAGGCTGTGGGACTTCTCTGGGTTAATTCCTACTTCACGTCTGGCGGCTGTGGCTGAACTAGAGTGTCTTTTAAGAAAACATCCCATCTTGATTTACCCACTTCCAGGGATGGAGAGCGCACCACAGCCCTCGGCAAACGACTGCAGTGGTCCATTGCTTGCATTTCTTAAAAACGTGCACCTTATTTCTAGTCTGAATGTGTCTAGGTTCAGCTTCTAGCCGTTGGCTCTTGTTAGTCCTCTGTCTGCCAGAGTGAAGAGCCCTCGATTTTTATCAAACTTCCCCATGCAAGTGCTCAGCTGTGATCAGTTCACCCCTTAACCTTCTCTGTGATACGTCCCTTGAGCCTGTTGCTGCCAGGCATGCTTTCCAACCCTTTAATCTCTCTCTTGGCTCTTCTCTGAATCCTTTCTAGTTTTTTCACGTGAGGTCCCCAGCCTGCTTGGTGGCTTCTGTAAACCCTTGTAGGTAGGTGCCTTTCTGCATCGTCAACCTAGCCCTGTATTACTTGCCATACAACAAATAAAAATAAAGGCTGGATTCTGACTGAACAGCTTTGCTCATTCCCCAGGAGAAAAGTATTAAAAAAACACTTAAGAGTCTTTTTAGTAAAGCCCATGGGAACCAGCTGACGCTGTTGTTTTATCTGATCTCTGCTATGGGTTTGTTTGGTTGGTTGTGTGGGTTTTTTAAACCCCTCCCTTCCCCCCCTTGCTCTTTGCCCTTCCTATTAAGAGTCGGCCTTTGTCTCTCCCTGGGCCTATTGCTGGTTATTAACCAAGTCTCCCTCTTACTAGCTCAGCTGGTGAGAACACTCCTGGTGCACAAACTCAAGATTTATAGAATTTTTTTAAAGATGTGGAGGGAGAGGGGAGATGACTCCAAGGAGACCCCAAGCTGATTTCATCACAGCCTCTCCTTCTTGGAAGTGAGAGCAAGAGAGTCAGCCACAGTGAAACAAATGTGTGTCTGTGAATCTAAGCAGTGTATGTAATTCAGCGCTTCCCAGCCTGGTTTCTAATATATTTCCTTCCTATAGGTCCCTGCTTTCTTTATTAAATGCATATTTGAGTCCCTGAGTGGGACAGGGAAATACTGAAAAATCACGATGTGATCAGCAGGATTTATTTGTGCAGGGGTCTGGAGTGGATATCCTTCATGCCCCCCCCCACCCCTTCCCACGGCCGCTTGGGGACACAGCGAGGTGGGCGGGACGCTCGTGGACGAATATTGACCAGGGCAGTTAATCTACAGGGAATGTGCCTCTCTTCTGACCCTTTTTTTTTCCCCCCCTCCCCCAGGCTGAAATTGTCAAGCGGCTAAATGGGATTTGTGCTCAAGTCTTGCCCTACCTGTCTCAAGAGGTAACTTCCCTCCCACCCACCCCCCATTCCTTCTATACTGTGAATTGCAAGCAGTGGGGGCTTTAACAACACGGCTTCTGTGCACTCCACCCTGCCTGTTGCCAGGTGCCTTCTGGAGTTCAGTGGGTGTTGTGGGGCTGCCCCCTAGAATTAGGTGGGAGAAGGGGGCAGATATTTTTCAAGTGCTTAGCGCTATTGACCTGGCTGGGGTTGTTTCCAGAGAACTGTACCCACTGTGCCAAATCTGGGAGAGGTGGTCACTTGGGCTAGTGTCTCCCTGGGAGCTGACTCTGCTGAGACGCTAGCCTGGAACATTTAAAGTAGCTCTTGAGTTTCTCCCACCCTACGTGGTACGGCTAAAACGTCCTGGCCTATTTTGTGGCACATCCACAGACAAAGATCGTCTCTGTTCGCTCCCCTGCTTTTCCCATGATTCGAGTCATCAGCTGCTTCTGTGAACTATGGCTGGGCCATGCTGGCAGCTAATTAGGAGGATGGAGTGTGTATTAAAAAAACCTCCATATGGCTGATTCTTAAGATCTTAGTTTCTTTGCTTCATTAATTAATATACTTGCTGCCTGTCTCTCTCTCAAAAAAAAAAAAAAAAAAAAAAAAGGATTAACTGGAGAGGAAAGAGCATTGGGGAAGAATATGACACCTCAATTTGATTTTGACAGAGCAGTCTTGGCGTGTTTACCTTTGCAGGGTTACATCCCGGGCCATCTTGGCTAATAACATGAGGCGCAATTGAATTATGGTCAGAATTAGTCCACCCGGTGGTGGTATAGGGGCTCTGTTCTCCATTTTGGGGGGAATTTAAGGAACTTGGAGATCCGAGCTCTCTAATAGTGTAGCTGCAGCTGCATTTTCTCTGTCTTAGCACAGTGCCCTCGCCCTGTGCTAAGAATCTACTTGCTGGAGATTGTATTCGGGGACTTTTCCTATTGCTACCCCCAGTGGGCCAGTTACTTAGTACATATTCTTAATATAGCTGCTGCTGCTCTAAATTTTTCTAGCATTAGTGCTGGTCTTCCCAGTGACTCTCTAGGCTGCCTGTCAGTCAGAACTTGCATCCAGATCACCTTCCAGGGCAAAGAGCGTTTGATCTGTGGAGTGTTTCTTCCTTGCCTCTTTTCAGAGGGGCTCTGGGGCCTTGAAGCAGCTCCTTGCTGACATCCGTAGTCTGGAGTTTGCTGCATGGCCCGAGTAAAGGATTACAGCAAATTCTGCCCCCCTCTTCTGTGGTCAGAGGGCCCTCTTGTGTTGGGGGGCGGGGGAGGCTTGGGGCCTGCAGGTTGCAAAGTCCAGCTGTACTGGGGATCCAGTGTGAATATAAATCCATCCTTTAATTGGAAAAAATGGATATTTTACATAACAGCTTATTTCAAATAAATAAATAAATTTAAAATTAAAGTGAAATGGTGGAAAAATGTTGAGGCCTGAACTTACTATAGTCTGTTAATACTATGCAAATTATTTTAACCAGTACTGTACTGAGCTGTTAGCAGGCCCTAGTGAAGCACCTTTAACCAGGGCTTCCTGAAGGGCTAACTCAGCTTCTGCAGGTACAGAGGGAATATTTCCTTTCAGTTTATTCCGTTCCGTGGCTTGCTCATTCGAACTTGAGAAACCAATAGGTGGCTGGAAAAAGCAGAAATGTTTGTTAGCGCACAAGAATGGTCATCTTGGAGACCAGGGTCCATCTAGCACAGGATCCTGTCTTCTGACAGTGGCTGGTGCCAAAGCTTCAGAAGGAATGAGCAGAGCAGGGAAATTGGGTGATCGACACCCCTTCTCCCCCTCCCCCCCCAAATCCATCTAGTCCCATTTTATGGAAGTCCCAGGTTTAAGGGTGCCCAGAGCTTGGTTACATGCCTGACCATCTTGGCTAGCAGTTAGAGGATACAGCCAACTTTTTTTTTTTTTTTTTAAATCCTACTATACTTCACAACATCCCCTGGCATTGAGTTCCACAGATTGACTCATGGGTGGTGAATATCAGAGGCAGGGGAAGGCAATGCCTTCCCAAGTGGCCAGCTGGCACTGCTCGCACTCTGCCCCCATGCTTCCCCCCCATTCAGTACAGCCCTCTTTCCCAAAGTCTCTGGGGAGGGGCTGCCTGGGCTTCAACCCTGCTCTGCTAGCCCTCCCCATGTTCTGGTGCCAGGGAGGCTGGGATGGAGGAGGGGGAGGGAGAAGTTCCCTCTCCAGGTTGGCCAGTGCTGTGTACTGCCTGCCCTCCCGGGGGGGGAAGAGGGGAAAAGGCTAGGTCTGTGGGCCACCTGTGCTCCAGGCGGAGGAGCTGGGGCAGTGGAAGGCTGCAGGCTGCCCCTGCTTGGTGGAGGCCTGCCCCCACAGTGGTGGGGCTTGACTTCCATGGAGGTGGGGTCGCAGGCAGAAGGGCCAGCGCTGGGGGCTTGCCCACCCCAACCCTGGCTTCACCTAGCACCCATGGGTTACTTGTTTATTGCAATTTTAAACCTGCTGCCTATCCTTTCACACAAGAGCCAGGGGCACCCAAATTGATAAGTAATACTTTGGTCAGAATCTTGTAGACCCCTGTCCTGTTCCCCCTTTGTCACTCTCCATTGGTGTATAAAACTGAGGTATGAGAGGATGAGATTTGCTAGATCTAATATTTAGAAGGACACGGTGACCAGAAACAATCAATTCCATTCACTTACTATGGGGAACACTTCACTTATTTAATAAATCCATCGGTTTTCAATGCAAAACACGTTTTGATAAACTTAATTTTTGTCACGTATCCTGCCCACTTAATGCGGCTTTATTTAGCTAACAGTTCTTAAAATGTTGTGTTTGTGCATTTTTAATTGTTTGTATTTCCACCTATGTAGAGTTTTGACACACCACATTACAAAAGTAATCAGTTAGGAAATAAGAAATGAATCATTCACCATAGAATTTCTTGCACAAATGTGAACAGATACTATATCCTCCTGGTTTGCAAAAAAGCACCACATTTAGATTAAAGGGTATATTTAGTTACCACCCAACAAGAATCCACCTTTCTTTTGGAAAAATAACAAAAATGTAGAAATGCAAAACAAAATTAAAAGGGATGATTATAATCAAGGGTGTTGCTTGCTGATCGAAATCATGATTAAAATTGGTTATTTTAACTCATTTTGGTTTACATCAATCTATCTTACTGAGCCTGGTGCTGGTAGGGGAGTTTCTGGTTGGTGCAGTGGAGACAACTAAGAGAGGCTGTAATAGAGGTCTATAAAATGATGACAAGTGTGTAGAAAGCAAATGAGGGAGTGTTATTTACCCCTTCCCATAAGACAAGAACCAGGGGTCACCCAATTAAATGAATAGGCAACAGATTTAAAATGAACATAGAGAAGTACCTCTTCACACAGTGCAGAGTCAACCTGTGGAACTCCTTGCCAGCTGATGTTGTAAAGGCCAAAAGACTAGCTGGGTTCATAAAGGAACTAGATATGTTCATGGAGGATAAGTCCACCAATGGAATCAGCAGAAGGAACTTGCCTCCTGCAAGCAGTCTTTTGGCTGGCTTATGTCCCCCTCGTGGTGTACTTAATGGGGACAGATCCTGCAGCACACGCTCAAAGGAACGTCTCTTGTCCCCTTCGTCCTCGGGGAGCATTGCAGGATCAGGAACTTATTCTACGGTCACCTGCTCTCCCTCCCCTTCCCCTCCCCGGAGCCTCTCCTTGGCTGGCAATTAGCCCAGGGTGGGATGAGTTTAACCTGCCTGGCAGTGCAACCTGCTGGGAGAACCTAGGGGTCGCTAGCTTGGGCTGGAGCTGGCTGTGCTGAGTCCCACACAGTGATTTTTTACATGACTCGAAGGTTTTATTTCCTCCCCCTTCTCCCTCCCACCCAGCACCAACAGCAGGTCCTGGGAGCCATTGAACGAGCCAAGCAAGTGACCGCACCGGAGCTGAATTCCATCATCCGTGTACGTGATGCGCGGTCAGGAGCGGGTTGTGGGGAGAAGCGTGGAGATGGGGTGGGGGGTGAGCTCCAGGGTCCAATCACTTTAGCTACCCTAAATTATTTAAAGCAGAGAGGCCCTGGCACACTGCAGGGGGGGCCAGGGCAAAGAAGGTTGTAGCTCTGCAGGGGGATGGGAGGCTCTGAGTGCTGCCCCCGGGCCTTTGCCCCCTTCCCATCCTACCTGAGGCAGGCTCTTGGCATGTTGTCATAGCCAGCAGCCTTTGACCAACGTGCAATGGCGTCTCTACTCTGATGACCCCCGAGTCCCTCGCCAAGCCCTACACCGACCCCACGTGCCCCTGCAGAGCGCTGGACCACAGCATATGCCTGCTGGCTGCAGCTCTGCTGTGGCCAGGCTGGGCCGCAGGAGTGCATCGGGCTGGCATGGCCCAGCAGCACAGGTAGCAACAGGGCGGATGAGGAGCTGACCTGGGCTGTGTCAGGCCAGGTCGTGTTCAGCCACTGGCAGCTGAGCTGCAGGCAAGTGTCTAGGCCGGGCTGCGGGTGTCTAGCCCACTTGGCTCCATCCAGCAGCACGGGCAGAGGGCTAGATCCTGGCTGCAGGGCTAGTGCAGTGTTGGGGGTGGGCCAGGACTCAGCTCAGCCATGAGCATAAGTGATGGGGGGAGGGGCGTTTGAGGGAGTGATGGGTTCCCCTCTGCCCAGATCTGCAGAGGAACACCAGGCTCCTATGGGGGCCTAAGCAGCTTCCACGCAGGCAGAAGCAGCCTGTGCGTTGCTCTGGAGGTCACCGGTTCAGTCCCTGCAAGACAGCGGCCGCCCCAGCTGCAGTGCGCGAGGAAGCCCTGTTTGGCTGGCAGCTACCCCAGGGGAGCAGGGCCCGTCGCGGAGGGGGCTGCCCACTTTCCAAATGACACATGCCCCTCTTGTCCGTCTCTTCCATCGTTCCCTACAGCAGCAGCTTCAAGCTCACCAGCTCTCGCAGCTCCAGGCTCTCGCTCTCCCCTTGACTCCATTGCCCGTGGGCCTGCAGCCCCCATCTCTCCCGGCTGTCAGCGCCGGCACCGGGCTCCTCTCGCTCTCGGCCCTGGGCTCCCAAGCCCACCTCTCCAAGGAGGACAAGAACGGTCACGATGGGGACACCCACCAAGACGACGATGGGGAGAAGTCAGATTAAAGTGAGGGGGTGGGGCTGGGGGAGGGCTGGGGGGAGGGGTTCAGTAAAAGATGCAGTATCGCTCTGGTCAGTGCTCCTTAGAACTGCAGTAGTTTGTAGGGTGGCATCCCGCCAGGCACACAACATGTGCGTTTCCCCCCTTCCATGCCCACGATGGGTGGGGATCTGAGCAGCCACCTCCCTTGAACCGAGTAGAAACGTGGCAGCAATTGTGGCCACAGTCACGCACACGTGGTTGCTAAATTCCACTCTGCCCGCCCCCAGATCTGTCACAGGCCTCGTATTATTCAGTCACGCCAGGGCTCGGAGCGCTGCTCTCAGCAGCTCTAGGCCAGCAGAGCATTGAGTCTGGACTCTGGGTACTATGCGTTCACAGTGGTACCATTCCACCTCTTTTCTGCCCCCTGTCCTCTCCTCCCCGCCAGCCCTCCCCAGACCCGGTGCATATTTAAAGATACATACTTGTTCCTGCCCCGACATGCCCCAGCCTCCGTAGGTTTCGATTGCATCTCACTGGCCCTGTTCTTTCTCGGCACCCCACCTGCACTTGGACTAGTTCTGCACCTTGCTGTCCTGCATGTATCTCTCTTTAACCAGTGCCAGGGGGCACCATACCTACTCCAGTGCCCTCAGTTGCCAGGTGTGTCTCTGCGTGCTGCTCCCCCACTTCCAGCTGGCCTTCTCCAGCATGGTACCTGGCTATCTAAGATGGTGGGAGAAAGGAGGTGGAGGGGAAAAATCAGACCAGATTAGAACCTCCCCCTGCTTCCCTTCCCTCCCCCCCCATTTGGAAAAGGATACTGCAGCTTTCTCTGTTTCTATTTCCGTGCGCTAGCGTGTCTTTCTTTTAAAAAAAACAAAATGGAATTTTAAAAAAAAAATCTCGTGTTTGTATATAGTCCTTTAGAGAGAAATCTTGTTTTGCTTTTTGTGTTTAATCACTCAACCTATACGAAGAGGAACTGAAAATGCTGTATGGAGGGTGTTACTAGCTGTGCCTTTAAAATAAAGAAATAAGAAGGTTGGTTAAAGCTGCGACTCAGCTGCTGCTCTCTGGACTCTTGGTAAATAAATGGGGAGATTTTGGTTCTAGCTCCCTAGGGCAGAAGCAAAGGGCCTGGGTTCTTTGCCTGACCGGATACGTGACCCTGTACTCCCCTGCTCCATGCCTCAGTTCCCCCATCTGTAAAATGAAAGTGATGGGGGCTGCCTTGCAGCTATTCTGTGACCTCTCCAGATGCAGAACAAGTCTCCTCCGCACACCCTGAAATGCTGCAGGCCTGATTTCTCTCTCCTACCCCCAAGAGTGTGTGGTGGGGTGGGCCAGGCCCTGAGGCCCCTTGCCAAAGGCCCTGTGGTCCTGCCACACGCCACCCCAGAAAAAGGCCATAGACAAGTCCTCCAGGAGGCTAGAGTGGCTGTGGAGGAACTGGCCAATCAGGGGCCAGAAAGGTGCTAAAAAGGAGCTGCAGGCCCAGAGTCAGCTCAGTGTCTTTGGAGCCCTGAAGAGGAGAAGCCTGTCTGGCTAAAGGAGCAGCAGCACCACAGGGAGCTAGTGTAAGACTATGATGAACTGAAGTAAAGCCCTGAGCTAGGGGAAGAACCCCTCTCCAGGAGAAGAGGCCTGGAGGCATCGCTCACGCCTGAGTGAGGAAACAAGCAGAGAGAAAAGGGACACTAGTAGAGGCACCGGGATGGACCTGGGTGAGGCGCCTGCCCAGCAGGTGTTTGTGATGCAGCGTGTGACTCGGCCGGAGGGCTGAGTTGCTGAAGAGGCTTTCGGCATCAGGCAGTGCAGGAACCCGCACTCAGCCAGGGGGGGTGCTTGCGTGGGTTGATCCCAGGGCAGCCAGGGTCTGATTGTCCGGAGGTGCCAAGCAACAGGGCTGCAGCTGATGCTCAGCACCTTGTAACGGGCTGGTACTCTCCAAACACAAGTGCCCCCTGTTACAAGGTGATTAGCATCATCTGCATCCATGTTGCTCAGCACCCCTGGACAGTCAGACCCTGGCTGCCCTGCGATCACGCTGATAGAATTGGCTGCTAGCTCTTCATAATCAGAATGGCACGAGAGCCCTGTTCTAACTTGAGAATATCCCTCTGCTCTGGGTACCTGTCACGCCAGCTGGAGAGGGGAGCCCTTTGCTGCCTGGGCCCACGCCCACAATCTCGTGCCTGGTGAAGTCAGTAGAGGAAAGCTGCCAAGGCAGGCAGTGGTGTGGGCGCAGGCCCTGGCAAAGCTGCGTGCAGCTGAATTGGAGCACGAGCTGCTGGGCCTGCAAAGGGATTGTATTTAGCAAAGATCATGCCCTTCTAAGACAGAATTTGCTTTGTCCCATGAGACTGCAGGTTCATGGAGTGCATAATCCTGCCATGGGCGTGAGAAAGGGAGGTACCTTGACCAGCCACTGGCAGGGGGAGCACTGAAACTGAACAGCAGAAGCAGGGAGGATTCCTGCTCCTTGGGGAGTCTCATCCAGTAAATTCCACAATCAACAATTCTACAAATAAAGGGAAACGTTCCCTAGTGGGAACTGCTAGCTGCTGCAGCACTGGCTGGATCCGTCTTGGTGCAGCCTTCACCTGCTGACCATGCCCCTTAAGCGCCACCAGCTAGGCACAGCTTTGGGACTGATGTGAAATGAGTTGGAAGGGTCTCAGCCTGGTTCCCGGGGGGCAGCCAAAGACTGTCAATGCACATCCGTAAAAAAGCACCGTGCAAATTGTTGCTGATTGGTCCTGTTGTCAGCAGTACAGCCTGAACCACAAGGCCAGGGGCTCTGGGGGCCAGAGATGCGAACCTGCATCAGGCTCTGTTAAGCAGCAGCTCCAGCTGTCTCCAGTCTGACAGCTGCTCTGTGGCCTTTGCTATGGAATTGAGGGCTGTAATGCAAGAGGCCAACATGGCTTTCCCTCGGGGTGTCTTTACAGCCATGTTTGCTAATGCAGTTCCTCTGTAAGAGCTGTGGGGTGGGCACTGGCTTTAGGGCTAGCTTGTGCCATGCAGCCTGTCTTTGCTAGGTCACAGGTTCAAATCGAGCCTGTGGGCAGGCGGGACCGAGTGCTTGTGGATGAAGTCAGTCTGGTGCATTTGCGATCTGCTTCCCTGGAGGAGGGCTGGATGGGCAGCTTGACTACAAAACTCACAGGCACTGGAATGAATTTGCAGCTGTAGCAGGTCAGTCAAGGGCTGAATGACCGAGGCCCTGTTTACAGTCAGCTGAGAGCCACAGGATCCTGACAGGTAGCAAGTATACGTGCCCTCCCCAGAGCTATGTGTATGGAGCGTGAGTCTCCAGGGGCCTTAACCCACTTTAAAATGTGCACAGAGAACCACCTCCCTCTCCAGTCCCTAGGATCTCTGGGCTCATCCTGCGTTTTTCTTCGCTAGGAGCCTCTTGGTTACATGCCTCAGGCATTCCCGCCAGGGCATCTGACTTCCCAGGTTGGTGCTAGCAGGGCGCCATGTTTGTCTCCCGGATAGACTTTTGATCACTCAAAGAACATTCCTCTTGGCGGCTTCTGACGGTGGCTGCATTTCTCAAAAAATGGCCCGAACATCCCCTCCCACCCCTGGGCAGCAGAAGGGGCTTAAAAGCGCCCCACCCCAGTGACTCCTTCGCTAGCTAAAACTGCTGCTCGGGTTGCAAAGCAGCTCTTCCCTCTTGACCTGGTGTCTGCTCATACAAGCACCTTTCCTGTCCAGGTGCAAGAGGCAAGGCAAGAGGGCGTTTTCCAGAGCCCTCCGTGTGATTTAACGACTAGCTCTGGGATTCAAGGCAGCTCAGCTTTGTGAGCAGGAGGTTAAAGCAGGAGAAGCTTGTTAATGTCAAAAGAGGAACCCAGGCAGACAGGTTAATAAACAGCCCCTAGCACTAGGATCTTTAAATCCTGCAGAAATGCTGCTCTTAAAGGGGAAGCCGCTCCCCCCCGCTCGTTTTTGCTTTGCTGGGCTGTCTGGTTCACAGCACCTCACCTTTTGCTGTGTGTCTCCCCTGCATGTCTGCAGTGCCTTTGGTTTTAAAGGGCCCCACAACCTTACTCCATAGCCAGTGAAATGCAGCCACCGGGGGGGGGAAGGATGTGGGAAGAGGGAGCATTGGGGGCAGAGATGCCTGGGTTGACCCTTGCTCTTTTGAAGAGCTCCAGGGGGATTTCTGGCTTCCAGGCAGCACTAACCAGTGCTCAATTGATCCCTGGGGTGATTCGGGATCACAGCCTGTGACTGTAGGGGAGTCCAAGTGTTTGAAACCTGCTGCCTCTAGTGCAAGCCGTGTTTGGGAAGGGAAGGGAAGCCAAGCAGGTGAGCACAGCGCCTAGCCCAGGTGGCGTTTCATGCCAGTGGGGGGAAAAGGGGGTGGTGCTGGGAATAGAACCCCGCAGTCCTGGCTCTAGCAGTGGCTAGGATTACCCATGTGCACATGCTGTGAGCACAGATGAAGCTGGTTTTATTGGGTGGGCTCCCCAAACTGCAAAGCAGAAAGTTACCCGAGCTGAAGTAAAAAATTCAGAGGCAAATTTTCCTTCTAAATGCGGCACCAGTGAAGATCTGAGACTCCGGAGCGGTCGCTCGCAGGTAAATGTCACTTCCCGTGAAGCGAAGAAAAATAATTTAACTCCTTGCCATCCAGTGGTTGCTGCTGTCATGGGAGGCAGTGTGCCCAGGCATTAAAGCACAGGGCTGCGAGTCAGAACACCTGGTTTCTCTGCCACTGACCTACTGGGTGATCTTGGGCAAGTCACTTCTCCACTGTGTTTGTAATTCCCATCCCATCCCATCATTTGTCTGTCTGCTCTTTGTAGCTCTTCAGGACAAGGCCTGTGCCTAGCACAAGGGGTCCCTAATCTTAGCTGGGCCTCTACATGCTTTTATCCTACTCCTAAGTAGTGCAGCCTCTGCTTCTCCAGGTGCCTCTTCTCAGAGCTGTCTCTGCTGCCCCATCTTTCCTACAACAATCAGGTGAGGAGAGGTCAGTGTTTGGGAGGAGACAGTGCCGGCTGATGTTCACTGCTGGGATGGAGCCCAGGAATAACCTGCAGTCCACCATGGAGCTAGTCCTACTAGTGGAACATGCTTAATTGCTCCCCAGGCTGGGCAGAGCACGGGGCTGGGGTCAGGAACTAATATTTGGCTGAGAGCAGGGCCCCCTTGTGCTGGGCTCTGTATGCACAAAACAAGAGAGTGCTTGCTCTGCAGAGCGTCCAGGGCAGATCCCAGGGCTGGGTGATCAACAGAGAGTGTGTCCCTGCCCCAGAGAGCTCACAACAGGCCCAGAATGGGAGTAGAAATAGGAACCTCAGAGCAGGAGGAGATTTGCCCGAGATCACCTGCCAGATCAGCGTCCGTGTCAGGAACAGAAGTCGGTGTCCTGGTTCCCAGTCCAGTGCCCTACCCATGGGCTACACTGCCTCTCAGAACAATGTCTGCAGGAGGGAAGTGGGTGTATAATGCAAGTCTTTGCTCAGCCTAGTGCCCTATCCTCTGGACAGCACGGCCTGTTTTCCTCATTCTGGCACTGACTCCTGCTTGCAGCCTTGGGTGAATCACTTAAACTTGGCTGCACTGTGGCAGGGATAAAAGCACTTTCCTTTCTCGTTAGGGGATCAACAGTGTGTTGCACATATTAAAGATGGAAGTGGCTGGGATTGATTTGTTCTAGGGCAGAGCATTGTCTAGTGGCTCGTGTACTGGACAGGGGCCTAGGAGTCCTGGGTTCTTTCCTGATTCTGCAACTGGTGTGCTAGGTGGCTTAATGCCAGTCATGGTCCCCTCTCTGTGCCTCAGTTTCCCTGTCCGGGTGATGATACTGGCTTCTATTATAAAGCACTTGGAGATTTATGGGTGGAAAGTGACACATAAGCAGAGTTTAATTTGAGCCCAGGCACCTCTGGCCTAGCACATCCATGATGAATGTAAAAGAATTCCTTGTGCCTTGGCTCCTCTTTCCTTACCAATTAAGCCCTGCATAGAAGTGCTGGAGACTGGGGGCCATTGGGTTCCATCACCACTGTACAGCCTCCCTTGTGAATGGCTGAGTGTGTGAGGTCCCTGTCCCTGGGGCTCCTGGCCTGGGGCCCAGCTGTGCTCTCAGCTGCCTTGAACTGGTGCCATAAGCCGCAAACCAGGAGTGCTTTGTAATGGCAGGAGCTGGCGGGGCGGGGGGACGGTTCCTCCTTCCCAATTCATCACTAATGCAGGAGCCGCAAGCCCCTCACGGCTGCGGCGAACACGAGATAAAAGCTAAGAGAGGCATCAATAATTAAAACCCACTCAGGAGCCGGTAAGTGCAGCCAGCAGCAGATCGAAGAGAGCGCCGGAGGAGCGGCGCTGGCAGCTGCTGTGCTCCTTTAAGCCAGGACTCCTGCCCCAGCCCTCACCCCTGCAGCGAGGTGGTGGCAAGGTGTCCAGGACATGTAACAGATTGGTAGCCGCACAGACCGGAGCAGCCCTGCCTGTCTCCTCTTTCCCTGGCATGGCAGGAGCTGAGAATTTAGCTTCTTGGAGCCGCCGGGTCCTACTGACCCCCGCTCCTATGTGGCCACAGCATGGAGAGAGGAGGGAGCATGTGGTTTTGAAGAGCAGAAGGTGACTGTGAGATCGAGGTTCTATTCAAGGCCTGCGACTGGTTAATGGGAGGCAGAGACATCCAAGGGGTAGATGGATGAGCTGGGGTCTATTGCCAGCTCTGCTCCTGACCTGCTGGGGGAGCTTGGGCTAGTCAGAGCACCAACCTGTGCCTCAGTTTCCCTCCCTGCCCTGCAGTGATCTTGTCTGTTTAGCTTGTGCAAGGGCAGGGCTGTGGCTGCCGGATCTTGGGGGAGGTCTCACACGCAGTGCCATGTGGGAGAGGGGAAGGTCCGCAGCTTGGGGTCCTTCCTGGTTGAGAGGGGAGTGCATGTTAACAACCCTGGAGACAGCTTGCTAGCAGGTTGGGGGCAGTGGGGGCTCCTCTCTATAGGTGTGTCATGGCCCTGCAAGAGGGGAGTCCAGTCTCTGTGTTCTTGGCCTGTCTGCTGAGGCTGCCCACAAAGGGGTTAATTAATGGCCGGAGAGCTGTGCCACGTGGACAGCCTGAGGCTGGGCTGAGACCCTCCAAACTCATCTCGCATGGTCCTAGAAGCAAATTAGAGAGAAGCAAACATCAGCTGCTGCCAGCCTGGGTGGACATAGCACAGGCCACTTGGAGCCAAGGGCTCCGTGGGCCTCTGCCCGGTGGGCGCGTGTGTGCACACAGGGTGCTGCAGGATCCCCGGCGGAGGGCTGCCGCTCCCGAGGCGTTGGTGCTGTGCTTATGGAAGAGCCAGCCCTGCCTGTAGGAGGGGGTGTAGTGGGAGCACCCCTTCCCCACTTCCTCCCCACTTTCCCACTGGGGTGGTTCACCAGCAAGGTGCCACCCTCTCCATCTGAGAGTCGGGCTATGCTGAGAGCAGGTTTGTCACTAGCGGGGCGGGCAAACCTGCCTTTGCGCCCCAGGGGCCAAGGGCTGAATGCAGCCAGGCCAGTGGCCAAACAGCGTCTCCATGGTGGGCATCCCGGCGCCTGCAGGCCTCCCTTTCAGCCCCCTTGGTGTGCAAGTAGGAAGCAAGCTGGGCTCTGGGATCAGTGTGGATGGGCACTTTGTACCCCTGCCACCTGCAGGATCTGTCATGTTGGGGTGAGGCCCTGGGGCTGGCGAATGGGGCCAAAGCCCTAAAAATGTGTTTATAGCCTGAACAATTGTGTATGGAGGCCCCCGCTGTGATTGGTGCCCTGTTGTGCTGGGCATTGGGGATACACACAGCAAGAGACGATGCCTGACTCCTAGAGCTAATAGTACAAATAGGTGAGGAAAAGTGAGACACCGCCTGGGAGGGGAAACTGAGGCACAGAAAGAGTAAGTGACTTGCTTAAGGACACCCAGCAGGTCAGCAGCAGAGCTGGGAATAGCACCCAATCCAGCACACTAGCCGCTGCCTCTCGATAGCTGGTCCCCGCTGCTACCAAACTGTTACAACTCAGCCACTGATCAGCCCCCATGCGAGTGAAATCTGCCTGCCAGGAAGTACCTCTGGACCTCCGTTCCCTCGCACAGCAAGCGAACAGTGCCCTGAGTCTTGGCCAGCACTGGCCTAACCTGCCAGTGCCTGAGCTGGGTCTGCTTCTCCCTGGACGTTTGGGCAGATGAGGCAATTACCCGCTTTGGGTGTGTCGATCAGAGCCCATGGCCTGTGACCAGCCAGGAGATCAGGATCTATTGGTGGATTTTGGAACCTCTGATGGGATCCTGACTGGTTTGGCCAAGAGGCTGTCAAGTGCCAGCGCTTCAGCTGCCCCTCTCCCCCGACTGCTGCACAGCTCCTGCCCTCTGCCTTGGAGCTGCCCCCTCAGGAGCCCCCTGCTTTCTGTGCAGGGCAGGGGAGTGAAAGGAGGGTGCTGATGTCAAGGTGCCCCCGCCCCCCCCCACTCCCGCTCTGTATCCTCTCTCCAGAGCAGAGAGGGGGCACAACAGGACTTGGGATGGAGTTTGCTGGCTGCTTTTGGGAGTGGTGCAGGGCCAGGGCAGGGGCGAGCCTGCCTTAACCCCACTGCACCACCACCCCGGAGCCACCTGAGGTAAGCAGGGCCCAGCTGGAGCCCACGTCCCAAACCCTACCCCGTCATGAACCTCCTCCTGCACCCCAAGCTCCTGTCCCAGCCCTGAGCACCCCTGCATCCAAACGCCCTCCCAGAGCCTGCCCCAAGCTCAGCTCAGAGCCCCTCTCACTCTCCAAATCTCTTAATCCAAGACCAGAGCCTGCACCCCAACCTGGTGAAAGGGAGAGAGAATGGGGGAGGGAGGGAGGACAGTGTGAGCGGGGCGGGGCCTTGGAGAAGGCGCGCAAAGGAGGTGGAGCAATGGTATTTGGATTTGAGGTAGATCTTGGATTGCACTTAAATTCAAAAAGTGATCTTGTGCTTAAAAAGGTTGGAGACCACTGGCCTACAGCCTAAACAGGCAAGGCAGGGAAAGAAGGCAGCAGCATGGTGAGAGGAAGTAACTTGCCCAGGGTCTTCTGGCAGATCAGTGGCAGAGATGGGCGCAAAACTCAGGTCGCCTTCTTCCCAGCCTCATACCTTCTTCGCTTGATTTAAACAAAGGGCAGCCCTTAGCAGATCGGAAGGGAGAGGGCATGTCTCATGCGCTGCCCCCCTGCCCCGCGTTCCATGAATGGTAGAGTCTGGGAGGCTGGTGGACTTTGTGGGGGCAGCCCATTGGGGGTCTTCAGCTTGTGAGCACAAATGGGGTCTGAGGTAGCAGGCTGCAAAGACCCTGCTGTCCAGCACTGTCACTGAGTCGCCGGCCTGGCACAGAGGAAATCCTGCCACCGCCTGCCCAGCTGGGCACAGGACCTAGCTCCCTGGTGGAGGTTCTTAGTGTTCTGGGGGGGAGGGGGGGGAAGGGAGTTGCCTTAGCCTTAGCCTTTGGCTCTCAGCAAAGCAGGTCTCCTCTTATTTTCCAAATGAGCTGCAATAAGCATGGCTGGGATTGTGGGGGAGGGAGGAGGGTTCAAAGGGAGAACCACCCAAGAGGGCATCCTAATTTGAATTGGCTGTCACAGCTGGAGACTCCAACAGATCAGGACCCTGTTGTGTGTGGCATTGTCCATATGCACAGACAGAGACAGTCGCTGCCCCCAGAGAGAGAGTAGGAGGATTATTTATTGATGGGGAAACTGAGGCGCCGAGTGGGGAAAGACTTGCCCAAGGTTATGCAGAGAGTCAGCAGCAAAGCCAACAGCTGAGGCCAGATCTCCCAAGCCCTTTCCCAGGATTTTAACCTCCCAGACCATCCTTTGTCCCACGAGGTCAGTGGGGGGACCACAAGATGGAGCCCCCTCCAGAGTGGCTTCTCTATGGTGGCTGTTTTGGGGGCAACATATCTTAAGCTGAACCAGTTTTATTTGCCATTGGATTCAAAGTGCAACCCCCAGCACAGAAAAGTCCCCACATGCCAGCAGGAGGGGCGGCAGCAGCTCTTTGGTTTTAGCCTGTTAGATGGGCGGTTTTCATTGGTTAGTCTCACTGCTAAAAACAAAAAGACAGAGACCGGTGTGGAAGGCTGCAGGACTAGTGGACAGAACACGCTGCTGAGATTCAAGGCACCTGGTGTCTATTCCTGGCTCTGCCACTAGCCTGTCTGGTGACCCTGGGCAAGTCACTTCCCCCTGCCCCATGCCTCAGTTTCCCCATCTTTAAAACAAGAAGAATGATATTGCTGTCCTGTCAAAAGTGCTCACCTAGGTGCTGATAAGCACACGATGTTGTGGTCTAGTTCCAGTGCACGCTGACCCAAATTACTCCCTGGCTTTAAACCTGTTTCAAGGAATGAACCAGTCACAGAGGGTATGTTGCACTGCATGGCTATTTAATATTTGAATAGCTACCCCATAAGCCTCCCGTTATTTTGAAATAAATAACGGGCGTGCTATTTCACCATCCCGGTAAACCTCGTTGCACGAGGGTCAAGGGATGGCTCGAAATAGTGCGTTATTTCCAAATGTGGTGCTGTGTAGATGCGACAAATTTCAAAATAAGCTATTTTGAGATAGATTTGAAATAAGATACACAATGTGCGTAGTGCGAATTGCATATCTTAGTTTGGGTTCAGGGTGCTGTGTAGACGTACCCTGAGTCAAGGTGCTTTTCTACCTCTTCCTGTTTATTCCATCATGCCTATTTCAGGGCTACTTATAACTTCTTCCTTGTGCCTGCCAAGACTGGAGGCACAATAGTGACTAGTGCTGGTTTTTAAAAATGTGGGGGGTGTTTGTTTGGTCTTTTTTTTTTAAGGAAATGAGGGAAAAGGGGGTTTTAATTTGTCACAATATCCCCCAAAATTTATTTTACCAGAAAAATCAAAAAGTGAAACATGTTCCCCTTTCAAAAAACCAAAACAAACTCTCCCCACCTTGATGCATCAGCTGCTTGGTTAAAAAGGCAGTTTATAAACAATGGAAAAACCGGGTTGTATTTTTGGGGGGTCAGAACCCCGGGAAGTGTCATCAAACCCTGAAAAGTTCCTGTGGAAATTTTTTTTCCTCAGCCAAGTGCCATTTTCTGTTAAAATTTCTCAGCACAAACCTTTCTGCCAGCTCCACTGGTGGCTCTGCTCTGGAAATCTTTGCCCCGTTGAGTTTTTACCCTTTAATGCCTTTGGCCTGCGGCTGTTAATTGTAGCATATTGCTAGAGGTCAGGGCTGCCTTTGCTCCTAAAAATGTCCAAGGGGGATTTTTAATGAAGAAAAGGAAAATCAGAGGGAGGAAGTAGTTAGCTGGCGCAGGGATAGCAGCTGCGTAGCACAGGAGGGATGTTCCCAAAGGTGAAGTGGGGAAAAATACCAACTGCTTTTTAGTAAGAGAGATTAATTCGCCCCTGGGGGTGAGCTGTAGGGACAGTGAATGACGACTGATTTGACCAACCAATTATGCCACCAAAGCGTTTTCATGCCAGGTAGCCCCACTGTCTGGGCAGGATGCAGATACCTAGCCATTTTCCAGAGGGCTGACGAACCCTTCTGTGTCTGTGCCACGCTATGGAAATAGGCCATCTGGGCAGAGTGTGGAGCTCCGCACCACACGGTGCTTAGAGCCTGAAGACCGAGGCTCTGTGTTCAGCCACTGTGGGAAAAGGATGTGTCCTCTCCTCGGCTAGGATCCGCCCCGTGTTGGTGTATCAGAAAGAGCCGGGCCCATGTGGGCTGCGTGGATGCACAGTCCAACACAACCGCTGCCCGTCTCACCTGGCAAGCCTGAGCCAGGGCGGAAGAAAGAAAGGGTTATTCTTCCTATTTTATGAGTGGGGAAACC
This sequence comes from Rafetus swinhoei, assembly GCA_019425775.1. Classification (NCBI taxonomy): domain Eukaryota; kingdom Metazoa; phylum Chordata; order Testudines; family Trionychidae; genus Rafetus; species Rafetus swinhoei. Next base: position 15,924,368 of record JAFJHL010000483.1, on the reverse strand, counting down.
GAGGCCTGGAGCCAGGGTAGGCCAGATTTTGAAAAGATCTTGGCGCCTAGTTAGGAACCAGAATAACTGAGCCACTTTTACTAAACCGAGGACTATGGGATGACTTGCCCAAGGTCACCTAGGGCAGTGGTCACCAACCAGGAGATCGGGATCTATTGGTGGATCTTGGAACCTCTGACGGGATCCTGACTGGTTTGGCCAAGAGGCTGTCAAGTGCCAGCGCTTCAGCTGCCCCTCCCCCCACTGCTGCACAGCTCCTGCCCTCTGCCTTGGAGCTGCCCCCTCAGGAGCCCCCTGCTTTCTGTGCAGGGCAGGGGAGTGAAAGGAGGGTGCTGATGTCAAGGTGCCCCCGCCCCACTCCCGCTCTGTATCCTCTCTCCAGAGCAGAGAGGGGGCACAACAGGACTTGGGATGGAGTTTGCTGGCTGCTTTTGGGAGTGGTGCAGGGCCAGGGCAGGGGCGAGCCTGCCTTAACCCCACTGCACCACCACCCCGGAGCCACCTGAGGTAAGCAGGGCCCAGCTGGAGCCCACGTCCCAAACCCTACCCCGTCATGAACCTCCTCCTGCACCCCAAGGCCCTGCCCCAGCCCTGAGCACCCCTGCATCCAAACGCCCTCCCAGAGCCTGCACCTAGAACCCCCTCCGGCCCCCCAGCTGCCTGCCCCAAGCTCAGCTCAGAGCCGCTCTCACTCTCCAAATCCCTTAATCCAAGACCAGAGCCTGTCCCCCAACCCTCTGCCCCAGCCTGGTGAAAGGGAGAGAGAATGGAGGAGGGAGGGAGGGAGGGAGGAAGGACAGTGTGAGCAGGGGCGGGGCCTCGGAGAAGGCGCGCAAAGGAGGCGGAGCAACAGTATTTGGATTTGAGGTAGATCTTGGATTGCACTTAAATTCAAAGCGTGATCTAGGGCCTCCGGGGCATTGCTGGCAATCAACCCCCAATCTCCTGAGTCCCAGCCTGCCTGCCACACTCCCTCCCCTGCTGTGTGTTCTGTCTACATGTGCCAGGCTTGTCTGCTGACATATTCCACCTGGGCAGCCCCCTGGCGGGAGCGCATGACCCCAACAACCTCACCCCATAGCAGGACCAGGCACCGCAGTGGTGAAAACACCAGCCCCTGTCCACATGACCCCTCTTACAGAGCTGCTGCTTCAGTGGCAGCCATAGGGGGCGATCTGGGGGCCGGGGGCTCGGAGGAGAGCTTAGTCTGTCTGTGTGTCATCTCTGAGAACCGCCATCGTGCAGCAAGTAAATAACATAATTAATAAAAGATTAGGAGGAAATGTGGCACATTAAATATTTAACCTGGTGGCTGCCTGCGTGTGGAAGGCCAGGTACAGCTGGCTCCTGCAATATTGAAGGGTTGGCTCGTCCCCGGCCCCTCCCCGCAGCAGGAATTCTCCAGAAGTGCAGATGGGGGTGGGGGGAGAGGGTGTGGGTGAGGGTGGGTGACGAGTGCAACCCTCTCCTGGCCAGAACCACAGACCCAGCAAGTCTCTTCCGTTGCTAATGCAAAGGTTCTGTGATTAGGAGAGCGAATGTCTAGTAGGTTGAGAAGGGGCTGGGAGCCAGGGCCTGTGTATTCTATTCCCCGCTCTGGGAAGGGGAGAGGCGGGGCGCAGCGCACTGGGAACCACAACCCATAGGTTCTAGACCCAGCTGTGGGAAAAGAAGGGGGTCATGCAGCTAGAACAGGACTGCAAACTGCATTTCCTGTGAGATGAGCGCTCAGGTGGCTACCCAGCAGAGATTCAAATGCGGATTAGGTTGGTGGTTCACATCTGCACATTCTTTGGTACACAGAACAAAATTTATTCTGCAAATGGATGGAAAAAATTAGAAGGAACATTGACTGGGCACCAGGACTCCTGGGCCCTTTCTATTTCCAGCTCTGGGAAGAGAGTGGGTTTAGTGATTAGAACAGAAAGGCAAAGAGCCAGGACTCCTGGGTTCATTTTATTTCTAGCTCGGGGAGGGAAGCAGTATTGTCTAGTGGTTAGAACATGGGGGGGCCTCTTGGGTTCTGTCCTGAGCTCTACTCCTCACTCACTCACTGCCTCATGTACCCAGGAAGAGTAATCCTACCCTGCCTCCCATGGGTGCTGCAACGCTTAATTGATTCAAGTGCTCCCCTGCCAAAGGGCTTTAGGGAAGAGCGGAGTTTTGTTATTCCAAGAGCTGAAACTGGCGGAGAGGAGCAGGGAGCAGGCAGGGCTTTGACAGCCCTGTGCATTTCCGTATCAGCCCCACTTTTGAGCCCTGAACACAGTTTTAATTGGACAGCCATCCTCAGGAATTCCGCGGTTGGTTAGCAGTGGCAGTAAAAGGTTTGTTGTGTATTAGCCGGGTGCCAAGCCAAGTGTGGTTAATACCCTGAAATCCTGGGAATTTACTGTGGTCAGGAGCGTTTGGGGGGACGGTGTCGACACTACGTCCCACGCAGTTGCTGCCTTACGGGAGCCATTTTCCTAATTGCAGCATTTAGGTTTGCAGCGAAACATGCAAAACGGATGAAATCATCCCTTGGAATTTTTTGGCCAAAATTCTAGCACTTTGGGGTTTGTTTGGTTTTTGTTTCCATAGGGCTACCCCTCACACCCTTGTCTCTGTCCTTGATGGAAAAACAAGGCCTGCTGAAACCCAGTGAATAATTGTCATGCAGCGCATCTGCCGTCTGCCAGTCTCTCAGTGGGTCCATATTATCTTCTTTTCACAGCTGGGGAAATTGAGGCACAGGGACACACCAAAGGGGATGCAGCAAATTGGTGGCAGCGCCTAGAAGAGGACCCAGGAGACCTTTGGCTGCTTCCTAACACTGATATCAAACTGGCACTGCTAAGGGCCACCACCGTCCAACAACCATGCTTCACAACTACAGCAGCCACACAAGCACAGCCACCTCTGGGGTGTAGCACAGACGCTGGCCCATAGCACGCTACACAATCCTGAGAGGAAAGGACTTATTTTATTTTCTGGGCTGGGTAGAGGGGGAGACGCTGTTCTTATGAGCCAAGCAACTTGAGGATCATAGAATCAAAGGGCCGGAAGAGACCTCAGGAGGCATCGAGTCCAACTCCCTACTAAAACAGGCCCCATCCCAACTCAATCATCCCAGCCAGGGCTTTGTCAAGCCAGGGCTTAAACACCTCTAGGGATGGAGATTCCACCCCTCCCTAGGGAACCCAGCCCAGCGCTTCACCCCCCTCCTAGGGAAATAACATCTTTAACATCCCTGCAAATGGGACAAGCTTTGCTGCTGAGTGGAATTGGGGCTGTGATGGCCCAGCAGCTGGGGCTGGAATTTGCAGTGTTCTCAGGAGCCAGCTGCTCCGATCGCGTCCCCCAAAGGTGGTTCTGTCTTTGGGGCCGTTGGGGTGGAAGGTGCAGAACTTGGCTGGGGGTTTTACTTGTCTGGTGTTCACTCTCAAAGGGGAAGAGCTGCCCTAGCTCTGTTTGCGGCTCACTCTGCTGTGGGCTGAGGGAGCTGGCGTGTGTGTGTGTGTCTGCCGAGGCCCCCATGGTGATGGAAGGTGCTGCTGTGTTAAAGATATGTGCTCCTCTCTGGAAAGCCTGATTCATGGCCAGCAGGAAAGCCTTGCTCAGTTAGATCAATGTGCTGTAATTATACCAGCCAGCCACTTCGGGTGGGGTGGTGAGGAGGGAGCAGGGCCCCACGTTACTTTGATTGACAGGACAGAGGAGCTAGGCGCAGGAGCTTGTGGGCAATGTAGTTTGTAGTTGCTCTGCACTTTGGGGTGGCTGGAACAGCTGGGGGTTGAAGATCAGGGCATTAATTTGCTTGCCAAGGGGGAGGAGGGTAGGACAGCTGGTGCAGGCATGGAGCAAGGACAGCCCTGATCCCAAAGATCTGCCCGTCGGGGGGCCAGCTAGGGAGAAGATTAAGGACCCTGGTCCCTGTCAATAAATCATAATCCCTAGCTCTTATCTAGCACTTTCCAGCTGCAGCTCTCCCATCACTTTACAAAGAGGTCAGGATCCTTCGCCTCCGTTTGCAGCCGGGGAAGCTGAGGCATGAGCCAAGAGCTCCTAGTTGCCCCCCCCCCTTACTCCAGAAGGATACACATGCCCCAGGGACATAGTTTGGGGGAGCACAGGCATGTTGCTGCCCCTGCAAAAATGCAAGCCCCTGACGGGGTGGAATTTGCTGCTCCCCACATGGCCCCATTGGCTTGACTGGAGCTCACCCAATAGAGAAGTCGAACTCGGCCTACGACAGGCCCCGTGGGGTGAGCGAGTGGTACGCGCTGCCTTCGCCCAAAGGCTGGGAAGCAGTGATCCGGTCCCCGGTCTGTCTAAGCAGGATGCTGCCTTGGGCGGTGACAGCAACTCACAACGGAGTAGGAAAGGATGCTTGAAAAAAGAGGAAGGGGGGACTTGAGAGCTCCAGTCTGTGCAGCCTACGGCCGCCAATAAACGAACTCTGGGAGCTGCCCCAAGAGGCAGGTGCTGGGGACTACAAATCCCAGCCTGCCCGGGCTATTCCCTCCCCTACCCCAAGCTCACTTCTGTTTATCCTCCAGCTTCTCTGGCTCCTGATTAGCCTCTGAAGCCTTTGACATCATAGACCCATGTGGGAACTGGCGGGGCCGATTGGCTGGGGCGCCCAGCCAGCTGCAGCCAATGGAAGCTGGTCCCCAGTAGCAAAGGCTGCAAAGCTGTTTAAGGTGGACCTAGGGGCTGGTTTGTGCACCAGCATGAAGGCTCGGGTGCAATAATAATAATAATTAATGGTGATCCTGGGGGTTGGGGGGGGGGGGCTTTGGAAGCTTCTGCTTCAGGAATGATAAGGCCTTTCCCGGCTTTTCGGGAGCCTGGGAAACCCGGCTGCACTATTGCCTCCCGGCCTAATAATCAGCAGCTGTGGTTTCAGGGGACTCTCCTGTTGGAATCACACTAATGCAGGGAGACATTGTTCTTCCAACCGTTCCAACAGGAGGCGCTGTAGGGAATGGGGTGGGAGTGCTGGCTGGGCCTGGCTCAGACCCTGCCAGCAGGAGGCGCTGTAGGAAAGGGTGTAGGAGAGATGGGGCAGGCGTGATGGGTGTAGGAGAGCTGGGAGCAGGCGTGATGGGTGTAGGAGAGATGGGGCAGGTGTAATGGGTGTAGGAAAGCTGGGAGCAAGCGTGATAGCTGTAGGAGAGATGGGGCAGGTGTGATGGGTGTAGGAGAGATGGGGCAGGTGTGATGGGTGTAGGCGAACTCCCGCGTCACCTCTGCCAGGTGTAGCTTTGCTCTGTATGAATCATGCTATAAAGCCTTGTGGGGAGCCACGCTGGTCTGCTCCCTGCAGGAGGTGCTGGGAGGAATGGGATCAGTGGGGTAGGTGCCTTCCTACCACCAAAACCAGCTCCTAGTTTTTCTCCTTTCTCTCCATGGAAACCAGTCCTGGCAGCAGCTCAGGACCTGGGGAACACAGTAGCCTGGCTTGGATCACTGGGTCAAACAGAGATTCTAACCCCTGAATCTATTTTACGAGTATAGATTTATGACGCTTTTATTGCAGTGCACACAGTGCGTGCTGCTCCCAGTGCCCAGGGTCAAGCCAGGGGCTAGCGCCAAGTGGCTGTGTAGCTCTGCTGTCCAAAGGGCCAGGAAGAACGAACCCAAGCGGATGGAGGCACCGCGGGCCCCAAGAGGGCAATGCTTATTAAGGTTGGCTTCATTTGGGTCTAGGGAAGGGGGCTTTCACCCAGGCCCCTTCAGATCTGGGCCCACCTGTCTGAGGCACTGGCGGAGGGATCGAGCCTGGCAAATCCGCTTTATAGCATGGGGATCCGCATCCACAGTTGTGCATGCAGAGAGCCGCGGCTCATTTTTGCAGATACAGATGTGGATACAAATTTGTATCCATGCAGGGCTCTATGGGGGGGCAGCCTGGATCCCTGTGGCAGTGGAAGATCCCAGCAGTCAGTAGGGTGGGAGAACTCTAGGGGGGAGAGTCTGGGGGCAGAGGAGGAGGAAGAAAATATTGGGGCACAGAGGAAGGACAAGGAAGGGGCCTGAGAACGGCGGGTGTGCCTAGGGCATGAGGAAGGGACAGTCGGTGAGTGGGGGGCTGCAGGAGTGGGGGGATATTTAGGGGGGTCCCCAGTGTTATCTGAATGCAGCCCAGCCCCACACTTGAAGGGGGGCCATGCAGGGATAGAGCAGAGCCAGCTGGGAGCTGAACAGCCCTTAGGACATGAAAGGTCAACGAGGAGGTCAACCCTCCCCACCCCATTTTGGCCAACCGACCTGGAGACTCAGTCGGCCAGTCGGCTGCAACCCATCCTCCCCCGGCCCAGCAGGATGTGGGGGCGCTGGTAGGGAAGTGGGAGCAGCTGCTTCCCTCAGTTCAGTTAGCCTGGAGGGCGGGAGGGACGGGGGGGGAATCGCTCTCCCAGGACTCGCTGCCCTCCGGCACCTCTAGTGGGTGGGAAGCATCCCTGGTGTGGCTCCCAGAACCGGCGGGCGAAGCCCCTGGTGCCACCTCCTGCTGAGAAAGAACCACCTTAAGGATCCGGTTCGACAGACTCCCCTACTCTCCCTTTGCCTTGCCAGGAGGCAGTTTTCATTCTAGCCAGGGACCGCTGTTGAAATCCGGCCAGATTTTCTACTGACCTTCTGTTCCTGCTGTTTCTTTTTCTTTTCTTTTTTTTTTTTCCTTTGGTGCTTTAAGACAGATTGTATTTCCCCCAGCCCTGTGTCCGATGGGGGGGCTGAAGCAACCCGGACAAGTACGACCCACTGGGGAGGAATCCTCTCGCCCCTTTCACCCGACGGAAATGTTCTTCGCCCCGGCTGAGCCGTACCCACAACAATAAATAATTTTATTTAAAAAAAAAATCAGAGGAAGATTCCAATATCCGGCCATCCCTCCCTGAGACAAGATTTCGTCGCCCTCTTGATCTCCCGGGGACCAGCGGCTTTTGGAGAAGTTAAAAAAGAAGCGGGGCTGGGGAGGGAAAAGAGAGTGCCCTCTCTCCTCCGGTGGGCGTCAGTTTTGGGCAAGCCCCCCAGGATGTACCCACAAGGACGGCACCCTGTAAGTACCATCCTGTGCTCCGGGCAGGCTGGGGAAAGCCAGGAGCTAGGCTGGATTTTGGGTTGGGAAGGGGGGCAGGGCAGTGCATTGGCGATGGGGTGGGGTAGCAGCAGCGTTGTGTCTGATCTCCCCCCGCTCTGCGCTCTAGACTCCGCTTCAGTCTGGGCAGCCCTTCAAGTTCTCGATTTTGGAAATCTGCGACCGGATTAAGGAAGAATTCCAGTTCCTGCAGGCTCAGTATCACAGGTGACTGACGGGGTGTATGGGGGGCAGGCAGGTCCCAGGGAAGAGACAGTCCTGGGGCAGGGGGCAGGTGAGGGTCACAGCCAGACAGGTGTCTAGGATCCCAGGTAAAAGGGGGGATTGAGGCAGTGGTGTCTAGGTTTACATGGGAGGCAGGGGCTGCTGGGGGGTGTTCTGTGGGTCACAGGTATGGCAGGAGTACGAGGCAGGGCTGGGCACACACTTGTCAGGGTGGGGGGGCTCTGAAGGGTTTTTGGGTCGCAGCTCAGGGAGAGGGACCGGGGTGGGATATGGGTAGAGCAGGTAGTTCACACAAGGAGCCAGAGGGATGTCAGGAGAGCACCAGAGCTGTGCCCAGGGTCCTAGGTAACAGGGGAAGCAGAAGCCAGGCCTGGCTGGACTCGGTGTTACAGGTGCCTAGCACGGAGGGGAGAGGAGCCGAGGGGAGTGGGGCTGGGCGGGCGACAGGCTGGGGGCTACATTTCTGTCCTGCCGAGGGAGCCAGGTGCCAGCACACTGAGCCGGTGGTGGGAGCCCATGGGGGGGGGGGTCATGCGTGGTACGGAGCGACTCCCACAGTAGGGGGACTGGGGGGGAGCTCTGCCCAGTGGCCCTGGGGGCAGAGGTGGAGCAGGCTGCCAAAGAAGGCGGTTCCCTTGCAGCCTGAAGCTGGAATGTGAGAAGCTGGCGAGTGAGAAGACGGAGATGCAGAGACATTATGTCATGGTAAGAGATCCGCCACCTGCCCCTGCGAACCCTTCACCTCACCTCTCTAGGGGCCTCTTGCCTAGTGACCATCCCGCTGGGTCAGCTAACAAGCCACTCAGCCTGGGAACTGGCCCCCAAGGGCCACCACTCCTGGCTGAATGCTGGAGCACTGACGTGCCTCTGGGTGCTCTCCCTGGGGCTGGGGGTGGGGAAGGGCATTGGTCAGGAAGGAGTTAATATCTATTCCTAGCAACGCTTCCTGCTGTCAAGTCTGCTGCTGCTTCCCTGGTGCGGTGAGATCCTGGGAATGATGCCATTTTTTAATTTGGCCTCGTCACTATTAACGTCCAGGTGGAGATGGGGGCCGTCAGAAGCCAAATCCCAACCCAAGCCCTGGGGTCATTTCAGAAAAGCCCCTTCCAAGATGGACTCAACCGGGGGGCTCTGGAAATGGAATCCCATAATTCCAACAAATGGAAGCCGCCTGCTGGATTCCTCCAAGCGAATGGGTCTGGTGGGATTAGGGCTGAGGTTGGAAAGGGGATAGGGACAAAGGACTGCCATGGTGAATTAAACCTGGCATCCCATTCTTGTTCAATATCTTGTCTCTGATGTTACCAGCTGCTTCAGAAGAAGGCTGGTATGCAGTGATGGGACAGGCTGCCTCCTGGGAAAACTTCCTCCTGACCTCAAAAGCTAGGGGTTGTGCATGCCCTGAAGCATAAGGGTTTATTTTCCTTCCAGAATACACATTGTTTTTTTAATTTTTACTGTAGTTCTGGCTTTACTTTCTTATGGGTATGATCCCCTTCCAAGTCCTACCAAGTTCTCGGCCTCTGTGACTTCTTGTGGTAAGGAGTTCTGCAGAATAAACCGAGCTTTCGTCTGGAGAAACCCAGCTGGTTCCTGGGACCAGCTTTGAAGTCACTGGGGTTGGTCACACTTTGAGCAGGGAGTTGAAGGAGGTGACCTCCTGAGGTCTCTTCCCACCCTAATCTTCTAGGAGTCTGTGAATTTGCCTCCTTTTGTTTCTTTGACTGCTCCTTCGCGTTGGTGTTATGACCCCAGGGCCAATCAAAGATCCCGAGCTACTTTCTTGAATCCCTAGGGCACCTTCTCCAGACACTCAGCAGCCAGTGCTGTGGCAGGCCCATCAGAATAGGCCTGGGTTAGAATGGGCTGCGGAGTCTGAACACCCCTCTTGGAACAATGCCCCAGGAGCTTGTCCCACGGCTGCCCAGAGAGAGACCCTCAGTCCCCAAGGCTGGTGAACCACTCCCCTGTCCCTGGTTTTGTCCTCCCTACTAAGCTGAATCCTGGTTGTGTGGCCCCTCCCACCTCTGGGGGGAGGGGCTTTTGTCCTGTGGGCTCCTCCCACCCTTTCAGAACTGGAGGAGGCCAGCGCCTCGCACTATTCCCTACAACCAGATAGAATTATGAGCTTGCCCCTCTGACAGGCAGAGTAAATCTGGGCCCGATCCTGAGGAAAGCGAAACCCATCTCTGCAATCAACTGCTGATGGAGTTACACCAGGGCCAGGTTGGCCAGGACGGGTGGAAGCCATGTAGAATAGCTACCAAGGCCGGCTGGTAACTAATTGGTTATCTAGTGGCAAATGGGGAGTCCTAACCGGTTGTGTTCTGGTTTGCTTTCAGTACTACGAAATGTCCTATGGGCTGAACATCGAAATGCACAAGCAGGTAAGTGAGGTGGGCTCTTGACCAGCTGGGAGGCAAGGATTTTGGAGGCAATGTGGGTACCAGCATCTCTGAAAACTCGTCCCAAGCCCAAGCCCAGTTAACTCTGACGCAGATTGTTCTTTGTCTTCATCTGAGGCTGGATCTGAACTCGGCACTTTCTAACACCTCTGGCTTAGAGCTGGGGCTGGGAGAAGTTACTTACCCCCACAGGGATGTAGCCTAGGGATTAAAATGGGGTTCACATGGGGTCCTCTGGTTTGCTCAGGGACTTGAATCCAATAGGCAGCCGGCTGAGGAGGCCAATTAAGGGTATCCCCAAGGGACTATTAGCCAGCCAGCCACACCCCCCTTTCAGTGTCCAGAGCATGGAGCCATTCACCGGTGGCCTGTGTGTAATTTGGAAGGGCTCGATTTTTATTGGTAAATGTCAGTAAATGTCAATTTCATTGGGCACACACACAAACCAGCGGAAATATTTCCATCGATGATGATCAAAATTTACAGATGGGTGAAGTAAAAAAAAAGAAATGTTGCCGGAGAACTTTTGGTTTCAGGCTATTTCCTGTGGGGACTTTGACATGTGTTGTTGACAGTTTGTGTTTTAACGGTTATAACGCTTCAACTTGCTGAATCTCAGCATCTACTGTCATTAAATAATAATTGTCTGCGGTCCCCCAGAATTTCCTGCAACTGTGAAAATTTAAAGAGGAGGAATTGTTATAACACCTACGTTTGTGTAACTGAAAACTGATGTTGGTAACAATTGAAGAAAAATGTTTTAAAATATACCAGAAAGTCATGTGCTGACATTATACCCCAAAAATTAAAAATTGAGTTCTACCAAGCCTACCTGTGCACCATGTCTACTTGGCAGACCCTCTGTGTTGCACTATGAATTATGCTTAGTACAGTAGCATGTTGAACCCTGCAAACACAGCGGAAGAGGCTGTCCTGGCCCTGAAATGTTTGCACTCTGCATAGATAAGGCGACCCTAGGAAAAGGATGGAGGACCTAACAGAGCAATCAATGTAATGGCTGCAAACAGAGCTTAGAGCCTGGATTTTTTTAGTTTAATAATGTCCGGGTGGTTTCGTGAGGAGGGGAGCAACTAAACTGAAAAGACAAGGAAGGGGAGGGCTGAGAACGAGAAGGGTGTGAAGGGCAGGTGTGGAACGAGGCTCAGACGTAGCCTGGACTCTGGTGGATGTCTGGCGGCTAGGTCTGTGCTGCTTCCTTTGGGTCTCAGCCTATCTAAGGGGGAGCTAACGATCAGATTTCTTAAGGTCCTTCGACATCAAAAGCTGCAGACCCATTAATATCAAGGTGTTTCTGAAAATCCCGCTTGGTGCCTATTTCCAACTTTAGGCACCAAAAGACCTTTAAAAATCTGGCCCTAAGTCCCCTATTTAGGCCACCACACAGTAGGCATAAGCCCTCTTACAGGGAGGGTTTATTTGGCACCTCGATGACACACAAAGCTGGGGCTGAACAGCGGGGAGCTAGAGGGAAGGCCTACAGGAGCGGAAATCAAATGGATCTTTTCTTTCCTCCCTTCCTAAACACGCTGGAGTGTTTTTCACCATCCCAGTCTCTTTTTGTTCCAGCTGTAATTTGCTTTCCTCTTCAGATTGATCAATCTAGTCATCGCAGGGCTTGCTGCCAGGGAAATTAGTTTGGAACGGTGCCTGACAAAGTGGCAAGTCGACTGCCATATTTCTCCAGCTGGCTCCGCTCTCCAAGTTTGCTCCTTTTGTTAGCAGGGTGGTGCAGGAGAGTCACTTTCATTCTCAGCTTCCTAATTTACTCCAAACGCTGATGGGATCCTGAGATCCAACGGGAGCCCCGGGAACTGAACAGGAACAAACCATATTTGTTTGGTTTACAAGGCCATGAAGACCCGGCGAGATGGAAAGGAGCGTTGCCAAGTTGTTAGAACAGAGGAGCCTGGGAACAAAGATGCCTGAGTTCTGTTCCCAATTCTGGGAATGCATATAAGCTAGCGTGGGGGTGGGTCTCTGAACTCCTGGGTTCTTCTCCTAGCTCTGTGTGTGTGTGTATGGAGCACACACTCCTGGGTTCTCATCTTTGCTGCAGGTGGAAGTACGATCTAGTGGTTAGAGCAGGAACTGGGAGTCAGCGCTAGAGGTGCCTATGAGGAGTGATGCTGCTTTTATTTTCTTTGGACTGCATTAACCCCTTTTGGTTTCTGGTGGCTGCATGCCAGATGCCCCTTTCCACCAGGCGTCAGGAGGGCAGGCGAGGGGGAGCTGCCTGCCACTGGCTGTGACTGGGAATGGCCAGGGGGTTGCGTTCTCCCCTGGGCTTTTTATTAGCGCTTGAGATCTCTCTGCACCTCGGTTGCAGAGCCCTAGAAATCTGAGATGGAAAAATAGAGCAGCCCAGCTCCTGTGTGTCCCCAGACGAGTGCCAAGGTAGATTTGCTGCGTGAGGCATGTGGTTTAAATGTTATCGAGCCCTGAGGCTCTTGCTGCTTCCCTTGGGAAATTGTTCCCTTGCAGGAGATGGTGTGGGAAGGGCACAAGGCTGGGGGGCAGGAGACTTGGGTTCTACCCAGTTTCCTTTTGCGACTGTCGGCAAGACACTGCCCCAGAAATGCCTCAGTTTCCCCCTTTGTAAAAGGGAGATGATTGTGGGCCCCCTCTGCGATGTGTCACCGAGAAGCCAGCAGAAGGGCTAAGTGCAGTGACGCATCTAAATAGACGCCAGTGCACAGATTAGATCTAGGCAGCCCCCTAACCCAGACAGTTTAGAGAGATTTCCTGGGTGGGGTGGGGCGGCAGATTTTAGATCCCTAGTTACAACCCCATCCCCCTGAAGCAGCCTGCCAGCAAGGGCTCAGGGAGGCAAGGGGAGGGTGGATGAACTCTCTTTACCTTATTTTGAACCCACTCAAATGCAGGGTGGGTTGGAAAGTTTGACTCCAGCTCTAACGCAATCGGTGTCACGTTCCACTTGGCAGAAACGGGAGCGGAAGGGAGAGAAACATCAGTCAGAGGAACCAGTCCTGTGTAGGGCGGCCCCTCTGCCCTGGCTGGGTGCCAGCCGAGTTTCCGGGCGCTCCAGAGTCGGCACTGAGCACAGCCTGCCCTTTGGCTAGGAGGAGATTTTCAGTTGGCTCAGCTGTGAAAGAACAGCCGGGTGTTGTGAGCCAGGATGTGGCGAAGGCGCTGGCCCGGGGCTCAGGGTTAAATCCTGCCCTGTAAGGCACTTGGTCTCTTTCTGTCTCTTTCCCATCTGTGCCATGGGAACCGCAAGGCTCCCTCCGCCGAGGGGTGGTGTGACCTGTGTGTCTGGGCAGCGGTGAGAGGCAGCCGTCGGCAAAGCCTCCAGGAGATGGTCAGGGTTGACTCCGGCTACTCGCCCAACCCCCTGGAAATGGGTTGGCCAAGCTACAGGAGGGTCCCCTGGCCCTCGCACCAATGGGCAAGAGGCACAGGCTGCAGCGTCCATGCCCGGCAGGATTGGTGCAGCCCGCGACAGCCAATGCCTGTAATCCCTGCCCTGCAACATCCTCACCAGTGCTCCCTAGAGACGCCACCCTGGTCTTTCCGCCCCGGGAGGCTGGGGTGGGAGCTGGGAGTTCAGCCCATGCCCAGCAACGCAGCGAAGCCCCCCACAGCTCCTGAGTTAAAGGGCCCCCGTTCCCCAAGCGGCGCCCGCCTGGCATCACTCAGCTGCCCTTTCTCCTTCCAGGCGGAGATAGTGAAGCGGCTGAGTGCCATCTGTGCCCAGATCACCCCTTCCTGACGCAGGAGGTAAGAGGGAGGCACCAGGCACCTTGGCTGGCCCAGGACTGAGCTGCGCTGGGGCAGGGGGGTGCCAGGCTGCCATAAATAGTTGTGCTGGCAAGACCGAGAGGGCCCCTGAAGGGCTGTTCCCACGGGAGTTTTCACTGGACTTACCTCCCCGGAGAGGGCAGCTCGGCGCGGGACCCAGCCCGCCGGGTCCCCCAGATCCTCAGTTGTCCCGGGACGCCCTGACCCAGCCTGTCTTCCTTTGCCAGCACCAGCAGCAGGTGCTGCAGGCCGTGGAGCGGGCCAAGCAGGTGACCATGGGGGAACTGAACAGCATCATTGGGGTGAGTAGCCCAGCGAGGGGGAGGGGCAGGGGGTTCTGTTCAGGGCCCAGTGGGGCAATTTGGAGCGGGGACGCCCGGCAGGGTAACCCCAGAGCAGACAGATGGTCCCTGGGACCTGGCCTGACACTGCAGCCCTGTGCGGAGCAAGCCCGACAGCCCTCCCCACACACGGACACCGACAATGGCCAAATTCCTGCTGACCGGGGAGCTGCTGCGGGCCCAGGGCAGGTCGCCAGGGAGCCTGATCACCCCCTCCCCGCTGCATCCCTGTTTGTGCTCTGCCCAGGATCTGTGGGCACCCAGGGTCTTGGGACCTGCTTGGGAGCTGGGTGATGGAAGGGGGCAGGGGTGAATCGGGGGAGGGGGAGGGTAATTCCTGGGAAGAGCGTCTCCTAGCAACACCCCACAGCCCTTGCTCTTTCTCCTCCAGCAGCAGCAGCTCCAGCACCTGTCCCACCACGTGCCTCCCATCCCGCTCACCCCACACCCCTCGGGCATGCAGCCGGCTGGCCTGGCCAGCATCAGCGGCACCTCCGGCCTCCTGGCCCTGTCCGGGGCCCTGGCCGCCCAGTCTCAGCTTGCCGCAAAGGAGGACAGGGGGGTCCCGGGTGCCGAGAATAACAGAGGTAAGGGACAGGCCTGGGGGGAGGGAGAAGGGGCAGTTAACCCTTCGAAGCCTGAAAGAGTGGGTGCTGCCCACGTGCTGGCACAGCATCCTTAGTGCCCGGGAGCTACCAACCAGCAGCTGGGCACGGGAGAGCGCATGACCCAGCCCCCTGCAAGGTGCTTCTCAGCTCGTATTCTGCTGACCCGGCTGCTGGCGTTGCTGTGGCTCGGGAAAGCTGCTTGGCTAAGGAGACCCCAGTTCCTCCATGTGGGAGCAGAGCCAGGCTGCTTAGGGGCAGGACAGGAGGGGAAATGATCGGTCCTTAAGGCAGCGCCAGGACTGAGACTCTGATGCTGCTATTTGGTACCACCCAGCAGCCTCCCACCCACGGGCCTTCAGCGAGGGCAGACGTTACCCTCTGCCCTTTTCCCGGGATGCACTGGCGTGTGGCTGCTGCTGTCTCCGGTCAGAGACCCGCCGAACACAGCGAGTGACCGAGAAAGCGAATTAAGTCTCTGGAAGCTCGCGAGGTTGATGCTGGTTTTGACGGAGGGAACAGCAGCATTGCAGTGTGAAAACCTGGACACCCGCGCGTGTGCAGGCGTGCCTGGTTGTGTCCGTGCACCCCGACACACGTGTCTTTCTCTGTGTGCCCCATGAGTGTGCTTGTGCGCACACACGAGTGTACATACACAGAGGCGTGCGTGGTGGGCTCCGCCAGGCAATCAGCAGAAGGGCTGCTGTTTCTTTGATGCTGTGCCCTGCACATCTCCCTGGAGAGTGTGCTGTGGGTTACCACCAGGGGCATTAGCTAGTAAAGAGCCTGTGAACCAAACTGCTCCTGACTTCTGGCTCTGAACTGCTGGGGGAAGATGCCATTAGCAGCCTTCTCTGTGTGACTGCAGCCACGTGGGGCCTGGGGGGGACACCACTGGCTAAAATCCAGCCCATTATCTCCTCCCACCAGCATGGCTGAGGGGCGGGAAAGCCAGCCTTTGCACCTCCCACACTTTCCGGGGGGGGGCTGACTGGCCCGGCATGGGCCCCTCCTTGTGGAAGGAGGGCAGGGTGTGAACCAGGCAGCGCTGGGATGGGGGCGTGTAGCAAACAGGGCCGGGGAAGGGAAGATTCCACAGAAACAGCTTCCTGTCTGAGCT
The DNA here is from genome assembly GCA_019425775.1 of Rafetus swinhoei. Taxonomy (NCBI): domain Eukaryota; kingdom Metazoa; phylum Chordata; order Testudines; family Trionychidae; genus Rafetus; species Rafetus swinhoei. Next base: position 15,908,808 of record JAFJHL010000483.1, on the reverse strand, counting down.
AGGTGGAAGTCAGGAAGGAGGGTGGCCCAGCTGTGCTGTGTGTGACATCCCCCCAGCTTCCCCCGTCCTGGGGCATCTCCCCTCTCCCTGCTGCAGCAGCTTCTGCGACCTCCTGTGCTGCACCCTCCGTCTTTCTCTGTCACTTGCTGTCGCTGGTTTTTGACCCTTCCAGCCTCAGCCCAGCGTGTTCTCTGTGTCCATTTGCCACTCGCTGCGTAGAAATTGCTTTGAAAGTGAACGAAAACCAGCCACCTCCTCCTACCATCCTCTCCCAGCCTCTCGCTTCTCTGGCTCTGGTCCTGTGTGTGCTTCCTCTCTCTGCCTACACAGGCGCTCAGTGCCCACCCCCTGCCCACTGCTGCCCGGTTGCCAGCTCACCCCAGGGTCTTGCCAGGCACTTTGGCTCCATGAGCATGCACGAAGAGGGTAACTCACCAGCTGCGCTGGCCCGGCTTGGTGACACACATGGCATAGGAGCCTTGGCAGACAGTGGCATGTTAGCCAAGGACCCTCTGTGTTGCTTTCAGATGAGGGTGCCCGTTGCCAAACGCACCAAAGGACCGATTCAATCATTTTTTGTTTCTTCATACGCAGGGGTTCTCAGGGGCGACTAGTCCATAAATAATGGCAAAAATGATGAAAGGGAAACTGACTTTTACAAATGATCCAATTTTGCTTTTAATAATGTCAGGTGACGTGAGTGGCACCAGCAATTGTGTGTGTGTATGGTGGGGGGCACGTGTGCATCCCTCCGCACATGTAAGTGTAGGCTTTTAATTTTGACAGTGTCTCTTTAAAGGTGCCCCCCCCACCTTCAAATAAACAGTTGGAAGAGGAGAAAAGCAGGTTTTATTCTTTCTTGCTTAACCCTTTGCAAACCAGAGAGAGAGGCTAATAACTCCATGCACTGCTTGGCCAGATGCAGGAGTCGTTCAGTGTCCTCTGAGGGCCAGTGTTATGTTGGATTATTTGGCTCCTTTCACCCTTAAAAATCTGTGCAACGCTACATACGTCCCAGGGGTAATCCTAGTATCTCAGGGGTGAATTATTCCAGAGCTGGTCCGATTAAATCCAAGCCCGCATTCTGAGACGCTAATCTCCCCCAGCCCTGTTCCTTTGTGCTGACCAGCGAGGCCTGGAGCGGTTAAATATGTTCAGATCCCCCGTCTCTTGATTTCCGTCTGCTTCATGCCTGAGCATCTGTTCTCCTGCCAGAGAAGATTGGGACTCTGCTGGGAGAGCCCATTTATCCTCTCCAAATGCTGATGCGATCATTACCAGCCAGCCTCCTTGGGGAGCAGCTCCCGTATCCGGCATGAGAACGAGCAACATCAGCGCTGCAGCGCGGGCCAAGGTGCAGGGGCTCACGCTGTCTCCCCAGAGAACGTTTGCTGTTCTTTTACATGGGCTGTCGCTGTTTACAGCATAAGCTGCCGCATCACAGCCCGCAGGCTTTGGGGCTCTCTGAATTCCCACTTGGGGCCAGTGGGCTAGACTCCGAGGGGGGTGTTACAGATACGCTGACTGTGGTTATATGGGGTGACTGGCCTGGGTCCTCCGTGCCTCTCCAGAATAACCTCTGAGACCAGAACAAAGCCCAGTGTGTGCAACAGCCTAGTTCTGTCCCCCAGTGATCTGAACCGTCCGTTTACTAGTGCAAGGAAACCAGCATGCCCCAGGAGCTGGGTGGCCAGGAATGGCTCTGTCCAGACCCTCCTGATTACGCTGGGGGCGCACACCCCAGATCAGACCTCTAACTGAACCTCTTTGTTCTCCCTTTGTGCTTTCCCAACCTGGGGCTAACTACGCACCTGTCTCTTCCTGCTGGACGGACCCCAGAGTGCACACCAAGCCGGGTAAGCCATGCGCTGGGGCCCGGACATGACTTGTCTGGGCTAGGGATGTTAAACATCGGTTAATTGAATAGGCGAGTAACCTCAAATTCGTATCGGTTAGTCGACTATTCTATAGTCCCTGGGGCCGGGGTCAGCAGCCAGTGTGCTCGGGCCCCACTTCCGAGGAGCCCCCTGCCACTCCGTGTTGCTGCCTCTGTATCTGAGGCAGCAGTGCGGGGTGCCAGGCAGGAGCTGGTTGGTGAGGGGAGCCGGTTTAAAAACCAGCTCCCCTCACGGACCAGCTGCCTGTCGTCGTGTGCTGCTACCTCTGGTAAAGGTCTGAGCTCCCAGACTCGGTGCAACCCAGAGCTGAGCCAGGCTGCCTGCCTGCCCAGCTCCTAATACACTTTAAATGCAGAACCGCAGCAGGGGTAGATCCCAGACTCGTTTCAAGCCAGGACTGAACCGAGCTGCTGGCCAGCCTGCTAAACAATTTGCTGGCAAGTGTGTGTGGGGGGAGGGAATGCATGTAGTCTATAGTATGAACCGATAAGCTTTTGCAGGGCCGGCCCACATTTTGGCACCTGAGGCGGGGAGCTCAAATGACGCCCCCAGGCCTCCTTTCCTCCTGCCTGCCTGTTATGTCTCTTGTGCCCTCCTTCCTCCAGCACAGCACCCCACCATCTCTGTGCATCTCTGTGCATCTAGAGCAGAGAGAATACATCTGCACCCACATCCGACACAATTTTCTACACTCTGGGTCCTAGTGGCGCCCCCCACCCCCAGTCTGGCACCTGAGGTGGCCGCCTCAGTCCACCTCATGGTAAGGCCAGCCCTGAGCTTTTACTTATCGGTGAATCGTTGAATCAACTCCACCATGACATCCCGTGTCTGGGCGAGGGTGGCAGAAAGGAAGGTGTTGGGCCTGCAATGGGTCGCGAGGGCTGGTGCTGAAAGGGCTGATGGTGTTGCTACAGGGCGGGCGTGTCTCATCAGGGCCGGCTTTAGGCCGATTTGCCCGATTCCCCCGAATCGGGCCCCGTGCCTAAGAGGGCCCTGCGCCCTAAAGCCGGAAGTGTGCCGGTGTGCCGGGCGCGCTGTGGGAGGGGGCGTCGGCCCCGGAGGAAGAGCGCCGGGGCTTCCCTGCGCGCAGGAGGGGTGAGTCGAGTGCAGGGGTTTCCCTGCGCCGCAGAAGGGGGAATCGGCTCCGGGGTTTGGCGGGAAGGTGGGACTGCCCTGTAGCTGGGGATTTAAAGGGGCTGTGACTCTTTTTTTGTGTGTGGGTGGGTTTTTTTTTTTTTTTGTTCAACAAAAAATCCTGGCTGCTGGGGCCCTGTCGAAAGTGTTCGAGTTGGGCCCCGCACTTCCTAAAGCCGGCCCTGTGTCTCATCCCTGCCCAGCCCACAGTGCTCAGCGATGTGAGGTCAGCGGGGCTGCATGCAGGCCGCGATGCTGGGCACAGCTGAGTTTGAGTCCCAGCTCTCGCCCTGACTCTGGGCAAAGAGGCCTCTGGCTTTGGCTGCCCAGCGGGTCACTGGCCAGCAGAGACTAGCCACAGTGCAGGGTACCCTGGCCGTGCTCACTGTACCAGACGGGGGGAGCAGGTTTGGTGCAGCTTTGCCCCTTGCAGGCCACCTGGGTTCGGGTGGGGGCTCCCTTTAAGGCCCCAAGCAGCAGAGAGAATGCAGGGCCAAAGGGTTGCTCCACTGGTGAGACAGGCTCCATCTTCTGGTGTCTCCAGTGTCCCGTCTCTCCAGGGAGAGCTGGGAGTGGCTGGCTCTCTCCTCCACACCCTGCATCAGCTCCCTCCGCCTGTGGTTGCACTGGGCTGCCCAGGAACCATTTGCTGTTCGACCTTTTCAAAGCAAATAGCCCCAAGATAAATTGCTGCTGCCCTTTGTGTGCCAGGCCAGGGCTGGCGTCGGAGCGGGGGCTTGGGAGTCGGGAAATTAAATATCGGTCAACTGAATAGTCGAGTAACCTCACAAGTTCTTATCGGTTAGTTGACCATTCTACAGTCCCCGAGGGGTGGGGCCGGCAGCCAGTGCGCTCCGGCCTCACTCCAGAGGAGCCCCCTGCTCCTCCACTGCTGTATCAGAGGCAGCAGCGCAGGGTGCCAGACAGGAGCTGGCCTGCAAGGGGAGCCAGTTTAAAAACCAGCTCCCCTCAGGGGACCCAGCGCGAGCTGCAACTGAGCCGGGCTGCCTGCCCACCCGTCTCCTAATACACTTTAAATGCAGAGCTGCAGCAGGGGTAGGTCCCAGACCCATCGCAAGCCAGGACTGAGCCAGGCTGCTGGCCAGCCTGCTAAAAAATGTACTTGCCGGGCCGGGGGGGAAGGGGAGGACTCAGTTAATCGACTCTACCATTACACCCCTACGTGGGAGGTTTAACGGCTGGGAGGGAACCAGTGGGAGCCAACGGGCTGTTTCTTCCTGGGGCGGGGGCTGGGTTTGCAGCGAAGATGGGCAGCCCCACTGGGGGCAGGTGTCAGTTGCCTTCGTTCCCTTGACTTCAGGGCAGCTGCCACTGCCGGCGCCTGCTGGGGAGCTGACTCCAGGGGAATTTCCACCCCTCAGGGGAGCAGCCCCCCATGGATTTCAGTGGAGCGAGGCTGATGGGCAGCAGCGGGAGATTGGGCCCCACTGACTTCAGAGGAGCTGTGTTGGCTTACACCATCCAGAGGGCCAGGTCATTGACACCAATGTAGCTACAGCTGTTTGCACCCTCTGAGGATCTGGCCCAGAACTGGCATTTGCACCAGTGAAGCCAAGACAATTGCCACATTCCCCAAAGTGCTTTGCTTTTCTCTCGCAGGGCTGGGGAGGCCCAGCCCGCTCGGTGCCTCAGTTTCCCCCAGCTGTCAGAGGAGGCCGGGGGTCCCCACAGGGCTGGAGGCTCAGTTGCCGCGGTCTCCAGAAGCAAAGGGCTAGGGAAGTGCCCAGGGTGACTCGTCCCCTCAGCGCACAGGCTCTGCACTGAGGTGCCTTTGGAAGAGCGGGGCCGGATGCCCGGGTTCTGAGCACTTAAAACTCAGCCTCTGGCTGGGAACGTCCACAGAGCAGCTTGGCCTTGGCGGACCATGGAGCCTGGACTTCCTTCTGCTCCTCTCTCCAGGGCTGGTGCTGGCTGGAAGGAGCTGGGGGCCACGTGGGAAGCTTGCTGGAGGGCAGCCCTGGTCACCGGCCTCGCTCAGAGCTGGCCTGATGGGGACTGAGCCTGCCTGGGCCTCACCCTCGCTTGTTGTGCCCTGTGCAGTGTGCAGCCCTTCGGCAGTCGCTGCCAGGGGGGGAGCAGACCAGCCCCAGCACCCTCCTTAGGCACAAAGGACTCACGCAGAGCCTCTGAGAGACTCACACTTCCCACCCCCCTTCGGGCTCAGACACTGCGAGCCTTCAATACACACACACACAGCACAAACACACACGCACTTGCGTCCTCATAGCCTTTCAACATGCGCACGCACCCTGAGAGCTTTTCCACACACACACACACACACATGCACAAACACACGTTGCCCAAGCAGGCATGACCGTACAATACACACAGTAATACACACGGGCGGGTGCCTGTAGGTTGCAGTGTGTCAGACAGGATGCCTGCAGTACACCCTTGTGTCCACTAAGGAGGGTTTCTGGGAATTGGGGAGAGCTGTGATATCCCCCACTGACAGCTTCATCCTACTTAAACGTTCTACCCAAAGCACACAAGATGCCTATTCACCCACCACTACAATGCAGCCACCTCTGGGGTGGAGTATGGCAGCTATTTAACAGCGCCCCGGCAGTGCTGTAGTGTGGCTCAGGGTGGAAAACAAAGGGGTAATGGATCCAGATGAAATTCGTGAGGAGCTTTAGGCGGAGTTGGGGGGGGGGCTGCTATGAGGAAACGGGGGCAGGGGGAATCAGCGCTCGAGTCTGGGTTGGGCCTGTACAGAATAAAGGGGCTCTTTGCAGGGGTAAAATCCCCCCGGCTTTGGCAGGCGTGCTCTGGTGGGAGAGCAGTTTAACAGCCGAGGTGCTCAGCCTGACTTGGCCAAGGTTGAGCACTGCTCCCAAAATAGCCTCTTCCGTCCTTTCAGAGACAGCATTTCCAGCTGACCCAGTGGGAATGTCCCCTCGGGGCCCCACGCTCCCTGGCAGGGCTGCCTGGAGGCAGCTCAGAGAGCCAGTCCCACCACCAGCCCGAAACCTGAGAGGACGCTTTGGAGGGCACAACCTCCTGGACCTTCCACCAATGGTCCCTCTAATCGTTTCCATCTGTGTGTGGAATAAATTTTGTTGTGTGCACTGAGGCATGTGTGAATATGCGCCACCACTAGAAACACAAACCTAGCTGTGGGTGCTCTGCTATCTGAACCGTGGCCACCTGAAATCCCAGAGACTTGGCAGTAACCTGCTGGTGGCAGCGGTGGGAGAGAAGGTGTGTTTGAAAAGACCCGGTTCAGGTGTGTTTCAGATTCATGCCACTCAGACATTCCTCCTGGACTAGGAGGAAAGGGAATGCTTCGGGGCGGAGGCAGCTTGCACTGACAGAGACTAGCCATGCCGTGGTATTACATTGTTTTGCGGTTCAGCCTTTCTGGTCTCCAGCGTGCGATGGAGGGAGGGTGCAGAAGGGTTAAAGATCTGGCTGTGCCCCTCCAGCTGGTGAGTCATTTGCATTGATCCACAGCGAAGGATGGTCTTGTAATCCTTGGGGGGATGGGAAAAGGCGTGGGCTGGACCAGTGATGTGCTAGGCAGGCAGGCGCCGCACAGGAAGTGCAGTGATTACGGCTGGATTGATCCACCAGGGATCGATTCCAGACTCTTAGAGGAAGGTGTAAGCTCTTTGGGGCACATACGAGCTGTGTTTGTACAGTGTCTTGCACAGTGGGGTTGTGGTCCGTGACTGAGGCTCTCGGGCATTACTGCAGTAGAAACACAATCAAAACCAAGTGGGGTGGGCTGCGGGAAAGTCTGCCTGGCCACAGCCGCAGATCAGCTTTTGGCCTGAAGCCGGAGGATTGATGGCCCTTTGTCATTTTCCTCTTGACACCTGAGGCCGCCCCTGCTCAGACAAGTGTGCAGTCCCTGGAAGCTAGTTGTGTCCTGCAGCAGGGCGTTCTGAGATTTAACCGTCTGAGGGGTGAAAAGGTCGTTGACTCTGGTCCACTCTGAGTAGGGGAGAGGGAGATCAGCTCTGAGCAAGTGTAAGGTCATGGGGAGGAGACGGGGGTGGGTGGGAAATGCTGAAAACACACAACTCATTGGGAGCTGCCAGTGCCCAACTCCCCAAGATGTCTCTGGAGGAGCCCCACAAAACCCAAGCACCCTAACACCAGGGCCCGCTTAGAAACCCGGGCATGCCAATATCCTCACGGCCTCTGAGCTGGGTGAGGTCGAATAGGATCCTGTCACAGCAGTGTCACTCCAGATTCGACACCCGTTCTCTGGGGATCAGAATCCGGCCAAAGCAGGTGTGTGGGGGTGGGAGGAGGAGGAGAAAGTTGATTATATTATCGTCAGAGGAAGCAGAAGCGACTGATGGCAGGGATAAAGGGATTTAAGGCACCCACGCAGGTTTAGTTACAATCAAATCGACACCAGCCTAGTGCCAATGGGACTGGGCTAGGGGAAGGGACGTGCTGGCTGCTCTTGATTTCTCCACGCTCCTTGTTCCAGCGGTGAAGGGGTTAAGGCCAAGTGCAGCGCAAACAGTAGACTGTGGATGGGGATTTTCCATTCCTGTCATGCCTCATTATCTCCCAAGGGGCGGAACTGCCTTCGAGTCCAGGGACTAAGGGAGGCCGGTGTTACTCAACTGTTGTTTTAATTTAGCCCCTACACAAACAGCTCTGTTAGGGCTGCTCTGCACAGAGCCAGCGCTTCCTCCGCTGGGGGCGGGCGGAGCAGGGGGTGGCTCTTCTGCCACCCCCCCTTTCCTTCTGGAAAATGTTTATTTAAATAGGTCATTTATGAGGCCCACCTGCTGCACAGATCTGTTTGCATGTGCTGGCTGGTATCTCTCCTTGAAGTGACCCCTCCCCCCCATCCAGATGCAGCGGCAGCCAGGCTGCGCCTGGCGTTGGAAAGGCTCACTGCGGCCTTGTTGGGCGGGGTGGGCTGTTCAGCCCTCTCTCTTCCGTCAGTGCAAGCGCAGAAACCTGCTGTGGAATTATTTACCGTGTCCGAAGAAATGACATGCCGGTGTCTGAACAGTGTTCATGCCCCGAGGTGGCTGGGCCCAGGAGAGCAGTTGGTTTTTTTTAAGGGGGTGGGTATGGGGGAGAGAAGGAATATTGTCATGGGCGTCCGGCCACTTCAGGATTGTTCTTGCCAATGTTCCCTCTACTGCGGTGTTTCCCAATTTTATTTGGCCACAGAACCCCTAGAGTTGCCTTTAAAAAAAAAGGCCCCTGCCGCATTTCGTTGAGCAAAAAAAAAAGCCCTCGCTATGGCTCTGTCTCTTTAACAGGGGGCAGGGGAGTGCCGGCTCTTCGTGGAACCCTTGCTTTCGCTTCGCGGATCCCAGGGTTCCCCGGAGCACTAATTGGGAAACACTGCTCTACTGGTTTCCATCCCTGTGCAGAATAAATTTTGTTATGTGCACCGAGGCACGTGCAGATGTGCGCACCACTAGTAGAAATATATGCTGCCAGCCATGGGTGCTCTGCTAATCAGCTGGGGAGCCTTTGACTCTCTGGTGGGTGGCTGCCCAGGCACGCAGCTTCCAGGGAACCATGGGAGCTAAGGGCAGAATGTGAAACTGACGAAGCTCAGATATTGGTGAACGCCTTTTCAAGGAGATCTCTGAGCCCTTGATAACCAGTCAGTGAATTCAGCCTCATGGTCTTTCTCCCCTTCCTTGGGAGGCAAGTAAAGATCATTGCCCTGATTGTGCAGATGGGGGAAACTGAGATGCAGAGAAGCAGTTTGCCTGAGTAAGTCTGGGACAGAAGCTGGGCTGGAACCTTGGAGTCCTGACTCCCCGTCCCTGCTGCTCTCTCCCCCTTGCAGTTGGTAGCAGAACTTGGGAGTCTGGACTCCCTGATCTACGTTTGACCCTTAGACAAAATCCTGCCTCCCTGAGCCAGGAGTAGGACCCAGGAGTCCTGTCTCCAAGTCCCTTTCCTGCTCTAACCTTGTAGGTTGCACTCTGCCCCAGGGACAGGACTAGAACCCAGCGTCCCGTCTCTGAGTACTCGCCACTTGGACCAGGAGGATAAAACCTGCCTCTCCCTTTTTACGTGTGGGGTGATTTTGTGCAGTGCCGGCTGGAGCGTTTGTGGGGGGCAGGCTCACAGGGGCTGAGGGCATGAGCTGGCCTCCCCTTTCCATCCTGCTGCCAAGGAGTGGGCAGGATGGGGCCAGTGACAAGCCACTTTCACCCCGACTGGCAGGGAGATCGGCTGAGCTGCGGAATCAAAAAGACCCTGGATCCCAAGTCTCTGCCGGCCTGTGAGCGGGGTTCAGATGCCGGGGTCCATCCTCCACCCGGAAAAGAGCTGGGCCACGCATGCTGCTGGCCAGCCACGAAGCTGCCAGCCGTGGGCTGAGCCCTGCTCCCCTTGGCCTGCCGGCAGGAAGCTGTGGGAAATGGCTTGGCGGCTGCTGGGACTCTCGCTGGGCATTAACTCGGTCTCCTCTTGATTTGCTGGAGCAGAGCATTTCCGCCTCCCCTCCCGAGAGCCTGCAGGACGAGGAGCGGCCAGGCGGCGTGGGGGTCAAGCGGAAACGGGAGGAGAAGGACCCGCCAGGACATTACGTGAGTGCGGTGCAAGGGACATGCCAAGAGAGGGGAAGGGGAGGGGCCTGCTCAGCCAGGCAGCCATCCCCAGACTCTCCCGGTCCGACTCACGGTTCAGTGGGTAGGGCACTGAGCTGGGCTTCTAAGGACCTGCGTTCTAGTTCTAGTCCTGGCCCTGCTGGGTGATCTTGGTGAGGAGCCGGACGCCTGACTGGAGGGAAGGCTGGAGAAGTTAATCAATCTGGAAGCATCTCTGGGCAGGGATGGGCCTTGCTCACAGGGCATCACTTGGCTTTCATGTCAATGAGCCAGATTCTCTGCTGGGGTGACCTGTCATTGTGCCAGTTTGCCTGGTGAGAGTCCGGCCCGCCGGTGGGAGTGCGTGTATCCCAAGAGAGAGCCCTGGGCTGGGGGAAGTCCCCGATGCTGTAACCACAATGGGTTTGCTGGGGCAGTCTTGGTGTGACAGAGACCCACCACACACACACAGGAACCTGGGGGAGCTCTAGTCCCTAATGGAGCCTTTGGAGGCAAATGGAGAAGAGCTTGGGCTTTGTCCAGAACAGAATCTCTACTCCAGCCACTCTCATTAGGGGGTCACATAGACAGGTAGCATTGCTCAGTGGTTAGTGCAATGGATTGGGACTTGGGAGACCAGCATTCTTTTCTGACCTGCTGGGCGACCTTGGTTAAGTCACATTGCCGCTCTGTGCCTCAGTTTCCCCTTTTACCCTTTCTCTGTCTGGTCTAGACTGATTGCAGCCTGACCATCTCTCAATAGCTGTATGTACAGCACCCAGCACTGTGGCGCCCCAGTCTCAGCTGAGAGCATTCGGCTCTGCTCTAACACTGCTAACGATTACACCCCTGCCCTGCCTGTGGCTGTTTTCAGTGTTGGCCGGAGGCTGTGGGATTTGTCTTCCAGACTCTGCAGGTGCAGTGGGGGAGAAAGCTGAGGGATGATGATGATTATAACAAAACCAAAGTTCCACCTACTCCGGTGCCGATGGGGGTAGGAAATAACGACTCTGAAGCGCTTTGTAACCAGAAGGGACTTTTCAGCCTTATGTACTAGCTTGAAAGTGCTGCAGAAAATATTTGGGAAACCGCCTTAAAAAAGAATTCCACAAGGAGACCTTAAATCCGAGGCACTTGTGGGTCTCTGCTCAGCTGACACAGACTTTGCTTTTGTGGGGTCTGATTCAAAGCCCCCTGAGTTTGGCAGGGAAACATTCCCCTCATTTCCATGGGCTTTGGGTCAGGGAGACATGCCAAGAGTGTGGCGAGATCATAAATACCCCTTGGGTTTCTCTAGTGGTTTCCATCTCTTAACATAAAACAAAGGACATCCGTCTCATCAGTCCCATTTTCCAGATGGGGAAACTGAGGCAGGCAGCGGTGACGTAACTGCCCAGTGGCAGAGCTAGGACTAGATCCCAGGTCTTCTGAGTCACACTCAAGTGCTTGAGCCACTAGGCAACACTGCCAAGATCTGGCCTGTGTCGGTGTTTTGCTGTTTTAATTGTTCCTTGCTCTGTTTCCCCCACTGGCAGGACAGCGACGGGGATAAGAGTGATTATAACCTAGTAGTGGATGAGGTGAGTGAGAAGCTTTTAATTAGATCTCCTAAGGCCTTGTCTAGACACGCAATGTATATTACGGTAGCGGTACTGTTACAGCTCCAATCCAGGAGGGATGCAGATATAAAAGTATAAAAGTATAAAAGTAACTGCTGCTCCGAAAGGGGAATGAACTCGAGTGGTGTACGGCCCCGCTCGCAGCTGTACCCATAGAACCATATCTGGGTACTGGTCTGAAATCTGTGTCTAGACCAGGCCTAACAAATGGCAACTGACGGTAACTCCTAGGCAGATTCACCACCTCTCACAGTCCAGAGAAGAGCCACAAGAATGATGAAAGGTCTAGAAGCCATAACCTTGAAGGGAAGACGGAACGAGTTGGGTTTGTTTAGTTTGGAAAAGAGACGACTGAGAGGGGACGTGAGAGCAGTTTTCAAGTACATCAAAGGGTGTTACAAGGAGGAGAGAGAAAAATTGTTCTCCTTGGCCTCTGAGGACAGGACAAGAAGCAATGGGCTTAAACTGCAGCAGGAGAGGTTTAGGTTGGATGAGGAAAAACTTCTTACCTGTCAGGGCAGTTAAACCCTGGAATAAATCGCCTAGGGGAGGTTGTGGAATCTCCATCATTTGAGATATTTAAGAGCAGGTTGGACAGACACCTGTCAGGGATGATCTAGATCAGTGTTTCTTAAACTGTGTTCCCTGGCACACCGGTGTGCCGCGGAGAACAACAGAGTTCAAAATGGCCACAACTTTTTTTCCCCCCTCAATAACTTTCCCCCCACCTTTTTTTTTTTTTTTTGCTCAATAACTTTTCCCCAGCCTCTTTTCTTTTTTTGCTCAACAAAAAGTCCTTGGTGTGCCTCATAAAAACAATTATTGTTTGGTATTCCTCCGTCTTAAAAAAGTTTAAGAAACACTGATCTAGATGGTGCTGTGAGGGCAGGAGACTGGACTTGATGACCTCTCGAGGTCCCTTCCAGTTCTAGTGTTCTAGGACTCTACGATCACAAGTCTTGTGATATTTGGTCGTGTCCGAGAAGCCCCCATTCTGGAAATCACGTGAATGCATCAGAATCAAGTTTTCTTTAAAAACAAACAAGCCCTAAGTTTCCAGCCTTCCTGACTGTGGGGAGAAGCTGGGACATGAGACCTCGGAAAGGCAAAGAGAAAGAACCCCAAAGTTGTTATTTAAAAAAAAAAATCTCACTGGTCAGGGCCATGACTTTCTGGGCACGTGAGGTCGGCAACCTGGAGGTGTCTGACCCTGGAGAGACCACTGATTTGCAAACAGTCGTTTTGTCTGCCTGGTTGATTATATTGTAGCCAATCAGCAGGCGTTCTCCACTTCTTCCCAGCCAATTGCATTAAGAGAGAGAAAGAGACTGAATGTGGCTTTGCAAATTCCCTGGGCATTGAAAAGAGGAGCCAATTTTCTCCTGAACTAGTGTCCCTCTGCAAAAGCAGGGCTGGATTCTGCTCCCCCACCTGCGTAGCTCTGAAGCTTGGGCTCAGACCGGCAGGCAGAGAGCCGACTGCTGCTGGCCCTGCTGGCTTTCTGCTCTGGGCGCCGGTTCCCTCCTCTCTGAAAGCTCTGTCTCCTTTTCCCGCTGCAGGACCCGCCATCTGAGCCCAGCAGCCCTGCCCATGCACCCAGCGCCAAACTCCCACCTGCCCGCAGGGACATGCCAGAAAGCCCAGCCTCCCTGGCCTCCAGCCGGAGCACCACACCCCTCAAAGGGAAGGACCAGAGCCTGGTAAGGTGATGGGCTGCAAGCTGCAGAGGCTGTGGGGTAGGGGTGTTGACCCCCAGTCTCGCAGGGGGCACTGCCCCCGGTGTCTCTCCTTGCTGCAGCATGTGGGGTGGGGAGGGGAGCCCTGAGCGCCTGGCCAATGGGTCTGCGATTGGCATGTTGCAGGCGAGATGCCCGGGAGGTCCCCCGGCTGGAACTCTGGGTCAGGGAAGGAGATGCTGCCCCCCACAATCCCCTGTCCTGCTCCTTTCCCCATGACAGGCAATTGCTTGGGCATCACCCCAAGTGCTGGGCTAAGCCCCACTGGTCCTTAACCCCTCAAGCCCTTCGTGAGTGGCCATCCTGTTACTCCCTGCCCCCCACGTCCCCAGCCTCCCCTTGTCCCTGGCCCTGCCAGCCACCAGGAAAGGACCCTGCCCCCTCCAGAGTGGAAGAATTGCATTTCCCCCAGCGCCCCCTGTCCTGCTGCCCCCCACACCCCCATGCTGGTTCCCTGCCCAGGGGGCCATGGACTGGCAATGGGGTAAGCAGGGTGTGGGGGGGCACAAGGGGCACGCGCCCCCAAACGGTGTGGGCAGGAGAGTGCAAGGCCAGAGTCTCTGGGCATCTGGGGGACCAGCAGGGTGGGAGTCTAGCACAGCAGAAGGGGTCAGCCCCACACACACACACTCACCGGCAGCGGCGGGGGCAGTGGAGCAACGCTGCCCCCCCCCTCGTGCTGGTCTCCCAGCGTGTCACTCGGGGAGGGGGTGGGACTGCCCCCCCCATCACCAGCTGGGTCCCTGTTGCTCTGCTTCCCCCCACCCCTCTCATCTCCCAGGCTGCATTGCTCAGGGAAGGGGGCTGGGGAATGAGGCGGGGCCAGGGCGGAGAGGGGTTGTCCTGGCCCTTCCCTGGGCTGGGGGGCAGTTACATGGCCAGTGGCCCCCTCTCCCCAGTAGCTCCTGGTCGTTAGAGGGATCAAGTCAGGGGACTGGCCAGGTAGAGAGATGGGGGGGGGGGCACTACAGACGCTGGGTTTCTCCTCCTGACAGTCCCTTCCTGCCCATGCTGCCAGGGTCCTTCCCTCCTTCTCCAGCCCTGAGCGCCTGCCAGAAGCCTAGGAACCAGTCCCCAAAGGGTTAACCCTGCAAGCCACAACACACTGCAGTCTACCGGTCAGCATGGCCCCTGGAGGGCCTCCCCGCTCTCAGGGTTAAGGGCGGGGGCGAGAGGGAAGGCTTTGGGCTGCAGGCAGTGTGGGGGCTTTGCTGCCTAGTGGTTGGAGCGGGAGGGGTCTAGGAGCCAGGACACGCGGGTTCTGTTCCTTGCTCTTTACTGACTCGCTGCACCTCCTTGGGCCAGCCAGTTCCCCGCCCCGGGTCTTGCCTCAGCCCCTCCGTACCGCGTGTCTAACGCCTTGGGGGAGCACGAGCAGGCCCTAATCAATGAGTGTGTGTCCAGTGCTTGGAGATCCTCGGCGCCCTAGTTAATTTGTGAATTCCGAAGCCCTGCTATCGCTGGCGGGTCCCCCGCGCGGCCTGGCAGGCGGCGAGTGCCGGTCACGGCGCTGGTCACTGGAGCCCAGCTCTGCGGGTATTTTCCATTCGGCTGCCTGCAGAATTCCCCTGGGCTGCGCCGCGTGCTGTGCAATCCATCGATTGGCCCCGCAGCCGCCTGCTTCTCAGATTGAAACATCAGCAGGCGAGCAGCCTGGGGAGCGAGGCTATTGATTGCACTGTCAGTCCCAGCCCAGCCACCACGGGGAGGAGCGAGAGGATCCAGCAGGAGCAATCTGCCGGCTGCAGGGGTTCGGGAGCCTTGTGAGCGCTGCTGGCGCTTGCTGGCCTTTCTCTGGGACAGTCTGATTGGAGCAGGCAAACGGCCCTACGTGGTGTGAGCTTTGCAGTCCCCACTTGGATTTCCACCCGAGGAGGGCAGAACCGGGATCGTGCAGCGGCCCCGCCGGCAGGGCGGGGTGGCTGGGAGAAGGGCCCCATCCTGCAAAGAGCTGGTGCGCGCAGCCCAGGGGTGGGGGCTGCCTGCAGACTCTCTGTGCGGGTATTACATGGAGGGGGGGGTTCTCTTTGGGAGTCAAAACTCTGGTGGTGGGTGTCCCAGCTCCGGGCAGGAGGGGGGTCCAGTCCCAGGGGTGGCCGCTGTGCGAGGGGCTGGGAGCCGGGACTCGTAGGTTCTGTACCAAGCCCAGCCACAGAATCTCTTTGTGAACTTGGGCGAATTTCGCTGCCGCGCTGTACCTGTTTCCCCCACTGGGGTCGGGGGGAGGTTTCATGGAAGCCAAGGTCGCGTTTGGGGGTTTTTGGCTAGCAGGCCCCAAAGCAGGGCACCGTGAAAAATGCCTCCCTCTCTCCTTTCCACTGTAGAACGATGTCTCCGCCAACACGCCCACCTCCAAGTCCTCCAGCTCCTCTCCACCACGGGACTCCGTAACGCCCGGCCCCAGCTCGGCCTCCCAACTCCGGCAACTTTCCTCCAAGCTGCCTGCTACCGACACCATCAGTGAGTCTCTCTGAGGCTTCTGTGTCCTTCTGAGACATTGCCTGGCCTCATCACATAGCACGTGTGTGCGTGCAGGGCTGGGGTGGTGTTCTGTACACATCAGCTGATGCAGTCACCCATGTACAGGGCTCTGGATTTCCACCTGTATCACAGCCAATTTTATGAAAGTGATTCTGCTGTGGAATACAGTGTGTCAGTCACTTACACTGACAGGCACAATGCATCGAGGTACTGTGGCATGCAAGGCCCTCCTTGCTTCTCAGGTCTGGGTCCATCATATGGTTTGTGTCAACTGGTGGGACTCACTGCTGCAGGAATTCAGAGCCACAAAAATTGAATCTGTATTTTGGAAAGGGCTCCACATTGTTTTCTGACTAATCATATTTCTGGTTCTGCATGTGAAAACAAGGCTGATCAAAGCACATTGGCTGGTGGGCTCAGGAAAGAGCTGGCCAGGGAAGGTTGTCTTTTGGGTACGGCTCTGCCACAGACTCCTTGCGTGGCCTGGACCAAATCATTTAGGCCCAGATCTTCAAAGGCACCTAACTCAAATGGTCTCAAGTGTTTAAATACCTTTGAGTATCTGGGCCTTAATCTCCCTGTGCCAGCTGTGAAAAAGAGATTTCAGGCATTTCATCTCATGTGTCTGCGAAGTGCCTAGTTACAAAGGGCCCCTGGGGTTGGGGCCGGTGGGACCCTGGTATAATGATACAATTATTTGATCCTAATTTATTTGCCTCCTCACCCAAGGCGAATGTTGCACGGCAGTTCAGGTGCCTGTCGGGGGGCCCAGGGGGCCGCCTCTCCTTCTGGCACATCAGATCCTAACCCCTCCCAGAGACCAGGGTGCTGTGAGCTGGCACCGGATTTCTCTCTGGGGTTGTGTGCATGTGGCCCCTAAGGCTGTGTCCACAGCAGTGGGGAGCAGCCTGTGGCCGCGTGTGGCCCATCAGGTTCTACATGTGGCCCGCGAGATGTTTTGTTGCCGTGGCCCACGTGCCACTTTCCACGGGCTTCTGTCTGCGTAGCTTGTCCCTACCAGTGCGACTAAAGGGACACACACAGAAAGCCCGGGCCCGGGAAGCGAGGTGCAGGCTGACTGCACCCAGCGCTGACCGTGAGAGCCGGGCACTCCCTCTGCAGCCAATCACAGCGCTGCTCTGGGGCAATCCGCACACCCTGCAAACTCCTGGTACACACGGGCAGAGAGCAAAACAGCCCTGGCCCGGGAGACAGGCTTGGTTCTGACCATCGGCAGCCCCTGCAATGCAGGAGGCCACTCGTGCTCCCTCACTAGCCTGAGCTGCCCAGCGCTGCGGCTCCAAGGCGTTAGATGCCCAGGGGCTAGTTTTCAAAGTGGGATCTGAGCAAGGGATGGAGAACTGGCGCCCTGGTCTGCACTGCCCAATGACATCGGCAGAAGGACGGGGGCTGGACGTGGATCTCGATAAGCCAGTGGGACCCCGAGAGGAGAAATCTCCTGGGCTCAGCTTGGAACTCGCTTGCTTAATTCCATCGGAGCCCGGTTTAGAGGGATTTCAGAGCCTCGCCATCCAGGGCAGGAAAGGCAGCGTGGCTCAGGGCCACTGGCCTGGCACTCACAAGACCTAGCTGCTATTCTTGGCTCTGCCACTGATCCACTGGGTGACCTTGGGCACATCCTGCCACCAGTCCGTGCCTCGGTTTCCCCTCCTCCCCTTTGTTCACCTTGCCTGCGACCTTTGAGGCTGCAGCTGTCTCTCATTGTGTGTCTGTACAGCCCGTAGCATAGCAGGGCCCTGACCTCAACCAGGTGCCTCAGTTCATGGTGACGCTGTAGTACCACACACAAGCTCTTGACTCACAGAGCTGGCTCTCTGTGCTCCCAGGCTCAGTCCCAGCTGCCCATGGCCCACACTGGGGCAAGGCGCTACCAGGCTGCGGGTGACAAGCACCCAAGCGTGCTGCTCACGGCTGCCTCTTTTCTCCTGCCCCGCAGCTCTGCGCAGCCCCCTGAGCGTGCCCAGCACCTACCCGGCCTCCTTCGGGATGGTGCCTCACGCCACCCTCAATGGGGAGCTCGCCGCGCCCAGCACGTACGTGAGCATCCACCTCTCGCCGCAAGTCAGCGGGACGGTGATGTACGGACGGTCCCCTCTGGTGAGTCGCGCCGGTGCCAGCGCAGCCCCAGCCAATGCCTCCAGCGGGGGGAACTCTCTGGGTGCAGGGCATGGGCCAGTCAGCTACCATGGGGCACCTCTCCAGTGGGAGCTGGGGGACCCATGGCCCTGTGTCTCTCCCCGGTGGAAGGGGGCTGGGCGGAGCGCTTTGCAGCCAAGTCCTGCTCCTGGCCCAGCTCTGCAGCCCTCATCAGCGGAGCAGAAATTGGCCCTTGGGAGGGATCCTGGTGTCAGCTGTGCCTCCCCGCCCTGTGATGTTCCTGCAGGAAACAGGCCGCAGAGAGGGCATCCTCACCCAGCCTTAGTGCAGGGGGGGTCCTACGGCCCCCCTCCCCGCCACGCCACTTTGTGGACTGTGCTCCCTTGGCTTTTGCAGGTGGCTTTTGAATCCCACCCGCACCTGAGGGCTTCCACCGTCTCCTCCTCTCTGCCGGCCATCCCCGGCGGGAAACCGTAAGTGCAGACACCTCTGGGCAAGGGCGGGGGTGGTGGAATCGGTGAGGGGAGGTGGCGGGATGCGGCGTGTCCAAGCTCCCACTGGCCTATGGCATAGTTCAGCCCAGGAGCTCCTGCAGCGGCACCAAACAGGCCACGGCCACGCTGCTGCTCCGGGGAAGGCTGGCCCAGTAGTCGGCACCGTGGTGCGACTCCGTATCCCTGCCGTCGATTGCCTGCTGTGCCCCCAACTCCCTGGCTGAGTCGCTGCCTCGCTCTCGGACTCAGTTTCCCCAGTGGGATGCTGAGGTTTACAGGCCTGCCCTCCCTCCTGGACCAATATACTACAGCTGGCAGATGCTTAGCTACTACGACAGTAAGGGGGCTGGGTACGTACCTGCCTGGAGCGGCCCCTCCGCTTCCAGCCTCCCCTGGCAGGGGAAACCCTAAGCACAGCCAGCTGGAAATTACAGGACAGAAGGGGCTGAGAGCTGCCCAGACACGGAGCGTAATGCCCAGGAGGGCTGCGTGTCTTTAAGCCCTGCCAGCACTTACCCGCCTCTCCTGCGCCTCCAGCGCCTACTCCTTCCACGTGAGCGCCGATGGGCAGATGCAGCCGGTCCCCTTCCCGCCCGACGCCCTCATCGGCACCGGCATCCCCCGGCACGCCCGCCAGCTGCACACCCTGACCCACGGCGAGGTGGTCTGCGCCGTCACCATCAGCAGCTCCACGCAGCACGTCTACACGGGGGGCAAGGGCTGCGTGAAGGTGTGGGACGTGGGGCAGTCTGGGGCCAAGACTCCTGTGGCACAGCTGGACTGCCTGGTAAGGGGGGGGGCTGGCGTGCGGGCAGCGAGCAGCAGAAATGGGTCAGGGCTTCGTCCTTAGCCAGGCAGGGGCGCTGAGGGATGCAGGGAGGAGGCTGCTTCTGTTGGACCCAGCATGCTTCCTTGCTGCCCTTGAGGACCAGGTCCCTAGCGGGGCAGTCGCCATGGCTGCGGGGACGCCAGCCGAGGATTTGGCCCTGTAGCCAAAGTGCCAAAGGCAGGTGCTAGTCACTGGAGATTGTCAGTGTAGTGAGACACCTTCCCAAGGTCCCTGCTGTGGGTCCTAGGCTTGGCCTTGCACCCACCGAGGGCTGAGTCCTGTGTGGGTCCCGCTTTGCTCCCCCAGGAGCATGTGTGCAAAGCCCACCCTTCATGTCCCCTGCCTCAGTTTCCCCACCGAGCCAGCAAAGGAGCCTTGCCCATGTAGTGGTGTGAAAGGGCGGAGCGGCGCTGCGTGCGTGGCTGCGTCCTCAACGCGCCGGGAGCAGCGGGGCCTGGCATGGCTCCACCACTAGAAAACCCTCGTCACAAGCAAAAGCCATTAATAATTGAGCTACCCCGGGGCCCTGCTCATTAGCACGCCAGCGACGCCGGCGCGCCTGCCCTGCCTGGAAGGTGCTGCGCAGCGGCGGAGCGTGGTGTGACGGCTCGTCCCTGCAGCACTTGGGGGTGTCCCTGAGCATGGGGGGGGGGGCCACTCGCTCGCCTCCCTCTCTGACCACCAAGGCTCCAGCTTTTGTCCCTCATCGCCCCCATGCTGGGGGCTTTTCCTCTTTCAATGCCCCCGGGCAATGCTGTGATGGCCCCACGTCCCTTGGGAAGAGCAGGGGGCATGTGCCAGGCTGCCAGCTGGCAGGGGCAGGAGGCGGAGCCGCCCGGAGCCCAGGGGTTGCTTTGCTTTGGACGCTTGGGCAGCTGCGTTCAGGCCCAACCAAGCGCAGAACCGCCCTGGTGTTTGGGCTCCTGATGCCCTGTGAGGAGCTGAACCGAGCCACAGGCGGGGGAGGGGAGTGTGGCGTGTGGCGGAAGCCGTTGGCCTAAACCAGCTGTGCAGGAAATGCCCAGTCCGGCGTGATTCCTTACGCCCTGGGTGGCCATGCCAGTGCCCAAGCGCGGCAGGGCTGGGACTGCAGCAGCGACAGCCTGCGGGCTGGTTCCACACAGCCAGGCCGGCTGCTGCAGTGCCGGGCGCGTTGCAGGAAGGGTGGGCAGGCTTTGCTGGCCGTGGTGTGTGCCGCACTGCGCGAGCCTGCCGACGGTGTGCTCTGTCCCTCCCATGCCACAGCGTAATGGAGGGTAAAACAGGCCGGTCTCCATCACGGGGCGCTGACAGCCTCGGTCATGAGGAACAATGAATGGGCTTCTGTAAGGCGTTGGCCGGGGGCTACAGGAGATTGGGGTTAGTTCCTGGCTCTGCCACAGACTCTCTGTGTGGCCTCAGGTGAGTCATTTAATTGTCCTGCCCCATGGGCTTGACACAGCCCAGACCCCCAGGCTGCTTTGCCAAGGGCTGTAGCCCCTTGGCAGTGGGCAGGACATGGGTCAGCGTAGGGGGTGGAAGCAGAGGTGGGGACCTGGGACTGCTTTGGAGTAAGGTAGAAATTGCTTCAGGGCCTGCAACACTTTAGAGCCCAGCTGCTGAGCCCTGCAGGGTGAATTCCACGACCCTCCACTGAGGCCTGGCCCAGGCGTCTCCTCCCAGGACAGGTGGCACTGAGCAGGCACAGCCTGCAACTGGCACCTGGGGGGCTGAGCCAAAGCCTGCTGACTTTGGGGGAGACGTCCCCCTGAGCCTTGAGGGGCACTAGCTCATGGACACCCCCCCCCCACACACACACACACTCTGCAGTGACGGGCTTCATGGGTGCTGCTCCCGCTCCATCCCCAGAACCGCGACAACTACATCCGGTCCTGCAAGCTCCTCCCGGACGGGCGCAGCCTCATCGTGGGGGGCGAGGCCAGCACCTTGTCCATCTGGGACCTGGCCGCGCCCACCCCCCGCATCAAGGCGGAGCTGACCTCCTCGGCGCCCGCCTGCTACGCCCTGGCCATCAGCCCCGACGCCAAGGTCTGCTTCTCCTGCTGCTGCAGCGATGGCAACATCGTGGTGTGGGACCTGCAGAACCAGACCATGGTCAGGTGAGCCCTCCTCCCCCGCACCTCCGTACAGCCCCCCCACCGGGCCAAGTGGGTGAGCCCTGGCGCTTGCTGCTGGCTGGTGCTGCTCACACTTAGGGGTGAATGGGCTGCGGGTGTGGGACCTGCAGAACCAGACTCTGGTCAGGTGAGCGCCAGGGCATCCCTTCCCAGGATGCATTGTGGCGCTGCTGGAGCGGGGAGGTGCTGCCTTGTCCCTGGCCACAGGCCCCTAAGCTGCAGCAGGCGACTGCGCCTGACGGCCCCTCTCTCCCCTCCAGGCAGTTCCAGGGCCACACGGACGGCGCCAGCTGCATCGATATCTCCAACTACGGCACCAAGCTGTGGACGGGGGGGCTGGATAACACGGTGCGATGCTGGGACCTGCGGGAGGGGCGCCAGCTGCAGCAACACGACTTCAGCTCCCAGGTGGGTGGGCCATGGCAGCGTTCCCTCCAATGCCTTTCATCCATGTGCGGAATACATTTTGTTGTGTACTCTGATGTGCACGGCGCAGCTTACGGGGAACATTGGCCATGGGGCACCACAGGGCCGGAGCAGGTGGGGGAGGCCACTGTGCTGCGCTCTCCCCTCCCTCGGAGGGCCAGCCTGGCAGTGACCCGTTTCCTGGTGCCTGATTCTGCCTTCTCCCCAGATCTTCTCGCTGGGTTATTGCCCCTCGGGGGAGTGGCTCGCTGTGGGCATGGAGAGCAGCAACGTGGAGATCCTGCACGTGGCCAAGCCGGAGAAGTACCAGCTCCACCTGCATGAGAGCTGCGTCCTCTCCCTCAAATTCGCCTCCTGCGGTAGGAGTGCAAGCGGAGATACGCGCTCAGGCCGGCCCAAGGGTTGCACAGCCTTGTGGGTAGGGCAGTGGCTGAGACTCAGGAATAAGCTTCTGTTCCGGGCTCTGCCACTGGCCTACTGGGTGACCTTGGGGCTGGGCCTCGCTCTGTGCCTCAATTTCCCCTCCCCCCTTTGGGTCCCTAGCTCCTTGGGGAAGGAGCAGTTTCACTTCCTGTCTGTGCCGCCCTGGCACGATGGGGACCAGGCGTTGGCTGTGGGCTGGAGTGCTAATGCCACCCCAGTCTCATGTCAGCCTGACGGCAGAGCTCCGGGAGGGGGGCCAGTGTTGGGCTCAGTGACCATCTGCAGGACGCAGAGAGGAGCTGGGCAGGGCATGGAGGGCTGCATGGGCAGGACTGGCCTCCATGCTCACCGTCAGGCGGGGACTTGATCCTGCCCGTGCTGTGCGTTAGATGCCCCCGGTGAAGTGCCCCTTTGCTGGCTCTCGCCCACGCGTGCCACAGCTCTGCTGACCTGACTCTCCCGCCGCAGGTAAATGGTTCGTGAGCACAGGGAAGGACAACCTGCTGAACGCCTGGAGGACGCCCTACGGCGCCAGCATCTTCCAGGTGGGGAAGGGCACTCTGCTGGGAGGTTCAGGGTAAACCGGCCAGGCTGGGGGTCAGAGCAACTGCCCAGTCCGTCTGGGGCTGCCCCATAGCCAGAATGGACCCTAGTGACCATCTGGGCCAGCAGTTCACAAGCAGACCCTAGTGACCAGAGGGCTGGCTGAGACTTGCTGGGGACCAGGGCTGAAGCCAAGCAGGACCCCACTGGCCAGAGCCAAAGCCCTCAGGTTCCAGCCCTCAGGCTTTGGCTTTACTCTCCCAACCCCAGCTGGGCAGTGGGGCTGGGGCCGGCTCACCCTGTGGCCCCCCCCTCGTGGGGCGGTGCAGCAGCTTGTTGTCAGAAGGGGCTCGCAGTGCGATGAAATGCTCTAGGCCCATGTGGCTCTTTGGTCGGTTGAGTGTGACTAGTTTGCTAGAGCAGGAGCCACTATCGTGGTTCCTGCTTCTGGACCCCCACAGCTCCAGTTCGACCTCCCGCACAGCGCATGCCCCCGGCGCCTCCTGAATTAATTCCTCCTTAACCCGGAGTGCCAGGTCACTCAGTGGGCGGCTTTCCCTTGGGTTTACGGGCCTTTGGCTCCTAGCGGCCCCAGCCAGCGATCAGCGCGTGCCGAAGGGTTGGGCTCTGCATTTAACTTGTCTCCTTTGCGGTACAAGTCTGTCTGGCCCTGCTCTCCCCCCCTTGTTATCCGCCATGGGGGCAGGGTCCTTCTCCTAACCGCCCCTCCCCCTCTCAGTCCAAAGAGTCCTCTTCGGTGCTCAGCTGCGACATCTCGCTCAACGACAAGTTCATTGTCACGGGCTCGGGCGACAAGAAGGCCACGGTCTATGAAGTGGTGTACTGAAGCGTGTGCGTGGGGGGGCGCCCCCTCCGCGAAGGCTGGCACGCTGGCGTGGAGCAGCCAGGACCGAGCTGTGCCTTGCCCGCCACCCCACCCTCCCCCCCTCACGGGGCAGCCTTGCCAACCACAGCTGAGGCCTGCGAACTCGCCGCACCCCAGGAGCTGGCCCCGCCCCAGCACGGCAGCTGCAGGGCAGCCCAAGCACCTCCTGCTGTTGTTCCCGGCTCGGCGTTGGGTCCCCTCGCACCGTCTGCAAGGGGCAGGGCTATGCTGCCCCTGCAAACAGCCAGGGCCTGGACATCTCCCAGCCGGGGTGGAAGGGTTGCTCTTCATGGGAAACAAGATGGCTCGCTTCCATTCTGCATCTTCCATGGGCGCAGATGCGGGTGGGGGGGGCGTAAAGCCTCTGACCAGCTCGGCGTTGGATGGAGAGACAGGGACTGATCTGACCTCCTAGCACCGGCTGGATCCCAGGGCAAAGAGGGACGGTGGCACGGGGCAGGTGATGCCGTGGTCACGCAGTGGCCTGGCCCTGCTCCCACGTGAGTGCTACTGAGTTAAGACACTGGTTCTCTGGTGAGGCGCCAGCTGTAATTTCTCCCCAGTAAATACAAGTACGTAACCGGCAGCCGTTTCAGCGCTGACGTCGGGAAGTGTGGCTTTGCCTCGTGGTGGGGGATTAGCACGGGGGGGCCATTCAGTCCGGGGCGAAGAGGGGTGCAGGGCAAGCTGTGGGCTGCTAACAAGGCATCTCCTCCATGAACATTGTGCCCAGATTACAACACCTAGCCCTTACAGGAAGGGAGCGGGGGGGGGGGCTAGGTGTTGAGCTGGACCTTCGGCAGGCTGGGTGAGTATCCCAGCTCTGCTACTGCCTTCCTGGGTGACCCTGGGCAAGTCACTTCCTGTCTTCAGGCCCCAGTCGCTCACCTGGAAAATGGGGCTAATCCATCCCTTCTCCCAGGCTTTGAGAAGGTTGCCGTGACTGCATGGCCTCCCTCTCCTTGGCAGATGCACAGTGCCTAGCACGCCCCCCCCCCCCCCCCCCCCCCACAGGCCCCAGTTTAGTGGCAAACGGTATAAATGGTACCACCGCAGGGGCTAATCAAAGCAGCGTTGGCCCCACGGCTGGGGGGAGGCAGGGCTCTGGCCATGCAGGGAATGATGCTAAGGAGCGGCAGGGGCTGCACAGTTCCTGCCATGTGCGCCAGATGACAGGCCAGAGCAGTGGCTCCAGGGCTGCCTGGCACAGCAGCTGCTCCAGCTCATGCAAGGGCAGCAGCGTGTGAGGAAGGCCAGGCACCAAGAGGCATGAACCGGGGGGGTGGGAAATGCCCAAGGTGGTTGTAGGCAGCAAGGGGGCCGTTTGGCTGCCACCCCTCCAGCGCGCGCCATGCCACATGGGGGCTGGGAATGGCCAGGCCCAGCGCCACGCAGAGAACTAGGGCCGTGGCCGCACCCGTGAGACCCCCCCCCCGACGGGCTCAGGAGCCGGCGTGTCAGCCTGGCGGTCACTGTGTCCATTGCGCATGGGGCGGGGAGGAGCCAGGGTTTGTTTTCATGGTACAGTGGAACAAATTCCAACCCCAGCAGAGGGAGGGCCCAGGTCAAGGCCTTGCGCTGCTGGATGCTGAGTAGGTTCCAGCCACGCACGGCAAACGAGGCCGAGGAGGGAGTCACAGTGGGATTGGGCCCAGCCCAGCGGTCGCGGCTCCCTGTGCGCACCCCTTCCCGCTGAGAGCTCCGCCCAAACAGCTGTCCCGTGACACTGGGCGCAGCTCCCGCCAGGGCTGGGCAGTGACGCGGTGGCAGGGCCCCAGGGTTAGCCCCACCCCTGTATGTACCTGCGCCTCCGCAGGTACGGCCGAGAGCAGCACCCATTGGCCGCCGGTTGTCACGCCTGGCCAATGGGAGCGGCAGGAAGTGGCGCGGCGTGGGGCTCAGCGATCGGCTGCAAGAGCCTTCCCAGCAAAATGCAGGGAACTACGCCACCGGCAGCCCCAGGAGCTAACCCTGGGGCACCAGCGCCAGCCCTCCCTGTGCAGGGGTGCTGCAGGGTCAGGGATGGCTGCTGCAGCCCCAGCTGAGGTGGGCGCGAGGAGCCCAGGCATGCGCTGCTTTAGCCTCAGGCCAGGAAGCAAACCCACACGCACGCCCCTTTGGTGTCGCCCATAGCAGGACCCAGCCCTAAGGCACCCTGCCAAGCAGAGAGGCTGGAGCAGCCAAGCCCTAGGCCAGCTTGATGCCAGCAGCCTCTGCCCACCGAAGAGGAAAAACAGGTTTGGAGACAGCTGACTAGCGGGGAGGGCTGATCTGCCACCCACTGCACCTGCCAACTGCTTGGCCAGCCCTTGCCAGCTCCGCCTCTCAGCCAGCCCTGCCTTAGCTTTGGTCGCAGGGAGGCTGCTGCTGCTGAAACAGCCTGTCTGCCCCACGTGCACCTGGGCTGGAGCCGGGCGAAAGGGCAGGGCTGGGGTGGAATGGTTCAGCCCAGGAGAGACCGGCCTCTCTCCATCACTTGCCTGGGGCTTTTACCTTCCGCCTCACACCTTGCATGGGACCGGGGGAGAAGAGCGGGAGCGTCGCAGGGGCGGGGGAAGCTGCAGTGGCCACATGGCTGGATCCGCCCCACCTGCACAGCAGCTCGCTGCAGTGGGGCAGTTACCCCCGAGGCTCTGATTGCTGCACCAACCCTGGCAGAGGGGGATAATGCCCCCGCTAACTCCCAGCCCCCTGCTGCTGCAGCAGGTTTGAGCAACTTCTGCTTCCCCATCCCACCCCACCCCCTGCCCAGCTAGGGAAGGTGCTGTGGCCCTCTGCTTCTCTGCCCCACCTTGCTCGCAGACCCTCCAGGAAGCCCCAGCTTAGCCGTAACCCTTTCTCACTCACTCCCTGGGAGGCTGGGACGGGCTCTCTCTGTAGCCGCAGGCCCCTCACTTAGAGACGGGGGGATGTGGCTGACCCAGCCTGCGGGGAGCTCAGAGGGAAGGATGCTCGACCCCCCAGCCTGCCTGATCACAGCTGGTTCCTGACCCGAGAACCGCAGCCCAGGCTGTGGCCAGGGGGAGCAGAAGGGCAGGGTGGGAAGCCAGCTGAAGCCTGACAAATCCCCCCTCCTCCCTCCGAAAACAAAACCCCCCAGTTGGTTTTACGCCGCGTTTCCTAGCACGGCTGCCGGAAGGTCGTGCGGGGTCAGGCTGGAATTCACTAGCCCCCTGGCTTCAGGCAGGGGGGAGTAAAACCAGAGCTGGGCAGGGTCCCCTCCCCCAACAGAACTCTTCAAACCCCCATTGCCTCCCCCAGCACAGCTGTTCTCTGGCTAGCCACATGGGTGCTGCCCGCCCAGCAGGAAACCGGCGCCAACAGCCGTTTGCAGACACACACCTGCAGGGGGGAGGGTGGAGGGAGAAGTAGGGCAGCAATTAAAGCGTCCCGTTGTCTGTCTCCCTGCTGCAGGAACACACCCGTGCAGGATGTGGGGTGGGGGGGGGGGGAGCTTTGCTGAGGAGTTGGGCGGGCAGAGGCTCCCTGGGTTGTCCCTGACGTAGGTGCACACTCTGCACTTGGCACAGACCCCCCCAGAGGCAGCAGCCCATGCCAGCTGGAAGCCTAGGGCACCCCTCAGCAGCCATACCTGCAGCCTTCCTGCTGAGCACAGGCCAGCAGGGGCAGGTAGGGCTCACAGGACTGGACCCAGCTCTGCCTGCCTGAGGCACATGCCCAGGGGCAAAGCTGCCCAGGGCCCCCTTATTCTTGCAGCTGAGTAAGAGGGCAGGGAGCATAGGCAGGAGCCTCCCCAAACAGCCTCCCCTGCCCATGCGCCATTGGATCCCCAGACCACATGGTGGGGCAGGCAAGCTGGGGGCTGTGCCTGTGCTGCCAGCCCCGGGACTCTCCGGCCATCCAGTGCTGGGGCAGGTGGCATGGGTGCAGGGTGGCCTTGCTGGCTGGGGCAAGGGCAGCTCAGCCCCAGCCCATGTCTGCAGGCCAGTTTGCCATCCCTTCAGCCCTGGGGCTGGGCTGCCTGTCCTCTAGAGCTCCAGGGCAGGGAGGGGCAAGGGCCAGCAGCCACATTGCTGGGGGGAGAGAGAGGAGAGATGGGCAGGGTCCAGCAGCAACCAGGGGGGAGAGGGGGCCCGGCCCCTTGTGGGTAGGACAGGGGAGGGAGGCTTGCCCCCTCCCCCTGCCAGGGGTTCCCCCAGGGCACATGGAAAGGAGTTACAAGAGAACTCTCCGGCCCAGGCAGGGAAGGGGGCTGCTCCCCCTGCAGCCTGGTGGGGCCCATGCACAGCCCCTGATGCACTGTTCACCGTTGGCCAGGTGCAGGGCTGCCAGATTCCTTTTACTAAAGTGACACACAGGCGAAGCCGGGGCCTGCTGCTTGCACACAACACTGACCAGGAGAGCCCAGCCACCCACAGGGCTGCTGCGGTTCATCCCCCTGCCCCACCCATTCAAGGCCCCCCATTGCAGCGAGCAAGGCACAGGGCAGACCACCTTGCTTATGAGCCCCCTACAGCCCACTGCACTGAAGGAAGCTCTAGGGGGCCCTGGAACCTATTTGCTCCCAGACAGAGGAACTGACCCTGCGAGCAGCCCCGGCTCTGCCCTACCCCACAGGAGAGGTGCTTGGGAGGTTGGAACCAGGGCCTGGTGCTTGCACATCTTGGTTCAGAAGAGTCTGGAAAACCCAGAGCAAGGTAGGGGTGCCTGCCCGCTGGAAGGCTCCAGGTTCCCTACTTGTGCCATCAAGCCCTAGGGTTTGTCACGAGCCTGGCCCATGGCTACTGCCCAGAGTCTTGGGCTGGTTCTCACAAGCCCTAATTCTCCTCCTAGGGAAGGCCAACAACCCTCCTCTTGTGGCAGTGGTTAGCCCCGGCCCCCACGCTGGCAAGGGCACATGGGCTGCGTTGCCCAGCAGCCAAGCTGCAGAAGGCGGACCACACAGGAACAACAGCCACCCCCGAGCCCTGGTGCAACTGGGAGGGGCAGGGAAAGGTTATTCTCGCACCCACGCCACCTTCCACTCCACTAGGCCCTAAGGGCACACAGAAGCTGTGCTGGCTTCCCCAGGCTGACTGCAGTGGCTGGTTTGGGGGTTCTGCTGCACTGGGGGCTATCGTGCTCTAGGGCGGCTGTGGCTCACCGCTCTCACACGGACCAGTGGGGTGGTTTTTTATTAAATACAACCTAAAAGCCAGGCAGCAACGGGGAGCGGCCGCCTCCTTCCCAACTCAGGCAGGAGCAATAAAAAAAAAAACAACAGAAATCAACGTGTACAACGGTTACAAAAATCCCCCCGAGTTCAGATTAAAAACCAGAGCGCCCAGCGCCAGATCTGGGCCCACGCTGGCCTGGGTGGCTGAGCGGCAGCCCCAGTGGAAGAGGGCCCGCGCTGGCCCTCCGCTGTGACACCGCACCCCTGCAGGGATTCTTTGGAAAGTCACTGCTGTGGATGTTTGTCCGTTGGGCAGAGGGGGAGGCCGGGAACGGCTCCCTCCCCTCAGTAAATGACCTCATAAACCGTGGCCTTCTTGTCGCCTGAGCCGGTCACGATAAACTGGTCATCCGTGGAGATGTCGCAGCTCAGGACGGAGGAGGACTCCTTCGACTGCAAGGAAGAGCGGGGAGAGGATGGATAAAACCGGCTCATTTAGCACATCGTGGAATGGTCCCTCCTGCATTGGACAGCCGCCCTGATTTATACCAGCTGGCCTTGAGCTACTTAGCAAGCCCTCCCGGGAGCCAGGCGGCTGCGCTAGTTCAGAGAGCCGATTGTTTGAGGATAACGGATTAAGACAAATTTACTACTGGGCTAAACTGGTCTCCTGCGGAGATGGCCTCTCCCGCCGCTGCCCCCAGTTTAACCCTTTACCCGCTGATTCCGTGGCAGGAACAGCACCTCCCTTTGCTCACCTGGAAGATGCTGGCGCCGTAGGGCGTCCTCCAGGCATTCAGCAGATTGTCCTTCCCTGTGCTCACGAACCATTTACCTGCGGCAGAGTCAGCATGTCACCAGGACGGGAGGGAGGGGGCAAGCCTAGCTCAAGGCAAGCAATGGGGGAGGTCTCCCAACCCCGCCACCCCCACTGAGCCGGAGGCATGCACCAAAATGTCACTCCAAAGGCGAATTACATGGAGGACTCAGGCACAGCAAATTGGCGGATTGACGCCAATGGAGCGAGAAGCAAGACAGACGCCTGCTTCAGGGGGTACTGAGCGTGGGGCCAAGGGTCAGGAAGGCTCCACTGCTTCCTCCAACTCCCGCAATGGCACTGCAGAGCTGCCTTGGTGCACGGAGGGGGAGGGGCTGTTCGCCTTCCCTTCGGGGCTCAGACGAGGGACTCTGCTGCCGAGTGGAGGCGTAGAGGGCTGGGGCTGTAGGGTCAGACAGGGCATCACTGCAGAGGCAGGATGCTCCCCTTCACGCCGAAGCCTGTTAACCAGGCAGTTCATGGGTCCGCTGGCCCGCAGAGCAGGTTAGAAGCAACCGCACATCCCTACCGCAGGAGGCGAATTTGAGGGAGAGGACGCAGCTCTCATGCAGGTGGAGCTGGTACTTGTCCGGATTGGCCACGTGCAGGATCTCCACATTGCTGCTCTCCATGCCCACGGCGAGCCACTCCCCCGAGGGGCAGTAACCCAGCGAGAAGATCTGGGGAGAGGGCAGAATCAGGCACCTGTGTGGTGCCCCATGGCCAATGTGTTCTGTAAGCTGGGTGAACACCCAGGAAAATTCAGGTGTCGCCCAGCTGCTTAGCATAGCACCCACAGCCGGCAGCACGTGTTTCTATTGGTGGTGCACATAAAATATATTCCGCACATGGATGAAAGGCATTGGAGGGAACGCTGCCATGGCCCACCCACCTGGGAGCTGAAGTCGTGTTGCTGCAGCTGGCGCCCCTCCCGCAGGTCCCAGCATCGCACTGTGTTATCCAGCCCCCCCGTCCACAGCTTGGTGCCGTCATTGGAGATATCGATGCAGCTGGCGCCGTCCGTGTGGCCCTGGAACTGCCTGGAGGGGAGAGAGGGGCCGTCAGGCCCCTAAGCTGCAGCAGGTGACGGCGCCTGCGTCCAGGCACAGGGCAGCACCTCCCCGCTCCAGCAGCGCCGCAATGCATCCTGGGAAGGGATGCTCAGCAGGAGGAAGGCAAACCCCAGCGCTCACCTGACCAGCGTCTGGTTCTGCAGGTCCCACACCACGATGTTGCCATCGCTGCAGCAGGAGAAGCAGACCTTGGCATCGGGGCTGATGGCCAGGGCGTAGCAGGCGGGCGCCGAGGAGGTCAGCTCCGCCTTGATGCGGGGGGTGGGCGCGGCCAGGTCCCAGATGGACAAGGTGCTGGCCTCGCCTCCCACGATGAGGCTGCGCCCGTCCGGGAGGAGCTTGCAGGACCGGATGTAGTTGTCGCGGTTCTGGGGATGGAGCGGGAAAAGCGGAGGGGACAGTTATGCCGGGGCTCAGATGGCCACTCGAGTCCATCTAGCAGCCAGTTGCAGCCTCCCAGCTCTGGAGGGGACTCGTAAGGGAGAAACCCCAGTGGATGGGACCATCTGCAGTGTGCCCATCTGGGCGGTGGGAAGAGACCTGCATCCCAAACCCTCTGGAGCTTGGTTTCCAGCACCAAACACCTGCAGAGGGGCGTCCACTTCACTAGGGCACAGATGCTCTACTGGGTGCCGATTAGGCCTCAACTAGAGTGCTGTGTCCAGTTCTGGGCACCATGTCAGGAAATGTGGAGAAACTGGAGAGGGAAGAGCAGGTTAGACAGACACCTGTCAGGGATGGTCTAGATGGTGCTTGGTCCTGCCGTGAGTGTAGGAGATTGGACTTGATGACTGAGGTCCCTTCCAGTTCCAGTATTCAAACCCCCAGCATCGGCTCTCCCCAGCAGCTGCTCGACAGACACTACTAGTTCTGGCACAAGAGCAAAAGAAGCAACAATGCAAGAGTCTGTGGGATAGGACTCATGGCTAGGTGCTGGGAGGAGCAGATTAGTGAGGAGGGACACAAGCCCTTCTCCCAGCTGGGAAGAATCTAGTGCTTCGAACACTGGAGGAGACCCGGATTCTATTCCCAGCTCTGCCATAGACTCCACTTATGACCTTGGTCATGTCACTTAGCCTTGTCATGTCTCAGTTTCCCCACCTGTAAGATGGTGACAATAGCAGTTCTCTGCCTTGCGCATGTTCATGGATTTTTATAGACTACAATGGACCATTATCTTCTCCCCTTCCTAACTCCAATCAGAGAAGCTTACCCAATGATGTATGCACCACC
Source organism: Rafetus swinhoei (assembly GCA_019425775.1). Lineage (NCBI taxonomy): Eukaryota > Metazoa > Chordata > Testudines > Trionychidae > Rafetus > Rafetus swinhoei. The sequence continues at coordinate 15,877,314 of JAFJHL010000483.1, read as the reverse complement.
TACAAGTACAAAAATACTGATTGCTCCTACCCTGAATTTCCAAAGCAGCTTGAAATCATGACTCATCCACTTCCTTGTTTATGCATCAATATCTTCAAGGTCAGCACAACTCCAGGAAGAAGATCGCTTACCAGACTGTAGCCCGAAGGCCAGCAGGAAAAGATCGCGCTGCATTTTGTAGTTACTTGAAATCTAGTCAGTGTTAAAAAAAGCTTCAGGTCCAATCCCCCACCCTGGGGGCCTTGCAATTCTATTTTCCAGGATCTCATTCTATTAAACACAAGACTACGGTCCACACAAGCAAGCGGAAAAACTGACCAGCTAATCCTGCAAACAGGCGAGTCGCTTAACTTTAGGTGCATGTGTAAAGCATTTGCAGGACCAGGGCCCTAACGTTCATATCCGGGGGAAAGCGAAACTGGTTACACATACGGCCAAAAACAGACTGTGGGGAAGGGGGAGCTTATCCCCTGCCTGCAATACTAATCCTTCACAGTGCCTCTAACAGCTCAGCACTGAAACTTCCACAGGGAGACCGTTTCTTACCGGATTGTAACGACTCTGGGTGGAGCGTTGCAAGCCAGGCGTACCTGCCCTGATGCACAGGTCTAGGCTGGCTCTGCGGGTACCGCAGTTGTGTGTGTTCACCCGGCACTGGGCTGCTGCGGGTGTTCCTCAAACCGGGGGGGCTTGTGACGGAAGGACTCTGCCCTTGGTACATGCATAGAACCTTCTACCTAAAGGTCAGAGTGCTTTACAATATCACCACGCCCTTTTCATCCACAGATCTTAAAGCAATGTGCAAAGGAGGGCAGTACCATCACCTCCGGTTTCTACGTGGGAAACTGAGGCACAGGGCGACAGAGCGACTTGCCTGTGGTGACCCAGCAGGCTAATGGCAGAGCAAGGCAGAGAACCCAACCCCCACTTCCAAGTCCCAAGATAGCGCTCAACTCACTAGGCCATACTGCTTGATTCAAGGCTCAGCTCTCTAACAAAGCAGCTCAGTTATATTAGTTTACCCATCTGCAAATTGGGGCTAAGGCAAAAAGACCGAGTGATCTGTGCAAAGTTTAAAGGGAGGTGAAATTTGGGGGTGGGGTAAGACACGGACCAGGGTGTAAATCTGTGACCATTCATTTTCTTAAACTGACTCACTGGGACACACAAACGCCTACGCGCTCGTCATCTCTCACTGCCAGAGCACAGTACGGACGGACGGACAGCCACATGCCAAGACAGTCCAATGACGGGGCCAGACAAGCACCACGACTGCGATCCAGGCTGCCACAGGCCACAACTGCCACCAAACCGCCTCTTTGTGGAGTTGCTGCTGGGCTAACTTCCCGTCTCAAACCTTGCATTAGCCCGATGGCCATGTCCCACCCCAAAGGTGAGGAGGGGGGATATTCAGGAGAATTTGCTGACAAGCTCCCCTGTGTTTCTCTGGGTGGGAACTTTGCACCAGCAATCACTGCACCTCCGGGGGTGCACTTAAAATGCAAGATGCCCATCTAACCGCTTCCCCAACCCGGACACATCCACACGCTCTCCCCTGCACCCACAAACATTGGAGGCTGCACCCAGCACGGCAGGGGCCATCCCCCTCAAGACTGCACTGGGAGCTGCCATACCGGATCCAGCCAATGGTCCATCTAGCTCAGCATCTGACAGTAGCCAGTACCAGCATGTCGGGGGTGTGTGTCCAAAACAAGGCAGGTGATGTGATATACCCCCATCTCTCCCCCCTGGCAGGCAGATGTTTGGGGGATGCCCTGGGCACAGGACTGTATCACAGGCCTAACCTCCATGCACTTAACTGGGTTCAGAAAAGGACCAGGTATTTGGCCAGAACAACATCCCCCAGCAGTGAGTTCCACAGTTTGACCATACATTGCATGAAGTACTTCCTGATATCTGTATTAATCCTTCAGCCTACTCGTGTCATCAGGCGACTCCCAGATTGTGCGTTATATCAAAGGGTAAATAACACTTCTCTAGTCAGTCATGAGAGTAAAGACCTCTCATCCCCCCTGCTGGTCTAAGGAAATGGCCCTACTCCATTTCTGCTGCTCTCGTCCCACACGTCATCCCTCTCCCTTACCAGGCAGTCCAGCTGCGCCACAGGTGTCTTGGCCCCAGACTGCCCCACGTCCCACACCTTCACGCAGCCCTTGCCCCCCGTGTAGACGTGCCGCGTGGAGTTGCTGATGGTGACGGCGCAGACCACCTCGCCATGGGTCAGGGTGTGCAGCTGGCGGGCATGCCGGGGGATGCCGGTGCCGATGAGGGCGTCGGGCGGGAAGGGGACCGGCTGCATCTGCCCGTCGGCGCTCACGTGGAAGGAGTAGGCGCTGCAGGGGGAGGGATGGACGAACGGACATCAGGAAGGTCCAGGCCCATGTGCAAACAGGGCCCAGCTACCCCTCTGCTTCCAGAGCGAGCATCTATTAGCGAAAGCCCACCAAACGCAGCACCTCCTCCAGGGCGAGTTCAAGGGGGGGCACCTGCTCAGAGCCAGCATCTGTGGCTGGATCTGCTTTGCCACCCAGCATCCCGGACTCACACAAGGGAATCCCCACCTCGGCACAGCCCACACCAGCTCGGGGGCGCGGGAGGGGGCTTCCACCGCTCCCTGCCCCACCCCGGTGCGTGCGGTACTTACGGTTTGCCCGAGGTCCCTGCCTGCAGGCCGGCCGACAGCCCCGGGACTCGCATGTGGCAGTGCGGGTCGTAGCCAACCTAGCCAAGCAGAGAAGAGAATTCCCTTCAGCTACCCTCAGAAGCGGCCAGGCGCTGCCCCGCCACCCCACCGGGACACTCACCAGAGGGGAGCGGCCGTAGCCGGTGGCTCCCACGGCTGCCGCTGCCCCATTGAGCTGCGGGGACATGAGGTGCAGGCTGGCATAGGCGCCAGCTCCGGCCACGTCGCCGTTGACAGAGGGATGTGCCATGCCGAAAGCGGCCGGATAGGAGCTCTGCATGGCCAGCGGGTTCCGCAGGCCCAGGGCTGGGAAAGGAGAAAGCCAGTCACAGCAGGAACAGGAGTGGGGACCTAACCAAGCTGCGGTGTAAACAGGCCCAGCCATGTTGCTGGCCCTGGTGCAGCATGTGCTGGTAACACGGGAGAGGGCACAAGTGCAGCACTGGCTCCAGCGGCAGAGGGAGCAGACCCCCTCAGTGGGGCTGCTCTGGCCACTCGCTGCAGAGACCGGCCCTGCCAGCGTGGGGCCACGGAAAGCTGGCTCTCACCGCCACAGTTCAGTCCCACGCCCCAGGCCTGGTGGCTTTGCAGCCCCGGCCTTGCCAGCGAGGCGGCATCCCCAAGGGGAGGGTGCATGTCAGCTTGTTCAGAGCCTTCCGCCCAAGGGCCTGCTTAACTGCAGAGCCTCTGGCGTGGGCTCCCCTAGGTGCCCCTTGCGCCTGGCAGCGCAGGCCACATGCTAGAGGAACGCTGAGCAGGGAAGCGCCCTTGCGGACCGTCTGTCCAGTGGCTGGCTCTGCCATTCAGCCACAGCCACTAGCTGCCTCGTGGCTTTGGGAGCTGGTGACTTGGCTCTAGGTGCCCCGTTCCAGTCACCAGATGATCTCAGAGGTGGCGAAGGTGGGCAGGCTGCGAGGGCTGCTTTCCCCCGCCCACTCACCCCAGCCTGGCCTAGTAACCAGAAGCAGCCTGAAGGGCCACCTCTCCGGGCGCAAGGAGCATCAGCTTGGGGTCCAGCACCCTGGGCAGCCAAAGCCAATGGAGACAGTCTGCTTTGGAGCCACGGGCTGAGCGAATGCTTCCTGCTGCCCCATGGCCTCCCACTACCTAAAGAATCCACCGAAGGCTTCGCTGCGCCCGGGCGGAACTGCTGGGTGCTGCTGCTGGAGCCTGGCGCCGGGGCCTCTCCTTGGGACGTCGGCGTGCTGGACTTCAAACCGGGAGTCGCAGCTTTCTCCACCTGCCAAGCAGAATCTGGCTCAGAACTCAGACAAACCCAACCGCCCAGGTGCTGCCTTCACCCAGGGCTGTTCAAGGCACTGGGGACCGCAAATCCCTCCCCACTTACAACCCCCTCCCACCCACCGCACAGCAACCCTCTAGCCCAGCAAGATACCAGAAGAACGGCCACACCAGGTCAGACCAAAGGTCCATCCAGCCCAGTGTCCTGTCGGCCGACAGTGGCCAATGCCAGGTGCCCCAGAGGGAGGGAACACAACAGGTAATCCTCACGTGATCCCTCCCGTCACCCACCTCCAGACAAACAGAGGCCACGGACACCATTCCTACCCACCCTGGCTAATAGCCATTGATGGACCTAACCTCCATGAATCTAGCTAGCTCTTTTTTGAACCCAGTTAAAGTCCTGGTCTTCACAACATCCTCTGGCAAGGAGTTCCACATGTTGACTGTGTGCTGAAGAAAAACTTCCTTTTGTTTGTTTTAAACCTGCTGCCTATTAATTTCATTTGGGGACCCCATGATCTTATACTGTGGGAATAAGTAAATAACTTTTCCTTATTCACTTTTTCCACCCCAGTCATTTTATAGACCTCTATCATATCCCCCCTTAGACTCCTCTTTTCTAAGCCAAACAGTCTAAGTCAGGGGTGAAAGTAACTTAAGCTTCTTACAGGTACGGTCCCATCACAACATGCCCCCTCTTGGGGGGAGTGTCTCAGAGCAGAAGGTGGGGAGTTGCAGTACGACAGTACCTGTAAGAAATGTAAGTGTGGTGTGGAGTTCAAGGGGCTAAGGGCAGGAGGTTGCATTGGGGATGCAGGTTCAGGGCGGGGGAGTTACAGTGCAAGACGGGTCTCAGGGTTGGGGTGTAGGGGTAAAGGAGGAAACTGGGGTACTTATCTGGGCAGCTCCCAATTGGGAGGCCCACGCCGCCCCACGCCCACCTGCAGGCATCACCCCACCTGCAGTTCCTATTGGCCATGATTCCTGGTCAATGGGAGCTGCAGAGGTGGAGCTGCCAGGTGAGGGCAGCCTGGGGGACAGGAGTTTCCCGGCACTCGTGGCCATGCAGCTCCAACCTGGGGGTAGGAATGGCAATGCGCAGAGCAGCCCACCCCCCACGGGCCCAGACCACAGGGGCTTCACGAGCTGCACCTGAGTTTCCAGCCTTTGGCCTGGGACCCTGGGCAGTAGCCCCAAAAGCCCTTTTCTTAACCCAGCCCTGCTGCTGGGGCCGGAGGAGCCACCTCTCACCTGCCTCCTTACATCCCTGAAGAGAGCAGGCAGCCGGATTCTAGGCTGCAGAGCAAAACCCCACAGCCTGGCCCACATGCAATGTGGCAGACCCGAGCTCCGCCAGGGGGCACTGGCTGGCTGGAAGTAGCAGAGTAGCTGCCGCAGGGTACGCCCATAGGCTCCCAGGCAGGACTGTGCTGGGGAGGGGTAGCCCAGGCTGATGCCACCACACTGCTATTGCTAGCGCGCTCAACACACCCGCCCCTCGCAGGGCCGGATTCTGATGTTGCTCGCTCCCATGGGAGCAGAGACTCGGACAAACTCCCAGGGTGGCGCCCAGGGGGGAGATCAGGCTCCGGTTCAGCCTGACCCTCCCCTCCTCCCTGCACTGCACTGCTCCCTGGCTAGCAGGAAACAAATGCCCCCTCTCCCCCCCCCCCCACGGTGCCCCCACAGAGGCACTTCGTACCGTGGGCGGGTCCTTGCTCCGGGACGGGGAGGTGCTGCTGGAGGAGGCCATGGAGGTGGGACTGAGGGGCACGGCCTCCTTCCGCGGCAGCGGGACTTTGTCCACCCCATTCTCACGGGAGGAGTAGGAGTGGACGCTGTGCGGGGGAGGAGGGATCCTGTGGGACAGAGAGAGAGAGATCGGCATCGATCCACCGACCTCAGGTGGGAGGTTCCTGCCTCTGACTGGTAGGGGAGCCAGGCACCTGCCACAAATCAGCAGCCAGAGGCAGGGCAAGCTAGTGGTTAGAGCAGGGGCAGACACAGGAACAGGGCAAGGCCCTCCCACAAGGCAAGGTAGCCACAGCGTGGCTAGACCCCTCCAGACTGACCCTCAGCCCCACCGCACACCGATCACCCAAGCACTGACCTCGTCCACCACCAGGTTGTCTTCGCTCTTGTCAGCGTCGCTGCCCTGAAACGCAGAGACGCGTGTTCGCATGCAGCAGCTGTATGCGGGGCTGCCCCAGGGCCCCACCCGGCTGGAGCCAGGAACCAGGCTCGGAGCATCACCCGACAGGTCAGGGCACAGCTGGGCAGACGCAAACCCAGAGCTAGGAGCAGGGAGGCCCCCCCCCACACACCTCCCCTGCCCCAGGAATGCACCCCCCGCCCTCCCAGCTGCTGCAAAGAACCACTCACATAGTCCGTGACAAAGTCCTTCTCCTCAGCTTTCCTCTTCTTGCTGCTGCTCAGGTACTCGGAGATGGCTCGCACCCGCTCCCCGTTGGGCAGCGCCAGGGAGCTCTGGGGACGGAGACAAGGAGCAAACATGGCAGGAGGCCGAAACAGGACCAGGTGTACCTTTTTAAAGAGGGATTGCTAGCGGCAGAGCCCCGGGCCCTCCAGCCATCGATGCACATGGGACATTCCCACAAGGCCGCTGCCTCAGGACAGCCCAGGGCTGCTTCCCCTTCCCCTGGCTGCAGCTCTTAAACTCCAGCTCCAGGCCCCTGCCCTGCAAGTGGCCAAGGGGGCAGAGCGCAAAGCCAGAAGGGGGCTCCTACAGGAGCAGAGCACCTGACACCCAGGTGGCAGGAACCTCCTCTCCCAGCTGCAACACGGCCAGGCGGGCGGTCACAGGCCCTCCTGCTAGGACACAGCTCCTCCAGGCCACGGTTAGGCTCCCGCTCCAGTTCCAGGAGAAAGGGGCCCAAGGGGGTCAGACCGACTAAGGAGCAAGCTGCACTCCCCAAGCCCAGACCTGGGCCCAAGCCCAGAGATTTGCGCTGGGCAGCTTGGCCGCGGGATCAGTGGCACAGCAAGCTGTGCAATCTGGAGTTCCCAAGGGGGCTAGCAAGACACTGGCGTGTCCCTGTCTGGTCTGTGGCAGCCAAGTGGCATCCCTCCATGTCCCCTGGCAGAGAAAGGCAACAACTCCTCCACTCTGATGTTAGCAGGGGCTGGGATTCCTGGCATCCACCCCTTGTGTGCCACCCCTGCCTCAGTTTCCCCAGCACTAAACCAGGTATAAGCTCCACAGGCCTCCTGTGGGCGAGCGCCCACGCACCAGGAGCTGGTGGGGAGCCACCACAGCCATGGCATCAGAAGGGAGGCATCAGGCCAACTGGAGTCCAGAACAGACGCCCCAGGTTAGCCCAGGGCTGAGATGTGGCCCTTCTACTTGCAGTGCGAGCCGCAGAAGGGGGACATGGAGACTAACCCTGCCCCCCGACATGGAAAGCCGGGAGCGGAGGGGCCGGGCTGCCAGCGTCCAAGCTGCAGAAAGCCTCAGCCCAAGTGGGACCCAAGGGACGGTTTTGCCCTAGTCAGAAGGGTGCAGCCTCCTCCCCCCAGAACTGCACGCCCAGGGGTGCGCCATTTTCCAGCCCCCACCACAAGCCGAGGCCCCCCCCTTGCAACACAGAATTGGGGGGGGACGACAGACTCAATCCACCGTGACCTTGGCCGCCCGCCAGCTCCGTACCAGCTGCACCAGCCAGGGGCTGCTTGAGGCTGCAACCCCACTTCCGCCAGAGCTGCGGCCCCCTTCCCCCACACGGTTAAAGGAAGCTTTTAAGCCCCCCTCACCCCCAATCTCCCTGGCCAAAGCCTTTCGCAGCTGGAGGGAAACAATGCGCGGTGGCGGAGGAGGAGGGGTACTTACGGGACCCAGGTCTCGCTCTGTCTCCATGGCAACGCGGATCAGCAGCAGGGCAAGAAAGGAAGAGAGAAGAGGGTGCTGCTTTCATCTCCAGCCCCCCCCCCCCCGGCACACGCTCTCCAGCCCGCCCCCAGCTCATCTCACCGGGAGGCGGCTGCCGCCACCCACCTCTGCAGCGTGTGGCCAGGGAAGGCTGCTAAGTGGCCTGGCCAGTTACCAGGGAGGATGGGGGCTCAGCTCCCATAGGTGCCAGCCTCAGGCAGCAAGGCCTCGGGGGGGGGGGGGGGGGAATGCAGTGCCCTGCTTCACAGCGTCCGCGCGGGGGCAGAGCCCTCCCTCCCAAGCCCGAGTGTTTCACCCCCGCTGGGGAGGTGCCCAGCCCCCGGGACTCCTGCCTGAAACGAATTGGAAAGGCCAAGACCCCTTGGGGTAACCCAACCCCCCGCCCCCCCAGCCTCTACAGAGCCCAGCCCTACGGACGAGTGGTGTTCTCCACCAGCCCCACCCTGCCCCTCGCTAAGCCCCTGTGCAACAGCGCACAGTGCCCCAGAGAGACCGAAAAGCCTGAGACTCCATCTGAGGAGGGACAGGCTTAAACCCCAGCCCTACCTCGGAGGTCACTGTCGTGCAGGCCCCTGTCGTCCCTCGGCAGGAGCTGGGCCTGAGCACCCAGGGCCCCGGAGAGAGCCAGCAGCCCGGAGGCACCGCCGAGGCTGGCCAGGCTGGCGGGCTGCATGCCGGAGGGGTGAGGGGTCAGTGGGATGGGTGGGGCGTGGTGGGACAGGTGCTGCGCCTGGAGCTGATGCTGCAGGGAGGAAGGGAGGGCAGATGAGACTCCGTGCAGCCCCCCCCCCTGACAAACCAGCACTGGGTGGGAGGAGGCACCTGCTTTTCCCCACCCTGCCCTCCAGGGCCTGCCCAACAACCAATGGCCAGGATCTCCGAGAGACAGACAGAGCCCATGGTCAGACAGCAGTTTGCCTGGCCACTGCGCGAGGGACCGGAGACTGAAGTTCTCCCCAAACTCTCAGTCCAGCACCTAGCACTACAGCTGCTTTAAGAAATACAGGAGACGGCACAGCCGCGGGGATGGGACGACGTGAGCCTGGGCCTTCCCTGGAGACGGCTCCGAGGTAACGGCAGCCAAAATAACCCTCTTGCCTCTTCCACAGCTGTCTTGGCTTCCCCCGGCCACCTGAGTTCACGAGCCAGGCTGGGAGAGGATCCTCTGCTTCACATAGCTACCACTTCCCCTTTCCTTGGTCGCAAGCGAGTTTTGTTTGGCTACTATTGGAAAGAGAGTGGCAAAAAACAAAAACAAAAACAAAAAAACCCACCCACCCACAAAAACCCCACACGCCTCTCTTCCCCAGTAGGGCCACTTATCAAGCGCAAAGCCATCCCCCTCTGCACCTGAGCCCCCAAGGTATGATTCAAAGTCACCTCAATTCCCTTCGCATTCTGCACGCTACCTTCTACATCCCTCTGAGATCAGAGGAGTCCGTTTCACTTTTGTTCAGAGTCCGGTTTCATTTGCATTTCTGAGGATTGCACTGCCTAGGTGGGGAAACTAAACAGCAAATTTTCCCTGCTGTAAACAGAAAGCTTTTCAGAGAAACACCTTGCTTGGCGTTAGGCTTTTATAAGAAGGTTTAGGGATATTTGATTTAAAAAAAAAAAAAAAAAGTCAATACAGAGAATGAATCTGGAGTTACAATATGGCTTGATTGGATCCTTTCAACTAAAAACAGGCATAGCAAGATTAGATTTTGGTGGGTAAATGTCATTTTCACAGTACACTCACAAATTGTTTCTATCAATAATCAGCGAAACTTACGGATAGGCCAAGTAAGAAAATTCCGCCATGTAAACTCATTAGTGTTTAATTCAAAGATTTTTACTTTGTATATTTTGACACACGAGATGTTGGTAGTTTGAAAAATAAAGCTTTATAACCATTAACACGCAATCTCTGCATCTCCCGCCAAGAAACAATTATTGGCTAGTCCACCCATGATTTCCCACAAGGGTGAAAATGCAAATATATTTTCTTAAAAGAAAAAATGCTTAAAGATAATCAATATCAAAATTGTATCTACACATTGGATTCTGCCAGGCCTTACTAAAGAGGGCGGTTGCTCATGGCTAAGCAATCCCTCACACGCATCCTGACCCGCAGAATCCTCAGCACCCAAATCTATCGAGCGGCAGCAGCAAAATAGCTTCACATCCCGATTATCCAGCCCTGCCATGATCCAGCTCCATAATTTTTTATATATTCCTCCTAAGCCGCACTCCTCTGCCTCACCAAGGTATGCCAGTGCTAATGCTCTCAGAGCCTCACTTGGGAGACCGCGTCTCCCCAGCCCCTATTCTCCTGCGCTGTTTGCCCTGCTTCTGTCACATCCAGGTCTCTCGGATTCCAATTCTCGGCCGTGTTCGGCTTTCCCATCCCAGCCTGCAAGCGCCAAGCTGCCAGCCCTCCTCACCGCCAGGATCCATAACGCTTCCCCGTCTGCTGGGGCGCCCACCGGCCTCCTCGCACGCCGCGTTTTGTTCCAGACGCTCTGCTCAGCGTCTCATGTCCCCAGTCCTTGGCATGCCGTGCCAAATCCAATTACCCTGCTCCATTATCATTTGCATGTCCCTCCGTTTCGAGGCTCTCATAATCTGCTCATTAACTGCAGCTCCAGAGCAAGTTGTCACTGCTCCTTCACTGGGGCCCTGCTTCCTCCCTTGGACTTGTGTTTTATTTCTGCCTTGCTCTTTCTTCCCCTCTGCTCTCGGCTCTGGTGCTGGATTAGCTTCCCTCATCCTCCTGCTACTCAGGAAAAAAATCCCCTACAAAGGGGGGGGGGCTGGCCGGCCACGCACCCAACCAGGCCCTGGCTAGCTACACCAGAGACAGACCCTCGCTGTCCTGAGGCCCATTCGTCACCCATCAAAGGGGCTCAGCTCCATGCTCTTACCACCCCATGTCCCTCTCCAGTCTCCGACACCTCCCATGCCCAAAAAGGGGGCAGCCAAACTGCTAGATAGTTCTAGGGTCTGCGGCGGGTGGGGGCTGGATGGGCTTGGGTTAATGAGCTAGCCCGTCCTCCACTCAGAGGGCCTCTCCGGGGGACCTTTGGAGGCACTTTCACTGGCCTCTGAGGAAGATGAAGAGAAAGGACCCCCCCCCCCCGGTGAACAGCATCAACCACCCCCCACTCTGCGTCGGTGTGGAGGAAAACCTGCAGCACCGGCCCTTTAAAAAGCAAAATCCCTTCTGCCCCGCATAGGATTCCCCAGAACTCGGAGACTCCACCGCGCAGGGCCAATTTTAAAGGGCCAGGAATGAGGAGAAAGCAGCTGGCTGCGGGGCGGGAGGAACAAGAGCCACAGCCCCACCGGTCACGGGTTACATGCCAGAGCTACCCAGTCCACCCCTCCTCCACCCTCCCACTGAGCTCATTATGGGATAGACGCAGCCTAAGGTCCCAGACAGCCGCCGCTCCGGCTAAAGTAGGACAATCCTACGGGAGAGTGCCCAGAGCGAGGCTGCCCCAAGGGCAGGAGGTGGCGTGAAGCCCCGGGAGGGGCAGTACACACTGTGGCCAGCAGCGGGGGACGGTTCACATACCCCGATTGCCGTGTTCAGCTCTGCCATAGTCACCTGCTTGGCTCGCTCCACCGCCTGGACCACCTGCTGCTGGTGCTGGGAGGAGACCAGAAAAGTCATCAGCTCTCGGGTCAGCGTTAGCAAGGCAGGAAAAGGAAATGGAAGGGGCCTGCCTCCACCCCCCCCATCTCCGTGCCCATGCAAGCCCTGTCTGGTACCCACCCAGCGCACCTGGAAGAGCACACACCTCCTCCCTCCCCTCCCCCACCCGCAGAGGCAACAGGTTCTTCTCACCTCCTGGGACAGGAATGGGATGAGCTGGGCGCAGATCACATTGAGCCGCTTGGCAATCTCCGTCTGGAAGGGAAAAGATACACGTCAGTGGCACTATCAAGCTGCCCTGTTTTACTTCTGTTCCACCACGGACTCAGGAACCTGAGAAGGGCTGGGCACACCTTGACAAGACCTCAAGGAACAGCCCCCCTTTCCTCCCAAGGGTCGCCCCTTTGCCTTCGGCTTGGAGCCTCAGACACCCTGTCCATGAGAAGCACAGAGCCCCATGTCCTGACCCTACTGCAATGCTACCTTCCATCTCCATAATCCCACTACTGCCACCACAAGTAAGCCTTGCGGTTCATAGCAGGCTTCCATGGAAATCTTTTGTCCTGTCACACGTAGATCCCCTCACTGACAATGTAGCACTGCTGGTGCTAAGCAGGTACCACGTCCCACCCTAGATTTGGCTGCATTTCAAACTGAATTTGCACAGATGGGTCCTCCCAGCACCGATGAGCTCATGCACTGGCCCGTCAGCTGAGACTCCCAGAAGCTAGCTCTGTCTCCCCCCTCACTGGAGAGGAAGGGAGGTCTCACTTTTTTTTTTTAAACTGGTGGCAAAACAGAGAGGGCCCAGCAGGGCTGTGACTTGCTCCCAGTTGAACAGGGGCTGTAGCAGAGCGGTGAACAGAATGCCAGAGGCCTAGGCCTAGCCCTGCCGAGCCGTTCCTCAGACCAGTGCACCAGGATGCTTCGCCTTCCAAGGCCTCTTCTGCTGTCAACGTGGCCATGCGACGCCCGTCAGCCTTACGGGAGCCAGCTCATGCAGCAGAAGCCAGCGGCCCATGTGGATTTTCCCACTCAGGGGAGCGGGCAGAGAGCCTGGAGCTGTACAGGAGGGCTCACAGGGCTCGCTCACAGAAGGGGCGTCTTGGAGGAAGCGGGCGATGAGCTATGGGGCAGGGAGGGTGGTTTAGTTCTGCTTGTACAGCACCTAGCATCTGGGGCCCCAGATGCTAACACAAGCCAAATTATACAATTGTTTCCACTCCGCTGGGAAGAGGGCTAATGCCCCCTATTGCTGTGCACGCCCCTCCCCCCGCAGCACCTGCCACAGTAGCAGACACTCCCCGGGAGTCACTGATCACACAAGTGAGCTGTCAATTCACTGCTGTATCTGCCAGCCCTGGTCAGCTCTGCTCCCTCCCTCGCCGACACCCGCTCTCCGTCCTCCTTCCGGCCACGAGCCAGCAGGCGTCCTGCCACCTGGGGTGGGAAGGCAGTGGAACCCCATCGGAAAAGGCCGCCGTGGGACCCAGAGCACCCGGGGGGGGGCTTACTGCACGGACACCACTCAGCTTCCCTAGAAAACCAGCACGTCTCCCCCAAAGGGGAAAGCGGCAGAGCCCCCTGCACCCCAGGCCTCCGAGCCCGTCTCTGCCGACTCAGCCTGCTCCGCATTCAACTCTCCCCGGCTGCCGCAGCTCCCGTGCCGGGTGGGAAGCCCGCAAGCCGGAGCCCAGCATCAGGCTTGGGGGCGAGCAATTGCCCCAGGGTCTGGCCGTTCAAAAGGGCCTTGGGGGTCCCAGCCTCTGCTACTGCAGCCAGGGCCCCACACCCTTTAAATCACACTGGAGCCCCAGGCAGTGCGCTCTAGGGAGCGGAAAGGGCTGGCGAGGGGAGCGTGGGGTGCTGAGGGCTGCCCCAGCCCGGTCCCTTCCACCAGGGGCCCAGGAACTTGTTGGCCCCCAGACCAGCATCCAAACCGGGTGCTAGCATGTCGGCTACACCCCACCCTGGAGAACGCGTCACCCAACCCTCAGAGCAAGCAACGGGAGGGGCAAAGGGGCAACGGCCTGGAGGCCCAGAGGTTCTCAAGGGCTGGGGGAGCTGCTGCGACAGCTCCTGGGGCCCTTTAAAATCGCTGCTGGAGCATCACGCTCCAAGCAACTCTAGAGCTGGGAGGGCAGGGGGCCGTGGTCTGGACAGTGCTGAGGGCTGGCTGCCTGGGCGCCCGCATGGCGCTCAGCTCCATCCTGCTCCCCCCACCCCACCCCCGCGTCCTGCCAAGATGTCCAGCCCCAAGGTCTCCTCTCCCTCAGCCCACCAAGCCCTGCGAGCGCTAACTGACGCTCTGGGGGCCGGGGGGGTTGCCAGGAAGCCCTGGAGAGGTGCTCTCCTTACAGCTGCTGTTTTTCTGCAACACTCGAGTGCCACAAGCAATCAGGAGGCCTGAATGCAGGAAGAGAGCAAGGGAGGGAGAGGAAAGGAGGTGGAGAGGACAGCACCATGCTTCAATCAATGCCCCAAGCTGGGCAAGGCCAGACAGACTCTTCCGCCCCCCCCCCAAAAAACAGATCCAGCTTCAAGCAGCTGAAAGGAATTAAAGAGACAGGGACCCCCTCCAACACAGGGGGAGCCAAGCTGGGGTGACCCTCAGCCCCGCAGGAATCAGCTGGGGGGATTCCAACTGCGGAACCCCAGAGACTGATCAGCTTCCCTCCCGACGGCTGGTTCAATCACAGTCCTCGGGAGCACGGACCCAGATGTGGGGGCAGGGAGGGGTAACTTAGCACTCCCCAACTCCCACTGGCTTCGGGCTCTAAGCAGCTCTGCGCTCCCCAATGCTGGAGTAAAAGCAGCTGCTCCCGGAGGGCTGGCTGTAGCCCCCATTCTCCCTGCGCACTGGTCAGCACCACTGTCCTGGAGGCAGGGTCTGTGCTGGGACCCCAGCGGAGCGCGGGTGGGCAATCATTTTTGGTGGAGGGGTCGCTCCAAGATTTAGTAAATGGCCAAGGGCCGCACTTTCCTATGGAGAGGGTGCAGGAGGGAGGCTGGGTGAGGAAGGGAGCCCAGAGCAGGGAAGGGGGGGGCAGGAGAGGGAGTGGGGTTGAGAGGGACTTTGAGGGGAAGGAGGGAATTTTGATCTGGGGCAGAGGCTTGGGCCGCAGGGTCCGGGAGGGGATATGGGAGCAGGAGAGGATTCTGGGCTGGGGCAGGGTTTGGGAGGGAAGCAGGGAAGGTGCAGAGGGTTTGGGTGGTGACTTGGGGCAGGGAGTTGGGGGTGCAGGAAGGGAGCAGGTGCCAGAGACAGGCTCTGGCCAGGTGGTGCTTACCTAGGCAGCTCCCAGCCAGCAGCCCTGCAGGACCCTGAGGCAGTCCCCCTGCCTACCGCAGCCCCAGGCAGCTCAAAAAGGCCAGCTGGCCCCTGTGGCTCTGGGAGGAGGGGGGGGGCTTCATGTGCGGTCCCCGCCCCCAGCAAAATCTCTCCGCTCCCATTGACCAGTTTCTACGAAGCCTCCCCAGGAGCAGAGCACGAGAGGGAGCAGCCAGCTGCTTAAAAGCGGAGTGGGGCTACTCCGTGCCTGAGAGTCCCAGTGGGGTGGATCCAGCCCACCCCGGGAGTAGAGGGAGATGGGCTGTGCCCGCTTCAGGCAGGCCTGCAGCCTCTGAGTTAGACTCCCAAGTCAGGAGACTTCCAGGGCCCTGGCAGGGGAGTACGCCCGAGATGCTGACCTACCACACAGGTCCCCACCTCCTGCAGCCATCGCATCCCAGAGTTGTGCAGCACCGCAGCGATGCTCAGTACCCCCCTTTATCACCAACGACCCTCGGTAGAGCCACATGCCAAAGGAGCTGCTGGGAGCCCAGACCACTGATTCCATTCCCAGTTCTGCCGCAACCTGGGAAAATCCCTTCCCCTCCCCGGGCCCCATTTGAACTGCAACCTCTTCTGGGGAGGGACCATCTGCCCAGCACCCAGCCCAATGAAGCCCCGATCTCAGCTGGAGCCTCTAAATCTAATGATCCTACTCTGGATCTCTCTCAACCCCATGAAAAACAAAGCCAAGAGCCATGTGCTCCCTGCATCCTTCCCCTTCCTTCCCCCCCAGCCCCAAAAAGGAAACAGCCACTGCCCTTCCCCTGACACACACTAGCCCCCAGGAAAAAAAATTGGCAGCAGGTAGTTTCTGGGAAGGATTTAGCCATCTCCTGGGGCCAGCAGTGATGGATTCTCCTTCCTAATGCACTGATGGGCAGCCAGCTCCTCAGGGAGCCCTGCCTCCAATTCGCTCGCGCTCGTTAATGTGCAATTTACTGGCACTTTAACGCTCTCAGCATGAAAAATGATCATGCTGTTTTCAGGGCTTTTTCTCCCTTCCCCCTCCACTTCTCTCGCTATTTTGGGTGGAAAAGTCCAAATCCAGGCAGATTGGGGGAGAAATGTTTTTCCTGGTACAAAGAACATGCCAAAAATATCATCTCACTGGGAGTCGCCCGCAGCTTCTCCTGCCTTGACCACTGCAGGGTTTTAGTGCTACACAGAGCAGCCGTTAAAATCCAGCCCCTTCGGCAGCAGAGCAATGTATCCCCTGTTGGATGCTTAGGGACCAGGGCTGCCTTCCCAGCTTGGGAACTGGCCAGAGAAGAAATCCATTCCAACAGGGTTTGGCCCGCTCCCCCAGTGGCCTCTTCAAAGTGCTCACACAGGAAAGCAGGGCACGCCAGGGGCACACGACACGAGGGAGCAGCCAGCCAGCTCAGGGAGAAGCTTCACCAGAGTCCTGCTCGGTACTGACTGGCGGCCAGCGTCAAAGGGGGCTGAACGGGCCAGATGGAGAGCTGGTGGGATGCGGAGCCTTCAATCGTTCAAAGTCGCGAGTGAGAATCCCAGCGTGCGATGGCAGAAGTGGGTTCCCTTCGACTCGTTCCAAACAGAGGGCTCCAGCCGCCGCAGCTGCCCCTGGGTTCTTGGCAGCAGCACCAGAGCTGGCATGGTTCCCCAGCCCCTGAAGACTCCACCTGGCTAGTAGCAGCCCGTTCGATTGCAGAGGAGCCTCCCGGCGGGCCCTGGCATCCTCCTCTGAGCTGATCAAGAGAAGGGCAGGAGACCTGTCTCCGCAAGGCGCGGTGGGTGAACACCTCCTCGGCCGGACCATTCAGCCGCTCGTCCGCTTTATTAACGAGACTCCTTATTGAGCATTAAGTTAATGACACGCTCTTTATGCCAGCAGCTAGCGGCGTGCGATAAAGCAAAATCAAATAGGGCTTCTGCGGGTTGGCAGAGGCAGCAGCGAGGGGGATGGAGCAGGCAGTGGGCTCGGGGCATTCGGTGGGAACCGGACAAGCCCCAGACTAAGGCTCCGCCTGCGCAAGCCACGCAAAGGAGCGGCGCTATCTCCCCGCAGCACCGATAACCTGCGGCCTCCTGCGCGGGCAGCTCCCATTTCTCACCCGAGGGCCATTGGCTGTCAGAGCCGAGACTTACGGGCCCTCGTTAAAAGTGCAGACAGCACACTGGCACGCGGCCAGCGGCACCTGGAATCGGCAGTAAATACTGCTGTCTGAGCGGCGCGGCGGGCGAGTGAGCAGCCAGATGAAACGAGGGGAAGGGGGCAGAGAGCAGAGTGGTGTCCGTTTCCCTTCAGCTCTTGGGCTCCTACACCGGAGGGGCTCATGCTTCCCTTAGCCTCTGGCTTCACCAGGTGGCCACTTCCTTCTTGCTGGGAAGGCAGCAGAGAACCAGGCCAGCTCTGCAAGGCCGGGGAGCAGGGCAGCTGGCAGTGCAACCTGGAGCGAAGGACTCTCCCAACACAGGCTGGGCTGCAGACAGGTCTCCCAACAAATGCCACCCTGGCAGGTAGCTCCCAAGTCATATCCGTGTAACAGCTGGCTGGGCTCCCGGGGGCAGGGTGCATGAGCCCACAGGCGGGTGATGGGGGGGAGGGGTGGTGGTGGAAGGGATGTACTTGGCTAAGGCACATGCTGCCAGACTCCTATGCAGCCTCTTTAAAAATAGATGAGAAGAAACCTCCTGTCTCCAAGCAGCTGGTAACCCAGTGTGCAGTGCAGTGGGGGGAGAGGGAGGCCAGGATAGACTCTCAGCCTCTGAGCCCCTCGAGTTGCCTCCCCACGGCCACCCCTGCTCCCGCACAGACTCCCAGCTATGGAAGCCGGGTGGCCACTGCGGGTAGAGTGGCAGATCTGGCAGCAATGGGAGAAGAGAGCGCGGGCCTGGACCCCATCTTCCCCCCCCGCCCCACTCACTGAACTCCCTTCCCCCAGCATCGGGCAAAGGTTCACAGGATGCACCTGCCACAGGAGTCCGCCTCTGTTGGCCAGAAATCACGAGGGGGCACAGAAAACAGTCCCAAGGGCACTCAGCGAGTTAGTGGCGGAGCTGATGGAATCGTCTACTCTCTCACCCAGCCACAGTGACGCTTGTCCTTCTCCACAGCGCCCAACTGCCCCCCATCCCATCCAACAAGGGGAAAAGCAGGGTGAGACACACCCTTCCCCACCCCCACTCTGTGGGAACCTGCGCCCCCAGCTGTTTGACAGCGACAGGGTTGGGTTTCTCTGGGACAAGGATTGGCCACCGGGTGGGAAGAGGGCAAGGCAGCTGTGAGCTACCGCAGACAGCCAGCAGGAAACCAAGGCATGCCAGAGACTCACCTGTTTGTGCATTTCGATGTTCAGGCCGTAGGACATTTCATAGTACTGCAAGGGAAAGGACACGGCGGCGCAGTGAGGGAGATGCCCGGCTAAGAGGCAAGACCCCACTGCAAAACCCTCCTCAGTGCACAGGTGCCGGGTCAGCCAGACCCCCAATTCCTACATGCTGGGCTCATGCGCCAAACAGCTCCGCCAGGAGCAGAGCAAGCTCTCCCCAGCAGCCCAGCCCAGCCAACGGACACACAATACAGCGACGACCGGGGCTGCCTTCTTCAAACCAGGCCCCCACCCCAGGCCATCTTGCACCCCGCAGGCCAGCTCCATTTCTCTTCCAGCCCAGCCAGAAAAGGGAAACTAACCAGCAGAATCCAAACCCTTCCCCTCAACTCCAGCAGAAGAGCAAGGAAGGGGCTGCACCTGCCTCTCAATTCCCTCCTCTCCCTGCACCGATCAGGGGTCAGTCAGTCCCAAGATGAGCGCTTCCCCCCACCTTCCCCGGCAGCAGTAACATGCCGCAGACAGCCATTCAGGCAGAGCTCAGCCGCGCTCATCCCAGGAGCAAGGTCACGCAGCCAGCAGCCCCCCCAAACCAGGAGCCGAGGAAACCCAACCCAGTTTGTCTTGCGCTCACTCTGAAAGCTGGGAAAAGGGAGCGCCACCCCGCTCACTTCAGAGGGAACGCTCACCATGACGTAATGTCGCTGGATTTCTGTTTTTTCTGTTGCCAGTTTTTCACATTCTAACTTCAAGCTGTAAAAATACAGAGAGCGAGACACACACCCCAATCCACCACCCCCCACCAAGATGACAAGAATTAGGTGGCGGCACAGAAGCACGAGGCATGAGTGTAACAGACTCGCACAAAACTTTGGCCTGCCCACCCTTAGCCTAAAGAACAGGGCCACTGGTAGGAATCCATTAAGGCCAGAATCCATTAAGGCCCATCTGCCAAGAAGGAGGGAGTAGGAAAAGGAGGCTGGGCTGGGGGGTGTCTGTGCAGGCACACAGGAAGGAGAGCACGTCACGGTTTCTGAGCTCCAAGGAATACAGGTTGCGGGAAGTTTCGATATTTCCTCATCTGCTTTCCAAATGCAGCAAGCTACAAAGCAGAGGCGGGGAAGGGGGCACGTTTAGGGATCACGCAGACTGGCAGCGTGACAGGCAGGAATCTGGACCCCAGTTATCAGAGAGCGGGGGGGGGAGGGGTGCAAAAAGCCCTCGTGATGAAGTGACCCACGTTAGGAGGTACCAGAAGGCCTGGCCACGAACACAGGAGACCTAGATGGGCTGTTACCAGGCTGGGCAGCGCTGCACAAGGAGAGCGTTTAGGGAACCGTGGTAGCTTCTTACACTCTTGCTGCTCATTCGGCTCAGGGCCCACGCCACTCCCTGCCCACCCGGCCCAGAGATTGGGCAACAAACGCTCCCCTGCCAGTTAAAGGGGCACTGCTCCTCACTGGCCCGGTGGGACTTGGTAGCTTGTTACCTGTGGTACTGGTTTTGCAGGAACTGGAATTCCTCCTTGATCCGGTCCAATGTCTCTGGGTAGGTCAGTTTCAGGGACTGAGGGGTTGTAGAAACTGTGCTGGCGGCTGCCGATGCCACGGTTGGTGTCTGGAGATGAGCCTGCACAGAGGGCATGGAAGGAAAAGTCATTCGCAGCCCCTGCTGGTCACGCATCCTGGGACGGACCAGGGTCCTGGGAGGGGGATCACAGGGGTCCAGGACCAGGACTGCAGAATCCCCAATCCCTGGGGCCGACACCCGGCTTCATCACAAGGGAGAGCCAGAGAGCAGGCATTTTCGGGGAAGGGAGAGTTGTCACCGAGGAAATCAGCTCCTCCAGGGGCAATCCTCTGCCAGCCTGGGCTTCCTAGCCTAGCCGGCTAACACTGGCCCTGAGACAAACGTGGGACGAACCCTCAGAGGGTTACTGAAATGGAGCTTTTCCTAAGCCCCACCGTGGACACAGAAGTGGCGCCAGTTTGAGGAGGATGTTGTTAAGCTCCCTGCAGCCAGTCGTTAACTGGAATAAGAGCGTCCACACAGCTTCACCCCTAGAGCTGCACCCGTACGATTCCTGTGCAGAGGCGGAAGCACGGACGCTCTCCTAGGTGGGGCAAGGCAGACAGACCAGCCTCGGGGAATCCAGCAGATTAACACAAGGGGCACCCCAATGCTGCTCCATGCAGGGCTGCGGGCCTGTGGCAAAGGAACGCATGTAACCAGGGCACTCACCGGGGGTCGGTTCTGGGGGAACATTTCTGGAGCAGAACAGGCCAGCTATCCCAGCCTTATCTCGCTCCACCAGCCACAGGATCCTCTCTGGGCCCAGGCCCAAGGAAGGCAGCCAGCTCCCACACGGCTACGGGCTCTGAAAGGGGGGGGGGGGGTAAGGAGGCAGCTATGAGTGAACCAAGGTAACTCAAAAGAGGAGAATCTCTTTCACTCCTGCCCTGCCAAAGCTCCACGACCACGCGTCTCCAGCCAGCCACTGCTTCTCATCGCCCCCATCCTATCGTGCAACCAGGCGAGATCCCACCAAGAACTGCTGCTTAAGTTTCAGTGGTAAGGCCTCTGCCCCACACCCCTCCTCCGTAAGTCCCAATACAGCCAGGCCCTCCGCCATTACACATGCAGAGAAGTCCCTACCCTGTCCCCCGGTAATCATTTCACTCACTGGGAGTCTAGGTCCCCTTGGCCCAAATATTCCACCAGCCCTCACCCATCCAGCCATCAACCTCAGGAGCCAGATCACTATGCACGGCCTAAGGTCCAACACCACCAACCCAGCGTCCCTCGCCCAGTGTCATGGAGACCCCACCTGCCGCCTTGCACCTCGCTTGATGCAAGCCCCAGGTTGTCCCCCCTACTGAAATGGCTTGGCCCACCAGGCATGGCTCCCAGGGCTCCCTATGCTGCCCAGGCACGTGCACTGCCTGCAAGCACCCCTGCCAGGGGTGGAACACGACTTCCTCCTGGGGGTAATGCTCTGGACATTGGCTGCAGGGCACTGCCCAGCAATGCCTCTCCCTAGCCCACCTCCACCCCACCATGAGCATGTGTCCATGCAAATGATACCCACCCCACCCCCGTGATGCCCCAGCAGCCTCCCTCTAGCACCCCCCCTTGGGGACCCCACACAACATCCCCACTTACTGCCCCCAGCAAAAAGCATTCCAAACTCCCTGCCAGTCCTTGCACCCCAGAAAGCACCCCCCTGGGGCTTCCACATGGCCCCTCCCCTGAGCCCCCCCCTGCTGCTCCAATAACCGCTCGCTCCTAACATGGTCTCCCAACCTCATCCCCACTTTTCCCCTGCCCCCTCCTCCGCTGGTCTCCCGCAGCCCGCCACGCCTGGCCCCCCAGGGCCCCCACTGTTGCTCCACCAACCACTCCCTCCTGAGCGTGGCCCGTCCAAAGGCGCCCCCCAGCTCCCTGCACACAATGGGCCGGGCCCGGCCCTGCGCAGCAGGTAGCGCCCGGCGGGCGGGGGGACAGGACCAGGAGCGGCCCCGGGGACTCACCGCGCCGCGGGCCCGGCGGCTGCACCCAGCGCGGAGCGGGCCGGAGTCGGGGGCTGCCCACGCGCCGCCCCTCCCGCTTTGCGGGCGGCGAGCGATCAATGAACTAGCGCCAGCTCCACGTGGGGCCTGGCTCGTGCGGGCAATCGCCGAGCCGGCTGGCCAATGGCAGCGCGGCGGGAGCGGCCCGCCCCCACGTGGGCCACGGCTTGGCTGCTGCTGATTGGGCGGCCGGGACCTGCCGCCAGGAGGATGTGTCAATCTGTGGAACGCGATGTAGTGGAGAGGAAGGTTAACCCTTAAAGGGGCAGGAGCTCCCAGATAGGCGAGGAGAGAGAGAGTGTGTGTGTGTGTGGGTGTGGGCGGAACGTGGAAGAGAATGAGAGTGCGTGTGAAAAAATGGGAGAAGGAGCGTGTGAGACAGACATTGAAAGAGTAAAGTGCAAGAGTGTGCCGAGATTGCGTGTGCCAGAAAAGAGCAAACAGCGAGGTTGCGTGTACAGAACAAGGCACACAGGTGAGATTGCGCGTGCAAGAGCGTGCAGGTGAGATTATTGCGTGTGCAAGAGTGGATAAGAGTGCATGTGTGCACAAAAGCATGCAGGTGAGATTGCATGTGCAAAAATGATTGACTGGATCAACAGCAACATGCTGTAGACCGGAGTTGTGTGTGCAGGAGGAGTCAGGCGTGTGTTGTGTATATGCTAAACAGTGGTTCCCAAACTTTTTGGCATCATGCCCCCTTTTTGATTTTTGAAAAACCCACATGCCCCCCCCCCAAAAATAGCAGCAAAACTTGTTGAGCAAAAAAAAAAAAAAGGAACTGACCAGGGCAGCAAAATTTGAGGGGGAGGCTGGGTCGCCTCGCGCCCCCAGTATTTCTTCACGGCCCCCACGGGGGCACGCCCCCCAGTTTGGGAACCTGTGCAATGTGTCAAGTGACTGCTTTGGATTGTATGAAGGGACAGTGTAAGTGCATTGTGCATATGCTAATAACTGATGATGGGTGCAAGAGTTTGGGTGGTATGAATGAACAAGACAGAGAAAGTTGAGCATGAGAAACCATGGCGGGGTTGGGGGGGAGGTCAGAGCTTCCTGAGTGGCAGCTGTGTTTTGGGTTCAAGAGATGACACGTGTTGAGTATGTGTTAGGACACAAATGTGGTCTGTGTCCATGGAGTTTTACCCCTGAGTGAGCAATGAGCAAGTAGAAGGCATGCCAAGTGGAAGAGTGAATGCAAGTGTATTGTGCGTGAGGATACACAATATTACCAACCCCAGCCTCTCAACAGGCATGAAATCAGGCCCTCCAAAAATCATTAGACTGGCTTAAAATTCAAGAGATTTAAAAAAATACATTGTATTCTTTTCCACGTTTTCAGGCTTTTCTCCATAATCACAGTGGCGGATTACTGCAAAAGCCCAGTGGCCTCTGCCTCTGACCATGAGAACTGACTCTGACCACAAGAACCAGAAATCAGTGGTACTGCAACCGCTGAAGATGGGAACCATGTATGTGGGTTGTTATTACTACTTCAAGACAGGAGGTGCTGCAGCCCCCAGACACCCTCGTTCCAGCACCTACATTAGACATTTCCTTTTTTACAAAGGGACACTGAAATTAACTTCATGGACTACCAGGTTTTAGACCATCACTTAAGAGTGACTCTTGCACTAATGTGCGGTGAGCATGCACAGAGTAGGAGGAAGAGATTAACGTAACAAATTTTAGAGAGAGGATTGAAATAAGACATGGATCCCACACATCCTTGAAAAGGTGGTTGCACATTCACAGATCCAGCTCCTGGCAGTCAGTAGTTTATAGACACCCAAAGCATGGGTCTGTGCCTCTGACCATCTTGACTAATAGCCATTGGTGGCCCTATTCCTCCATGAACTTATCTAATCCTTTTCTGAATCCACTTCTACCTTTGGTCTTCACAACATCCCCTGGCAGGGAGTTCCACAGGTTGCCTGTGCGTCATGTGAAGAAATACTGCCTTTTGTTTGTGCTAAACCTGCTGCCTATTCATTGCATTGGGTGAGCCCTGGTTCCTGTGTGGTAAGTAACAGCCTTATTTGATATCTGCACGCTACTCATGATTTTACAGACCTCTATCATATCCCCCCCTTAGTCCTTTCTTTCTGAGGAGGAACAATCCCAGTCTTTTTCAGCTCTTCTCATATGGAAGCTGTTGAACATTTTACACTAAAAAAGGATGCCCCCCCCCACAGGCCTCACCCTGCAGGCCCCTCCATGCCTGAAGGTTGCAAGCAAAATAATGGCAGAGGGAGGGGTGGAGAGTGAGAAATTTTGGTCAAGGGCATCAGAGGAAGCCCAGCTCCTTATGAGACGAGAGCCAATAGAATCCAAACACACACACACACACACAGAGGAGAAACGGCATGAAATTAAATTTCACTTCCACACAAGGTTGAACTGGGACAGCTGAGCTTTGATCCACGGACATATTTCCTGCCTTAAGCGTCAGACTAACCAAGCAGCCCTCCCCAGTTCTCTGCATGGGTCGACGTTGCCTTGTGTTTCCGTATTGATTACAATTCCATTTTTATGTTGAGCTTTTTAAAGGCGGTGCTGGTCTGCGGTGCTAGATACCAGGGCCTCCAAGCTCTTTTTCTAACACCCCTCTCCACCACAGCAGGGAATTGGGCAAGTCTCCTTCACCTGCTTTTACAGGCAAAGCAGCTCAGGGAGGCGAAATCAATGCCCTCCAAGGCAGGAGGAAAGCCCAGGCATCCTGTATTCAGTCCTCTGTCCTTTGTGCAGATCCCCTGCCCCCACGCAGCCTGGAAGGGGAGAGGACGGGACTGCAAGCACGCAGGCAGCTGTGTTTGGAACGCTTTTCCGGTTGAGATTTAGGAGGTGGACGGAGGAGAGAGCAATGTCTCTGCTCTGACAATTCCTTCCCAACCCTTGTGAATCTTCTCTTCCTCCAGCACCAGGCAGGCCAGTGACTCACTGATCTGATCACCAGGCTAATAGACAGGGGAGGTGGGAGGAGAGCCTGTGTTTTTTGTTGAATTAGCAGGTCTGCTTCCACCCCCTCCCTCCCGTAGGCCCTCCGGCCAGGCTGCCAATTAGTATTCCCCTGGGAGGAGGCCAGGTCTGAGCAGTGACCGGGCCTGGAGCTAACAGAAGCGACCAGCAGAGAAGGGGTTTGGAGTGTCTGGGACCAGCGGCTAGGGATCCTCCAAGGAGCAGCCTGTGTGTCAATGCATTGTAAAGAACCGAGGCTCCTCCAGCATGGCAGCCGCTCCGACAGGCTTTCATTCAGCTCCCTAATCCACCAGCTCCAGCTACATCTTCCTGCTCTCTGCTTTCTGGGCACGTCTGGTCTCCTTGCAGACAAACACCCCGCAGGGAGTCTGGGCAGTCCTCCGGCCCCCCCGCCCCGCTGTATCACTCTAGCGCCCTCCCTTCGGGGCACCCTTCCCTCTGCCCTTCCAGGGCCCGCTTTCAGTAGCCCCCTGGACAGCCGGGCTCCCCAGATCCACGGCAGGATCTCTGTGTCCGACACCGGTTCAGACGGAGCAGCTCCCCCTGCCCATGCAGACCAGCAATATGAGCACCGCCTGTTGCACACCCTTTCTTCTGCTACCCAAATGTTTGCAGGAGCTGGAGCGGCTGAAGCAAAAAACTTTCTTTCAAAGGACCCAGGATCAGTAGCGGCTTCTCTTGCTGCAGGGTCTTTGGGGCGCAGAAAGAGGGGGCCGGGGTCAGGGTGGCATGAGGCTGTGGCTTTTCAGCCTGGAGGCCATGCTCCCTCACTGACCCACCAAAACTGTGGCCATGGGACACAGTAGCCGATGGTTTCAGACGGGCGCAGGCACCCTTCTTTTCTTCACGACAATAGTGTAATGTGGGAGCACGCTCTGGAAAGGGCCGTGAATCCCTGCAGAAGGGTCACTGCACCCTAGGCCAGGAAAGGCCCGTGGTGCTCAGAATTAGGGATGTTAAATATCGGTTAATTGAATAGTCGAGTAACCTCATGAATTCTTATCGGTTAGTCGAACATTCCATAGTCCCCGGGGGCGGGGCCGGCAGCAGCATGAGGTGCCAGGCGGGAGCTAGTCCGCGAGGGGAGCCAGTTTAAAAAACAGCTCCTCTTGTGGACCGGCTGTTTGTTGCCCCGGGCTGCTGCCTCTGATAAAGAGGCAGCAGTGTGGGGTGGCAGCAGCCCTTGTCTGTGGGGGGCGAGTCTGAGCTCCCAGACCCGGCACAAGCCGGAACTGAGCCAGGCTGCCTGCCCACCCGGCTCCTAATACACTTTAAATGAAGAGCCACAGCGGGGGTAGGTCCCAGACCTGGTGGGAACCAGAACTGAGCTGGGCTGCTGGCCAGCCTGCTAAAAAATTTACTGGTTGCGGGGGGGAGGGAAATGCGTGTCGTCTATAGCATTAACCGATACGCTTTTGCTTATCGGTTAATCGGCTACACTATTACATCCCTACTCAGAATGCCCCGTTGGCCCCACTCCAAGAGCTGACAGCATTTGCCGTGGTAAAGCCTCACGCCCATTCCTTGAGGTAGGGCCCCCTTGATATGCCTGTTTTTCACTAGGGAAAACTGAGGCACAGGGGAGGACGGCAGGTTTGGTGGCACAGTTGGAAACAGAACACAGATCTTCTGGCTGGTGGTCCTCGTCTGTAAGTTACCCCTGTTCCTATCACTAGTGCAGCGAGCGGCAGGGCCCAATCTACACTACGGGTCTTCCATGTATATTTCTTCCCAGTCCCCCGCCCTGTGTCTTTGACTCCCCCGCAACCTGAACGGGCTTTTCCGTACTGACATTTCCCAGCTGTGACAGACAAGATCCGGGGAATCTTCTTTTGTGTGTTAGCTAGCTCGTTTGTTCGCTCAGCATTTGGCAATGGCTGCAGGTCAGTCCAGGGTCACAGAGCAAGGTATAAGAAATTTCACAACAGTGACTATGTCACTGTACTTTCGAAGCTGCCATAGCCCTGTGCTATTATCTAACCAAGAGCCACAAGCTAAAGAAGAGAGAACCCTCTGGGCTTAGCCCTTTTCTCATAGCTCTGCATGTGAAGCCCAAATGGCATTTCCAGGCAACGTGAGTCAAGTAGCAGCTGAACAAAACCATTTCATTCTGCATCCTGCCTCAGCCCTAGTAACCTATGCAGATTCTCTAAGCAAAGTCACACATTTTGGATGTCTCACCCAAAATGGCTTAGAGCAGGGCTACTCAACTTTGCAAGCTCGGGAAGGGGGGGCCCACAATGATACTCACAGCACATGTGGAGGGTGGCAGCTTAAGTGTGGTTGCATATACATGCAAATATATATGCAAATTATGCAAATAGCTTCTTTCGCTCTGACAGGCATGAATACAAAGATTAAGGCAAGACTACACAACACGCAGGCCCCATTGAAGTCAGTTCCGCTGATATTAATCAAATGCAATATTTACCCGATTTCCACCCATATGACAGCACTTTTAACGAGCAATGACAGTCCAGGAATTTAACTACTAAAACGCATATCAACAGCAGACCATCATATTGACTCGCCGTTGTGGAGCGTGTTCCCATGAAGGCCATGTTCAAATGCCATGCTGAGCCCGCGGACTGCAAACAAACAGGCCATGGGCTGCATGTTGAGTAGCTCTGGCTTAGAGAGAACAGATGGAAGTGTAGCTTTTCCTGAATGTCGGGCACCTTTATGGGGTTTCAAGCCAGACCTCCAGAATCACTAGCCACTGCTGAATATCTCAGGAGCAGTGTAAACAAGACCCAGGAAGAAACAGCTAGATACAGTTAAACAGCTTCTTTAGCTATATGCTCTAAAGGAGGAACCATAATGTGGCTGATCCATTAAAGGCCGGGGTCTTGTCTACACTTAAAACACTACACACGTACCACTGTGATACTGAGGTGGAGATGCACAGAGCCCTGTGCAGATACAAAACTGGTATCTGCATCTGCAAAAATGAGCTGCGGCTATAAAGCTCAGTCACCACCACCTTCTCCAGCCCTATCTTCCAAGGATGCCAGCTCCATCCACATTTGTATCTGCAAAATGAGCTGCTGATAGCCGCAGCCACGTCTGCGGATACAGAGACATAAAGCAGCGTGTCACGGATTTGGAGGGCTTGAGACATACTATGTACACCAGGGTTCTCCCGGCGGCGTAGGTAATCCACTGCCCTAGTTAGTGCTGCCTGCACCAGGGAGCTGGGTCAGTTTAACTGCATCAGCCTCCCACTCAGCATCCCGGCTGGGTGGGGAAGCTAATGATCCAACCAACGGACAAAATTCAGTGATGGATCCTGGTCACCTTCCACCCGAGGCCCATTGCGCATACGCTAAGAAGATGATTGTGTTGCTCAGGGCAGGGGTGTGGATTTTTAACACCCCTGAGCAACAGTTATACTGACCTGATTTCCTGGTGTTGACCAGGCTTTAGAAACAAGCCTGCAAGCACTGATACACACGTTCAGGTTTGAGCACTTCACTCATTCCAGTGGATTCTACTGGACTGTTCACATACTTAAAGTGCACGAGTCCTTTTTGTAGGTCATGTCTGCCCAGCACCTCGCTGAACAGGCTCCCAACCTAGCTGGTCTCCAGGATTACCACAATATAAGCATTAAATGAAATAGATACACACGTTAGTAGCGAACCAATGGGAGTGGTGCAAATTGTCTTGCCCTCTCACTGTGTCTCTCCCTCTCTTTATTGGCTTGATATCCCCCCTCCTCCCCACCACAGTTACTCCAGGCCCACAACCTTACTAGAAACATAGGCCACCAAAGCACAATGTTTGCAAGAAGAGAGGCTTTCCCAGGGTTGCTGTCAGATCAAATTCAGGCCTAAATGGAAGTTAAAAGAATATCGCCAACTATAAGAGCAACAGAACATTTTCCATTTTTTAAATTTAAATAAACACGCCCCGGCCGGGTTTGCAGCCCAGAGCGTGCAGCCTTGGGTGAGAGCGTGGGAACAAGAAAGCAAAATTCACTCCACGCGAAAAGGAAACGGACTTGGATTATGATGTCCCAAGCTGAATAGCATCCAAAAGGGAAACCAAAAGGTGCATTTGTTTAATTTTGTTTTTTACAGTCACTCAGCAAGGCCTTTTTCAGATGCTGGTGGGGAGCTGGGCCAGGCCAGACGAGTTTTTTCTGGGACAACTGCCTCGGGAGGATCCTGAAACTCAAGAGCCACAAACAAATCTCCCCACAGGTCAGAGGATTTCAACCAGAAGTTCAGAAAGGCTCCCCGCAGCTCCGACTCTGACCTCAGCCGGATAATGGCAGCACTTCTGCATGCCTGACTCCTCACAACACTGCTCTCTGGAGTGCCAAGGGGATTACTTAATCCACCACAGCTAGCCCAGCTCTTGCACCTTGACAATCCATGCATGTACTGCATGCTCTCCCCCTACTCAAAGGAAAGATCACTAACTCACTCCATCAACCGTTGGAGCCTGCACCCATCACAGGGGCCCATCCCTTCCCCTCCTCCTTTAAATACACAACTTTTATGCTGGCAGTTTTCCTTTACCTGTGACAGTTCCCTTCACCCCACAGTTGTCTATACATTTTGGGTGCATTCACACACTGGGTTGCACTTTTGCTGCTATATGGCGTTTTAGGGAAGTGGGGGTGTAGAGTAGAGCCAGGCCCTTCCTTTGTGCTACTCAGCGGCCCTTATTATATTTTAAAATGTAATAATGGTGATATTTCTATTTTTGTAGATGGCGCTGATAATTTCTGGAGTTGGGCCATAAATCTCCAGGCATAGCGAGATGAAATTACTTGCTCAAGGTCACAGCGAATCAGTTACAGAGTGGCAGAAAAGATGTTAGCAGCCCTGACACCCTGGGCTTTGCACTAATCACTAGGCAACCCTTTTCTCCCAGAACCAAAAGGAAACCCCAAGAATTCTGACTCCCAATCCCCTGCACTAGCCACTGGACCACACTCCCTTTCTGGGTGCCTTTTGGTGCGTATCCTGAGCAGCAAAGAAATATTCAGAAATGGGCCAAGAAGCCTGGGTTTGGGGTTTTTTACAAAACCTTGCGAGTTACACTTTTTGGATTTACAAAACCTGGACCTGGATGGTTAGAGGCTGGATTAGATTTTATTCCCACCACCAAATTCATGATACGTGAGAGAGACAGCGAGTGTGAGGACATGGCAGCTCAGAATCAAAACCTCTAGACCTACATTTTTGCTCCTCTTTTCCTAACTCAATTCTCTCCTCCGCCCCCCCCCCCCAAAAAAAACCTTACGGTATCTGCAATAATAGCCTCAAACCTTAAAATGGCCATATGGCAAACTGCAGTGTTTGGACAGTTACTCTGTTAGTGTTGAGCAGAGACCAGAACTGGAGCTTTGCCTGAGAGGCGCAGCTACACATAAGCCACTATTTTGGCAGGCTCCGGAGTCTCTTATTGTGAGTCAAGGCCTTTTTGTGCTTGGTGCTGTACATACACATAGCGAAACCCAGCCTGCAAATAGTTTACCATCTAAAGAGACAAAAGGTGGGGAAACTGAGGCACGGAGCGGTGAAGTGACTTGCCAAAAGTCACTCAGCTGATCAGTGGCAGAGCCAGGGCCAGACCCCAGGTGCTACAGTCCAGAGTGCTACCTCTGAAAAGTCACACGTTGTGCTATCCCGACATCCACACATGTGAAAAAAGTGCCTGTAACGTGTCTGTCTAATCCTAGCTCAGACCTGAGACTGCCCCCTTGAGTTTCCTTCTGGGACGGAGCACACCGAGCTTCAACTACCAGGACAGGCTCCAGTGCTGAACCCGAGAGCGCTGATACTATTATCCATCACGGCACAACAGCTTCCTGCTTCCATCCGGCCGCTGCTAGTGCCACCCTGGCTCAAGGTGTGTTGGTGGGCACGTGGGGGGCGGAAGAGGCCTCCTGGCGGTGGTGGAGGACTGACTCGTGAATCCGTAAACCCAAAGCCGGCGTTGGGGCTCACCGCACAGCGCGCTGAATGTGCATCAGGTTACCGTCGCCTGCATGGCCGCAGGCTGTGTCACGAGTCTTCAGAAACCCAGGCCATGCCTGCCGCTGCAGACTAGTCACCACTTGCTTGGAGGCCTGCCCTCAGGCGCTGGGATTAGCGCTCCAGTGGGGACATGCACCTTCGACTTCACAAAAGCGGGTGCTAAAAATTCGACCTGATCTCGTAGCACAGACAAGGCCTCAGGTCCCAGGTCCAGCCGAGCGCCTGACCCCCTACGATCACAGGGGCCCTGGCAAGCGCACAGCTGTCAGCACCGGGGCGGTCAATACGCACCCAGGGGCGTTTCAAGTGCGCCCGGTGCCTCTCCTCCCTTTGCTCCCCTTTGCTGCTGTGCAGTGTTGCCGTGGCGCGCGCCAGAGGCAGGCCTGAGCAGTGCTCTGGGCCAGTTGCTGCACAGAGGAAGCCATTTGCAGGCCGCTACGGGTTTTATTGGCCCTACCCAGCCCAGGGACCATGCTGCGAATTCTGGGGCGCCACCTACTGGCTCATTCTCTAGTAGCAGCCTGTTTACGCCCAGAGGAATGTTGCTGTCAGTGAGTTGGATAAATGTCGGACCCTGCACAGGGCAAAGCTGGGCCAGGAAACTAGGCGCTAGCTGGGAAGGGGGAGCCCAAGGGGCAGTTTTTCTTCCTTGAGGCTCGTCTGTAAAACCACAGCGCCCGCCACGCACCCGCTGGCAGCAGGATAGGCCGCACAGCCTGGTGTCTGCCCCATGCAATCCACTTCACACTGCTTCACTGCACAGGAACTGGCTGGGTTGAATTTCATGAGGTCTGGGGTGGAGAGAGGTTGGGGATCTTGCAGGGAGAGCCCCAGATGTGGCTCAAGAGCCAGAGGTCGAACTGGCTCTCTCACGGACACATCTGGAAAGGCCATTTTCAAAGAGCCCTGCCCTCTGTAGCAAGAGATGTCTTTGAAATCGGGCCCCTTGTGGCTCTGCACCTCAGCTCCCTGTCGGTAAAGTGGGGTTCATAAACTTTCCTTTCGCCGCCATTTGGTGGCCTTCTCGTTTGCCTGGCTGCTTTGGGGGGCAGGGACTGCCCTTTACGCTGTGTCTGGGCAGTGCCGGGCACAAGAGGAGCTGGAGCTCAGCTGGGTCTCCTTGGCTCTGCTGTAATGAGAGTTTCTAATAACAACAATAAAAACCTCGGGGAGGGAGCGTTTCCTGCCTTTTCTAACAAGCCTCCTCGATTTCCCATTATTGCTGCTTCCAGGCCTGCGAGCAGGGAGGCCTGCGTGGCTGAGTGCCAGCTTCTTTTAGGGCATCTTGCTTCCATGGGGGAGGAGGCGGGAGTGTGTGCAGCGGAGGAGAACTTCCTGCCGGGCGAGGAAACATCTGTGCCACACTCAGGCCCCAGAGGAGCATGTGCAGAGCGGGGCACCGATTCCAAGCAGAGTCCTGGGGCTAGCGATTTATTTATGTGATACCTTATGGCCAGGCCAAAAAAAAAAGGAGCTGCAACGAGATGAGAGGCTGCTGCGTCCCGAGTGTCTCTCGAATGCACACGCCAGCGCCCGCTTTGGCAGCCAGCAGCAGCTGTCATGGACAAGGCCTGGCTGGCAGGAAGCTCCCACGGCCGAAGGCCTGGACTGGCATGGACAGGGAACGTGCACTGGCACTGACAAGCCAATCGCGATCGGAGGGAACTGCTGTTAGCGGCAGAGGCAGTGCCAGGCAGGGCACTGTTGGGAGGAAGCTCACAGCACAGGGTCCTGCGGGGGAGGGCTTCTGGGAGGAACGGGGTCCACCCAGCAAGGCACAAGGACACTAAGCAGAACTGGTGGGAGCTGGCAAAGCACATCTGAGGGCAGCCAGCCAAGCCCCATGGCCAATGACTGCTCAGAGTCTGTTCGTCCCTGGCCAATGGGGGAGCTCGGCTCAATCCCAGCCCAGTGCCAATTGGGCTCCCCCCACACAAAGAAAGCAGAGCCCTTTGGGGGGAGCGACTGGTGCCAGGCAGAGTCTGGGCCAAGGGCCAGCTGTGCTCCCCTTTGCGATCAGCTGCAAGCGCAGAGCGGGGGCACCAGGCAGGGCCGGGCAGCCCCAGGGTCCCAGCCAGCCACAGGAAGCGGAAAGAGGCAGCAGGGATGGTCAGCATGCTGGGCTCCCCTCCTCCGCTCCATCCTCGCTGGGCGAAATCTACTCATGTGCTGCCCTCTCCTGCCACCTCGGCTCCTTGCAGGCTCCCCGGGGCTGGATGGAGCACCTGCTCCCCTTTGGCCTTGCTGTGCTGAGACTCCCTGGCATGGCCTCCTGCGCTGCCTTCCCCAGCCCAGCCACGGCCCGCCTTGCCTGGTCATGGGGCAGGAGTCGGTAGCTAGTCCTAGGATCCACCGTCAGTCCGCGCTCCCCGGCCTCCCACCTTCTGCCCAGGCCTGTAGAGCGGCAGCGGGGAAGCAGGAAAAAATAACCCAGTTCCTCAGCTGGTGTGCATCACTTCCTGACGTTTGGGGGTCTGTGCCCGACGCCCACTGAGGAGCTGGGCCAAAAATCTGCATCCAAGCTGGGCATGGGCGACAGGGACGCCCAGGGCCCAAGTCCCAGATTTCAGCTACAAAAGGGAGAGGCGAGCAGTGCCCAACCTGTTCTTGCCAACGTTCCCTCGAATTTTTTCCAGCCATGTGCAGAATAACTTTTTCTATGTGCACCAAGGCATGTGCAAATGTGCACCACCAATAGAACAAAATCCCAGCTGTGGGCACTCCGCTAAGCAGGTGGGCAGCATTGGAATCTCTCCTGAGGGGCCGCACAAGCACCCAGCTCACAGGGAACACTGCCACTGGGCTTCCCAAGGAAGAAGAGCGCTCCGGGCTCCGTCTGTCTGCAGTTATTGGAGAGACACACTCACAAAGGGAAACAAGGACTCAGACCAAATCCTTATGGAGGGAGCGTGAGGGTGGAAGGGAAACCAGCTGGGGAGACTGCAATGTGTGAGACAGGAGACGCGATAGGATTCAGCTGAGATGGGGGCCCTGGCACCAGGCGCTGCACAGACCCTGCCCCAAAGAGCCCACAGTGTGAAGAGGCAACAAGCCAAGGGTGAGTGTGAGGGGAGGCTATTGTACCCATTTTACAGGTGGGGAATGGTGGCCCAGGGAGCCGCAGTGGTTTTGTCTGTCAGCACACAGAGAGTCAGCGTCCGAGCTGGGAATCCAGCCCCGATCGCCCCAGATCTGAGACAAGATCCAAGTTATTAAAGCAAAGCGATGGCCGCTTACAGGGCCAGGAAGCTGGGCCTGGCTCTGGGCACCACTGGCCTGTGGTCACCTGCCCGGCTGGCTATTCTGCTTGGGCCGCAGGAGCCCGGCAGCTTCCCCCCAGCTGTGCCTCACTCCAGGTACCTCCAGGCTGACCCTCAGCTCTGATTCGTGACCTCTGGCTCTGGTTCCCGGCTCCTGCTGACCATTAGGTTTGGCTCCTCACTCCTCTCCCCTTTATGTACTGCTCCTTTATCTGTGGGCAGGCTTAGATCTGCCATCGCCCAGCAACCACCATCTGTAGGCCTGGCTCCTGCTCTGATCAGCCCCGTCACTGACAGCCATGCCTTTTCGTGTCACCCTGGGTGTCTCCCTTCACTTGTGAGCTCCGTGGGGGAGGGACTGGCTCTTTGTTCCGGGTTTACACAACACCCTGCACAAGGGGATCGGGGCCCCTCACGGAGGCGCCTGCATGATGCCGTAATGCAGACGGTAACTGGCAATAATTGAGAGTAAGCACCTGCGCGCAGTGGCGCTAACCCCTCCTGTGTGGCGCAAACAGCCCCTGCCAGAAGCACAAATCGCTCCCGCCGCTGAGCCGAAATCAGCCCCCCAAGTGCTGGGACGAACCAGTAAAATAAACCACAGCAGGTCGCCTGCAGCCCACCGCTCCCCTGTACCTCCCCCGCCCTGCAGTGCGCAAGGAGAAACAGACACACACCGAACACGGGCTCTGCGAGCACATGCTGCAGCCGAAACTGGTTGATGCAAATTGGTGGCCGAACCCCCCCTCCAGCCAATATGAACAGCCTCCTACTGCAGCGTGCAAAGCCGCAGGAAAGGCCTGTCCTTCAGTGAGGGGCATGGCCCTCGGGGGTGCGGGAACTCCAGCAAATCCTGCCTCTTGGCTGGAGGTGAGACTGGCTGGGCCTTGCGGTCCCTATGGGTCACTGATTCTCTCCTGCCGGCCGGCCCGTTGGTCAGGGCTGGGCAGTAATGCCACGTGGGTGCTAAGCAGAGGGTCCCACCCGCAGACAGAGATGGGGGAGCTGCCTCGCTATACCCCCAGGGCAGGAGGCAGACTGTGTGTGGGAGACAGGGAGGCAGGGTGACGTGGCATCAGGCTACGCTGGGCCCCACGTGCCCCCACGCTGGCCTAGGCTCATTCAGGACTGAGCCAAAGCCCAGCGGAGTCACTCAAAGCCCAGCCCAGACCCAGGGAGACAGGCCTCTGAAGGCCTGGGCCGATGTGACCACGGAGGACTTTGGATCGGGCTCCCAAGGGGAGCGTGGGTCAAGGCACAGGCTTTCTGCTGGTCCCCACTCCGCACCGCTGCTACCCTGGCATCAGCCACGCAGGGGATGGGCGGGGCAGGGTGGCAAAGGAGCAGGGAACTCACCAGCAAGCAGCTCTGCCCTGCCTGAGCCCCCCGCAGCGAACAACCCCTCACTAAAGGCGGGCATTGGAGCTGTGATTGGCAGTTGCCTGGAGGGAGGGCAGGGGGCACGGGTGCCCCTCTGTAGGGGAACAGCCAGTGGCAGCGGGGCAGGGGCCCACTCAGTCGCTTCCCAGCAGCCTCCCCTTCCCTGAATAACTGACTTGGGCGGGGTACTGGGGGGGCACAGCTGCACCAGTGAGCTTGGGATGGGGCTGGCAGGGCCCAGGGCCAGCAGGTTGCAGCTAGCCCGACCCCCATCCTAGGGCACAGGGTTCTTTGGGGGCTCTGGGCACCTGGGTTTTCTCCCTCCTCCCCATGGACCCCGCTCCTGGAGAAGCCTTCAGCTTCGGGCAGGCCTGTGCCTGCTGCCGCCTGGCGACCACAACAGCTACTCACCCTCCCTCAGTGCCTTGGTTTCCCCTGGTGGGGAGAACGACCCCTGCCTGCCTCCCTGAGGCTCCATGGCTGCTTCTGGGGAGGCTGCGGGGAATGTGGAGCAGCAGGGATGAGATGGGCCAGTTCGGGGGCGGGGCTGTTTGTGGGGCCAGGGCGTGGGGAAGGAATCAGGGTGAGGGGAATGGCATGGATGGTGCCTGCTGAGCAATGCCACTCAAGTCTAATGACCATGGGCTGAGAGGGAGCCTCTGGGCCTGCCCTACCTGCTGCTCTGGGGCCCCAGTGCCTGCGGGCATGAAGGCTGCAAACCGGCTGAGCTGGAGTGGGCCGGGGGGGCTGGCCTGCAGGGCTGGGCCAGGGGATCCCAGGCAGGCTGGGCTGGAGCAGCAGGGCGCAGGTTGCAGCATGTTCTCGCCCAGAGGCAGGAGGGAGAGAGGAGGAGGAAGCCGAAAATCCCAGCTGGAAGCCAGGAGACACCACCAGCCGCACTGGACCCTGGCAGCCGCTTCCTCCACAGCCAGGAGCAACCCCCCCCCCGCCAACTTGCCTGTGAACTTGCTGTTAACCCCCCCCCCCCCAGGACTCCAGTCCACCACTCCTCCCCCCACAGGCTCCACCCTTTGGGCTGCCCGCCAGGTGGGAGGGGGAAACTTAGGAGTTGAGTAATATCCTCTGCTGGCAGGGCCTGGAGAAGGGGGGGGAAGGGTTGCTGGTGGAAAGGCTGGCAGGGCCTGGGAGGCGGCGGGTGTGTGTGTGGGGGGGCTGCTGGCAGAAAGGCTGGCAGGGCCTGGGAGGCGGCGGTGTGTGTGTGTGGGGTTGCTGGCAGAAAGGCTGGCAGGGCCTGGGGAGGCGGCAGTGTGTGTGTGGGGCTGCTGGCAGAAAGGCTGGCAGGGCCTGGGGAGGCGGCGTGTGTGTGTGTGGGGCTGCTGGCAGAAAGGCTGGCAGGGCCTGGGAGGCGGTGTGTGTGGGGCTGCTGGCGGAAAGGCTGGCAGGGCCTGGGAGGCGGCGGGTGTGTGTGTGGGGCTGCTGGCAGAAAGGCTGGCAGGGCCTGGGAGGCGGCGGTGTGTGTGTGGGGCTGCTGGCGGAAGGCTGGCAGGGCCTGGGAGGCGGGTGTGTGTGTGTGGGGCTGCTGGCAGAAAGGCTGGCAGGGCCTGGGAGGCGGCGGGTGTGTGTGTGTGGGGGCTGCTGGCGGAAAGGCTGGCAGGGCCTGGGAGGCGGCGGGTGTGTGTGTGGGGGCTGCTGGCGGAAAGGCTGGCAGGGCCTGGGAGGCGGCGGGTGTGTGTGTGTGGGGTTGC
Source organism: Rafetus swinhoei (assembly GCA_019425775.1). Lineage (NCBI taxonomy): Eukaryota > Metazoa > Chordata > Testudines > Trionychidae > Rafetus > Rafetus swinhoei. The sequence continues at coordinate 15,840,307 of JAFJHL010000483.1, read as the reverse complement.
TGGCGGAAAGGCTGGCAGGGCCTGGGAGGCAGCGGGTGTGTGTGTGGGGGTTGCTGGTGGAAAGGCTGGCAGGGCCTGGGAGGCGGTGTGTGTGGGGGCTGCTGGCGGAAAGGCTGGCAGGGCCTGGGGAGGCGGCGGGTGTGTGTGTGGGGGGGCTGCTGGCGGAAAGGCTGGCAGGGCCTGGGGAGGCGGCAGCAGCTGTGGGGAGAGGGTGTTGCTGGTGGAAAGGCCTGGCTTTCTGCTGCCTCTCATCCCTGAGGAGGGGGGGACCTGAGCAGAGCTCCCGGGGGGGCCAAGGCTGAGAACACAGTGCTAGGGACTCAGTCCCGGGGTGGGGTGGGGGCTGAGCATTGTCCCCGCATCGGATTCTCCTTCCTTGATGTAAGAATCAGGTTTGCTGACATGCTTACCCAGCCGGGATGCACTGCCTCCCTCTGCCACCAGGAGGCGCTCACCTTGCCCACCACTGGAGGCCCTACCTCTCTCACCCTGCCCCTCCCCGAATGCCCCTTTGCAGGGTGAGCCCAGCCCCTTCCCCCCCATGCCCTCTGGAATTGCACTGCCTCTGTCAGCCTGCTAGGGGGCCTGCTGGGGGGCCCTGTGGAAAATGGAGCAGGTGGAAGAGGAGTCAGGCCCCACTCATGAGGGGTGCCCCACATTCTGGGGACTCCAGAGCCCCCCTTGAATTGCAGGAGGTGGGAGTGAGTGGGGGCAGGGAAGGAGGCAGTGTGGGGGACAGGTAGCAGGGGGCTCTCAGCTGGCTCCGAGCCCTAGTTCCTGCGGGGGCTGGAGGCAGGAGGCCTGCCAGATGGTGTGGAGGGCGGCTTGTGTTGGAAAGAGGGAGAGCTGGCCGGGCGCCTCGGAGCCCAGCATTTCCGACAGCGCGCTCGGGGGATGGGGAACGCTTTCCAAGCAGGGCGCCCACGAAGGCAGGACAGCAGGGCCCGAGGCTGCCCTGGCTCCCGGTGGGACAAAACCCCAGGGAGCCTGATCCATTGTGCCCATGCTTTGCTTCCTGGGACGCCAGTGACCCTGAGCCGGGTACTCCCACTTCCCCACGGCGTAACTCCCCCGACCCCACCAGTCACTCCCACTTCCCCCCGGCGTAACTCCCGACCCCACCAGTCACTCCCACTTCACCCCGGCGTGACTCCCACGATCCCGCCAGTCACTCCCACTTCCCCTGGCGTAACTCCCACGATCCGCCAGATCCTCCCTTCCCCCGGCCTAACTCCCACTTCCCCTGGCGTAACTCCCCGACCCTCCAGTCACTCCCGCTTCACCCCGGCGTGACTCCCACGATCCTCCAGTCACTCCCACTTCCGCCCGGCGTGACTCCCATGACCCCGCCAGTCACTCCCACTTCCCCCCGGCGTGACTCCCACGATTCCGCCAGTCACTCCCACTTCCCCCCGGCGTGACTCCTCCGATCCTCCAGTCACTCCCACTTCCCCGGCGTAACTCCCGATCCCGCCAGTCACTCCCACTTCCCCGGCGTGACTCCCCGATCCCGCCAGTCACTCCACTTCCCCGGCGTGACTCCACGATCCCGCCAGTCACTCCCACTTCCCGGCGTGACTCCCACGACCCGCCAGTCACTCCCACTTCCCCGGGCGTGACTCCCACGACCCGCCAGTCACTCCCACTTCCCCGGCGTAAGTCCACGATTCCGCCAGTCACTCCCACTTCCCCGGCGTGTCCCACGACCCGCCAGTCACTCCCACTTCCCCCCGGCGTAAGTCCCACGATTCCGCCAGTCACTCCCACTTCCCCCCGGCGTAACTCCCACGATCCTCCAGTCACTCCCACTTCCCCCCGGCGTAACTCCCACGACCCCGCCAGTCACTCCCACTTCCCCCCCGGCGTAACTCCCACGATCCTCCAGTCACTCCCACTTCCCCCCCGGCGTAACTCCACGACCCGCCAGTCACTCCCACTTCCCCCCGGCGTAACTCCCACGATCCTCCAGTCACTCCCACTTCCCCCCGGCGTGACTCCCACGACCCCGCCAGTCACTCCCACTTCCCCCGTCCTCCCACTTGTGACTCCCCGACCCCACCAGTCACTCCCACTTCCCCAGCGTGACTCCCCGACCCGCCAGTCACTCCCACTTCACCCGGCGTGACTCCCACGACCCGCCAGTCACTCCACTTCCCCTGGCGTAACTCCCACGATCCCGCCAGTCACTCCCACTTCCCCGGCCTAACTCCACTTCCCCGGCGTAACTCCCCCCACCAGTACTCCCACTCCAATGAATTTTGTCCCCACCAGTCACTCCCACTTCACCCGCGTGAAGAATCCATCAGTCACTCCCCACGTGACTCCATGACCCGCCACCTTCCACTTCCCCAGGCTCTGAGCACTCCCACATTGAGCCTCCACTTCCCCCATCTGGCCAGGATCCTCAGTCACTCCCACTTCCCCGGCGTGAAACTCCCGATCCCGCCAGATCTCCCACTTCCCGGCGTGACCTGCCCACAATCACTGCCAGTCACTCCCACTCCCCGGCGTGACTCCCCACCCCTCCCAGTCACTCCCACTTCTAGACCCTGCTGCTATATGTCTGTGGCTTCTTTCACACCCCGCCAGTCCCACATGCTTCCCCGGCGTAAGTCCCACGTGCAATTCCGCCAGATGGACATGAGTTGGGTGGGTCTCCCACGATCCTCCAGGGTCACTGCCTCACTTCCCCTCCAGCAACTCCCTTCCCGGCCAGCCTCAGCTCCGCCACTGCTCCACGTGACCAGTCACTCCCACTTCCCCCCTCGCTCCTGTCTTTGCTTTTAAGGCTGGAAGCCCCCGGCGTAACTCTGCTCCCAGTCACTCCCACTTCCCCGGCGTAACTGACGATCCTCAGTCACTCCCATTCCCCACACTGGATTCCCGACCCCGCCAGTAGTTTGGGGAGGAGGTTTCCCCGGCGTAAGCTGCCAAACCCATTTCCAGCGTAACTCCCAAATGGTCCCTCCAGTCACTCCACTTCCCGGCGTGACTCCCACGACCCCGCCAGTCACTCCCATTTCCCCCCGGCGTGACTCCCACGATCCCGCCAGTTACTCTGGATTCACTCCAGCATATGTCCATTGATTCCCTCCTGCTTTCCCCCCACAGTAACTCCAATGAATTTTGTCCAGGGATTCCGGATTCACTCCCGCGTAAAGAAGAAGCATCAGGCCCTACACGTGAGGCGAGCTGCACCTTCCATTCAACAGGCTCTGAGCACTCCACAAGCATTGAGCCTCGCATGCCCCATCTGGCCAGGATCAACTCCGCCTCGCACCTGGGGAAACTGAGGCACGGATCTAGCCGAAGGGACCTGCCCACAATCACTGTCAGAGTCAAGCACACTCCTGACTTCCCACCCCCCTCCCCACTCTAACCTCTAGACCCTGCTGCTATATGTCTGTGGCTTCTTTCACACCCCGGGGTCCCAACATGCTTTGCAAACCCACGTGCAATTAGATGGACATGAGTTGGGTGGGTCTCAGCCCCTTCTCAAGGGCCTGCCTCACAAACCCCTCCAGCAGCCCCCTTCTTGCCAGCCTCAGCTCCGCCACTGCTCCGTGACCTTGGGCACATCCCTTCCCCCTCGCTGGGCCTGTCTTTGCTTTTAAGGCTGGAAGCCCCGCAGGGTCTCTGCTCCCACGCTACACATACGGGGGGGGGGAGGGCGGTAACTGACTGGGTTTGGATGCACAAGGACCCATTCGCTCCCACACTGGATTCCCGCAGCGTGGGGGGGGTAGTTTGTGGGGAGGGAGGTTTGCGCAGGCACAAGCTGCCAAACCCATTTCCTGAAAAGGGGGGGAGAGAGAGACAAACCAAATGGTCCCTCTGACTCCACAGAGCCGCCATCCCAGAACCCTGCGTCACAACCCAGGCCGGGTAACTCGCCCCAGAACTGATGAGTCTAGGAGCATGGCTCCAAGGCGCATAAGGAGCTCCCTCTCCCCTGTGTCATCACACTCCCAGCTGCCCTGTGGTGCTGCGACCATCCCCCTGGCCTCAGACATGCCTGGCCACGGCAGTCGGGCTCTGCAAGGCAGATTCTGAGCTCAGCACTGCAGAGCAGCTCCCTTGATGCAGCCCAAATGGATTCACATCACTGGGACCTGGAGCAGAATCTGGCCCTGAGACCATCACACTCCAGGCTAGGGGCTGCCACCCTGCTCCCACATTTCGGGGGCTGCCACATTCGTTCCAGGGCCAGAGTGGAAACAAGTTAAATGGGGCTGAGGTGGGATGAGAGCCCTGGGCGTGGGCTACGGAAGGGGCTCTCAGCTGGTGGGTGGTGACTCCCTGTCTTTCCAAGAGGAAAACCAGGGGTGAATCCGGAGCCACTGGGCGCTTGGTGCATCACCATTCCCACCATGCTCATGGAGCAGCCTGCAGCATTGGCTGGACATCACCATCTAGTGCCCGATGGAGAGGATGCCCCCACCTCAGTGCTACAGTGGGGGAAACTGAGGCACAGCCCAGGGAAGTGACATGCCCAAGGTCACATACACAGAGTCCTGCCGATACTTTCCCAAGCCTGAGAGCTCAGAGCATTGCTGGAGAGGAGGGTGATGTAAGGACAGGGCTAGCGGCCAGTCAAACCTGCTTTTCTCTTCTGCCCCCACAACCTGCAGCTCCAGCCTGGCCCCTTGGGAGGGGGAGAAGCAGTATCCAGCCTGGCGCTGGTGGCATTTACCCAGCTTTGCACAAATCCATCAGGAACATTTTGATTGGGCCAGGCCCAGCGCTCAGGGGGCTTCATCTCTGCCTGCTGGGAGGCCAGGACCCCCTGGCTGGCCCTTGGGGGAGAAATAGGTGGAAAAGTGCAACAGCCACCCCCTCTGTACTGAATGCAAGGGAACCCCGCTCGCTGCTCCGCTGGGGTGGGCCAGGGCCTCCTCCAGCCTTGGGCAGGGGCTCTGCTGCGGCTGGGATTGCCCCGGGGCCTCCACCCTGCTTCCCCGCACCCTCACCGTGCTCAGCAGGCCAGCAGAGCGGCCTGGCCCTTTAAGAGCCAGAGGCGCAGCAGTGTGGCCCAGCTGGTTTTTCCAGAGATCCAGCCAAAGAGCCCCAGTGGCTCCTGGGGCGATGGGAGCAGCCACATTGCGCAGAGCAGAGCGGCAGAGAAGCCCCTGCAGCTGCCAGAGGCGGGTTCCAGGCCGGAGGCTGCCAAGGGGCAAGCAAGCTGGAGCAGGGCAGCGGCTCAACTCCTGCGTCACCTGCTAGGGCTAGGGGGGCTGTGCTAACGGTGGGTCTGCAGGGCAGGGAGCAAGGCTAGGGGGAGCCCCAGCTGGTGCCATGGGCTCTCCCCAGTCATGGGGAAACACCACAAGGTTGGCTGGAAAAAGCAGGTGAGCTCAGAGCTAAAGCCACATGGGGCTCTGTTGAGTTGCAGGTTTCTCCAGAGCCACAAGGCAGCAACTTTCCTTACACCCCAAGCAACCCTGAGCTGCAGTTCCCCTTCCTCACCTGACTGCAGGGGCAGGGGATTTAAGAGCCCGCAAATACCCCAAGACTTGCAGTGAAATCCCAGGAGTTGTCCCCCCGCCAGCACAGGCTACGCCCAGCACGCATTGCCAGAACACGTCTCGGCGTACCATGCCTCCCCAGTGTGGCTGGAGCTTTACCAACACCATAGCCAGGCCAGCGCCTTCCAGCCCGGGTCTGGCCACGTGGCCAAGACCTGGCCTAAGGGGAGCGGAACAAGGCCACCTAGCAGGGAGCATGGGTAGGACAGGAGGGAATAGCAGGGAGAGGGATGCAGGTGGTAGAGCCAAAGCAGCACAGGCCAACTGGAACCCGGTTGATAACAGATCAGCCCCTAGGGGCCTGTTTTACAGGTTTCTTTGCAGCTGGTTGGGCAGCAGAAACATCTGGAAACATCAGGAAGGTGCCTCTGCGCTTTTCCCTTGTGTGTGCAGTTTTACAAATCTGGGCAGGCCCGAGAGGCGCCCACGCGAGCGGCTCCGCTTGGCAGCTGGGGGGGGGGGGGGGCGGAGGGCTCCACAGGGAGGGGCTTGCACAGCTCAGCCCCTCCCCACCTGGCCAGTTCTGGTCTCACACCCGACTGCCCGTTTCAGAGCGCTTGAACTCCCAGGGCTCGCAATCAGGCTCTCAGCACCTGAAGCCAGGTCCTGTCCCAGCCTGCCACCCCAGGTGCCCATCACACCTGCTGTCGGTGAGGAAGGCTTTACAGAGGCTCTCCTGAAGCCCAGCGCCAGGGGGTGGACGTGCAAGGATCAGGCCCAGAGAATCGTGTCCAGCTGAGGACACACGTGCACGCCCCCCCTACAGAAGCCTGCTTTCCTGGCTCCCTCTGAACTCCTTGGAGTGCACCAGCAAAGCCAGAGCAGGCACTTACCCACCCCAGGCCGTCAGCAGCCCCAGCACCAATCAAGGCATCACCATCTAACCCTCCAACCTTGCCCCCGGCCCGGGCACCTCTCAATTTGCTGCTGGAAGGCACTACCGGGCACTCAACTCTTTGCAATGCTATTGGAGCGGCTGCACCTTTAGAGTAGCATCATCTCTGGTTTATAGGCAGGTGAGGCTCAACAGCATGGAGATTAGGGATATTATCGGGCAACCGGTACCCGGAGAGCAGCCCCCTGCCCAGGTCCTACAACGGGTGGAGGGCTGCTCCAGCACTGCTGGGCTCCACCTGGGCTGCGAGCCAGCAGACCCACAAGGGGCTGGGAGCCTCCAGCCCGGAGCCAGCAGCCCCATGGAGCAGCCTGTGCTCATGGCGGGGGGAGGGGGCATTCCAGCCCAGTTAGCCAACAAAATGTTAGGTTTAATCGGTTAACTAATTAAATAAGATTTTACATCCATTATCAGGGGGAGGGGTAGCTCAGTGGTTTGAGCATTGGCCTACTAAACCCAGGGTTGTGAGCTCAGTCCTTGAGGGGGGCCATTTAGAGATCTGGGGCAAATCCATCAGGGATGGTACTTGGTCCTGTCATGAAAGCAGGGGACTGGACTCGATGTCCGCTCAAGGTCCCCTCCAGTTCTAATGTTCTATGAACTATTAGATATTGTGGCCAAGACTTTCCAGACAGCAAAAGCACATCTCTCTTCATTGACAAGAGCTACTCCATACTGGACCCTTGGGCTTAAATGACATGACTGTAGTCATGCAGCAAGTCAGTGGCAGGGCTAGGAACTGAACTGTTTTTCTCAACCCCTGGTACACTAACCATTACTCAGCACTGCTTTCCACCGTTCCAAGTTTCTGATAATTTGATTTTACGCTTCTTACCCTACTTACTGTCAGGAGCCCAGGAAGCTGTGGAAGCATTTAAAATACCTTCCAAGTTTGGACACCAACCTAACACCCCCTTCTGTTTCTAAACTGCCGATTGCCTTGCCAATGACAAACACACTAAGAAATCCAACAGCAAGCCCTACTTTCCATCCCTAACCACAGCTTTTGGACTGAGATTTTTTTTCCATGGTAGGCCTGAATGCCAAAAGGGAAAGAGCCATGTTCAGCTCTGACTAACAGAGGAATGCAAGAAAAAACATTTCTCAGAGCGCTTTTAGGCCTTTTTAAAATGTCGATATAAAATAATAATCCAACCCTGATCCTGTTGCACAGAGCCAAGAAACTTGCATGGTTACTGCTTTTTGCCTAGCAAGGGGCCTTGACACCTCTCTGCTCTAGCAACCATTAAGCCACAAGAAGCCAACTGCCTTCTAGAAACCCGCTAAACTTTCCTGGTTTCTCTTAGGTATGTGACTCTCGCCCATTGCTGCAATATCTGAGCACCTCACCATTTTCAATCTATTGGTCTCAGCAACATCCCTGTGAGGGAGGCCAGTGTTGTTATTATCATTGCACTGGTAAACAGTTGAAGCCCAAAGAGGTTAAGTGATGTGACCAAGGTCACAGATGAAGTCAATTGAAGAACATGGGATTGCACTCACGACTAATTCCTGTCAGTGGTGGTGGCAGTTTCCCCCATTGGCCCACCTCCTATATAAAAGGCAGGCAGGTTAAAAACCCTAATTAAAAAACAACAGAAAATTGACATTGTAGGTATTCGGAGAGGGAATGAACTTTACAGAACTGAGACACTGGATCATATCGTAGAATCATAGAATACTAGGACTGGAAGGGACCTCGAGAGGTCATCGAGTCCAGTCCCCTGCCCTCTTGGCAGGACCCAGCACTGTCTAGACCATCCCTGATAGACATTTATCTAACCTACTCTTAAATATCTCCAGAGATGGGGATTCCACAACCTCCCTGGGCAATTTATTCCAGTGTTTAACCACCTTGACAGTTAGGAACTTTTTCCTAATGTCCAACCTAAACCTCCCTTGCTGCAGTTTAAGCCCATTGCTTCTTCTATCCTCAGCCAAGGAGAACAAGTTTTCTCCCTCCTCCTTGTGACACCCTTTTAGATACCTGAAAACCGCTATCATGTCCCCTCTCAATCTTCTCTTTTCCAAACTAAACAAGCCCAATTCTTTCAGTCTTCCTTCATAGGTCATGTTCTCTAGACCTTTAATCATTCTCGTTGCTCTTCTCTGGACCTTCTCCAGTTTCTCCACATCTTTCTTGAAATGCGGTGCCCAGAACTGGACACAATACTCCAACTGAGGCCTAATCAGTGCAGAGTAGAGCGGAAGAATGACTTCTCACGTCTTGCTCACAACACACCTGTTAATGCATCCCAGAATCATGTTTGCTTTTTTTGCAACAGCATCCCACTGTTGACTCATATTTCACTTGTGGTCCACTATAACCCCTAGATCCCTTTCTAGACAGTCGCTTCCCATTCTGTATGTGTGAAACTGATTGTTCCTTCCTAAGTGGAGTACTTTGCATTTGTCCTTATTAAACTTCATCCTGTTTACCTCAGACCATTTCTCCAATTGGTCAAGATCATTTTGAATTATGACCCTATCCTCCAAAGCCGTTGCAACCCCTCCCAGCTTGGTATCATCTGCAAACTGAATAAGTGTACTCTCTAAATCATTGATGAAGATATTGAACAGAACCGGTCCCAAAACAGACCCCTGCTGAACCCCACTTGTTATGCCTTTCCAGCAGGATTGTGAACCATTAATAACTACTCTCTGAGTACGGTTATCCAGCCAGTTATGCACCCACCTTTTAGTAGCCCCATCTAAGTTGTATTTGCCTAGCTTATTGATAAGAATATCATGTGAGACCGTATGCCTTACTAAAGTCTAGGTATACCACATCCACCGCTTCTCCCTTAGCCACAAGACTCGTTATCCTATCAAAGAAAGCTATCAGATTGGTTTGACATGATTTGCTCTTTACAAATCTATGCTGGCTGTTCCCTATCACCTTATTATCTTCCAAGTGTTTGCAGATGATTTCCTAATTACTTGCTCCATGATCTTTCCTGGCACAGAAGTTAAACTGACCGGTCTGTAGTTTCCTGGGTTGTTTTTATTTCCCTTTTTATAGATGGGCACTACATTTGCCCTTTTCCAGTCTTCTGGAATCTCTCCTGTCTTCCATGGTTTTCCAAAGATGATAGCTAAAGGCTCAGATACCTCCTTTATCAGCTCCTTGAGTATTCTAGGATGTATTTCACCAGGCCCTGGTGACTTGCAGACATCTAACTTTTCTAAGTGATTAACTTGTTCTTTTTTTATTTTATCTTCTAAACCTACCCCTTCCCACTAGCATTCACTATGTTAGGCATTCCTTCATCAGACTTCTTGGTGAAGACAAACAAAGAAGTCATTTAGCATCTCTGCCATTTCCAAGTTTCCCGTTACTGTTTCTCCCTCCTCACTGAGCAATGGGCCTACCCTGTCCTTCCTCTTGCTTCTAATATATTTATAGACTGACTATCTTCTTGTTTCCTTTTATGCCTGTAGTAGTTTGAGCTTGTTTTGTGCCTTTGCCTTTCTAATCTTGCCCCTGCATTCCAGTATTGTTTGCTTATTTTCATCCTTTGTAATTTGTCCTAGTTTCCATTTTTTATATGACTCCTTTTTTATTTTTAGATCATGCAAGATCTCCTGGCTGATCCAAGGCGGTCTTGCCATATTTTCTATCTTTCCTACGCAGCGGAATAGCTTGCTTTTGGGCCCTTAATAATGTCCCTTTGAAAAACTGCCAACTCTCTTCAGTTGTTTTTCCCCTCAGTCTTGCTTCCCATGGGACCTTACCTACCAGCTCTCTGAGCTTACCAAAATCTGCCTTCCTGAAATCCATTGTCTCTAATTTGCCATTCTCCCTTCTACCATATCTTAGAATCATGAACTCTATGATTTCATGACCACTTTCACCCAAGCTGCCTTCCACTTTCAAATTCTTAACCAGTTCCTCCCTATTTGTTAAAATCAAGTCTAGAACAGCTTCCCCCCGGTAGCTTTTTCAGCCTTCTGAAATAAAAAGTTGTCTTCAATGCAGTCCAAGAACTTATTGGATAGTCTGTGCCCCGCTGTGTTAGTTTTTCAACATCTATCTGGATAGCTGAAGTCCCCCATCACCACCAAATCCTGCATTTTGGATGATTTTGTTAGTTGTTTAAAAAAAGCCTCATTCATCTCTTCCGCCTGTAGTAGACCCCTAGCATGACATCACCCTTGTTTTTTACCCCTTTTAGCTTAACCCAGAGACTCTCAACGCCTGGGCCCCTACCTTTGACAGGAAGGACCGAAGAGAACACCACCTGCACTCCAAACTCCTTCACCTGTACTCCCAGAGCCGCGTAGTCACTCTTGATCCGCTCAGCGTCACACCTCGCAGTATTATTAGTGCCCACATGGATGAGTAGCATGGGGTAGTAGTCAGAGTGCCGGATAATCCTCGACAATGCCTCCGTAACATCTTGGATATGGGCCCCCGGCAGGCAGCATACCTCCCGAGATGACATGTCAGGGCGACAGATGGGCGCCTCCGTCCCCCTCAGGAGTGAGTCTCCGACCACCACTACCCTACGTTTCCTATTCGCAGTGGTGGCAGCAGACCTCCCAGCCTTGAGGGTACGGGGCTTCTCCTCCTCTGTTGTAGGGGGTGATTCCTTATCTCCTGTATCAAGAGGAGCATAACGGTTTCCTAGTACCACGGTGGGAGGGTTCGGAGCAGGGGTGGAGCACGGCCTGCTGCCAGAAGTAACCAGCTGCCAGTGTCCACCCTGAGCCGTCTCCTCCTCCACCAGTGGTGTGTCCACAGTCCTGTGTACTGGGACAGCTACCTCAGCTGTCTCCACGTGAATACTGTTCAGGAATTGCTCGTGGATTCGGATGCTCCTCAACCTAGCCACCTCCTCCTGTAGCTCTCTCACCTGCTGCCTGAGAGATTCCACCAGCAGGCACCTTTCACATTGGATGGTCTCCGCAGCCTGGATATCAGTAAGTGGGAATTGCAAGCCACAGTCCCTGCAAAACCACACCAGGATCTGGGTGGAGGCATCCATGCTCAGGCGCTCTGTCTGGCTACAGGCGCAGGGGGAGGAGACAGAAGCAGTGCTGGCACAGGTGTTGTGGGTCTTTCTGACCATCGTAGGCCTCCCTCTGTCAAACTCCCTCTTAAACTCCCCTGTCTGCAGCCCCCTGGTCGCTCTGCCTCTGGCCTTTAAAGTCTGCTTGCCTAGGTCAGGCCTGCCCCCTCGTGAGTCACACAGGGGAAGGCTGATCAGAGGCAATCAAAGGGAACAAAGGTCAGACACTCAGTCCCGCTGCCACAGCAGCTGAAACTGAAGTCACCTGAAATCAGATTCAAAATTCAAACAGTCGAGCAAACTCACTCACCCCTAAAGCGATCACGCAGTCCCACCCAGCACACAGCGCAGAGCTAGAGCTCACGTTCGCTTCCTCCCATTCGCTTTCCTTCTCACTTCACTCCTTTGGGATTGTTGAAAGTCAGAATTGGGTCAGTTTCGCCCACTCTAGTTTGCAGTCCACTAGCACATCTACCCTTAGGGAGGGGCTCTGGGCTGGGGGGTGCAGGAGTCAGAGTTGGGAGTGAGGAGGGGCTCTGGGCAGGGGACCGGGTGTACCCCTTGCCCAGAGTGCCCTCCCCTTGGAGATTCGTACCAGGGCTGCTTGCTCTTCCCCTTCATGTCCCTGTCAGGGAATGAGAACAAAGTGCACAGCTTGTCTGCCCCCTGCACTCCCCAGCCAGAGTGAGGAATGCAGCAAACTGTGCTCTTTCCCCTTGCTCCCTGATGAAGGGAACCAGCCAGCAATGTCCCTGTATGAATCTGGGGAGGGCCCCCCCACCATCCCTAAAGGCGTCTGGGGAGTGGGAGGCTCGGGCAGTCTTGGATGGGGACCTCTTTCACCTGCCTGCTGACTCTGTCTCTTTTCTGTATGGTTTTATGAGAAGCAATCCCATTCCAGCACATCCCATTGGCCTGGACAACCACACCCGTATATTCCTTTACGTGATGCTACAAGGAAGCTGTGTACTGAATTAGAAGGCCCTAGCTCTTACTGTTTAGGAGGAGTTCTTGAACAACCATACAGACAAACGCTCTCGAATACATAGAAGATTTCACACACCCTAGCCTAATTTCCTGGCGCTTGTGTTGCAAAGCCAGCAAAACAAGGGATGGGGGAGGCTAGCGACGTTAAGAACCCAAACCCCATTCCCACTGAAATGTTCAAAACGTGTAATTTGATGCAAACATCTCTATTAACTTGGGGCTTCACAAAGATTCCCCCTTTGAAAAACAAAACAAAACCCATTTTAAGACTATGTATTTCGAGGCCACAAACAGCTATGGAGTAAAAGAATAGCTGTGACACTGCCATTCTTTGAGGGTGATCTAATTTAAAAATAAATGCATTGACGGCAAAAAACACATCGTTATGAAAATTTGTATCATTTAAAAAAAGAGGCACAAGTACCCTCGGCGCTGAAGGCAGCTGCACAGCGGAGGCGAGGCTGTGAGCATGTTACCTGGTCCACCTCCCGCCCTCACAGGGCCAGAATCCATGACCCTCTTCACACTGCAATTTATCTCCTTTACCACAGAAGGATTCCCACCCACCCCATCCCCCGTTAAAAGAATCAGCTGAGATGGCTGACGGCTGGCATTTCCTACGGAGCATCCGGTTCACCCCACAAAGCAGGCACGTTCTCATGTGGCCGTTCGCTCCAGCACTGTGGCAGCCCAGCAGGGCCCAGGTCACCGGGAGCAAATCCTCGCCGTGCGTCGATCCCTTGCATCAGCTGCGGCTCACTAGGAATATTTTAACGATACGATCCAGCTGCAGAGAAGAACTCGGGCCCAGCTCACGAGTCTAGCAACGTGCCGGGGGCGTCGCCCTCCTGGTTCTGTCCCAGCGAAGATCCGTCGTCAGACAACGTGGCTATAAACGCGCTCGGCATCATGCAGTCCCAGGCTTCACGGGGGGGTTGCTCTTTGCTTCACAAACACTCCCACCCCTGGGCCATCTCCTCTTTCCATGCAGAGGGCTGGAGAGCCACCCTCAGCAGCACGAGACACCCCCTCCCACCCACTCATTGAGGGATCGGAGCCCCTTGACTACAGGGCTGATTTCCCTGCCATCGGCCAAATGAGCATTAAAAGTCTTTGCTTGGTTCTCCCCCGGAGGGGCGCCAGGGCACCATGCAGTAATAAGGAACTCATTAGCTGCGGAACCAATTAACAAGATAAGCTGCTCCTCCCAGTTCCCCCCAAGCCCTGGCAGGCAGCCTGGCGAGGCCTGGGGTTTGTCCAGCAGCACTGCCTCCCCGGCCCCCGCAGCTCAGGGAGCTCCCCGATAGCTGTAGTGGTTGCAGTCGGGGTCGCTTATGGTCAGTGGTAAGCTGGGCTTGCGCTCCGGGTCCTTCTCCTCGCAGGGAAGAGAGGGGCGCTGCTTGAAGAAGTCAGAGACGTAGCGGACCTGGGGGGAGGAAGGAGAGAAGAAGGAGGCTTTAGGGGATAAGTCTATCGAGGAGCACCTCTCCAGGCATCCAGCAGCCCCTTCGAGAGCTCCTACGCAGCGACACTCGGCAGCACAGGGGTCATCCAGCAGCCTCAATAAAATGTAGGTCTGAGTGACATGCCCAAGGGCATGCAGTGAGTCACTGGCAGAACTGGAAACAGACCCCAGAGGGCCTGACTTGTCCTGCTTTGGGACCATGACGCTCCGCTCCGCCTATGGAGTGCTGCAGTGGAGAAGGTGGGTGGGAAGCAATGTTATAGAGCATCCCAGACGGCTGCCGCTGGCTTGGCCGGCGTGTCGCCCCGAGCAGCCTCAGCTGGCAGCCACGCAGCAGCCGAGACTGAGCCTGGGCGGCAGCAGGCAGAGCCTGGGCAGGAATTCAGAGCTAATCCTGTTGCTGGAGGTCATGGTCCTGCTGCAATCAGGGTAATCCCACCTGGTGCATTCAGCCATTCCCACCCACCCCTGGGGCAATTGTGCTCCCCCAGGCGAGAGTGGAGGGGGGGGGGCTCTGTGCGCTTACGATGAGGACGGCAATGAGCGCCCCCTGGAGGAGCCCCACCAGCACGTCGCTCCAGTGGTGCTTGTAGTCGGACACCCTGGTGTAGCCCACGAAGATGGCGAAGGCGATCAGGAAGAACTGGACCGTGGGGCGCAGCAGCCGGGCCCACTTCCCGCTCAGCCGGGCCTGGACGTACAGCTGGGGAGAGAGGGAAGGTTGGTCGGTCACCCCAGCACTGCCCTCAGCCCGGTGACTGGGGGAAAAATCGCTTCACCCAGATGTTCCTCCCCCAGGATCGCCACACAGACCACACGCAGGGGCCTAAAAGCTCAGGGCAGAACCATGCAGGACAGCACGACACCTCTAGCAGAGGCAAGGAGGGCGGGCCGGGGCGTACCAGTCCATTCGGTCCCCGGCAAGGATTAACCCAAGTTCACTCAATCAGGGGCACAGCAGTCCTGCCCCCAACCTTCCCATTGCTCTACCCATTGAACCACACCTCCCCCAGGAGTCCTGATCGGTACCTCCCCAGCTCCACCCACTGGACTCCAACTGCCTCAGAGCTAGGAACAGAACCCAGGAGTCCTGACCTGTACCCCCCCCCCCCCACTGCTCTACCCACTGGACTCCGCTGCCCCAGCACACGCACCCCCAGCAAGATACTCACTGCGAGGAAGACCATGCAGTACATCCCGAAGGAGGAGTGTCCGGAATAGAAGGATAACCTGGAAGAACAAAGGCCAGGATCAGGAGGAGACACCCACCCTCCCTCCAGGCTTCCCACAAGCCCACGGGACCTCTCTCAGGCCCTCCCCGGCCCCCGTGCTCTTCAACTCTGATGAGAAGGTCCCTGGAGCATGATGCCCAGCGAGACTGTCGCGCCCCTCCCCCTAGCCTTTGCTGTCGCTGCCACACACTTGTCCTTCCCACCCCACAGAGCCTGGGGAGCTGGTTCCCCAGCCTGAGGGGGTCCTTCCCAGCTCCTCTGCTTCCAGCAGCCAGGAGGGTCCCTGGCTCCTTGATCAGTCGGGTGGGGGCGCTTCTCAGGATCCGATCTGGTCCCAAGCCACCCCCCCATGAGAAGGTTCCTCCCTTGTGTCACCTGGACTCGGTGATGTTTCTGGCATCCCCCCGGCACATGTTCTCCAGCTGCACGTAGACGGAGCAGTTCACCTTGGACCAGTCGGGGTTGCAGACAGCAAGGAAGTTGGGCCGGAGCCGGCCGATCATGTACTTGGCCAGGTCAGTCAGGGACTGGCTGACGGCCCCGCCGAAGAGGAACGTCCCCACCACCTTGTAGAGGGCGGCGAGGTAGTTGTTGTACTCCGACTTGGAGTACAGGCGCTCGGAGTACACCAGATAGGCCTCCCCCATGGAGACCTGCGGACGCCAAGGGAGAGCCAGTGAGGACAGGAGCAGCCGGGAACCTGCCCCGGATGCTGGCCAGGGCTGGCTCTGCTCTGGACGACCTCTGGGCGCTGTGTGGCAAGGATGGCAGAGCCAATCCCAGCAGGAGGTAGGGAGATGCTGGTTCTGGAGGACGCTCCAGCAGGGGCAGAGGCTCTGTGAGTTACCCCTGCCCTTGCTTCTCCCCACAGGGACCGGCCATTGGCTCCGATCGAGGGGACCAGGATGCCCTTGGAGCGCCGGCAGGGCTGTCTGATTGGAGCAGGAGCTCAGTGAGGCCGGGGTAGAGCAAGGCAGTGTAGGGAACTCGGGGGGGGGGGGGGGGGAAGAAAGGGGGAGCCCGCCCCCCGGTTTCCTTACAATGAGGATGGTGCAGGTGATGGTGACGCCAGCCATGATCCCGTGGGTGATGGTGTCTGGCTTGTAGGGGTAGCGGATGGAGTCGTCGCTGCAGTAGAACCCGCGCTTGTACGGAGAGTTCACCAGCGTGAGGATGACGAAGGGCAGGGCAGCTGAAGGCAAAGCAAGGAGGGGGGTGTCAGGGAGGCTGCCTCTGCCGGAGGGGGCTCCTTCCCCACCGGGATCTCTCCCTTGCTGCCCCCTTCCCCAGAGAGCAGGGAGGTGCCCAGCTAGGGATGTTAGTTAGCGTGTAACTGCACCACATTTTAGTGATTACACGACTATTCGACAGTCCCCGGGGCGGGGAGCCAGTCATCTCCACGCTGAAATCCCTAACTCAGCCTGTATTACCTGTCCCAGTCCCTTTGGCTGATTTGGCGACTGGCCGGCTCCTGGCCCAGCCACCCAGGCCCAGCTGGGCTCGGGGAGCTCCCCGCCCCCCAACAGCACCAGAACCAGGGTTGCAGCCGCCAGCCGCCCCACCAGGATCGACTGTGGGATTCCAAGCGTCCTTCCCTCTAGGGGGCCGGTCCTCACCGGAAGGGACCAGCTGCGGGGCACACCCATGGCTCTTTGGCAGCCTCCATGGAAGGAGCTGGTGTTTCCACGCCCAGGACAGCTCCCTTGGCAGGCTGGGCGCACAGATAAAGACTGAACTGGGGGACGAGGTGAGGGGCAGGGGCAGCCTGAGGGGGAAGGGTGCGCCCTCGCTGCCCACACAGCCCCCATTCTATGGCTAGAGGGGATCCAGGGGGAGCAAGGCAGCCCCACGTCACATACAACTCCCCCCACCATTCACAGACAGGAGAGTCGGGGTCCGATCCAGCGCAGATGCACTGCTAGGCTGGAGCAGCATCCCGGAGAAGGATCCTGAACTATCCAGCACCAAGCCAAGATCGGAGACAGGGTCCTGGGCCAGATGGGGAAACTGAGGCCCGGAGCAGGGAAATGGAGCGGTATGGCCGTTCTAAAGGCCTCTCTAGTCCTGGGCCTGGACGGCCTGGAGGGGGGATGGGCCCAATCACTCCCTCAGGGAGGCCACAACCTCAGTCACAGCTGCCCTGATTCACAGAAGGACTCTGCTTTCCAGGGATGCAAAAGCAGCCG
Organism: Rafetus swinhoei; assembly: GCA_019425775.1. Taxonomy (NCBI): domain Eukaryota; kingdom Metazoa; phylum Chordata; order Testudines; family Trionychidae; genus Rafetus; species Rafetus swinhoei. The sequence goes on along the minus strand of JAFJHL010000483.1, from coordinate 15,823,005 downwards.
GCTGCAGCAGCCCCTGGGCCACAGCCCAGCCCCCCTCCCATCCGCTCCCCCTGCCTGCTGCTGATTAGAGAGCCCCGTTATCAGGCCCTGGCAGCTGCCAGACAAGCCAGGACACTGCTGTAAACACAACCACCTGCGGAGCCCAAACTGCAGCCCAGCCCCAAGCAACTTTTCCACACCAACCTGCAGTGCAGAATTCAGGCAGCTGCTTGTTAGCTAGGCTGGGTGGTTCTTTACTCAGGCCCTCCACTGGCACAGGCCCCAGCCTTGTCACAGACTCTCTGCATGACCCTGGGCAAGTCACTTTGACTTTGCCTCAGTTTCTTCAACTGTAAAAATCAGGCCCCAACTTTTCTCCCAATCTCTACCTGTCTTGCCTACTTCGATTCCATGTACATACAAAACCCTGCACAACAGGGGCTTGATTTTCACTGGCCAGCTATCGGACACCCCCCAACACCTGCCACCCCCCAAATACCTCAGACAATAGTTAATCCTCACAGCTCCCCCTGCAAATCCCTCCCCTTCACAGATGGGGAAACTGAGGCCCGGAGCGGGGAAACAGCTTGCCCATGATCAATGGGAGGAGGTGGGATTCAGACACAGGAGGCTTTGATGGCCAGTCCTGTATCACAGCCGCAGCCTCGCTGTGGGGGTGCAGAGAGGGGGTGTGCGCTGGGGGTGGAGGGGAAGAGAAAAAGGGGAGATTTACGATCAGGACCGAGCCCCTATTGACCCTATCTCCCCACCACGGCATCCGTTGGCTCGACGCACCCCCTGCTCCCAGGCAGGGGCGCTAAGGAAAGACCTGGGTAGGCACCGGAAGGCTGGGCACAGAGGCCGGAGGAGGTGGGGCACCCCCCAGCACCAACATGCTACCAGCTCCTCAGGAGTCTTTGGCGACATCTGACTCACCTGTGGCCTGGCTTCCCCTCTCATCTGCGCCTGCCTCCCCTGCCTTATGGGCCTCCCGAGGCAGGGCTGATGGGGGGACAACTGTACTGGGGCCCTGGGCCCCCCCAACATCTGTAAACCAAGTGAAACGGGAGGCAGCGGGGCCCCAGCGAACGTGCCATGCCGGAGCCCTAGTTCAACCTCACCATGCGGAGCTGGATCGCAGGCAGCCTCTCCCCAGCAGGCACCACGGCCTCACCGGCCTCAGGCTCCCCCCCATGTCTCTGGGGGACCACTGGTCCCTGCCTCCTCACTGAACAGAGCAGGTCGCCAGTCTCTGCCCGCCTCAATCCTCCAACTGCCCCAGGGCTGCCGCTTTCTGGCCAGCACTGCCCAGCTGGGCAGCGACCCCACCCCGGCCAGTCAACCTGCTTCCCCGCAGCCCAACCGATTTCCCCGAGCGGACTACGGGGCAGTGGGTCAAGGCACAGCTCTCCGAGCGCGCTCACTAGCAATCGGAACCATGCGGCGCCAACGGCCGAACTAGCACCGGGCTGACTGGGCCCGTTGAAGGAAACCGGGTGCAAGAACCTCTCGCCGTTAAGGGGGAGACAGAAAATACGGGACAATTTCCCCATTCCGAAGAGCAGGCAGGACACCTCCAGGAGAGTTTAAACACGGGACTGTCCCTTTTAAATGGGGCTGGGGTGACCCGACGTCCAACCATGCCAGTGCCAGCTGCCCAGTCCACCAAGTCCCTGGGGCCACCTCCAAGACCTTCCGCCCCTCCTAGATGGGACAGTCCCTCCCCCCGGCTCCCAGCCGCACCGGGCGCTTTTCCAAGCCAAGGGCGGAAGGCCCTGCCCCCTCTGCCCGCAACAGGAGCACGCCCCCGGGAAGGAGCCCCCCGCACCTCCAGCTCCGAGCGCAGGTTCCCCACGCCGCCCCTCAGCCAGCTGGCTCACGCACACCCATTTTCAGCCCCGGAGGCTTTACCCAAAATAGCAGCCCCAGCGGATGAGCAAGCGGCCGAGCCTCTCACCAATTACCTGGGGCTGCAGGAACCCGGGGGGGGGAGGGAGGGACATGTGCTAAGGACAAGCCGCTTGCACTAGCTTCAGCCGAGCTGTGGTACAGACGGTGCATGTCCTGGGGCTCGGCATGCACCCCGGGGGCTCACTCGCCCCTCTCTGGTCCCTGCTGTCTAGCCCCTGCAGGTCTTCCCCCAGCTCAAACCATGCTGTAGGGTCCCCCCACTGCCCTGCACTAACCCCCAGCCCAGACCTGTGTGGGGAACCCCCTGCAGCAGAGCCGTTCCCCACGGAGACCATGCTCCGCGTTTGCATCTGTCCCAGCAGGGCTGGGCCATGCCGGTCTCTCTGCAGTCACCCCCGGTCTGTGTCTCAAGGGGCTGCCCCCCTTCACGCACAGAGCGTGGCATCCGTGGCAGTGCCACGGGCGCATGGCTGGCCGGGGCTGGTTCTGTGCCAGCTCAGACGGACGGGAGACCAGGGAGTCAGCGCCAAGGCGGGGCAGGAAGGGAGGGCCCCGCACCCAAGGGCCTGAACCCTGCCTGCTGCCAGAGGTGCCAGGGGACAACGCGCCAGCGCCTCGGGCAAAGAGCAGCAGCTCCAGCGTGGCAGGGCGTGAGCCCAGCGCAGCAGAGCAGAGCCGAGCCGCAAGCAGACGCGCTGCAGAGGAGGGATGTAACCGGTTAAGTGCTGTGTTTTACCAGTTAACCGCTTAAACGGGGGCGGGGGGGTCAGGGTGAACTGCAGCCAGCCAGCGTCACCCAGTTAACCATTCACATCCCCACTCCAGAGCCAGCTGGGCCGCAGCAGCACTAGCCCCAGCGAGGCAGCCCATGGCAGTCGTGGCTACAGGCGTCCACCTGCCCGGCACGCCAGGTGAGCCCAGCCTGCGACTCTCGGCCTGCAGGGATGCCTGGGAGCCGGGTCTCTGCTGCACCCCCCTTACACCAGGCTTTGCCCCAGCAGGGGACGGTGCCTTCCCAAGGGCAAGGCGGTGGCGGGGCGGGGGAGGGGGGGGGAAAGGCGGCAGCACTGGAAGATAACTGGGAAGGGAAGGGAAGGGTTCAGCAAGAGGATCAGACCACGGGCCCTGCCTGGGCTGGAGCCCCCCTGTGCCCATCCCCCAGCTGTGACAGGGTCCCACAGCCAGCCTGCTGCATTCCCCGGTGTTGGCGTGGCGCCTCGAGCGTCATGCTCCAATAGCCACCCTGGCAACTTAACCCCTCGAGCGGGAATACGCCCCCCTTCCGTGACCGATCTGGGTGGCGCCCTGGCACCTCTCCCGCACGCCCCTTCCTGCCCTGTGCACATTGCAGCAAGTGGGGGAAGCTGGCCGGCCAGGAGCCCAGTGTTGCTGTCACAGAGGGCAGACTGCGGAGGCTGTGGCCAATAGGCTGGTTCTGTCTGCATCGGGCCACAAGGATGGTCTAGGCCTGGAATACACAGGGCCCAGTTAACACAGCTGGTCGGGAAGGGGTGGGGAGGGCAGGAAGGAAGAGGGAGAAACGTCAGAAAAAATTCCATTTCCAAGTTAAGTGAAACTTTCCAGCCAACTGCATTTCTCAACGGCACCTTGTTGGGCCTGGTCCCTGGAACCTGCCAGGCGTTTGCAAGGTGGTTTATAAGCACTTGGAAAGCAGAGGGGCTTCTCCGTCCAAGCAGCGTTCGCAGAGGAACCATCAGCCAACTGGAGGCAGCAAACCAGGCCTTCTCAGCACTAGGATTTCAGCCAGTGGCGCAGCTGCACCAGTGCAAGCCCCTCGTGAACACACAATTTGCACCAGCAAAGCTTACACTTTGGTTAAGACAAGGATAAGGTGTTCCCATCACATGGCTCTTCGCCAGAGGTTTGCACTGATGCAGCTCTGCTGTTGGCTGAGATCCCAAGTGTGGACAAGGCTCCAGTATCCATTTGGTTTCACATTTTGGACTTGTCTGTACTGGGGTGGGCTTATTTCTATTTTCACCAGGGCAACCACCCAGAGGGGATGTGCTGCCCTGGTTCAAGGTGGGGCTTGCACTAGTTTTACCCTGTCAACTGCCAGCATACAATGCACTTGTGCAGTCCCATTTTGCACCAGGGCAGTGTCCATATTAGGGGCTTGCACTGATATAGCTGCACGGATGAAGTCACACCAGTGCACATTATCCTAGTGCAGACTGGCTGCGGGATCACGCACACTTCTCTCTGGCTGCAGGAACCTTCCCAGCCATGGGACCCAGCACCGTGGCATCGGAGGCCGAGCTGGGGACTGGCAGGAGGCAAGAGGTAAAGCTGGTTTGTTTTAAAGCTTTGTGGTGGTTGCAGTCCGATCAGCAGCCTCTCTGGGAGCCCAACCATGGGCCCTCAAGGGTTAAGAAGCAAGGAGCGAGCTGGAGGAAGCGTATGGGATCGGTTCTGGGCTAGAGAACAGACTGGAGGGGCTGGCTGGCTCAGTTACTCTCTGCACATCTAGGCTCCGGAGTTTAACTCCTCCACCAGGCTGGACACAGCTGAGAGACGGGTTAGGGGCAGGCGAGCCCATCGCCAAAACCACCATGAGACATTCGTTTGCCTTCTGGATAGCCGTGTCTTACACCAGGATAAGCACTACTGATGCAAACTGTGTGTCCACGAGGGGGTTGCACCAGTGCAGCTGTACCATTGAAATCCTAGTGCTGACAAGGCCTGGTTTGCCGAAGCCCATTGCACCGCTCCCACCTCCAGCCCAGCCCTAAGCAGCCTGCAGAGGGTCCCACCCTACACCAACACCAAGGGGCCTGCATGAAAACCTGAAGCTGGAGGCCCTGGGCCACCTTAAAAGGGACTTATCTCCCAAGTTCCACCTTTAAAAACATTTCCATCGGCCCTTTGTTTAATAGGCCTCTGTGGGTAAACACACCCGCTTTGTCTTCTCCCGGCTGCACAAAGGCAAAATCAAGGAGGTGGGGAAAACTCTGCACCCAGGGAGTCACCTCTGCCTTCCTGTGAGCCAGCCCCTTGCCTGCAGGCCCGGGCACACCTCCTGCCCAGGCAAAAAACTCACCCTGCTGGTTCCAGCAGCCTGCTAAATTCTCCCTTGCAACTTTCTCCAGTGGAAACAATGGGGGGGTGGCGGAATAGCAACAAGCCTGCTGCTCCTGCCCCAGCACAGGGCTTCCAGGTGAACTGTAAACACAGAGGGCGTCTTAAAAATATATATGGAAGACCTTAATTTGCAGCTCAAATTAGGCACCAATTTTCTCGCAGGATATTTTTAGTGGCTGTGGATTAAATTCAGAGAGCCACGCAAGAGAGACCAAAACAAAACCAGGGGCCTCGGTCCCTTCCCTTCCACCGGTGGTTTACATGGATGCCAGCGGAGGTCCAAACTGAAATTAAGACCTGTGCTTTATTTTAAGGGCATTTTAATTACGGACTCCTTGGTGGCTATTTTTGAGGCAGCATTTGTCCGCTCAGAGAGTGAAGAGGACAAGGGAGGGAGCTAAAAATGACGCTAAGTTTACAGCCCAACGCCTGTGCAAAGTGCACCGTTTTTAACTATTCCGACGGGCATGTGATTCAGCTAAAACTAAGACATGGAAGAGCATGGGACATGCAGCCTTTCACCGCTGGGACAGTTCAAAGGCCAGGCTGGTAGCAAAGGGAAGTTGGGTGAGATGATATTGCCAGGTCTCTGTTCAGTTCTTCACATTGTCCAGGTACAGGAGGAGCTGCCAGGGAGGATCGACTATCCTGCCCCCTCTCTCTCCCGGGCATGGTGGAGGCGCATTGGCAAGGCAGCGCAGGCCCTGCAGATGCCAATGCTGTAGCAGGCCTGGCTAGAGTCTCACGAGATCTGGGGAGACCGGTGCATGGTGGGGGAGAATGACCATACTGCCCAAAATCCAGCCCAGTGACACTCTGTTCCAGACCTGGCTCTCGTGTCTGCCACGGCCAGCAGGGTGCCAGCAAGCGGCCATAACAGGATAAAAACACCGAGCAAGGCCGCTGGTTCAGCAAGACCAGTCCAGCCCCTGGCAGCAATGCACTGGCTGACTGTGCCAGCCAATTCCTCTGCAGCCCACCAGTTCCATGCCGCTGCCCTGCCCTCTGAGGCACAATTCAGTCTCCCCAGCCCTGCTAGCTTCCCAGCCGGGATGCCCCTTCAGCTCTGCATTGGCCAGCGGCCTCCTGGGGCCACTGTCCCTGAGCAGAGGTTTGGATACCCTGCCTGATTTTGGTGTTTACGGAACTTCTCCCAGCTTTGCTCTAATTTAGCTCTGCATTGGTCAGCAGCTTGCACCTGAAAACCCTTTTTCTGACTTGCCCCTTGGAAGAAGAGGATCCCCGCTGGCACCTGCCTGAATCAAGGCTCTACCTCAGGGCCGGGCTGTCCAGTTCTTTGTAGAGGGGTCCCCAGCCATCTCTCCCCACCCCTAGGGAAGTGTGGGTGACCCACAGGTATATGCTGCCGGCCTTCCCCAGCACCTGGGCCAGGAAAAGCTCTCCGCTGGCATGGTGCCAGCGCTGCCCACCTGTGCCAACGGCCCTTATGGATGCAAAGGAGGCTGGTTCTTATCACCCTGTCCCTGCGCAGAGGCCCCATGCTGGGAGATCAGGGGAAACCACTTCCTGTATTAAGCCATAAATGCCATACCTGGAGCTGGCTGGCTAATGGGGCGTGTGGGGGCAAAGGCTGCTGGCTGGGGGTCCTGCCCAGTGCCCACGGCTCACCCACATGGTCAGAGAACCGACTCCCTCAGCCTTCCAGCATGGCACCTGCCCCACTGCTGCGAGCTGTTTCCATGGGGCCGTGCCCCCAGCTCGGCAGGGCTCCCTCCGGGGAAGCCGGGTCACCCACTGGCAGAGTGCCCTCCAGCCCCCGCTCTCCAGAGGAGGCAGGAACTGTCTGGGGAACTGGGAACAATTTGGGCCACAGGAGGTCGGGAAGGGACAGGAGCGACATAGGGGCAAGGGAGCCCCCCTTAACCACCCCCCCGCCTAACCTCCCAGGCCAGCCCCCCTGCTTCCCACCGCCTTTCCCGCTCCAAGTCCCTTCCATGCCACCGCTCCCCGCACAGAGCCCGGAGATGCGGCCAGCTGGAGCTGGGCCGGCAGGAGAAGGCGTCAGGCACCGAGGCGAGCTGGGCCCGGCTCAGAAAAGCAGCGAGCAATGCGCGGCTGGAGCGGGGGGCAGGGGGCAGGGGTGTGAAGGCGGAGCTAGGGCGGGGGGCTACACAGCTGGGGCGGGGGTTCACAGGGGGCTGCCCAGCTGGCAGCGGTACGGGGGGGGCGGTAGTTTTCCAACTGGCTCCGAGCCGGTCAGAGATTTTGCCCGTCCAGACGGGGCAGTAGGAGGGGGCCGGGCCGGGCCGGGACGGAGGGAGGAGGGGGCCGGGCCGGGCCGGGCCGGGAAGGGGGATCCTCACCAACCACCACGCAGAGCACATCGAGCACCACGAAGACTTTCCTGCGCTCCATGCTGGCTGCGGGCCCGGGCGGCTCCGCTCTGTCTGCCGGCCCCGGCCCGCCCCGCTAGCGCTGCCCCCTTGGCTCGGCTCAGCCCGGCTCGGTCCGGCTCACATGGCCCCGATGCGGGCACAGCGGCGGTGGCAGGAGAAGGGCGACAGACTGGCGAGGAGTTAAAAGTCCGGGGATGGTGCGGGGGCGGAGCCGGGCCGGGCAGGGGGCCGGGCTGGGAGCGGACCGCCCTCCCCAGCCGCCTGCAGCCGCCAGGGGGCAGCGCCGGGAGCACAGGAGCTGTGGGGCAGAGGGGAGTGGTGGGAGCTGCAGGATAGGGGATGGGGGCAGGGAGCGATGGGGCAGGACTCAGGACCGGCAGGGGGTTATTATGGGGTAGGAGATGAGGATGGGGAGCGATGGGGCAGGACTCAGGACCGGCAGGGGGTTATGGGGTAGGAGATGAGGTGGAGTTACGGGGCAGGAGACTGGAAGGGGATTATGGGGTTGGAAATGAGATGGGGTTATGGGGCAGGAGACTGGAAGGGAGGTTATGGGGTAGGAGATGAGGTGGGGTTATAGGGCAGGAGACCGGCAGGGAGGTTATGGGGTAGGAGATGAGGTGGGGTTACGGGGCAGGAGACCGGCAGGGAGGTTATGGGGTAGGAGATGAGGTGGGGTTATGGGGCAGGAGACCAGGAGGGAGGTTATGGGGTAGGAGACTGGAAGGGGGTTATGGGGCAGGAGATGAGGTGGGGCTATGGGGCAGGAGACTGGAAGGAGGGTTATGGGGCAGGAATTGAGGTGGGGTTATGGGGCAGGAGACTGGAAGGGGTGATTATGGGGTAGGTGGAGTTATGGGGCAGGAGATGTGCTATAGGTGTGTTACAAGACTGGAGATGGGGACAGGAGATGAGGGGCTTTATTGGGCTGGGGCTGGGGCAGGGGCAGGTTATGGGGCAGATGGGGTGGGGAGGGAACATTTCTGATCACATAGGGAAAGCTTCAGGGACCTGTTGCCTCGCGCTCTGGAAGCCCAGATTTATGAACCCGGATCTCAGCTCTGCTTTCTGAGGGGCTTGGCCCCTCCTTCCTGCACTGCCCCGGGCAGTGGTTCTAAATCCCTCCTCCCCTCCCACATAAGGGCTCCCCTCCCCACTTCCCTGCTGAGCGGCTTGCCCCATGGGCCCCTCACTCCCATATCCGGCCTCCTAGGCTGGCCTGGACCTGCTGCAAACTCCCTGCCCCCTGGCCAGTTGTGCAAGGCTTGACCCCCGCCGGGAGAAACCAGCCAGGCAGGCAGAGAGAAACCAGAAGACGTGGGAGAGTTTAAACGGTTCCCTCTTTGGCCCAGATTTACAGCTGGCACGATGGAGGTCGTGTCTCCCCACTAGCCCCAGCTCCCCCTGAAAGCAGGGACACGGGGAAGGCTGGTTAAAGGAGATTCCCTTACCCCTGTGTTGCTCATGTCTCTTCCCCTTTCCAACCTCCTATGGTGGCTCCAGTCGCCCCTGTTCCCCAAACTAGAGCCCCCCCCCTTTTACTCCCTGGAAACACAACCTCCCTTGTGCCAGCTGTAAATCCAGGCCCAAGAGAGGGAACTGTTTGCTTAAACTTCCCTGTGGCCCTGCCAGGACCTGCAAAAGGGAGGACGAGATGACCTCAGGGAATCGAGATGGAAAAGAAGCTTTGCAGAGACGCGAGATCGGAACTTGCTGGGCCATCGGCTGGATCTGGGAGGGCAGATCCTTCATGCCCAGCCGGTGGGCCTGCACAGGGCTGTTCCCTCCAGAGCGTGCGGTCCACAGAAATGTTAAACCGCTCCAGCCAGGGCCTCTTGCCGCTTCCCTTGGGGGACGCTGCTGCTGGCGAGATTTCAGCATTAGGATGTTTTTTCCTGTGGCTCGTTCTCAGTTCTCTCCATGCTCAGTTTCATCCCATGGCTCCGGTGACACCAGCCTTTCCCAGGGCTCCTGCCATTCTGGGAGGGCTAGAGACGGGAGTAGTAGGGTGGGAGGCGGTTTGACCCCCGTACACAACCCTGGTGAGGCCGAGGCGGGAAGGCCTTTCCACTTCTGCTCTCCTCAGTGCTCTCACTTCTGCTCAGCCTCAGAATAGAGGCTGAAAAAACGGAGAAGAGCCACAAAATTAATTCAGGGGCTGAAGCAAAGGCTTGACTCAGAGCTTGTCAACAGAGGGCTTAGGAGTGACTTGGCCTTGGTGGATGAGTACCACGAGGGAGACAAGTACTGCGTACTGAAGGGCTCTTTCACCCAGCAGGGAAAGGCATCACACGAAATTTGTGGGCCTGGACATTAAAGCCAGACACGCTCAAATGAGAAATGAGCCATGAATTTTGAACTGCGAGGGTGGCTAACCACTGGGACAAACGACCAAGGGCAGTGATGGATTCTCTGTCTCTTGCTCTCTTCAAATCAAGACGGGATGCCAGGAAGAGATATGAGGCAGACCAGTTACCTGGGTCAGTGCAGGGATACCTATCTGTCTCCAGCCTGCACCATACAAGATTAGATGATCTAATATTTTTTCTGGCCTTCAAATCTATGCATCTAAATACTTTGAATCTAGCTAGCAGGGCACAGAAGTTAGGCGGGGGCAGGGGGCGGGGGGGTAGGGTGAAGCCGGCAATGGAAAAACCCAAATAATGCAAAGGTTAAAACAGAGAAGTGAAAAGTCTAGACTGCTAGGACCACAGACAGCGTTAGATTCCCATGAGGATGCTTGTCAGGATCGCATTTATCTTGTCTGTTGCTTCAGCTGTGTAGGAAAGGCCCAGATCCCGGGACTGATCCTTGGGTAGAAACGGAAGGAATTGTAATAACACAGAAACCAGCCTGGTGACAGCTATCAATCCAGTCTGTTTACGTGCTCCATGGCTGGCTTGTAATGGGTGCCCCAGGTGTTTGTGGGAGGCCAGCAGGCCTGGAAAGTCGCAGGATGCCCTGGGGATGCTGGGGATGATGTTTAACCCTTTCTGCCTTTGACATGCACTGGCTTTCGCAGTCTGACCTGCCTGGGCAGAAGGAGCCCCCTTGATTACCGTGCCAAACTGGGGTGCATGACTGAGGCCTAAAGGTGGGGGCCTGATTCTGTGCTGCCCGACACCCTGCACAGTCATTCCCATTGGGCAAAGTGGATGCGAGCAGATGTGAGACACGACCATGGTGTTTTGCACCCTGGTTGCACGAGTGAGAACGGCTGCATAAACTGCAGAGCCAGGCCCGGGAAATTTACAGAACGTCCTCCCTCTGCTGCCTAGGCATCCCCGCACAGCTCCCTTTAACGCCCTGCTCCTGCAATGAGCGCCAAGCATGTGGGGCCCCCACGTCTCCAGGGGGCTGCGTGAGGGCGAGATCGGCTTGCCCAGAGGTCCCTGCAGGCTCAGGGTCTGGGATGCAGCCTGAGATGCTTCCCCAACAACAGAGCAGCAAAGGGTTTGCGGGGGTGGAACAAAGCAGGAGTGCCATGGAGGACTTTGCTCTTCGTTGGTGTGTTCTCTAGTGACACATCCCTCGCTAGTAGGGACAAGCGACCCTTCCCCGTCCTAGGAGACGCCCCGCTGCCCCTCGCCCGGGCATGGAGCCCCCTCTGCCACCCTTGTCACCTAGGCCTGCATCTTGCTAGCTGCTAATATCTGAGGCTCTCCTCTACTTGCTTGAGGGCTTTCGGTGGGAGGAGCTGAGCTGATCCATAGTGCCCCTGGGAGAGGCAGGGCCCCTGGGCTGCCAGCCCGCGGCGTTTATTAGTCACCGTGCCCCATTTCTTTCCTTGGTGGAGCACAATGTGTTTGTGCCACGGTGCCTGGAACGGCCGAGCCTCCCTTTGAATGTGGCATAAGTCAGTGCACGGGTCAGGTTGGGGAGGCTACCTGTGGGAGTGTCTACGCCAGGCCTACTCAGCACGCAGCCCGCAGTGCCGGGCGGGTTTACGGTGCGGTTTGGGTTGATTTGTGTGTTAGTAGTTAAATGCCTGGACTGTTTTGAAGCCAAAACAAAACACTAGTCAAGATAATGGTCTTCGGTTGACATGCATTTTAGTAGCTAAATGCCTGGACTGGCATTGCTCGTTAAAAGTGCTGTCATGGGGTGGAAATCGGGTAAATATTGCAGTTTCTTAATATCAGCAGAACTGACTTCAATGGGACCTGCGCATTGTGTAGCCTTGCCCTAATCTTTGTATCCATGCCTGTCAGTGTGAAAGATGCTATTTGCATATATTTACATATATTTGCATGTACATGCAACCACACTTAAGTTGCGGCCCTCGGCATGTGGTGTGAGTATCATTGGGGCTTCCAAAGTTGAGCAGCCCTGCTCTACCCTGTGGCTGGGCACGTGGCCAGGGTGCCAGGGGCTGAGGCTCGCTCTCAGCTGCAGTGTAGACGTACCCTGGTGGGCAGCCGTGTTTCCCCTTCCCCCAAGAAGGTGGCAGCTCCAGCCTGGCCACTCTGTGCTGGTTCTTTAAAGAGCAGCTTCTCAGCTGGCCTGGGGACCCAGGGGTCAGCGCTTTAGCCGGTCCCTGCTCCAGCTCTGGCTGGGGCAGCACCACCAGCTGCAGGATGCCCAGCGTGCCCCAGCGAAGGGAGGGTGTTGTCGAGAGGGAGGTGTTTGGAAGCTGGGATGATGATTCCTGGATATTTACACGAACCCTTCCTCTCCCACCCCCTGGCACTGAGCTCCCCTAGAGCAGTCTCATGTCTCTGCTGGCTCTGGGTCCCCATCAGGCTCAGTATCACCCTCTAATCCCCTCTCCCAGCACCAGGTCCCCCAGCTCCTCCTGTGCCCTGAGACGTTTGAAATGACGGGACAGTGGCAGAGGGCAGCACGTAGCTCAGCGTATGACCTGAGCAGCCCTGACAGCTCTAGCCTCCCTGGAGACAGGACCAAACCCCTCCGGCCTGACCCAGCTTACCCTTCCAAGGTTGGCAAAGTGAGTGTCACACCCCTGACTCTGGGGGGCCTTCTAGGCAAGGCCTGGGCCTGCTCCAGGCACACACTGACGATCCAAGAGCATTTTCCGTAAGCACCGGAGTGGGGGGGACTCCCTGTTGTCCTTGGCCCTGACATCCCCACGCCCCCGTTTCCCCACGTCCACAGTTCATGCAAGGTGCAAGTGGGTGGCCTCTGCCCTAGATATGCTCCACGTCTCGTGGAGGGCATGATGAGCAGGTTGCCAGCAGGAGCCCTGTCTGCAAAGGGGCTTGCAGGGCAGGGTCCTTCGGGGACGGGCTCCATACGTACATCGAGTACGACTGCGCTACCTGGCAGAAATGCTCTGTAACACCCCGAGAGCAGTGCAGCCACACTGCAGGACGCCTGACGTGCTGGCACTACGTTCTCTAGCCGCAGCCCTGCTTTCGACGGGGAATGCAGGGGATCCTGCCATGTTGCTGGCCTGCTTACTTAGCCTGGCTGCAGCTTTTCTTCCCAGCAAGCCCTTGGCAGGCCTGGAAGGAGGGGGCACGCCAGGGAGCCCCCAGCTAACACCGTGCTCATAGGCTGCAAACACCTGGAGTGTTTCTTGTAACAGGTCGGGTGCCTCTGACCTATTGCTTCAGGCGAAAAGGGGCAGTGCCAGCTAATTGCTGGGGGGGAGGAGGGGTTGGCACAAGCTGGGGTGGAGGGGCCCGGTGCCCTGGGAGCGAGAATGCTGAGATAGCCCTCGGACTTGCTTAAGTGAAATCCCATGAACAATGGACAACGTGGGCTCTTTTCAGACAGGTCCTAGAAGCAGACTGGGGCTCGCCTGCGGTGCCCGGTCAGGCCTTTCACGGCTGGAAAGGAACTGGGCAAGTCCAGGCACAAGGGCCCAGGCAAGGGACAGAACCAGCACCGCTGGGGGGTTCACTGTGGGGCTGGAGTGGGCGAGAACGCGGCCAAGCTGACGCGATGGTGCCCTCCGCTGTCAGAACTGCCAAACTGCAGCGGCAGGAACCGGTCCTGGAATCAAACCAGGGGCCAGGAACAATAGGGCCAGACCCTCTGGAGGGGAGAAAGCAGGAGAGCCGCCCGCAGCCACAGCACCTGGCTGTCTCCCAGCGAGCAGCGGTAACAGACGTGCTCTGCTCTAGCGCTCACTTGGGATCGCGGTAGCAGAGGGCGTGTGCTTTCCTGTAGCCACGGCGAATTGCGCTGTACTAAAGGCCAAAGTCCCAGTCCAAAATCCAGCCCAAGCCCCAATGGCTGCACTGCTATTCTCACTCCCCAGCCAGCTGACCAAGGTCTCTCTGGGCCCTTGTTTCACAGCGTAGCCGGTGGCTCCTCGAAGCCTCAGTCCCACGTCCACGAGACATGGGCACTCTTGCAACGTTACCCTCTGGCGCCGACGGGCCGTGTGGCGCTGAGTTTCATGGAGGGCGCTGAATGAAAGGGGATTAGGAGCCTGCCCCAGTGAATAGAGCACAGAGCTAGTGCCTCTGCGGTAGCATTTCCGCTGCAAACCTCTCCGGCCATGAACGAAGCCTGTGCCAGGCTGGCATATGGGCGCCGCAGGGCTGGGAACAAGTGTGTGCAACGCAGCCAAGATCGGTCTCACCCTTAGGGCAATGGCTCCTAGTCTCTTTCCAGGCCACTTCCCATCTTTCAGGAGTCGGATTTGTCTTGCATATCCCCAAATTTCACCGCACTGAAAAACCTACTTGCTCACAAAATTAGACTGCAATTTATCTGCACGGGGCCTCCAGTAGAGTGGGACCCTAAGCAACTGGCCTGCTTGCCACCGCCACCGCTGGCCCTGCACTTGTGACCCCCCCCTTTGCCCATCCTGGCACCTCCACTGAGGCCACAGCCCCCCGGTTGAGAAACATGGCTCTGGAGGAGTTGAATACCCCCGGGAGACCTCTGCATGCATGTACTTCTGGCGGGAACACTGTCCTAGAGGAGCCAACTCCGCTGGGCTCGGTGCTGCACACACATCGGGAGGGATAGCCCCTGCCCCCAAGAGCTCACCATCACCGTGTACAAGTTACACGGGAGGGATGAGCCTGTTTTACTGACGGGGACCCGGCAGCGCAGAGAGCTAGTGACTTGCCCCCAGAGTCGTAAGAAGCCTGGGACCGGAACGTGAGGCCAAGCCGAAATGCTACAACTCTTTCCTGCACTTGTGCACCCACGGCCCACCCAGATCCAGAGCCATGAGCCTGGCCCAGACAGGACCCCCAGGACTTGGGGAAGCAGAGGAACCAAACCCTGCAGATACTTCCTGTCTACAGAAAAGTCCCTGATTTGCTAGAAAGAGAATTTCTCCAACACACCCTCCTCCCAGCCACCATGGCAGCTGCCGTGGCCTGATGCATCCCAGCCCTTCCCGCTCGCAGTGGCTCACAAGCTGTTCTCCTCTAGGATAATTAGACACAAGTGCAGGCTAGAACATTCGCTGGAACAATGTGTTGTACTGGGTTTTGCTGGAACAACGTGTCCGTTTCCTGGGGACTGCGCCGAGGCAGGCGGCAGGCACCTGTTGAGCAAACTCTCCCTTGTGCTGTAGGAGCTGGTGGGATTAACCCGTTAGTCGCCAGGTCAAAAATAACACAGAAAGCCGATATCCAAGAGCTCACTAACTAACCTGGCTAACTACACAGAATGGCTGCAGTCCTGCGCCTAGGGGAGAACTGTGTGCACAGCTGGCAGGCACTCCCCACCCCCCCGCCACACACACACCAACCTCAAATGTTTCCACTGCGCTCGCAAGAGGCCCTGGGAAAAGGTCACCCTTGCTGTGCTCTGCAATGAGTGCTACATATATCCAGGTACAAATAACATGGACTGGCTTGTCCGGTGCCACCACGTCTCCAGCACGTGCAAAAAGCATCCTGGCAAATCAGCATGTCCCATAATATTCCTATGGACCTGGATGTTGGGAATCATGAAGAAGGGGGTAGAGAATATGACAGAGAATATCTTATGGCCGCTCAAGAAATCCATGGTGCGCCCACATCGTGAATATCATGTGCAGAGGTGGCCGTCTCATCCCAAAAAAATTATCTTGGAATTGGAAAAAGTTCAGAAAAGGGCAGCAAAAACGATGAGGGGTTTGGAACAGCTGCCATATGAGGCGAGATTAATAAGACTGGGACTTTTCAGCTTAGAAAAGAGGAGACTAACAGGAGATATGAAAATAAGAAAGTAAATGAGGAAAAGTTATATACTTATTCCCAGGGCTTGACAAAAGGCGGCGAAAGCCGCTCACCAGCCCCGCACTGTGCATGCGCAAGAGCCGCATTGCGCATGCGCGCGCTGCCGGTAAACGGGGTGCTGGGCTGAAATCAATAGTTTGTCGAGCCCTGCCATAACACAAGAACTAGAGGTCACCAAATGAAATTAAGAGGCAGCAGGTTTTAAACAAACAAAAGGAAGTATTTTTTCACACAACTGGCCAACTTGTGGAACTCCTTGCCAGAGGATGTTATGAAGACCAGGGCTTTAACAGGGTTCAAAAAGAACTAGATACATTCTTAGAAGACAGGCCCATCAATGGCTACTAGCCAGGATGAGCAGGGAGGGTGTCGCTAGCCTCTGTCAGAGGCTGGGAATGGGCGACAGGAGAGATCCCTGGATGGTTCCCTGCGCCGTTCATTTCCTCCAGGGCACCTGGCATTGGCCGCTGTCGGCAGACGGGACACTGGACTAGATGGGCCTTTGGTCTGACCCAGTCTGGCCGTTCCTATGTTCTCATGCAACAAGAGGCTTAAGCACATGATGGCGTTTAACCCGATCACGCCGGTGAGATAGGATTAAGCCTACAAGCAGGGCCACAATTTTCAAAGATGACTTGTGATCTTGAGTTCCCAGTCTGAGCCGTCTGCAAGGGGCCCGAGTCTCAGACAGCGCTGAGCTCCACCCCTCTGCAAATCGAGCCCTTGCAGCTGTCTCCTTTGGGCAGCCATGAGCAGGAATGCCCTTTGCCAACGCAGGCAGCTGCGGGAAGCCTGAACAGCACCAGCCAGTCCCAGTGCTTCAGTGAACCCCTGGGGCCAGGCCAGCAGCATTCCAGTGCCCAGACGGGAAAGAACGGAAAAGCAGTTTCTAGCCTGTGCTGAGCGCCTGGAAAGACTCACCTCCTTTTGGAGCTGCGCGAATATGCCCGCCCTTGAAAAACTAAATAGGAGTCCATCTCCCGGGGAGCCAGAGTGGGGAGCTTTGTAGGGCCCTGCAGTTCTAACGCCGCTCATCCAAGGGTGGGCAGGTGAAAACGGAAGTGGGAGCGAAGCGAGGCGGGAAAATCCCAGAGCGCTTCTTGCATTTCCTGCCGGGAGCCAGGGAAGCTTTGCCCGACTGTCTTAAAAGGTGAAAAATGACCCAGGGCGAATGGTGTAATAACCTCCTTAGCGTGTGCATGTGCAGTACTGCCCTCTGCTGTAGGGCATCTGAACTGAAGGTGTCATAAGCCCTGTACTGTGAGTAGCTCATGAAGATTCTCCATTAGCTCAGATGATTAGCACTAGAAGGGCTAGTATTTCACTCCCACTTCGGCTGTGGCACACTGTACGCTAACAGCTGTCAAGGGCCTTGCTGGGGCTGGCTTTGTTATGATACCCTCTGAGACCTGGGCCATCCCTTGTCATATCCGCCAGCGCCCCTCACCCTACTCTGCACACCCCTAGCACGAGCAGCCCCCTCTTTACAATCGGCAGCCACGTTCTCCCTCCTCAGCCAAGCTGGCCATGGAAAGGTGACAGGGAGGGTCCCCAAGGGCGTTGGGGTCGGTCGCTTCCTGTTTCCAGAGCTGCTTTGCTTGTGATGTTTCCTAGGCAGGAAGGGTCCCGGGGGGAGGCAGCCCCGAGCACAGCCCCGAGGCAGCTCTCAGTGCCTGCTCTTAGAAAAGCTGCTTTTCGGTAGCCAAACGGAGCCAGCTCCCTCTGAGCACCCACTGGAAGAGGGCGGCCCCAGGGCCTGGGCATTCGGCACTGCAGGCTCAGTTCCCGACTCTGCCCCAAAGGCCCCGGGCTGCCATGGGCAAGTTGCTTGCAGCTCTCTGTGCTTTGGTTCCCCATCGGTAAAACAGAGACGATCCCTCCCCCCTCCTCCTGGCCTGCGTCCGGTCTATTCAGTACACAAGCATCCTAGGGCAGGAATGATCGCGCTGGGGCTCGACGCCTGGAGCTAGGGGTCTGCTTCCGGCTCCGGGAGCTCAGGACAAGCCAGCCAGTGTATCCTGCAGCAGCACCGACAGTGGGCCAGACTAGCTGAACCCTGTCCATACCCAGCTGAGACCACAGGTACGAACCGGGGGGGAGCCCCTTCCACTGCCCCTGCAGCCAGACTCTGCAACCGGGATGGGACTCCTGCAGGGCAGGCCTTGGAGGGCAGGTCCCATGGAGTTGCCATAGCCCTGCTGGCGGGGAGACTGTACCTCGTCCCTCCCCCCTGAACGCATCGATTCTCACCCTTCGCGTGAAGCCCACTGAACGGAGACGTCAGGCTGGATGCTCGCCCTCTCCCCACCATGCCTTTTAATTAATTTTCTCTCTCCTCGTCATCGCTGTTTTGTTCCCGTTTTCAATTGTTTCCCGGTTTGTCCCTGCCAAGGGCCTTCACAGCTGAGGCTCCTGGCTCCAACGCCTGGATTTTCTGCTCCCACACAATACAGGGCCACAGGGTTTGTTGTAACTGCCGGCAGCCATCTGTCCTTCTCCCTCCATGGCAGCATAGCCCCCCGGGCAGCGTCTCGCTCCAGCCTCGGGGAAGTGAGTCACCCCTTTGTTCAACCCCACCATCTTTTCTTTGGAGTTTATATTTAGGTCTTTTCTAAATGGTTCATTTTTGTGTTTAAACAAGTGGCTCTGGTTTGTTACCAACTCTGCGCTGACCTTCTTCCATTCAGCCCAGGAGTTCTTTGCCATTCTTGCTGAGTTGTGCTACGGTAGTGCTACAAGACCCCAAGCCAGAGTGGGGCTGCATAGCCACAGAGCAAGAGCCAGGCCCTGTGCCAAAGATCTGATGCTCTAACGGACCAGGCCGACAAAGGGTGAGGGAAAAGAAAGGCTCGTGAGTTTAGTTTTACAGCTGGGGAAACTGAGGCTGGGAGTGTTGGACTAGTGCGTTGTCACACGAATGTAGTAGGGCTGGCAGGAAGCTCTAGAGTCCTTCCTCCTAGCCTGAGGTGGGATTAAGCATGCCTAGACCATGGTTAATGGCTAATCTGGCCTTAAAAACACTGGCATGTGTAAAATTGCTCTGGCTGCAAGGGCTGGCACATCCGACTCTCTGGCTATTGAATTCATTCACTCCAGATGAAGTGACTTGCCCAAGGTCACAGAGTCAGTGTCAGATCTGGGGACCAAAGCCAGAGCTCCTGCAGCCCAGGCTGTCTGTAATCATCACCCCAAGGCATGTGACAGAGCATGTGTCCACTGGCTGCTGCTGGGTAAGTTACGGAGAGAGGCCAGGACTGTCCCTTTAAGACAGGGAAAGCTGTCCTGCTCTGTCGTCTCCCCCTCCGCTGCTCTGCAGAGACGGGGAACAGGGGCAGGGGGACGCCCGGATCTCAGCTCTCCTCTCTCCCCACTCTGCACAGCTCGTAGGTGGGTCCTGGGAGCAGCTTGGCTGCAGGAGAGAGTCGGGAGTGGGGAGGAAGGGCAGCCGAACCCAGGGTACCAGTACACTCTGCTCAGCAGCTGGGCAGGCCGCATAGAAACGCTGGGCGGCCCGTGGGCCGTATTGTGCCCACCCCTGCTCCAGGGCTCCCTGCTCCTTCCTGTTTAGGGCCCTTTAAAGATCCTCAGCGCAAGGGTGTTTCTCAACAGTCCCCGCAAGGGTTCCCTTTGCTGAGGCCCCTGAGCCAGGCAGCCCCAAGCAGCTCAACGTGTCTCACGCCGATCACCCCAAAAGGTCAGTCTGCAGCCCAGGCGGCTGTCACCGTCTCGCTCCGGCTTGGGCCGACTCGCTGCCGGGCCCCCTGCCTGGACAGCCAGTTCCTCACCTGCCCCCGCATTTCCTGGCTTCCCCTTCACTGCAGCCACCTCAGCTCCATCTGGGGCAGCGGCAGGGCCCGGGCCCCTCCTGGAGCTGGCTGGCTTAGCCCCAGGCTCTCAGGACAACTAACCCACACGTGGATCTCTCACTCGGGCAGTGCGACTTTGTCACCGGCCCGCAGGCCTGGGCACAGGGACACTCCTGGTCTATTGCCAGCTCTGCCCCGGGAGTTTGCAAGGCAAAGAACTCCCCCACAGCCGCACCCCTCTCGCAGCCCAGATCGACTGACCGGTTAAAAGCAGCGGAAACCGTCCTGCCCGGGCTGCAGCAGGGGCCGGGAGGAAACGTCTACACAGCCCTGGGGAGCTCCTGCCCGAGTAGCTGACCTGGACTGCGACACTGCGCTGCCGGGCTGGGTTCCTTTGCAGCGTAGCTGACTTGCTGGGCAAGTAACTATCTAAGAAGTGGGCTGTGCCCACCAAAGCTCACGCTCCCAGCTGCAGGTTTTGTCAGTCTCTAAGGGTGTGTCTAGACTACACGCCTATACTACGTGCAACGAGGTTTACAGGATCGGTCGGCAAAGGCTTTCCTTGCCGACCAATCCCCGTCTTGACTGCCGCGTCGCACCGACAAACAGCTGAGCCAGCACAACGCAGCGGCCATTTTTATTCTAATGAAGCGGGGGATATTTAAATCCCCACTTCATTGACTATGTTGGTATGTCTAATTGACATGGCTCTGGCGGCAGAGGCACGTAGTCTAGACACACCCTAAGGTGCTACCAGACCATTTGTTGTTTTTAAAGGGTTTTTTATGCAGAACTGAAGAGGTATGAATAAAGACATTGGCTGAAAGGCCCCTAGGGTGTGTCTAGACTACAGGGTTTTGTCAACAGAAGTGGACTTTTGTGGACAAAATTATACCTGCGTCTACACTACCTCCGAGTTCTGTCAACATAACGTCGACAGAACTCAGCAGTTTTGTTGATGGAGGT
This sequence comes from Rafetus swinhoei, assembly GCA_019425775.1. NCBI lineage: Eukaryota > Metazoa > Chordata > Testudines > Trionychidae > Rafetus > Rafetus swinhoei. The sequence continues at coordinate 15,802,731 of JAFJHL010000483.1, read as the reverse complement.
AAACCTCATTCTACGAGGAATAATGCCTTTTGTCGACAGAAGGCGTTATTGCATCTACACTGTCCTTTGCGTCTCCACTCTCATGTCGACAAAGCGGCTTGCTTTGTCGACAGAACTGGATGCAGTCTAGACGCTCTTTGTCCACAGAAGCTTTGTCGACAGTATCTGTCTACAAAGCCTCTGTCAACAAAAGCCTGTAGTCTAGACGTACCCCTACAGTCCTCATCCTAATGACATAAACCAAGCAGTGGGTACTTAAGAACATTTAGCACCTTCGCTAGCAGCTTCATGTAGCACCCACACTCCAAGTATTTCTTTCCCCACCACCACATGAGAACACTAGTCCAAACTTCCGGCCCGGCAGCGTCTTGTGTGGGCCCCAGCCCGTGGGCCAGGCAGGTGCAGAACACTCCACGCGCCGCGTTCCCCATCTCGCCTCAAGCTACAGCGACTTTGCACGCGGGTGTGGGGACACAAGCTGCAAGGAAGGGTAACCTCAAGCCCCAGGATGTCAGCTCCACTGGGTGCCACAGAGACAAGAGGCTGAATCGGAGCAGGCCCAGGGAGGAGAGGATGTCTCTGCACCTGGGACCAGCCACCCTTGGCGCTAGGCACTGTACATACGCAGCCAAGGGACGCTCCCGGCCCTGCAGTGCTCACTCGCAAGGTCAGGAGGGGATGAGACCACAGCAGGTGTCGACAAGCAGCACAAGGCCAGGGGACGCTGGCCAGTGGGATAAGTAGCAACCACGGCATGGCAGAGGGGCGCGCAAACACGGGGTCTGAAACCCACGGCTGCTAGAAAACAGGAGGGGGAAATGAAACAGCAGCGGCTTCTGGAGGTTTAATAACCGGGTGTAAAATTATTACAGATGGTTCCCCCTTGCCAAAGACTGGTGCTGAGCAAGCTGTTACAATAAGACATAATCCAACCCCTGTTGGACCAGACACGAACAACACGGGCCAGCAAACACGTGCGGCTTAACTGTTCCACAACGATGCAGACGAGGGGGCCGAGGGGGGACTCAAAGTCAGATGCGCCCCCAAAGGGCAAAGCTCACGGGAAATTGGGAACGAAAGCTCCGTAAGGGAGACCAGTTCAATCCTGCGTCAGGCAAGCAAACCTCAGCAGCAGGGAGGTGGCCAGCAAAGCCGGGGAGTTAATTGATGTGGGTCGTTTAAGCCGAGGCTGGCGGAAGCCACTGTGGAATGGAGAGCAAGGGCAGGAAACCCCTTTAACGAGTTTGGGGCCCTCCCAGGCCGCTCACCATGCTGGATCTTGTGGCAGCCACCAGAGCAGCAGCTTGACCTGGCTTATGGGAGGGGGAGGAATCCCACATAGACCACGGGAATGGAGAACAGTGCCCCATTGCCAAGGCCTGCACTCATGGCTCATGGAGCATGTAGCGGGGTGGGGGTGGGGGGCATGTCACACACTGGCAGGACAGGACAGCTGGACGGGTGCCCGGGACAGACCCGGGGTCCGCAACGAAGAGCATGAATTTCAAGAGTCGGAGCCAGGCTCGGCGGCCAGAGCCTGGGAGAGGCTCCGCTCGGCCCAGGGAGCGACGCGGCGCAATCGGCCGATCAGCGGGCGAGGCGAGCGGGACAGGACGGCCCCGGCTAGCTACGCACAGGGAAAAGCCAGCAGCAGAGGGGAGGAGGGACTCCTCCCTGCGCCCCTTCTAGTGCATGGAGACCCAGCTCAACACGCCCCGTTTGCTGGCCTCCCCGATATCACTGAGGCTGCGTTTTGACCAGCAGGGCTCTCGCTCCCACCTCCCGCGGGAGACGCTCTGCCTCTATGCTCCCCCTCCGCCCGCCTGGTGGGGTCCAGCGAGACAGCCTGGTCGCCTTCCCTCCTTCGCACACATGCCCAGGGAGCGGTGGTCTCTCCGGAGGCCATTAGGGTGCGACAGGGCTGGATGTGCCCCCAGGGTGATCTCCGTTAGGGCGGAGGTCTCCAGATCCTTCCACCACCAGGGTCCTCAGGAGCGGAAATGCACCCGAGGAAGCCACCCCCCCATCCGGCTGCTGGCCAAATCGCCAGCACGGCCCATCCAGAGCTTCGTAGGATGGGTTTTGGAAGCAGACCCCCCAGCCAGGCTCCTGGCTCGGACCAGCGCTCTCGGGGCTCTGGGGGGTGCACAGGGGCCAGGCAGCGCTGGAGCTTGGTGGGGTGCCACCAGGATACACCCAGACGATCACCGCAGAATACTCCACCTTGCTTCGGCATCCCGTCTTGGAGCGGCCTGGGGTGGCCACGTCTCCTGGGGGGAAGATGGTCTGGAGGGGCTGCCTGTATTTATCTCCTGCGCTAGAGGCCTCTGCTGCCCACGCGGCCTCCGGGAACAACTTGCACGTCGTCATCCCCGTCTCCTGCCGGCCACAGACGATTGCGTGGGACGGGGAGTTGGAAACCCTCGCTCGCTGCTTCCCGCCCTGCTCCGCCGGCACGGTCCTCGGGCCCTGCCAGGGTGAGGAGGTTGCATGGAGAGCAAAGTGACTCCCTCGTTAGGGCCCCCCCATTCAAAGGAGCTTAATGGTTTGGCCTGGATCCGAGTGGGAAGAGTTGGGGTTTCTCTCACCCAGGCAAATTCCTTTGGGGCTGAGCTAAATGTCGTGTTGGACTCGGAACAATTTCGTTCCCTCCGGAGAGGGGTCACCCACTTTGTAAAACAAAGCAGCAACCCTTGAAAAGAAAAATACCGTTTGGGAACAAAAAGTCAAAACGTTTCCTTTCGAAACGGCCAAACTAAAACTCCTTTGACTATTACAAGCCCCCCCCCCCCATTTTGTTTTTCCAGCTGAAACTCTTTGCTGAATTCAGCCACCATTCTGACTCATGTCCCTGCCCTCCAAGTGCCTTTGTCAGGGACTGTCCCATTTGCCATTCTAGTAAGACGCACAGCAGCTGACTTGTCTCCCCTGCCCCCCACAGTGGTACCGGCCACTGGCAAGCAGGCAGGAGCACAGCTCAATTTGGGTACCCCCTGGCTGGGGCAGGCCAGGCACCCACGTCATTAAGCCCTACGGGGGGCAGGAGACATTGCTCCGGGTGAGGGACTCCTGAGAACAGTGATGGGGCAGTTAAACAATGGGCCCCAGTCCTGGATACTCAGCTCTCTGATGTCCAGTCACTGGGAAGGCCATCTGCTTGCCCCATGGGGAGGGTGGACCCTGGCAGAGGCACGGAGATCTCTCAGCCTGGGCTGTCTTTCCCCATTCCACTCCCACCCTAATACTCTGCTCCGTGGGGCCGCGACCTCTGGCTCTTATGGGCCCCTAAAAGCCTGGGGGAACAGCCTGCGTGGGGCGGGTGGAGGAGGGAGACGTCACAGCCTGGTCCCTGCGCATGTGCCAGGGCAGGGACCAGTTCTCAGCAGGAGGCAGCAGGAACCACGGGGGGAGGGAGGGAGGGAAGAAGGGGGCAGCAGAGAGGTAAAGCGAGTTCCTAGCTAACCTCATACTGGCAACTCTCGGTTATTAGCAGCAGGTGGCTGGCGACAGAGCCCGACCTTCCGGCTTGCCCATGCGGTGGATCTGGAGTTTCCCACCTGCCTTACCAGTTGCTGACACTGGTTTTGGTCAGTCTGCAGCCCGGCAGGCCCCCGGCACCGCTCTCCTTGTGGAAAGCCCTGCCTGGGGCTGCAGCCAGCCAAGGAAACCCTGGGATGTGGCAAGCTTGGGCCCCTGGTGCCAGGCCAGGCAGCCCTACGGGCGCCCGAGTGCCACCGCTGCCTGGGGAAAGCCGGGCATCCAGCTACACCCCCGCCCTTGCTGCGGCTCTCCTCGGAGCCTCCCCTCCCACTGGGTGCCCAGGACGCCTTCTGCTTGTTGGCAGCTTTCGGTTAATTCTCGACTTGCGGCTACTAACCAGCCCCCGCCAGCTCCCCAGGCAGGAAAACGGACACTCACCGGCCACATCTGCTGTGGCAGCCAGCTGGCCAGGTGGCTTTTAGCCGGATCAGGGACTTGCGGCCACAAGGAGCCCCGTATTCTGGAGAGGACAACAGCCAGCACTGGTAAGGAAACGAGCACGTTGGAGAGGGAAACCCCCTCCCTCCACCTCCTGCTCAGCCGTGGGGTCTCTCCAGGGACGGGAGGAGGGTCGGGGCTAGGGCTGGTGGAAGTCCCAAAGGGGATGTGCTGCCCACCTTTCTATAGGGCGCTTCCCATCCTAACTCTGCCCAGGAATTCCCACACCTGCCCCTGAAGAGCAGCCTTGCCCCGGGCTTGCCGGCCCCCTGGCTGGCAGGTGGATGGGGTGGGACCCAGGGGAATGGGGCGGCTCTTTAGCAGCCCCCAGCGCCCCACCCTGTCCTTCGGGCCAAGGCAGGGAGAGGAACCTAGTGTCCAGCTCGTCTGGCAGGCACAGGCGGGGAGAGGAGGGGACGCAGGGCACCGGGAAATGCCACAGGATCAGTTTGGGACCAAAACCCTTCTGGAGGCTGAAAGCAAACGCTCCCCCACAGGCTGAATCCCACAGCCGCACAGGGCTCAGCGCTGGCCCTGCAGGACGAGTCTCCTTCGCTGAGTCGCCTGCGCCCCTGCCCAGCCCCCCCACATTAGCACTGGCTGGGGGCACTCTCTTCCCTCCCGTCATGCTGGGTGCTCCAAAGCGCAAGCCCCACAGCCAGGCACGACCAGGCCCAGCCCCCCCCGAGCTGACAGGGCCCAGTGCAGGGGACTCAGCCTCACAGGGTGACTGGCAAGGGGCTCCCAACATACGTACAGAGGGTGCTTGAGGACGCAGGCCAGAGCCGCAGCGAGGAGCAGGGCCACGAGCCCCATGCACAGGGAGGAGAGCAGCAATTCGACCGTGTCATCGTCTGGAAAGGAAGCAGGGAATGGCCACTGCTCTGGGGCAAAGCCACCGGGGCCCATGCGCGAGAGCCCCCCAGCGGATGGGTGCCACGCCAGGGCTTTGCCCAGGTGCCGCACAGACCCACAGCCCACAGGGACTGTCTCCCATTCTCTGCTGCCCGGCATGCTCCCTTGCACCCGTGCAAGGCGGATGGAAGATGTAACCCTTCGGGCTGGGGAGCCCTGGTGCACAGGGCCGTGCAAGGCAGTGGAGTCATAAGCCTTGTGTCTCGCACGCTGCGGTGGGGGTTGGGGGGGACAGAGCTAAGCCTGGGGGAGATGCTCACCCCAGGGTGGGTGAGTCCAGTATGGGACATTGCAAGGGGATGTCCCCAGGAGCAGTGCTGAACCCCCAGCTCCCCCCACCCAGGGCACAGTGCCTGGCTCTCCCCTCGCCTCACCAAAGCTTCTGGTTCTGATGGTGAGGACGGAGCCCTGGGCGCTTCCCCCGTCGTTGCTGGCGGAGATGCCCACCCTCAGCACGGAGTCAGGAGCCAGCCCCGCGATGAGGCAGCGGCGGACGGAGCCGTTCACCACCAGGGCTGCAATGCAGGAGACGCGGCTGCTGGTGAGCCCAGGCCCAGCCAGCAGGCTCAGAAAGCCGGTCGGTCGGTGCCTTACCCTGGGCGCCTTTTCCCTGCTCCTGGTAGGAGATGGTGTAGTTCCGGATGAAGCCGCCTCGCTCCTCCAGCGGGATCTCCTCCCATTGCACCTCCACCTGGGTTGGCCAGATGCGGGAGGGGTGCAGGGTCGGGGCACGGAAGGGAGCTGCAGCCATATAGCGGGTGGGGAGGAAAGGGTTAACCAGCTCCATCCGGGGGGGCCCCCTCCCTTCATTCGCAGCTGTTGTGTTTTAGGCTTTTCAGCAAAAGGATCTCAAAGCCCTCTACAAATATTAGCCCTTTCTATCCCTCCCCACCGTTCCATTAATGCTAGGCATATTGAGCCATGGCGTGGCAAAGTGACTTGCCCAAGGATATTCAGCCGTCAGTAGCAGAGCTGGGAATAGCCCCCAGGAGTCCTGCCCTAACCACTAGCCCTCACTCCCACCTCCTTGCAGGACTGAAGAGTCCCAGATGTGTAGAAACCAGATATTCTCAACCCGGTCTCATAGGAGCTCCCCAAACCACCCTCAGGGCTTGGGGAGACATGAGCTCAGCAGGAGACACAAGACTCACACCAGTGCTAATCCTCACACCAGGCTAATGCTTCCCCAGCCAAGCCCCTGGCTCTCTTCAGTGAGCCGCCCTCCCCACGGGGCTGGCTGGAGCACGGCCAGGTGTCTCCTCGGGCGGGAAGGGATCTGCCCACGTCTGCCCGGCACACTCCGCACTTACCAATCTGCTTGGAGTGAGCGCTCGCAGAGCCGGCAGCCCGCACGGCTCCATCACTCAAGGCAAAGACGGTCAGGCTGTAGAGATATCCCGGCTCGATCGCCTCTGGAGGAAACAACAGCCACAAACCATGATGAAACCTCCAGGCTCTTCCACTTTGCAGAGTGCGCGCTGCCCCCCAGTTCCTCCCTGCAGTCCCCCACAGGGCGGGAGGCTGCCGGGGAGCTTTGGGGCAAGGGGGGTTCAAACACACAAATGGGTGTTTCTCTACGCTGGGGTGCACCTCACAAGAAGCCTCAACCCACATGCTTCTGGGTATCTGCTGATCATACGGGGTCAGGCAGGAATCCCCTGGCCCACGAAGCCCTCAGCATTGCTTATTGTTACAGGTGCCTGTTCCCAGCTGGCAATTCCTATACTCCCCCCTCGCCTGGTGCGGCCACACCCTGGCACCCTCTGAGGCCTCAGCCCCACACTCCTGTTCCTTCTGCCCCGCCTGGTCCCATCCACCCCTCGCCTGGCATGGCCTCCCCCAGGCAGCCCAGCAAGCCCCCATCTCTCCACCTCCCCAGCCTGCGTCTGCCAGGAGCCCGTCTGCCATCGGGCTGTACACACCTTGACCTACAGCCGTGCTTGGGCTGCCAACAGGGTTCCAACGTGGGACCTGATGAGCCCATAACACCAGAGCTAAGGGAGTAACTCTGTAAGCTGGGAGCAGTAGTAGGTTCTTATCCTCGCCGGTTACTAAAGGACGACAAAGACCCGTCTCTTGCTGTCTTAGTGCCGCGTGCAGTGACAGCGCTCCGCACGGCCTTGTTCATGAAACGAGGTCTGATGTGAAGTCCTAGCTAGGAATGTGGAAGGGGATCCTGACTCGGTTTCCCCCTCCTCCTGCCCTCCCACCCCATCACTTCTGGAACAGCCACTCACCTGCCAGGACCACCCTGCTGATGTTCCCCGGCTCATAGTGCCAGCTGCTGTTGGGCCCCCGGGTCTCCCAGGCCCAGCCCCACTCGAAGACGTAGGCGGGTGCAGCGAAGCCAGGCGGATCCCACTGCAGGAGGAGGCTGCGGTCGCTCTCGGGAGAGACCAGGACTGGCAGCGGCAGCGGCACTGGAAGGAGCATGGGGAGAGCGGATGGGAGGCCTGGCCGGGGCTGGGCTTGGGGCCCCATGGGCAGGACAGTTTCTCCCCCCAGGCCCTGCACTGAAGGGGGAACACAGGTCAGGGGGAGCAACACCTGGGAGGGGAGAGATGGAGCCGAGCAGGTGCCGGGGCCCACGCCGTGCACACGTGCTCCAGTATGGGCTCCCCCCATGAGAACCCAATGTCCCCTTCCGGCTGGGAGCCGCCCCATGTAGCCAAGAGCCCAGACTCATGGTCCTTCCCACGTTTCCCGGCACAGCCAAGGCCAGGCCCGGCCACCCCGGTCCAGCCAGAGGCTGCCTTGTGGGTGAACCCCCGTGTCGGGGGGCGCAGAGAGCAGCCGAACCTGCGTGGGCCAGCCCCGCCGGGATCCGCAGCTTGGTGGCGGGCGACTCGCCGGCGGCGTTGGTGGCGGTGAGGAGGAAGGTGTGTTCTTCGGAGGCCAGCAGCTCCAGGGTGTAGTGCAGGGAGTGGGTGGGGCGTTCCAGGGCAGCCGGCTGCCCCCTTTGCTGCCACCGCAGCCAGTAGGTCAGGATCTGGCCGTTGGCATCCTGTGGCTTGAGGGGCTGCAAGGGAGAAAGTGTCGTTGCACCGGCTGCATGGCGCAGCAGCGGAGAAACAGGGGAGGCTGCGCTCTCCGACTAGCACTGGACTGAGGGACAAAGTAGAACTGACTGAGAAATGACCCCCGGATTTGGGGGTTCACTAAAAAGCCCTCTGGAGTCTCAGAGTCCCGATGAAAAGCTGCAATTGCTTTGGACAGAAATGGAAACGTTTTGCAAAAACGTCCATTTTATCCCGAGAAACCCCTTCCGCTACCAAGGAAAAACCAACCAGCCCCAAAGGAGCGCGCTCATGTTTCATTCCCAAGCAGTTCCCTCTTAACTGCAAACAGAGTCAGCAGCAAGCAGGGGGGTTTCTAGTGGGGTCCTTGGCCCTGAGCTATGTAAGCGCTTTGGTCGCTGGCCTGATGAGAACACAAAGTCTTTGCTAATAAAGCTGGCAGCTGCCGTACAGCTGGGGGAGTGGCCAGTAAGGAAGAGGGCAGATCACGGACACTGAATAATCTAGGTTGCTTGGTAAGCAGGGTGCAAGCAAACGATATGCGTTTTAATATGGCTGAGTGCCACCCTGCACACCTAGGAATGAAGGTAGCAGGTTTCAAACAAACAAGAGGAAGTATTTCTTCACTCAGCACAGTCGACTTGTGGAACTCCTTGCCTAAGGATGTTGTGAAGACCAGGACTTTAACAGAGTTCAAAAAAGAGCTAGATAGATTCATGGAGGTTTGGTCCATCAGTGGCTGTTTGCCAGAGGCTGGGAATGGGCGACAGGGGACGGATCGTTGGATGATTCCCTGCTCTGTTCACTCTCTCTGGGACACCTGGCGTTGGCCCTTCCCAGGCTGGGCCCTCGCTTGGCCCCCTACCTTCCACAGCAGAGTGATCTGGTTCCTGTCGGCAGCCGCGGGCCTGGCAATTCTCCTCCAAAGAGCGGGCCCTCTGGACGGGGCTAGAGGAGGCCATGGCAAAGGAAGGGAGAGGCCATCAGAGAGCGGGGGCCGCAGGGAGGAGCTGAGCGCCGATTGCTCTGTGCTGCTACCCGGGGGAGACCGGACCAGACCCGCCACCCCAGGCAGTGACTCGGGAGTTTAACCCTTCGTGGCGAATAGAATTGTGTGACCGTGGCGCTCGCCTAGCGGCTACCCAGACAGTCCCTGCCTGGAGAAGCAGGCAGTCTAAACTGGCACCTACGCAGGGAGATTGGGGTGACCGCAGGCAGCAGGCTCGGGCATGCTAGTTACGTGCTGGCGTGACCCGGGTTACTCACATTTATGCCCCTGTACTGTGCATGAGCAGGAGGCCCACAAGAGGGCAGGGCGGAGTAGGGGTGGACAGCCTGGCCGGCGTTTTCGAGCTCCCACCCTGTCCATGCTGCCCCAGCTCATGCTAGAGTTGCCAAAAATACCGGACACACTGGACATGACATCACAATCCACATCACAGATGATTTAGAAAGTACCGGACAGTTCTGTTGTCTCAGTTCTATTGTCTCAGTTTGTTTCCCGAACAGAAAGCTCCAATACCGGACTGTCCGGTTCCAAACCAGACACCTGGCACCCTACTCATGGCTGGTCTGCTGCAAAGGGAGGGAAGAGGTGGACAGGAGGGGGCTGGAGAGGGCAGCACGTCTCCCTACCCGCGGGCAGAGTCCTCACGAATCTCTCCGGGCTCCAGGTGCTCCAGGAGGGGCTCCCTTGGCTCCAGCGGAAGGCGGCGTTCCGGTACCGCGCCCGTGCCTGCACGGAGTAGTTGGCGAAGGGCGAGACGCCGCACACGGCCTTCGAGGCGGGCACGGCCTCCGCGGCTGGGACCTCCACCTGCATGGGGGTGGGGCCGGTCCTTGTTACCCCTCCTCTTTGCATCTGCCCCCGATTCTGCCCAGGAGCCCAGATCTGCTGTGCAGGGCGGGCAGCTCTAGACCTGAGATCAAGCCAGCTGGGCTCTTCCCTCCCCTGTCGCCCAGCCAAGGGGCAAGCACCAGGTTGGGCAGAGACCAGCTCTGGCCCCACCAGGCACCTGAGTGTCACAGAGGGACACAGCTAATCAGGGACCAAACTAGCCTCCTCCAGAGCCCAAACCAGGAGCGGCTACAGCTTGAGCCAAAGAGTCAACCCTCCCTGGGCGTCTGTTACAGGCTCATCCCTCAGCGGGTCAGCCGTGGGGTTGGGGGAGGGAAACGTGAAACACAAGCCCCCGTGAGTTTCACCAGCACCCCCGGCTCGCACAGGAGGTGGCTAAACACAGGGGTGTTTGAGCGAGGAGACTGGCTTCCACTCTCTCAAGCTCTGAGCCCAGGCCGACTGAGCGGGGAAACGTACGGGCCAGCCCCTCGGCCGGCGTAAGTCAGCTTAGCTCTGCCCGGGGCAGCAGGGCTGCTGATTGAAAGCTGAGGAGGTGCCAGGTTTCTTGGGGTCTGAGTAAATGTGTGTGTGTTGGGGAGGGAGGGGATAGAACATTTTGGCCGTTCATCCCTGTTTCAAGCGTGGGACTTGGTTCTCAGGGAGCGTCGTGTGCTTGCCCAAGAGCGCTGGGCCAGGGACCTAGATTAGGGGGATGAACCAGCCGGGTGATGGCCTGGATAGATGGAGGGCAAGATGGCTAAGCCAGCCAGCACCCTCACCCCGGCCCCCCCAGTGTCATTCCTGCAGCTAACTCCCCCCACCTCCCCACACAGCTACCCACCTGCCTCCAGGGCGCCCCCTCCACATCGCGGTACCGGAGCTCGTACTGTGCATCTGTCACCTGCAGCAGCTCCTCGCTGGGCGGCCGCCACACCACGTGGAAGCAGTCGCTCCTGTTGGCCGTGGCGCTGAGCTCAGGCGGGCTCAGCTTCACTGGGACAGGAGAGACACAAGCCTGGGTGGTGTTTCTGCAGCCATCTCCCCCAACTGCCAGGGACCAGCAGCTCTGCCCAGCCCCGTCTCAGATGCAGAGAGGGGGAGGTGACAGCCCCAAGGGCACACAGAGAATCAGTGGCACAGCCAGGACTAGCTCCTGGATCTTCCGAAGGAGAGCCCAGTGCGCTCCCCAGGGCCACGTCGCAGGAAACCCCAGCCTCATGAAATCTCCAGCTCAGCCCGCAAACCCCCTTGTGCTACGATTTGCCAGCTCAGTGTTGCTGGCCCAATGCGTATGGGGAAATGTCGGTACCAAGCCGGACCTGAGAACCCCCCGCCGGTGACCCAGGAGACACCCCTGCCCTGGCTGGGTTCGTGTCCGTGCCCCTGCTCCCCACGCCGGTGCCTGGGTCTTACCAATGCTCATTCCATGCACACACTTGTCTGCAGCACTGGCCTGGCCCAGCAGATTCACGGCCATGAGCCTGACTTTGAAAGAGGCAAAGAGGTTCTCCACGGGGATGGTGCAGGAGCGGCTCTCCCGGCTGGAGACGCACGTCCCGGCCTCTCTGAACTCCCAGAGGCATTGGCCTGCTTCTCTAAGGGAGAGAGCCCAGGTTAGCCAGGAACACGAGGGGCGGGGATCCAACCCCACCCTTGCACCCGCCAGCTCTGAGCAAGGCCGCCAAGGGGGGGAGGGTGGGAAATCAACAGCTGTAGCTACAGTTTTCAGGGACAGCCCTTTGGCTGTCAGGCGCGGGGGACTCACTCAGTGATGTGGAGGGTGTATGTGGTTGGAAGGTAGGTCTCCGGCCCGGGGTCCCAGTAGCAGGTGATGTTCCCCCCCCAGAAGCTGACGCAACGCTCCACACGCAGACCTCCTGGCGGGACTGGACAAGCGGAAAAGGAACAGCCAATAGAACCAGCGTCCGGTGCTGGAGGGGACGGCTCTGACCGCAGGGTGCAGCGGCTGGTCCCAGGGCTGGGCACGAACTGGGCTTCCATTCCCGGCCCCCATCCCGAAACGGAACCAAAACACGGCCCCCTCCTCTGAAATGAAACATGAGAAAAGGGGATTCCGGCCTGCGTGTGCGAGAACCGCGCGCAGAGGGCAAAGGGTGAAACTCAGAGTGGGGGGGAGGCGGCCCAGGGGAACGTCATGTCCCCCTGAGATTCCAGTGTCGCTGGCGGTGCCCGGAAACCGAGCATTTGACACGCGTCGCTTTCCGGCAGAATAAACGCCGGGATGGGAAATTCCATCCAACCCCCCAGGACTGGACTAGCCAATGGGCTTGGCAGGGACTCGGCCCCTCTGCCAGCCTGGCTCAGCACCCCCCACGGCCAGTGCTGCCAGTGGGAGCTGAGCGCCCGCCGTGCATCCCAGGCCGGGCCCTTAGCCAGCCCTGTGGAAGGCCAAACCCGGAGCGTCTCCTCCCCGTGCCAGGGAGCGCAGGGCTCTGCCCCCACCTCCTGCCTGGTACTCCGCTGTCCCCAGCAGGTGCAGATGGCTCCGGTGAGGCAGGTAGCAGCTCAGCTCCCCACGGGGCCACTCTGCCCGGAGAACGGCCACCGCAGCCACCGTGCCGTTCCCCGTCGTGCCCTGGCTCAGCGGCAGCTGCCTGCTCTCTCCATTCAGCCTCCAGACGATGTCACCCGGGCGGGCGTGGCCCATCTGCAGGCAGCTGGGATCCAGGCTGCAGGAGGCCGTCAAAGGGGCGCCGAGGCTGGCCACGGGGGGGTGCAGGCTAAGCCTGCCACAGCTGGGCTGCGGCGTAGGGATTCTACTGCTGGGGCTGTTGGCTCCTGGGGAGAGAGGCAGGACACCTGAGAAGAGGGGAGCTGGGGTCTCTGCCAAGCAGACACAGGTTGTGGGCCCCCAAAACGGGCCTGTCTTGGTTTAGCCCCCAGCCCTGTTCCCAGGATGCCTGGAGCCCCGAGAGAGCGGGGGCACGCCCAGTGCTTGCCCTGACCAGTGTGTCCGCCAGCCCTCATTGACCCTAAAACCAGGCCCGCCGGTAAACCAAAACTGCTCTGGGACAGGAGGTGAAAGCGACCAGGGTCTCGTTTGCTCCTTGCAAGAGGGTTCCAGGGCAGGGAATTGGTCTGTGCCACACTTCTCCTCCTCCTTAAAATCTGCACTAGAAAAATACTCGCTCCCGGGACCGCCACGGAAACTTGCCTCCACGCTGGCCAGAACAGGCCCTCCCACCCAGGCGCTGGTGAGCGGCAGCTGGCTGCTTTCCGCTCCGGGGGCTTTACCAGGCTCTTGGAAAACCTCGCTGAAGTCAGCACATTTGTGCGACCCATGGAGGGGAAGCAGGACTGCCCAGTGTGGACGGAGCAGGAGTTAGTAGATGCAGTACCCACTCGTGGGCACTAGGTGGAGCCAGGGAGAAGAATCCAGACAGGCCCTCGATTCGCTTTTCTTGGGAACGGCCGAACACCAGCACCCGCTCTGAGAACCCGCGTCTGTCCGAATGGAGGCCGGTTGCAGCCCCAAAGCCGGTGAAATCACAGCCACCCACTTGCTGCTGTTGGAGCGTGCCACCCCGCATCAGGCACCGTTTGCAAGGGCAAAGAGGCAGGCAGATAACCACCCGCCCGTGCATGCACCCAGCCTGGGGGAGGCAGAGAGAAAGCTGGGCAGAGGCCACAGGGTCGAGCACTGCCGGGGAGCTACCGTCTTGCAGCAAGCCCAACGCCAAGCCCCAACACACCCGGGCAGACAGGGCCACAGGCTGCCAGGAGAGGCAGGAGGGGATGAACTGAGCTGAGGGAAAAGAAACAAGACTGGGGGCCAGGCGGGCAGTCGGTGGCACTTGCCGCCAAACATACAATACCCGCAGTGTGGGCAGCAGAGCGGCCTGGCGCTGGGGAGGGGCAAAAGGGGCAGTTTTTCCATGATCCCCATTTAAGCGACCCCCAAGCAAGTGGCATTGCAACCTGGCACGTGGGGGTCCGAGCCCCACTCAGCTTTGGCCCGTCCCGAGGAGCAGGGCTCCGAGCTGCATGCCCAGGGTGGAGAGCAGGCTCAGCCCTCTGCGAAAGGAGCGCAGAGTGGGCTCGCTCACCAACCCAACAAGGGCTGAGTGAGGTGCAGGTTACGAGGGGGAGGGGCTGGGGCCAACACTGCAGCCGTCATGGGGCCACAGGGGTCGGCCATGAAGCCGGGGATCCCCCCGGCTCACGTGGTGCACGTGTGTGCGACGTGACAAGTTTCCTGGGCCCAACAGGCGTGTTGTGAGCAAGACACGAGGAGTCGTTCTTCCGCTCTGCTCTGCGCTAATCAGGCCTCAGCTGGAGTCTTGTGTCCAGCTCTGGACACCACATTTCAAGAAAGATGTGGAGAAATTGGAGAAGGTCCAGAGACGAGCAACAAGAATGATTCAAGGTCTAGAGACAAGAGCTAGGAGGGAAGGCTGAAGGAACTGGGCTTGTTTCGTTTGGAAAGGAGAAGGCTGAGAGGGGACACGAGGGCGGTTTTCAAGTATCTAAAGGGTGTCGCAAGGAGGAGGGGGAGGGGAAATGGTTCTCCGTGGCCGCTGAGGCCAGGACGAGCAGCAAGGGGCTGAGACTGTAGCAAGGGAGGTTCAGGCTGGACGTTAGGAAAAAGTTCCTGCCTGTCTGGGTGGTGGAATAAATTACCCAGGAGGGTTGTGGAGTCTCCATCTCTGGAGAGATTTAAGAGCAGGTTGGACAGATGCCTGCCAGGGATGGTCTAGACCAGGGGTGGCCAACCTGGGGCTCCAGAGCCACGTGCGGCTCTTTGCATAGGCACCAAATCCAGGGCTGGAGCTGCAGGTGCCAACTTGCCACTGGGCCCGGGGGTGCTCACTGCTCAATCCCCAGCTCTGCCCTAGGCGCTGTCCCCTCCACCCTCTCCCCCTAGGATCCTGCCACTTCCCACCCTCTCCACTGAGCCTGGCACACCCCTGCTTCCCGCGCCCGTGTCTCCTGCTGAGAAAGAGCTGATCCCAGTGGGCAGGAGGAAGAGGAGGCGGCGGCACTGACCGGGTTGGGGGGGCGCTGCCCGTGGGCAGGATGTGCTGAGCGCGGCGATGGGGGGATGAGCAGGGCTGGTGACATAGCTCTGCTGCTCCCTGACAATGTGCATTGGTAAATTCTGGCTCCTTCTCAGGTTTAGCTTGGCCACCCCGGTCTAGACGGTGCTGGGTCCTGCGGTGAGGGCAGGGACTGGGCTCGACCTCTCGAGGGCCCTTCCAGCTCTAGCGTTCTGTGATTCTGTGAACCTCCCTAGCTGCTGTCCATGGTCTGGGCTTCACTGGCGTCAGCGGGGCCAGATCCCTACCTGGTGTAAATGGCACAGCTGTATTGAAGTCCATGGTGCTACTCTGGTCACCCAGCTCTCTTGCAGAGTGGTGCGTCTCAGACAGACGGGGACTGGATGGGATGTAGCACCACGGTGGTGACCACGCCTCTTTATTCAAGACCCCACAAGAACAGAGCTCTAGTCCTACGCAGCCCGAGTTCGCCCCCCGGCGGGTCGTGAAGACCGTAGCGTAAGGCTTAAACCATCATTGCCCTGTCCCTCCGCAGGCCTGCTGCTTGGCGCTGGCCCGGGACGGACTGCACTGGGCATGGCTAAGGGCTGCGCGTGTTGTCTGGAGGGCCCCCGCGGGAGCTGGAAGGTGTGCAGCAACGGGCCGGGGGCTTGCAGGGGGCAGGTGAGGCAGCTGAGCGCCACCTGACAGAACTGCCCAGCTGTGGCATGGGCAGAGCAGTTGTTGTTTTGGAATTTGTTCAGTTCCGCCACTGCCCCGTTCTTTGGTCTACAGGGACCCCCAGAGGCGGCTGACGTGTGGCACTGCTTGGTTTTACTCATCCTCTCCCCAAGTAAATAGAACCCTGCCCATTCTCGGAGACTTCGGAACTGACCAGATTGACGGAAAAGCCACTGGGTCCCATGCAAAGTGGCAGAGCAACGGCGAGGACGGGACTCCCCAGCGAGGGCCCACCGCGCACGCACTCCGGGGGGCTGAATGAAAGCTGCCTCATGTCTCGTTTCCCAATGCCCGGCATTGCCACCCTCGGGACGCTCTGGGAGCGGGGTTTGCGAGAGAGTAACTATACAAAGGAGAGAAAGTCTGGAGACATCCCCCTGCCCCTCCGAGCAAGCCCCGCCCACAGTGCGCCCCAGGGAGCGGAGGAGAGGGACAGCAAACCACGCGGATGGCATCGCTGAATGCACGGCGGGAGGGTGTCGGATACAGCAGCCTGGAGAGCGTTTGAACTCCACTCAGAGGGCCCAGTGGTCCCGTCTGGCCACAGAACCTACGAATGGAACACGACGCCCCGCCAGACCACGTCTGGGTCTCCAGCCACATCCCCAGGGCCCAAGTGGGCTGAACGCGGTCCCTGGCCCAGCACTGGCGTCCTTGCCTCTCTCTGCCCTGTCCACTTCAGAGCCGCGGCAGCCTCCAGGAGGGAAGCGAGAAAAGCAGCAGCACCAAGGCCATGTGGGGAGAAAGCAAAGGGGCCGCGCTGCACCTGATAGGCCAAAGGAGCAGGAGTAGCCAGCTCCTCTGCCCCGTCACCAACAAAAGCAGGTGCCAGTGTCTGTCACAGGCAGGCTGACATCTTCCCAGCAGCTGCCTGTGGCTCTCAGCGAGCGCCCGGCCTCTCGAGTGGGGAGGGAAAAGGATTAGCAGGCTGGGTGTGAGCGGGGCTGATCTCAGGGCGGAGGGAGGATGCCAGGTCCCCTCATGCACATCCCTGCTCCTCCATAGGCTGGGCCTGCCTGTGAGCAGACAGCCGGCTGGATTAGAGGCTCATGGAGAATTTCACAGTTTCCGCTGCACTCAGCTGGAGTAGTGTGTCGTTCTGGGCACCACGTTTCAGGAAAGCTGTGGAGAAACTGGAGAAGGTCCAGAGCAGAGCAACACAAGTGATGAAAGGTCTAGAAACCACGAGATAGGAGTGAAGACTGAAAGAATTGGGCGCGTTTAGTTTGGAAAAGAGAAGACGGAGAGGGGACATGACAGCAGTTTTCAAGTACTTAAAAGGGTGTTACAAGGAGGTGGGAGAAAAAAATATTCTCCTTGGTCTCTGAGGACAGGACAAGCAGCAATGGGCTTAAATAGAAGCAAGGGAGGATTAGGGTGGTAAAGCACTGAAATAAGTTGCCTAGGGAGGTTGTGGAATCTCCATCATTGGAGATTTTTAAGAGCAGGTTGGACAGACACCTGTCAGGGATGATCTAGATGGTGCTTAGGGCTGCCAGATGGTTTCAACAAAAATACCGGACACACTGGACATGACATCACAATCGACATCACATCTGAGTTAGAAAATACCAGACATTTCTATTGTCTCAATTTGTTTCCCAAACAGAAAGTTCCAATACTGGACTGTCCGGTTCAAAACCAGACACCTGGCAACCCTAATGGTGCTTGGTCCGGCCGTGAGGGCTGGGACTGGACTCGATGGTCTCTCGAGGGCCCTGCCAGCTCTAGCGTTCTAGGAGTCTCTGATTCTGTGGTTCTCTGGCAGCTCTACAGTGGCGGGACTGGAAAGGGAAACAGCCATCTGCAACGAGTGTAGTAAGATGAGGCCCTGAAGCACAAGCCCACGTACTACCGGCCTGGTGCGAAGCCTGCAGCCTAAACAGCACTGGTCAAGGCTTTGCTAATATAAAGCCGAGTTAAACGGTGCGCAAGAAGTAGGCCCCGCGCGCAGACGTCGGCAAGAACAGGGCTGATATCACAGCAACATTTGTACCTGAGAGGTACGAGGCACAGGCCGTGAGCACCTTCAAGAGGGGCAGGAACAGGGCACCTGGTGGAGAAACACCTCACAGGTAACAGGAATGAACCAACCCTGGCTCAGGACAGTCTCTGAACTGACTGCATGGCTGATAGCAAGCCTACCTCCGTGTACAAGGGAACGGTGGCTCTAGGTATGTCGGGGCTGGCACCCTGATACGTCAGCAGTGATGAGGAACTTGCTTGTCCCTGGGTGCACAACTGTACCCAGCAGCGGTGTGTCCGGCCGAGGGGCAGCGGCGGAGGCTGTGCCACTGACTGAGTCGCGGCCCTGGTCACCAGCCCACACTCTTGGCCCACCTGTAGCACTGGCCTGGGAAGCTGTTACTGCGCTTTGTTTACACTGGCCTGGCGCCTTCGGTCCTTGTTCCATTTTGTGGTCTTCGGGGGCTCCTCAGAGTCTGTGGTGCCAGCCAGCTGTGCAGGGCCAGTACGACAGGCAGAGGGGCAAGGACGCAGCCGAATGGTGAGACACCGGCCCGGGCAGCGCACCGGCCACGCCTGACAACCGCAAGGAGCAGGGACAACAGACTGGAGACGGCCTGCTGCCAGGGGCGGAGGGAGCAAGCTCCTGCCCCCAGCACCATGCGACTGCAGGGTGGGATCGGGGACTGCCCAGCAGGGTGGGATCGGGGACTGCCCAGCCAGTGCAGGCGGGAGCGTCCCAAGGCTCACAGGGACCAAGGGCAGAGGAGGCTCTGGCTTGCGTCTTGCCTTTGACATCAAGAGGCTGCAGGGACAAGATGGAATATGAGGGAAGATTCTCTCTCTGCTGCAGAAAGACCTACAGGATCTGTAACAAGCTCAAATGCTCAGGGCCTTATTTTTACCTCTCCTCTGGGAGGTATCCGCAGCTGCACAGCGCCTCCTATGGCACCGTCCTGTGATTCGGTACCTACTTCAAACAGGAGCAGCACCTAGGTTTTCCATGGAGAGCTCCCATCCAGCCCAGCCCTGCTTAGACTTGTCCAGGTACCTCAGGCCAACACTAGGGCCAGGCTCCCTGGGAGTAACTCTGCCTCAGGGATTCATTGTTAACTAGAGACCAAGGCCAAAACCAGACTCCCCATGGTTCTTTCCACCTAGGACCATGTGTAACCAAATCACTACAAACATTCCTTCCAAGACTAAAACCTTGCTCGCACGCTCAGAACGTGGCCGGCTGAAAGAGCATCACCCGGAGACGAAGTAGAACTGGTAGCATCGGACGCTTCAGCACTCACGGCATTTGGAACAGGGCAGGTTTATCTTCATACCAGGGAGGGCAAGGGCCACTTGTCGAACTCACGAGAGCATTGCAGGATTGGCCTTTAAAGAGGCGAAGCGCTATGGGGAGACATTCACCCGGTGCAGAAGACTAGCAAAAGCTCCGTGCACCATCTACCTCCCTCCCCTGGGGCATAAGTGGGGTAGAAGCTTGGTGACGGCCATCTGCCAGGTGCATGTCCCCTCCTGTACGTGACAAATGGATCCTCAGCTGCTGTACATTCAAACTAGGCCAATTTCCAGCACCGCAGCGTACCCTGTCTCAGTGCCTCCGGGTTACCTAGGGCACGGAACCAGGTACTGAAATCTGAGCGATTGTGATTGTGTTGCTCGGTAGGTGGGAATGGCATTCCTTCCCCCTGCAAACATACCAATATGCCTGGCCTACTTGGGAAGCCAGGGGGATGCTATTTGCCCACCATCAGTGCCAATCTGGTGCAGTTGGGATGCTACCTCCAGGCCGCATGCTAATCCCGGTATGTTTTCTCCACAAAGAAGAAACCTTTCAGTGCTAATCAAAAGCAAATCCCTGCAGAGCTACGGAGCGGGGCTGGCCCTACGCCAGTGACACACACAATGTACCTTCTGCTTCAGAAAGACCAGGGGGGACTTAAAATATGTAACCAAACAGCAGAATTGCCCTAGAGAAACAACACATCAGCAGCAGAGGGAGGTCCTGCACAGAGCCGTGACTCACGGAAAACCAGCCATGGCATCCGGAGATGGAATAAACAAGCTCACTGAGACAGTCAGCAGGTGTGGGGGGCTGGCGGCGACCTGCTCCATCCATCAGCATCCTCGCTTGAGCCTATTTTCCATCTCCGGTCAAAAGCCTTTGTGCTCCTCTGAGTGTTTCTCCCTCTCCCGGAGCCTGGCTTTGAGGGCAAATCTGCGGGACTCCACTCCCGTGCGTGGCAGAGGGACGGGGGTGCAGGAAACAAGGCAGCCGTCTCTGCACTCACTGTGTCCGTGGATGCCGGCGCCAGTTACAGCAGCCTGGTGGTTACTCTAATTTACACTCTGCTTCGTGTCCCCCCCACCACTCCCCATGTCCCCTCCTCCTCCCCCTCTTCCTTACCTGACCTGGAGATGCCAAATGAGAACATCCACGCCAGCATCACATTCAGCCACATTCTCAATGTCGCGTCACGGACGACGGCTTTGGTGGGAAGCCTTTACAAAAATAAATGGGGGGCAGGGGAAAGAGGACAACAGGAGTCTGATCCGGATGTCCCTTGCCCTCGTGTGAATCAGAAGTAACGCCACTGAAGCCAGTGAACTTATCCCCCTCTCACGCCGGCGTAAGAAGAGACCTTGGCCCTCAGAAAGCGGCAGGCGCGTCAGCAAAGCAACAGGTTTTGGCAAAAATGTCCTCCCAGTTTTGGATAAGCTGGGCTAGAAAGGGACACAAAAGCAGCTTTAATGCCACGAGCCTGTGGGAACAGCCAGATACCCTGGTGACGGGCAGGGTGTGAGACTCTAAATAAATCCAATCCGCACTTTCTCTGTGTGCCTCAGCTCTTCCCCTGGACGATGGGGGCTCCTCCTCCTCTCACACCCTGGGTCCACCTGGGCTGCTTCAACCGGGAGCGCTTAGGAGCAGGGATGGACTCTGGCTGTAGCTTTTCACCCAGGGGCCTGGGGCCTGGATCTTGCCCTGGGCGTCCCACAGCTCCTGGTATCCCTACGCCAGCGAGTACAGAACTCCTTCGCGGTGAGGCCCACGGGTGTCCCTGCCTCACTCTCTCAGCAGGGACAGGGTCTGACCTCTGCCTGCTTCCCCCAGCCCCCTAGACCTGGGGGCTCCCAAGCCGCAGAAGCCCTGGCTGGCCCAGCGTAGGGTGGGGTCTGCTCAGCCCGCCTGGGGAGCAGCCTGTGAACAGACACAGCGTCTCCCCAGGCCCGCTCCTGGGAGGACTTTGAAAGAGCTCATTTTGGATGCCAGCCAGGGAGGCATTTCCATGGGGCTGGGCCGGTCTCCTGCCACCCCGCATGCTGCCCTGGGAGCTGCATACACCTTCGGCATCCCTGCTGTAATTGAACGAGTCACTAGCATCCCTACGCAGGGAGCGATGGACTCAGCTCTCCCCTCCCTGAACCGCAGCCAGCTGCCGCGCGTGGCTGCAGAGCCGGCAGTCACATTAGGCTCTTCCAAGCATGGCGGTGGCAAAGCTTTTTTTTTTTTTTTTTTTTTGGGAGACAAATTCCGAGTCCTAAAGCAAGAGCTCTCCTGCTCCTGGCAGGAATTACATTCTAACCAGAGGAACGCTCGGTCTAGAGGGAAGATTTGACTGTAATGACAAAGTGCAATTAGTACTGCCAGTTACTAGCTCTTTAATGAGATTAATAGTGGTTCTAGATGAGAGTTCTGTGGGCAGCCACGCCCAGATGGCTATTGATCCTTCAGTCATGATCATATTTCCCCACTCACAGGGCTCCTTTCTGCCGAGGATAGCACTCCAGGCACTAATTACAGACTCACTACCATCCCCACAAACACTGTAAATTAGGGGAAGAGAATCACTCCATTCTGAGACAAGGAAACTGAGGCACAGAGTCGAGAAAGTGACTTGCCCAAGGATGCGCGTTGAGTCAGTGGCAGTGCTGAGAATAAAACCCCACAGCTCCGAGCCCAGCTCCAGAGCACCTTGCAATCCTGCCAGGAGGATTAAGAACATCAGCCAGACTTTCCAGAGGCGCCTACCCACGGCGTAGGAAGAAGATTTAACTGCAGAAGGAAGCGTTTCCCTTGGGGCATCCACATCGGCACATTTCAGCCACCATCTGGGGCTCAGGGAGGAAAACTCTAGTGCTGGAGCTTAAGCAAAGCCCCAGCTTCCCCCAGGTCCCTAGCGCAGGGACGGACACGATGCTGCACTGCAGACACGACCCAAACCCCTCACACCCGTGGAAAGAACCCAGCTGGCTCCAGTGGCTTTTGGATCAGGCCCCAAGTGAGCAACCCCCAGCTCGACGCCCAGGCAGCAGAGCGCCCTTGGCTCATTCAGCTTGCCCGGATGGCTGCGGGTTACCGAGCCCCCTCTCGGGCGTCCCCTTCGCAGCACGATGGTTTGACCCAGCAGCTCAGCTCCGCAAGAGGGTCCTTCCCCATCCCGAGAACAGCAGTGATTTCCGTGCCTCTATGCCTGGGGACAGCTGGGAAGACGGGCACAGCCTGGTGCTCTCCCACCTCCTGGGGCAGGCTCCTGCCCTTCCATCTGCCCCCCAGCGCTGCTCCCACTCCAGGCCCGAGAGCAAATCTTGCCAGGACTGGGACTGGCAAACCACTAGTCACTCCCACTGCCCCGTCTCCGGCACCAGCCTGGGAGCTCCCCCATAGCTGCCACTCCCGGGCCCTTCCTGACTGCCCCTCCTGATGGCACCAGTGTGTCCACTTGCCCCCAGACAGCGGCCCGCTCTCTTTCCCTGCCCAGCCTCTCACCGGGCGCAGGTTGATTTCGGAGAGTGCCCCATCCCATGGGCTCAACCTGGCAGCCAGTTCTTCCCAGCGAGGGAGATCAGGGACGGGGGGGCTGCCTAAAGTACCCGCCAGTACCCTCCAAGCACCAGGGACCCTTTCCCCTCTGGTTTGTGGCTGGAAATGGGATGCCCAGGCCATGTCACAGGAGAGCTGGCTAATCCACGCACACATCATCTTGGCCTGGCCCCAGAGTTAGACACAGGCAAGTTAAATGTCCCACCTACCACAGACAGACTAGCACTCACTGGAAGGCTGCAAAACCAGCTCGGCACGGTGCTTCGGGATCTCTTGGACGGAAAGGTGCTGCCTCGTTGGAGGCACAATGGGATGAATTCAAAGGGGACCTGCAGATACCTGGACACACAGGTGTCAATATGGCCAAGTTAGTCCCATTGCAAGGGGTAGTTCAAGGTTACAGGCAGTGCTCCCTCTAGTTTTTTTTCATGCGCAGAATACATTTGATGTGCACCCAGGCATGTGCAGATGCGCACCACCAGTAGAAACACACGCTGTCGTCTGGGGGCGCTCTGCTAATCAGCTGCGCAGCATTTGAATCCCTGGTGACAGGCCAAAAGCAGAACCCCATCGCGCTCGGCACCACAGAGACACAGCCCCTGCCCCGAAGTTTATGATCGAAATGCATGGCAGATGGGGGACTGAGCCCCTGAGAGATCAAGTGACTTCCCCAAGGCCCAGCACACAGGCTGTAGCACGACTGGGCATCAAATCCCTGCATTCTGAGGCCCATCCCAGCAGGTCCCCTAGGAGCCTGTTCCCTGGCACAGCCGAGCTCCAGCCCCCTGCATTTTCAAGTGTCTCTGTTCCGCCCCAACAGTCTTACAGCACACCTCCCTCTTTCGGGGGAAACAGTCCCACGGCAAAGCCCATAAACAATGAGGCTGGTGTCTGTCCTGCGGGAGGGCGGAGAAATCACTCGCAATTAGCGCGACAGGTAATAACACAGCTCTGCCAATTGCAACGAGGCTGCGCAAGGAGCGAGCTTTAAACGCCCATCGAGACTCGGGGCAGAATATTACCCGGTCCCCAAGCAGAGATTGAGTCTTCAGCGGAAGCCATAAAGCTACAAAGACAGACGCCTGCTAGGAGCACAGGGGCGGCTCCGTCACTCTGCTGGGATCAGAAGCTTTTGTGCCAGATGGAAAATTGTAGCTGCTAAGGACGCCCCTTGCTTAAAACTTCAGTGGTTGGCAAGCAGATGTGGAGCACTGGGGGCGGGAGGGTTACGGAGCCACTACAGGGCTATTATGCAGGAGGATGGAGAGTTTTCCATTCTAGTGAGATTCCTTGGGCAGAAGTTTGTCTCAGCCCAAGACCAATCCGTAGGGGAGCTGAGCATCTGGGATTCCCATAGAGATCCCCCGAAACGTCAGGCCTTCTCCGGGGACCAGAAAGGAAGGAGGTGCTGTACGACACCAGCACCCCCCAGTTGATTTTACATGAAAGGCGCCCAGAGACCAGTGATGGGCGCCAGCGTAAGACCCAAAACAGGCAGATGGCCAGGGCCACATTCTGCCCACGGTTTTACCTGGGTAATAACACTGTGGTGGCAGGGGTGGCAGCTCAGCCTTCGGGGTGCAGCCTTCTCACCCACTTCACAGCAAGGATCAATTACTGGCAGCAACTGTCCTTCAACAGCACAAACTCCCCATGTGACCTTGAGCAAGTCACTTCACTTTTCTGTGCCTCAGTTTCCCCATTTGCCCCATGATGGAGTGATCACTGCCCTACTTCGCAGGGATGTTGACAGGATAAACATTGTGAGACACTGAGGTACTATGGCAAGGAGGGTCAGATAAGGGCAGGACTTACTGTGCATGAATGACCCCAGCTATCAGCTTTGGGATCCAAAGGATGCGGGGGGGCCATGGAGGTATGGCAATTTGGGGAAGACCTAGCTTGGGGTGGGGGTCCTCATGATTCCTCGTGAGATCCTGGTGTCTCTTTACCTGGACTGGGTGTGGTGCTAGGAAAACCTCCCTTGCGCTCTGTTCACTTGCAGCCCTGATCGCAGCCAGAAGAAATCAGAGAAACCAACCAGCAAAAGTCTCATTTCAGCAAACCTCAGAAACTGAAGAGCCAGGGGCACATGGGGAGGGGCTAGGAAGCAGCCAAATTCAAGGATCCCCCCGCTTTTAAAAGCCAAACTGCTAAGTTCCAGACCTCTTCCTCCCCTTTTAACACCCACCCACACGTCTCCAACTAGACGCATTCCACCAAATACACACGCACGACTCCAAAATACATCTCCCCACTTACACTTGATTTTGAAATGCAGTTTCCAAACAGCTCATAAAGCTTCAGAGGGGAAGCCGAGTTGGTCTGTAACAGAAAAACTTAACAACAAATAGTCTGGTAGCACTTTAAAGACTAACAAAACCTGTAGATGGTACCATGAGCTTCCGTGGGCACAGCCCCCTTCTTCAGATGCCCAGAGTGTTGGATGTCCAGAACCAAAAAGGGTTAAAGAAATGGATAATCGACTAGTCTAGAGACCAACCAGTTGCTTCTAACCCTGGCTTACAACTGTCTACACCACTTTCTATTGACGTGGCAACAAGCAGCTAGAGCCCATGGGACGTGGGGCTGCTACACAGTTGTAAGAGCGATAAATCATCTATTAACCCTTTCAGGCCTGCAGAAGTAACAAGGTGTAACCCACACTTCTAAGAGGAGAAGTGGGTGTCTGCCTAACAGACCCATGCTCTACCTCACACACCCCTCAAACGTGCACACCCACACACACCCCTCTGCTCTGAAACACACACACACCCCTGCTCTGAAACACACACACTCCCTGGCTTCTCTTCCTCACCCGCTTTGCTACAGTCATTCAGTTTTCTAGCCGCCAGTGGGCACTTTGCAGGCACAGTCCGGAGCTCTGCCTCCCTCACACCCAGGATGTGCCAGGACTTTCTTCTATGGACAGTGCCCGTTTCAAAGCCGCACTTACCTCTGCTGCTGTCGGGGAGGAGAGAGCCGTGTCCCCCCAGCAAGGAGACTGCAGCCCCTGAGCTGGGGCTGCTGGCTCCCTCAATTAATACCCCTGCCTGCCGCCAACAGGGGAGTGGAGGGGGCTGCTCAGACTGTAGGTTTAAAGCAGCTGGGCTGGGTGCCTGGACCAATCAATATGAAGAGGAGGAGACTGCCAGCACCAAGCAATTTCTTCTGTTGAGCATCACTGAGCAGCTTCCAGAGGCTGCCTGGTTTGTGCGACCCCAAGACAGCCCAGGGGCCGGGAGTGCCGCCCATGTGCCCAGTGCTCTGCACCTGCCAGGTGCTTCCCCCCAGCACACCCCACAGAGGGAGGGAGTTTGCTCCTTCATAGGGCCCCTGATGCACCAGCCCCTTCCCCAGAGCCAGGACCGCCCACCTCCGCCGGCTGGGGGCTCTCCAGAATCGCTCCCCAGGGGAGCAAGGACATTTCCTTCCCCGCCCGTCTCAGCTGCTCAGCACAAGTCCGGCCTCCAACTCTGCCTCCAGGCCCCCGCACAGATCGGTGCTGCTGCTGTCCGGTGGTTTGGTCCGGTCTGTTCAAGGCCCAGGCCCAAGGCCTTGCGGCAAAGGCAGGGAGTTTGGAGCAGAGCTGGCCCGGAGTTTGGGGACGACCCCTACTGTCAGCTCAGGGCACTGAAGAGCTGCCAATGGTCCAGGGCAGCATGCAAAGGGCTAAGCAGGCTCCCTCTCACAGCCTTTGCCCTGTGCACGGAGCACCCATGGAGAACGGGACTCAGGGGAGCCAGGCCCCACTTCCAAAGCGCAGCCACCTGGCACCCCACCTGCAGCTCCAGCCTCTGTCCCCCACTTGGCCGATGAAGCTCCAGGTTGTTATCATGGGCCCTTCAGAACAGGCCTCAGCATTCATCCTTCCCCACTTTCAGTGAGTCCTTCCCTGCCTTGGCAGGCCACTCCCAGCCCTGCCTGGCTGGGCCCCCCTTCCCCTGCTGCCAAATAGCTTGTCTACACTGCACACTGAGCCCGGGCACAGACTCTGCTTTGAGTCAAGCCCCGCTCCCATCCACACACGCTGAGGTCTGACTTGGGCCAGACAGCACCAAGACCTGGCTCAGAGCCCACGTTCGCCTGGAACTCTGGTCCCACACCCTGGACGCCTCCAGCTGCAGACCGTTCACCACTAAAAGAAACGATCCTTTCATCTCCCACGCCAAGGGAAGGTGACTTGTCCCGGGCCGGTGGAATTTTGCAAGGCTGGTCCACAAGGAGAAGAGGTGAGAAGTTCTCTGGTTGGCTCTATTTTTAATGGGCCCATCACTGGCTAAGGCTGAAGGGACAGAGCCGTAAAGGCGTTTAGGCACCTAGAGATGCAGATCGCCCCTTAGGCATCTTTACCTCCCCCTGCCCCTGCTTCTTGGTGCCCATCTCCATCATTAGGCACCTGAAGGGCCCAGCGCCCCTGGCGCTGGACTCTGGATCGAGGCAAGAACGGCAAGCTCAGCCCTCCCGCCCGGGGGACGGACCCCTGTGAACAAGTGGGACGGCTGGAGAGCTTCAGCTGGGACTTGACAGAACTTTTAGCCAAACCCCCAGGGTAGAACTGCTCTGAGGCCTGCAAGGGAAGGCGCAGGAAGATGGGAGGCAGAAACTCAGCAGGGAGCCCCCAGCCAGCAGAGCTGCTCGCGGAGGCCCGAGGCAGAGGGAGGGAGAGCGTTGGGATGCCTTCTCTTGATGGATTGAGAGCTGGCAGGCATCCATTCTTGGGGCACGGGATGGGCTCGCTGGTCCCGTCCTTGCAGTCTTACACTAGCCCATCTCAGGGGAGGCAGCATTGCCTAGCAGACGGAGCACTAGACTGGCATTCAGGAGACCGGGTTCTATCTGTGAGTGACCTTGGGTGACACTCAGGCCTGCTCTGTGCCTCAGTTTCTCTATATAATGGGGTAAAGATACCTCCTCCTTTGTACGGTGCTTTGAGATCTAGGGATTGTAACTTGGATGGCCATCATATTAATCCCTACGGAAGTGCCACAAGCCCTACTGGAGCCGCAGCACAAGCAAATCTGCACCCACAAAAAGAGACCCCAGAGCTGCACCCTGAAAAGCGTTAAAGCCCTGAACAAACAAAGCTGCGCCTCTCCTGCCAGCCACACGCACAACGCCCCTCTTCTGGGAGCCGCGCGCAGGGAAATCCCGCCACGCCGCTGACGAGTGCAGAGCAGTGCAGACACTCCTCCAGCGCGTCCCCGTACTGCTCGCGGCGCCCGACGCCTCCGGAAACAAGACGAGGCCCCTCGTCGTTTTCAAATCCAATTGTTTTAATTAAATAAATAACGGCGAGGGGTTTTCAAGGCAGCATCACTTCACAGTGCGGGGCCTCTGGGGCGGAGGGAGGGGCAAGAGTCCGGCATCAGGAGCGGCTCAAAGTAAATACGCTTTGCGAGACAAACCGAACCAAACCCAGACTGCCCCGCCCCGGGGAGGCTGTGCGGAAAACGTGCCGCGTTCGCGTTCGGACCCCGCTCAAATCTGTAAACAACATTGAAGACTATAAATAAGAGACATTCCCACGCGTTAGGACTCAGAAATGAAACAAACGAAAGAAAAGTTTCCTCCAATGTACTTGGCTGCTGGTGGGGGTCTGGGAGCTCCCCCGTCCCAGGAAAAGCCTCTGCCCTTTCCAACCCCACCTCCCTTCCGAGAGACCCCCAGAAGGGAGCTGGACCCTGAGGAGCTCGGACAGGGGCAAGCAGCAGAGGTTTGCGGCTGGTCTCCTTCGCGGGCGGGGAGACTCCCGAGTTAGCGCCTCTGCCTCTCACAACCCTGGGCTTCGGGCTCGGCCAGGGGGGGTCTGCTAGTGTCACCAGGCGCGTGGAGGAGCCACTCCCCCCGTGCAAAGCAGGTGCGAAATGCTTGTGACAGCAGCACTCTCCACCCCCTCGCGCTCGCAGAGCACAGCTTGCTTGGCCCGCGGAGGACCTGGGCTGTGAACGGCGGGCGGGGCTGGCTGCCGCTGGTCCCAAAGCAGGACAGAGACGGGGTGAAGGCTGTGGCTTTGTCCGCTGGACATGTCGCCACAAGTTGCAACCCCTCCCACCCCACAAACCCCATCCCAGCCTGCTCCAGCCACCTAGACCCAGCACCACCCCCGCAGCCTCCTGCCAGAGCTCCCTCTTGCACCCTGAACCCCCCATTTTTGGCGTGAGCCTGCCCCCCAGGGCTGTATGTCGCTTGTGACTGATTTTTTCTGGGGGTCAGTGGTCTGAAAGGAAAGACTCTCCACCCGTGTGCTCTGGGAGCGGAGGCGTGCCCGCTCTCTCCACTGCTGTGTGCACCAGTGCAAGCTGGGCGGGCTGCGTGCGCACGCCACACACGGCCGTGAACGCAGACGCACCAGGGGCATGCAGCACTCCTGTGGGAGCAGGAAGGAGAATTCGGCCCCAGTCTGAGAGGTATCGGGCAATGCTCAGGCAGCCCGGGCGCATTTGGCACTTTACGCAGTGGCCAACGGCCCTGCAGCTCGGTCCTTTCCCGGACGCACTCCCACAAACACAGCCTCTTTATGCTTTTGAGTATCGGGGTTGATGCTCTGTGGGGCTGAGGTTCCTTGCCACGTGCTGGCGCTGGACACCTTCCCATCTGGCACCTGCCAGACCCTCGCAGCCCGGCAAAGATGCTCAGGCGAGACGAGCTGTCCTGGCACAGCTGAGTGCTGTGAGCGCGGGCAGGTTACTAGGGCTGAAAGCTCCTTTCAGGCACATGGGGGTGCATCTTGTGCTTGCACAGGACACAAAGGCCCAGGCTCAACGTGGGCCATGTGTTAGCTGGGCCAGTGCCCCCACCGGGGCACATACACCATGTGCTTGGAGGCAGCCTGCTAGCCTCTCCTCCATTCCTGTCGAGCCCCAATGCAAGCCCCAAGATCCAGTCACTGCCCCATTCCCCAGCCGGTGGCATCTGGAACCAGCGAGGCAGCTCGTGCGGACATAACTCCTCAGCAAGTGAGCAAGGATTTTTACAGAGCATGTCCTCCCTTGCCAGAACCTGGAGCCGGGTTCTCCGTGGAGCAGCACACCCTGGGCCTGGCACGGGGCAACACACAGACAAGCTGCCCACCCTAAATGGTACAGTCCCAGAGCTGAGGGGCAGCCAGATGGACCTGGCAGTGGAGAGGACAAAGGCTGATGCAGGCCAGCCCCTAGATTAACAAATCAGCAGGCCCCCTCCCGCTGTTGAAAGGAAAAGGAGAGAGTTACTTCTATTGCAGCACCAAATCCGAGGGGGAACGGAACAGCCTCTCCACTCCCCCTTCGGCACAAACGCGCCCAGCTCTGCATCCAGACGGCCCCCTCCGGCCTGGCCTGACTGGGCTCAGGTCAGTACTTCCCGTTACATCCTCCGTCCCAGCCCCCAAAGTGCCCGCGACACCTCCTCCTCCTCCATAGCACCCCACTCTGCAGCCAGCCTGCCCTAGAGAACGCGCCTGCTGCTGGGGTCATGGACACTTCCACCGTCCTCAGGGCAGTGGCTGCCTGCCTGCGGCGACACCGGGGGTGGGGCTCATGGACTCAGCCCCCGACTAACCCCTCTGCGCAGGTGCGGCAGCACTGAGCAGAAAGGTGTTTGGTTTCACTGGAGCCGTGGAAGGACGGACGCCAAAACATCAAGTAGGACGGAAAGACAGATTCCAACCGACAGCTCCAAGAGGCCCCGTGCAACGCGGAAGGCCGGGGAATTCGCTCAGTCGGTCAAAGCCGTAGCTCGGTCTGCGACCAGACTGGAGATCCTCACTGCGACAAAGGCTCCGACCGAGCCACGGGCCCCGGGCAGCCCTGGTGAGCAGCCAGGAAACTATTCACATCTCCAATGCCCATGATGCCAAAATCTGTGACCGCCAAGGCCACCTGAGCGGGCGATACCAGTGCCTCGGGGTCCCTGTCCAAAGCCACCCGGCCGGAAATTAAAGGCAGCCCCTCGTTAATGTCTCCGGGGAGAGTGAAGTCCATCGTTATCGTTTCGCCGGAGCTCTGCAACGTCTCCTGCTTGTCTGCCAGTCCCGGGCCTGCCGGGGGCACCTGGTAAAGCCCCGGGTCCGCGGGGTTCCCGGGATGCCGCGTGCAAGGGGCCGAGGAAGCGTCCTCTGCTGGGTCGAAGGAACAGTTTGTCTCCGAGGGGGTGCTGCAATCGTAGCCCTGGCCCGACTCGCTCAAGCTACCCAGGCTGCAGGCTGCGCTCTCCACGCTCCGCGGATCTGCATGCACAAGGGGCGGGGGAGGGACAGAGAGGGGAGGGGAGGATGAGTCCGCTGCACACACATACAGGCTCCTAGTCACAGCTGCTGAGCAGAGCCCTCAAGTGAACCCGCACGGGGCCACGACCCAGCACAGCGGATCGCTCTTGTGGCTGCTGCTTGCCAGAGGCTGGGAATGGGCACAGGGGAAGGATCGCTGGATGATTCCCTGCTCTGTTCACTCCCTCTGGGGCACCTGGCACTGGCCACCGTCGGAAGCCAGGCCGCTGGGCTGGACGGATCATTGGTCTGACCCGGCCTGGCCGTTCTTAGTGGAGTGGGATGCCTGTGTGGAGTGGGGACGCAGGAAGATCGCTCGGGGCGGGAGGAAATCAGGGCTTCTATGGAAATTAAGATGATCCTGTTCCGTGACTCTCCAAGATGTGCCAGACGCTAGGATCCGCCCCCCCCAGGACACACCAGGCGGTTTTC
The DNA here is from genome assembly GCA_019425775.1 of Rafetus swinhoei. Lineage (NCBI taxonomy): Eukaryota > Metazoa > Chordata > Testudines > Trionychidae > Rafetus > Rafetus swinhoei. Next base: position 15,771,761 of record JAFJHL010000483.1, on the reverse strand, counting down.
TCCCCAGGTCTGTTAGGCGATGGGAAAAGAGGCAGATCATCCCCCATCCTTCACGCTCAGCTCCCCAGAGGGGATTTGCAAGCTCGTGCCCTGACAGCAGGATGGGCGGATTCAGCAAAGGCCAGCACCGAGCCCTTTCCTGCTGGTGGGTGCCCGCCCCGGGGCTTTCACAGGACCCGGCTGAAACCAGCGGCACGTAAGGAGCTGCAGGAGCAGGCGCACCACGGGAGGTCGCGAGAGAAGGACAAACGGCAGCGCTGCACCCCAGCGCTGTGGCAGGCCGATGCCTCCAACCCCAAGGAGTTACCTGCGCTCTCAATTGCCAGGTGGTCTTGGCTGAAGTGAGACTCCAGGCAGCTGGTGGCGGAGGGAATGGGTGGGGAGCTCCGGGAGCGGCTGGCATTTTCCACCTCCCCGCCATCCAAGTCGTTATCCACGTAATCCCTGCAGGGGGAGAGACGACACTGACCGGCCGCTCAGAGGGGGAAAGCAGGTGGGGGAAAGCAATACCCCACATGCCCAGGGACAACGGCCCTCTCAGCACCACGCACAGGGAGCAGCGTGGTAACAGGCTCGTCATGCAGAAAGCACCCTTCCCGTCAAGGTGTGCGGGGCCCCTTCTGGTCCCACATGGGCCAACCCCCCTGCAACCACTGACGCTCGTGTGAAATCAGCTGCAACCCCAGAGACCTGCGGGCTTCGTTTCCCTCGTGCAGGGACACTGGGCTACATTCCGTATGCCACGGGTGTGTCTGCTGGCCCGCTGCCTCCCGGCTAGATGACCTTCCAACCCATGAGGTTTATGGCAGGCAGCACAATTTTAAGATCAAGGTCCCTGAAGCAGGGAGCAGGTCGAGGCAGGAGCCTCGTGGGTACGGAACGTTTACTAATCGTAGTCTGAGAATATTCCACGCACGTGGCTCCAGGGTGGACGTACTTCTTCCTTCCGAAGCGCGTCTGCTGCGTGAAGTAGTCGTAGCGCTCGGACTTCTTCCACATGTAGTAGTACTCCACGCACTCCCCCACCGACCGGGTGCGGACCTGCGGGGGACAATGAGTCAGAGCCCCGAGGGTCTAGGAAGGTCAGTACCATCACCTCACTGTGTAGATGGGGAATCAAGGTGCATTCAAGTGACTTCAGCCAATCACATGGGGAGTCGGGGCAGGGCCAGGAATCTCCTGGCTCTGAGGCTCATGCTGTATTCACTGGAACTGCCCACACTCTGCTATCACTGACCCCGGAAACACTGTGAGGGGGAAGAGCATTTGCAAAGCTCTTTGGAGGTCCTCAGCCAGCCAGTGCTAACTGTGAATGGACGAAGCCTCTGCTGGAAGTTAGCATGGTCTACCCCGTTGTGCAGATGGGAGAAATCAAGCAGTGAACAGTGCAGACGACAAGCACTGGGCTCGTGACCACGCAGCTAATAAACTGGGATTAGAACTCAGCACCCTAATTTCCCCAGATGGAGTGAAGTTTGAGGTTTGATCCTGGTGCTAGCATGCGCTCCTGCAGCCCCTCAGTCAGACAGGACCATGGCCCTTTACCTTGTTAGCTTGGATCAGATGGAAGTTTTTCCCGTGGACTCTAAAGCCGTGTTCGAAATTTCTGCATTCTTCCTCACTCCAGGCACAAAGTTCATCTGCAGCACAAGGAAACAGGGTTTGGGGAGTGCCACGCCAGCCTGGGGCTCCTGGGACAGACATTCAGGGACTGCTGGGGTTGCAGAAGGAACCAGGACATTTGGGATATAACAGGCAAGAGAATCTAACCACGCGGGGGTCTCACCTCGGATGACCTTCACGTTGAATCGTAACAGCCGCAGCGCCTCTTCTGCATTGAAGTTACATTTAACCAATTCATACAGCGCCTATGCAATGCAAGAAAGAACTGATCACACGCACTGGCCCCGTGAACCACCACCCAACGCAGCTGCCCCTGCCCAGACAGCAACCTCTTCTGGAGCCACTGGCCAACACCGCCCGCTTCAGACAGTCAGCGAGGACAGCTCCGCAGTTCCAGGCTCTCCAGTCCCTGGGGAGAAGCCTAGAGACCGTAGGCATACGTGTGTCCTCAGACAGCTATCATTACACCACCAGCCTAAACTTGCCAGCTCGGCAACCTGGTGGCACCACAACGCGCATGGAGTATTTGAGGCAAGTCCCAGCTCTCCAACTCAGCAGGATGAACATAACATAAGAACATAAGAACGGCCGTACTGGGTCAGACCAAAGGTCCATCTAGCCCAGTATCCTGTCTGCCGACAGTGGCCAGCACCAGGTGCCCCAGAGGGGGTGGACCGAAGACAATGATCAAGCGATTTGTCTCCTGCCATCCCTCCAGCCTCTGACAAACAGAGGCCAGGGACACCATTTTATCCCCTGGCTAATAGCCTTTTATGGACCTAACCTCCATGAAATTATCTAGCTTCTCTTTAAACTCTGTTATATTCCTAGCCTTCACAGCCTCCTCTGGCAAGGAGTTCCAGGGCTGACTACACGCTGTGTGAAGAAGAACTTTCTTTATTAGTTTTAAACCTGCTACCCATTAATTTCATTTGGTGTCCTCTAGTTCTTCTATTTAGGAACTAATAAATAACTTTTCTTTATCCGCCCTCTCCACACCACTCATGATTTTATACACCTCTATCATATCCCCTCAGTCTCCTCTTTTCTAAACTGAAAAGTCCCAGTCGCTTAACCTCTCCTCATATGGGACCTGTTCCAAACCCCTAATCATTTTAGTTGCCCTTTTCTGAACCCTTTCCAAGGCCAAAATATCTTTTTGAGGTGAGGAGACCACATCTGTACACAGTATTCAAGATGTGGGCGTACCATAGTTTTATACAGGGGCAGTAAGATATTCTGGGTCTTATTTTCTATCCCTTTCTTAATAATACCTAGCATCCTATTTGCCTTTTGACCGCACACTGTGTGGAAGTTTTCAGAGAACTGTCCACGATAACTCCAAGATCTCTTTCCTGATTTGTCGTAGCTAAATTAGCCCCCATCATACTGTACGTATAGTTGGGGTTATTTTTCCCGATGTGCATTACTTTACACTTATCCACATTAAATTTCATTTGCCATTTTGTTGCCCAATCACTCAGTTTGGTGAGATCTTCTTGGAGTCCCTTACAGTCTGCTTCTGTCTTGACTATCCTAAACAGTTTGGTATCATCTGCAAACTTTACCACCTCACTGCTTACCCCTTTCTCCAGATCATTTATGAATAAGTTGAACAGGATTGGTCCTAGGACTGACCCTTGGGGGACACCACTAGTTACCCCTCTCCATTCTGAAAATTTACCATTTATTCCTACCCTTGCAGCAGAAGGCAGCAAGAAAGGCTCCCTCTGTCCGAGTCACGGAGCATCCAGAGGGAGAAGTAGCAGCTAGACAGGTCTCCCTCACACAGGGTCTTTGTGAGATCCGCTCCTTCCCCTCTGAGGGGAGCAAGCGATCAATTCTGAATGTCCCTGCCCCCAGGGCCAGTGCTACTTACTTCTGTCCACACACTGAGACAACAGAGACTTTGGTGGCTCCCGTGCTCACCTGCTCATTGTCCTTCACCATTTCTCCTTCTGGCAGACTGGCACTGGAGACCTCGTCCCATCTCCGCTTAACTGCTCGGTACAGGAACTCTTCCACCTCCCTCTCGGGAAGGATGTTTGGGTCCCACAGCAGCTGGTCTTCATTCTCGTAGGCTAATGGGAACAGCAAGGCATGTCAGAAATGAGCTGATCAAAGAGCACACTCGCTTTCAGGAAGGCGGGCTGTGGACGGATTGGAGAGGAAGCTGCCGAGCACCAGCCTGGCAAGAATGGTCAGAGGGGATGCTCTGAGGGTCCCTAGATTTGGGCCCCAGATGTTTTCCCTCCTAACCTTGGGGTGATGCCCGATTCGCCCAAAGTCTGATTCATCCAAGGCCGTTGACTTTCAGAACTTGTGAAGGACTCTGTTTGCTCAGGCTTCTCAATGCTCAAGACGTCTCGAGGTTTATTAGAGGACATGTCAATTGAGGCATGTGGCTTTATAAAGCCAGATTCTGCACTGCCCCTTCCTGCTCTGGACACGGGGAGAGGGTTTAAGCAACCACTGCTCTGGCCTGGGCAGCCCTCTAGCTGCGTGCACAAAATTGAGCAGCCTTAGGGGTGCTCTACATTGTATTGGCTTGTAATGACCTCCTGTGGGCCGTCCTGCCAGCACAGATTAGCAGGAGGGCCCCGCGCTGTGATCCTAGAGCCTTCCCAGTCTCACACATTAGCACATAGCTGTGTTGTGCTCTCATACGTCCGCAGCAATGCAGGAATCCGATCTAAACAAAGCAACCAGACGACACACACTTGAGGTGCCCTCAAATTAGAGGCAGAGAAACGTTTCTATTCAGAGATAAGGCTCTATCGCCACTGGCATCCAACGTACTTTGTAGTGAGTTGGTTGTTTTTCTCATCCTCCTTGGCCCTTTACCTGGCACGTTCATTTCTACCAGATCAAGGTCAATGCAGAGGTGGTGTAGACTGCTGTCCCCTTCTGATCTGGTCACATTCTACATCCACCTCGCACTGGTGTTCCACAATGGAGAACATGCCCCTCAGTTCCCATTAACTTCATACAAGCTAAGGGCATCCAGTGCTTCTAAATATGAGCTTAAAACTTGTAGGCGGTGTACCCTTGAAACTGACTTGCCCAGAGTCTGCCTGGTATAGAGAAGGAGAAAGGAAATGAGTCATTTCTACTAAGCAGACATCCGGCTAGCAGACTGCATTTCAGCTCCACCTAACGGATGCAGGGTCTCAAGCTAATGAATTATGCTCGATGGCAGGATTTTTCAGGAAAGCTTTAAGGCTAAGACGACAAAAAGTTTGGCAGACACAAAGGTTCAAATATAAGATCAACAGGAGGGCAGGAGCAGGGCCATCTCTATATGGCTTCCAAACCCAAAATAAGCTCCTGTGGGTGATTATTTGTGAGACACAAGAAAAAGGGGAGAAAAAAGAGAGCAAATTCTCAGACTAAGAACTTTGTTCACTTAGAATTGAGCACGAGAACGATCTAACACAGGTGCTCGGGAACAAACAGCAAGAGACCACTACAGCTTTCTAAACACAAAATCCACTTCAACTAGAAAGCCTTCAAGGTCAAACTTTTAATGAAAACGACCAAAAATAAAATAATCAGAAAAAAAAAATCTTAACTCTGCTGCACTTCACTGCTTTGCGAAATGCCAGGTGTCTAGAGGCAACGTGCTCCTCCAAGAACACAGGTGTCTATAAGAACCAACAGCTGGAAGTTGAAAAAGCGATAGAAGCAAGGGGTGAATTTTTAGCTGTCAGGGTAATTAACCATGAGGCAACTTAGCAAAGGTTGTGCTGGAGTCTCCATCCCTGGCAATTTGTAAGAAAAACGTCCCGTTTTGATTAACAGATCGATTCTAGTTCAAGCCCGGCTATTGGACTTGAAACAGAAATAAATTCAGGGGAAGTCCTATGGCCTGTGTCTATGAAACTATGTTATCAGAGACTCCAAAAATTAAAGATGCCTTCATGCTGCCTTAATTGTAATCTTGCAGTGAGTACAAATGGCCACATCACAGAAAGCAAACTGCTGGCTCTTGGGGGGCAAGGAACTGTCCTGTGTAAAAAGAGAGCACACTGGTGACAACTATTCCACCCCAGACCCTAAAAGCCCACTTCTGTTTGGAGGAATGAGTACTGCTGGACACATTGCCATCCTATCTAGCGAGACAACCTCAGCTACACAGCCAGCACTGTCAACCACCGGATGCAGCACAAATGTTACAAAGGAAGGAAGGGGGGTCTCACCTTTTTCACTGTGCCTGTTTAAGAGGAGGACAGGAACAGCAGCCTGGTACTGAGGTCCAACCATGATCTCCTGAAAAATCATCACAGGGAAGGGAATGAATACAAGGCAACTGTGTTATGTGTTTGTACTGGAATCAACTCACAGACCTGGCAATGAACGAGGCTTAACCTGCCTTACTAAACATCGGTGGCCCACAGTGTCTGCGTGCGCTCAAGGGGGATTCTGCCTATTCAACAGAAGAATTATGAAGGGGGTTTCAAACTCATCGCAGTTTGAGGAGCCTCTGGCTTTCAGCCTGGTCTCCATGCTGAATATTTAACCAGGACCCTACATAGCCTCAGGCTGCAGAGAAGAGGCAGCAGAACCTCTTCCATTTTCTGGGCATCCAAAGAGGAGTCTATTCTGCCCTTCCACAGGCTACTTCTCCAAAGCCCCATCCTGGGCATGCAGCACCAGACGGTAGCTCTCCTAGGCTGTGATATGCCGGTTTGAATTCTGGGGTACAGTGTCCCCCTCGCTGTGAGGATAGTCTTGGACACAGGCCGCAGACACACCTAACCGGCCTGCTTTAAGGTGTGCCTGCCATGGCCATGCACAGAATTTAAGGCCCAGGGGCAGAGCCTGCCAGCGAGCTCCCAAGGAGGCAGGTCGGAGTTGGGTCTCGGCTTTCACGAGCTTGAGCGCAGAGCATCAGCTCCCCGGGGAGGGGCAGCTGGTCCAGATCACTTACCTTCTTGCACTCGTTGGCGGGGATGGAATCCTCTTCGGAATCCTCAGCCGAGGAGGAAGCACACGGAGAAGAGCAGGGCTCTTTGTCATCATCAGCCAGGAAGTTTGCTTTGAAGAGAGAGGTGCCATTTGGTTAATACTCACCCTCAACACCTCTAGTTTCTCTCTCCTTCCCTCAGCCCCCATCCTGGAGTCATTTGGGGCCTGCTCCGTTATTCAGAAGAACTTACCCAGATTCTCTTTTAGTCTCTTCTGTAGGCAAAAAACCCAGTTCCTAGCCACATGAGCACTGATCAGTCAGCAGAACCAAGGCTCCCAACGTGAGCAGGATTGGGGGGTCTTAGCCCAATCAATCCTTCCACACTGAGATCCTTCCTTGCTTTGGCTCCCTACAAACCCCCAATATGTAAGCCACAGGAACACAGGAGTTCCCATACTAGACTGGACCACTGGGTCTACTAATCTGAAACTCCCCCTGTAGGCATTGGAAAGATCAGTGATCCAATCTAGAGCCAAGCACCCTGCCTGCTGCCATACTAGATGAGACCAGTGGCCTTGCTATTCTGAGACAAGATGCTGCAGTGATATTTCTTGGGAAGGCAAGAAACCCCAATATCCCAAACCACGTCACCAGTTGTGCAGTTGCCCCAAAACTCCAGGCTGGGCATGTAACAGAAGTCCTCACCTCCCTGAGCCTATTTACTACAGCTGAAGAGAACTGCTTCCTAACCCTACAGCTGATCAGTTCACACCCTGAACAAGAACATTCAGCTCCCCTGATCATGACAGCCTAATTCTGGCTGTGCCTTGCAACAGCATCAGGAAGGTTGATGTTATCTCAAAAGTTGCTACTTCAGGAATTTTAGCAACCAAAAATGTAACAATCATTCTAAAAATGGCCCTTTCTGCCGGAGCCACCTCCACGTACAAAAGGCCCGTTAGAAATCAGGGACACATACAGCCAGGCTGGTTTGGGAAAAGGTCCGACGCATCGTGGGACGTGACGGACGGAGTCAGGTCATCCGCTGAAGACTGCGTCTCCTCCTCTTCTTCCCCTGAAAGCAAATCCTTCGCTATTTGTTCCTTTTAACAACAACAAGAAAGCGAAAAATGTTTTTAAATTAAAAAAAAAAGGGAGGGGAGGCCTAGAGAAAACCAACCCTGGCCAAGATCCCTTCTTCCATGTTTCTCCCATACCTCCAAGGGGTTTCCCATTGACCTTCCTTGCCCCCCCAAGTCGGTTTCCTTAGGGTCCCACTGGGAGGGTCAAGAGGAGAGTGGCTCCCTGCAGACGCTGTAAGAAGGAGGGGTAGGAGCCCTTTCCACAGAGTGGGGGACTTCAGAGGTGCTGGCAGGGACTGAGCTTTCAGTGACACTCATGCGGAGTGACGGGCCTCCTGGCGTCCCTGGGAACAGAGGGGTGCGCAGGTTTCCAGGCAGAGTCAGGGCCTCTGGTAAATCTCCCTGTATTCACACCACAGGGAGGAAAGGCAGAATCTACATTCCAGATCGGGGTTGTACTTCATGGCTCCTCCTTTAGTCTCCTCTGAACCCCCTGTTTCTGGGAGCACCTCTGCAGCTGACAGTCCCTGTTACACACTGAGACCAGCGGGTTAGCCCCTTCCCACCTACTGGGATTCCAGAGTCTGCGAATACACTGAGCGCTCGGTGAGGGACCCACTAGATGTCCCGTTCTAGGCTGTCCCTACCCCAGTGTGGGGTGCGCTACTGCCTCCCTTGCTAGCAGCTAGCCCATGGCCCGAACCGGCCCTTACCTTATCCAGGGTCATGTCTGGCAGGTTGCGAGGGATGTCATTGCTCTCGCTGCCCTGCTCGGAGATCGGATCCGAGGCCTCATAGCCGTAAAGGGCAAGTAGCTCCTCGAATGGCATGTCACTGCTCTGAGCGAGAGGAGGACAAAGCTTCATCAGGAATGGAACAACCACCGAGTACAACGCCAGCTGCAGCAAACACAGAGACACGCAGAGGCAGTCAGGCCAGCTCTGCTCCTCTGGGGGCGCTGGCCTGGCCTGGGCCCTGCTCTATCAGGAAGGAAACCAAAAGGGGCGAGGACAACTGGGGATTCCCCAAGCTGAGGGCTCACCTGGGACCTGACCCCAGAGCAGCAGATTCAAGGGAGGCTTTTTACACCGGCTTTCATGCTGCTGAAGAGGTGCCTGTTAACAGCCCTGGGGACTAGCTCCCCATATCTGCCCAGAGAAGAGGGCAGCACAAAGGTCCCGTTTGTTTACTGACCCTGACCTGAAGGGACAGTCTCTGTCAGGGGAGGATGCTCTCTCCATACCCCACTGAATTCTTGGCCGCCCACAAGGGAGCAACAGATCATCAGTGTTTCCAGAGAAACGGACAGATCTCTGCTGAGACGTGGGTGGCACAAAAGCCCCGACTGAGTTGGGGTTGGTCCTGCTTTGAGACGGGGCCGGACCAGATGACCTCCTGAGGTCCCTGCCATCCCCGATCTTCTATGGCGCTCCGCACCAGACAGACAGCAGCTTGGTGTCACCAGGGATGCGAGCTGTATTTGAACTGGCAGCCTCGCTACAGAAAGCCTCAGCCCTCACTACTGGCTCCTCCGACCCCGCACATCCAAATGGCCAAGCAAGGCCTTATGCTCAGGAGACTGACGTGCAGCGCACAGCTAGCAGATCTCTCCATGTGCTGGCTCAGTGGAGACCTTTGATCTCAACAATCCAGCAAGGTAGACAAGAAATCCAACAGATAATTCCCCTTCCCCTCCCTTGCTGCCTTTACCTGAGAGGCAGTGAAGCTCTTTTCCAGCTCTTCCAAAGATTTCTCTTTCTCTTGTGTATCTTCTTCCTCCTCCCTCTCTTCTCGCACACCATAGTTCTGCGACAGGATCTCGGCGAGGGTGAACCGGTGGTCAGCTGAGCCCATGGACACAACTGGAGGGATCAGAAAGTCGACCATTAGCCACGTTTGACTCCAGACTACAGCAGCAACATTTGGAGAGACCCCTGACTGGTCTACTCTACCACTTAAGTCGATGTAACTTACACCACCCAGGCGTGTGAAAAAGACACCTCCTCCCGCCCGAGCAATGAAAGTTACATTGGCCTAAGTGCCGTCCACGTTGGTGAGATGAGCAGGAGACGACCTTCCACACGGATAGCTTCTCTCTCTTGCGGGGGTGGAGTAATTACGCCACTGGGAGAGCACTCTCTCCTCGGCACAGCGTGTCATCCCCACCTGTGCCGCAGCTGTGCCAATGCAGCACTGTAATACAGCGGCGTGTGTGCGCTAAAGTTCATGTGCCTGCCCAGATGTTGTTGTGGGGGAAGAGACTACCGGACTCTCTGGTTCAGCAACATCCATGGTCCGGCAAGACCACAGATGCTGCTGGACCAAAGAGCCCCAGCCACAGAGGTTGCCAGCTCCTGGGAGCTCAGGCGGTTTGGTGGCTGGGAACCCCACCAGCCAGAAGGGGAGTCAGGGACAGGGAGCCTCTGTGGCCAGCGGCGTGGAACTGCCAGTGGCCCTGGGCAAGGAGCCCCTGCAGCCAAAGAGAAGCAACAGCCTCAACTGCAGCCCTGGCCAGGCCAGTGGCCAGGAGGGGAATCGCAGGAGCACCCCATGCCTGACCTCCCCTGGCCCAGCAAACTCCCTCCTTCGGGACCGCTCAGGTCCTGAGGGTGCCAGATCAGGCTGGTCCAACCTGTAGATGGAGGAATGGGGAAAACAAACACAAGCACATTCAAGTTGTTGGTACCTGCCGCAGTCTGAAGACCTGGCTCGCCAGGACACAGGCTATGGTTTGGGTACGGAACGACCCTCGGACTCTGCCTGCCAACCGAGGCCTTCGAAAAGAAACAAACATGGATGAGAAATATCTTCCTAATAACATACCGTGTTTCCAGGCCCCAAAAGCAACACAATTAGTGTAAACACCAAGTAACAACAACGAGAAAGGCCAAAATAAGAGCTTCTAATCGGATGTATTCAAGGGACTGCCAAAGCCTCTCCGGCCCCATATTTATCACCTTCTCGTCAGAATCCCAAAGGGCATGCCTGAGTGCCTCTTCTCCATCACACCACTGAGATCTGGTCTCTCACAGGTTCATTTGAGAATCAAAGTCTTTAGGACTTATACTGCCCTGTGAGGAGGGTTTTAGCCTGCTACAAATGTTATTCTAAAACCCTATCACCCTTTTGTTTGAATGCGGCACTCCCTTAAACTCTGCGCAATCCACCACAGGTAGAATCAGAAATTATACATCCACTAAGGACACCTGACCAAGTGCTTCCATCTTCTCCTGTTTCAAAGCATTCAAAGACTTGGAACAGTCACGATTGGCATTAGCAGCTGAGCAGGCAGCGAGGGAACCAGTGGTTGCATGCGGCAAGGGCAAGACAGATAATGGACAGGGCAGGTGGAGGCGCGTGTGGGCAGCTGTTTTGCGGCAGTTCGCATTGTCTCAATGGGAGCTGCAGTCGAGGTACCAATTGAGAACGCCTGTTATTTCTGGGACTGCTGTGTAGTTGTTAGGTCTAGGAAGGGAGCAAGTGAGTAATCAAGTGACACAATCATGCGGACGGAGAACACCACAGTGTAGAACAGAATTGTGATGTCAGCCCGAGCACCCTTAACACCCATTTGGTCCAGCAGGACAAGGCTTCCGTAGCTTATTAAGAAAGGATCAGCTGAAATCAAAATGGGAGACCTTCCTCCCCCTACTATAGATGGCACAAAGTACATGTTCTCAATCACACACAAGGCTTTCCAACCAGAAATCAGATGGCTGGCTTAAAACTAATGCCTCTGGGTCTTTGCGAGTCCAGCAGCAGTGTGAGTTATGTTGTAGAGATAACGATGGTGATGATTTTTACAGCTGATCATCTACGAGGTAGCAGATATTTTCATGAGAGATCCAAGAGTGAAGCCCCTTGGAACTACTGTTCCTTCGTCTACGAGGCACAATGCAAAGAGAATGCCTCAAGTGGAACATGCACTGTGTATTGCAATTCACCGTCCCCCAGTGTCTGATTATAGAGCAACAATGTGGTCTCTCTGGAGACTCTCTCATCTTCTTCCAGACACAGCCCAGTACCTGTGCGTGCTAGGAGAAGGGAGGAGTTTATGAGCTAATAAAGAAGAAAGGAAGAAAAGATTTAGGGCTGCCTCTGTTTTGCGATTGGTCATTTCTATGTTTTCTGAGGTTGGAAAGATGGCTCCATATTTCAAAGAAGGGAGATGTCCCTCTTTCAGGGAGTGAAGGCACGTGACAAAGAACAAGACTATTTTAATAAATATACTTCCCATACATAACCTTGATTTTATGAAGATGATCTACAAGGTGTGGTCTACAATCATTCACCCTGTCGTTTAGGGCACATAATTCCATTTAGCCTCCCATTTCCTGACTGTCCATGAGACAATCTACTTACTGACTTTACTACCTCACGGAGGAATAGCAATGAAACATTTTGAACACATTTCGAAGATGAAAGTTTCTACTAACAACTAAGGAAAATGGTTTAGTTATAAAAATGTCAATGACAACATTGGATAAATGAAGATACATTATATCAAAGGCCACTAGGTGAAATAAAAAGTAACAGTTAATAATAAATGAGATACAATCGAATACTTATGAGCATCTTCAGGTTAATGAGGATGAAGAAACACTCAAAGCTGAAGTAACAACAGGACATTACTGGACATGGAAACTGGCTCCGCTGAAAATCACCATGAAGACAACTGTAATAATGAAAGTAAATCAAATCACAATGGTGTATGTGGACTGAGAATGGACCAAAGAGATGGCAGGCAGAGCTGATGGCCAATTTGTAGATCCCAACATAGACATGGATGAAGCTGAGCCATACAGATGACCAATACCATAATTATTTTTGAATCTGAAAGACCATGTAACAGAAGTAGAGCAAAGCAATGGGTGAAAAAGGTCAGGCTCAAAAGTGTAGAAATTGACAAGGAGGGAAAACGTTCTCGACTGGACTGAGCGTTAATGGCACGCAATGTAAAGTTATTTCTCTAATGTGAGACAGAGCTTCCATCGCTTAAATCCTACTGTCAGATATGGAGATGAAAACCCAAAAGCATTACACGGGTCAAAAAAATTGACAGATAAGGCCCCAAGATATGAACGGCTGCATCTAAGGCGTGATGCTGTAGAGGTAGTTCTAATCACCTTCCAAAATTCTGGCTGGTCATCTCAGATTATTCTGATAGCACCTGAGTGGATGCTGAAGTTGGCTCTCCTGTCTGCAAAATGAAACGGCCACCTGGATTAGGCCTTTCTGACTCCCCAAATCACTGCTTCTTTGGTCTGAAACGGACCCTCCTCTCACAACATTTACGAACACAACCACTGGCTGATCAGTCTTCAAACACTCTAGCATCTCTTCCCTGGATCCAGATTCAGGATTCCAGAAACACCATTAAAGACACAGCAACAATGATTTTTAACAAATCCAGGGATTTTTGCATGAAGCGGTGGAATTCACGCACTGTCAAAGTTGCTCAATGCAATGGTGATGTGTGTCTGTCCAGAGCACAAGCTGAAAGAACACCTCAGGCTAGAAGCAGTCTCACAACAAAGGAAGATAAAGAGAAAGAAGAAGGTTTCCCTTCAGATTTTATTGCTTTTTTAACAGTGATGATTTTCCAAGCCAGTTAAGGGCATTTCATGGCCTAGTGAAGCATGTCCCTTAGTGCCAGCCCATGACAGAAATACTCCGTGTTGCTCCTGCCTTGTACACATTCCTTGATGTTTTGAGGAAAGTGTGCTGCTGGCTACTTCCAACTGAGCAAAGGTGCATGTCTGAATCTCACTCCCTTTGTAATCACCACATATGTAATCTCTCTCTGCAAGTCGTAAAACTGATGATGGAAAAGACATATTAGGCCATCCAGTCCCTCTGTCCAGGTAACCATTGCGGGGAATCACAGTCACAACTTTATAGTGATGATCCCACACACTGCAAGGCTAGTTTGTGGGATGTTAACTGGTTCCAAAATCCCCTTGGGATGCACATTGTCACAGTGCTCTGGGACAGCAACTCCATGCAACATGCTGGGGGAGTGAACTTGATGATGCCATGGTGAAGTCTCAAAATTACGTTTCAGAACAAATATTGCAAGGCAACAGGGATGCTGCATCCAAGGGCTACTGTGATTGACAAGATGTAGTGAGGACTGTCTCACACTGACAGGGACAACTCTCCACCTCACTGGCAAGTTGGTGCAACTGACCTCTTGTGATGGAGAGGATGCCTCTGTGAGTGGTGCTCAAGAAAAGCTGGCAATGCAACAAGTAGGCATCTTGATGGCTTCTCAATGCTGTTTTTCCAAGTCAGTGTCACAATAAGGATCTTGCAATGTGACACCCTGATGCCCCAGGTAACCGGTGTAACACAATGGGGATGTTTCAAAGTGACGTCAAGACAGGACAGTGGATGGCATCAGGGTGCGATGCCCCAGCATAAGCTTGGCGATGTGAGGGTTACCATCGCTGTGTGATACGGTGTCACCACAGGCATGGTGGTGATGCTGTCTCGCATGCTGCAAGACCCTCTCATTGAGCCATGTGATGGACATGACAAGCCCCACTACCTCCACCCACCCATGCTGCCCTCCACAGCCTCCAGCCGTTCCCCCCCAGGCTCAGACTGCACCGCCTCCAGCCCCGCTGCCCACAGCTCGTGTGTGCTCTGCAGTCCCTGACCATCCCGCTTCCTCACAGACCCCGATGCCCCCCAGCCCCAGCTACCCCCTCCAGCCCCTACTGGTAGCAGCCTAAGATGCTCTCGCTGGCTCCACCCCCAGACCCCTGTGGCCCAGATACCGCCTCAGCCCCTGCTCCCAGCAACCCAGGAGCTGCCCTGGCCCCTGCCCCAGATGCCCCTCAGCCCCAGCCCCCATGCCCCAGCCCCATGCCCTCCCAGTTGCCCCCAACCCCAGCCCCAGCTACATTCCTCTGCCCCAGCTGCCCCGGACCCGCCGCCCCCCCCCAGCCCGGGTCCGGGTCACGGAGCCGCCCCGAGCCCGGGCCGGGGTCCTGTGAGCCCCAGCAGGGGGGCGGGGCGGGGGGGTCCCGAGTGGCCCCGCCCCCGGGGGGCCCGGCGGGGAGGGGGGGCCTGGCCCCCGCCCCCCGCGCACTCACCTCCGCCATGGCCGTGCAGGAGCGGGGACGGGCGGCGCCGGGCGGGGGAAGCCCCGGATGTGGGGCCGCGCGTTGATTGGCTGCGGCGCCGGAGGGGGCGTGGTGTAAATTGGGCGGGCGGGGGCTGACGGGGAGGGGCGGGGAGAAGTGACGCGTGGGGCGGGGGGAGTTGTGGGGAGGGGCTAGGGCGGGGGCTGAGGGGAGGGGCAGGGAGAAGTGAGGGGAGGGGGCGTGGGGCGGGGGAGTTGTGCGGGAGGGGCTAGGGCGGGGGGCTGAGGGGAGGGGCAGGGAGAAGTGAGGGGAGGGGCGCGTGGGGCGGGGAGTTGTGCGGGAGGGGCTAGGGCGGGGGCTGAGGGGAGGGGCAGGGAGAAGTGATGGGGAGGGGGCGCGGGGCGGGGGAGTTGTGAGGGTGAAGTGATGGGGAGGTCTGGGGTGGGGGTTGGAGGGTGCATGGAGGGCGGCAAGGGGTGATGTGAGGGGTGGGAGGGGACAATGGGGTGGGAGACAAGGGAAGGAGGGGTGCTGTGAGGGGACAGACTTGAAGGCAGCTGGGACAAAGTTAGGGTGGATGAGGAGGAGTAACCGGGCTTGGGGCAGTTGCAGGGGGGTTGGGCAGGGAGGGGAGGTTGGGTGGGAAACTGGGGAGGGGGCTGGGACAGGGCAGTTGGGGTGGGGGTTGGAGGTAGGAGCAGATTTTTAGATCATGTCATTTCCCTATCCCACCCCAGCTGCATTTGGATTTAAACAGAAACAGCCGGTGAAGATAAGCTTTGTCTGGAAAACATTGCTTTCTGAATTTGGGACCTAATCCTGCAAAAGGCCCAGCGTCTTCCACTTCCAATGACAGCAATGAAAATGGATATGCTCAGCACCTTGCACACACATAGGGAAATGTCATTCTATCGGTGGAGTGCCCACACACAGGCCACTGCTGGGATGAGTGGAGATTATTTCACAGGCGCAGCTCTGGAAATGCCACCGTTTTGGAACCAGAGTGGGCTTTACATTTGGAACAGTCCAAGTTGGGAGAGAAGCTTGGTGCTTTCTGTCTTGTAGGACTGTTCTTCCTGCAGCAGCCAGCCGGAGGCACATAGGAGACCCTGCTTGGGATCCAAGTTGGATTGTGATGGTGCCAGAGCCTGGACATAAAAACTAATCTTCTGTTATGGGACCAAGCCCATCTCTGATGCAAATCCACTGATTTTGGCCCATGAGTAATCTTTGGACTAACATTTCAATTCAAATTTTGAAACAAATGAGTCCATTGCAGAAGGTCACTGAACTTTAGAGGGTTAAAACTCGGATATTAGCTGATGGGTGTGGGAAATGTTTACATATGTTGTTTTCTGGTAACACTCACAATTTGAGTAGGCACTGTCCACAGTCACAGGGAGCCACAAGAACTGACTGTTCACATGCATTTTGCATACATGTATGCTTGTAAGTTTAACTAAATCAATTTAGAACAAGTTTGGTTAAATTGGCTCAACTACTTATCTTGAAATTCTTATTCCAGATGCCATAGACCAAGTCTACTTCAATTAACTCCTTACCAATTTAAGCTAAATCATTTCAATGTACCCTAAAACAAAGTGGCTGTGTCTAGACTGGCAAGTTTTTGTGCAAAAGCTGCTTGCCAGCTGTCTACACTGGCCGCTTGAATTTGCGCAAAAGCACTGACGTTCTAATGTAAGAAATCAGTGCTTCTTGCGCAAATACTTTGACGCTCCCGTTCGGGCAAAGTCCTTTGCACAAATGTATTTGTGCAAGAGGGCCAGTGTAGACAGCTCAGGATTGTTTTGCGCCAAAAAGCCCGATGGCTAAACGGCGATCGGGGCTTTCTTGCAAGAAATCGCGTTTCAGATTACGGACGCTTTTCCGCAAAAAGTGCTTTTGGCGCAAAAGCCGCCTGTGCCAATCTAGATGCTCTTTTCCGCAAATGCTTTTACCGGAAAAACTTTTCCGGTAAAAGCATTTGCGGAAAATCATGCCAGTCTAGACGTAGCCAGTGAGTCCTGTTTAGACATGTGCTAAAGTTTTCTAAAGCACCTACGTGACATAAGTGCCTAAGTTTCATTGAAAGTCAATGCTACTTAGGCTCCTAAATCACTTATGCATTACCCAAGGCCTGAGAAAACCAAAAATCTCCAGCTCTTTGATCTCAAAGGAGGTTAGTATCACTGTCCCTATTATACAGAGGGGAAAATGGAGGCACAGGGCTGTGAAGTGACTTGCCCAGGGTAACCCAGCAGCCTAGTGGTAGAGCTCAAGGCTCCATGCCAGGCAGGTGGAATATTAATACAAGTGGGAGAGGAATATTAATACAGTATATACACATTTATATATACACACCTGTACTCTTTTATACAAAGATTATAATAGAATATAAAGTTATTTTTAAGTATTGGGGAAATTATTATGGTTAATATCAACCAAAGGAGAGCACAGAAGAGGCAGGTTAGTTACGTGGGGTGGATACGTGAAGGGCATTCCTGTCTTCAGGTGACATGCTAGCCAATGATTTTTTGTGGTGGCTGTACTAGCAATGAGCTGCCGTGTTTACATCTCCTTCGAGTTCTTTGTAATATGATCATGACCAGTGTTCCCTGTGAGCTGAGCACTTGGGCGGCCACCCAGGAGAGATTCAAATGCCACCCGGCTGATTTGCAGAGTGCCCACAGCCAGCACCATGTGTTTCTACTAGTGGTGCACATTAGCACATGCCTCGGTGCACAGAACATTTATTCCACACATGGATAGAAAAAATTAGAGGGAACGTGGAGGTCGTAGAGGGAACATTTGCCATCCAATGGGATCAGTTTCTGTTTAACTGCATGTGTTTCTAAGGCTGTCCATAGCCAACAGGTCCCCTGAATCCTCTGTGGCATCCAGTTGCAACCATAGGCCCAATTGTGTTTCCGCTCCAGGGCTGTATTGAGGAGACAGCACTGCTGGGGGTAGAAAAGACAGCTCTGCATTCGACACCAAGCCCTCTGTTTCTGAAGGCTAGTAAAATGGCTTTGCTCAGGCTAGTTTCTCCTGAGGCTGTGCCCAGGGTTGCTACTAACAATAAAGGTTCAGCCACAAATATGTGGTTATGGAGCTTTATTAGCATTTAGCTATTACGGAAGGACTTCATACCCGGCGTCCCAGCAATTTGTACCTTGTTCATTTTCACTCATGCTTTTGAGCTTGGGAAGCAAAGCACTCTCGAGTGTTTCTGGAGTGAGGGTGGTGGCCCTTGAGCTGAGAGCAAGGACACTTCAGCAGCCCTTTATCCAGTGGCACGGCCTCTCTGTCTAGTTCTGTTTGAATACCTCCATCAGATTACACACGCTGTTCAGTCATTATCAAGAGAACCCAGCCATGTCTTGCTTCCAAGCCCATTTCTAGAAGAACCGTTGCTTTCTCTTGTGCCTGGCCACGTTAGATCTATGGGATTGTCACTGTGAAAGCAGAGGTGTTTAGAGTTTGGAGCAGGACACAGCTGGGAGACCTAGTCCAGTCCCTGAACTTAGCTCTTTTTGTGATTTACCCATGAGTGGACTTACCGATTTTGCTTGTCGTTCAGCAGGATTTGATTAATGGTTCATGGGGACGTATTTCAGTCTGCAAACTGCTCACATGCTCTTTGCCATGCTATTTGCTTTGGTTGGAATCTGCCTGGTGGAACTGGTTGTCACACAGCATTGCTTCCACTCCTTGATGGATTGACCCCGAAAGCTGGCTGTGCAGGCATGCAGGGTGCACGTTCCCTTGTGAATATGCATTCGCCTTTTGACATTTTCCCTTTCCAGGAATATGCTTGCAAATTAAATTTCACTGGCACAAATGTTTGACTAGAAGGGGCCGGAAGCACCCTGGGAGTAAATTTACAAGTTGTATTGCAATTAAACCTCCTCTGCAGCATTCACCCAGTCGTACCCAGGAGGTAGGTGCTGCAAGACGCGGATATACCTCCTGACACCACAATGGCAGCCAGTTTTCACCTTGTATTTAAGCCTGCAAAGCCAATCTCTGGTTTGGCGCTCTCAGAGCCTCCCTGCTTGCACTGGGTAGCGGGGACTTTCCACCCGACAGCTCCCTTCCCCAGCATGCCAGCGACTGCCATCACAGTCAGCATATGCAGAAACTTCCAGCCCCCAGCAACCTCCTGGGATGGACCATGAGCACACAACCCAGGGCAGCATACTGAACTACATTGCAAAACATTTAATGTGCATGCAAAGACAGACCAAGTCAGTGCAGGGCAGCCCAAAACTTACAACCTCTTTTTTCTTATTCTTTGAGGGATGCTGAGTTCCTGCACACGGACACTTGCTTCTGCGTGCAGGGCTGCACTGGAGATCCTGTACGGGTTGTAGCCCTCAAAGATCTGCTTGCGGACCTTGGGTTGGGCGAGCTCCGAGAGCCTCGCCGACATGACGGCATTTCTGGCGCCCGTGGACACAGGCCATCGGATTGGTTTGTCCGGGAGGTAGGACGGGTGTTCCATTTTCGGCCCTACGAGAACAGAGCAGAGGGGAAAGAAAGGGAAGATGCTTCATGTTTTAATCTGAGGGAAATGTCTTGAGGTTTCTGTATTCCACGGGCTGTCTCTAGCCCCTTCCCTCTGAGGATCTCAAGGCATTTCACAAGCCTTTATTTGTTAAGCTCCACAGTGCCCCAGGGAGACAAGTGTGTTACCCCTATTTTGTGGATGAGGGAAGGGTCCAAGGTCACACACCATGGCAGAGCTTCATTCTAGAACCTGGATTGTCCAACGCCCCTGGTTCTGTGCTTTAACCACTAGACAATGCTCCTCATCACAGGAATAATACTTAGCACTGCTATGGTGCGTTAGCGCTACAGACACTGATCCATCCTGAACTCTAGAGGTGGCATTTTCGAACCACCTGCTGCCGAGAGCTACTGGCCCAGACCTGTGTGTGAAGTGGAGAAGAGCTCTTTACCACGTGCTGAGAAAAAGGGAGGGCTCTGATTTTAATTCTGGGTTCGATCCGTGCCAGCTTATCCCCCGGTGACACAGGCAGCCCTTCCTCCATCTCTGCGGAGGCAAGGGAGCCCAAGGAAGGCAAGAGAAGCTGTGCAGCCTTG
Source organism: Rafetus swinhoei (assembly GCA_019425775.1). Classification (NCBI taxonomy): domain Eukaryota; kingdom Metazoa; phylum Chordata; order Testudines; family Trionychidae; genus Rafetus; species Rafetus swinhoei. The sequence continues at coordinate 15,751,950 of JAFJHL010000483.1, read as the reverse complement.
GGGAGACACAATGAGCTTTATTTGGAAAGTTGGTTTCCCAAGACCCAGATGTTTCTCTACAAGAGATTTCTTTTGCCACACAGCCCTGGGATGCAGCAGGGCCGACCTTGAGGCAAAAGGCCTGTAAGTGTCAAAAAGGAGGGGAGTGTGGGCTCTTACGGGCTAAGTATTCAGTCCTGGTGAGTTGTGTGATGCTCCGTGGAGGTGTGGACGAGGCGTCCATCTTGGCCAAGAAGTCCCGTTTCTTTGGTTTAGCCAGATGAATGGTTCGTTCTCGGGTGACGGCAGTCCTCGCTCCTTTGCTCACCTGAAACCCAAATGCTTAGACTTAGGATCAGGTTAGTTTTGAATTCCTCCAGCTGCCCTGGCTGTAGATCTATTGAAGAAATGAAGCATTTTTTAAGTCTCGCACAGTATGGCTTTGAACTTCCCCCATGGCACATAGTGTGTTCATTTGGAATTGAATTGTATGTCTTCAGTGTGGGAAGATCTCAGATCAATGTGCTGCAACAGTACAGGTGCCCATCACTAGCACTACAGGAAAGTATCACCAAGGAGCATAAGGCCTATGACACACCCATGTGCAGTTCTGACTCTATCTAGCAGAAAGCAGTGCTGCGCACTCACACACACACAAACATCGTAGAGCAGTCTGGAGGCTCTACGCTGAGCCAATGACCTACTATATGACAGTGGGTAAGTAACTCACCCAAATGGGAACCTGGATAAAGAGAAACATAAAAACAAAAAGAGCAGCAGTGTCTCAAAAAAACCAGATGTTGCTTTAGCGCCGACTTTTCCTGAGTAAAGAAAACAAATGGACAATTACCATGAGCTGTACACGTCCACAGTTCTAGTCACGCTGGGCAAACAGCAGCAGACGTCACATGAATGCAGCAGTTATCCATGTATGTGACGTGAAACTTTGCTACGCATGGATATGACGACATGCCAGCTGCTGCGGGCCCCTTTCCTTCCCACAAAATACGCCACCCTTTCAAATCTGGGGGGAGTCAGCTGCAAAGGGACTTGCTCAGGTTTTCAAATGTGAAACAGAGATTGTTTTCTTGGGGTTTATTTGTCTGCAAAGCACTCTGCATCCTGGGGGCCCTGTAGAAACAGTGACTTGTCTGCTATGCTCAGTGTGGCTGTTAACAGCTAATGTGCTCTTTGTTATTTGGCTCTATGGCCTAATTCTCTTCCGACAGGATATGAAGGGCCTGATTCTTCACTGGCTTGCACCTACCAGTGCAGAGTGGGTGTGAAACGCTGCACCTAGCACAGAAGAACCTGGTCCAAGGCGGGGCTTTCTGGCTGCTATACAAATAATACCACACCAGAAAGGGGAGGTGATGTGGTCTTGTGGCTAACCTCTTGGGATTGAGAATCTGAAAATCTGAGCTTTTACCCTGGTTTTGCTGCAGACTCACTATGTGACTTGGACAAATCCCATCATCACTCTGTGCCTCAGTTTCCCCTCCCACCCTGTTGTCTGTGAGCTCTTTGGAGCAGGGACTTTCACCATGTGTCTGTACAGCACCTAGTATAATCTCAGTTGGGGCCTCTAGGTGCTACTGTAAGTAATTACAAGCCTCAGAGGGGTCACTGCATTAGTCTGCATCTGCAAAAACAACGAGGAGTCTTGTGGCACCTTAGAGATTTATTAGGTTATAAGCTTTCATGGGTAAAACCCACTTTGTCAGATGAGTTGGAGTGGACGTTATGGAGGGAGGGGTATATCCACACCTGGACATTCAGACATGGATTTAAAAGTAGCCATCCTTCTACAAATAGCTGCCATTCATTTGCAAATTCAACATGATCAAATTAGGACTGAATAAGGACTTAGAATGGTTCTCTCACTACAAAGGCCATTTCCCCTCTCTTGGTATTCACACCTCCCCATCAGCTGTTGGGAGTGAGCCACATCCACCCTGATTAAACTGGCCTCATTAACATTGGGCCTACACTTGCTACGTAACACCCTTCTTCTGTTAGACCAGTACTTTATATATATATATATATATATAAATATACCCCTGCTGCTGTAATTTCAGAAGTGGGTTTTACCCACAAAAGCTTATGCCCTATAAATGTTCGTTTCTAAGGTGCCACAGGACTCCTTGTTGTTTTTGTAAGTAGTTAGTAATAATAGTTTCACACCCACTTGGCACAGGTACAAATGAATGCACCAGGCAGGCAGAAGAAGTGAATCAAGGCCAAAATCATCAGTGGGAGAGGAGTTACGCCTGTGGCCCACCCTGCCACAGGAGAAATGGAGACTGCAGAGTCTGATGGTTGAAAATATAATGGCGCACGCAGGCAAACCGTTAAAAAGCCAGCACGCACCTGGGTACGCCTATGTGCACACACAGACAAACATCCCTGTTGTCAATGAGGACGCTGTCAAATACGAAGAACCTTGCGGACAGAGGGGTGACCGATTCACTGTGGTGAATACATACTGTGGTGTAGACAGGGCGGTCGATTTTCCAGGCACTGTTGACGAGTTTTGGACGTGCCAGCTCCTTCACCCTGGGGGAAGCCACAGTACGCTTGGAGGAGGCACCCACTGGCCATATTGGGATGGACCTGTGTTCAGCGAGGGAAGGAAGGGGGTGATTTAGTTAGGAATGCAGCCACCTCTGGAGTCGAGTGAGGTCACAATTTAACAGCACACAGCAACCCTAGACAGCTCCCTATGGCTGGGAGGGAAGAAGGATGCTGTATCTGACTGAAGCAACAGGAGGAATCTAAGTCCATATCAGGCAAGGACTCTGAGGATCTAACACCCCATGTCTTATGAACCCTGCTCCCCCAGGAGCGTTAGTGTGCCAAGCCGCAGTCCATTCCTCCAGTAGCACAATCCGCAGCCCATGCCTGCTTCTTCCAGACCATGGGCCTCTTTTCTGACTTCACACTTCCGCCCCACCATGCTGGATGTCAGTGCCATTCCTCAGAAACCTGGGGAATCAGCATTTCTGGCAACATCGAGGCGTTTGCTCAAGGTCATCCATACCACTGCCACACCTGGCCAATCCTGCTTCACTTGCACCATCTGACAGGCTCACAAGTCAAATGGGATCTGTGATCCATGCTTCCTGAGGGGATGTCGACTTGACAAAATTGTCACCCAGAGGGTATGTCTACACTGCACTGCTATTTCAGGATACCAGAGGTATCCCGAAAAGCTACCCCGTGTCTTTTCAACACGTCCACTATTGTGAAATATAGTGGATGCGCTATTTCAGCATCCCTGTAAACCTCGTTGCACGAGGGATGAGGGATGTCTCGAAATAGTGTGTTATTTCAGAATTTGGTGCTGTGTAGATGCGCCAAATTTTGAAATAGCCTATTTCGAAAAAGAATCTAAATAAGATACGCAATTTGAGTGTCTTATTTCGAGCTAAGGGTGCAGTGTAGATGCATCCTAAGTGATTTTGATGAAGAGCCATCCCAGAAATTAAATTGCTTTGGCAAGGGTTAGGGTTAGCAGTTGTTCTCCCCCCCACTCCCTGTCAGTGGCCCTGTCTGATGCCCCCTCTGTTGCATGATTGCTGACCTCAGATCACGGGGCATTCTTACTACTTCCTCAGTGGATGGCTGAGCCTTCTTAAGCAGGGAATAACAAATAATTCATTAAGACGTTCCTGCATCTGAATGTTAACAGTTTTCCGATTGGATCTCTGTGTAACACAGAATACTTTCTAGTCAATTTCTCCCCCACCTGTTTTCTTCAAATCCTCGGTAGATCATTTTGGATCGAGAAAGTTCTTCCTGTCTTGGTGTTAAGACTGGGGAGGAAGAAAAGTAAACTGAGAACCACAGAGCTTTTTCTGAAGAACTCACATCGCGTTAGCTGTGTAACAGCCCATGAAAAACCTGAATAGATGTTCTGCTGCGAGGCATTCTCTGCCTGGTCTGGCAGGAATTGGGGAGCAAAAGGGAGGAGGTTATTCATGACTCAGCTTTTACTTGCCTGCATGCCAGCGGGACAGGATTGCATTCCCGATTGGATTCTGGAAGGCGCAGCGCTTGAGTGGGGGGGACATTGGACAAAAGGAAGTTTGCTTCGCCCCAGCACTTGCCCATTGGGTTGATTCTGACCACATAAGAACATAAGAACGGCCAGACTGGGTCAGACCAGCAGTCCATTCAGCCCAGTGTCCTGTCTGCCGACAGTGGCCAATACCAGATGCCCCAGAGGGAGGGAATACAACAGGGAATCCTCACTCAATCCCTCCCCTATCACCCATCTCCAGACAAACAGAGGCTAGGGACATACCCCTAGAGCAGCGATGGGCAGCCTGGGCTCGTGAGTAAGTCGCATGAGCGGCCTCCACCTCAGGGGGCCACAAGATTATCATAACCAAGGTGGTCTCCCGGGATAGGGCAGTTTTGCAGGGGGTGCCAGCTGAACCGTAGCAGGGCCGTGCCTGGCTGCAGAGGGAGCACATGACTCTCACAGTCAGTGTGGTGTGCAATGAGCCTCACTTCACAGGCCCTGGCTTTGTATGCAGGTCACTTTGGTAACACAACACTGGTAGGCAAAAATTATGTGGACGGAAATCAGCAGAATCTGGCATGTGGGCAGCATTAAACAAATTAGCATAGTCCCCCGATGGGCCGCAGGTCGCCCCCCACTGTCCTAGACTCGCCATTGAACTGCGTTTAGGTCATATGGAATTGTTGTTTAATTTCCCATCAGGCAGCAAAACAGCCAACTTACCAGGGACGGTGAACCTGTGAGCCTTGGGTGGCAGTTTGTCTGTCCAGTACACTGAAACCCTGCAAGGACCATCCAACACAGCCAGGTTATTGGCAGCCCATTCGTCTCAGCTCAGGCACGCACAGGGGAGGGGGGAGCAGGGGCACCTGATAATCGTCAGGGCACAGCACTAGGCCAGCCCCAGGACCGCGGGGGGGAGGGAGAGGAGGAACAAGCTTCTACTGGGGTGGGAAGGAAGCGTGAGCTCCTGCTGCGCGGGTTACAGAATGTTCCCCCCCCCCCGGGTAAAAGTTCAATTCCTGTGCCCAGTCTCAGGCCAAGCTTCATCTACACCCCAGTCTTGTTCCTGGGGGCGTCGCTGGCGATGGGCCCATTGGTTCAAATGGGATACCGCCCGACCTGCTGGCTACACACCCAGGCCAGGAGCCGGGAGCAGCCCCAGCCACACCCCTCTTGTTAGGAGTTGGCTTGACCAGAGCCATGGGGGTGTTTGTCCCACCCAGCCAGCTGCATGGACACAGCCCCTTTGACAATCCTTCCTAGGACTTACCTGGGCACTTTGCCTCCCTGGCTATGTCTACACTCGCGGCTTCTTGCACGAGTAATATGCAAATGAGGCTAAGCGTCGAATATCGCCGAGCCTCATTTGCATGTTTAATGAGCCACCATTTTTCAGAAGAGGCCTTTGCGCAAGAAGGAGCACACTGCCTTCTGTGCAAGAAAACCTCTTGCGCAATGCCACACCTATTACTTTTCAGGAAGAACGGCATTGCGTAAGAGGGTTTTTCTTGCACAAGAAGGGGGCAGTGTAGACGCTCCTTCTGCGCAAGAGCCTCTTCTGAAAAAAATGGTGGCTCATTAGGTATGCAAATGAGGCTCGTCGATATTCGATGCTTAGCCTCATTTGCATATTACTTGCACAAGAAGCCGCGAGTGTAGACATAGCCCCTGTGTCTCCAAGCACTTAAAGGTGGGTGAGCACAATTATCTCTGCTTTGCAGCGTGGAAACTGAGGGTCTGTTGTTAGCGCCGATACAGGCCCTAGCAGCCCTCGTGCCCACATCGCTACCTGGGAAGAGGCCAGATTTGCCTTCCCTTGGGCTGGTAACATCCCGGTTAGAGCTAGCAGCACTCGGGCGCCTGTAAGTCCTCCAGTGCCGTCCCACAATTCCATTGTGTGCCCAGCAGGACAGATAGGTTTCCCACAATTCACTGGGATTCACCGAGCAGCTCCTTTAGGGCAGCACAGAGAACCATGGGCTGTCCCCCCCAAGGTCCTAGCAGCCCCCATGGGGAGCCCAGCACCCGTAACAGGCTGGGCTTTGCAGTGGGGGGCTCCCACTTGGGTTCGGATTCCCTGGAGCACAGGCAGATGAAGGGAGTTACAGATGGAGAAGCCAGGGCGAGCACCCAGGGCGCTGCAGTCCCAGCAGACAACACTGCCAATCCACCCCTTGCCGGATGGCGGCGGCGGCCTGCGGAGAGACAGTCCCCCTGCAGCAGCCAGAGGCGCCATAAGTCAGGCTTGGAAGGATGAGCTTCTAGTTACGGGGCCCAGGAACTGTGGGTTCATCTCTGTCACGGACTCTTTGGGTCACCTGCTCTGTGCATCGGGGCTGTGTTTGCTCCCCCACCCCACGGCTGAGAGCGGCTCTTTCTTCGTAGCTTTCAGGCCACACCCAGCAAAACCACCCAGCGGGCTGCTAAACTCTCTGGGCTTGAGAGGCTGCCAAGCTGGGAATCTTAAGAGTCCGAAGGAGTCTGGATGCCAGCTGTGTCGAGCCCCAGGGCAGCCACCTAACTGCCCTTCGCTACAGTTTGCCCCTCACAAAATGAGCGGCTATGTACATGCCCAGCACTATTATTTCATACAAAGAGTAACAGACACGGAGGGCAAGCTGGCAATGGAAGCAGGATGCAACATGAAACCAAGAGTTGCCTAAAATCACATTTTGATCTCCCCCACACCAGACTGAAACCAGAGTCAGTCCACTGCAGCCAAAGGGGTGACCCCAGATGGACACCGGCGTACAGGAAAGCAGACTCTGATGCCGAGGTTTGTTTCTGGGGAATGCGGTGAGAAAGGAAGGCGCCGGGCTGAAACCACCCGTCGCGTCAGGAACCGGGCAGAACTGCGCTCACTTGTTGCAGATGATCTGTTGATTGACTTTTGGCCGGGCAAGATAACTGATGCGTCTCTCCCTGGTGCTGTCCCATGCTTGGGCATGAGTTACCATAGCAATCGGCTGCTTGGGAAACGCGCCTGAGCTCAGTTCCCTTCCAGATGATGTGAGATGCTTCCAGATGCCCGCTTCGTGTTACTGCATATCTGAGGGGATGATGAAGAAGCCTTTGCGTCCATGAGAACCACTTGGTGGACTAACATGCCGGAGGGGTTTGCAGGGAGACCCAGGACAAAAGGCGCTGTGCTGCTACCCTCAATCGCCTTAAGCAGCCCCATAGGGAACATGCTGGTCAATCAGAGGGTGACAGAATCAATACTAAGAAATGTCTTTTCCTTGTCTGTGTGTACAGCCCCTAGCACAATACAGCTTTGACCCATGACAGGACTCGCTAGGAATCCAACCTGCGTCAGCTGTGGACTAAATACTATAATCTGGATTACCTAGATCAGATCATGATTATATTTATTACACTGTGTAATATGGTATATATGGTCATCTACTTTGCCCTCCAGCATAACAGAAAACGTTCTCAAAACGATTCCTAGGGCAGAGCTGTTAAACGCCCACCTGTTTATTTATTATTAGTAGTAATAATAATAAACATCCTGCCTATTTTGGGGCACACGTGTTTGTGCAGCAGCTAGCACAACAGGCCCCTGCTATCTCGTGGTGATCCCTACGGGCCTGCACGACAAGGCGGATGATGAGGATGGCCAGAGGGGTCTGTGCTGAGTGCGGCTTTCACAGAAATCAACAGTGATTTTTCGTGTTTAAAGTCCACAGATTGGGGCCCGTTATTTGTTAATCTTCACAGCGGACGCCGTAATTACCTAGCCCTTGCCCCATGGCCGAACATTTTCCTATCAGACTAATACAGATTAAAAGGGCTAAAATACACAAGATTAAAACCACAATTACAGGCTTTGTTGGTACCAGACGTTGTCAATTTCAGGCCTCTCGAGCTGAGACAGGGCGTCTTTCACCTGCAAACCACCAGAGGGGAAGCCTTGAAATGCTGCCCTAAAATCAGTCCCAGACCCAGGGAGGCTGCACGCTACGGTAGCCAGCAGGGAACTTGGAGAGCAGAGATAAGAACCTGCCCCAATTGGTTAATGGCTAAATTCCCACTGACCTCAATGGGGCCTGGGTTTCACCCCACGTGGCTGCCCCACAGGGTTGAGTGGGGTTCCCTTCTGACACATCTGCTCCCCCGATCTCTGGGAAGCCAGAGATGTACAAGTCCCACAAACTCTCCCACACCCCTTGCTCTGACTTCTCCCCCGGCCCTGCCTGGCCACTCTCCCTTCCACTGGACTCGTAGGCTGCTCCCCCTGTACCTGGCCTGGTCTCCTCATGGCCTTCCTCCTCTATGGAACACAGCGATGCAGACAGGCGGTTGCCATGGCGAGGGGGATTGCACCTTCCGTAGCCAGGGGAACCCCAGGCTGAGTGCCTAGTGGTCTGGGGACTAGAACTTGAGACTGGCTCTGCCACTGTCCTCCTAGGAAACCTTGGGCAAGTCACTTAGGCGCCTTGTGTTTTCTCTCCCACCCTTTGTCTATGTAGGTTGGAGCTCTGTGGGACGGGTGCTGTCCCTTCCTGTGTCCAGCCAGCACCCAGCACAGCAGGCCCCCCTTAGAAAAAGGCCGCCTCTGCCTGACAAGCCTGTGGGCTAAGCAACACTGCTCTTCCTGAAGTGGAAACCCCAGGGAAATCAGCAACGTAGGATTAGCCCATGGATAAGGGGCTGGAGAGCCCAGCACCTCAGCAGCGTGTTCAGTTCTCGGATCCGGCCAGCCCCTGGGACCAGCTCAGGGAGCTGTTCCTTCCCCTGGTGCTGAAGTCCCACCCCGTGTGTGAAGGAGGCGGGGAAACCTGGAACCCCTCCGGAGGCTGCAGGATCCTGTGCTGCTCCCTAGTTATCCAGCAGCTGGTCTCTGTGTTCAGGCCTCCCCCGGCCCCTTGTCCTATGTGAATAAATGCCCCCCATTGGGGTGAGATGCGCAAACTGTGGGTCAGGACCTGTGGGGTCAGGCGGGCTGATTCAGACTCACTGGGGCTCAGGCCTTTAGCCCCTGGTGGCGAGGCTCAGGGGGGCTCAGGATTCTGTCCCTCCAGGGCCATGGAGTAATGTTTGGTGTCGGAAAGGGTCATGGTGCAGTGAAGTTTGAGAGCCCCCGGTCTACACTATAACGGCTGCAGCTCCGCTGCCGCAGCGCTGTGGCGTGGACCCTCGCTACAACCCCAGACGTTTGTGTCTCTGCAGTTAGCTGGAAGGACAGATGAGTTCTCTTTGGTCAGCCTCCCTACAACTCTGGGGGGGTGAATTTTTCACACCCTGGGCAACCGTACTGGGTGCACCCACGTTTTAGGGGTAGACCGGGCCTGGTGCGCATGGGGGAATGAGATTGAGGCGTGATCTGTCTCTCCTCAGCTGGACCAAGCAGCAGGGCTGTAGCCACATCCCCAACATCCAGGGCCAATCAAGGATGAAGGGGGCATCCTACAGATACTGGCTCTCCCCAGCAGTCACTGGAGGGGAGGGGCAGTCTTGCTGTCCTGTGTTTGGATAGCCCCTCGCTCAGTGGGGCCTTGCTCCACGACACACAACAATAAGTCACAAATCGCTGTCCAGGCTTTGAACATCACTGGACACTGCTCTGTAAATCCAGCCTTATCCATCCATTAGAAACCCCCCCGCACTTCCAGGGGGGCTCTCAGCTGCCCCGCCTCACCGTGTGTGGCCTGCAGACCAGAGCGCTGGACAGGTTCTCAGGAGATGTGGGTTGTGATCTTGGCTGTCACTTGTGTGCACATCAAACGGCTTCTTTTCCAGCAGGCGAGCGAAGCCCCGGCTCTCTGGGAGGACAAAGAAGCAAACCCCCAATTAGCTAAAATGACGAGGAGTCCTGGGGCACCACAAAGACTGACACATTTATCGGGGCACCGGCTTTTGTGGGTAAAACCCACGTCATCAGATGCAGCAAGCTGGCCCTTTGGTATAGCGCGATACTCTGGGCACGGAGCCTGGGAGAGTCCCCAGGCGTTATGCTCTCCTCAAGCGGCAATTCAGAGCAGAATTTGTTTCCTCCGGCCCCTGACCTGAACTCCCCTGAGGATTGGGGGCCAAAAGTTGGGGATGCACCATGTCAGCCTGCACCGCTCTTGGAGCCTGCTGTGCCTCTCCTCTCACTCGTCAGCAGGGGAGAGAGGCAGCCCATGGGCACAGTGGCAGCCCCACGTCTCAGGGCCAGAGAACGCGCTGCACTTCTTGCACTGGCCACTCGTTTTCAAACCCCAGAAAAGCGAAGTGAGGCTCGGGGCTTGAAATGAGCACCAGCCAGGGAGTCGGAGAAGGGCCTTTTGCTCTTGATTGGCTGCCCCCTGCCACTCTGCAGCTCCCGTGCTAGGCTCTCATCCAACTCTGCCAATGCACCTCTAGCTCGACCGCCAGGCCCTGCAGCCTCATGGCCGCTGGATGCCCCGCGATGCTGTTCTAAGCCAGCAAGATCCTGTGGTGCTTGTGCCTTGGCATGGCTCAGGCCTGAAGCCAGGCCCCCAACCGCCCCGTCCTTTCAAGCCTGGGTCCATGCCAAGCATCACCTTAAGCCTCCGTGCAGGAAAGGCCATTTTAACCCCACCGATCCCCTTCCATCACGGCATGAGACGCCCCATTGCATGACGACCTAGCAAAGTCCTTCCCTGACATCTCCCCAAACTTTGCCAACACTCCTCCCCCCACGGCCGTCTCTGAATGACTCACTGGAGCCGAGGGCTAATCAGGAAATTGATTTAATATTCAGAGGTTGATCTGTAATAAGCAAAGGACACTCTCCCCTCCCTCCGCCCTCTTTCCCCACACACAGCGCAGGCCAGGTAATTAAAAGCAGGCTGGGATTCATTCCCGCCAGGGTGACGGATGCATATGCTAATGAGCAGAGAGGAACGCCTAGTAATTTTCTCCCAGACTTTGAGTCTCTGTGTCCATCCCCCCACATCCACCTCTCGCTTTGCCTAATTCCCATAAAGGCAGGCAGGGCTGAGGCGTGGTTTTAATTTGCAAGGCAAAGAGAGCTCCCATTATTTATTTATATTAATCACCCTGACTGGCCTGACGGTGCCTTTAATCAAAGGGGACAGGTGCCCTTTGATGCGGATTGGACTCTTCCCCTCACCCTGATGGGGGCTGGAATAAAGCAGAAGCAGAGACTGAAGAACCACTTGTCGCTTCACCCACCTTGGCTTAGTCCTGCGTCCTCCCTGGTAACTTCTAGGCTACATCTACACTGCAGGCTTCGTGCACAAGAACGGCCGATCTTGCGCAAAAACTTGCAGAGCGTCCACACTGCACACGCGTTCTTGCGCAAGTAAATTTGCAGTAAGGCGTCGGAACAGAGGGCTTCTTGCGCAAGAGTTATTCCTCTCCCCACAAAGAATAAGCCCTCTTGTGCAAGAGGGCAGTGTGGACAGGCCATCAGAGCGTTCTTGCACAAGAGAGTGTCCACGCTGCCATGGATGCTCTTGCACAAAAGCACATGGCAGTGGACACACTCTTGTGCAAAACAGTTATTGCACAAGAAGCCTGCAGTGTAGACGTAGCCCTAGGGTAAGGGCTGGGGTTACTCCTTCTTCCTCCTCCTCTGCCCCCCTAAAGTTCTAGGCATGGCCTGGGTTCTGCTCCATTGCAATAGGGTCACTGCATGGGCCTGGTCAGCTAGGGTATGTCTACACTAGCTCGTTAGTTCGAGCTAGGCAGGCAAATGAGGGCAACCGGAGTTGCAAATAAGCCCGGTATTTAAATATCCCGGGGCTTCATTTGCATGTTCCTGGGCGCCGCCATTTTTAAATCCCCCATAGTCCGAACTCCGTGCCCGCGGCTACACGCCGCACGGAGTAGATAGTTCGAATTAGAGATCCTAATTCAAACTACCGTTACTCCTCGTGGAATGGTATTTGAAAGCATACCATGAACAGTATTAGACAACTATATTTTATGGGCTTTCGTGTCATATTTCTAGAGTTAATTTTCAAGTTTATCCTTATACACTCTGTCTTGTAATTGTTCTATGTTCCAATTTCTTGTATTCATAAATTTGTAATCAGCTTTGAATATAACTATTAACCCAAAACAGAGACAGTATGAAGGATTAGCATGAATTCAATAAGCATATCAAGAAATAAAGGTAAATGCCAATTTTAGTCTTGATTTCAATGGCCAAATGCAAAACAAACATAATTTTGTAAATTAACTTTTAGGTATTTGGCATCCTTACCTTTTGGCATCTCCTGCCTGCTGGTGTCTCCCCCATCCATGCTCCATGCTCTCGCTCTGGACCCGCATCACCCCCAGCCTGTGGCATCTCCTTTGGGACACTGCCCTTCTGGGGGTTATCAGCAGTCCTTGGTCTAGCACAGGGGTGGGGAACCTCAGACCCAGGGACCGGATCCAGCCCTCAAGGCTCAGGGCTCCCCCAGGCATTGGGGAGCCCCCGCTGGCATGCCAGCCTCCCCCCCCCCCCCACCATGGGGCTGGAGCACAGAAAATCTACTAGCCTGGGCCTTCCTAGGCTCTGGTGTGCAAGGGGGATGTGGGGCGCGGCTTTCTGCTTCTCAGCCTGGGGCCACGTCAGTGAGGGTTTTATTCCCCCCTTTCTGTCACGTGGGGCCCCTAAGGCTATGTCTACACTTGCGGCTTCTTGCGCGAGAAATATGCACGAGGCTAAGCGTGGAATATCGCCGAGCCTCATTTGCATACCTAATGAGCCACCATCTTTGCAGAAGAGGCTCTTGCGCCAGAAGGAGCGTCTACATGGCCCCTTCTGGCACAAGAAAACCCTCTTGCGCAATGCCGCTACGCTGATTATTTTCAGGAAGAACGCCATTGCGCAAGAGGGTTTTCTTGCGCAAGAAGGGGCAGGGAAGACAGCTCCTTCTGGCACAAGAGCCTCTTCTGCAAAATGGCGGCTCATTAGGTATGCAAATGAGGCTCAGAGATATTCCACGCTTAGCCTCTTTTGCATATTTCTCACGCAAGGAGCCGCGAGTATAGACATAGCCCAACTGTTCCCCACCCCGGTCCAGTACCTGCCACCGGGGCCAACTACAGCCTTAACCTACGCTCTCATTGCAGGGTCCAGCCACAGTCCTGCCAGGCCACACAGCAATGGTGACTAGACATCGTGCAAGGGAGAAGGGGGGGACCCAGGCCTGCCCACTACTCTGGGTCCTGACCCAGGGACCCTCTAGCAGCAGCCTTGTCCTTCCCCCTCTACTTCCCTTCCCTGCCTCTTGCTCCCTGGGCCACTTCCCCTGCACCCTCCTGCCCCTAGTAGCAAGGCCACAGCCTGGCAGGGATCAGGCAGGAGCCTCCCTCACTAGCCCCCTGAGCCTGCCCAGCCTGGCTCTCCCAAAGGTGTGTCTCTGGGAACTAGCCCTGCACCCTCCCTGGTCAGGGCCAAACTGCCTTCTCGCTGGTGGGCAGCTCTTTTTATACTAGGTTACCCCAGCAAGCTGCACTCTGATTGGCTCCTTAAAAGCCTCTCCCTGATTGGCCAGGGCTCAGCAAAGGCTCCCTCCAGCCTGCATTAACCCCTTCCAGCCAGTGTGGGGCAGCTGCCCCACCACAGGGACCCCCCTGTGTTGTGGTATTAAGCAGCATAAACCAGCAACTAGGGAGCCAGAGTCTCTCGGCTGCGTCTAGACTGGCATGATTTTGCGGAAATACTTTTAACAGAAAAGTTTTTCCGTTAAAAGTATTTCCAAAAGAGTTGTTTAGATTACACGGATGCTTTTGCGCAAAAAGTGCTTTTGCGCAAACGCATCCGTGCCCAGTATAGATGATTTAAAGAAAGCCCGATGGCCATTTTAGCCATCGGGCTTTCTTGCAAAAATTAAGGTGCTTGTCTACATCTGGCCTCTTGGCGCAAGTATTCTTGCGCAAGAGGGCTTATCCCCTGAGCAGGAGCGTCAAAGTATTTTGCGCAAGAAGCACTGAATTCTTACATTAGAACGTCAGTGCTCTTGCGCAAATTCAAGCAGCCAGTGTAGACAGCTGGCAAGTTTTTGCGCAAAAGCAGCTGCTTTCGCGCAAAATCTTGCCAGTCTAGACGCACCCTCCGGGTCTGTGTCTGCCCCACAGCCACAGTGAAGAATCCCCTTGATGTTCACTGCAGCTCGTCCTGCCTTTCCTCCGCTGCAAGAGAAGCCTCATCAGGGGCCGTGCTGGGGGGAGGGATGCAGGGAGAGAGGAGGATACGGCTACAAAGGGCTGAATCCGACCACAAAGCTGGCCTGCTGCGAAGCCAAGAGGCTCAGGCCCGTGGAGAAGTGGGTCTCAGCCAGACCTGCAAACAGCTCCTCACAGGGACAGGCAGATTCAGGAGTGCTCAGCGCTCAGCACCACCGCCACTGGGAGCTGCGAGGTGCCGGCCCCAGTTGGCATTTAGGACCCATTTTTACTGCCCAGCCGGCCACATGGTAAAGGAGCCACTGGGCTTGACTGAGGCTGGTTTTACGATGGATCTGGGGCCCGCAGCCACCTGCCTGCTGCCTGCGCATGGACGTGTCCCTCTCTCGCTTGTGTTCATGTTCCCTCTATGTCTGTCCAATTGCCAGGCAAAGCCCAAGTCCCCCCAGCAGAGCCCTATGGCTCGTCCCCGGAGGAACTCCTGGGAGGGGCTGTGACGGATGGGAGGGGCACTACCCCCTTTCTGGGCATGCCAACCATTGAGGTAACTCTGTTGCCTGTAAGGGTTAAACCCACAGACAGTGGGCCCTAGAGAGTCCCCAGGAATGCCAAGGAAGTGGGACGTGCTGGCAGGAAGCTAGGAAGCCAATGGGCTTCCTGCTGCTGTCTGTGTGTGACCAGAGCAGAGCTGGACAGACATGAGTTAAGCCAGGAACCCAGGCACGGAGGATTCAGCGACATCCCTGCCTGGGGAAGGACTAACACTTGGACCCGCAGAGATGGGAGTAGAACAGGGAATGTTGAGTCAGACACGATGGGATTATTTTCGCGTTTGTTGGGCTTGTCTGTGCTGAGCCCAAGTGCTTCCCCCCTTACACCGTAACTTGTAAACCGAATTCCCAGGGAAGCAATTCTCTGTCTTACCCGTTCTGGTTTTCAGTTGCTCTGTAACACCCAGCAACCAAGTTGTGTTTTACCAAGTGTGGTTTGTTTTGTGCATAAAATCACCTTTTTAGGACCGTGGCCTCATTCCTGTGTCCTAGAAGGCAGGAGGCTGTGTGTGCACGTGCCTAAAACTGCAACAGCAGCAGGTACAAGAATTGCAGGGGGGGTTCGAGTTCTGGGTTAAAGAGCTTGGGAGTAACCCATAGGAAGAAACTCCCAAGGGCGTCTTCCTGGGGTCACAAAGGGGTGTTTGCCTTGGAGTGGTGGCAGCGATACCAAGGCCAGGGAATCTGTGACCTGGGGGAGTTTTAAACAGATGCCTTTAGTGGGCCCCCTCCTTGTGCACTCGAAGGGCTGGAGTGGGGAGCAGCCTGGACGGGGCAGGAGGCAATGAGTGCGGTGGGGAACGAACACTGAACCTGAGGAGGTGGAGGGCACTTGGACTGGGCAGTGGCTTACAGGCAAGGTTGCGGTCTTCCTCTGGAGCAGTGCCACAGGACAACAAGAATGACCGGAGGGGGCGAGCGGCCGGGGTGGGATCGGTGGCGCTCTGTTCACATCGGTGGTGTCAGCTGACATTAGCTGAAGCACTGGCCAAGGCAGGCTGCAAGAGGAGGCAAAGCGCCAGGCCAGGGGTCTGCAGAGCAGAGTGCAAGGAGCAGCGCAGCCGGACAAGCCCACCCCAGCAGCTAGCCCTGCACTACCAGGAGTCTTGTGGAGGAGCATGATTCGTGCTGTCCCCTGGCAGGGCCGTGCTGAGCTGGCTGGGGGCCTGCCTGGCAACCTGCAGGTGCGGGACTGCGTGGGGGCAGTGGCTAAGGGGCACGGTGGGGGGAAGGCCCTGCCTAGCTTGGACAAAGACAGAAGGGTTTGTCCACGGTCACCCTGGGCATGTCCAGGATCTCTTCTCGGGGACGGAGCTCTGCCCTTCAGATGCCAGCGCAGCCAAGGACGGCGAAGGGAGGGGCGGGAGGTCCGTGCCACGTGAAGGGTAATTTTCCTAAGAGGGAGGCAGCTCCTGGCAGCTTCTTAATGAAGGGGCGGGCGGCCTGTCAGGGAATTAACCTGACAGATGGGGGCCGAGCGGGTATAAAGGGGGCTGCCCCCGTGGACTGTCAGGGAGCCAGACTGTTCGGGGAAGGGAGAAGACCAGGGAAGGAGCCAGGAGGAGCCCGAGAAAGTGAAGGAAAAGAGGGACGGGAGAGGCCCAGGGCAGGAGAAGCAGAGAGGAGGAGGAAAAGGGAGAGCAGGTGAGAGAGAGAAGGGAAGAGCGGAAGAGAGCAGGACGGGATGGAGGCAGGAGGGGAAGAAACCTAGAGGCGAGTGCAGGGAGCCGGCCCATGGAAGAGGGGCCGGCGCGAGCCCACCCCACTGGGGAGGAGGAGCAGCGGGAAGGACAGAGGGGCTGCATGCCAGGCTGTGGCAAAGCTTCCCAGGGTAAGTGAGCCTGATAATGACCCTGCGGGTGTTGGGGGGAGGGCTGAGTGGCTGGGAAGGGGGCTCCCTCTGGGACAGAGCAGCGATTGCATTTAGCCCCAGATCCCCCCACTTTTGGGAAGTGGCAAGACCGGAGAGGGGCCAGATCTGGTCCCCCCCTCCACCCCACAGCGAGGGGGCCACAGGGCAGGTACCCCCAGCGCCAGCTCGCCCTGCTGCTGAGACACAGGGAGAGGAAGCAGCTCTGTCCCCGAGACTCCTAGGGCATCACTGCATCCGTCAGCACCAGGCATGTGCTCCAGGGACGCCTGCCCGCTAGGAACTGCGCTGAGGCCCAGCAAACTCACGTCACGGAGGCCACCGGCTGGTAATGATTTCTGGTGACGGCCGAGCTGGGCTGGATTCAGCCAGCGGCTTCGTCTCAGGCCTGGCTCATGAACCTGCCAACCCTTCCGGCCAGGTTCGGAGGACGCTTTGGCTGCTTTTCAGTCTGGCAGCTCTGCACCTCCCTGCGTAGCCCCATGCCGCTGTCCTGCTGCGCAGAGGAAGGAGGGTCTGGTGGTGAACTCGGGAGCGCGGCAGACGCCGGCCGTGGGGCCGGGGGGTTGCTGATGCCAATGCCGGGGCTCCATCTCCCTCCGTGTCTGTGCAGCGCCTGGCACAAGGGGGGGTCTGCTCACTGCCGGACCGGTCGGCGCCCTGGATCTATTGGGCATGGCTGCTAAGCACAGATTCTGCTGCCCCCTCTCCCCAGGCCCCGGGCCAGCGTGCGCTGGCTGCGGGGGGCAGATCAGAGGCCCCGTCCTCCTCCACGTGGCACCTGATACCGAGTGGCACGTGGGCTGCCTGCGGTGCAGCTGCTGTCGGCTCAGCCTGGCCCACAGCCCCACCTGCTTCCTGCGCAACGGTAGCGTGTACTGCAGAGCCGACTATCTCCGGTAAGGGACCAGCGCCGGGCCCGCCACTGGCTCGTTTACCCCTCCGGAGCAGCCACTGGGGGCGACAAACAGCCCAAGCAGGCACAGGGGGTTGTGGCTGGCTGGGCTGCCCCAGGGCAACGCCTCTGCCTTTCCACCCGGGGGGGCTCAGCGTGACCCATGGCCTTCTCGGCCTCACCCGCGGTGCCACGGGCCGGTGGCTCCCACGCTGCGGCACCAGCACAGCCAGGTGGCCACCTGTGGCACATGCCGAGGGGCGGCTGTATCGGCGAGGCCACTGGGAACCTGCAGACTCTTTCATGCGATGCTGCCCCTCGGTCTGAGCGTCCCCTTCCTCTCTGCTCCCTCGCCCCCCTGCAGGCTCTTCTCCATGAGATGCGCCCGCTGCCGGGAGGCCTTGCTGCCCTCCGACCTGGTGCTGCGGGCACGTGGGGCCGTGTACCATCAGGCCTGCTTCCGCTGCTCCCGGTGCCAGCGCCGGCTGCTGCCCGGTGAGCAGTTTGCTCTGCAGCCCGAGGGGATGTTCTGCCCCACACACCAGTGGCCTGGGCAGGGAGGGGCAAGGCTGGAGATGCCAGCGTCAGCAGGGACCAAGTTGCACCGCTCAGGTAAGTTCCAGGCCAGGGCTGGTAAAGAAGGGCGCTGCCTGGGTGGCACTAGAAGAGGCCACGATAGAGACCGCATGCTGGGCTACCCAGGCCCAGCCTGTCTCCTCCCAGGGACCTCCAAGGCAAACCCAGGATGTGTCTAGACTGCAGGCGTCTTTCGGAAGAAGAAAGCTTCCGAAAAAACGTCTTCCAACAGAGAGCGTCCACACTGCCAAAGCGCATCGCAAAAGCGAGCTGTTTTTTCAAAAGAGAGCGTCCAGACTGAATGGAGGCTCTCTCGCATGACCTCTCGAGGTCCCTTCCAGTCCTAGTACTCTATGGTTCTATGTCCGCTGTGGTTGCTGTGGGCGGAATGGGCACCAGGCACCTGTGCTTTTCCCTCTTCTTCCGAAAGAACTCCCTCTTCCCCGTCCACACACGCCTGTTTGCAAAAGAGCTCTTTCAGAAAAAGGCTTCTTCCTCATAGAAAGAGGTTTACCCATGTCGGAAAAGCCCCTCTGTTCTCTCGATTTTCCCCTGAAAGAACGCGATTGCAGTGTGGACGTAAGTGACGGTTTTCCAAAAGAACCTCTGCAGTGTGGACATACCGCCAGGTCAGAGCAAGGCAGGGAGTTGAAATCACCCCACGGTGCGAGCGCCTGTCTGCGCACACAGCTTTGGGGGCCACAGGGCGGGGAGGGTCTCTCAGCTAGTCCTTGGTCTCAGGTCACTAGGATCCTTCCTCTTGGGGTTGAGGGGCCATGGGTCAGGCCCCTTCTGTGAGCTCAGGGACACCCGTCCGCTGGGAACTCTGAGACCCAACAAACTCATTCCACGCAGAAGCCAGCCAGCAGCTTTCAGTCTCTGCCATTGCGATGGGCGGACGGTTGCCTAGCCCCCTCCCAGGCCTCCAGCCACCGGCTCTCCTGGGGGCAGCCTGAATTCCACTGCGCCACCGCTCTCCCATCCTGCTGGGGGCTGACCCCTGCCTCTCTCCCTGACCCAGAGATGGGCTCGAGCGTCCCTGGGGCCCACGGCGCCTCCAGCAAGCTGACCCGCATCCGCACTGTCCTGAACGAGCAGCAGCTCCAGGCCCTGAGCTCCTGCTACGCAGCCAACCCGCGCCCCGACGCGGGGCTGAAGGAGCAGCTGGTGGAGCTGACCGGCCTCAGCCCCCGCGTCATCCGCGTCTGGTTCCAGAACAAGCGCTGCAAGGACAAGAAGCGGAGCCTCGCGCGCCAGCCAGGCCAGCTGCAGTCGCCGGCCCTGGTAAGGGGGAAGCGCAGCTTGGCCCTGGACTGTCCGAGCCAGGCCAGGACACCGAGGGGGCTGCAGAACCAGAGGCCCACAGGGTGGGTCTGTGGCCGGGAGCCTTGCTGGAAAGTGCTCTTTGCAGACGCTGCAGCCCCCAGCTGCTCTCTCCTCTGCTGCGGGAGAAGTTCGGAGCTGAGTGGCTTTGGAGTGTGAAACCCGCCCCACGGGAGGCGTCTCCCGTCGAGGTCCCTTTGGGGGGTCCCAGCCAGGCACTGCGGGGTTCGGGCTGCAAATCCTGTAAGAGAAGGTGTAAATGGGGGGGGGGGGGGATCCGAGGTCTGCAGTCCTCAGAGGCTGCTGTGTGGGCTCCAGCTCAGGAAACGTTTCACCTGGGATTTAAGCACAGAGGGGTGGGAGGGTTCAAAGGGAAACCGCCGTGCTCAAGCCTGTACCCCAGATAGTGACTCTCCACCCTTCCACAGTGCTGCTCACGTGCGCAGCTCGTCACACAGAGGGGAGCACCTGGGAAACTGAGGCACAGAGCGCTAGCCCAGCCCACGCAGAATTGGTGTTCATATTATCCCAGCTTGAACTGCCTTGTCCTCTGTGCGGGGCCCCAGTGCCCGTCTGGAGGGGAGCAAGGGGGCCAGTCAGGGCCACGCACTGGGGCGCCTTTGTGGAGACGTGTCCGCCGGGCACTGGGCTGAGCCCGGCCAACTCATTTCACACACGCTAACGGCAGCTGGCCTCTCTCTCTCTGGTCTTGCCGCAGAGCTTGCAGGGGGCCGTGGGGACCCGGATGGTGGCCGCCAGCCCGCAGTCCCAGGACGAGGCGTGTGCCTGGAGCCCAGTGGAGGTGCAGAGGGGCAGGCCCTCGCGGCAGCCGGCGAGCGGCGCGGAGGAGGCAGGTTTCTCCCGGCTGCTGTGGCTGACAGAGCCCGAGCAGCTCAGCTGGGTGGCCTCCGTTCTCCGTTAGATCCCTGAGCCGAAAAGCCCAGCGGAGTCAGTGGGGGGCTGTCCAGGCGAACCCTCCAAGGCCGCAGTCCTGCACTAAGAGTCCCTTTGGGGGCCTTCTGTAGTCAGTAATTTCCCAGCGACAGACCCTGCCCCCACCCCCAGCCCCAGCCCTCCTTCCCAGGCGCTCTCAGCCTCTCCAGGCCAGGGCGGGGGGGGGGGGGGGAATGTGCTCCCTGCCCAGCAAAGAGCAGCAGCTCCCAGGGCTGGGTCCCTTCTCCTGCATCTTCCCTTTCCCTGCCCAGGCCTGGGCCTTGTTTACCACAGAGGCCGACCCCTCCTGCTCCACCTGTGTCACAGGTGGGGCTAACACCCCCTCTCCCCTTAAAGGGCCAGCTCCCTGCCCCTCTGCTCTGCTCTCCACCGGAGCAAAGAGCCCTCCCTAGCTCTCTGGGGCCCCTCACAGCCAAGCGGGGGTGGCGGGGGTGTAATTTGTAGGCTCAGCCTGGATGCTCAGGGCCGAGGGGGCTGTCTGAGGGCACGGCAGGGATTCGGAGGGGTGAGGTAAGCAGGGGAATGTCATGCCGGCCGGCCCAGTTAGCCTGTGACCGGAGAGCTCTGCCCCGGAGAGGTGTCGACAGGAAGGGTGACCCGGGGGGCGCGCCCCGTTGTTCTGGGTTGAGGTGCCCCATTGAAACGTGTTGCGTCCTGCGAACGGCTCGCTCAGTGCCGCGCGTTACGCCAGCCGTTGCGGGTTAATGCCCCCCCTCGGCCTCCCCTGCCTTGGGTTCCTAGCCCCCTGGAGAAGGAGAAACCCCCAAACCCGGCTCCTTTCCCCAGCGCAGGCGCTAACGAAGCTGCCGGCCAAGCGTAATCCAGCCCAGAATTCGCTGGGGTCAACCCCGCAGCCGGCGGGCGAATGGAGCGGCCTTTGGGGCCAGGGCGCCGGGCTTGCTCATTCAGCCCCAGGCACGTAGCAGGCCCCCGCCAGCTTTCTGCCACACTCTCAACCTACCCCTTGCTCCGCCGGCTCTCAAGAGAGGGGCGCCGGGAGGAGAGAGGCAGGTGCTTGGCCTTCCAAACCCCTCAGAAAAGCCTCCTCCGATGCCAGGTCTTTGTGCCCGGCCTCTGCACCCGCTCCATTCTGGGCTCGCCGGTTCCTCGTACCGCACCCCTCGCCGGTGGAGCCGAACAGTCATGCAGCGTCACCCGCTGCTGCCACGTGCGGCTTGGTCTTTCTCTCATCCCCTCGCACAACCCAGCCCTGCTCCTCGACTGGGGCTGCAATGCGCCCGAGATAACCGCTAGTCATTAATAACGGGGAGAGGGGGGGGACGATGATGCCTCAGAGAGATGCTTGTCCAACTCCCTTGAGACTGTTTGGAAAGTCCACCCATATGTCACTGTTACAGTCCATCCCTCTCTCCACCATTGTTACTCTGGTGCATCAGCTGCCCTCCTCCCCAGAGGCAGCTGCATTCCTGCAGCCTGGCGATGCCTACGTAGGCGTAAAGCTATGGAAGGAGACATGTGAGCTTGACACGAGCTGTTACCGCATCAGGTTCAGCTTCACGTGCCACGGTGTCCCCAGCTTGGGGACAGGGGAGCCAAAATGGGAACTCACTTCAGCATCCGTCAGGATGTAGTCTGGAGCCGCTCAGCCTGCCTGGGCCCGAACAGGAAGAACCCGTCTTTGCCACTGGGCGGCAGCACAACCCCAATAAAGACCCCAGTAAGCTCCACTGGAAACTAAACTTTCTTTCATGCGGGGGGGTGGGTGGGGGGCAGTAAATCCACCCAAGCCACAGTGAGCCTGTGACCTCCCCCTTGCTGGGAATTTTGGGGGAAGGGGGTACCCCAGATCCTGCTTCCTGGGATGCAGTTGGAAGGAGGGAGTTCAAACGGAACAAGATTGGTGCAGGGGGGTGAGGAACGGACCTTACCCCAGTGCCTGTCTCTGCGGTCTGCGGAGGGGATAAAAGGATGCATCAGTCTGTAGAGATGGGATGCAGCAAGGGGAAGAGAATGCTGTCTGTCTGTCATCTGTCTGTCTGTCCACTCCACGCCCATCACGGCGTTAGCTGAGAGACAAGAGGAGAAAGAGACGGGTAAAGAATCCATTTCCCAAGGAGCAGGCCTCTAGCTGGACAAGCCACCGGGAGTGTGTGCGCGTCTGGTGTAGGCATGTGTGCATCCAGCGTGTGCGTGCCATGTCTTTGTGCTGTGTATTTGTAGCATGTATGCCAGGTGCACAGGTAAGTGTGTGCATGGGGGCCGGGGGCCTCCTCCCATTTGCACCAGGGAGAGCCGCCGGGGCTGGAGAATTTGATGTGCGGTCACACGGCTGCTCCTTGGCCTGCTCACTGGCAGACCCTGGGGCAGTGGCCTGAATTTCCAGGCTGGATTGATGGGCTGTGTCCCTCATCTGCCTTCCCCTGGAGCAGCCAGGTTTTCCTGGAGCCTGGGCTGCCAGCTGGGACTGCACTTCTCCCCCCGCTCCCCAGAGCTCCACCTGCCCAGGGGAGAGGGGCACAGCTGAGAGGGAAGGGGGGGGCAGGGAGTCTTTTCATCCAGCTCCACATGCTCCAGCCCCCCAGGATTTCCTGTCCAGCAGCAGGCTGTGATTAGCAGGTTGCTGAAACTTTCCTGCTGCTCGGAGCAGCATGTCAAAGAGCCAGAGGCGCTGGGAGAACAAGCTCAGGGCCAGGCCTGGAATAACAAGGAGATGCCAAGGTCTCAGCGCCACCGGGGCTAAAGGAAACCCGCCCGCTCACCCAACTCCCCTCTGCAGGCATCACTGCGAACTGCTGACCCCTCCCAGTCTCCCTGAGCGCTCCTGTCCAAGTCCTTTCGCATCCCTGGGCCCGGGTCGGGTTCCCGGGCTGGGCTGGTGGATCTGACCTATTTAGACTGTGAGCACTTGGAGGCAGGGGCTCTCGGCCAGGGCCTCTTGGTGTCACTGTAACAGGAGGAAAACTCAGGTGGGGGTGGACTCAGAGCTCTGATGCAGCAGCTCAGTCCGATGGCCAGCTGGCCTAGTGGTCAGGCACTGCCTTCACAGGTCTGCCCAGTCTGCCTGTCTGGGAGCCAGGCTGTTCACAGGCGGCCCCAGTCTCTCCTTCGCGTCCCCTCCTCAGGGTTCTGGTGCGATGAAGGGGAGGGAGAGCAGGGGAGAGGGGCCAGGACCCCAGCTCATTGGTCCACCCCGAGTGACGCGGCCTGCTGGATCGCTGCAGGCCCGGCTCCGGCTCCTCCGCTTGGGACGTGGTCAGAGCCTTGGTAGCTGCTTCCTCTGCCCGGACAACGTCCCCTTCTGCGGGGTTCTCAGCTCCACGGCGAAGGGGGAAATGGAGCCGCCTAAGCAAGGGGCAGCCCGTTGCTCCCACACCCTCTCACTGCCCTTCTCAACGGTCCCTCTGCCCACATCTGCCTCCCTGGCCCAGTGCAGCTCCCGGCCTTGCCCTGGGTCTGTAAAGGCAGGGCCATGGGGAAATGGCCGTGGGGCTCCCAGCGAGCCGGGCTGGGCGGAGGGAAGGCACATGCCGCTCCGAGGCTCTGCCCGGGAAGGGTGGAGCTGGCAGGAGAGAGGAGGATGTTGCTCTGAAAATCCAGGGCTGGTCCCAGGAGATTGTGGATCATCCGTCACGCGAGATGGCCACGCACGGGGGAAGGGCTGGCTGCGTGTAGCCCAGGCCTCCAGCTGGCTGCTTCGCTGGGACGCGGCCGGCGTGTGTGGCCGGAGGGAAGGGGGACACTCCCGCTAACCCGATGGGGGCGCTGTGCCAGCGGCCACCTCCACCGTGTCCTCCGGATGGGAGGCAGGTTCTGAGCTCGTTGCCGCCAGCGCCGGGCCATCAACGTCAGTCGTTACCCCTTGCACCAGCGTCAGAGAAAGACGACGCAGGTCCTCGGGATCCGGCCCAAGAGCAACAACACCAGACCCATGGGCTGGCTGCGGGTTGGCTCTGGAGAGCCCCTTGGTGGGCACAGTGGGGTGGCCACACGGCTCTTCCCTGCCAGGCTCCTGAGCTACACAGCATTGAGCTGAAATAGTGTGTGTGTGTGTACGTATGTGCCTGCGCTTGTGTGCCCATGTGCAAACAGATGTGGGAGAGTTCTCAAACAGTATACAGGACCCTTGATCTCCTGTAAAACATGCATCCGCACATGAAGTGCACACATCCATGCCCACTGCAGGGACCAAATGCACACGTCGTGTTTACACAGATAGGCAGAGGTATGAGCATTTGCGGTATGACTACACACACACACACCATACCCATATACAAACTGCAGAAAGAGCCGGGCAAGCATACTCCGACGCCAGGGACACCAGGGGGGAGGAGGTGAGTTCTGGAGGGCTTGGCTTTGGGTTTCGGATTTGGGTTTTTATGGGTGTTTTAAATGCCTCGTGAGTCATTTATGGAGAAGTGGGTGAGGAGGCGGGAGCAGGGGAGGAATCAAACCAGTTTGGGGCGTCTCAGCATCTCCTGGTTCCTGGCTGGTGTTGGGAAGGGCCCTGACAAACGCCACACGTACGGGGGGATGTCAGCAGAGCCTAAGGCAGCGGCAGGATGCAAGCTGGCGTGCCTGGCAATCCAAGGGCAGGCACTTCGCAGCACCACCTGCACCCACAGCTGCTCACACAGACACACTCGCACAGGGGGCTTGTCCCCCTCCCATTGCGCACAGTGGAGTGAGGCAGAATTTTTGTGTGGCTCTGAACTCTATTTGCAGGTGGCTCTGTGCATGTGTCACTGCTGGGTGTGCGGCCCTGCTGCAGGGGGGTGGTGCGTGTTTGTGGGGCACTTGCTAGGTGCCTGTACATGCAGCGCTATGTGTATTTCTGTAGGGAAATGGTGTGGCTCTTTCTGCGCATTGTGGCGTGTACAGTATAGACCTGGGCCAGTGGGGATGAATTAGCGTGTGTCTTGTGTATGTTGTATGTCCAGGTGTGTCTTACTGTGTGCATCCTCAAGTCTGTACGTTTTGTGTCTGTGTGTTGGCATGTACATTACATGCCTTTGGGTAGCTCAGTGTGTACATCTGCATGTTTAAGGGTGTGTCAGTGTATCTGCATGTCATGGCATGTCCATTGCATGTCCATACATGTCTCACTGAGTACATCTGCATCTATATGTTGAAGTGTGTCAGCATGTGGCATGTACACTGCATGTCTATGCATGTCCATCCATGCACCTGTTCCTGTCCCTCCTCCTCTGAGGCGTGTTTCAGTACATCTGCAGATGTTGTGGCATGTACACTGTATGTCTATGCATGTCTTAGTGTGGACATTTGCATCTGTCCAAGCATGGGTCAGGGTGTTTGCATGTGTCGTGGCACGTACGCTGCATGTCTGGGCATGTACATCTGTGCGTCTGTTCCTGTCCCTCCCCCTCTCGGGCTCCTTGGGCCCCGGTCCTTCCCTGCACAGCACCGAAGGCCTGGCAGTGATCCTAACGAATTCAGCCTGTCCTTTAGATCAAACAGCTGGATGACAAGGTGCTTTTCAGCCCCCTCCCTCCCCCGCCGCCCCACAGCGCACGCACAAACATCTTGTTGGCAGCTGCATCTTCAAAGAGCCCTGGGCAAGGAGCACTGGAGGCGGGGGGGGGAAGGGGGGGCTGAGATGAGGCTGCTCTGCCTTCTATCAGCTGCCTCCTGACAGCCCCCCTACGCCTGCCCCCCCTCGCTCAGACCCAGACCACAGGCCCCCGGCTTCCTCAGCCAGTGTCCAGCCTGGGCCCTGACATTTGGGGTCACTGCCCCCCAGCTCCCACGCCCACCCCGTGTCCCTTCCTGCCACAGGCTGGCTCCCCCTTTTCTGCCCCTGCCCCCAGGAAATCAGCATGATCCAGTCACCATGGGCTTGGGGGGGGTGTTTACAAGGTGCCGGATGGCCCCCTGGGAAACCCTGCGTGGTGATGGAGAGAAGGTGGGTATCCATGGGGGGATCCCCGGGGCCCACAGCCTGGATACCTCCCCAGCAGCCCAGCCTGTCCCCGAGGGGCGCCCCGTAGGGTGGAATCTGCTCCCCAGGCCTCCCTCCCCCGAGCAATAGAGCCGTCCCCTCCCCAGCTCCAGCGTCTCCCGGGATGAAAACCTCATTACAGCTCCCAGGCAGAGCCCAGCGCTGATACTGATCTTAATGGCTTCTCTATGGAGACCAGAGGCTGGGAGGCCTGGCTGGGCCACACAAGGCCCCTGCACTGGCCCCAGCCCCAATGAGCCTGCGCTTGGTGCTTGGCTTCCCCGGCGCTGGAGACACGGGTTGGGCTCCAGGGTGTGACTGAGCAACTGGGGGATCTGGGTACGGGCATCCCCCAGGTCCTGCTGCCGAATGCCCAGGGGCGAGTCCTCCAGCTCCCCACCTCCCCGCCACCCACACAAACCCAGCCACAACCCATCCCAGCCTCCGAGTGGAGCAGCTACTGCCCCAAGCCACATGTGCACAGCGGGGCCCACGTGGGGCCAGCCTGGGGCTGCCTGTGGCCCACGGCCCCATGCAGCAGGACAGGCAGCCTCATGCAGCCCAGCAGGACTCCCGTGTAGAATGTGCCCAGAATCAAAGACGCCCCCGGACACCAACACGCCCACCCAGATTCAGTCACACACAGCTGCACAAACACTGATACAGTCACCTATGAACAACCACCTACAGACAGTCACACACACACAGATACAATCGCCTGCCAATACCCACGCCCAGACACAACCACGCCTGCATAGATACAGTCCCACAGAGACACATGCCTGTACACAGACACAACTGCACACCCACATCTGAGACACAAACCTCCCACCCCACGGGGACACCAAGCCCCCCCATGCCAAAACATGCCACAGCCACATAAATACAGAGGGACATACCACATGCACGGACACGGAGCAATACCCCTAGAATCTAAACTCAGAAAGGATGCAAACACCCTCTACTGCTCCTTGAGACACCAACTCACTGGGTGTGCACTCACACACACACAGAGGTCGGTCTCTCACACACACACACACACACACACACACACACACACACACAGAGGTCGGTCTCTCACACACACACACACACACACACACACACACACACAGAGCTCGGTCTCTCTCACACACACACACACACACACACACACACACAGAGCTCGGTCTCACACGCACACACACACACACACACAGAGCTCGGTCTCACACTCACACACACACACACAGAGCTCGGTCTCTCACACACTCACACACACACACACAGAGCTCGGTCTCTCACACACTCACACACACACACACACAGAGGACACACACACAGAGGTCGGTCTCACACACACAGACACACAGACACACACACACACAGAGGTCGGTCTCTCTCACACACACGCGCACACACACACACAGAGGTCGGTCTCTCTCACACACACACGCGCGCACACACACACAGAGGTCGGTCTCTCACACACACACGCGCGCACACACACACAGAGGTCGGTCTCACACACACACACGCGCGCACACACACACAGAGGTCGGTCTCTCACACACACACACGCGCACACACACACAGGACACACACACAGAGGTCGGTCTCTCACACACACACGCGCACACACACACACAACACACACACACAGGTCGGTCTCTCACACACACACACACACACACACGCGCGCACACAGGACACACACACACACACAGAGGTCGGTCTCTCTCACACACGCACACACGAGTTGCTAACACACACTGCAGAACCCGTTCCCTTTGCATGGGGAGGCCGGAGCAGCGAGCGCCCCAGGAGCACAGAGCCCTCCAGCGTTAACATACCAGCTCCCCCCCCCGACCCCTTCCCCGCTGGTCTGGCTGATCCGGGGCTCAGCTCTCCCTTGGGCTCTAGCTCCCCCCAGATGAGCGCCAGCTGATCCCATTGCTCTGGCGCCTTAGTGGGTTAGTTCAGACCCTCCCGAATTGAATCCAGCGGCCACATTCAGCGTGAGCCGAGCTGAGACATCAGCCTGGCTGCCTGTAATCCTTAGGCCCGGGGGCTCTAATATAACCCGGCTGACACGCTCCCGCCCCGTAGCTACGGGGCCTGCAAAGCCCCATCGTGGGGTGCTGCGACTCTGCGGCGGGCTCCAGGCTGCGTCCTGGGTTCCCCACGTGAACAGCAATGAATCGGCGCCGGCTCGGGGTAGCCTGACGATCACAGAAAGCAGCACAGAGACGCTGGCCATCGTCGAGAGCTGGGTTTCATTGCTCGGTCGGAAACGGTTTGGGATTTTTCATTTTTGGATTTTTTCAACTAAATCCCCCAAACTTTTCAGTTTTCATGACCAGCCCTCACACCCCATCTTGAGCTGCTTTTGAAATATGAAATGGGGAGGGGGATTTTTTATTGGTTGAAAATTAATGAAAAATATCCATAAAAAACCAAATGGAGGGACCTGTCCCATTCTCCCTTCCCTTCTGAGTTCTTCTTGACCAATTCTCTTTTCCAATCAGCTCTGCTCACTTGGGGGCAGCACTTGGAGAATCGGGGCCTTTGGGTCAGCAGCAGTGTTCCCTCTAATATTTTCCATGTGCAGAATAAAGTTTGTCATGTGCACTGAGGCATGTGCCGATGTGCACCACCAGCAGAAATACAAAACCCAGCTGTGGGCGCTGTGCTAATCCGCTGGGCAGCATTGGACTCTCTCCTGGGCGGCCGCCCAAGTTCTCAGCTTGCAGGGACCAGCAAAGGGGCTCGGTTCTCTTCCCCCGCACACCATGGCTTGAGGGGATCCTCAGTGAGCGCAGAATCAGCCTCTTTGTTTCCATGAACAGCCCCTGTGGCAGCCCCTGGAGCCAAAGAGCTGGGCCCTCTGGTTATTAGGATGCGGATTACAGGGCACGGATGCCACTGGCTTCTTCTTTCAGAGAGGAAAAGAGACTAGGGAAGCCGGCTCTTCCCTGGGGTGAAGCAGCAGCAGAAAACAGCAAGCAGTGGCCTTGTTAAACTGGCCCTGGGCTTGGCCTGGCTGCCCTCAGCTGATCCGACCTCCCTCCCCTGGCTGCTCAGAGCTGCAGGACTTAGCAATAAGCCACGCCCAGCCCCGGCGTGCTGCAGCTGGGTCGATTCTCTGCCTGCGAAAGTCCCACGGCGCGACCGACGTGGAAACGTCTAACAAGGCCGATCTATCACTGCATAGCGGAAAAGGGCGGCCTGAGGAAGGGGAGTCAACACAAGCAGTGGTAAGCGGAGCTCTCTGCTCAGCCCTGCCTGTCCCGCAAATCTTTATGGCCAGCAAGCCTGTTCCACTGTAACAATTCCCTGGCTGCTATAGAAAGACAGAGCCCCCTCTGTGCCGCAGGCCAGCCAGCTCTACATGGGGTGGAGTGCAGACACTCTAGCTCCCAGGGTTTGCTTCTAGTACAGCAGGAAAGTCTCTGTGGGCAGTTAGCAGTACAGGGCCTATGACATATGGGTGAGCAGTCTGATTCCAACTAATAGAGGACACATTGGGCAACTAACTAAGGGCCACAAAGATGATTAGGTGTGTGAAAGCAGAGGCTTCCCAATAAAATTAATAGGCGGCGGGTTTAAAAGTAACATAAGGAAGTTCCTCTTCGTGCACCACAGAGTCAGCCTATGGAACTCCTTGCCTGGGGAGGCTGCAAAAGCCAAAAGTATAACCGGGTTCAAACAGATTCATGGGGGGCGGATCCATCAGCGGATGGTCATGGACACAGCCCCATGCTCTGGGTGTCTCTAGATCTCTGACTGTTACAAGCTGGGGCTGGACCATGCGATAATTGTCCGGCTCAGCTCACTCCCTCGGGAGTGTTTGGTACCAGCCACTGCCAGAAGATGAAACCCTGAGCTAGATGGACCATTGGTCTGACCTGCTACGGCCAGTCTCGGATGGACAGATAAATAGCAAGAGGGGGTGTGTGGGGACAGACAGACAGAGGCGCTATGGGGGGACGGACAGACAGACGGGCTACGTCTACACTGGCAACTTCTTGCGCAAGAACGGTTTTGCGGAAGAGTTCTTGCGCAAAACATCTTCCACAAGAGCGCGTCTACGCTGCCATGTGCTTTTGCGCAAGAGCATCCATGGCAGCGTGGACGCTCTCTTGCGCAAGAAAGCTCTGATGGCCATTTTAACCATAGGGCTTCTTGCGAAATTCATGTTGCCTGTCTACACTGGCCTCTTGTGGAAGAGCTCTTGCGCAAGAGGGCTTATTCCTCGTGGGGAGAGGAATAACTCTTCCGGAAGAAGCCCTGTTTTACAACGCTAGACTGTAAATTTACTTGCGCAAGAACGCGCGTGCAGTGTAGACAGCCGGCAAGTCTTTGCGCAAGAACAGTTGTTCTTGCGCAAGAAGCCACCAGTGTAGACGTAGCCCCAGTATACGGTGAAAGGTGGTTCTGCTCTCGCGATGAATGAGACTCACTTTGGAAAGAAACCGACCTCACTTTGCTGTAAAATGCTTCATGGCCACTAGCTGACATGCCCTGGGCAGGGGAGCATCAATCACTCCATTTTATAGATGGGCACAGAGAGAAGCGACTTGTCCCAGTTCACACAGCCAGCCCATAGCAGAGCCAGGAACGGGCCCCTGTCTCCTGGCGTCTCATCACCTGCTCCAGTCCCTGGATGCCTCCAAATGCTCCTTCAAGAGCCGCCACACACATCTCTGGCACAGGGTCGCCTCACCGCCGCGGCACCTCCGGCCAGTAGCTCCAGGGAATTCGTCTCGTCTGCCGGGCGCCACCCTTGGGCTGGCGTCCCCCAGTCCACACTCTCGTTCTGGACCCACGTCGCTCCCGGGCCACAGCGTCTTCAGGACACGGCCCTCCAGCAGCGCCCACTCCCACGGTCTCTCGCCCCCTGCCAAGGGCATATCGGCAGCCCCGTGGCTTTGGTGTGCCGTGGCCTCCAAGCCCAGCCCCTCTGTCTCAGGGCCAGCCACAGTCTGTGTGGGCCACGCCCTCCTCCCAGGAAGGGATCAGCAGACTTGCAATTCGCCCGCCACCGTGGCCAGCTGTGACCGCCAAGCCCAGCCCCTTACTCCTTGGCAGGTGTGGTGCAAGGGAGAAGGGGGGGACCCAGGCCCACCCACTACCCTGGGTCCTGACCCTGGGACTCTCCGGCAGCAGCCTTGTCCTGCCCCCCTCTACTCCCCTTCCCTGCTTCTTGCTGCCTGGGCCACTTCCCCTGGGACCCCTGCACACTCCTGGCCCTCATGGCAAGGCCACAGCCTGGCAGGGATCAGGCAGGAGCCTCCCTCGCTAGCCCACTGAGCCTGCCCAGCCTGGCTCTCCCAAAGGGGCTTCTATGGGAACCAGGTCCGGCCCCTTCCCTGGTCAGGGCCAGAATGCCACCCTGCTGGTGGGCAGCTCCTTTTATACTGGGCTGCCCCAGCAAACTGCACCCTGATTGGCTACAAAAAATCCTCTCCCCGATTGGCCAGGGCTCCTCACAGGCTCCTTCCAGCCAGCATTAACCCCTGCTGGCCAGTGCGGGGCAGGCGCCCCACCACAATACCCCATAGAGTAGACCATGTGCATAATGAGCTGCTAGTGCAAAGAGAAGAGTCCCTCTTAGACAGCGCAGAACCCAGGCACACAGCTGGTTTCACTGGTCAGGGATCTGCACACTACCCTCGCCCCCGGCGCAATCCTTGCAGCTCCTATTGGCTGGAAACTGGCCAATGGGCGTGGCCTGAGCCATGCTTGCAGGCGTGAGCAGCTCAAATGGCCCCTTCAGCCAGCCACTTTAAGTGACGTGCAGGCAAGTGGCTGAGGGTCCTAGTGGGCGGCTGGCTGGGAGTCACCCAGGGTAATCACCACTCAGCCTGAGCCTGCACTTGGCCCCGCACCCCAACCTCCTGTCCCAGGTCACAACCCAACCCCTCTGCACCCCTGGGCTATGGCTACACTGGCACCTTCTTGTGCAAGAACTGCTTTGCGGAAGAGTTCTTGTGCAAAAGGTCTTCCACAAGAGCGCGTCCACACTGCCATGTGCTTTTGCGCAAGAGCATCCATGGCAATGTGGACGCTCTCTTGCGCAAGAAAGCTCTGATGGCCATTTTACCCATAGGGCTTTCTTGCACAAGAAACCCCTGCCGCACGTCCACACTGCCTTCTTGCACAAGAGGGCTTACACCTGCTAGAAAACAGCGTAGCTCTTGCGCAAGAAGCCCTGTCTTCCAACACTCTACTGTAACTCTTCTTGCGCACAAGCAGGTGGGCAGTGTGGACGCTCAGCAGGTTCTTGTGCAAGAACCCGTCAGTGTAGATGTAGCCCTGGTCACAACTCCCTCCCAGACCCTGCACCCCAATCTCCAGACCCCGAGCTCCTTTCTGCCCCCTGCCTCCATAGAAAAGGGTGGCCCTTGACCACTTACTAAAATCTTGGTGTGACCCCCCCGTCCAAAATTCTTGCCCGCCCCGTCATAGGGGCTTGCAGAGAGAGCGGCAGAGCTGGGGGATCCTTCTGCCAGGAGCTATGCCCATGCACACAGATGCAGAGCTGGTCGGCTGACTCAGCCTGGCAGCTCAACCTGGGGGCTCTGTTTGTTTCACCCCCAGGAGTACTCAAGGGTTTAAGGCAGAGGAAACTCGAGGCAGGGGGCAGCGAACCCTGCATGAAAGACTGGCCTAGATTAGGAGAAGGCATAAATGGAGAGTGGCACGTTATTGTTACCTAGGCTAGGAGCGGGCGGCAGGAAGCCTGGGTCAGAGCCGTGTGCGCACACACATGCAAGAGGGTCTGTGTGGCTCAGACCTCACGTGTTTCTCTAGCTACAGAGCAGCTCAGCATCTCCCGTGGGGGGCCCAGTACCGATCGGTGCAGGGGCGCGGCAGCTACTCCAGCCCTCGCCTCTGCTGGCACGGACAGAGAAAAGGATCCCCGAAAAGCCTGCTGGCCCGTCAAATGTAATTAATCCCTTCGCCCTCCTCTGGGCCATTGCTACAAATTCGCCACGGAGGATAATAGTCTGGAAATATTCCATATTTAATTGCAGAACGTAAAGATATTACAGGGTCATTAAAACGCCATGAATATGGAAATGAACCCCTCGGGCCCCTCGGCAGCTCAGGGAGGGGGCAGAGGAGCTGCCGGTGAAATGAGAAGGTACAAAGGGCAGCCTGTCTGTGATGCACGATTAACCCTCTGCTCTGCCGCTCTCCAGCCCGGCTGCAGTGAGTGCCCTGGTCCTTGGCCGGGCCGGAGCTCCAGGAGGCATCTCATCCCGCTGCCCAGTGACACGCAACACAGACGCTGAGGCAGGCCCGGGTCCTGCTTGTGCCGAGGAGCAGCGGGATGGAGAGCAGCCGTGAGGGGTCTTACTTTAGTATCCCTTAGATCCCAGCACGGTGCCCACGTGCCGCTGGCTAAGCCAAGGCCACCGAATGCCGGCGGGGTGGCTCAGTCTCCATCAAAGTGAGCTGGTCCAGGGACTCACACGTGGCCCACGCACAATTGTGAGCAGGCCCTCGCTCGGCCAGTCTCCAGGCTGCTCGTGCAGCTGCGTGTGCATGCACGCTCACCCCCGCGCATGTGCCGTGAAGTCACAACTTGGGCTCAGGGCCTGGGAGACAGAGCTGGAGCGTGAGGCTTCTCCCCGGACACAGAGAGGATCCGGAGCTCCCCAGATCCCGCCTCGAGACCCCAGAACGGCCACGTCTGAGGGGCTCGGGAGGGATTCCCACTCCGGAGCCCAGGCCCAGGCGTTGCCAAGGGAGGGCTTTACAGGGCTTGTCTCGCTGGCGGCGGCCTCGCAACGGGCAAAGACCCTGGGCAGCCAGGGGCTCCATGGCGTGGCGGCTCTCGGCACAAACCTGGTGGAGCGGGAGGCTCCTCAGCAGTGAGTGACACGGCCCAGCTCCGTCCCGCGCCGCCAGCTCACTCGCCCATGGCCAGCGCGACACTGGCGAGTCGCCGCCTGGGAGCCACTATGCAAATGAGAGGAGAGGAGGGAGGCTCCGGTTCGACCTCGGCCTAAACGGAGCTCTGGGCCCTGGCGGAGGTCTGGCTGGGGCAGACCACACGGCAGCTGGACCCAGGGCGTCAGGCAGCCACCCCATGGCCACCCTATGGCCCCGCACCCCAACCATGGACCCCCAGTGGGTGGCCCTAAGCATCCCGGGTAGGCGCCGCACCACGACCCCCCTTCCCTCAGATCAGCTCCCCCCCTGCCGGCTGCCCCGTCGCCACTCACAGGCCCAGCCCCCACCCAGCCCAGCCTTGGCCCTGGCCCCTGCTTTGTGCTGCAGCCGAGCCCAGCTCCTCACCCTCCCCAGGGCTGGCACCTTGGCCCTGCCCTTCCTCCCGTGCTCCCTGCCAGCCTCAGCATCTTCCCTCCTCGCCCTGCTCTGCACGCCCGCGGGGCTGCGCATCCGCCTTGCTGGGGTGGGTCGAAGCAACGTTTGACTTCTACACACCGAGCGTAAGGCCCTCGGGCGTGTTCCTGCCATTGGAACTCTGCTCCTCAGTGTTTCACTAGGGAATGCAGCAAATCGTCTAAACCTCTGCACATGTGGAAGGAGCCCGGGCCGGGGCCAGCAATAAAGCACGGGGCCTCGTGCGAGGGAGCCGACTGCACACGCCTCACGCCGGCCCTGGTGCGGGAGCTAAGGAGGCGGAGGAGAGATGGATGGACTGGAAGGAAGGAGAAAGAAGAGATGGAGGGCGAGGGGGCGGACTGGGGAGACCGGGAGGAAGAAAGCAGAGAGAAGAGCGATGCAGACACCAGACTGAAGGCTGCGTCTGCTTTAAGGGCCCCGCGCGCCAGGAGCTGGCTAATCTATTCCTCCGCAGCGCTGGGCTGCTTTTATGAAGCGTGTTTCTGTGTCTGGTGCATTCAGAGCTGTTTGTGCTTTGATTTGGATTCCGTCCCCCTGGGCGCCCTCCCCATTGTAGGCTCCACAAAGGAGCAGAGCTCTCCGATACGCGGCATCGCTCCGCTTTCTTCTGCAACCCTTCCCGCTCCTCGCCCTTCTGCATCGGCTGCCCCCGCTCTGCTAGCAGCTGGGATTTCCAGGCGAAGTCCCCCAGAGGCGCTGGAACTAGCGGTGTGGGGCGCTGGCTTCCCCTAGGCACAGGGTCAGCACCCCACATAAACATGGTTCCGGGGATCCCCCGTCCGTACACCCCAGGGGAGAAACCAGCCGGCAGCCGGGAGGGGGCAGTTCGGGAGTGTTTCACTACTCAGAGAAATCACAACGGCAGGGACCCTTCTGGCATCACACGCTACCACAGCCCCCGCCCGCCCGCCCTCGGCTTCGCCAGAGCCCTGGAGTCTCCAGAGCAGCGGAAGCTTTTCACCTCTGGGGAGAGAGATGGGGGGGGGGGTATTCGTTCCGCTGCAGAGCGAAATGTCAGCCTCATCTCCAACTTGAAAGGCAGCGATGGGAACCCGCAAAGGCCTAGGACGCCCCCCAACGAGGGGATTTGCATCTCACCTCCGTTGCCTCCTTGCTCCGGGAAGGGGCGACTCTGGCTTTGTGGGGCAGGCGGGCTGTGGGCCCGCGGGGATCGGAGGAAGGGGGGTTTGAGGACCAGCTGCTAGTTCACCTCTGCGCTCGGCTCACCTCTGCCTGGGCAGCCTGGAGACGCTGCCCAAGAAACTTTCCTCCTCCTGTTCCCATGGAAACAAGGCACATACTTCTCCCCAAGTTCAGCCGTCTGGGGGCGGACATCTGTCCTGCTGCATCCATCGCTCATCCCCTGGAGCCCGGAGGGGAGGAGAGATCTCGTGCAAAATCGAGGCCGGGGGCTGGGGAGATCGGCTCCCTGCGGACGCGATTGGATCAGTCGGCTGGGCTCAGCCCGTGGTGCCGTCTCCCCAGCTCGCTGGAAAGCCGCACAGGGACTCCCCCTTTGCAAACCAGGCCTGGATCAACGCTCTGCCGCTGCCAGCCTACACCCGAAGGCACTGGAAATTAGAGGGCTTTCCAGAGGGTTGGGGGGCAATGGCCGTTCCATGGCACAGGGTGGTGGGTTTGCACCCACGGGAAGGGGTCACCTGCCAGGGAAGGTGAGACCACTAGTCCTCAGGAGGGCAGCACAGGCTGGTCCTGGGACTAGCACGTCGGGTCAAGAACAGGGGTGCTGGGACAGGGTTTCTAGTGGGGCGCTGAGAGCCAGGAACGAACGGTGCGATGGCGCTGTGAGTGCGGCTGTGAGTATTGCATCAAGCCGGGGGGTTCCCGCACCCCAACCTCCTGGCTTCAGCCGCAGCCTGTCAGCCCAAACTCCAGCTGAGCTGAGCTCCCCCTGCCAAACACAGCCTGGGGCTCGCCTGCCGGAGGGCTCCGTCTGGGGTCTAGGCCTGCTCCTGCACCAGGCTCCCTGGCTGGGCTATTCCACCCCGCTGGGCCGATCGAGCTCGGCTCCCAATGGGCGTTTTCCCTTTGGCTTCGGCGCAAGCAGCCTCGGCTCAGGACTGTGTGGTTGAGACGATCCCCCTCCGGGGGATGCGGGGTTGTGTGCCTCCCGCACGAGCCAGCCAGCCCCAGTGTCAGACAGGCTCAGGCAAGAGAAAAGTGGCCGGTGACCTCTTGGCTGGTGACCTGGGTCACTGGGCTCTGTTCCAGCTGCCCTGGGCAAGTCGCTTCCCCACCATTGGCATGGGAATGAAACCCCCCTGGCTGGCAGGAGCTCGGTGAGCCTGCTGCCCAGCAAATGCCAAGGCCCCTTGTGCTTCTTAGGGGCCATAATGGGGCCTGAAGAGCGTGAACGTGACTCTCTGCAAATCCCCCTGTGCTGGATAAGAGACTCCCCCCAGCTCTGACCCCAGCCTACAGCATAGGGTGTGGGACCGGGGACAGGCTGAGTGTGGGCCCAGAATGCATTGTGCTGTGGCTGTTCCCTGCATCACACACACACACACAAAACAGGCACGCACACACACGAAACAGAACCTAAGTCGCAGGTTCCCTGAGGCCTAACGGCACCTTTGCCCAAGCCCCAGCACAGGAAGGGAAGAAATGAGAACATGCTCCAGGCTGACTGTCCAGGGCCACTGATGGAAGGCGCCATTGGAGTGTGACCGATTTTACACACTGGGATCCTACTGCAGGCGTCATTAAGCTGGGCTGTTTTTAGCATATGACCGAGGTCTATAAAATCATGACTGGCGTAGAAAAAGTGAAGAAAGACGAGTTATTTACCCCTTCCCATAACGCAAGAACTAGGGGTCACCAAATGCAATGAATAGGCAGCAGGTCTAAAACAAACAAAAGGAAGTTTTTCTTCACTCAGCGAACCTGTGGAACTCCTTGCCAGAGGATGCTGTAACAGGGTTCATTAAAGCGCTAGATAGATTCATGGAGGTTAGGTCCATCAATTGCTATTAGCCAGGCTGGGCAGGAATGGTGCCCCAAGTCTGTTGGTTAGAGGCTGGGAAGGGGCGACGGGCTGGATCGCTGGATGATTCCCTGCTCTGTTCATTCCCTCTGGGGCACCTGGCATTGGCCACTGTGGGCAGACAGGACCCTGGGCAAGATGGACCTTTGGTCTGGCCCAGTCTGGCGGCTCTTACGTTCCACCTGGACTAGTAACCTGCCTCTGACAACGGCCAGCCCCAGAGACTGCAGAGGAAGAGGCAATGAGGAAGCCTGACCTGGATAATTATGGACTAAGCACCTCCAGAGGAATCTTCTTTGGGGGCTGGTTTATGCCCAGAAGGAAATTGGTTTACATCCCTTCCGAATCATTGTGAGCCCGATCTAATATAACCTTGTCTGTTCCCATTAGCTGCGTCTAATCCGGCATAACTCCGTCCGGGATAAATTCCACAGACCAGCTGAGCGTTTTGTTCTAAAAGTCTTTCCTTCCGTCACAACAGGCCCATAATCTCCCTACAGAAACGGACCCGAGCAGCAAAGCCAGCTGCTTACATGTAGGCTGGTCTTGACACTTGTGCGGTTTTCTGCATTGCCCCATCTGCGCCCAGGGACTGGGATATGATTTCCCTCTGGAGCATGCAGCTGAATGAGGAGCAGCAGCCAGGCTCATTTCTTTTTGCCAAGGGGCTGGGAAAGGGGGAACATGTAGTCCAGAAACAGGGCTTCTTCCGGCCACTTCTAGGCAGGCAATTTCCCCAGCATGCCACCGTTCACCTGCCAAGTTACCACGGCGTCATGGCTTAAATTCAGAATCTGATGTTCCCCCTAGACCGCATGGCATCCTTTGATTGCCGGGGAGGGAAAAAATCCGAGCTGGATGTGCTGATATTCCTACTGCATCAAGGCCATTCACATAGACCGTGGGCTCTGCAAAGAACCTCGCACTGATGTTAAAGGCAATCACCTCTCAACAGCATTTGCCCCAGGCTGGCCTTAAGGAGCCAGCTAGGGTCAGACCACCTGTCTTTCTGCCCCTCAGCCCCCAGCTGCCTAGGACTGCCTGCTGGAAGAGGAAGGCTCCCTCCCTTCCGCCTTTTTTTAAAATAAGCCTCAGCCGTGGGAGCGGGTGAATTTTGGCATCCACACAATGGTGGGGGGCGATGTTCCCTCTAATTGTTTCCATTTATGTGTGGAATCAATTTTGTTCAGTGCACTGAGGCATGTGTGGATGTGCACCACCCGCAGAAACACCTGCTGCTGTCTGTCGGTGCTGTGGGCGCTCTGCTAATCAGCTGGGCGGCGTTTGAACCTCTCCTGGGTGGCCGCCCAATCGCCCAGCTTGCAGGGCACACTGGTGACGGGTGAGCAGTGGCCTGTACACCTCCTTTGAGGCTTTCGGGCCATGTCGGGGAGCCGGTGTGTGTCCGTTTGGATGTGAAAACCACCAGCTCCCACCTCAGAAGAGTCTCTGCAGCAAGAGCTTGGTGCCAAAGTCCTTATGATGGGTCTGTCAGCAGCATGGGAGGCCCCAGGCCCGATAAGCGAACTCTAGGCCATTATCTAAATGGCTGAAGATATTGAACAGAACCGGTCCCCAAACTGACCCCGTGGAACCCCACTTGTGATGCCCTTCGGAGTGACTGTGCCCCCGGCCACTACTCCGAGAACGGTTCTCCAGCCCGTTACGCACCCGCCGCAGAGCAGCTGTTCTGTCTGGGTGAATTCCCAAGACCCAGATGGCTCCGTGCGCCCAGCATCTCTGGGCTTTCGGAGCACGAGCAAGGCTTCTCTCCTGACCGCTCCTCGGACCCTTCTCCCAGCACTGGGGCGGGCAGTCCCTGTCCAGAGGCTGCTCTGACTTGCACCGGATAAGCCAAGAAAAACTGTCACCTGTTTCCAGGACAAGGTCTGGTCCCTCTTTCCGGGCGGGCGGGAAACCTTTTGTCTTAACACGACTAGTTGAGAGTCCCGAGGTGCAACTCTCACGGCTGCTCTGGCGCCTCCTGCTGGTCTCTCTGGGGTTAGCGCTTGAAGCTGCCGCTCGCCCTTTCACCCCAGCGCTCGGACCCTGGTCTGCAGCTCCTCTCGCTCCAGGACTGGCAGCGTCGCCTTTGTGACTCAGCTCCCCGGCTAGGTCCCTCGCCTTCCCCCACTCCCGGGGTGGCAAATCCCTCCCCTTAGTGGGCAGTCTCCTTCCCTGCCCCATGGTGGCAACCCAGGCCCACGTGCCAGCCCAGGGACCCTCACCAAGGCTGCCTCTCGTAGCCCTCACTGCTCCTTCCCGGTGTCCCTTCTCGCTGGGAACATCAGTTCTGGGAACTCTCCTCTCGGGGAGCAGCCGCTGCCTGCTTCCTGCAGCCTTGCCCCAGGGCCCAGTCTGTAACCGGCTTCGGAGCCTCCCTAATCAGCTGCCTCCAGCCGAAAGCTCCTGGATGCAGCCTGATTAGCAATTTGGGCCCACTTGGGCCAATTCAGGGCTAGTGTGGGAACCTCACCCCATCCCAGAGTTTGACATTTCTCGCCCCCGCCCCCACCTCACAACACAGGACACAAGGTCAAAGACGTTGTGGACCAAAACCTGCTCTGTTGGGCGTATCTTTGTTGGGGTCAATCAAAAGGCTCTGTTTTGATTTCCACCTCGTTCCGTCTAATTAGCTTACACGTTGAGCAGACTCTTTGAAGCAGCTGGATTGTTTTGTTTTAAAACAAGGAGCGTTTTAGTCATTTTAAAACTTCTTCCCTTAAGATTGCAGTTGGCAGATTTGTCAGACTCATGGCTAGTTCTCAAGCAGGTTTGCTTGTGAGAAATTGGAAATTTTTATAATGACACAAGTGATTCATGGAAAAATTCTGACAGCGCTCCCTATTTCCTCTCTTCTCTTTGTCCCTTCTCTCCAACAAAGACGCACCCCCTTTACCCTGCATGCGATGATTTAAATTAACAAAGGCTGAAGTCTAGAAGTTTTTAATTAAATAAATGTGATGGAGAGGGATTCAGACCCATAATGACTACAGCTAATTTGCAGCAGCGCGTCAACTAACTGTGAGGAGGTGAGCATAACACTCGTCGTAATTAGCCAGCGACTAAAATAAATCCCCAAGACTAAATTCAGCCCTTTCTCCGCGGTTATTTTGTGTGTGGCTTTGTGCCACCGGCCCATCTGCCAGTGGAGGTGAGCATTTGCACAAGTGTGGGAAGGTGCCCTGGCCCACGGTGTGGGAGGTGGCCGTGTGGGGAGCTGGCTGAGCGCTAGAGGGGGCGTGCGGCCAGGTGGGCGAGGCTGACTGTGGAAGAGTGAAGATGCTCGTCCGTGCGCGTGCAAAGGGGCCCAGTGGCTCAGGCTTAGAATTCTCTTCTGCACGGTGCAGACCTGCTGTCTCAGCAGCCACCACGGGGTTAACCCCAGACCAGCCTGCGCCTAGTGAGTGGGGGGAGCTAGGCTGCTAAATTGGGGGGTTCCGGGCCTCAGGGGGGCGCGTGCACAGGAAGGCAAGGGAGGGAAGATCTTGTATGTGCTCCTGCTCCCTTTTACGAGAGGGAGAGAGACTGAAAGGGCACCGGGGAAGGGGGGATGTCTCAAGAAAAGGAGACAGGTAAAGAGGGGGGCCCTCAGCAAAGCTGGGAAGGGTCAGGTCTCGGGGGAGCTGCTGTGGGCGTTCAGCTCCAGGTTGTGCTTTAAGCAGGCATGGGGTGGAGA
Organism: Rafetus swinhoei; assembly: GCA_019425775.1. Lineage (NCBI taxonomy): Eukaryota > Metazoa > Chordata > Testudines > Trionychidae > Rafetus > Rafetus swinhoei. Next base: position 15,710,719 of record JAFJHL010000483.1, on the reverse strand, counting down.
TTAGACAGGGGAGTTCCGGGTGGATGGACAGACGGACAGATGGCAATGGATGGCCGGATCGATGGCTATGGATGGACGGACAGACGGATAGTCCTCTCTTGCGACCATGGGCGACCGGAGGCTTTTAGGGGCTCTCCTGCCCCCGTCCCATTTCAAACAGAGACCGAGGCAGCTAGGGACAGGCCAGCAGAGGAGAGCTGAGCTTGGCTTCCTGTCCTGGATGGGGATTAGAGATGCCAACGGGCCAGATACTTCCATGCCTGCTTTCCCCAGTGCCCTGCTCACCTCTGTTCAGAGCAGTCAGGAAACATGGGGCGATCGGAGCCCCCTCCACAGTGGCTCCCCGGCCACTCCCAGCTGGTGCTGGCAGCTATAATGAGCAGCTATAATGAGCAGCACCCAGGGCTGCCAGGGGCTCCTGTCTCGTGTGCCCTGAGCACAGAGGGGGCCGGTGACCCATGAGTTTCACAGACAAGGCCTGTGAGAAACCCAGGCTGGGCTCAGCGTGGCTGGCGTTGGGAACCGAGGCAGCAAAGGGAGGACCAGGCGTCGCACGGGAGAGTCGGGCAGGCACTCTGCTTCGGCCGCGCGGCAGAAGGCCCGTGAGCGAGCCCCACGCGCCGCGCTCTCCCTCCCGCCCGCGAGGTGGGTTGGTTTGTTTCCCGTGTGCTCTTCTGCCACGTGCGGTAGATCCCCGCCACTCGGCTGCACAGGGGCGCGGGACAGAGCGAGCGAGGCAGCCGTCACCGGGCCTCAGCTGCTGCTGGCATTTCATGTGCTCTCTGGCTGATCCCGCTGGGAAGACGCCATTTGCAAGGCCGAAGAGCCCCAGCGGTGAGGCGAGTGGAAGGAACCTCAGCCCACGTAGCCTGCAACACGCGGGCAGGGGCCCGGTGGCGGCTCAGAGACGAGCGGCTCTGACCAGCCCAAAGGCCCCGTAGCTCAGGACTGAAATCGGCCCTTTGCTCTCCGCAATCCTCAGGAGCAGCTGCCCAGGGCCCCCGGCAGCCCCGCCCTGCCAGGTGCCCCTGGCTCCCTCTGCCCTGCGCGCCCCTCCTGGCAGTGCGAGGGGGCAAGGCCTGGCAGGGCCTGAGGCCCGACGCAGCAGAGCGAGACCGCGGAGCTGACTCTCGCCCCACGGAAGCCCCGTCAAGCTGTTCTGGCAGCACAGGGGAAATCCCGACGTGGGGGCAGGGCTGGGGAAGGCGAGGGGCCACGGCCACGCCCTGTGCTCTGGCTGGTCTCAGCTGCACGGACGGTGGTGCGGTTGCACAAGGGCTGCCCCGTGCATCCGCCCCAAGTTACGCCGAGGGCCGGCCCCGCCCTCCCTGCGGCTTAGAGCCAGGGAGCCCCAAGAGGCCTCACAGCTACCCTACGGCCTGATCTGCCTGGCCTCCGCCTCCATGTGCGGGGAGGTGCAGAACCTGCCTCTTTCCCTCGTCTTCTGCTTTCCCCCACTTGCTTCCTCTCTCACCTGTTTCCTGCCTCTTCCCCCTTGGTCTCTCTCTCCTGCCCTCCCCAAACGTTCATGCTCCATGGCCCCCTCATCTCTTCCCGGCCAACCTCATCCCCGTGCGTCCCGCCCCCTCCCTCCATCGCCTCCTCATTCACCAAGGTCTCCCTTCTCCATAGCCTCTGCTCCAAGACCACCACTCACCCCGCCAGACTCCGCATCAGAACACAGAGCGGCCAGGCTGGGTCAGACCCAAGGTCCATGTAGCCCAGTGTCCTGTCATAAGAACATAAGAATAGCCATACTGGGTCAGACCAAAGGTCCATCCAGTCCAGTAGCCTGTCTGCCGACAGAGGCCAATGCCAGGAGCCCCAGAGGGAGTGAACCGAACAGGTAATGGTCAAGCGATCTCTCTCCTGCCATCCATCTCCACCCTCTGACTGACAGAGGCTAGGGACTCCATTCCTTACCCACCCTGGCTAATAGCCATTTATGGACTTAACCTCCATGAACTTATCTAGTTCTCTTTTAAACCCTGTTATAGTCCTAGCCTTCACAACCTCCTCCGGCAAGGAGTTCCACAGATTGACTATCTCCCCACAGTGGCCAATGCCATGTTCCCCAAAGGGAATGAACTGAACAGGGAATCAAGTGATCCCTCCCCGTCACCCATTCCCTGCTTCTGGCAAACAGCCTACAGGCACCATCCCTGCCCACCCTTGCCAATAGCCACTGATGGACCCATCCTCCGGAATGTATCGAACTCTTTATTGAACACTGTTAAAGTCCTGGTCTTCACATCCTCTGGCAAGGAGTTCCACAGGTTGACTCTGCATTATCTGAAGAAATACTGCCTTTTGTTTGTTTTAAACCTGCTACCTATTAATTTCGTTTGGTGACCCCCAGTTCTTACATTATGGGAAGCAGTAAATATCTATATTTCATTTTTCCCACGCCAGACATGGTTATCCACACCCTTTCTCCTTGGCACGGAATGTAGGGCTCCCTCCCTGTCTCCCAGGGAGCTGAGAGCTCCTTGCTCTCAGAGATATTTCCTGACCCCACCCCCGCGATGGCCCTTCCGACCAGTCACCCCATAACGAGTGGTGGATTCCAGTGGAAATCCGCAGACTAATGCTGCTGGCAGCTGGGATAATGCCAGCCTCCTTCACCTGGATTAAAGCCTCTGATTACTGTGAACTACCAGCGGGTTTCCGAATAATTAGGTGGCTTTAGAAAGTGCTGCTGTCTGAGTCATTCAGGGCTGCGGGGAGAAGTGAAAGCTCAAGTTTCTTGGGGTTCCTCCTGTACCCCAGTGGGGGGAGCTGCTAAGTGAATGAGCAAGTCCTTAAGGCCCATAGTGGGCAAAGAGGGCCAGGGCTGGATTAACTCTTCTGGGGGCCCGGGGCTATTAGAATTTGTGGGTCCCTCTACGTGCCGAGGTGGGGCCTAAAATGAGGGTTTCAGAGTGCGGAAGAGGGTTGTGGGTTGAGGCATGAGGTGGGGTGCAGGAGGGGGCTCAGGGCTGGGCCAGGGGACTGGGGTGCTCGGTCTGGGAGGGAATTAAGGTGCCAAAGGGGGCTCAGGGCAGGAGTTAGGGTGCAGGAGGGGGCTCAGGGCTGGGCCAGGGGACTGGGGTGCCGGGTCTGGGAGGGAATTAAGGTGCCAAAGGGGGCTCAGGGCAGGAGTTAGGGTGCAGGAGGGGGCTCAGGGCTGGGCAGGGTGGCGGGCTGCAGGGCACTTACTTGGGGCAGCTCCTCTTTGGTGGTGCAGGTCTCCAGGAGGGGAGGGGGCTGGTAGTTCTGCCCACTGCCCTGTGCTTGCCTGAAGGCACTGCTCCCAGCAGCTCCCATTGGCTGCAACTCCTGGCCAATGGGAGCTGCGGGGGTGGAGCCTGCAAGCAAGGGACGTGCATGAATGGCACCCGCGGGACGGCAAGTCCAGCCCAGAGTGGGCGAGGAGGAATGGCAGCACACGGAGCCAGGATGCAGGGGCTTTAGTAGCTGCAGCCCAGGACATCTTAGTCCGGGGCCCTGAGCTGCAGGCACTAAAGCCTCCGTATTCTGGCTCCACCCTGTGCCAGGAGACAAGCAAGCTGGAGCTAGGATAGAAGCGACTAGTCGACTGTCCGATAACATTAGCTTATCGGATAGTCAAGTAGTAACTCAACTAGTTGCTTCACCCGTCCCCTTTGCTGCCTCTATCAGAGAGAGGCAGCAAGGGGTGGGGGGGGGAGCAGCAGGAGCTGGTGCTGGGGGGAGCTGCTTAAAATCTGGGGCAGGGGAGGCAGAGGTATCCCTGCTGCTGCGCCTCTCCCTATGAAATGTACAAGAGCCGTCCATAAGTAAGAGGTGGCCCCCTGTTGTGCCAGGCACTGTACATAAATACACAGAGAGACAATAAATAGACAAGATGGGGAAGGAGGAGCAGAGGGGTGAAGTGACCTGCCCAGGGTCACACAGCTGGGCAGTGGCAGAGCCACGAACAGAATTGGAGACCCCGGAGTCCCAGTCCAGGGCGCTACCCACTAGGATACACTGTTCCTGCTGCAGGCAGCTCAGTTCATCGGTGTCCATGAGGCAGCCAGATGCTGCAGGGCTGAATGGCTGTTCCCAGGCCAGGGTGCCTCTCCAGCACCCTTTCATGGGCTGGGGTAGGACATCCCTGCCTCCATTTCCCTTTCTTGCGGGGCTCCTGAAAAACTCCCTCCAGCCCATCTTGGTCTAAAGCACTCCCCTGTTCTGAGCGGGGGACCCTGTTAGATTATTCCAGCAACACCCCGGCCCTGCAAACCCTTCCTCCAATCAAGGGAACCCCCGGCCATCGCAGCTCCTGCCAGCTTCACGGCCAACCCCTGCACCCACCGATTCCAGAGCCCAGACTTCTCTCTGCCAGAAGCAGAAGGATGCGACCCTCGCCCAGCTCACTGGGCTGGGACCCAAACACGCCCTTTACTCTCTGCAGAAGTCCTGCTCCCCCCACCCCCCGCCCCCAGCTGGTGGGGCTGAGGCCCATCTGCCCTTAAGGGCCAGGCACCCTGTGATGGGGGGTTGGAAGTTAGGGCAGTGATGGGTAAAGGAAGGGAACATTTGGGCTGAATGGGCCAAACCTTGCAGTCTTCCCTCGGGCAACACCCCCACTGAGGTCTGCGCTGGGCTGTGATTCGCTGAGCAGCTTGGTGCTGCTGCGACCCATTTCTCCGGCAGGGCCCCACAGTCTCACTGCCCTGGGCACGCAGCCCCGTACCTCCCTGTGCCTGACCCACAGGGTTCCCCCCTCCCATGCCTGTGTGTTTCCCTGAGGTTAAAAAAAGCAGCTGCCTTAGCCCCCCAGACAAGGCCCAGCCGTAGCTTCTGCATGGGATGGTGTCCCCCCCCCCGGGCCATCAGCCCTCCCCTCTCCCCAACACAGGGGCTGGTCCGAGCCCTGGGTCCCTTCCCCTCCCCCCAGGCTAGGACACTCTCCTCCTGTCATTATTTCGGATCCACTCGACCCCATGCAAACTGCACCCTTCCCCCCTTGTCAGTTACTCCCCCCCATGACACACACACACACACACACACACTCACATTTTGTGTTGCTTTTGGACCTGTATAAGGCTGCGGTGCCGGGGGGGATGGGACAGTTGGAGGGGGGGACCGGGCCCCCAGCCGGCAAATCCCCCTTGGTCTCCGCGGGCTGGCTCCGGTCTGAGCGCGTCCCCCGCCAAGCCCAGCACACGTGTCGTGCTCCTGGCTTCACAAAGCCGGGTAAACACGGCAGCCGGGGCCGTGTCTGGAGGAGACACCTGTCGCTTGCCTGAAATGCCATAACCATGGAAATGTAGGCACCGGAGACGCTCTCCTTGGGGGGGGCTGCAAACCCGCCACTCCCTGCGCCCTGCTCAGGGCTGGCTCTGGCCCCCACCAGCAGAGGGGTTGGCAAAGGGGCCAGGGAGCGGGGAAGGGGCTTGGGGCTACAGACCCTTCCGGAGTGAGACGTGGGCCAGGCTAAGGGGCGCTCCAGAGGGGAGACAGCGAGAGAGACGCCGGAGACAGGCAGAAGCGGGAGGGGACGAGGCGGGCAAAGGGGCTGCTGGCGGGCACACTGCCGCACATCACGCCCACACCCTGCTTCTCCCTGCCGGGTACCAATTTGCACTGGAGTTGGGCCCCACTGTGCTCGGCGCAGGACAAACGCAGGAGAAAACACAGCGCCTGCCCCGCCCTAGCGTCCCAGATTAACGGGCCTCTCTGCCTGGCGTATTTCAGGGTGCGCCTGCTCTGTGCTAGCAGCAGGGGGCGGGCTAGTGACACCACAGCCCCTCACCCTGGAGCGCTTCTCACTAGGCAAGCATCAAGAGCTGCCCCAGCCTGGGTGGGAGCACACCTGCAGCCCCGCCCACACAGGTGGAGCATACAGCGGCTGCCCCGCCCCTCAGAGGCGGAGCCCACACCGGCTGCCCCGCCCATCAGAGGCGGAGCCCACACCGGCTGCCCCGCCCCTCAGAGGCAGAGCACACACCAGCTGCCTCACCCCTCATAGGCGGAGCCCACACCCACTGCCCCGCCCCTCAGAGGCGGAGCCCACACCAGCTGCCCTGCCACCCTGAGGAGACTCCGCCTCCTACAAGTCGTTTTGGGCCCCCAGGAGCACCGGACAATGGGTAGGGAGCTGCTAGGCTGAGCCCACACTGCCGGGCGTTGTCACTGTCTCCTTGTGCTCCTCTGCCTGCCTGTCCACGTCCCTACAGCTTCCAGGTTTTTGTTCAGCGTTTGGACTGGACGACACCTGCTGCCACCGTAGAACAAGCAGCTCCCCAGAGCTGCGAGGGGCCAGCCCTGACTCCCCCCATCGTCCCACACACACTCTTGTGAGTCCAGACAAAGGCCAGGCAGACAAGGGCCTGCCAGGAGGAAGGTGGTGAATGGCTCCTGGGGATTCGCCGTTCCCAGCAGGGGGCGATGTTTGACACCCACAATTTGGAACCAAACCTCATTGGGTTTTGGGTTTTTTTTCATTTTCAACCTGGGGCAGCCTGATTACTGGTTCCCTCTGCAGGGGCCCAGCCCAGCCGATGCCACCTGGGGAGAGCGTGCAAGCGGCAGCTGGTTTGTGCAGCCTGCCAATGGTCCCCGGGAGGGCCTGTTGCCCTTTCTTAGCTCGAGGTGTGAGATTTAGCACTTCTCCGCCTCCCCCCCAGTTCCCTTTGCCCTCCCCACCCCCACCCTCCTGCAGAAAAGACAGAGGCAAAAAAAAAAAAATAGCTGGGTGTGAAAATGTCTCATTCTCCTGCTGGTGGGGGATAATGACTCAGCCCTGTGCAGAAAGAGCAGGTTGATCTGGGGACCGGCGCGCTGGGATTCTCGGGAAGGGGGCTGCAGGAGACGGCTGTCCTGAAGGCTGGGTGGAGATGATCAAACCTGCCTGCTCCTGAATGCTGAGCAGCCTCCACCTTTCAGCATGATGCCCTCTCTCGGCGGGCAGGGGCTGGTCCAGCACAGCAGCTCCGGATTGACACTGGCCTGGGATGGAGGGAGACTGTTAGAAACGGTGCCGCAGCCTGACTCTCCCCACACAGCAAGGTGCAAAGGGAGGAGGGTGTGAATGGGGCAGGCTCCCCTTCAGGCTGACAGCTCAGAGACCAGGTGCTCCCCAGTGCGGGGGGACACGCTGCATGCATGTGCCTAGGTACGGCACCCCGGGGCCGGGGCTGAGGACACATCACACCCCGCAGGAACCTCAGAGCAGCTGATCCACCTGACGCCAGGGCCTGGCCCTCGGGAGTCTCCCTCCCAAGCACTCCCCAAGGCTCCTCTCCTGCTTTGCATCAAGCAGGGCCGGGGTGGGACACGCCGAGCCCTGAGCGACGTCCCAGAGCGTTAGCCCCAACCTGGGGGTGACTCTGCCCGAGAGGACAGTGGCGCCAGGAATGACCCAGGGTTCTGTCTGCCTCTGGGCCGGCCACGGGCGAGGCTGCAGCGACAAACGTGTCGTTCATTTGCATTTCGCGGCCCCTCAGAGTCCGAGGCCCGCGGTTGCAGCTTCCTTCGCTGGTGCGTGAATCCGGCCCCCGCCAGGGTCTGGCAGCCCCCTGTGCGGCAGAGCAGCAAGTGTCAGGCGCCCGGTCTCATTAGCTCTGCAGCTGATGGCTGCAGGCTCCGCGTTTAGCACAGGGAGGGGGACGAGGGGAGCGAAAGAGACTAGATGGGATCAGAAGCTCATTTGACATCGCTCCCGCACTCCAGAAACCTCAGGGGCCCACTCCTCTCGCCTTGGCGCGCCGCCAAGCCGCACCCCCCCACCCTTCACGCCCAGGGAACTGCTCCCTGCCTCTGTTCACTGTGTGTTTGGTTTAATTATGGCTCCTCTGTATATTCAGATAGCAGGAGCTGGGAATGCTAATGTACAGGTGTCCCCTTGATCTGGTTACCATGGCTGCAGTGGAGCGGTGGGGGCTAAAAAAATAATAATACTTTTATGATGTGCCTTCGAACCCTGGGCAAGCAAGGGGAGGGGGAATAAAAACTGAAAGACAGAGGGGGCGCCATTCCCAGGGCCCGGTTGATTTGCTGTCTCCTTTTTGTCTTCCGAGCAAATGTGGTTTCCAAGATACTCAAAGCCCACGGGAGTGGTTAGCAGGAGCTGCTAATCTGCCCATAGTACAGGCTTTCCAGCAGCAGCGAGGGGCCAGCCATGGGATCAGGAAGCCACAGGGCTGGGTGCCGTAGCACCTAGTGAGTGATAGTCCCTGCCCTAAGAACTGAGGAGCTAACCAGACAACAGGGAGGAAGGAAGCATGACACGGCTTGCTTTGCAGCTCAGGGGAAACTGAGGCACAGGGCGGCGGCATGAATTGCCCGCTGTCACACAAGGCGTCTTCCGCAGAGCCAGGAGGCATCTGAATTCAAGCACTAGTTGCTGATCTGGGCTTGGCAGCTATCATGTCAGGAATTTTTTCTGTCGCGGACTGAGCCCGAAGCCTGAAGGTTGAATGTTACAGGACAATTGTCTCTGTGTCTCCTTGCTGAGCACAGAGCTGCGTACGCGCAGGGGGCAGACCCAGGAGTGTCATTCACCACATCAGCACTGCCTGGGCACCTCATCCCCAGCTGCCTAGGTACCTTTACCACCTAGCCCTGGTAAAACCCTCGACATCCTGTCCCCACCTGCCCAGAATCCAGGGAATTCTCAGCGGATGCCCCACTATGCCCTGGGCTCAGGATGCATTGCAAACCCCTGCCCTGCTCTGCTACAGACTTCCCGTGTGACCTTGGGCAAGTCACTCAGTCACTTCTGGTCGCTCTGTGCCTCAGTTTCCCCTCTGAACAGTGGGAACAAGAGCCCTGCCCTGCTCCCCAGAAGCGCTGTGAGGACAAATCCATAGAAACTGCAAGCGAGCTCGCTAGAGGCAGCATGTGGGGATAGACAGATAGATGCAGTGTGTGGAGATAGACAGATAGCCCAGCAAGCATGGGACTCTGCACTGATTTTCATTGGCTGTCCTGGCATGCCTGGGTTTCATTGACTGGCATGGGACTCGGGGCGGGTTTTCATTGGTTGGGCAGCACCCTTGGTTCAGTGTAGCTCTCCTGGGCTGCATTGACACGCTGGAGGCTCAGGGGGCGTCTAAATGCCTACGTGGCTACACTCAGCGCTGGGAACCCGCAGGAGGGACTTGCTCACCAATGCAGCGGCTTTCGCTCACTTGCCCCACTGACGGGAGCTGCAGGTGTGGGAGGTTTCCTTCAAAAGTCCACGGTAGGTAAAGTCTTGGTGGCTCTTTCGTCTCAAGGCCGGGGGCTACCCCACATCCTGATCTGATATCCAGACACAGGGAACATGCAGGATCAAACGCGTTTCATGGCAGGCTGAGAAAAACCAAACAGCTGCAAGAAAGACCAAAAGTCAAGTTAGCCGGAGAGAGCGTCTCGCGCACAAGAGTAGCTCCCAACCTGCCTAAAACAAAGCCCAGCCCGGCTGCACGGGGCCCAAACTCACCCGTCTTCTGGGGTTCTGCTTTCCGAACAAGGAGCTAAGAGAGATCCCACTCCAGCTTTCTCCCCAGGGCAGGCTGCTCCCAAGGTTTGGACTGCTCAGCCCACCCTCTCGATCCTCCCCTCCCCAAAGACCCGCTCTTGCCTCCTTCATCCATGGGGCAGTAATGAGCCACCCGGCTCAGTGAGTCAGCAGGGCCCATTTCACCCTTTCCCGGGGGGCGACCCCCAGCCAACAGGAGTATCTGGGGGCACTTGTCACTGTCTAAAGGCAAAACCCGTCAGGATTCCGGGGGTGCACAAGCCCCGCCAGGCACCGGTGGCTCCGACCCGTTCCGAGCCTGTGCCACTCGCTACGAATTCCCGGCCGGGGGTCCAGAGGGGCAGCTGCTCTGGGCTCAGCTTGCCCGGACGTATTCCTGGAGGTTCCATCGCAGGACAGAACCTTTCATTAAAGCTTAATTGCTGGCGAGTTGGCAGCCCTCCTCTGGGCCCCGTCCCAGTCTGAGGGGAGCCATGGGTCCAATGGGGAGCTGCTGGTCTCCTTCCGCCCTGAGCTCACCATGGTGCCGCATCTCCTCTCACAAGAGGGGAAGTGGGTTCCCAGTTGCCAGTCGCACACGAGGGGTCTGGTGGTTAATTACCGAGCCCTCAGCCACAGGCTGCCAGCCAAACACTCCATTTCCTCTCCCCTCCTGCCTCTTCAAGCTAGCAGGACCTGGCCTGCTTCCAGCCTGCAGCTCCCGCCCCGCCAGTGGCTGAGCCACAGGATACTCAGAGCCCGGCCAGCCGCTCTCCTAGCCCAGCCGGAATCCGGTGTAGGCTGACGACTGTTCTGTCCCAGGCTTGTTAGGAACAGTCTGTTACAGCCGGCAGCCCACGGCAGCCCCAGTAACCGGGCAGCTCAAGGTCACACTGCGTCCTCAAACCAAAGCTCAAGACAAACTTCTGAGCCCCTGTAGAAGGGTCAGAGATGCAGCGTCACCGACAGCACCCAGGCATCCCCCAGCCTCTCGCAGCCTGGGGGGGTGCAGTGCAAAAGGGGGGGGCAGCAGCTCTGGTCTTAGGCAGACCCAAACCCCCCAGGAGTTGGGAGGGGGCTGTCTCCAAATCAGGACGCTTGATGTTTAATTAGCTGCCGAGACTCTGGCCACACAGTGCGGGTCAGAATCCAGGGCACCTGGGGATTTCAGAGGAATTTATGGGTGTTGCTTTTGCTCACGCTCTCTGCCTGACTGTGTCTCTCCAGCCCTCTGGGCCCAGGTCACCTCCTGCTCAAGCCAGCAGCAACTCTAGGGGAGTCAGTGGAGCGAGCCCACATAAGTGAGGGGGAACCAGACGCCTCAGCCCAGCTAGGCAGAGAGATTCCTGCCCCTGCATCTCTGAGCTAGTCACTGGCCACCTGTGTTCCAGGTGCATTTGCCACCCCTGCCCACTCGCCTATGGACCACTCTGGCAACACCGGATGGTCAGCAAAGCGCCTCTTCCATTGGACACTCTGACCCTGAGAGCCTGGTCCACAGCTTCGCCGCCCACCCACACCCTGCCATGGCTGGGCACCATCTCAGAGCGGAGCTGAGCCAGCTCCTGGCGGCAGCAGACTGAGTTAGCCAGAAGCACCCAAGAAATCTGGGCGATCGTTCAACAATCTGGGCCGCCGGGAACGTAGCAGCGAAAGCGCTTGCTGAGCAGTCCGTGGTGCCATATGCAAATTTCTCCTCCCTTGGCTGCATGGTCACGCACCTCGTTTTCTCCCGTTTTAGCTGTAATTGGTAAAGGTCACCATTTGCTCTCCGGGCGCCTGTGGGTTTCACAGCGTCAGCCACAGGGAGAAATTCCCCTTCTTTCTTCTGCCTTGAATTAGCCTTGATTTCCTCTGATGAGGCCAAAGTGGGGCGCAAATTGCCCTGTCTGCTACGATTTTGTTATTTAGCCCCATTCCTGGGGGGCCAATGCTTTAAAGTCTCACCCTTGGCTTGGAGGGAGGCTTTTGCGGTACACACTTCAGTGACAAGGATTAAAAATAACCCAGGAAATAGACCAGAATCCATGACAGAAACCTCTCCCTTTGCATCATGATGTGCGACAAATGTATCAACCCTCTCGGTTTGTGGCCATGATGCTATGCCCCAGAGCGAGAATTCACAACCCACCCACCACACACACACACACATGCATCCAGACAACCATTAAGCACCAGCAAATGTGTTCTCCTCCTAATTTATTGCATTTAAACTTGACGCTTCATCTCCTTATGCACCGGCCTCGTTAGGCTGCAATTAAAACTGGGAATCAAAGCCGCACACGCCAAACACAAACACCAGGCAGCATGGCCGCCCCGGTCTTGCGCACCTGGATCAATCGTGCTGTGGCCCTGGCCGTCGCGTGGAGGTGTGAGTGACAGAGGGTAAAAGCCCGGCCCTCGGTGATGTTAAGGCTCTTTTTTGCCATGGTGGAGCGGGCTAACCTGGCGGGGAACAGTCCCTCTGGGCGTAATCCCTGTGCCAGGAACCCCTGGCCTGTGGAAGGGCTTGTGCTCACCCTGCGGCCAGCGCTTGGGGCAGGGGCGGATTGGCGGCATTGCCAAAGTGTCCTGCGCTCGATCAGCTCTCCCCACGCCGGTCGGACAGGGAAGGCAGATGCTGCCAATTAGGGAGTCACAGACATCACTACCGCATGGGCAGCGGGTAATGTAGGCAAGGGAAGGCGCTGCCTTCCCAGAACTGCCCATGTTCTGTGCCAGCTGCCCGGGAGGGCTGGGGCCGCAGTGCAGCTGCTCCAGGTGCTAGGGCCACCTGAGACAGGTGGGGCCAGGCCCCTCGCTGGGGCTGGGGGCAGTCACCTGGGGCAGGAGCTGGGCGTAACTCTACAGGGGAAGGAGGCTGCGGAAGGGGCGGGGCCTTGGGCAGAGTGGGCGGAGCCTCAGGCTTGTCTGCCCCATCCGGGCTGTCACACACCGTCCATGCACTACCGTGTGCACCAGCATTGAGTCAACCAGCCCTGTTCAGCTCACCTTGCCCAGCATGGGTGGGAAGGAGGGGGGCTTGGAGGTGGGACTTTAAAGAGGGGAGCCCACCATCTGGGTAGGAAAGTCCCAGAGCCAGAGGAGGGGGGAGGTGGGTCTCTCCATTCCAGGAGGAATGCCCTGGTATTTGACAGCTGCAGGACAGCAGGTATAGCAGGAGGCCCTGAGCCATCGGGGAGGAAAAGACACCAGTCGGGGAAGGGGGAGGGGAGCCAGCCGAAGCAGGAAAGATGCCAGGTGGGAAGGCATGGGAGTGGACTGAAAAATAGTCATACAGGGCAGAAGAATTTGGTGGGGGGTGCAGAGGGAGCTTTTGTTGGATGTTTGTTACCCTCAAAGGAGGCTGGACTCTGAGCATCAGCTAGAGTGGCGGGGCTGGGCCACAGGAATTCCTGGGAGAGGGAAAACTCAGCTTTGGGGAAATTGAGGCATGGCTGCCTCAATAGCACTCCAGGCCACAAGGTGGCAGAATGTCCTGTGACATATAGTCAAAGCGGGGGGCAGAAATCAGCTCCTGCCATTCCAGAAGCATGGACCCCTGTCGCTTGTTGTGAAGAGTCAGCGGCTGTGTACTCTGGAGCGGAAGGATGGCCTGATGCCTAAGGTACAGGGGCTTACAATGGGAAGTGTCAGGCAACCTTAACAACAACAAGTAGCTCTCGGATTGCGCTTTAATTTCAGAGGGCTTCCGTTGCAGTCCCTACAAAACCTCCTAGGCTAGAGCTCTCCTAGGGCTGCCAAAAGGACCATGCGCTGATGGCGTGTCCCCGTGGGTCTGTTGCGTGAAACGTCCTTCACAACAAAGGGCCCTGGGGAAGTCAGAGCTGCCCTCTCCTGTGAGCTAGAGCAGGGAGTTATGAATGGAGGGCAGGGCCAGGTGTATCCCGACCAGCAAAGCCCATTGTTCCTGCCGAAGGCCGCACGCCTCAGAGGTGCCGCGCACAATTGAGGGTGTGTGTGAGTGAGAGGAGCTGCTCCCTCGCACTGGCCTCGGCGAGGGCGAGAAAACAAAGCCCTGGTGAGTCTCCCGAGCGAAGGAGAGACACTGACGTGCACTCGCTCGAGCACAGCCCAGCCTCACTATATGGAACCTCTCAGGCAGACGAGGGGCCCGCGTCAGAGCGGTCGGGGCGAAGCGGCAAGCAGGAACTGTGTGTAACATGGGGCATGCCAGGCAGTGGCAGAGGGCTGGGAGTTCTGGAGCATGGGGGCGGAAAACTTCCCAGAAGTGCTAGAGCTTAGAAAAGTTTCTGGATTCCCTGACAGAAGTTATGCCAGGCTCTGCGCTGATGGCATAGCGCCAGTTCCCTGGAGAGCCATTCCAGCTGTGCCAGGCTCTGAGCTGTTGGCATAGGGACTGGATTCCGTGGCAGGGGCTGTCCCAGAATCCGGAGGCTTGGCCAAGTGACAGGACCATGTTAGAGGCTTTTGAAGAAGCTTCAGGCAGTGTTCCCTCTAATTTTTTTCCATCCATGTGTGGAATAAATTTTGTTGTGTGTGCTAATGCAGGCACTGATGTGCACTACTAGTAGAAATGCTGCCAACTGTGGGCACGCTACTAATCAGCTGGGTGGCACCTGAATCGCTGCCTAAAGGGGGAGTTTACATGGAACACTGGCTTCAGAGTGTGACAGGAATTGCCACAGAGCCCTGACATTAGGAACATAAGAACATAAGAGCAGCCAGGCTGGGTCAGGCCAAAGCTCTGTCCAGCCCGCTGTCCTGTCTTACAACAGCGGCCAGTGCCAGGTGCCCCAGAGAGAGTGAACAGAACAGGGAATACTCACGTGATCCCTCCCCCGTCGCCCATTCCCAGCCCCTGACACACAGAGGCTGGGGACGCCCATCCTGGGTAATAGCCATTGATGGACCCAACCTCCATGTATCTATCCAGAATGAACCTCACTGTCCCAGAAAGGAGCCAAATCTGAAACCTCAAGGGGGATCTTGGAAGGTTTCCTTCACTTATAGGAACATCGGTCCTTAAGGGGCCCAGTTCTAATCTACCTAGAGAGTCACGGTATGTCCATCCTACTGGCCATGAGGTTAGGGGCAGGGCACAGACATTGGTCGAGTTTAGGGATGTTAAATATCAGTTAATTGAATAGTCGATTAACCTCAAGAATTCTTATCGGTTACTCAACTATTCTATCGTCTCCGGGGGGTGGGGCCGGCAGCCAGTGCACTCCGGCCCCACTCCCGAGGGGCTTCCTGCCACTCGCGCTACTGCTTCCTCATCAGAGGACCCGGTGTGAGCCAGGACTGAGCCGGGCTGCTGGCCAGCCTGCTACAAAATTAACTGGTGGGGGTTGGGGGAGGGCGGGTAGCCTATAGAATTAACCAATATGCTGTTGCTTATCGGTTAATTGAGCCCTAGTCAAGTTATGTTCCCTGTCTATACCTCAGTTTCCCCTTCTGGAAACCAAGGATATTGATATTTCTCCGCTGCACCGAGGGAGACGGAGCCAAAGCCTAATTCACTAAATGTGTATTGACGCGCCTAGGAGGCTGAAATGCCACATGTCTTATTTACCCAGCGCACTTTGCCCATCCCACATGTTGATCAATCAAGAACAGACCCAGCAGCCGCCCCCAGCAGCTGTAACGGAGTCTTTCGAAATATATAGTAACAAGTGAATTCATGCGGCAGAAGTGACAAAACATAGGGTAGGTGTTGGAGTTTATTCCTGTCAGTGAGCGCGCTCGGCGACAGACGGCTGGGGGTGGATCAGTGAGGCATTTTGGAGGCATGCGTGTTACATGTCGAAGCGTGTAGAGTCCCTCTGCGCGCTGAGGTGCAGCAGCATGGCTGTGGAATACTGGATGGGTTCGTGGCCCTGGGGCTGGGAGGGGAGAGAGGCTGTTTTGTAGCCAAGCTGAGGTAGAAAGGAAGGGACTTGTTTGGCTTGTTTCCTGGGTAGAAAGTTAACACCGGAATCACCCATGTGAAATACTAGCCCTGTTTCTCCTTCACCCCTTTCCATCCATGGGCCTCCAGGCACTTTTGCTGTCACGAAGGCGTTTACCCCTCGGAGGCCATAGGGAAAAATGCTGTTGTACATATGGGGAAACTGAGGCACGGAACAATGCCATGACTTACCCACATAAGGCACTGGTGGCAGTGTCGGCAATAAAAACTCCAGGCAGGCTGACTGCCAGCTCCGTCCATCAGACCCCACGCCCTTGCCAGGAAAAACTTCTGCTTCCTTGGGCGGCAGAAGAGACGCCAGAGATGCAGTGGGAATGTGCAGCTGGCCAAGGGGAAGGTGCCTGGGGATGGGTAGGTCACAGTACGACGGCATGCGCAGCGGGGCAGGGGGCGGCTTGCCTAGTGAAATGTGCGGTACTGGCTGTGTCGGGTGCTCGGGGGGGAAGGTGCCCCTGGCAAGGGGACACGCTGAGGCAAGGTGCCAAAGGGATGTGTTGACTTCAGGGGAGGGGACCCAAATTCTCCCCAGGGGCTGCCTCCTGCACCAGGTGCTTTCATACCTGGGTCGTGCCATGGGATGCTACATGGGTTGGCAGGGCCTGTTCCAGGAATCCAGTGAGAGCACCTTGCACACAATGAGGGACTTCCCAAAGAAAGAGGTTAGGTGGCAACCAAGAGAACTATAAGCCGGCCAGGGGCTGCCCAAAACTTAGAGCACTGCAACCAGGCTGGAAAGAGACTTTCTAATGTCAGCAAGGAAGGGTCCAGGGAGCGTGGGGCCAGCGGGATGGGCTTTCAATGGTGCAGCCTGGAAGGCAGCAATTCTGTTCTCTGTGAAATTAACAGCCCCATCCCACCCCCCCCCGAATGGGGGAAAGGCCAAAAGGATCGAACTGTCTGGAAAATTCAGCTTCCATGTGCAACACGCAGGAGTGCGCCGGGAAAGGTGGCGGTGCAAACAGATCCGGCCATGAGCCACAGGCTCCCGAGGCAGCGGTGTAGCTTGCACACACAGCGCCCCATGTGCTGGTATGTTGTGTGTGACATTTGGGCTCCTGGACTGTCAGCTCCTTGGGGCAGGGCCTGGCCTGTTGTTCTGTGTCCGTGCCGCTCCTAGTGCAGCAGGGCCCTGGTCCAGCAAACGCAAATAAATAGCAATGCAAATTCAGCTCAGGAGAGGAGTCCAAGGGTGAAATTCTCCCTGGTCTCAGACTGGGGAGGTGAGACTGTAGGTGAGGTAATGGCACCTCCGGGCTTAAAATCTATTAATTCTCATTCTGGAAATCTGGCCCAGCGCAACCCCGCGCTGGACACACGGCACTGCTGCCACGGCGAGGGAGCAAGCGACAGAGGGAGACTGGGAAAAGGAGCTGGAGGAGAATTACTCAGGATCTAGCATGATGGGAGCCAGGGAATCCAGAATTCAGGCTGACACTTCATCTTTAACTCCTACTGTTGTGACAAACCAAGGCGCAAACAACGCCGTTTAAGGACGCCGCGCCAGTATCAACTTCAGATTTCTTGGCTTTCCACCGGCTGCGTCTCCAGTCTTAGCGCTCATTTAATCACTGGTTTTGTTCCACTCTTCGCTCCCCTGCCTGCTTTGTTTATATCTATAGAGAAAGGATCCTGGGGAGCCGTGCCAGATTGCCAGCCTCTGTCCTCTGGACATCCGCAGACTGGGGCAAAACTTACCCCTCCACCCTCCCCTGGCAAAGCCTCCTGCAGCCAGGGGTAGGTGGAGGGGTGGGCCCTGCATCAGTCACTTCCTGGCTTCAGTGTTCTGTCAACAGCGGGATAGTGCTGGCAGAGACTTGAGTTTAATTCCTGCATTGAGGAATTGACTCTGGGGCCATGCTGTTTGTTGCCACTGGGCCAATGCCAGCAGGTGCTGAGCAGGGTTTTCCAAAGTACAGAGGGGCCTCCCTCCTGGCAAAATGAAGGGGCCGTAGATAGAGCTCATTAGGCATGTCTCTGCAGCTGTAGGCACCTCAGTACGGTCACAGCTCTGCCCTGGGGCTGGGAGAGGTGTTGAGAAATAAATAAATGAATGACTGAAAAATCCAAATATTCCAATGCACAGGGGCGCAGCAGGAGGCGCTAGGCGGAAAAGTGCCACTTACAACCAGCTCTAGTGGTGACCAGATGTCCTGATTTTATAGGGACAGTCTCAATCTTTGTGGAGAAAGTGAATAAGGAAAAGTTGTTGACTTGTTCCCATAACACAAAAACTAGGGGTCACCAAATGAAATTAATAGGCAGCAGGTTTAAAACAAACAAAAGAAAGCTTTTTTTCACTCACTGCACAGTGAACCTGTGGAACTCCTTGCCAAGGGATATTGTGAAGACCAGGACTTTAACAGGCTTCAAAAAAGAGCTAGGTAAGTTCATGGAGGACAGGTCCATCAATGGCTACTAGCCAGGCTGGGCAGGGATGGTGTCCCTGGCCTCTGTTTGCCAGAAGCTGGGAATGGGCGACAGGGGAGGGATCACTTGATGATTCCCTGTTCTCTTCACGCCCTCTGGGGCACCTGGCATTGGCCCCTGTGGGCAGACAGGACACTGGGCTAGATGGAGCTTTGGTCTGACCCCGTCTGGCCGTTCTTTGTTCCTATAGATGCCTATTACACCCAGCCTGCCACAACTTTTCACACTTCTGTCTGTGTCGATGAGCTGAGGCACCGCATTGAGTCCTGCCAAACTCATGTCATACCATCCACAGAAGTAGCTGCCTCTCTACCAGCTGCTCTTACACATGCAGCCTCCCCGGGCAGGAGCAAGGCCAACTTCCCTACACGCTGCCCAACCTGCATGAAGGGGGTGCAGGAAGAATTTGTAGTGGGGATGCAGAGCAGCCTAGAACCGGACTGGGATGCCTCTCTATGGCGGGGATCCTCAGTGAAAGCTGCAGAGAGGACCTGGCTTCATCGAACCCACACACAACCCCACTGCCCTGCACGGGGAGAATAAATATTTGCCCAGCGGCTCCTTGCCGGCTCATGCCCGTGTCTGTGTTCCTGTTATTGCTAATTGCAGTGTTCTCACTTCACTCTGATGTGCTTGATAAGAGCCGAGATTACAGAAATCTCATACAGCAATTGGCTGGAGTTGGAAGCCGTGTGAGGGAAATTGGACTGAGCTGCAAATAGAAATTAATTATAATCCGGTGGTGAGTGGGGGAGGAGGCAGTTTGGTGATTTTTTATGACGGCAGAGCCAGATTTCCTGCCCGTGGGACCGACTCAGCTGGCCAAGGCTGGCGAGGGGCGGGTCACAAAGCATGTTCATCACTTCCAGGGCGAGCCAGAGGGGCAAGTGTCTGGGGCCATCACTGGGGGCACCAAAGTGGGGAAGTTGCTCACCCTGCAGAGGGTGCCTGGAACAGCAGAAATGCCTTAAAAGTGGGGGGCCCACAAGCACCCAAACGGTGGCCCCTCCCCACAGACACCTTCAGGCCACCCATTACCCCAGACCCCCCACCCAAGCTGCCTGTTCCCTCCTCCCAAACACCCCACCCTGCTTGGTCCTCTCTGTCCCCATTGCTCACCCTTACGGCTGGAAACAGGGCACCTAGGAGCAGCTGTGAGGCCCATCTTTGCTCTGTGGGCATACATGGCACAGCGGGGGCCTTTCCTAGGGCCCCTAGGTGCTGCTAGGATACAAATAAATGCTAATGCTAATCAGTGTTCCTGGTAAGCTGAGCACTTGGGCGGCCACCCAGGAGACAGTGCAACGCCACCCAGCTGATTAGCAGAGCGCCCGCAGGCAGCAGCAGGTGTTTCTACTGGTGGTGCACATCCACACGTGCCTTGGTGCACATTTATTCTGCACACGGATGGACAAATTAAAAGGAACATTGATGCTAATGAGGTAGCTTCTCTGCGCAGAGGTGGATTTCACCAGCTGAGAGCCAAGCCTGGCCTTCAGGAGCCACGTCAGAGCTGTCTGCTGGAGGCTGGGCGAACCCACCGCCGCCAGAAACAGGCCCGTGCCGCGGAGGAGAGCAGCTCTTACTGCTGTTGATTACGGGGGGCTGAGAGACCCCAGCGGGGCACAGAAAGGAAGGGGCAGAGTGGCCCCAAGGAGGTGACAGTGCAAATAACCAAGAGGCAGCGCCTTTGCCTGGGTGGCGGGTGGGGGGGTCTGAAGCCCAGTGCTCTGAAGTGACTCATCCACATGGAGCTTGGGTGGGGTCTGGGGGCGCCCCCGGCCCCATCTAGTCACCAGCACTTGCTGCCCTTTGGGGAGCTGGAATCGCTCATTGCTGCTCATGGCTCCCTCCCTGCTTCCTTCAGCTCTCGCCCCTCGGGCCCCCGGCCGGTTTCAGAGGGGATCCGCTGTGGCCCAAACGGCCCTTGGAGCTGGAACCTGCCTGTGCCAGCGTGAACAGGTTTGCCGGCAGCATCTGGCGTGTAAGAAACGCTTCCTTCTGCCCAGTGCCGGGGGGGGGTGGTTCAGGTCCTCAGCCCTGCGAGGTGTCCGGGCCGGGGCTCGGGGATTCGCAGGAGCAAGCTCAAACCCTGAGCCCCAGCCAGTGGCTGCCACAGGGCTGGAGCCCCCCTCCCCATGGGGCTGAAGGTCCAAGCCTCCCTCCCCCGCCATGGGGCTGAAGGTCTGTGCCCCAGCAGGCCTGCCCGAGCTCTCATACACGGAAGATTGCCACGTGCGGCTCGGCGGGTCAGTACATTTGGCCACCCCGTACCTAGCAGTCTCCATACGCACCCCTCGTGCTGTGGATCCTGCCCAGACGTTGGGATGGGATCCACCAGGCAGCCTCAGCCCTGTGCGCCTCGTGGGGCCCTCCTACACCCGCAGTGCAGCCAGGCCGGCCTGGGCTTCCCGCACGGGGTCACGTCACCCTGCGGCAGGCGCCGAGCAGCGGGGAGGGCGCTAGAGGCGCTGAGAGAATGTGGTCCCCACACCTGGGACCTGCTTCCCCCTCCCAGGGACCAAACTCCGGCCAGCAAAACAAACTCCGCGACAGCGTCTGAGTGCCCCAGTCGACTGGTCAGGCTCCTGGTCAGTGAAGGGGGGGACTCCCTCCAAGCCTGAGCCCGACCGTCTACACTGCAGATTTCAGCCCCCCCGGCGTGCCGAGACTCGGCCATGCGGGAGGGTTGCGGTCCCTTTAGTTACACTGGCTTCCTGCGGGGTCGCAGGGGTCTCAGCGCAGGCCGGACTCAGCCCCGCTGCCTTGGATGTGCCCTTGCTGGCCTCACTTGTGCAAAGTGGAAGAGACCAAATCACGGGAGAAACTTCCCGCTCAGCGCAGCGCGAGGGCCTGCGGCGACAGCCAGGGCTGTGGAGCGAGACGCCCCCCGGGGAGCTGTCCTCTTCGCCGCGGCGGGCGCCATCCTCTGCCCTCCGCGTGCCAGCTCATGGAAGAGCCACCCCAGGGAGTCCCGGTAGCTCCCGCCTGCCAGACATGAGTCACCCAGAACAAGGAGCGACCCAGAGGGACAGCAGTTGGGGGGAGCTTAGCCGGGCGACAGATCCAGAGCGCAGCCCGGCCGATGCCCCATGGTGCCCAGGCAGCCGGGCAAAGCACCGATTTGTGGGTGTGCTGACACCCTCTGCCCCCCATTGCCTGGCCACTCAGAGATACCGCTAGCCTCACAGCAGCACAGTACAACCACGGAGGGAGGGGGGGGCAGAGGGGGGCAGCCCCCGCCA
Source organism: Rafetus swinhoei (assembly GCA_019425775.1). Lineage (NCBI taxonomy): Eukaryota > Metazoa > Chordata > Testudines > Trionychidae > Rafetus > Rafetus swinhoei. Next base: position 15,689,664 of record JAFJHL010000483.1, on the reverse strand, counting down.
TCGTGCCCCGCTCTCCAGCCAGCATCTGCCACATCCCCGGGCAAAGGAAATCCCCCGCGCAGTGTCTCCTCCAAGCGGAGGGCTTGGGCAGCGGCCCAGGAGAGATTCTGACTCGCAGAGCGCCCGCAGGTGGCGGCCTGGGGTCCTACTGGTGGTGCACCTGCCTCAGTGCACAGCACATTTAGTCTGCACATGAGAGGGCACACTGACCCTGTTCCCATCCCACCCCTGGAGGGAAGCCACTGCAGGGCCTTTGGCCGCTTGCCGGGCTAGTGGTCTCCCTTAGCTCCTAGCCAGCCCATTTGCAGCTAGCTTTCTGCAGAGCAGCTAAGGGCCAGAACTCCCCGGACAGGGCCAGTCCCCAGAAAACAGTTGCTGGGGGGGGAGGAATTCAACCCCCCCCCCGGCTCTGACAGGCGCCGAGCTACCGTTCCACTTGATTAGCGCTTGCCAAGGCCGCCAGCAGCTGGCATTTGCAGCAGATAGTTTAGAGATGAAAGAAAATTGGAGTAGGAGTGAGGGAAAGTGGAGGGTCTAATCAAGGCACCCGCAAGAAACACCAGGCCCTGACAGGCTAATAGGTTCCCATAGCAACATGGGGCCTTTGCCGGGGGGGGCACAGAGTGGCTGGCAGAGGAGGGACTGAGCCGGCCTGGCAGGAGCGCTTGGCCCAGAGCTGGCAAGGGGATTGTGCGAGGAGACAGCCAGAGACCAGACAAGAGCCGGTCCCGGGGAAGTCTGGCACCTGCTGCCCTTTGGCTGCCTCGCTGGAAAGTGCCGCGTGCGCCCCAACTTTGCAGGGCTGCCGAGCAGAGCCGGGCACGAGCTAGCCCATGGGAGCATCGCCAGCAAAGCTCTTGCAAAGGCTGATGGGAAGGAGACATTCATTAACCTGCCCCGTTCCCCTAGGGCCTCCCTCGGCCTGTGGTCCTTTCTCCCAGGCCCTGCGAGCGCCACATCTCGCCGTTGGGAGCTAGTCCAGCGGGACAGGCGAGGTCAACGGGTCTCCGGCACGTTCTGTGGGCACCTGGGACTGCCCCCCGAGCAGAATCCTGCAGGACACAAAGTCCCCTTGCCCCACCATCTCCTGGGCTCGGCCCCAGACTGGTCCTAGGGGACCAGCGCAGAAGGGATCAACCTTTTCCCGTCTGCCACGAGCCCCAGAGCAACAAGCCCTTGCTGGGCGAGCATGGATTGTTGCACGTCTCTTCCATAAGGCTGGGGGGGCCTTCGCCGCCTGCCTCTGAACGCACCCCGCTGGCTGCCGTTTACGCACCCCGGGGCTTTTGCAGAACCCGCTCTGGGCTCTTGTGCACAAATCCCCTTCCGCTCGCCTTCCCGCTGAGAGCCAGGAAATGGCCAGAGGAGCTCCCATTGCTCCCTCCCTCACCGGCACCTGCACAGTCAATCCCTCCCCAGAGCCAGCAGGTCACTGGGTTCCCGCTAGTTCAAGGTGGCAGTGTCGGGCGGCAAGACCCCACCGACAGCAGACGGCAACCAGAGGAAAGGCTTTAGTCTCAACTGATGCGACTACAAGGAATTGTGGGATTCAATTAACTCCGCTTTTCCTCCCAGTAACACAGTGGGAGTCTTCTTGTTCTCTATTATAACAGACATTCTGCCACGGAAGACAAATGATTGCAATAAAAGGGGCGAAGTCTTGGGTACCGGGCAGCCTGCCTGTGGACATCTTCACAAAGCTCTGCACACTGGCACACACAGACACATGCACACAACTGCACAGGGATGCACACAATCCAGGCATTTATGTCCGTGCACACAAGCACATGCATAGAACACAAGTGAACATATACGTGTGTGCCCACACACACACATGTGCATGCATGCACGGAATCATGCATGCACAGACACTAACACCAATGCACATAAGCGTGTGCTCACACACACACACACACACACACACACACACACACACAGTAACAGACTGCCAGGGTTGTACTAGAATCCCCTGCTCTGTTAGCAGGGGCTGGTCCCTCAAGGAAAAGATTCACTGGACTCTGCTAACCCACTCCAGTGGTGATTTGCCTCCATAAGGGCATGGGAGGGGTTGTTTAGGGAGGGAAGATCTAGTGTGGGGGCTGAGCAATCATGAGGGAGGAACCCTGTGAGCTCCCCAGCCCGGGGGGGAAATACCTGAGTGTTGGTTTGTAAATACAGTCAGTGAATTTGGACTCTGTACAGTACCACACACACACTCCTGCATACAAAATAACCACCCCTTCACACGCACAGATACCACCTCACACACAAGACCACGTGTTGCACACACATGCACACATCCACCCACAAATGCAGCCACCATGTGTTTGAAAATCTGTAGGGCAAAGACTAGTTACTGAAGGTTTTACAGCAACTGAGAAGCTGCCCAAACTCTCATTACCACAAAGATTTTAGATGACGTCTGAGAATTTCATGAGTGTCTTTTTCTTATCCTGGTGAATCATGTACTGCTCCCTCACTAACTGCAGGGCTGGAGTTCGTAAATCAGGAGACAGGTGATAAACACAACACATACAGCCACCCTCATGCACCCCACACACACACACACAAACACAATATAAAACCAAAGGGAGACAATATAGCCTCCCCAGCATCTTCACACACACATACACACACCACTACAGAAAAACCACATTCTGCCCCAACATCCTTACACACAACATACCATCTTAGTAAAAGAGTAGTGATTTAAAAAACTATTTCCACACTAAATCAGGGCAAAAAGTAAAAAATCACAAAAAAAATTGTAAACCAATAAACTGAAATATTTTTCAGTGTGTGTCAAATGAAACATTTAATTCCAATCATTTCAGAAAGTTGTTTCGGTTTCAATCTTTTTAGTTTAAGCAAGGGTGGGGTTTGTTTGTTTGTTTGTTTGTTTGAACTACAATTAGCTCAAATTGAAACTGGGAAACCAGAACTTGTGTTTCAAAAATGTCAATGTGGGACCTTTTACAATTTTGAAACCAATTTGGGGAATGTTTGAGTTGCGAAAGGTGTTGAAGCCAACCCTTTCCCACCTATAGGTTAGGTTCCAAAAAGCTGCTGAGAAAAAAACCAAACGGTCTTGCAGCATCTTTTTTGTGAGTCTAAGGTGCTGCAGGACTATTTGTTGTTTTTAAAGTTTTTCCAGTCACAGACTAACACGGCTCCCCCTCAAACTGCTGAGAAAAGAGTTTAACCAAATCTTCCCGACCACTTCTACTCAGTGCACATAACCCACCGACCCCGACAGAGTCTCTAAAGCTGGAGAGGAGGCTGCTCCAGGAGACAGCCAGGCTAGCTCTGACGGAGCGAGCATGCTGAAAGTAGATGCCTGCCTGCAGTGTGGTGCACAGTGGGAAGGGCTAGCTCCCCATTTGAAACACTAGGCATGTTCTCAGAGTGGCTAGGCCCTCCAGCTGCTCATGCTGCCACACCCACACTCTATTTTTGGTGAGTTAGCCTGGTCGGAGCTAGTGCGGGGATGTCTCCTCGAAATGGGAAGCACACTCCCAGCTCAATGTACAGATTAACCCAGAGAGACACAAATCCCTGGCTTTCTCGTGCATGGGTGCATGCCTACACACTTGTGACCATACACACGGAGGGTGGGTCTACACTGCGCCGTAACTCGAAATAAGATACGCAATTTGAGCTCCGCAAACGGTGCATCTTTTTTCAATGCTCTCTCGAAATAGCTTATTTCATCATTTGGCACCGTGTAGACCGTGCCAAATTCCGTAATAAAGCGCTATTCCAAAACATCCCTTACTCCTCGTGGAATGAGGTTTGCAGGGATGTTGGAATAGCGAGCCAGGCCCGAAATAATGGGCTTGCTGTGAGGACGCGGGGTAGCTATTTTGGGATACTCTGGTATCCCGAAATAGTGTTGCAGTGTAGACATACCCAGAGATCCCACAGACGTACACCTTTCACAGGTTAAAAGGGAGAGGCAGCCTGTCTATTCCTACCATCCCAGATTTTCCAGGCTGGTTTATTTCACAGCCCCTGCCTAAAGGGACTCCCCTCCCTGGGGTGAAGGATGAATCTGATCTCCATAGAAACAGGCATCCATTTATTTAAAAAAAAATTGCCAAACTTTGCTTCTCACAGCTCATGTGCCCCTTGACTCCTGCATTCCACACTCACAGCTGCCTCGTTAATTTCGGCTCAGCCTGTTCCAGCCACCTCCCTTCTACCTTGCCAGCCGCTGACTGACAAAAGCCAGGAAGGGGAGCGAGAGCCGGAATCCAGACGCAGGGGCTGTGGGGGGAGCAAAGTGACAGGAACGCACCAAGGCGGCAGGAAAGACGGAGCCGAGAATTTGGTGGCAGAGGAGTAGCAGGCATAGCTCATGGGGGCAACATGCGATCCCCGCAGACAGGAGAGTGAGCAGGCTTCCCAGGCTGGGGCTGGGTTAGTGCTTGGATGAGAGACACCGCCCCCCCCCGCCCTCCCCTCGGGACTCCTGTAGTGGTGATTCAATAGGTTCACTCTAGAGAATCAGGCTGGCAGAGACCTCAGGAGATCACCTAGTCCGGGCCCCTGCCCAAGTCAGGACCAACCCCAACTCAATCATCCCAGCCAGGGCTTTGTCCAGCCTGGCCTTAAACAACTCGGCTGTGTCTACTCTTGCGCAAAAACTTGCTGCCTGTCTACACTGGCTGCGTGTTCTTGTGCAAGTAAACTGACGTTCTACTGTATAAAATCAGGGCTTCTTGCGCCAGAACACTGACGCGCCCGCTCAGGAATAAGCCCTTTTGCGCAACTGTTCTTGCGCAAGAGGCCAGTGTAGACAGGCAACATGAAAGCCGTATGGTTAAAATGGCCATCGGAGCTTTCTTGCGCAAGGGAGCGTCTACACTGGCACGGATGCTCTTGCGCAAAAGCACATGCCAGTGTAGACGCGCTCTTGCGCAACTACTTTAACGCAAGAACTCTGGCGCTAAAGAGTTTTTGCACAAGATCACGCCAGTGTAGATGTAGCCCTCTAGAGATGGAGAATCCACCCCCTCCCCAGGGACCCATCCCAGCGCTTCACCCCCCCTCCTAGGGAAATCCGTTGTCCTACTATCCAACCTAGACCTCCCCCGCTGTAACTTGAGCCCATTGCTCCTTGTTCTGCCATCCGCCACCCCTGAGAACAGCCGCTCTCCAGCCTCCTGGGAACCCCCCTTCAAAGGAGATGAAGGCTGCTGTCAAATCCCCCCTCACTTCTCTTCTGCAGGCTAAATAAGCCCAAATCCCTCAGCCTCTCCTCGTAGGTCATGTGCTCCAGCCCCCCCATCATTTTCCTTGCTCTGCTGGATTCTCCCCAATATGTCCACACCCTTTCTGTAATGGGGGGCCCAAACTGGATGCAATCCTCTAGAGGGGGTTCACAAGTGCCAAACAGAGGGGCATGCTCACTTCACTTGCTGGCACAAGGACCCAGGGACTCCAAGAAGAACAGGGGACAGCTGACACCCGACATTGCTGCCGAGAGGCCGCCCGGGTTCTTATCCAAGGAGCACCATGGGCACTAGGTGCGGTGGGACGTACCACAGTTTCCAGAGTGACAGCACCCAGTGGCCAGCTGATTGGCCCGTGCTGCGTATTCCACCTTGGAGGCTGCCCGAGGAAGTTGTCTGGGTAACCCCAGAACCTGCTGTTACTCCAGACCACGCCTCACTGTCTGATCGCCAGGCTCCCTCCCCACCCCAACCCTGGCCCCTGCCTGTGCACCCCAGGTCTAGTGATTACTCGGAGCCGCGCTCACTCATGACCACTCTGGACACCAGACCAGCTGTGACTCCTAGGCCAGCCTGTCTACACCCCAGCCCCTCACAGCTAAGGCCAGAGGCAGCACTGTGAATCTTGCCTCTTTCTGAGGAAATGCAAGCCTGAGGCCAGCCCGTTAAAGATCTGGGGATGCTTTCCCACAGAGGAGGGGGCAGCCCCTGCCTGCTGGCTGTTCTCCAGGGTTTGCTCCAGTAGCACTGGGGAAGCAATTTGCAACCAGTGTCCCTGGGGTTTTTCCTGCCCTGATGGGAAACCAACTGCAGTTAGTGACATCCCTGACTGGTTTTTGTTTGAAAGTGTTTGTCAGGAAATCCGCCTTGTTCTGCACATCACTCGACCTCCTACAATCCAGTGTCATTCGCAGCATAAGGAGGGAGGAGGGGGGCGAGGTAATGTCTCTGGCTGGACTCAATTCCCTCGGTGAAAGAGATGGACTTTCAAGACCTGAAGCAGAGCAAAGGAGCGAGAAAGCTTCTCTCTCAGCAACAGAGGTTGGTCCAATAGAAGATATTCCCTCACCTACCTTTGTGTCTCTCTCTTGCATCACAACTGTTCTCATATTCCAGGCCCCGCACAGCTATAACACAGCAAACATCTCAGTGTAACTACTTTAGTCGGTCAAGCCCTGAGCAAGCAAACATGCACCTTCAGAGCTTTCCCCGTATGAGCAATGCCATTCGAATCAACCGGGCGACAAGCCTATGTGACGCTATTGAATCACATCTCTCTGCCCACATGCCCCAGCCAGGATCCCAGCACCCCCATCGAGTCTCCCCACGCAGCCACCCCGCTAGCGTCTTCGACCCTCGCCACGGACAGCACTGCTCCAGTGCAGGCTGGATTCCAGTGCAGGGAACGTTTCCAGCCCTCGCTCTGAGGCTCGCCATGCCAAGGGATGTTAGACACACAGCCCGTTCCGCAAGGAACGGGAGATACGTTTTGCAACTGGCTGCTCGTCAGTCCTCACGCGACGGAGGCGCCTCGGCCCAGGCCGTGGGAGTAATCTCCGTTTGGGAGCAGGCCGCAGGGACGTTACTAGTGATGGTGCCGGTAGGCAGCACAGGAGGAGGTGGCTTCTTCTCTACATACAATTCCTAACGCTCATACCTACCCTGGCGGCTTCCCACAAACACTGAGGCACCTCTGTAGCTTGAAGATTCACGAGCAGCCAATTCCGGAACGGACCGAGTCCAGACTGACGTCTGAAGCGGAACAGACTTTTCCAGCCAGGTTTCCCCCTCCATTGCGGCCGTGCGCCCAGTCTCCCTAAATTCCCCGGCTGTTGCAGTTGGAGAAGGGATTCGTCTTGCTCCCTGCTCTGAACCCTTCCATGCTGCTGCTCTGGGCTGTCTGGATTGCCACCCCGTGCCTTGTGAAGCAGCCATGCATTGCCGCGTTAGCCTTGCGCTGGTTTGAAGTCTTGCGTGCACCGCGCTGGGATGGGAAAGTCAATCGCATTGTGTCCAGAGCCTGAGAAGGGGTGTCAAGACCAAGCAGTGACGCGAGGGGGCCTTGGGGTCTGCCTTGCCAATCGGAGACACTGTTAGCCTGGTTTCCAGAGATGCCGAGCCCCTCCAGCCTTAATGGGATCTGCGGGTGTAACCCACACACCTAGTGTGATTACTGAGTACTGCAAGTGGCACCTAGACCACTGCAACAGTTAAGATCAAGAGACCTCTACAGCATGGGCTGGGAGCCAGCTGGCTTTTAGCTCAGAGGGTAGAGGCTCCTATAGTGAGGTCCCAGATTCAAATCCGCCTTGGTGGTGGTTACACAGGCACGGAGGGTGGCTAAGAATCAGGTCTCCCACCAGGCACCCAAGAAATGACATGACCAAAACGAGCAGCCACTTTTGAAAGCCGGGGCCTGGGTATCTTCCCAACTGGGCACAGAAGGAATCAGAGCCAGGAGGAGACCCAAGGAGGCCCTGGCCCCTGTCCTGTGCTCAGACCACTAGAGCTGGGGCTCGCAACCTCTCTGGACTAGTGTATCCCTGTCAGGAGTCTGAGATCTCTCACCTGCCCCCAAGTTCCAGGCCACCCAGCGTCTACTCCAAGCCCTTGGCAGCACAGAGGAGAGGTGAGGGCAGGGCCCTCTGGGGCGTGGAGAGGAGACATTTCCACTGAGATGAGGGGGGAAGCGTTTGGTGCAGAGAGGCGAGGGGCTGCTGGATGCCCAGGCTGTGGCAGGTGCTGCAGTGGAGAAGGCAGGGCTGCGGAGGAGGGGAGCCAGGGGCTGGAACAAGGCGAGGCAGCGACTGAGGGGGCTCGGTTATTTTTCATCCCTCTGTGAGCATCATCCTCCCGCCGGTCCCTTCACCTGCATCTCCCCCCCCCGGGAACCGGGTCTCCAGGCTCCATGCCCCAGGGCGGGTCGCTAGGCAACAGGATGACACTTCACTTGACCCAAGTAATAAGCATCCTTGATGGGCGGCTGGGGGGGGGGACGTCCGACAATCAATGGCTGTGGACGGGGAGCTGCCAAGGCAGGGGACAGACCCTTTCCACTAGCTGTCGCCAACCAGACCTTCCAGCAGGTGACTGACCGCTGGCCACTCTCCTGCGGTGAGGCTGGAGGGTGAGGGCCAGAGCCCGGGGGCCAGAAAGGGTTAAGCAGCTGGCAGGCGAATTGACCCAGACTCTGCCTTTAGGGACAATGGTCGTGGTTGTGTTTCCATAGCCACTGTCCCTGGGCCGGACTCCCTTAATTCAGAGAGCAAAAGCTCTTACCATTTGAACGCGCTGTAAATATGCTGCCGTCCCTGTCTTCATCTCCCCTTGAAATAAATAGCAAATCACCTGCAAAGGGTGGAAAACAGGCCCTGGCCTTATGTTAATCCCTAGCTAATTACCGGTGATAATTAGAGCATAGGTCTGCTTCAGCCGCTCCATGATTGCCTATTGTTCTCCTGCCAAGAGACAGTCTGGGAGCCCTGATTCCTTTGTATCGCAGACGGGTGTGATGCTTTATGCAGGGAAAGCTTGGCCCATAAAACTCCTCCAGTCTCATCTGGAGCACCCTGAACGTGGCCTTTGGGCTGTAACCTGCCGACTGTTTCTGAACGACTCTTTGCAGCTACAAAGCTCCCCGTCCGCCACCAGGACTCCGATCCCAGAGCAGCACTTGTGTCTGCGTGCGCACTGATCTGTGACCAATACACCCTTCTCTTTCTAGATAAGTGTTAGTGTAGCTACACTGGCAACAAGCGTGTGTTTGGGTAAGATCTGAAAGACGCATTAGCCTGGGTGGCGACAGGTCTGATCCTGGGAGATTGGTAGAACTTACTTACGTGACCAAGATTTTCCTGTAATCGCCATCGTATTTGACTTGGGGGTCTGGGTGGGGATGAGGCTGGGTCACTTTAAGGCAGGGATAGGCGTTAAGTTTTCATGGGGGGGGCCACTCCAAGATTTTGGTAAGTGGTCCAGGGTGGCACTTTCCTAGGGTGAGGGTGTGGGGTCTGGGACAGCGGTTGGGTGCAGAAGGGAGCTTGGGGCAGGAGAATGGGGTGCAGGAGAAGGAGTGGGGTCTGAGAGGGCGTTTGGGTGAAGGAGGGGGTTGTAATCTGGGGCAGGGGCTTGGGGTGCAGGCGAGGATTCTGGCCTGAGGGAGGAGAGTAGGAGGGGGTGCATGATCTGGAAGGGAGTTGTGACCTGGGGAGGAGGGGAGGGGGACTGCAGAGGAGTTGAGTGATGACCTGGGGCAGGGTGTTGGGTGCCAGAGGCAGGCTCTGGCCAGGACAGGAGGCACTTACCTAGGTGGTTCCCGGCCAGCAGCCCTGCAGGACCCAGAGGCAGGCTCAAAACAGCTGGCCGCTCCCTGTGGTGCTCTGCAGGGTGGGGGGAGGGGAGAGAGAGGCTTCGTGTGCTGCCCCTGCTCACCACAAAGTCTCTTAGCTCCTATTGGCATGAGCTGCTTGGTGCTGGAGGGTCCCAGCAGGCCGGCCTGCGAGTTGGTTCCAGTGACCTGGCAGGCCGGATCCGGCCTGTGAGCTATGTTGCCGCTAATCTAAGTATTGGAATATGCAGCATCGTTTGCAGTTTGCCCTAACGAGTACACTGGGAGTGGTTCCCCCTGGGATCCAGTCACAGCGCTTCCGGGCAATTGGAGCAGAAATCTGCTCTCCTCTTTTTGGGAGTCACAGCACTAAAAACATCGCTAAAAGCAACCACTGGATTTGAGATCCCCGTCGGGAAGCCCTTAGTCTGGGTGAGAGGTACGGCTGGGGCTGTGAGCCAGGATCCCTAGGTTCTAATCCTGGCTTTGCCATGACTTGCTGGGTGAGATGCCTAACTCCTACATGCGAACAAGGGGGGGTTAGGTGCTGAACCCCCTTAGCACTCATGTATCTCCCCTGTAAGTACCTAAATATCTTGGAGGATCTGGGCTCAACCTCGTGCACTGCAACCGTGTCCTCCCCCAAGGCTGGGTGGGAGAGGGGAGGTTTGTTTAATACTCGCCTGCTTTCCTTCTCCCAGAAATGACAAATTACTAGGTTGGTGGGAATTAGAAAATGGCATTTAGATCACAGACAAACCTCCCTCTTTCCTTCAGCGGCATCTGGGCAGAGCGCTAAACCTGAGGTAGAAGGGAAAAAATAAATCTAATGAACACAAACAAAAATTATGGGCTAGATTACGGGTGAGTTACGGGTGTGACTCAGCAGTGGGCTGGTGCACTCACACGCACATACACATTAGTAAAGGAGGAAAAGGCTTTGGACTAAGAGGGTTGCTGGGTTCCCCAGTCTCAGTTAAATAGCCTGGAGTCCGATACTGGTGCCTGTGGCTCCCAGGGATGGGGCAAGCCAGCTGGAAGGGAAGGGATTCGGGTTTGTCAGCATCCCAGTGTCCGGCGGGAGCGTGTCAGTCTCCACAAAATGCTGTGGAAGTTTTGAAACGACTGGCAAGAGTGGGGGCTATTTTGCTCTGACTTGCTCTCTGTCTTCCACAGTTCCTGTTTAGTCCGTAATATGCCCTATTATAGCATCAGAGAACCGCAGGGCTGGCAGGGCCCTCAAGACCTGCCCAACGCAGAACCAACCCCAGCTAAATCATCCAGCCCGGGCTCTCTCCAGCCAGGACTTAAACACCTCTAGGGCTGGCGATTCCACCCCCCCTCCTCAGGGAACCCAGCCCAGCGCTTCCCCACCCGCCTAGGGAAAGAGTTTTTCCTAATCTCCACCCTAGACCTGCCCCACTGCAACTTGAGCCCATTGCTCCTCGTTCTGCCGCCTGCCCCCCCTGAGAACAGCCTCTCGCCAGCCTCCTGGGAACCCCCCTGCAGGGAGTTGCAGGCTGCTCTCAAATCCCCCCTCGCTCTTCTCTTCTGCAGACTGAACAAACCCAACTCCCGCAGCCGCTCCTCGTGTGACTCTGGATATTCTTGAATAGTCGATTAACCTCATGAATTCTTATCGGTTACTCGATTCTATAGCCCTGGGGGGGTGGGGTTGGCACCCAGTGCGCTCCAGCCCCACACCTGAGCAGCCCTGTCACCCCACGCTGCTGCCTCTGATACCGGTACCAGCGCGAGCCAGAACTGAGCTAGGCTAGCAGCCCACCAGGCTCCCAATACACTTGAAATGCAGAGCTGCGCGGGGCGGGGGTAGATCCTGGACCCGGCACAAGCCAGGACTGAGCCAGGCTGCTGGCCAGCCTGCTAAAAACCCTACTGGCGTTGGGGGGCGGGGGGGGGATGTGTGTAGCCTATAGCATCAACCTGTACACTTGTGCGCATCGGCTAATCAGCTGCACTGTTCCATCCCCAGGTTGGATGCCTGCGGTTTCCCACGGCAGGGCGGGGAAAGGGGAATGAAGGGCCCAGCCCCAGGAGGAGGGGCGTGGAGCGCCACTGCAAGGCAGATGAGCCTGCCTGAGTTACCCCCGGGGGACGCCTGCCCTTTGGCAAGGGGGGCTGCCCAAATTAGCAGGCAGGCTCCTGGAAGGGCGGGCTGGGGGGAGTTAACGAGCGAGCCCCTCCAGGGGGAAGCAGGGTCTAAGCCCTCTGGCCTGCCAGTAAGTCACTGCAGGACCTGAGGGCCTGTGGGTCCCCATGGCGTGTGCACAGCGACTGTGGGTCACAGCCTGCTCCCCACACTCCCCAGGCCTCTTCCCAGGGCCGGGCTGCATTGCAGGGATGCTGCCGGTCACACACTTGCTTTGGCCACACCCCTTCAGGCTCTGGGCAGCAGGGTCCTTCTCCCCAGAGCCAGCCCCCTGCCCCGTTGTGGTTACGACCCCTTCCCAGTCCGGCCTGCAAGGTCTCCTAGCTGGGGGGCGTCTCCCTGCGCTGGACCCTTTGCCATGGTCTCCCCTGCTCTCCCCAGCTGCTCACCGCACCTGACTCCAGATTGCTCCAGCTCCACTCTGCCCAGCACTGCTGCTGCTCTGCCCCCTGCCCCTGGGCTGCTCCTCGGGCTGGCCTGGCTTTGCTCCCCAGCTCGGCCCCTCTCTGTCTGACCCAGGCATCCAGCTCACACAGAGGATTGGGCTCCTCAGCTCCCTCATTAGCCTGCCTGCCCTGTCCATCAGGCTGACCTGGAGAACTGGCCTCTCCCCTTTGCCCTTGGGGACTGTCAGTCCAGGGATCTAATATCCCCTTGACCCTGCCCCTTCCTTTTGGGACTGGGAGCCAGCCAGCCAACTCCCACCCACTGAGGGGCCAGCAGTCCCCTTGCACCCCACTGCTGTTCCAGGATGAGAGACTAGGGCTGTGGAGATGCAACTGCTGAGACTCCCCCCGAGACAGGAGGCGGCAAGGAAACCAAGAGGCCTGGGTCTGTTTTAGAAATAACTTTATTGCACCAAAAAGGTAACACCGGCTGTAAACAAACATTCCAGTAATTTTTTTCCACTCCAAAAAATGCATCATGTTCAATCCACACACAGCGATAGATCACAGCAGGCACAGAGCAGAGAGGTGGGGAGTGGGCAACGACGAGAAACACACGCTGTTCTCCCCGCTGGCGCCACGGCTCAGAGCCACCCCGGCCACGCTGGGACCGTGCTTGCCAGGCAAGAGGAGCCCTGCGAGGGGACAGGGCGTGCACAAGCCAGGGAGGGTGGCTTACTGGCCAAGGGGAGTGTCTGGGTTTGTCCTCACTAGTCCCCAGCCGGGTTGTCCCACGAGGCCTGCGGGAGCCAGCTGTGATTTTGCAGCACTACAGCGTGGGGGACCCGCACTTATCATAGAATCCTAGAACTGGAAGGGACCTCGAGAGATCCCTGGCTGCAGCAGTGCTCAAGGGGTCCGGAAAAGGGAAAGCGGGGGGCTACGGAGAGGGAATTGTATCCTGGAAGCCGCCACTTTGGTGAGACAATTCTTAAAGTGCCCCTGCTGGGTTCAGCACAAAATGTTGCTGCATCTGCGCTCCCTTGGGGTTCTCCCCCCATCCCCTCCTAAAACCTCTGGGCAAGGAGCAAGGCCAAGGTGTGCAGAGCAGCCACTGTTCTGCGGCCTGGCTACACTCCATCCCCTTGAAGGGAGATGGCGAAGGGCTGGTCTGCACTGAAGACAACTGCGCCCCCCAGCTACGTCGCTCAGGGGCGTGGAAAAAGCCCCCAGCCCCCGAGGGATACAACTGAGCTGACTGAAGGGCTTGTGCAGACAGCGCTAGGAAGACTTTTCTTCAGCCTCGCTACTGCCTCTCGGGGCAGCGGATTAGCTACCGGGGGAGGTAGCATCACAAGCAGCAGTACAGGCTGGGGTAAGCCATGCCCACGCTGCATGGCGCTCTGTCCCCTCCAGTGTGGCTGGGCCCCACACGGATGCTGAGCCTGCCACAGGCATGGCTAACAGGCGGGAGAGGCAGGTGCCCATGTTAAACTCAGAAAGGCGGGGTCAATCCCTGACCACTGAGCCAACCAAGAGCTTAGCATGACCCTGCTGCCTGAGCCTTGAGCCAGTGGCCCCTCAAGGCAGCAAAACTACGGGAGCAGGTCTAAAAAATGCCATTCACCCTTATGTGAAACTTGGAGTTTCCTACGAAAGTGTAGGATGTGTGGGCTGGGGGGCGGGGGAGGAATACCGACAGCATTTGGTTTGGGAAACTAGGTTTTGTTGCAGGGCTACTTCTCAGAGTTTGGAAATCAAATGCAAAGTGTTCACTGCATTTTTAAAACCCCAACTGGCAACGCTAATCAGCTTGCCTTTCTGCTGGCGACACTTCGTTTTGGTCAACAAGCGGTTTTGCTTTAGGGAAGAGAAAAGGTTTAGATGAAAATCTAACCCACCACTGCTAGAAATAAGTCCTGGAGGGTTCACTGGCCATCAGGACAGCGCCTTAAGAACCAGGCATTTCGACTGAACGTCTCATGCCTCAGGATGAATTGGACTGGGGCCAGGGGGTGGCACGTGTGGTTGGTCCCTTGGGTGACAATAAAGCCTGTAGAAGAGATCAGTCCAGAGCCAGCCCTTCTGGCGGGTGCAAAAGCTTCAGAGATGCCTGCGACAGGGAGCAGAATTAGTGACTCAGACGCAGGAAGTAGGCGGAAGTGGTATAATACTGTCTGTAGCGGGAGGGAGGGGCAGTAATTTTTAATGGGGGGGGGTGTCATTCCAAGAATTTGGAAAATTGTCAAAGCCCACACTCTTCCATGATATGAATGGAGGAGGTGCAGGTCTGGGGTGGACACTGGGTGCAGAAGGGAGTTTACAGTAGGGACTGGGATGTAAACGGGGGTCTGGAAGGGAGTTTGGGCAAAGGAGGGGGTTGTGATCTGGGGCAGGAGCTTGGGATGCCATGCATTTAATCCCCATTGCTGGGAGATTTAAAGTGCTTTGGGGGGCTGCAAGGGACCCTGGGTAAGTCGCGCTCCAGCACGGAGACCTGAAAGTCAAAAGCAGAGCTGCTTGAAGACCATCTCCCATCCTCATATTCATGGTTTGCCAATTTTTTTTCCAAACCCCAAATTGGGACAAAGTCAAAATCTCAAACTTCATGAACTGAAAAAGTCTAAAGAAGGGAAACAAGGAAAAGTCAAAAGCTTCAGAGTTCGTCTGTAACAGGAAAAACTTAAAATATAATGAATAGACTGATAGCACCTTAAAGACTAACAAAACCTGTCGATGGGATCATGAGCTTTCGTGGGCACAGCCCCCTTCTTCAGCTGACCGGAGTATTAGACGTCCAGATCCAAGGATAAATAAGGGAAGGGGAGACAGTTTGGGTTAAATGAAATCTTTTGGTAAATTTCTACTTTTTTGGATTGTGACCATTTTATTTGGGTTTTGGGGGGGTTTTTTGCTAGCTTAAATTTCAAAACAAGAAACTGGTTTCAAACTAGAAAAAAGAATTTTCTCACTTAAAAAAAAATGTAGCCACAGGACATTTTAGCAACTTCTAAACTTTGTCCCAAGCTGAGGACGTTTGTCCAAAACCGACTTCTCTGGGAAGTGGGTCTTTGCCCACGAAAGCTTATGCTCCAACACATCGGTTAGTCTATAAGGTGCCACAGGACCCCTCGCCACTTTTGCAGATTCAGACTAACATGGCTACCCTTCTGATACTTCTCTGGGAAGGGTTTCAAAGAGCCAACATCTTTCAACAAAAAGCCATTCACACAAAGTTCCTGACCAGCTGGAGTCAAAAGGACCCACCTGGGCAGATTTGCAGAGCAAGTATCTAACGCACCACGACTGAGAGCAGGCAGGGCCTGGCAACATGGGGACAGACGGTTCCCCTTACGCAGCAGGCCCGAAATACCATCGCCGGAGCAGTATGGGCCCGTATCTGCCAGCCTGAGAAGCCGTGGGCACAGCCACGAAGACTGTAGCAGAAGCACCAAGAGAGCGAGAGCCCAAACCTCCCACATGCTCTGACCAAAGCCTGAAATCCGCCTCGCCGCACCGCACAGCGGAGAGCCTGCAGCTCTTGCCAGCAGCCTGGGACGCTGCGCGAGGCGAATCAGTGCATGAGTCAAGTGTCACAACACAGAGCGAAGGGAGCAATTAAAAATAACATCCCACGGCGAGCTGCTGCTCGGAGCTCTGCCGCGCGGCCGCCCCACTACCAGGCTCCCGTCGGGCCCTGCCTGTCTGCTGTCAGCCGACGCTGCGCAGCTTCCCAAAATGGAACAGCTTGGCCATCGTGTTGCTCTAAGGAAGAGCGATCCGGGGACACGGCCCCACAGTGGGAATTCCCTGCCCCTGGAGGGGAGGGGACCAGCAGGGTGTTTTAAAGGGGAATCATTTGGACCAAATGCCCCGTTGTTTTCTCTGCCAACTTGTAACATTGGGGCCAAATAGTCAGCTGGCCTGTATTGCAGGCAGGTTTTGCACATCTGTTCACCTTCCCAGCCCCACATGATCCCTGGGACTTTCAGTTCATGGGGGTTGGTTTTCACATTGGGGTGCCCTGCCTCCTCCCACTCGCAAAGCAGCATAACAAAAGCCACCAGATTTACCCTGGTTTAGAGTGACACCACAGCACGGCACAACATTGCTGCATACATGCCAGGCTAACCCATCCCCTGGCTTAGCTGCAAGCCCAGGTTCTCAGCCCAAGTTTGCAAGTTTCAGGGACCTAGCTCAATTGTGGTGTTCAGGAGCAAGTGTAATTAAGGGAGGCAGCTAAAAATTCACCTTTCAATGCACAAAGTGACTTACGCTCTAGAACTTTTACGGTGACTTCCTAGGAGGACTCATGTACAGCGCGGTCTGCAAAGGACGCATGAGGAGTTCTGGGGCATGCGTGGCTCTCGTTGACTTTAACGGGAGCTAACACTCCTCTGCCCCACAGCTAGGGGGGAGTACTCTAGCCCCGGGAAAATGAGATTTAAAAATAAAATATTCCCCATCTCAGAAAGTCAATCTGAAAAAACAAAACCCAGATCAGGTCAAATATTTTTAGAAAACAAACATGGTTTTGATTCTCCTTTTTTGTGACGTCTTAAATTGCGAAACAAAACAAATCGCTTTGGATGTAAACGAGTGGAAGTTTTCATTTAGAGAAGAGGGCTGTTTGTTTGACTTCTCCCCTTTAAGGGGATGCCTAAATGATAATTGAGCCACGTTGTGACTACAGTTGTGGGACGCTCAGGTTTGTCCCGATCGCCCCTCCACCATGCCGGATGGATGGTGGAACCAAACCCAAGTGGTGCTGGAACTCCCCACCCCATGTACCAGGTCCCAATGCTGGGAGGCAAGTCCAGCCCCGGGGGCCAGGAGCTGCCTCCGTGGGGTCGGCTTGCTATCCCAGCTCCCCTTCCACGTAGTGACTCTTTTGGAAGGGAGGGGGATGGGCACCTCCGATTCAGATTTTGCCCTGTGCCCCCGTGAACTTTGGTGCAGCCTTGCCGTAGGACCAGAGAATGAGACGCCTGGGGCATCGTGTCAAACTCACAACCTGGCTTTCGGGTGAGCTGCCCCCGGCTATTTTCTGCCCAGAAAGATGGGGAACGTTTCTGCAAAACCCCATTTCTCTGCCCAGAACAGGCCCAGCTGGAACAGAAGCAGAGTCAGAACCTCAGCGACACACGGTCACTTGCAAAATGGCCATTTGGCGGAGTTCTGCTGGGAAATGGGGCATGTGCACACACAAACTCACGCGTGCACGGACACACACTTTTGCACTAATCCCTCTTCCAGCTCCATTGCCTTGTCATCCATGGAACCAGAAAGTGCAGGGGAGCTTGTCCTACCTGGACTAGGGATGTTACATTTAGATTAATTGGCAAATCGAATTGCAGATTGCATTGACTCTTCGATTAGTCGATAAGGGCACCTCCACCTTTGAAGTGCAGCAACAGCCCCAGATATCACCAGTTTAGCACTCAGCTCCCCTCACGGACCGGCTGCCTGTCGCCCCATGCTGCTGCCTCTGCTGCAGGGTGACAGCAGCTCCTGTCTGGAGGGAAAGCGGGGCGGAGGGGGCTCTCAGACCCGGGGTGAGCCAAAACTGAGCCAGGCTGCCTGCCCGCCTGCCTCCTACTACCCTTTAAATGCAAAGCTGCCCAGCCCGGCCCTGGCAAGGGCGGAGGTTGGGGTAGGTGCATGTCGTCTATAGCATTACCCCGTACGCTTTTGTTTATCAGTCAATTGACTACACTACTCCATCCCTACTCCGAAGAGGCTCGGCAGGTCACTTGGGATATCAGGGGTCCAGTGGGGCTAACAAATGCAGCTTTCCAGAGCCTGCAGGTTTATCCGAAATTCCCCAGCCCCCTTGTGACTCCAGAGCTCTAGGTACGTAGCCTCCCTTCAAAGTCCCATTCGCATTCCTGACTGCGCCCAGGGAAGCCCACATGCCTGCACTCCGGGGAGGCGGGTTTCGGAATCCCATTGCAAAGCAAAGAATGACTTGTTAATTATTTGTGTTTGTTGCAAGTTATTAGAAAATGAATAAATATGCCAGGAAGTCTCCTAGCCACGCTCATTAAACATTACTCTAAGTAAAGAGAACACACATCAATAAAGGAAATGCCTTCGTCAGTAAACAAATTAATTAGCCTTTGATTACTAGGCATTACTCTCACTTAAAGGCTGGAGTGGCTGAAGCACAGCACAGTACACACTGGGCAGTGTCTGCTGGTCAGTCTCTGAGCCCAGGGGACCCAGGGCTGGAGGTTAGCGGACCTGCTCTCAGTAGTGGGGCTGACTTAGCTCTATGGAGCGGTGATCCCTATTCTCCCCCATTCTCCCCCTTTTGTGCCTTTAAAGACACGAGCTGCAATCCAAGAATTTTCTCATGAGATGAGCCACACAGACTGGTCCCCTGGCCGAGAACCCTGTGCAGGTCACATCACAGGTTGCCTGGTCCTTGCACCCAGAGCCCCACTGCAGCAAATGGGCATCTTTCCATTCACAGCAGAGAATTTTGGATTGGGCACCACATACAGTTAAATATATGGAGCTCTACTTATCTCCTAGAACTGGAAGGGAAGGTCATCGAGTCCAGTCCCCTGCCCTCACGGTAGGACCAAGTACCATCCCTGACAGATTTGCCCCAGATCCCTAAATGGCCCCTTAAGGATTGAGCTCACAACCCTGGGTTTAAGCAGGCCAATGCTCAAACCACTGAGCTGTCCTGCCCACCTCAAAGTTATTTGAGCAGTTAGGATGGTCCCCCCCTAGGGTTGCCAGATGATTTCAGAAAAAATACCAAACCAAAAAAAAAAAAAACCCAACCCCCATGGCCCCTTTAAAAACCATGTGGTGAGGCTTTTTGGCCCTAACAGGCTGCCGGCGGCCGCCCACCATCTTGCCTCCCTGCGCCGGGCAGGACAGCTCCCTTGCAGAACCCGGTAAGCACCAGGGTTGCCAGGCTGCCTCCGTATTGAGCCGGACAGCCCAGGATTTTCTCCTCCTGGCTGGAAAAAAAAATTAAAAAAAAAAAAAAGTACCAGACATGTTCGGTGTCTGGTATTTTCTGAATTTTTTTACTGGACAGGAGGTGAAATTACAGACTGTCCGGCTCAATACCGGACACCTGGCAACCCTAACCCTCCTCCCCCACCAAGGGAAGGCAGCATCCTGCATCCGCTGAATTAGATGGGCAAGTCCTCACAAAAAGGGCCCGATCCTGAAGTTCATGTCTGAGTTAATTAATAATGCCTTGTATGGGGGGGGGGGAGGGGAGAACGGAGGCATGAAGCAGGGACGTGGCTGGCCTGTGGCCACTCAGCAGGCCAGGGCAGGAGCTGGAAACAGAGCACTGTCGGTAGCTGTCCCACTGGCCCAATCCCCAAGTTCCCGCTGACACATCAATGAAACTTTTGCCTGGGTAAGAACCAGACCAGGGCTCCAGCAATCAGCGCCCCCAAGGAAGCTTTTCCTAAGTAACCATGAGAACCAAGCCTTCCTCCATCCCTCCGCAGCCCCAGCCCCAGCCCCAGCTAGCCGACTGCAGGATGCTTCCTGCTTTGCATGCCCCACACACCATTGTCACGCACACAGAGGGGACCTCTCCAGAGAGCAAGAGGCTTGCAACAAATCCACCCGAAAGGAGGAGGCAGCTGCATAGCGTAATCCTGCACCACTGAAGTCAACGGGAATGTTCTCATTGATTTCCAGGAGCATCAAGCCCATGCCGTGCCCAGCTCTTTCTGAAATGGATCAGAAGAGGCAGCAGCTGTGCTAATTTACCCCCTAAAGGTCTCAGGGCTAGGACTGGGGTTTAGGGTTTTTTGCGAGGGTGTCTGTTTTATTCCTCTGTTTTGTTTAAAAAAAATAAAAATTACAAGCTTGAAAACCATAATCAGTAACAATCATATCAATATAACGGTGAAAAAAAGACATGCAACTATTGAGCTATTAAAAACCATACCCTGGGTATCTCCAAACCCATATTTACAGACAGAAGTAAAATACAGTGGGAAATATCGGCTTTGAATAGAAATAGCTTACACTGAAACTTCTGCAGCTGCCATCTGCTGCGTAGTATAGGAAAGTAACATCAAACGCAGCCAAGAAAGGGGGATACAAGAAAAAGGAACAGTGATCAATGATCAACATGTGCTCATGTGTGTGCTGGCATGTGCGCAAATGCATGTATGTGCATGCGTGTGAGGAGGGGGGTGGGGATGTTTGCTCCTACAGCACCTCCCCGCGAAAAAAGAAAACATGCAGCGAACCTGAAGCCACATTCAGATCACAGAGGACAAAGAAGAACGGCGTCTGGTTTTCCCTGCCCCAAACACTCCCCAAACCCATAGGCTGCCTTCCTAGCTCTGACGACGGCTTGTTCCAGAACTGCAGGGGAAAGGAGGAGGGGGAACCAGTGTGCTCCCTAATAAAAAACATAAGGGGAGAAAGGAACCGAGAACCCCAATGAGCCCCCTCCTCAGCCATTGCCTCATTTCCCTGCACTGGGAAGGGGAAGGGGTTTCTCTCCACACGGCAGGAGTGCCAGCTCGGATTTCCCTGGCCAAGGCTGGAGAGACGTGCTCCCCCTCGCCACCAGACTATTGTCTCATTTGATTATTCTAATCAGTCTGCAGCGACAGAGAAACAGAATGGTAATGGGATGGGTGGGGAGGGCAGACACACTCCCACCCCACCGGCTGTTTGTCAGGCCAGCTTCCGGGTGCAGAGCCAGGGAAGAGCTGGGGGGGCTTATGCAAGGATTGGTCCCCGTTTTACGATTGCCAAGGGAGTCTCCTCCGCCGCTGGGTCTCCCCCCGCTGCTTCTCTGGTGGCTGGAATGGCGCGTAACCCCTGTTGTCTGTGCCCCTGCAACCCGTCTCCTACGCACGAGGAATGCGCCGGCGAAGGCCGCTAACTAACCCAGAGGCCGTTCATGCGGCATCGCAACAACGGCGGCTGCTGTGGGAAGGTTTCTGCCCTCCCAGCGCAGGTTCTAAGCCAAGAGGATGAGCAACACACACACACACAACCCAGTTTGTTCTCCCCTGCAGCACCTCCGCCCCCGACGCGCCAGGCTCAGGCCAGGACACAGCCAAGTGGGTTTGGATTTTGCATGCGGGAGATTTCTCTCCCGACAGCGGTCAGACCAGTTTGGGCCAGGCTCAGAGCCAGGTTCCACCTCCCGGAACGGGCACTGGGGCTGTTGCTCGCCTTGCAGCTTCCTGCAGGGCGATCCCAGAGGGTAACACGCCAGCGTCCCCGCCGGGGGGAGAAGCTGGTCCTAGCAGGCAGGTGCGTACGTTCCTGCTAAGGGCCGTGGGGTTAGCCACACAGGCAGCCTGGCACGGGTTAAATACGTGCTGCTTTTAAACAGTCTACCAGACTGCTCCCCACCCCCCGGCTCCTCCCCCTGCAGGGGATGGACAGTGCATCTCGTGGAGGACATGAGGTTTCCCAGAAGTAGCTGTGGCAGCTGCCAGAGGCAAAATCTCCTGGATCAGAGGGAAGAGGCTGCCACTGCAGAGGGGAGACATCACTTCTCCAAGCTGGCCCCTTCCCCAGAGACCAGGGAGCCCCCCCGGGCATCTCTGCGAACTGCACGCTATGCTGGGGCCGGGGGAGGAAAGCAGCCTCTGGCGCACAAGTCTGATCCAAAGGGCAGATCCACATGAGCTCAGAGCAGGTGCAGCGGGAGCTTTTCATGTGCACTGGGTATTAGAAGCTCCCTCTGGCAATCGGGTGCGGGGGAACGGGGGGCGATGCTTTCATGCCGTAGCCAGGTGGGCCTGTGGGGCAGGACAACACCAGGCACAGTGGGGCCAACCACAACCCTTCACAAATCATGAGCTAGGCCTCAAAAAAAGAGCCATGAGTGATTGATACAAGAGCGGCCAGGCCGGGTCAGACCAGCGGCCCGTCTAGCCCAGCGGCCTGTCTGCCTACAGTAGCCAATGCCAGGTGCTCCAGAGGGAGGGAACAGAGTAGGGAACCATCCAGTGATCCCTCCCCATTCCCAGCTTCTAGCAAATCATTTAAGTGATAAATTTGCGGCTCGTTGTATTTGTCTGCTGAGCTGCTCGAGTCTCGCCCGCAGGCTTGGCTCCGCAGTCAGGAGGGCTAGCCATGCCGGACTGACGCCATC
This sequence comes from Rafetus swinhoei, assembly GCA_019425775.1. Classification (NCBI taxonomy): domain Eukaryota; kingdom Metazoa; phylum Chordata; order Testudines; family Trionychidae; genus Rafetus; species Rafetus swinhoei. Next base: position 15,667,433 of record JAFJHL010000483.1, on the reverse strand, counting down.
CCCAGACTCCTGGGGCCGGAGCCTGCCGAGAGCCGGCAACACGGCGGGTGGTGCAGCGCCCTGGCCCACGGCCCCCGCCCGCTCTCTGCCTTTCAGCCAACTGAGGAGACGTCCGAGATGGCGAGGCGCCCGACAGTGCAGGGGGCTCCCCCGAGCGGCCGTCTCCCCAGCTCTGGAAAGGCCCGGCCTGCTCATGCCGCAGACACGGCCCGCGAAGGGGCCCAGGGGGATTCAGCCCCGGTCTCCCAGCGCTAGGCTCCGTCCCTGCCACATCAACTCCCACCCCAGGTCGTGGGGCAGAGGAGGCCTGACCACGGCACCAGCGACCCACACCCCCACGCCAGGCCTGAGCCCAATGGGGACAGCTGCACAGGTCACTCAAGGCAGCTGGGAAACCCACTAGCAAAGCGAGTGGGAGAGAGGAGGGGCTGAGCCCTCAGGCCTCCATCGCGTGAGGCGTCGTCAGGCGGCCCACGACGCTACCCGCTCCCCCAGCATGGCCCCAGAGAACGGAGGCCACGAGCCTCATCCCCACGACTTCCTAGTGAAGAGCATGCGACCCCCCAGCCGCTCGCAGCCTCCTGCAGAGACACGGGGCAGCCGCCGCCCCAGCCACGCCCATGCTGGGAAGGACCCCCCCTTTGCCAGCGAGAGACCCATTCTGGGGGAGTCAGAGGAGTTCCCCCCCCAAGCCTGGGATGGACGGGCCACGAACCTGAGGAGCACCGCTGGCCCCTCATGGTGGCCTCTGGTCCCTCCCCCACCTCCCTGCCCGTCCCCTCCGCGCAGGGTGGCGGAAGAGGGGCTTATAAGAAGGGCAGCAGGGAGGTGAGCGGCAGCTCCCGCTCGCCCAGCAGCGTGTCCCGCTTCAGGCTGCTGCCCTTGTTGACCACCTTGACCTTGAGGGCCATCTTCTTGGCGTGGCCGGCGCCCAGGCAGTCGAAGAAGAAGTCCTCGTTGAAGACGGGGGTGCGGCTGTTCTTGATGATGGTGCTGCGCTGCTTCTGCACCTTGCCCGGGTTCAGGCAGAGGGAGACGCAGCAGTTGATGCTGCGCACGTCGCAGAGCTTGTCGAAGAGCCCCTCGGCCGCGACCACCCGCACCCGCAGCCGGGCGTTGGCGGGGTCGTACTCGGCCGCCAGCCGCACGCTGCCGCCCTTGCTCAGCCGCAGGTGTGCTCCTTGTGCAGGCGGTCCGCCTCCAGCGGCGGCAGGGCCGGGGCGCCGCCCGCGGGGGACGTGGCCCCCCGGGCGCGCCGCTGCGAGCTGGGGCTGGTGTCGGCCGAGCTGTCGTCGGTGGAGAGGGAGCTGTTGCGGGCCACCGAGTGCTTGAGCTTGATAACCTTGGTCTGGCTGTCCTGGCTGAAGATTTTGAGCAGGGAGACGGAGCGGGAGAGCAGCGGGGAGCTGAAGGGCGAGGACTCGGCCGAGGAGCAGGTGTCGCTCTCGCCGCCGCTGAAGTAGCGGTAGGGGTTCATCAGGGACATGCCGATGTCGGAGGGGGCCAGGTGGGCGCTCTCCCCGTTCACCTTGGCCCCGCTGGCCCCCGCCTTGCGCTGGGCGCCGGGCGAGGAGGCCGGCGACTGGCACAGGCTGCCGTGCTCACTGTGGAAGAGGGACTCCTTGCGGCGGGTGTGGGGGCTCTCCAGGAGGGTGGCGAAGCCGTAGGAGGTCTGGGCCTTGGGCACGTAGGGCAGGGACATGGCCGTCTGCGCCTGGGGGTCGGCGTTGGTGCTGAAGTCCTCCTCCGAGGCCCACTCGTCGGCGCTCTCGATCTGGATGACGTGCCGGCTGGCGGCCTTCAGCAGGTTCTTGCTCTCCGAGGCGGCCTTGACCGGCAGCCGGGGGCTGCGCTGGGGCTTGCGGGCCAACAGGTTCTGCTCCGAGGCAGAGGTGCCCAGGCTGGGCTTGGCCTTGCCCTCCGCCCCCTCGGCCTCGGGCGGCGCCGGCGCCAGCTTGGGGGGGATGAAGAAATCCGGGATCTTGTCGGGGGTCAGCACGTTGCTGTACAAGGGGCCCTTGGACGACTTGTCGCCCGCGTCCCCGGCCCGGGCAGCACCGTTCTCCGCCGAGCCCCGGATCCGTTCCAGGAGCCACATGCTGCTGCTCCGCGGGGAAGGGGAGGAGCCCAGGAGGGTGGGGTGGCGTTTGGGGCCCCGTCACTCACCCTCTGTAAGAAACAAGCAAAGGCCCAGGGGCCGTCACGCCCAGGGTCGGAAACAGTCTCCAGGGGTGGGGGCCGGAACAGCAAAGAAATTACCCCCCCACCCTTCAGTGGACTTGGGGGCGCGTTGGGCTCACTATGGAGATCGGGGGGATTGGGGACCCCACCCTTCGGGGGGCTGCGAGGGGTTGGGGCCCCTGTAATGTGGGGTTGGGGGACAAGGCGAGCCACCTCCCTGGGCGGTGTGGGGGTGCAGGTGTACCTGCCAGCCCTCCCTTGCTGGGGCTCAGAGGGGGGCTGCCCCCAGAGCTGCCTCTACCCACTGCCCCATCTCCCCGCCGTACCCTGCAGGGCGCCCCGCAGGAGCCGAGCAGCCGCAGCGCCTGGCTCGCGCCCAGCCCCCCAACTTCGGCCGACCCTGGTATTTTCCCTGGGCCCGGGAAGGGGAGGCGGCGCCGCTCCTGGCCGCCCGGAGCCACTAGCCTGGGGGGGGGGGCTCCCCATCGCCCCGCGCCTGGCTCTGACACCGCTCCCTGCCCCCCATCGGCAGCCCCCCCGCCCCCACCCGGACTGGGGGACGCGCCGCCGCGGGGCCCTTCAATTTCCGTCCCGCGGCAGAGCGCCCGGGGCCGGGCCCGGCTCGATCCCCGGCGGAGCCAAGGGGCATGTAGCCCGCGCCCCTCTCCTGCCCTCGGGGGCCAGGGCGCTCGGGCTGCGGGGCGCCCAGAGACTGTGGGGCCGGCCCGGGCTAGGGGTCCCCGCTCCCCACCCGGCAGCCCTGGCCCCAGACCGGCTGGCGCGTTCCCCGACGGGCACCTGTGGGACTGCTCCGCGCCAGCCCGGCCTCCGACTAACTTCGGGGGGCAGGACCCCTCCCGCGCGGGGTGCTACGAAGGAAACGGACCCCGCGCAGTTACGCCAGCCGGCTTCGCGGGGCTCTTTTGCACCGGGGCGCCCCCAGACCCGCGCGGATCGGACCCCAACTTGGGGGGCGGCCGGGCGGCCCCAGACCCGCGCGGATCGGACCCCAACTTGGGGGGGGGCGCCCCAGACCCGCGCGGATCGGACCCCAGCAGGGGGCGGGCGCCCCCAGACCCGCGCGGATCGGACCCCAACTTGGGGGGGAGCCGGGCGCCCCCAGACCCGGTCGCAGCGACCCCCAGCTGCCTACCTGCCGGCGGGGAAGTCAGCAGGCAGAGCCGGAGGGGCGGCAGCGGCTCCGCGGCTGGCTCGGGGCTGGGAATGAGGGTGCCCGAGCCCCGCCGCCTCCTTTTATACCCGCCCCGCTGCCACAATTCATTCATTACGGGCGCGAGAAACCTCCCCAGTCCAGACCGCAGCGAGCGGAGCCGTATTCCTCCTAACACAGCTGCCCCCAGCTTTTTCGGCTTCTCCCGCACCTCGCCACGCGCTCCACAGCGCAGCCGGCGTCCGGGACCCCGGCTCCTGCTGCCTGCACGGGGTGGGGCCTGCTGGAGGGCAGGTAGAGAGCCACCGCCCCGGGAAATGGGAACCCTCCTTTCCTAAGGGCTGGGGGTAACAGATCCCAGGGTGCAGGGCAGGAGAGAATTCAGAGGGACCCTCTCCCCGACACCCAGCTCTCCCTTTTGGCCGGGGATGTGCAGTGGTGCCAATCAGCCAGCAGCCAGACGACCCCCCCCCCGATCTAGCCTTGCTCTGAAGAAATGAGCAGCAGGATGAGGGCCCAGATTTAGGAGTCAGGGACTCCTGGGGGCCAGTCCCAACTCTGCTACCAGCTCCCTGTGGGACCTTTGCTGAGTCACTGACCTTCTGTGCCCCATCTGCAAAGTAGGGTTAATAAATCTCCTCTCGGGACGTGGGGGCTTTTCCAGCGTCCCTTCCCTCCCTCCACGCCTAGAGGTGCCAGGACACTGGTGTTCCCTGCGCGCTGGGCATGGCACAGCCATTGTGCGGCCGCTCAGGGTGCCCACAGCCAGGTTTGTGTTTCTAGTGGTGGTGCACGTCCACACATGCCTCAGTGCACATGGAAAAATTCATTCTGAGCATGGATAGAAAAGCTTAGAGGGAACCTTGTGGGACAGGCAAGTCCTTTAGACGCACGGACTAGACAGGATTTGGGGTTCAGCGCTGGAGGGCCAGGAGCAGATTTGGAGACAGGCATTCGAGGCCCAGAGCCTGGAATCTGCACCTTGTATCTGAACACTCACTGCGCTGTGGGTCCCATTGAATTCAATGGCACCGCTTGGTTAAGTACCACTCCATGGAAGCCTGTCCCTGTGCCATGCATTCCAAGCGGTGGGAGGGAAGCGTAACATCCCCTCCAAACACTCCAGCTAATCCGAGTGCTTCACAAAACTCAACAGCCCTCCAAGGGCCCGGCCTCAGCGCTCAAGGACCCGCCGCCAAGTGCCTTAAGTGGCTCGCTCGTGCAGATGGCAGCGCAGGGTGGGAAGCAAAGCATGTGCTGCCTTTCGCTCCCATCAGGCAGGAATCCCCCTGGAAGGGCAGGGACTGCCGTGGCGGGAGGAGGTCTCACCGGGCTCGCTCGGGGAAATACCACCCCGCTGGCAGGAGGGCACAAAGAACAGGGCTTTGTTAATCGATGTAGTGCTGCTAAAAACGGGCCAGCCGCCCCTGGAGAGGGACACCAGCGACGGATGCAGTGAGCGTGCTCCCCCCACCCGCTCTCTGCCCCCTGCGGCGTTGGGAGGGGGAGATTCTGTGCAGCGCCCCAAGGGCTCAGGACCCATCCTGCATCAGTGGTTTACAGCCAACCACGTCATTGACTGCTTGCGAAGTGGGCTCACACGGGGAGCACAGACAGGACCTGGGGTGCATTAATGGCAGATTCTGGGTGAGATGGCCCCTGGGTAATACCAGCTTTGAAACCAGGCTCCAAAACTGACCCTAGCAATTTGTCACACCTGGCAGGGGGCAGTCTTACCTAGTGGCCAGAGCAGGAGTCAGCTTCCAGGAGGTCAGGGGCCAAGATGGGCCACAGGGCAAACAGCGAGTCCAGTGTCAGGAGGCCAGGCCGGGGCATATCACCAGGCAGCCACGCGGCAGGAGCAGGAAAAGCAGGAAAACCACTTCAGTGCCAGGCAAATGGGTAGAAGCCAGAGTAAAGCTCGGACCCCTGGCATTGGGGGAAGAGGCAACAGGGCTCTGGAAAGAAAAATCAGGCCTGACCCCCGTACCAGGATTCTTGGAGGGTGTCAAAGCACACGGACAAGGGGGAGCCAGTGCACTTGGACTCAGGGCTGTCCCTAGTCAGGGTGCAGGGCCTGGGACAATTCTCCCTCCATCCCAGGCCCTGACCGTCCCCTGCCTCTTCCTGCCCCTGCAAGTGCGAGCCGTGCGCTGTCAAAAAAGCAAACAGCATGTTAGCAGCCCTTGCGAAAGAAATAGAGAATAAGACAGAAAATATCCTTGTTCCAGTGTATAAACCCTGACATCCTACACCCTGATTTCCTGTGTGCAGTTCTGGTCTCCCCATTTTAAAAAGCAAAAGGTCCAGAGAAGGGCACCAGAAATGAGCAGAGAAGTAGAGCAGCTTCCATAGAAAGGTTGGGTCTATTCAGCTCAGAAAGGAATGCCATTGTGAATGGCCTGGAGAAAGTCAATAGAGACGTGCGTGACGCAAGAACTAGCGGTCATGCAATGCAATGAATAGGCAGCGGGTTAAGTGAACAAAAGGCAATATTCACACAGCACATAGTCAATCTGTGGAACTCCCTGCCAGGGGATGTTGTAAAGGCCAAATGTATGACTAGCTGCACAAAAGAACTAGGGCAGCTCCGAGGACAGATCCATCAATGGCTACTAGCCAAGACGTCCAGGGACTCAGCCCCATGCTTTGGGTGTCCCTAAACCTCTGACTGCTAGAAGCTGGGACAGGGCGAGAGAGGCCCAGTTCTGCTGGTTCTCTCTGGCGCACAGGGCACTGGGCTAGATGGACCATTGGCCTGGCCCCGTCTGGCCACTCTCATGTCTAATATGGAAGGGAAAGTCACGTGTTCTTGTGCTGAATCAGCCTAGAGTCGTTCTCGGCTTCCTCCAATCTCTTCCAAGGATTGCATTAGGCCAGCGAGACTGCCATTACCCTCACCGTGGCCCAGCGTGGCGGAAAGATGCCTTGGGGAGGGGTGGATTCAGGCTCAACGTGGGCTGGGAGAGTCGACAGACTCCTCCACAGGAATCTCTCGGCGCTCCCAGACCGGCCTTCCACCCTCCCTTCTCCAGCCTGCCAGCAAGATGGCCGGGGCCACGGAGGACCCAACCCTGTGAGATTCTGGCCGCCTCCAGCAATGCTCAGAGCATCCTGGCCTCCCCTCGAAAGCCTCTGAAAACGGAAGGCACCCAGCACGTTGCAGAACTGGACTCCAAATCAGCCCCTCTGTGGTCAGGGTGAACCAGGCCGGTCACGTCCCCGAGGGACCCAGGAGCCCTTCAGCCTCACCCCCCCCTTCCCCTTTCATCTCCCGTACAAGCTATTTCGATCAGCAAAAAGCCCCTCCCCCACAACACCGCCTGCAAGCGAGCCGCTGCTCCGGGGTGGAACAAACCCGTGTGATTGATGAGGTGTCTTCGCACAGTGTCCCGCATGACAGCGGAACCAGCCTAACGAGCCGCAGACCTTTCCCACAAACAACGGGACGGGGGGGTTGTGCTCTTTCTCCGGTGTCACGCGAAGATGCTCTGCCTAATTGGCAGCCAGCAGCTGGGAGACGTCTCCGGGGGGAAGGATTCAGCTCAGCGCCAGGTGCCATTGGTTTGGCAAAGAGTAAATTTGCTGGAAAATGCTTTTAAACCGACCTGTGAGGCCAGCGACCGGCGTCAGCTGAAAAGCAAATGGAGACAGCTTTCCGAAAGAGGGGAAACGGTTCATTTCAAAATACCGGTTTGACGAGGGTTGGAGCTAATTCTAGATCGCAAAAAATAAAAGGGTGAAACCAGTCCAACAAACCTCCAGTAAAAAAACCTGTTTTATTTTGGGCCTTGTGCCCCAGACAGACAGGCAGTGGATGGTGCCTGGATCCCCTCAGAGATTCAGTGCTAGCCACACAGGTCAGACTCCCAGCGACAGAAGACTCTCAGAATTACAAATGCCCGAGTTATGAACTGACCAGTCAAGCCTGCGCCCAGAACTACGCAAGCAGGCGGCAGCAGAGACACCCAAAAACCCCAAATCCAGCACAGTACTGGTTGAACCTCGCTAGTGGGCACCCTGGGGCTCTAACCGGCACCGAACCAGAGAATTTGCCCGACCACAGGAGGTTAATACTGTCTAGCAGCATCCCCAGCACTTCCACTGCTTACTGGGCTCGGAGAAGACATTTTGGGGTAAATTAGAGCTAAACAACAGCACAGAGCACTGAGAGCCAGGGCTGGTGGCTGTAAACAAACTTTATGGGACTGCGGGAAACTTGGCCACGCCCATGATAAGTGGCCATCCGGCGAACTCAGATCCTGCCGCACCACGGATGTTGCCGGACCAGAGAGGTTCAACCTGTACCATGTTAAATATCAACTACTAAAAACTAGAGGGAAAGCAGCATTTTTATTCTGCACAGGAAAGGCAAACAAAGCTTCCCCATGGAGGATCAGAAATGGGGGGGCCCAGCTCTTTGACTGAGGAGGGGTGACCCCTGCGAGACCTGTCAGCGGTTTGGAGACATGGGCCTGGCACCCCATATACAGGCCCAGTCCTTGGGGGGCAGCCAACTGACACCAAATGAAACTAATAGGCAGCAGGTTTAAAACAAATAAAAGGAAGTTCTTCTTCTCACAGCGCATAGTCAATCTGTGGAACTCCTTGCCTGAGGAGGTTGTGAAGGCTAGGACTATAACAGGGTTTAAAAGAGCACTAGATAAATTCATGGAGGTTAAGTCCATAAACGGCTATTAGCCATTCTGGGTAAGGAATGGTATCCCTAGGCTCTGTCTGTCAGAGGGTGGAGATGGATGGCAGGAGAGAGATCGCTTGATCATTACCTGTTCGGTTCACTCCCTCTGGGACTCCTGGCATTGGCCTCTGTCAGCAGACAGGGTACTGGGCTGGATGGACCTTTGGTCTGACCCAGTCTGGCCAGTCTTATGTTCTTAGGAGGTGAACTGAGGCAGTCGCCTCAGGTGCCAGACTGTGGGCGGGGCACCACTAGGACCCAGAGTGTAGAAAATTGTGTCTGCTGCTGGTGCATATGTATTCTCTCTGCTCTAGATGCACAGAGACGGTGGAGTGCCATGAGAAGAGTAGAACAGGAAGAAGGCAGAATTGAGACCTTCCAAAGTTTTGGCCCAAGTGAGGGAACATGGGGGCGTCATTTGAGCTCCCCGCCTCAGGTGCCAAAATGTTGTGGGCCGGCCCTGGGGGCAGCATGTGGGAGGCAGATCCTCAGGGGCGAATCTCTTACCGCAGCTGCAGGTAAGTCCCAAATCCAGTCTATCAGGAATGTAACTTCGTCCCAACAGATCCAGGGAATGGGGAAGCTGTCCAGCTGAGCACTGGAACAGCCTTTTTAAGGCTGAGCATCCGGCTAGTGGCATGGGGGGTTCCGGATTCTGCCCCTCCCTGGGGAAAGAAGCTCTGTTTCCGGGGCCTGAGGCTGGTCCTGGGAAGCCTTGGAACTTAAACCCAGCTTGAGACCTTTTCCCCCGCCCCAGAACATTTGAAATGTCAGCCAGAAAAGCTAGCGAGTCAGCGGTTGGGGCCAGGGATCCCCGAAACACGAGTGGGGGCGCCTAAGCAACTGTGCGCAGTCCACTGCTGCAAGGAGTCGCTTGCCTTCGTCCTCTTGAGCCAGCATATGAAGATCCTATTCAGAGCAGGACTCGGTCTGGAGCCTGGGCAGCCGGCTAGCGAGTGGCTGCATAAACGGACTCAGTGTCACTCAGTAAAACAACTTGTCTCCCAGCGCCTCCCTGCCCGGGAAGCTGCGTGGAAAAGCAGCGCTGGATGGATGCTCCAGCCATGGCCCGTGGCTGTGGAGTGACTCCCTCGGAGGGGGGGCTGGTGGCTGGTTGGAACCCGACAGGCACTGGGAACAGACGCCAAGGACCAGCCAGCCTGGTCTTTCAGCCACTAAAACGATGGTTTAGGAGTGAGAAAACAGCAATATCCTCAGCTAGTATCAGAACCCGGAATTTAGCCCTAATGTAACATGGGGGTGCTTACAAACAACAGGGCAGCTGGTAAGTATCCAACCAAGTAGCTGGTGTGCAGAAGACAGAATAGGAGAGTGGGTTGGTGGTAAGGCCCCTTGGGTTGATTTCTTACCAATTCTTTTTATTTAATTGAAAAAAATCCCACATTTTACAAAAGCAATTATTAGGGGTTTTTTACTGATTTTTTTTTCAACCTGAAGTTTGGACCACACAAGCACATGAACACACTCCTTATGTTAATTCAATCCATTACATTGGGCAGACTAATTGAATTATTAACCTAAACACATCCAAGTGTGAGCATTACTCTGTTAAAGCAAGGCAATGTAGTGGCAGATTCAAGCGGAGTGCCCCAAGGATCGGTTCTAGGGCTGGTTTTGTTCAACATCTTTATTGACCTGGACGAGGGGATGGATTGCACCCTCAGCAAGTTTGCAGATGACACTAAGCAAGGGGGAGAGGTAGATACGTTGGAGGGTAGGGATAGGGTCCAGACCGACCTAGAGAAATTGGAGGATTGGGCCCAAAGAAATCTGCTGAAGTTCAGCAAGGAAAAGTGCAGAGTCCTGCACTTGGAATGGAAGAAGAATCCCAAGCCCTGTTACAGGCTGGGGACCAACTAGCAGTTCAGCAGAAAAGGACCTGGGGATGGCAGTAGCTGAGAAGCTGGAGATGAGTCAACAAGGGGTCCTTGTAGCCAAGAAGGCGAATGGCATATTGGGCTGCATTAGGAGGAGCATTGCCAGCAGATCCAGAGAAGTGATTATTCCCCTTTATTGGGCACTGACGAGGCCACATCTGGAATACTGCCTCTCGTACTGGGCCCCGCACTATAGAAAGGATGTGGACGCATTGGGGAGGGTCCAGCGGAGGACAACCAAAATGCTGAGGGGGCTGGAGCACACGACCTATGAGGAGAGGCTGAGGGAGTTGGGTCTGTTTAGTCTGCAGAAGAGAAGAGTGAGGGGGGATTTGGTAGCAGCCTTCTTCAGCTTCTTGAAGGGAGGTTCCAGAGAGGCTGGAGAGAGGCTGTTCTCAGGGGTGCAAGTGACAGAACAAGGAGCAATGGGCTCAAGTTGCCATGGGGGAGGTCTAGGTTGGATATTAGGAAAAACTCTTTCCCTGGGCAGGTGGGGAAGCGCTGGGCTGGGTTCCCTAGGGAGGGGGTGGAATCTCCAGCCCTAGAGGTGTTTAAGTCCCGGCTTGGCAAAGTCCTGGCTGGGATGATTGAGTTGGGGTTGGTCCTGCCTTGGGCAGGGGGCTGGACTGGATGACTCCTGAGGGCTCTCCAGCCCTAGAATTCTGTAACTCTAGGTGTGCTGCGTTTCTGTCTATACTGCGGTGCTGCTCGTGTTATAAAGCACAACCTTAAATAGCTTCCACATTCAGTCCTCTTGCTTTTCTCCACTTGTTTTTATTTCTGTCTTCCATCCGTCCCTAGTCGCCATGGTATTTTCCCAGACAATGTTGACGTTGTTTTTTTGCACAGATCATCACCTGTTTTTAATATTTGTAATAAGCACGGATACATTCCCGGGAAGTGGTCAGGGACAAGTTGAGCGATACATTCCCCTGAAGCCCCCGGGACAAGCTGAGCAGCAGACAGGCCCCGCTGGCCATGCCATAGGGCCAGTGTTGCCTGTTCGCGCTTAATTATGAATTTTGAGATATTTGGTGCAGTTCTTAAAACCTTGGCTCGTGGAGTCGAGAGGAGGGGAGACTCTCAGCCATTTTCATTTTTACAGAGGAGGAGAATTGCCCTAGTCTGCAAGCTTTTCTTGGCTGCCCATAAACCTGAAAGGCCACAATTCTGGAAGACAAATTCAGCCACCCCAAAGTTCCCATTTGGAAATCTCGTGATTTTGAGAGGGGTCCAACTCCTGATTTCTCAATGTCCTTGGGGGGGATGCCAGGTTCAGACAGAGGAAGAACAATGGGTTAATTCAGATGGAATCTGCCACTCATAGCTTGCCAGGTGCTCAGACACTATAGCGAAGGGCACCAGGCTATGCACGGCCGACCACTAGAAGGCCATGTAGGAGGACAGACAGACACTGGGGAACAAAACTCAACAGGCAGCTGGGAAGAGTGGGGTAGGAAGGGGGACTCTGGCCCAGCCAGGGGCTAATCAGCCTCTACCAGCTGTTTGCCACATGTCACAGGTGCAATGTTGCTGGCCTGAGTCCCCAGCCAGCTGGACAGAACAGCTTTGAGAGGTGGGAGCCAGCCCAGTCATCTCAGTGGGGTGTTAACTCTGCCTTGCTACTAGTGGGATTAACCATTTAATGGCTGCTAATTTTAGTAAATTATACAGGTAGTGTGCTTAGCCCATCTTCCCAGCTGGACTCTCATGCTTCCCCAGCTGCCAAAGACGCCAGCAGCCCCACCCCGGTATCCAGCATCAAAACGCTCTGGATTCCTTCCTTCCCCCTCCCTGCACAAGTACCGATGCGCCCTTCTGGCCTGGCGCTGCAAAGCCCTTTGTCAGATCAAAACTGAAGATGTGCAGAGACATAAAATAAATTGAATTGAATAGCAAAGTGCTCCCGAGGCTGCTGTATCAATTGCATGAGTCAGGTCCCTGTTTAACTCCATTTTATGCATTGAATTAAGACTGCCACAGGATTTCCTGCCTGTCTCATTAGGGGCTCTGCCAAATCTGGGGACGCTGCTGAAGGATTTAAGTACATCTTGCCCTGGTGCATGGCCGAGGGATTTGTGGATCCTCTTGTCTGGCCACCGGCACAACACAAGCTGTGGACTAAGCATGCCAGAGCCTCTGCTGGGAGTCAGAACTGGGCTAATGTCTCGGGGGCAGCTCGCCTCCCCATGGCACTGCCGTCACTTTCTTGAGTTAAACAAGGAGCCCTGGGCAGCTTGCAGGTGAACCGATTTATTTGGACATAAGCGTTATAGGACTAAGAGGTGTACCGTGATGCCTGCCTCTGCCACGTCAACTCCGTGCACCTGACCAAGTGGGTCTTTGCCCACCGAACCACATGCCCAAATAAGTCTGGCACCAGACCCCTCGCTGATTTTGTGGACACAGATTAACACCCCTCTGTTTCTTGCATTACTTCATCAGCTTGTTGGGCCTGATCCAAAGCCTCCCATTGACTTCGGTGAGCTGTGGATCAGACCGTTAGTGCTTACGGTCCTGTGTTGGCACCTTTGCTGGCCTAGGGGTCTGTATAGAATCACAGAACACAAATTGGAAGGGACCTTGAGAGGTCGTCAAGTCCAGTCCCCTGCCCTCATGGCAGGACCAAGCACCATCTAGACCAGAGGTGGGCAATAATTTTGGATGGGGGGCTGTTGTACTATCCTTCCCCTCCCCCAGGGCAGCTGTCGAGCCTCTGGGGCTTTCAAAATGCCTCCCCAAGCCTGCATGTATAGTACTTCGGTTGTTGTCCTAAACCCACGGGCCTCTCACTGGGGCAGTGCGGCCTAGTGGCCAGAGTCAATAGCACGTGCTCCCCCTCGCTGGGGCAGTACGGCCTAAGAGCCAGAGACAATAGCAACAGGTGCAGGCCCCATGGGTTGGGGACTGAGGAAGGGATAGGGGACCCGGGCCCCCCCCTACTCCACTGGGTCCCAGCCCAGCTAGCAGTGGCACGGCCCCCTGCTCGCTCAGCGGGGAATCCCACCGCAACACGCCGAGCACTCGGGATCCCATCTCCCGCCCCGGGCTACTTCCTACCAGTCTCCTCCGGACGCCTTCCAGGGTCCCTCCTCCAGCTCCCGGGCAGCACCGCTGGCATCTCGCTGGCTGCTCTCCAGGTCTGGTCCCTCTGGCGGTTCGCCTCCAGCAGCCCTGGCTGCACCTCCTTCCTCCTCCCCCCCAGCCAGACTGAGCCTCTGGCCAGGCCTTTGTGCCTGGGCTGCACTCTGAGCATGGTGGGATTTCCTCAGCCAGCTGAGCCGTTAGGCCTGGCTTCCCCACTATGGGGCCGGTCCACGACTTTGGTAAGTGGCCAAGGGCTGCACTTTTCTACGGAGGGGGGCGGGGTCTGGGGTGCCGAAGGGCGCTCAGAGTAGGTGACAGGGCTGCAGGCCAGGGTGTGGGGTTTGAGAGGGAGCTTGGTTGATGGGGAGGGTTGTGACTTAGGGCTGGGGATTGGGGTGCAGGCTCCAGGAGATGATTCTGGCCTGAGGGAGGGATGTAGGAGGGGGTGCAGGGCCTGGGAGGGAGCTGTGACAAAGTGGGGGGGTGTGAAGAGGGTTGGGGTGTGAGTTGGGGGCAGGGAGGAAGGGGGTGGGTGTCAGGGGCAGGCTGTGGCCAGGAGACACTTACCTAGGCATTTCCTGGCCAGCAGCCCGGTGGGACCCGCAGACAGGCGCCCTGCCTACCACAGCCCCCGGCTGCTCCGTGTGCCCCTCTGCACTGCGAGCATTGGGGGAAGAGAGCGGGAGGGGGAGGGGGAGACTTAGCACGCTGCCCCGCCCCCAGCATAATCTCAGATCCCATTGGCTGGAACTGGCCAAATGGGAACTGAGAGATTGAGCGGGGGCAGGGAAGTCTGCAAACTCCCGCCCCCACACAGCACAGAGAGGCACAAGGAGCAGCTAGCCGCTTGGAGCAGCCTGGGGCTCCTTCCTGCCTGAGGGTCCCAGCGAGGCATCTTGCCCACCCGTGACTAGACCACAGACACGTGTACTCACATGGAAACTTCAGGGGTTAGCAAGCCACAGAGCCAGCGAGTCCGTGTCAGTAACATTGAAAGCACAGTCGTAAATCCCCAAGCCCCTGCTCTGGACAAATAAGAAATCAACTTTATTTCAAGCAGATCCTCAGTTCTCGGCTTCTCTGTCGGTTTCACAATAGAGCAGCAAATTCCTGGCGGGGGTGTGTCACGGATCCCATGCTTCAAACAACAGGTCACGCTGCTTGAGCACTGGCACCCGCAGGAGGAGGATCACACACCAGGGCTCCCTGTGAGCCGTGTGCTTGGGCAGCCACCCAGGAGAGATTCAGGTGCCGCCCACCTGATCAGCAGAGCGCCCACAGCTGGCAGCAGGTGTTTCTACTGGTGGTGCACAGCCGCACATGCCTTGGTGCACACAACAAATCTTATTCTGCTCATGGATGGAAAAAGTTAGAGGGAACATTGTCAGACAGTCCAAACCAGGACTGGACACTGCAAGAGGCTCTCTCATGAGATTTGAAGCCCTGCTTGGCAAAGAGGAGAAATTCGTCTTAAGCAACCAAACTTGTAAGTGCTTATTCATCTCCAACTTAGCCCCCCATTAACCCTCTTGGTTACTGCTTCCCAAGCTGGCCTGGGTTACAGAGATGCAGGCAGAGTAACCCCGGCAGATGCCGGTATATTGTGAAGCAATTAATCCCTTAAAAAATTCCCCCATGCATCAGATTACAGCATCCCTATAAGTCGAAAGGTCTGCGCTATGCAGACCCAGCAGTAATTGGTAGACGGCACCGGCTTTCTTTCCAGCGGTGACAGAAGAAAGTGCGGCTTTAGCAGCCTTTTCATGCCTCTGCTATAGAGGAACGATGCAATTATCTTGGCAACCGCATTACGATACTGCAAAAAATAGAATCGGAGATGGAAGCGGCTCGTCCCCACTTGTACTCAGCGATAGATGGAAAATTACCTGTGCATCACTGGGCTTTGTTAGTTACTTCATTCAGGGCCTCGGCACTTACCTCGGTCGAGCACCGGATGCTTCCCCAAATGGTGGTTTATTGACTTTCTCCCCACCCACGGTAAAACAAAGCGAGGCAGGACTGATTTCCTCCATAGCAGCCTGCCATTCCGCATTCAGGGGGCTGCTGTTATTAATGAGGTTTACCCGGCGTTGGTCAGGTCCTTAACTCAATTCTTTTGGGGTTTGGTTTTTTTTAAAGGGGAAAAAAAAAGGGAAAATATCCAGGCTTCATTTAAATCATTGCTCTGGGGCAGGGCTGGGGTGGAGGGTTCAAGTGCAGGCTGCCCCGTGGAGAGAGGGCAGCCCCAGCCCTCTCTCACCGCAGCAGCTTGGGGACAGGTGAGAAGCGTTGTGCTGGGCAAGATGCACCGGGCTTGTTCTGCCTCTGTGAATGTGAGCTACGGTCCCTGGGGGGAGTGGGGGGGTGTCATTCTGCTTAGAAAGGGGCTTCCAGCTGGCCCACCTGCTGGGTTTCTGTCCCCAGTTGGATGCGACTTAACTAGTGATGAACGGCAGCCCAGAGTTGGCAAAGCCAGCCCACGGCTGCTTGGACACGAGGCACTGCACACGGCGAGGGAGCGAGCCAGGCTAGGAAATACTGTGTACTTGTGTCCCAGCCCCACCCTTAGCTCACACCCGGGGGGCGGTCCGAACTCAAACCCACATCCTGGGAGTTGTTGCCCCCCCCAAGCCTGCAGCAGGAATAAAAGTAAAGGCTGTCGCACACTGGAGGATGAAGGAAGGAATCGGATGCTCTGCTTAGCAGGGTGACGTCTAGACTCCCCCCACCTGAGGCTGTAAGAGCAACCGCAGGGAACCCAGCTCCCTTCCGAGAGTGAGGCAAAGGCCAGAGGCATCCCCTCCCCTCGGCTTTGGACAAGGCTCTTGATTTGCAAGGATGCAGCCGCTGCCTTCCTCTGGCACAAGGACGTGTGAACCTGGAGGGGGCCAAGCATGTCCTTGAGCCAGGCGCCCTTTGAGACCGAGCCGGGGGGGGGGTCTAGTCCAGGCAGTGTGGCAATTGCCAGCTCCCCCTTCCTGCCAGTGGGTCCCCTCCTGGGGCAAGAGGGTGGATTGCCGCCTGTGGGTTGGCTGATGGCTGGGCGCTAGCCCGGGGTGCCGGCAGCAACGGGGGGAGCGGCGTGGGCAGGTGGGCACAGCCGTAGTAATGGTGCCGTGTGCACGGCCGCTCCAAGGGAAGGAGAAGTCGTCACCAGAACTGAGCTATTGAAATCTAGACCAGCTCTAGAGACTAGACCATACTGTAGAGCAGGGACCGGGCCGGGGGGTGGTAGCGCTGCAGGAGTGGAGCAGAGGCCAGTGTCTCTGTTCGTCTCCCCCCAGGGCCCGAGCTGCCCCGGGCTCTGTCACGCTGAGGCAAGAAGAGGCTCAGGCCGGGGGCTCATTTCCACCTTTAATTAGAAACATATCCAAACCTGCGAGCCCGCCCTGGGCCTGGCGGCCGCGTGCCACACCTTGGACAGAGGCCTGGGGTGCGGGTCAAAAGGCTGCGGCCGCCGTGGCTGCCCCTGGGCTGGTAAACTCCCGCTACAGAGCCAGGTGGACCCGGGAGCCCGAGAGGAGCCAGCTCCCCAGGGCTGGAGAAGGCCCCTTCCCGCGGTCCTCCCTCGTCACGCCAGCAGGGGGTGAGCAGGAGGGGCTGGAGCTTCCAAAGGGCCAGGAGGCAACACCTGGCAGGAGCAGCTAGGCTCAGAGGTCATGGCCACAGCTTGCCTCCTCCACCAGCCAAAGCAGCCAGCCCCGGGCTCTCCGCCCGAGCGTGGAGGGGCAGGGCTGTGACCCAGGCGAGGCACCACACCTGGCTGAGGCTTGTCGCCCCCAGGCAGCTGGGTGCCCCGGCCTCGCCTGCGTGGTGCCCTGTCCTCACCCCAGGGCCGGACACGGACACGTCCCGCTGCGCTACACAGAGCGCTGATAAGATGGACGCCACTTCCCGAATGCCAGGCCATTGCCGGCCGCTAACGCCAGGACAGGATCGCCGGCCCGGCTGCCGGGTACCGTAATGGGGGCTGGGGGGAGCTTTGGGCTGGGCTTCAGGGAATGAGGAAGTGGCTCCTATTTCCCTTGCAGATGGGAAGGGGGCCTAGTGCTTCTGACACCCCCCAGGCAGACGCACGTGACGCTAACCGCTGAGTTGGATGCCACTTAGCCCTCCGCACGCCCGCTCAATTTGAGCTCACTCCTCCCCGCAGCACCCCGCAATGTCATCCTCCCCATTTTACAGATGGGGAAACTGAGGCACACAGCGGCAAAGCGACTTGCCCAAGGTCACCCAGCAAGTCAGCAGCAGAGGTGGAGGCAAAGAACCCAGGAGTCCTGGCAGCTAGTGTTGTGCGTAGGTCACTCGCCCAGCCTCCTCTCCTCGCTGTGGTGAAAGAGGCTCTCTGAGCAGAGCTCTCGGCTCCTGCTTTGTTTCCTTTAATTAGCGACTTGTCGGAGTCGTAGGGGGCAGGTCTGATGTGCTGCATGTGCTCCTGGTGGGACGTACGCAGCAGAGAGCCGAGCGCAGTTTGTGCCTCCGGGGCCCTTGGCGGGCGAGCGCCAGGTCACGTCCCGATCGGTGTCTCCTCAGCACCTGTGCAATAAACACAGAGGCTCCGTCCCGGGCCGGAGGGGAGAGAGGGAAAGTCTGGTGGCTTGTGGCAGCAGCCGGCAGCTCAGAGGGAAGGAGGGGACGCAGTAGCAGCCTGCAGGGGAGAGCAAGAGGCGGCAAGTGACCCAGGGCGGGAGGAGAGCGAGGGGGGAAAATGGGCCAGCCCCCCTGGTGGCAGCGGGACCACGACTGGGCAGAGGCCATGCCACAGGCACGGCACAGGTGGCCTGGGAACAGCAGCCCCAGAGGCGAGCGCCAGCCATGGGCAAGGAGGGGGGGGAAGAGAATGCAGGGAGGGGCAGCGGGGCCACGAGCGGAGGAGAGGGAAAGGGGATGCCCCAGGAAAGAGAGAGGGTGACTGGCACTGGGTGGAGAAGGTAACCGAGGGGTGGGAGGGGGTGGGAAGGGGATTGCAGGCAGGGAGCAGAGCGTCTGAGGCCCAACTCCTGCCTCTCATCCCAGGTGGGGCAGAGCGCTGGGCTGGAGGCTAAGGGCAGAGCACAGAGCCAGCCTCCCTGGGAAACCCCCCCATCACAGAGACTCCCCCCTTGGCGAGCTGGGTTCTGGGCCTGGCCACCCACCCAGAGGGGAGAGGGGACCGATTCCGCACTGCCCTGCCTGGGGAGAGAATCCGGCGCCTGGTCTCTGGCCCGCCCCCCCGTAAGCCGCTGCCGAGGGGACCCACCCACCGTCACGGCTTCTTCTGCACCACCTGCCGCAGGTGCAGCTCGCTCTCGGCCGCCAGGATGGGCTGCTCGCTCTGCAGGTGGTGGGTGATCAGGTGGCTGATGCTCTCAAACAGGACGTCCTTCGTCCTCACCTGGCAGGACACAGCGGGAAGGGGAGGGGCGGGCGTGAGTCCCAGAAGCCTCCCTGCACTGCTGCAACCGGGGGCCGGAGGTAGCGCCCCCCTGGGAGGCAACAGCCCCTTACCACGCCCTCGGGATCCACCAGCAGCAGATGCTTGGGCTGCCCGCCGTGCATGCCTGTCAGCACGTACTGCCCCGGGTTGGTGAGGCTGTCCCGCACCAGGAAGTCCCCATCCACCCGCAGCAGCTTCTCGGCATCTCGCCGGCTCATCTTCCCGTGGTACCAGGGCTCCTGCTTCAGCTGCTCCTCCGTGGGGGCAATGGGAGCCTTCCGGGTGGGCGGGCTGGGCCACTGGTCCTCAAAGGGCGGGCTGGCCCCACCAGCCACCGAGCACTCATGCAGCTTGAGGGCGTCCTCGAAAGGCCCTGCGGGAAGCCAAGCACATCAGGCAAGGAGGGGACAGCGCCCGTCCCAGGAGCTCCTGTTGCCAGCTGGGTCTGGGGAGAATTCCCCACCGTTGGCCCCGGGCTGGCTCTTTCCAGGCCTTGATCTAAAGCACAAAGGAAAGTCTCCCGCTCTCCTGTTCCAGGGAGGATCTTATACTGAGCCTGTCACCCTGGCCTTGAGCACCGTCCAACATGCACCCAGCGCCACAGCTAGCGTCTGCCCACGGGGTTTGGTCTCCAACCCTTTCTCCCAGGGGAGACAGCACTTTCCCCCCTTCTCTCCAAAGCCGGGCAAAGCTGCCGTCTTACTCATGTCGAAGAGATCCTTCGGGGGGCTCCCCTCCGGCCTCCGCGCGTCCGCCTCCCAGCCATCCAGACACTGCGTGTTGACGTACATGTGCTCCTCGTAGTCGCGGCACGCCAGGGGCTGGCTGTCTGCCTGCAGGTAGCCGTCGCAGGGCTGGCCTGGAAGACACAACCGTGTGTTGTGGGGCGCGCCGGCAGGGTCTGTGCCAACACACCCAGGAGCTAGGCCTGTCACTCCAGGGTCCTCCCTATGATCTGCCCCCTGGTGCCTTGGCCAGGCCAGCTGTACCAGTGGGTAGAGCCCTGCGTGGATACAACATTTGTATCCCCATCCGCAAAAATAAGCCGCGGACGGCTGCCCGGACGGCTGCGGGCGTGGATGCCCACAGAACAGCGCTGAGCTGCTGGTTTGCGGGGTTCTAGAGGCAGCATTCGTATCCGTCACCACACGAACGCGCCGTGGCTGGCGGCATCCGCTCCTGCCGATGTGGTACCCGCGGACGTACAGCGGGTCCCTGTGGGTTTGCAGGGCTCTACCAATGGGCCCCACCACTTCCCTGGTTAGGAGATTTCCACCTAACGCCCCTCTCCCTGCACTATGCAGCCTGACCTTCCCTCTACTCACCCCCTGGCTCCTCCTTTGGGTCAGCCTCCCCGGGGTCTCTCTCCTACGCCAACCTCCCCGCTTCCCGGCGCCTCCCCGGAGCCGGCCCTTTCACCCTGTCTCGCTAGGAGAGCAGGAAACCAGGCTTCCGAAATCACCTCTCATGGGAGCAGCTGCTGCCACATCCGGGGAGACTCTGCCACAGACTCATCGGGGACCAGACCCCCCCCACCCCAGACAGCTCCCCGGCCTCCATGCGGCGATGCAGTGGACGGGTCAGCTGACACACAAGGCTGCGAGTCACGCCCCACGCGGGTCTCATCTCACTCCCCTGATGACTAAGCAGCTGGGGCCACCGATGCCCCCCTCCGAGGGTCCCTCCTGCCAGCCATCTGCGGAGCTTTGGGCCGTGCAGTCCCGTGCCCGCAGGAACATCAGGCCCTGGGTTAAACGGGGGCTCCAGCGGCAGCACGTACCATGAGTGTCGCTGTCCCAGTGGGAGCCCGTGTGGCTGTTGTGGTCTCTCCTGGCAGGAAACCCAGCCTGAAACAGAAGGGTCAGAGCTCGCTCCAGGCCCACGCATGACGCGGGCGGGCTCACTCCACGCGTGGGGAAGGGCTGAGCATGTGACAGGGAGATGCACTGGGTGGAGGGCGAGGACAGCAATGCCCCAGCTCTGCTCCCTGCCGGCAAACGGAGCCTGGAAGGTCACTGCTCACGGTCGCGAAGATGGGGGCAGCAGCCCCCCCGCACACACACACACTCTGGCAGTCCACAAGCCCAGGGGTCAGAACCACGAACCCCACTGCCCCTCCCCCCTGGAGGGGGCATGTCACGCCGCGTGCAGCCGTTCCCCGCTCTGCGTCACGGGGGGACGCCGCCCGTAAGCGATCCAGGGGTGCCATGGGCCGGGCGCGCCTCAGCCCCTTCCGTTCCCTGCTGCGTGGGCTGGGACGGCTCCAACTCGTTCACAGGGGCAATGGGGCTGTCACGTGCCCCATCCGGGCAGCCTGAGTCAGGCCGCGAGGCGTTTTGCTGGCGTTGACCATCCGTGGGCACCGCCCCCGCCACTCCCATTGGCTGCGGTTCTCCATTCCCGGCCAATGGGAGGGGTGGCCAGCACATCCCTGCAGCCCCTTTGCCTGCAGACACTGCCCCACAGCTCCCATTGGCCGGGAACCAAGAACCGCAGCCAATGGGAGCAGCGGGGGCGGTGCCTGCGGATGGTCAGCCAGCAAAACAGCTCACAGCCTGGCCCAGATGGGCCATGTGCCGCCCGCCCCGGGGTAGCAGATCTAGTGGCCCTTCTGGCCATAGGCTCGATGGCCCCGTGACTCTGTGGCTGGAGGTTTTGGCAGAAGCCCGGGGGGGGGGGCAGAACACCCAAGCCTCACAAAGGCCCCAGAGCAGTCAGGGCTCCCCTGATGGACACTGCTCCGCCCCGGGACTGGCCCCACGCACTGACCCGGGGACGAGAACCCGTCTGGTCTGCAGCTTCCAGGCCCAGGGAGAAGGCTCAAGACTCAGCCCAGGGGAGGTTTGGGGGCAGCCGTGTGGGCAGGCGCAGGGAATGGGGCGGGCTGACGGCAGGAGTCACCTGGCTGAAGTGAGCAGCGCCTGAGGGCTGCGGGTGCAGGTGGCCCAGCAACGCCCCATGCCTGAGCCGTGAGTCGACGAGTCCCCCCGGGGGAGGCTCCTTCCCCGGGACGCTGTTGTAGTAATCGTGCTCAGCCAGCTCCTCTTCATCCCCCCACGCGGACTCCTCGGGCCCCAGAGCCCTGCGCCCCAGAGAACGTGGGAGTTAGACTCCACAGCCACGGCCACCCGCCACACACAGCCCTGGCGTCCCGGGACCTAGCACCCCAGGGCGCTGGAGCACCTGGCAGCCAAGCCCGGAGCACCCCCAGACCTGGCACCCAGGGCCTGGCAGCACCTAGCCCTGACCCACGGCTATGGTGACAGAAGCACAGCCGGGCAAAGCAGCCCCCAGAGCCAGTGTCGTGCACAGCAGGCCACAGGGCCTGTCTCGTGAGGCAGGGAACAGGGACACCCCACAGCCCCTCTGGGGGCTCGCAGCCTCAGGTGGGGCCTGTCCCCGAGTAGGAGAGCCCTGGTAGGGGCAGCAGGCAGTGGCTGGGTGCCAGCCAGGTCATGGGCTGGGGAGGGATGTGGGGTGGGAGGCTGCGAGGCCTCATTCACCAGGACAGGCTGTGGGAAGATGGCTGGGTAGAGCTACCAGGGTGCGGCGAGAGGATGCAGAGCTGCGTGAAATGGGCCCGTTTGTCGCCCCCCTACCTGTCCGGTGGCACCACCACCTTGGGGGGGCTGTGGAGGTACTGCTTGAAGCGCAGCTCGAAGGCCTGCCCCACCGTGCTGATGACGCTCTGCGCCAGCCCCTCGCAGCACTCCAGGATGTGGCACGCTGCCCGCGGGGAGAGAGACCCATCAGCAGGGCCGTGCGCCAGGCCCTTGGGTGCCTCTGGCACGGCCCCCCCGCTGGCTCCGGGCCACCTCGCAGGCAGGAGCCAGATGGGCTGCCTGTCAGCGGGGGCCCCAGGGCTGGAGCGGAACCCCCTTGCCTCTGAACATGGGGAAACGGGATCTCGCAAACGGCTCCAGTGCCGCCACCGCCCTCCTCATCCTCTTCAGCAAGCCAGACAGCCGGGCCCCGGCTCGCACTGATAAGCCCCCCGCTCCCATGGATCCTTCCCCGAACACCCATGAGCTGCTCTCCCCTTCCCTGCCTGCCCCGGGGAACTGCCCCCCAGCCCAGGGGTGGGGAAGGAAGCTTTGGATGCAGCCGGCAGCAGGCCCTCCGGGCGGGGCTGTCGGAAGCAGGGATGCCCCTGGGAGAAGCACCCAAAGATCCAGGGCAAGGAGACTGCGGGGGGGAAAGCAGTGCTCAGCCTAAGGTGCAAAGAAGGGCCCGGAAGAGCAGAAGCTCCGACACGGCAGAAGAGCCGCTTGTTTGGACGTTCCCCGGATTTCCAGCCAGCCATTCGGCCCCCGGAAGGGCCGGCACTGGGAAGGTCGCCCGCCCGCAGGGCTGGGCCATGGAAAAGCAGCCACCGCGGGGGCAGCTGAGTGGACAGAGAGGGTGCCCTGTAAGGCCACGTCCTGCCAGCGATGAGCCCCCCTCCCCAATAAATACACAAGAGGCCCGGGCAGGGGGAACCCTCCTCCATACTGTTGGCCAATGTGGGTCTCCCATGTAGCCCTGACCCTTCCCTGCTTACCCCCCCAGCAGCCCCGCTCACCTCGCTGGTTAATGGGATCCTTCGCCACGTAGGCCACGTAGTCTGTGGTGTCCTGCAGGGAGAGAGGGGTCAGGGGAGGAAGGGGCTTGTGGCCATGGTGCCCGGGGGCTTTCGGCAGAGCTACGAACCTGGCTACAAGCATTAATGCATCCACCCCCCTTCAGCCGCAGGTGGCCTGGGTGTGGGGGTCCCCGCTCGGCTGCGGATGGTGCAGGAGGGCTGCCGAGACCACCAGGGTTAGCGGTGCTGGGACTCACCCCGCAAGCCCCAGGCAACGGAGCCGGAGCTAAGGAGCCAGCTCCCTGCAGCTGGCTGGGGGAGGGCTGCCCTCTAGTGGCTGCAGCCTGAAGAGGAGATAAAGGATCTACTGCCCCTGGCAGCTGCAGGAGCTCACCTTTGGGCAGGACAGGAGCAGGGCTCCAGGCCCCGATCCCTGAGCGTGTGTGCGGGGATGGAATTTCCTTACAGCCTCTGGCTCTGTGAAGGGGGCTTGTTCTGGCAGACCAGCGAGCTGGGGCAAGGGGTCCAGCAAAGGGCAGCGACCCGCTCTGGTGAGTCAGGTTCAGCCGGGCAGCTCGCTGCTTTGTGGGCAGGGGCCCTTGCTCCTCTGGGCAACCCAATCCCCCTCCACCCGTTTCTCTGGTTCCCCGGGGCCTTTCCCTGCTGCCTTGTTCTCCACAGGGGCGGGAGCTGTTGCAGCTGGGAGAGGCCAGGCGGGACCCGGAGCCACCAGGTAGGAAGCAAGTGGAGGGGGAGAGGAGTTGCCTCCCCTGCCACGGGGGTTACCACCTTTGAAATGCAAGATCCTGACAGCCCCCCAGCCCCGGCCAGGCAGGTCTGTCACCACCCCACCACAAGGCAACTGCAGCTGCCCATCCTCAGCTGCCCACAGGGTCTGAACAGACCCAGACAGACAGCAGGACCCTTGGCTCTCGCGGCCAGGGGCTGTGGGCTGCCGCACTCACAGCCGTTTTCAGCGCTAGCCGTGGAAGAGGGAACACGGCAGCGCCCGTAGCTGGGCGCAGAGCGTTTCCCGGGCGCTGGGAGTTATGCAAACCTGGTTCTGGCAAATCCGTAGCAAACGGCTTGGCCCCGCTGGTCAAACGCCCGTCAGGCGGGAACCTGGGGCCCAGGCCTGAGGCTGCACTGGGCAGGCGCCGGCCCCACTGACACTGGGACTCAGCCAGAGGCAAACCCGGGTGCGGGGGGGGAGAGCGCAGGATGGAACGGGCAGTGGGGGGGGGGGGGTGGAAGGGATGCAGAAGGGCTGGGAGGAGCTAGCATCCCCCTCCCCCCAAGGGTGGCTCTTACCGTGTCCCCCCCCGAGGCGAAGGAGATGGACTGCATGTGGTGGTTAGCGATGATCTGTTGGGGACAGAGGCGGGTGTTATGGATCTTTGCCGAAGCTGCGGGGAGGCTCCGGAACGGCTCCGTGCGGCGTGGCCGGCGGCTCCGCAGAGCCGGGGAAAGGGGGTTCGACCAGCTGGCAGCCCGGGTGGGCGGGAGCGAGGCCGGCTGTGTCGAGCGGCAGCAGCGACACTCGGATTCACCACCCCGGCTGGCCTGGGGCATCTGAGCTGCAGCACATCCAGCGCACCCTCCTGTCCCACTGGCGAGCGTCTTGCCAGTGCGGAAATGCCCCCCCCCCCCCCAGATCACACCCGGGAACCCCCCACACCCAGCCTATAGCCGCCCTGTGTAGCCTGATGGTTTAAAGGGGACAAAGCACCATGGGAGATTGCACAGTGTAGCCTAGTGGTTGGAGCCAGGGCTGGCAGCTGGGCCCACAGGCGTTCTAACCCCAACCCAGACCCTAGCTCCCTGTCCCACGTAGAACAACTCAGGGTTACCCTTGTGCTCGGAGGATAAGCAAGGATGCTGCTTCCTCCTCTCCCCCCACAGCTAGCTGATCCCCAAATTCGGGGGGCCTGATGTGGGTGTCGGTCACCTCTCTACAGGGACAGGGGTTGGGTGCCTGTGTCACCCCAAGTAGATTCTTTGCATTTGGGGGAATGACGCTGGACTTGCAGCAGGGAAGCTGAGAGCAGCAGAATTTTGCCCCGGATCCGAACGTGGGAGCCGGTCTCTCGTTTTTCCTGTGCCTGGGGGCGCAGGGAGTGGAGCTGCGGAGGACGGTCGGGAGGATGCCCAGGGAGGATGAGATGAAGTTGAGCAAAAAGGGGGCCACGTGTGGAGGCTAAACGGCACCAGTCATCCAGAGCACTGGCGATGGATCCTCCTGGGGCAAGGCGGGGAGGACCCGACAGCTCTGCCTCTGCAGAGCCCCAGAAGCAGTGGCCCAGCTCAGAGCAGGCTGCTCCAAAGCAAGCTAGAGGCTGCGCAGCTCCCCACAGCCCCGGGCGGGGGCTCACCTGCCGGGTGGTGGGGATCATGAGGTTGAGCCCGTCGATGGAGATATTGACGGCGATGCTCATCCCGGCGAAGCGCAGGTTGCTCTTGCCCAGGATGGAGAAGAGGGCTCTGTTGGGCGCCTGGGGAAGGAGAAAGGGCTGAGGGTGGGTGCTGCGCTCGGCTGGCCAGGCAGGGCCACGGGGCAGCAGGAGGGGGACAGCGCAGGAAGCTTCTGCAGCTCGTTAAGCTGGCCCAGCCTCCTGTCTGCAGCAACCGGCAGGCACCGGGAAGGTGCTGGGGAGAGACTCCCAGGGAACCGGGCCCGAGGATCCCAGGGGCGAGCTCCCAGGGCCGGCGCCGTGGCCACGTCTGCACAGGGTCTGCAAAGCTGAGTCGGCATTGTCAGCCCGGTTTTCCAGATGGGGAAACTGAGGCACGGTTACCCACCTTCTTCTTCCAGGCCCCCTTTCACCCCAGGCACCGCCTCGTACAGTCTGTTGATGGCTTCCCTGCAAGCAAAGAATCAAGCAGGCTGGGTCAGCGGGACTCACTCCCCTCCCTCGCCCTCCCCCTTCCCCTTCTGCTAAAACGCTGCTTCTGGGATTGTCTGGGGGTGCCCTAGGGTCAGGCCAGCTAGGGCAGGGACGGAGGGGAGGCCACTTGCCCCGCCCCGGTCGGAGCTGGTGCAGGGGCAGCTGGCCTGTCGCAAGGCGGGGTGGGGGGAGGGCAGCACTGCACTGCTGTCTCTGCTCAGGGCTTTAATAATTCAACACCAGGCACTTTGTGCTCAGGCTCCTCCCTCTGAGCCGCAATTGGCCTCCCCCCGCCCCACACAGTGCCCCAGGCCACAGAGCAGCTATAGGAAGGGGGTCGTGGGGAGGGGGGGAGAGGCTGGGGGAGGGCTATTTGCCAGGCCAGTCGCCTTTCCGGTTCCTCCCCCGGCAGGAGGTGGCGAGATGAACTGGGTGCCCCTGTGGCGCGCTGGCAGGAAATCGCCCTGGGGGTGTCCCTCAGAGGGAGGGAGACACCACCCCCTTCCCCCGACGCTGCCCCTGCAAGCACGTGTCCTTCCCTAGCCGGGGTACTTGTGCCACTGGGACCCCATCCCCATGGGGCAGGGCCTGGCCCAGCAAAGCCGAGGCATAACCCCACCCCTCTGGGCTCTCTGCTCCCACCCGCAGCCGCGGCCCTCGGCAGAGGGAGACTCCTTGGGCTGGGCGTGGGACGTGCCTGGCCCCGAGCGCCAGGATCTGGGGGCCCTTCCCAAGGCGCCCGGGTTAGCAAGCGAAGCCGGGTCGGAGTCGCCAAACCGGCCCTTTGGCCCAGGATCCAGCCGCCAGCCTTGGGGAGGCTGCGCCGGACCCAGTGGCCTCCGCGGGGACCCAGGCCTAACCTGCCCCGCTGGGCGTCGTTCCTCGGGCCATGGCTCAGGGAGCTCTTAGGGGCCCGGCCCAGGCTCTCTGCTGGGGTGTCTGCTCAGCACGGGCGGCATCTGTCCTGCTTGCTGGGCGCCCGGACCCAGTGTAGGGGGAATATGTGGCTCCCCCTAAGGACAGCACCTATGGCAGCCTGGGCCGGTGGCTCGGAGCCGGAGGGCTCCCCCCACGGCTCCCCGGGCACACGGAGTCCATGCACCCAAGAGAAGCATCTCCTGGGACCTCAGCCCCGGGACTCGGACGGAGGCTGCAGCCTCCTCGCGTGCGCCCCCGCGCCTCCTGCCTCTGCTGGCCCCCGACACCGGCCGTGGGACTCCGCTCTCCCGCCTCCTTCCCTCTCCCCGTCCTCACTATCGATCTGCCCGTGGCTGCCCTTCCCTGCAGCAGCCGCCTCTGCAGTTCTCCCCCCCGCCACCTGCCTGGTTTGCAGACGGAGCCGCTGCAGCAGAATCTGCCTCCTTCATCCCTTCCCTGTACCCGCCAGGGGGTGGCTGTATTGGGAGTGCAGGCCAGGGACTCGTGGCTGGGAAGGGGGGGGCGGGGCGGGGGGAAGACGACCACTGTGCCATGGCTCAATGTGGGCGCCAGGGGTCAGATGAGCTATCCTTAGGCCTATGCTCTCTGCTGTAGCACGGTGTGGGTGCCAGGGGTGGGACAGGCTGCCTGTAGGGACACATTCTGTGCCATGGCACGGCATGGGTGCCGGGGGGGGGGACGGGACACAACAGGCCACCCATAGGGACACGCTCTCTGCCGTGGCTCGGCGTGCCGGGAGAGAGACAGGCCACCCATAGGGACACGCTCTCTGCCGTGGCTCAGCGTGGGTGCGGGGGGGGGACAGGCCGCCCATAGGGACACGCTCTCTGCCGTGGCTCGGCGTGGGTGCCGTGGGTTAGTTGGGCAGGTCAGCAAGCTCTGAGAGACCTGCAGAGCGAGGGCGGGGGGGGGGGAAAAAATGGACCCATCCCCTGGACTGTCTCCACCATGAATCCCTGGAGTGCTGGTGGTTTCCTGGGGCCGGGCGCTGAGGGGCGCTTACCTGGTGACCTGTGTCCGCGTGTTGAAGTCCAGGGACCGCATGGAGCGCAGCACTTCAATGCAGCCCATGTACTGCAAGAGGAAGGGGTCGCACGTCAGCCCGGCTCCCACCCCAGCTCACGGGAGGCGACCGGAGACCCAGCCAGCCCACCCCAACCTGGGGGCACCCCCCTGGTCCCAGAGCCCTGGCGGGTCACTAGCGGGAAGCAGGGAAGGGAGGCTCCCTGCAGCCCAGGCCCTGCCTCCACGTGCGGCCAGTGGGACCTGCCCCCGTGGCGGGGAACGGGGCCAGAGCCCAGCAGCACAGCTGGGCCAAGGCTGCGCCTGCATGGCCAGGACGGGCCCGCGGCACCGGGAGCCCAGCTCAGCGGGCGCTGGCGACAGGGCCAGAAATAGCAGCGGAGGGTCGGGTTTGGGCTGCCACCCGGCTCTGGAATCCAGCACGGGGTGGGGGCGCCCCCGGAACGGAGAGCAGGCGTCTCCGAGGCGCGTGTCCGGGAGCACGGCTCCCGAAGGGACTCCCACCCTTCGCCCGGCTGGCAGCCCCCGCCTGGCCTCACGCAGAGCTGGGGTGGAGCGGGCAGGGCAGGAGCAGCAGAAGAGGGGGCAAAGGGCCTTACTGGAGACCGGGGAACGCGCAGGGCTGTGGCTGGCCAGGCCGGGACACAGCCCGGGACGCTGGGAGAGGCGAGCGCCGCTGGGAAGGAAGGAAGGATCTGCGGTGCCGAGCCAGGCTGGCACAAAGGTCCCTTTGTTCTGTGCTGGACGGTGTCTCTAGGACTCTGTGACCCTGGCAGGGCTGACGGCTCCGTGGCAGGTCCCACCTGCCGCTGGAGTCAGCCACAGAGCGCGGGGGGAGCCGAGCCCAGCGGATCTGCCAGGCCAGGCCACGCTGGTGGGCTGCGTCCCTCCGCCGCAGGCAGAACTCGCTGTGCGGAGGGACCAAGCCCCAAAGGGGTCGAGGCGGCTGGGGCCAGGCAGAAGGGGGCCAGGCTGACGGCTCTGCAGCCCGGAGCCTTCTGTCTGCGCCGGGCAGCCCGCACCAGGGCAAGGTGCCCAGGCACCACCCCCGGCAGGCATCAGCCCCAGCGGGAAGAAGCCCGGCTGTAGGGACGAGCGCCGGCAGCCCTGGCTTCTCCGCTGCAGCAGCTAGCAAGGGGGGCACGAGTGCCAGCCCCTGCCATGGCGCTTTGTGCGGCCGCCCCGGGCTGGCACCCCTGAAATCCATCTCCCGCCGCCCCGCAGCAACCATTTCCAGCGCCTGCCGCAGCGAGGCCGGCGGGGCTTGGAGCCCCGGCCCCTCCAGCTCCCCCCTCAGCCACACAGGAGCCGCCAGCCCAGTCAGAACACGCCTGGAGGCCGCCAGTGGGGCAGCCGCTGCCCCTTCTCGGAGCGGGCAGGAATCCCCCTCCGCCTCGCCCGCTCCCCCAGCCGGCGGGGAGGGCACCGAGCCTTCTCTGCCGCTCAGGAGATGGAGAAGTGCTGGCAACCCCCAGTGCCCCGGCCTCAGGATCGGGGCCTTTCTCCTGGCCGCTCACTGACAGGAGGGCTCTGGGCCAGCATCTCAGCTGGAGCAGGTGGGAGCGTGGCCGTGACCGGTGCCGATCCGCCCCAGGGGACGGGGTCTCTGCCCAGTTAATTCCACTCTCAGGCCCAAGCGGCAGCTCGCTCGCCATCAGTGTCCTGCTTGGGGAGGGCCAGGAGACGGGCCAGGGCCCTGCTGGTGGCTCTGCCACACTGCTACCCTTCGCCGTGGGGGTGGGGGCGGTGCAGGAGGGTGCCCCCAGGCAGGGGTAATGGGACTTTGCCTTTGTACCACTCCCTCCAGCCCCTCCCCCCCCAAGCTTTTTCAAGTAAGTCGGAGCGTCCCAAGGGCCCTGCAAATAATCGTCTCCGTCCCCATTTTGCAGAGGAGGGAAGCGGAGGAAAAGAGGCGGCCTGATAAGTGACTTGCCCTAGGTTGCCTGGCAAGGCAGTGGCAGAGCTAGCGCTGCCAGCTGAATTAAGGGCTCCTGGGAGCGGTTCCGGCCTGGGGCATGCAGGAGCCAGAGGAGGAGCACGATTCCTTCTGGCCTTACATCCTGTCAGTCTCTGACTGGGCCGGGCCCCTTCTCCCCCACAGGGATCGCAGCTGCTGCCAGCCTACAGCCTCCCCTCCCCTTTTAGCGCAGGCTTAGGCCTTCCCTTCAACGGGCACTCATGCTATCCCCTCTCCATGGCTTCGCTCCCTGTTCTATGCTGCACTACTGAGGCTCTATTCCACCCCAGAGGCAGCTGCATTTCTGTGGTGGGCAAAGAGAGCTGTGCTTTGGGACCCTTGGTAAGGAAAGGGGCTGTTCCCAATGCAAGCCTCTTCTCTCTCTGTCCCCAGCACCAGGCCCCTCTCTGCCTGCCGCCTCCTGTCGCTCCTGCAGTAACTGCCAGCACTGAAGGAGTTAACCTCTGTGGATGCTCTTAGTCCTGCCCCACACACATCGAACCTCTGCCGATGATCTCTGGCTGGGCAGGGGGAGGAGAGACTGAGGCCAACCAGGGATGTGCTGCCCTGTAGCTGTAAATTACCACCAGGAGCCAAGCGCCCTCAGCAAATTCCAGCCTTTCAGTCCCACAATTACCAGCCCTGGAGCCTGGCACCCCCAGAATCTCAGCACTTTCAGGGGTGACTCCTTTGGGAAGCGGGGACTTATTACCGTGCCCCTTTCGCGGGTGGCAAACTGAGGTATGGTAGGACATTTCCCCCAAAATCCAGCAGCAACTCGGTTGCAGAGGTCCAAATAGAATCAGAGTCCCTTCCCCCCAGCCCTGTGCTCTAACCACTAGACTCCACTCACACTGCTGGGACGAGAAGCCAGGACTCCTGCTCCCCACTAGACCCTGAACAATCTGGAGGGGTGGGCCACATTAAAGGCACCCCACCAAGCCACCCACTGGGCTGGGCTGGGCAGCTGGAGGTGGGCCTAGATCCAAACATCACTGCTGGCCCCGTTTCCAGCATGGGCCCCTGTTCACCCCTGTGAAGGTTGGAGGGCTTGAACTCAGATCCCACAGGGCTGGAGCTTGATAAACTTCCCCCCTCCTCCACTGTCTTGGGGCAGGGGAGGGGAGAGAGAGACTGTGCTGGTGGGGCAGGCCAGCCCCACAGCCAGTTAGTGGCCCCAGAGACACTGGGAAACAGGACGGTCTTGGGAACCTTTCCCATCCCTACCAAGTCCAGACCAATTTGGTCAATTTCACACTCAGAGGACTTTAAAAACGGTGAATGTCGTGGTTCCAGCTATTTACATGGGAAGTGTTGTGGTGCAGTTGTAGGGTCCTGGCCCACAGAGGCAGTGTGGCGCGCGGGGGAGGGGTCACAAGGTTATTGTGGGGGGAGTTGTGGTCTTGCTACCCTTCCTGCTGCGTAGCTGCTAGCGGGTGCTGCCTTCAGAGCTGGGCTGCTGGAGAGCGGCAGTTGCTGGCCAGGAGCTACGGCGAAGTAAGGGTGGCCTGGGATGGTGTTTCTCTCTGCGCTGCTGCTGGCCAGGGGCTGCCTTCAGAGCTGGGCCCCGGCCAACACTGCAACCACCACTCTCCAGCTGGCAGCACAGAAGTAAGGGTGGCAACACCCTGACCTCCCAGAATAACCCAGTGATCCCCTGCAGCTCCCTTTTGGGCCAGACACGCGGGTCTCCCCCTTGAAGCTGCAGCACGCAGAGTAACAGCACACGCAGGGACAAAGGGCACGCTCCGTGGTGCGTGGCTGTGAATCTGGTAGGGCCCCAGTCCTCTGCCCCCCAGGCCTGTCCAGCAAGATCCCTTGTGCCGTGGCAACAGACCCTCCCAGCTGGAGACCGACCTTTCCAGCCCCGGCTTTCTGCTGTATCGACGTGTTCGCACGTGCTGGCTGGCCTGGCCCCGACCCAGCGCGCGTCGCCGGGCGTTCTCGCCTCTCCCGTGGGCTTTGCACTGGCTGGGCAGGCGCACGCTAGTTCCGCACGGGCACTAAAATAGCAGCGGTAGGGCTCAGGCGGAGACTCGTGCTGGCCACGGGGAGCTCACACCAGGGTCGGGTGGCTCCAGAGCCCAACCTGCCTGAACACTTGAGAGTCTGGGCCCGGGCGTGTACCTGCCTCGAGGCTGCGCCATTCTGGGGGCCCAGCGGGCTGTGGAGGGAAGCCTGGGCAACGGGCACTTGGGGGCGTAAATCCCGCCGCTTGCCGCCCTCCTGCAGCGGGAGCCGGGCGTGAGGCGCCCAGCGGTGAGGCCCTCGGGCAATACGTGCTGTGAGCCGGGCCCCCGGCAAACAAGGCTGCCGGAGCACGGACGGGCCCAGCCGGAACATGCCAGATGCCTCAGACCCTGCTGGGGGGCCCGCGTGCTTTTCGGGGAGAGATCTGGCTCCTTTCTAAATGACCCCTCCAGCCCGATTCTGCCCGCGGTGGGGTCAGCGGTTACACCCGGGCGACGCAAGGGGGAGATGGCTCCCGCCTCAGCCAGCCCCACCAGGCCGGGCCGGCTCCTCCCCTGGCTCCCAGCACCCCGGGCCGTGAAATCAGCGGAGTCGTGTCAGGACCCAGCAGCAGGTCCAGTGGGACACGCCCCCTCCCCGCCCCCCAAAGGCCTCAGCGCTAAGACCTGGAGTCCCGGGGACAGGGGAGGGGGGGTCTCACTGGTGTCGCCACCCCACGGTGCTTCCTGGGGTAGGCGGGGGGGCGGAAATGTTACAAGGCACAGCCCTTTGGAAACCAAAACTCAAACCAGCCCATCACCATGGTATCTGAACCCCTCCCCACCTCTGAGGGAGTTCTCATAATCTCCTGGAAGGCAGGGCGGGGCTATTCCCCCGCCATGTACAGCCAGGGAAACTGAGGCAAAGCTAAACTAAGCGACTCACCCTTGGAGTCTGTAGCGGAGCAGGGAAACGAACCCAGCTCCCCAAGTCTCCTGGGCCCTCCTCCCTCAGCCAAGCCGCCCACACAACTTTGGAGACACTTGAAAGCAGATTCTGCCCTGACCAGCAGCTCGGCCAAAGTCAATGCTGCGGTGTCAAACCAGCGTGAAGGAGAACAGGAGCCCGGGGGTCTGTGGCTGACGCTGGCCTGGGAGTCGGGGAGTTGGGCTCTGCTCCTGGGCTTCACCCCAGCTCCACTGTGCAACCCTCCCTGCTTTGTGCCTCAGTTTCCCCATTCCTGGCACCAGGGAGGCGTTAACAATACCCCCCAACTCTAGGACTCAGTTCATCTTGTGAACTGGAGACCCCTGCCCAGCGAAGGACGAGGGCTCAGTGCTGCGGGTTTCACGCTGGCTATGCAGCAGCCTGCTGGTTTTAAACCAGGGCCAATCGGCCGGCCGGGGCCAGGTTTCCCCCAAAGGGCTCAGCCCATAGATAAGTCCCAGCCAACGGGGCGGAGCGGCGGCCGCCTTTGGCGATGCAACACCAACCCCTCCCCAGGCAGGGTGACAGCTGGGCTGTGGGGCCTTGAACAAAGAGAACTTGAAGGAGCGAGACCATCACAACTCTGGGGATCAAGCCGGGGGAAGCCCCCACCTCCCTCCCCCCATGGCTGGGGGCACCTGGCCCCTTCCCGGCTGCCAGCTCCTAGTGAGAGGCGCCCAGGGCACCGGAGCCCCAGTTCAGCGCCCGCTGGGCTCAGCATGGGAGCCAGCGCCGTGGTGGGCCCGAGGGGCGGGGAGGCTGGAGAAACAGGCTTACCCTGACGATGTAGGAGACCCCCGGTCCCAGGACCCGCTCGTCCGGATGGAGCCAGCCTTGCGCCGGCTTGTTGATGAAGCTGCCTTTCCGGTTCCATTCCTCGCCGGCCAGCTTGACCCCCTCGACCCGAGCCACCTTCCTGCCGCCCCCGCCTCGGAACCGGCTCATCACCTGCAGGGAGCAGGGAGAGTGGCAGACAGGCTCACAGGCGCTCAGGACAGCGGCCAGGCCGGAGGAGGGCCCCCCGGCCTCTCCGGGGCCCCCCGGCTTGGCCGGGGCCGACAGGTCCTTGCTGGCACTGGAGGGGCTGCGGCTCAGGAAGCCGGAGGGGCTGGAGAACTTCCACTGGGGAATCCTGGGGATGAGCATGCAGAAGGTGGTCCCGGGCTCCTGCTCCTCCGGCAAGCGGGCGTCGCCCAGCGGCGGGCAAGGCTGCGCCAGGGCGGCAGGCGCCGAGGGGCCCGGGGCGGCGGCCGCCACCTTGCTGCTCATGGCTGGGTCCTCCGAGGGGGTCACTGAGCCATTGCGAAAGCGGCCATACTTGGGCTCCGGGAGCATGCCCTGCCGCTGCCTGCCTGGCTAAGTGCTTTTAGAGTGCCGGCCGGGCGTGCTCTGCGCCGCGCCCGCCCGCTGGCTGGCCTGCCCCTCCGGCCCCCACCCCCCCGCGCCTCCCGGGGGAGGCTCAGCTCACACAATGATGTCATGATGTTATTGCTCAGCAGCAGCGCTGCTGCAGGCCTGGCCGGCTCGGCTCCCCCCCGCCCGCACACGCGGCATCTGTCAGCACTGGACAGAGGCAGAGCAGCCGGCCAACGCCAGGCCGAGGGAGGGAGTCCCTGTCGCACACAGCGCCTCTGGGGGTGACTCTGCCCCGCTCAGCAAGTCCTGGGGTAACGGCCAACGGGGGAGACGGGCTTCGTTTTCCAGCTTCCCGTCCCACCCAGAAACCCTGCCAGGGCTGGGGCTGACTAGCCACGGGCTCTAGGAAAATAGCCTGATGGCCTTCCCCTGCACCCCCTTGTCTCTGCCAAACAACGGTGCCGCTCCCGGAGCCCGCAGGAGGGGGAAGGAACATGGGGCCCACCCACAGGGATTATAGAGCTGCTTCCTGAAATCCGACGGACCATTACCATCAGCTAGTCCGACCTCCTGCAGATCACTGGCCAGAGACGTTCACCTGGCGATTCATGCAATGAGCCCAGCAGCTTGTGGATGAGCTAGAGAGAATGTTACCAACCCGTGGGGACTTGGTGAGGAGCTGGGCCCCCAACCGGCTAGGGAGCTGGGGTAGGGGCCCCCCAGCCAACCAGGGACCGGACAGGCACTAGTTCTCCAGCCCAGTAGGGAAGGGACTAGAGAATGAATCACCCACTGATGGCATTTTGCAGCAATTGACGAGAATGTCAGAACAGCTGTGGGTCAGATTCCACCCCCATTACACCTTGTGCAACCAGCACACCATGGGCCCCTTCACCTGCTCAGAGGCTCTCCCACCTGGAGGAGGAGCTGCCATGAACGGCTTGTGCCTTGGCTCGAGTGGCAGGGCCTGGCCTTTTTCCGTTAAGTGTCCGGGATGGACCCTGACCTCAGGGGGGACGAGCCTCTTGCTGGGGCCCACAGTGCTGCGTGGCGCCTGTCGGGGAAATCGCTGGAGAATTCAACCCCACGTGTCTCCAGGGAAACGGCAGTTCCCCACAGCAGCCTCCCGTCGCCGACTGTCCACACACCCGCCCTAGCGACACCATCGCAGGATCTAGCCAGAGCCACAGGGGCTCCCTCGTGACATGGGCCAGCACGGGGATGTCATAGCTCTTAGTAAGCCAACCGCTGGCATTTCCCTCGACTACTCGATACGGGGATTCACCGCAGCGCTGCTGCTTCGATGCGCTAAACCGCCAGGCTCTTACGACGTTTAAAAAGCAGAGCTGCAGCATCTGGGACTCAGCATGAGCCAGGACTGCTCAGCCCCAGCTCACGCCATTCCCGCTGCTGTGCCTCTGCCTCCCTATGGAGACAGTGCTGGGGGGAGCCAGTTTTTCAGCCAGCTCCTGCTCCCCCCCTTGCTGCCTCTGATACAGAAGCAGCCGGGAGAGAAGAGAAAACGACAACTAGTCGAGTCACTAACATCCCTACGTCAGCAAGTGCCAGCAGCGCCCTCTGCCATGGCTCTGGGCCAAACTGGACAGGCTCTGTGCCAGAGGATAAGGGCCTGTCACGGGACAAGCGCTCACCACTGCAGCGCCTCCCTCTGGTCAGGCAGGGAACCAGCTCCCTGCCTCAGAGCACCCGCTGCTGGTCAGGGTCCCAGCCTCTGGCTCAGGTCTGCTGCCGGTTCAGCCCCGTGGCCCTGCCTGCCCACAGGGCCCTTCCCTCCTAGCACTGTCCTAGGTCAGCACCCTGCTCTCTGGGGTCCTCCCCTCCCTCAGGACCCCCAATTCCCCCACACCCACCTTGCCTCAGTGACCCACTTCCAGGCATCATTACACCCCTACCTCAGGGGCCAACTAAAGCCTGAAACAGCCACTCATCACAGGTAAGGGCAGGTGGACCTGCTGCCCTGGCTGCCACCTAGCAGCCCTAGTCCCCACAGGCCCTGCAGCCCAAGAGTTGAGTCAGGCCAGACCAGGGCCCCCTGCAGCCAAGTCCCTCCTGGAGCAACTGTGAGTCTGTCCCCTTCCTCCAGGAGCCCTTATTTATACAGCACCAGCTGGGCCCTAATCGGCTGTACCCGCCCCAGCTGTGGGCTCCACCTCCTCAGCCTTCTCCCAGGGCTGGGTTTTAACCCTTAAAGGGCCAGAACAGACGCCCCGTCACAGGGACACAGATCAGACTTCAGGGACGGTAACGCACATAAACAGTATGCCAGGGCTGGGCGCAGGATGGATTTACATAGCGGCACTGTGATCTTTTCAGTTTTGTTTTCTACCCCTTTGCTGATGGTCCCTAATGCCGTGGTTGCCTTTTTGACCGACGCACACACAAGCCAGTGGGGGAACACGTCAACCCCCCTGGACCTTCAGTCGTGGATTGGAAAGTAGCCGTCCTTCCACAAAAGCACTTTGAAACCTGGTTACAAAGGGAGACAGCGGAACTGGAATTCATTTGCAAATCCAACACTCTCCATTTCGGATGGAATACAGCTCTCTGCTGGTTAACGCACTACAAAGGCAATTTCCCCTCTCTGGATAGTCACATCTCCACACCAAATGCTGTGAATGAGCCACTCGCACCCTGACCCAATTAGCCTCATTAAACACAAGTGATTTCTCCCTCGTGGATAGCCCTGCTTCTGTAACTTCCACTCCAGTTCATCTGACCAAGTGCGCTTTACCCACAAAAGCTTGTGCCCTGATACGTCTGTGAGTCTCTAAGGTGCCACAGGACTCCACAGTGGTTTTGCCGATACAGACTAACCCGGCTCCCCCTCTGAGACTTTTCATCTGGGTCGATTCATGCTAGAGCAAAGCTGGCCACCCCAACTGTGCGGCACCATGTAGACTGCTCCCATCCAGCCACCGCAGGGTTAACGGGCTGGCTTGGGTGGAGCCAGGGCAGGCTACCTGGCCAGAATGGTGACCAGCAGCTTCTGGAGCCGAGCCGCTTGGCTCACTAAGCTCCTTGGATTTGTTCTCTCTCAGCGCTCGCATCAAAGGCGGCGTTTGTTCGGGGACTGGCGTGGGGGCTGCGGGACACGCTGCAGCACAACATGGCCTGCCTTATTTCTTTGCTCCTGGAACCAGCGTGTGAACAGGGCTCTTGTTTGCTCTGGTTGATCCTGCACCCA
This sequence comes from Rafetus swinhoei, assembly GCA_019425775.1. Classification (NCBI taxonomy): domain Eukaryota; kingdom Metazoa; phylum Chordata; order Testudines; family Trionychidae; genus Rafetus; species Rafetus swinhoei. The sequence goes on along the minus strand of JAFJHL010000483.1, from coordinate 15,630,118 downwards.
GAGACGACACCAGCGCCTGCGTGTTAATTTGTTTGGAGGGTTTGTGCAGGAAGGAGTAGGGTAACTCTCCTGCCTCTTGGCCAGCATCTACAGGCCAGGGGAAACCTGCAAGGCTCAAAAATTCTACATTTACCCCCTCCCCGACCACGTGCGTGCCAAACTCGGAGAACCCACAGCTCCAGCTAAAGTCCTGGGGGGCTGCACGTTCTCAGCCCTTCTGAAAACCAGCCCAAAACGTCCTACCTGTGTTCTGAGTAGCATCAGAGATTTAAAAAGCCAAGGGAACATAACTTCTTTGATCTTACCCCAAGGGGTTCTGCCTATCATTCTACCTGCTTCCCGTCACTGGAGTCTTCATGCATCTTAAATACACTGATGAATTTAGCTTCACACCAGCCCTGAGATGTGAGGAAGTGATATCCCCATGTTATGAATGGGCAACCAAGAAACAGAGAGATAAAGTGACTTGCCCAAGGTCATGCAGCTCTTCTGTGGCAGAACTGGGAACTGAACCTAGATTTCCCAAGCCTCTTCCTCACAAGCCTGTCCAGTCTTTGCACAGGGTGTGGGGGAGGGCGTGAAAACAGACGAGTCACTTTCATTCCTATTCGCTGTCACTCTCCAGCAATGGTGCTCTGATGCCCTGTTTGCCTGGCAGAGGGATGTTTACCTCTTTCACAAAGCTGTTTCCAGCTGGCGTCACGCACACGTCCCCGTGGCCTGGGGGCTCTGTGAAGCGGTGGGTGTCACCGAGCCCGTGTTTTGGTTCCAATTTGGCCATATGGTGCCACCCCTTGAACAAATTGAAATCTAATTATTTTCCCGATCCACCTAGGAGCTTCCTCTGCAGATGATGATGAAAGGGAGATAGGCAACAGACAGAACCTGATATGCTCGCTAACTCCCTTCCCCCGCCAAGAAAGAACCCGCATGAGGAGTGGGGGGCTCAGATAGATGATATCTGCTAATGACACATGAATTAAGAATCAAAGCCTTGTTTTCAAACTCCACATTGCATGTGCAGCGTCTCTTTGTTTTCTGCTTCTCCTCTCTGCCTCTTTCTCTCTCTCTTCCAGGCAGGTGATGGGACGAAAGCCAGTAATTGCTCTGAGTGCGATCAATAAATCAAGGTAATAGAATTACATTTGCTGTTGCCATATTAAGAAATGCTTCTCTCTCCGTGGGTCTAGTTGTTTTCTTTTCTTAAACAGCCTTCAAAGCCTGGAAGGGAGAAAGGGCTCTGATGTTCTTTAAAGCTCCAAATGTGCTTCAAAGGGTTGAGTTGGGGTGTGGGGGAAGGGGTCATATGCTCTCTGCTAGATGCAATTCCAGATCTGTTCAGGCATTTGCTAGTGAGCAGCTGACTCTATTTTCCTCCGCGTCTGTTAGCTAAGCAAGATCAGGTCTAGCCAGGACTTGGATGGAAGACCTCCACTTAAAGCCCAGGGACATGGAGTAGGCACTGCCTCATTTGAGGCTGCTTCTTCTAGTTGACTTCCTCTCTTAAACTGCTTTGCAGTGTTGTCATGCTGCCATTTGGTCCTTGCCATGTTCCCCCCCAGACGCAGTTGCAAGGAGTAATCCTTAGCTTGTTGCCTGCTTTGAGCAGAGACAGAGGTGCCGAGAGGCGTGTGTTCGGGGAGGCTTAGCTGGGGGTGAAAGTAACTTACAGGTACTGTTGTATTGCTCCCCCGCGGGGGGCTCAGAGCAGGGCTTGGGGGGGGTTATATTACAGAACCTGTAAGAAACTCAAGTGTGGAGTGGCATGTGGGGGGCTCAGGACCGAGGGGGAATGTGGAGGGTGCAGGAGTCAGGAGGGGCCCAGGGCCGAGGGTTGGGAGGTGTGTGGAGGGGTGCAGGAATCGGGGCTGGGAGCATGGGGGGCTCAGGGTAGGGGGCTGGGGAGGAGTGCGAGGGAGCCAGGGGACCTTAAAGGGAGGGCAGGGGGGCTGAAGTCCTCCCCCAATTCCCACTGATGGCTTGCTGCCCCCTTCCGTCACTGTCAGGGAGCAGAGCAAAGTCCAAGGCGTGGGTCCCTGGCTGCTCTGCCCCCTCCCTGCACCGGGGGGGGCGCTGGGCACTTCCCTCGCTCCCCCCGACAGTGACGGACGGGGAGCAGCAAGCCACAAACAGCGACAGTCAGAATGGGGGGAGGCCAACCCCCCCGGTCTCCCTAAAGGGCACGGGGGGAGGGGGAGAGGGTCATGCCTGGGTGCTCTCAGCCAGCTCCTCTCACCTCTGGGCCCAGGGAGTGTGTTTCCCGGGGACTGGCCGAGTGGGGCCTGACTCTCCACTTCCCTGGCGCCCCGGGCCTGGCGGGAATAAGCTGCTCCCGCACAGAACCGTGGCAGGCGCTATCGGCTCGGCCCAGCCGCAGGGTCACCAGCCTCCGGGGTCGGCCTGGACTCCCCAGGCACCGCAGACGACTCTCGAATGGAAGATTCTGTCGTGTGATGAAACCTCCAGGAATGCGTCCAGCCAAACCGGGCGACTCCCCGGCGCAGGGGCAGGGCGATTGCCCAAGGGGCCCGGTGCAGCGAGCCAGGCTCCTGGGGCTTGCTTTATCGCCTGCAGGCCGCATGAATTATCCAGCCACTCCTCCAGCCCCCGGCTCCCCTGAGCCAGGGCTCGCTGCTTCGCCAGGCTGGCCCCTCCCGGGCCAGGAAGGGAAGAGGCTGGAAGCTCCTTTTCCTGGCGTGATCCCGGGAGACGCGGGCTGCTCTCCTCAGCACAGTCCCTGGCGGCTGAGGGATTATTTTCATCTCAGCTTCAATCAGCCCAGGGCCCCAGAGACTTACGGAGCAGCTGGGGCCTTCCCAGCCACCGGCAGCCCCAGCGACTGTGGCAGAGCCTGGAGAATAAGGTCTGATCTCGGCCTCCTACAGCCAAGCAGCCCGGCTCCGTTCACACCAGCAGAGGCCATGCAGTGCCCGGATCCTCTGCCCCTCTGCAACCCCAAGCCCACAGCTCCGCTCCCCTGCCCCACCCCGCACCTGCTCCGCCCAGAGGGAAGCTGCTGCTCCCACCCTGTTCTGCCCCCGCTGGGGGCACAGGCTAAGGTGGGCCAGCGCCTCTCTGGGGCTGACAGTCATTGCAGGGGCCACAATTTCCTGGAGCAAGGGGCTGTTCTGTGCTGCTGGGAATTCACCAGGGGAGGCAGCCCCGTGGCACCGGCAGCACAGGGGTTAATTCCCCCCCCACCCCGCTGTCATTGCGCCCTGGGTCGATCCTCAGTTGGAATTTGATGCCTTGGCGCAGGGCACGTGCGCGCACACGCACACACACGCCCTGCTCAAGGCCACTGCACTGTTGCCAGCACCCGCCTGAGCTCCAAGCCTCCAGCCCCAGGTCTCTGAGCCCTGCCCTGGGTGGCGCGTGGAGCCAGTGTTCCCTGGAAGCTGGGCGCTTGGGCGGCCGCCCAGGAGTGATTCTGGTGCCACCCAGCTGATTAGCAGAGTGCTCACAGCTCCACTGCTGGCAGCATGTGTTTCTACTGGTGGTGCACATCAGCGCATGTCTCAGCGCACATAACACAATTTTTCCCACCCATGGTTGGAAAAAATTAGAGGCAACGCTGCTCGGAGCCCGCCCAGTCCTGCTCCAGTCCTCGATGCTGATCTCCAGCCTTTGGCAGGAAGGCCCGTTCCGGGGTCCTCCGGGCACATCTCTGCTCTCCATCCCTGGCTGCTGCAGAGACAACCCAACGACCAGAGGCGGCTATTGCTAGAAGCTGAACATGAAAACAGCTGTCTGGCTGCCTCATGGCCGGTGGGAAACAATTTGCCATCAAAGAGCCACCCAAAGAGGGACAACGGGTCTCTCCGATCTGGCTGCAGGCCGTGGCAGCTGGGTTCAGTCTGCGGGGGGTCCCAGAATAAAAGCGATGCTTCCTTGTGCCCAGCGGGCAGGGTGGTTATTGGCCAGCGGGGGCCGGGTGGCAGCGTTTCACGGGGGAGCCAGGAGGGAGCACCAGACGATCCACAGGAAATGGGATTTATGTTTTCTTACACGCTCAGAGGCAAGAAGGAGAAGAGACGAATGGGTTGGTTTCGTGCACAGGCCTGGCCTAGCTGGAAATCGTTAGCCAGAGAAGGCCTAGGGAACGACACGGCTGGAACAGCCCCCCCATGGGACAGATGATGGAGCGCAGCAATGTTAGCCACACGGCTCTGCCCCCTTGCCGCCTGCCAAGGAGCCTGCTCAGCCCACTCGGCATGCCAGTCCTCACCGAGCCAGGAGGACAAGGGGACGGCTTAGTGAGCAGAGGCCTTGCACTGGCTCTCTGGGGAGCTGGGGTTCATTCCTGGCTCCTTGGAGGATTTACACCGTTTCTGTACAGCTCAGGTGTGACACGTCCCCAGCCGCCCTATACCCACAGCCGCTAGCTGGGCACGGTGGTAGCAGTACACAGGTGCCTTGCACCAGGACAGCCTCTTCCCCTTTCCACCGAGGATCCATGGAACCGGCGTGAAACACCTTCAGGCTGGCAGGGCTGCAGCCGCGCTTGGCATCGCGTGAATAATGCCAGCGTCATTGGAGCAGAGAAACAAGGTGGCCGCTTTCTGTTCACTTCTGGGGCCCTGTCTCCGTAGTGTTTCAGCTGCACGCGAGCGCGACTGGGCTTGGTCCAGGCCATGTTCAAGGTACAAGCTGGCGGGCTCTGGGCTGAGCCATGCCTCAGGAATCTGCCAGCCCGAGTATCGCCAGGGCTGGCAAGAGTGCGGAGAAATAGGTCGGGGTCCTGCCCTTCTCTTCTCTCCTCTTAGCTTCGTGTTGCTGGCGCCTTCCTGGCAGGGGAGCCCAAAGGTCCAGCATTCGCCCAGACGGTACCAAGCTGAGGACGGATTGTGTGAGAAGCCTTCTGTTGCTAAGCCCTGAGCTGGAGCAGGGGAACTGGGCTAGTGCCATGGGTCGGGGGCTACTCCAGCTGGGCCGGGCAGGGCCTGGCACACAATGCTGCGGGCGGAGGCTGCTCCAGCCCAGCCGGGCACCGGTTAACCAGTTACCAGCCAGCATCACCCGGGAAAGGCGATTCTTACCGGGTAACTGGTTGACTTCCCTAGAACACGCCAGACATAGGTAGGGTCCGGAGCAGCTCTGCAGGCCCTGTCTGAGGCTGGCCCGGGCAGGACTGGCCCACAACATTTTGGCACCTGAGGCTCAAATGACGCCCCCATGCCCCCTCGCTTGGGCCAAAACTTTGAAAGGTCTCAATTCTGCCTTCTCTGTCATGTCTCTTGTGCCTTCCCTCCTCCAGCACAGCACCCCACCATCTCTGTGCATCTAGCGCAGAGAGAATACATCTGCACCAGCAGCAGACACAATTTTCTACACTCTGGGTCCGAGTGGCGCCCCCCACACAGTCTGGCACCTGAGGTGGCCGCCTCAGTTCACCTCATGGTAAGGCCGGCCCTGCGCCTGGGTGCCCGGCCCCTCTGGGAACCCCCGGAGAGGGACGCGCACAATCTGACCATCCCGTGGTGGGTTCGTGGCTGTCCGTGCTGCCTGGCCCAGCTTCCGCTGGCGCCTGAAACTGCTGCTCCCCTGTAGTGCTCGAAGCTCAGTTCTGCAAATGGAAGGGGTCCTTCGTGCCCCCCAGCCGCCACGAGAAGGGGGCCTGGGCGCCAGGGTGGGGTGGGCGGAGGACGTGGCCACCCTTGCACTTGGGTGGCGTGGGGCAGGTTGAGCCGGACTTGCTCCAGGGAGGCACAGAGGATCTGCTTGCAAAGAGCAGCCTGGGTGTAAACGCCCACCTCTTTCTGCAGCTCATCGCTGGCGGAAGGAAGGGGGAACCCTGGTGGCAGCCAGCTCGCGGGGAAAGGTCACGGAGCTGTTTGTTCTCAAAGGGGCTCAGATGTTCCCCTCGTCCTGGGCTCTGTGTGTGTGGGCGGGAAGGTTGTGTGCTGAGGAACACAGGGTGTGTGTGTGGCAGTGGGAGTGTAAGGTGTGCAATGGTGGTGGTGTGAGGGGGTGTGTGTGTCGCTGTCGTGTGGTGTCAGCCCGGGTTGCTGTGTGACTGGATAAAGTGCTGAGAAGCCTGGACGGAAGGGGCTGCTGAGAGACACAGTCTGGTGGATTTGTATTATGTTCTTGCATCTCTCTAGGCCCGTGCTACCAAAATGCAGCCAGCTCTGGGGTGGAACACAGCCACCATTCAACATGGCTACAAAGAGTCTGTTTCATCTATGCTCTTTCCAGATGTGGTTATTAAAACAGAATAGAAGAATAGCAGAAGTACACTCCGATCTCATACTCAGAGGTTTCTTGTTTGTTCTGCCTCCATGCCCCTTAGCACTGAGACCTGGAAGTGAAGAGTCTGAATGTAGAAGGGGGCCGGGGGGGGAGGGGGTGGACAGGCACAATGTGACTCTATCTGAACTGGAGCTGGGCCAGGACACCCAGGCTAAGAACAGCTCCCTCTACGGCCCTTCTGGAACGGGGGTCCCTCCAGAGCTCCACGGCAGAACCCCAGTCCCTTGTGAAATCAGCACAGCCCACTTGGCAGAGCGAGCGCCCACGCAGAGCGCGACTGGGCCTGACTCTGCTTTGCTTGCAAACTGACCAGTCCGAAGTGGAGGGTCTCCAGTCCCCATAACTTTTCCCTTTCGTCTGGAATGAGTTTGAGCGTGGCATGTGTGCACAGACACACACACACACACACGCACGCACGCAGATACACACACACACACACACACACACGCACAGGGGGAATTCACCAGCTAGGACTTACCCCTCTTCCCAGAAGCCAGTCTCCCTCTTGCAGCACCCACCGCGCTCTCCCAGGAAGGGCTGCTGAGCGCCAGGGCTGGCGTGTTCTCCAGCAACCCTCTGACTCGAGTTCAGCTGCAAGTTTGTCCGCTGCGCTCACCACATCCTCTGGGCTCTCAGCTCACAGAGTGGCTCCCCTACCTGCTTGTTTCCCTCTGTGGGCCTGCAGATGCAGGCGGGAGGTTAATGTTTATTGATCGAGGGGAAAATAAACATGCGAGAGGGCAGAGGGAGGGCGTTTCTATTTATTTATTTCAGGTCGCCCGGAGCGGAACCGGCCCCCCGCACCGGGCAGAGGCCCAGGGGAAACTCAGCAGATGTAACTTCTTAGAAAGAAATCAGCAAATGATTAATCTGCGCTGCCTGGTAGGAATCTGAGCCCCCCAGCAGCATGATCGCAGCTCAGCCTCCCATGGTCCACTGCCACCCGAGGGCAAGAGCAGGCGACGCAGCTGGAAAGGCCTCAGGCCTGGAGAGAGCTGCTTGCTCTGGAGAGGTTTTGGAGCGGAAGGGAAGAGAAGTAGCTCTTCCATCCCCAGCACATTCATACCCTAAACAGCTGTTCTTGGAAAGAGCTTCAGGTCAGAGTTGATCTCTACTCTGGCCTGGGTCTACACCTTCTTCGGAGTTCTTTGTATCCAGCTAGGGTGGGCCAGGTAGTTTCAAAGGCTTCCCCCAGGGCGGGGACCCTTAGTTTTGCCTCCCCCCATCTCCATGGAAAAATACCAGGTTCAAGATGGATCCCAGTAGCAGGTGGCCTGGTCACATGTCTTTCTAGGACCAACCACAGTTTGGGCTTACAGGACAAACACGACCATTCACAGGTTGTTGGTTTGAGCACTGAGTCATTAAGTACCGGAAGTGTCACTAATGGCCCTCGTCAGCACATTTAGAATTACAAGCAGATCCACACTTGTATTTCTGACGTCCCGGACGTGCACAAACGCCGGATATACAGATGCAGCAGATTGTGCTACACGATGCATTGCGAGTTATGCATGTTCATATTCCTAAGCCAATTTTCATAAAGCATGGGGGCGTGACACCCCCCCTCCTTTGTTCCCAAGTGGGGTGATAAACTGCCTGCCTCGGTCAATCAGTCCAGTCCAGCTATCCCACGCCCGGCTCTGGGATTGGGCGTTTTCAGGCAGTGCCTGGGTGCTTCTCACATGGCTAGATCTGAACCCAGGGCCAGGCTCACTCAGGCCGGCAGCCCTGGGCCAGCCCACTCCTGGTTTTGTGCCGGTGACCCACGGGTCCAAGGCGAGAGAATCAGAGCCCGGGTTTGGGTTTGACTCCTCACACGGCGGGAAGGGGGGAGGCACTGCTGACCTCTGCTGATGTTATTGCTGCTCCCCGACCATAACCCCCCCCGCCCTGAGGTGCTGAGCTCTGCCCAGACAAAGATGTCGCCCCTCGTACCCCCTTTGTGCACTGAACGCTCTATGGCATCTAATAGGGCGAGGCCAGCCCGCTGTCAGTTATAGGAAGATTAGCCCTCTCGGAGGAGGGTCCCTCCGGCCTCTCCCCCGGCGCAGGACTACAGTGCTGCGTTAGCAGCTCCATCAGCCTTGCGGCCTCCTGGGAGCGAGGTCCCTGATCCCAGCTGGGGAGCTGACCCCCCGCCTCCCACCATTGACAGATGGTGCGGGGGCCACAGGCGCCCGGGCCGTTCGAGTGCCCCCCCCGGGCTTGGCAGCTCTCGGGAGGGCTAGCAGGGCAGTGTGGTTTGCTGCAGAAAGGCCAGGGCGCGGGGCTGGAGAGCTGCCCGGCAGCATTTCACCCTGTTGTCTCGCATTGGTGAGTGTGTTTATTCTGAGCCCGACGGCCGTCTCTCCCCCCTCGGGAAAACACGTGTGCGTTAGCGGTGCTGCTCGTGTATCACGCGGGCCCAAACCTGGCGAAAAATACCCCGGGGGAAGGGCGGGGTTAAAAAAAGAAGCGAATTCGTTCAGCAGGGACCGGGGTTGTTTGGCAAGGGCCCCCGTGCAGTGCTGTAAGCCCAAAAGCGGAGGCCTGGTCAGGCCCAATGACCGGGGGGGAGGGGCAAAGGGGGCAACTGCCCCAGGGCCCAGCGCTTCTAAGGGACCCAGGGCTCCCGGCGGCGGCTGCCCCTACTGAGGCAGTGGTGACACCCGGCGCCTTAGCCCCTTGAAATCACCACTGGAGCCCTGTGCAGCGCGCTCCGGGCAGCTCTAAGGGCTGTGGGGGCCTCCAGCCCTGCCCCTTCCATCTGGGCCCCCCACCCCTTCCAGGAGAGCAGAGCTGGCCTCCCCAGCCTTGCCCAGGTGCCCGGCCTGGCTGTTGGCTCCCCTGGGCCTGGTACCGCCCTAGAACCTGAGAGGACACTGACTAGATCCAGCAAGAGAGAGCAACCCGCCCCGGGTCACTGCCCTAGGCGGGGGAAGGGCAAAACGAAGCAGCTGTAATAAATGGCGGGGAAGCAAATGTGACGGCTGAACCTAGACGAACACCAGGCAGGGGCTAGAAAGCCGCGCCTCTTTCCTTTTCAGCCCTCCCCATCCCTAGCCTGGCCTGGAAGCATCTTTAGAGGGACACGGTGCGGGGGGTAATATCCTCCATCGGCCCGACCTCTGGGGGTGAGAGAGGAGCTTTCAGTCCACGCCGCGCTCGTCTCCAGCGCCAGGCTGCGTACAAACCCCTCTTGGAAATTCTGCCTTGCTGGCCTGTTTAGTAAAGAGACGTTGGGTGCCCGAGTGGGAAGGTGGGAACCGTGTTTGCGGAGGCTGCTCCAGAGGCTGGAGGGGAAAACTCCTCCCCATGCCCAGCAGTGCGGGGCTGTTCTCCGCTTTGCCACGGGGTTTGGACTGTCCCAGATTTAAATAAACGTAAAAACCAACAAGTAGCCTTGCAGCCCTTTGGAATGTCTCGCCGCTGGAGCATCCAGTGCTTAGAAGTTCTCCCAGGGCTGCTTAGGAGGCGCGAGCGGCTCAGAACAGCAACACGGGCTGGGGCAAAGAGAAGAGCTTCCAGTCTGAGTCACTGGAGATCCAGTCCACCCAGGCAGCGAAGGGAAGCCAAGGCCTGTCACCGTGGCCCCAGGGAATTGCTGCTCCGCTGCCTGGTCACTGCGAAACATCCTCAATGAGAGGCGTGACAAAGTCGGAGTGCCGGACGCCCAGGGAGTAAGCTGGGGCTCTGGCCCAGGGGGCGGTCACCTTTTCAGGGCTGTGGGCTCCAGGCCCCGGGGTCTGGAGAGCGGCCCCCGGCAGGCTGTGTCGCCCCCGCATGGAGAAGGCAGGTGACCGGTGCAAGTAAGCGTTGGGATCCGTCCTGTTGTAATGGGCTGGGCCCGGCGTTTGGGAGAGATCCTCAGAAAAGCCCCTGCGTTTGTCCCGCCCTGAGACGGTGACACTAGGGCGGGACGTTTGGCTGGGGACCCGGGGAGCCCAGCAGTGAGGGGAGGGCATAGCTGTTGGGGGCCGGGACGGGGTCCACCCGGCGGTACGGGGTATGAGAGCCCAAGGTGAAAGCCGGTGGCCTGCGCTGGGTGACGGGTGGGGCTTGCTCTGGCCTGTACCTGCCTGGCCCGGGGGGTCTGTGGCTGCGCTGAAGGAGACACAGCATTAAACGCTGCAGCTGGACGCTGCCAGGAACGGGAGCTCACGCCCAGCTCTACGCCACGGCACCCTGACCACGCTGGCCGTGGCTTGCTGGCGGTGCGGAGTCTGGGCTTTCCCAGGCCCGCATGCGCTACCGCTTGGGTCTCCCGCCTCCGCTGGAGGCCACCCTATTGCACCAGGCAAGGCCTTTCAGCTCTGCCCAGCCGTGTCCGATCCAGGAAGGGGCCAGCAGCCCTACCATGGCAGGTGCCCAAATGAGCCACCTTCCCCTGCACCAAAAGCCAGCCCCGTGGTGACGGCTGCTCAGAGCCCATTGCTGGCTCTGGTTGGCCCTTGGAAGCAGCCTCAGCCCAGGCTGCACGGACTAGGAAGGATTCTCACCCTCCGGGGGGGGTCCCGCTAGCAGAGCAGCTTGCCCTGAGGATGAACAGAAGCCCAGGAGCTGCCAAACCAGCCCTACGCTCAATTTAAAAGCAACCCCAAGAGAGGCTGATGCGACCAAACCAGCCGCACTGGGCTTCCCCTGCCCCCGCCCAGTGGGGGCTTTTGAGGCTCTTCCACTCACCGGGGGTCTTTGATCTCGCCAGCATGGAGTAGGACGGGCCCCCGCTCCTGCCAAATCGAGTGAGTTGCGGGTCCACATAATAGCAGGGACCCGGGCTTGAATCTTTCATGTACACTGACAACAAAAGGGGAAAGCATCAGGAGATCCGGCCACGAGGCGGCTGGGAGGCGAGGACAGCTCTTTCTGCAAGGGGTGGATCCAATTCATGCCTGATGTAACTTCCGCGGGGTTGTACCAGGGATGAATTTGGTCACAGGCCTTTAGGCCCCATCTTAATTTGATTGTGCATCCTGCAAGGCCATGTTCTGACCCGTTACACCGGTGCAATCCGCTGATTTACATGGAGTCACTCGGGATTTACACCGACCTGAGATCAGATTCCGGCCCCTACTGGGGGTGAATCTGGAGTAAATAAACTGCCTGGATTCCCACTCGTGTACACGGCCCTCATGCCGGTGGAATTGCACCGGGGTAACAGGCACATCTAGAGAGCTGGGCCTCTCACCACTTGTAAGCCACATGAAGCGCTTGCTAGGGCTGCAGGGAAGAGCCAGGGATCGCCACGCAGGAGACGGGGGTCTAGCTCTGCATCTGCTGCTCAGGATCTTAGAGAATCCATTTCCCCCGCTGTCCCATGGGGAGAAAGCTCCAGCCCTGTTCTTTGAGACCAACAGCTGAGGAGTGCCCAGCCCAGCACGCGGCCACACCTCTCCTGGGCACGAGCAGTCACAACCCCCACGCGCCAGGAGGGCGACACCTTTTCCAAGTGTCCGGACGCTGGAGAAGGCCAGCGGGGCAAGGCCTGGGCAGCAGCACAGCTACACTCCGAGGTGAGTGGCAGAAGCCCCAGCCAGTGTCCAGCAGAAGCCCTGACAGAATGGGGAGGGGACGCGTTTGTCCGGCTTTAATTGCAAACCCTAGGTTTGATTTTGAGACGGCTGCGCTTCTGGCCTCTCAGCTCTAGCTCCCTGGTTTGCCCTGCCGGGGCTTGCTTTGGAAATCAAGAGCAGTCAGGTGTCCCGTGGGCCCTGTGCTCCCAGCCTGGTCAGATGAGGAGACGATGCAACTTCAAAGCTACCCGGTCCCTGCAAGCTCACGGTAACAGCAAAACTGTGCACAAGCACAAAGCACAAACGAGCTGCACACAAGCAGCCCTCCTAGATGCACACACACGGGCTTTACACACACTGAGATGACACAAATCCACACATGGGTGGTACACACCCAACACAAACCCACACATAGGCAATACACACCGACACAGAGAACATGAACCCATATATGGGCATTACCCATATACAGATACACAAAGCCACACACTGGAGGGATTGCGCACACAGACAGGGCACAAACCCACACTTGGAGGGTACACACACACACACTGGGGTACACAAACCCACACATGTGCATTACACACCCAACACAAACCCACACATAAGCAATACACACCGACACAGAGAACATGAACCCATATATGGGCATTACCCATATACAGATACACAAAGCCACACACTGGAGGGATTGCGCACACAGACAGGGCACAAACCCACACTTGGAGGGTACACACACACACACTGGGGTACACAAACCCACACATGTGCATTACACACCCAACACAAACCCACACATAGGCAATACACACCGACACAGAGAACATGAACCCATATATGGGCATTACCCATATACAGATACACAAAGCCACACACTGGAGGGATTGCGCACCCAGACAGGACACAAACCCACACTTGGAGGGTACACACACATAGCAGGGTACACAAACACAGGACCCAAACACGTACAGGCACTAGATACACGTGGAAAGGAGGCGCACACACGTGGGTGGGTGTGGGGGGTGTGCACTCCTACAGACTGGTCTTGGACTCTGTGCCTGAGAAGATGTGCTGGGGAAGGGCAGGGAGGTGTGCGGAGTGACTCTGGCTACCGGAATGAAGGGAATTTTGTGTGAGGGGGACTGGGAAGAGTTGAGAGCAACATTGTTCTGACCCGGGTTGTGGTAGCCCCCGGGGAGCGGTTCACACAAACTTACCGCCATCGTTGAGTCTTCCGCGAAAGGAGTAAGCCGGGCTGGCTAACCTGGTGTAGTCATGGTTGACAAATCCAACGGTCGGAGGCAGACGGTACCGTCCTGGCCCGGGGCCTGGCACAAACCAACCCAAAGCATGTGGGTTAGTATGTCAGACAGCCAGGCTGTCGGTTAGCGCACCCAGTGCTTAGGCGACAAGGGCCTGGCATTCCTGCACGCTACCCCGACTCAGCCACTGCCCACGGACACCCTCTGAGTCAAGATGCTCAACCACGCTGTGCCTCCGTTCCCCACCTCTAACGCCGCCACCGCGAGTGCTATCTACCCTCCCGGGGCCTGGCCAGCGGGACGATTTAGTGTGCGCGACGTACGCCAAGAGGCTCGGACGCCAAAGGTGCTAGAGACACACGATTATATTACTTCCGTGAGGTGACGTCTGGCTGTTGGGCCACGGCTGCTTTGCCACTGAAACAAAGAAAGAAGGAAGGGGAAAGAAGCCAGGCAAGCGATGCTCTGCAGGCTTTGAGAATGCCGGCACGCAAACCTGCCAGAGAGCTCCCGTTCCATGGACCAATGCGTGTGAGTGTGTGTGTGTGTGTGTGTGAGTGTGTGTACGGTGCAGAGAGCGCAAACCTGCCAGAGAGCTCCCGTTCCATGGACCAATGCGTGTGAGTGTGTGTGTGTGTGTGTGTGTACGGTGCAGAGAGCGCAAACCTGCCAGAGAGCTCCCGTTCCATGGACCAATGCGTGTGAGCGTGTGTGTGTGTGTGTGTGTGTACGGTGCAGAGAGTGCAAATCTGCTGGAGAGCTCCCGTTCCATGGACCAATGTGTGTGTGGGGGCAAGGGGGTGTTGTGTGGTGTTTGTGTGTAGATCTCTGGACTGGTACAGGTGGTTAAAAGGAGCCCTGAAGAGGGTAAACTGAGGGAAGGGCCTGCCGCACTATGCTGTGCCAGAAGGAGGTGCTACCAGGCAGGCATGCCCAATTAGACGTGCGTTGAAACTCCCCAGCTGCTGCCAGCTACTCTGAAGCTAGCTCAGGTCCATCTGCAGGAGTGGCGGTGCTGCCCTGTGTTGCCGGATAGCCATGCTCCAAGACAAGGAGCTTCTCCGCTGCCCGAGGATGCGGTGTCGGGATGCACGCGGGGTACCCTGCCAGAAGGTGGCAGACAGAATTCCAGCAGCGGATACACACTCGCTTACAGAAGCAGCAGTGGAACTAAAGCACCTTTCGTAAGTCGTTCCTCACAACGCCTGAGGCTCCTAGTGCAAGACAAGTGAAGCGACAGCACTAAGGAAAGGGCTGCCTGAATCCAGAGCAGTGTAATGAACAGACATGATACCGCTCCAAGGCCTCTCATCAGCTCCTCTTTCCAGCAGTGGTTTCTAACTATTTAGCACTTAAAGGACACTTGACATCTTCCCAGCAGCTCTGAGCAGACATTTCAGGTTCACCATATAACCTGCCTCTGCTATGAAGTAGGTCAATGTTATATTCCCCTTGTTGCACAAATGGGGAAACTGAGGCACCGAGCAGTTAAGGAATTTGCCCCAGGCCAGCCACACTGTAGTTTGGCATGAGCAGAGTTTTATTTTGGGCCCATCCAGGCATTTCAGGATCTTTATAACTGGAAACAACAACAACCCCACCTCCAGTGTGATTCTGTAAAGAGCAATTCTCAGGTGGGTTGCTAGGCTGCCTGCTGGGAGATTCATTGCTATCCCCCACTATTTTATTACGTAAATTGCAGTCATTACAAGAATAATCCCTCACTTTTATATAGCCCCGTTCATCTGCAGATCTCCAGGTGCTTCGCAAAGGAGGTCAAAATCATTATCCCTGTTTTATAGATGGGGAAACCGAGGCACGGTAGCCCCTCTGAGTCAGTTAGATCAGCTCCCCATTGTGCTAAGGGCTGTTCAAAGGTTCAGGAAATGACAGTTCTTCTGAGGATATGTATTGTTTGCAGTAGCACCTAAAGATCAAGGCCACGCAGCGCTAAGCACTGTCCAGACACATCATAAAAAGACAGGCCTGCCCCCAGTTGCCAACTCTCTCACCCCACACCAGAAGGAGCTGCAGCTTCACCACAAGCATACCGGTTTCTTGAGCAGCAATGGCAGGTGTCTTCCTGCGCCCCGTCTCTGCCATCCCGGACACAGCTCGGAGGCACAAACGGAACCGATCCGTTCTCGGGCCGGGCTCCCTTCCCTGGCTCTCCCTTTCCCCGCTGGGAAACTACTGCTGAGCCACAGTGCAAATACGAACAGGCGGGGATCTCTGTCAGCTCTGACAAAACCTCCCTGCCGGGATGCGGGCGAGAAAACCCTTAGCAGCGGGGTGTTCTCAGAAGAGCACAGCGAGAGATGTCTGCTGGCGCCCTGCTGCGGGAAGCGTTAGTCTATCAGCCGAGCTGACAGCCACTGGTCACTTGACACGAAGAGCCCTCACTGAAAGCAGACACCCGTGGAGGAGGGACCGGGGGGGTGATGCTGTAAACGTATCCCCCACATAAGCTCCACCATAGCCCCAGGAAAGTGATGCAAGATTGATGCCCACTTAGCAACCCCGCAGGTCCACGGCAGAGACAACAGCGCTGCCCTGCTCGCTGGAGCATGACGTCTCTTGTTCCCCAGCTGCTCTCGGAGGGGGTCAGGAGGACACATTAGATTCTGATGAGCACAGCCAGCAAGGGCAGGGTTGCCTGGCGTGCCGAGAAATCGACACCCGCCCGGCAGGGTTAGGTTGCTGGCCATCCGCTGGATGCTTCTGGGACTTGGCAAGCGTCAGAGCGGCTGGTACCTGGGGCAGAGGCTGGCCCTTTGCCTTCGTGAGGTGCGGGGTGGGCACTGCACCCCTTGCCCAGGCAGGATTGCTGAGGGTGGGGAGCCCCAGATCCTGCCCTATGTCAGGGGAGCAGAGTGCCAAGCCAATGGCGCCGGCAGGAGAGTTCATGCGGGCGCAATGAGGGCTCCATTCTGCCCCCGCGGCAGTTGCTGGTCATTTTGGTGTCACCAGCACATCAGCGAAACACCTTGCAAAGGGAAAGACCCGGAGCCAAACTCCCCGCTGCTCTCAGCCCCGTGGCTCCTTTGCACCAGGGCAAAGTGGGATGAAATGCTGATTCTGAGTGTGCCAAGGATGCAGCAAAGAGAATCGGCATCTAGGCCCAGGGCGGGAAAGGGCAGCTGGCAGAGAGCAGAGCACAGCGGAGGGCACGCCGACACGGCGACCACAGACCTGCGCCGCTGGCCTGGATCAGACTGTGGGGCTACAAAATTACCATGGAGACAGTCAGGGTTGTGCTGGAGCCTGGGTTCTGCGACCCTGCCTGGCAGGAGGGTCCCTGCTAGCCTCAGCCAGCTGGTTCTACGTTTTATTCCATCTGATCCTGCCCTGGGGTGTGGGCTCTCCAGGCAGCCTGCCTACAGGCCGGATGCTTGACACCAGCTGTCCAACATGCCAGGGCGGTTGCTCATTTTAAAACCCCTGAAGCATCCCCGAATTGAGCGTCACTAAGATACTAGAGGTAACGAGCAGCTGGGCCAGATACAAGAGCATTCTGGCCGCACCTTATGGAATCACATTAAACCTCATGGAATGCAGGCTCAGAATTTGAGAGTCCATTGTCGTGAAAATGCCAGTGTGCCTGTGGAACTGTATGGCACCTCGTTAGGAGAAGGGACATGATTAATGAACTCTTGGAAGATATTAGGGACATCAGAGGAATTGGGGGGGGGCAATGTGAGCAAAGTGTATTTCCTTGGAAATACATGGGGGTGAAGGAAATGGAAATGACCCACCCTTTTGAAGCAGAGACTCATTGTCGCTCTTCATGGTCAGTTCAAAGACCCCCACAGCGTAGGAGGGTGGACAAACTCTTCCGGCCCGGGCTAGTTCTCAGATGAGGGTTTGCTGAACTTACAATGGAGGAAAATCCCCAAGTGGGGTTTGGAAGTAGGCCCATGTTGGAGGAGGGGCTCTCTGGTTAGCTTAGTAGTGTGTGTGGGTAGGTTCTTCTATCGGGCTTAATGTGTTTTCTCCATAGTGATTTTACCTGGAGAACATAGTATGGCTGCTTCCAGTGGTAACTTCCAGTTCTTGGCAACTGCTGGGTTCATAGACTCATAGAACCATAGAGCTGGAAGAGACCTCAGGAAGTCATCAAGTCCAGCCCCCTGCCCTAGGCAGGACCAATCCCAACTAATCAACCCAGCCAATTCTGGCGAGAAAGCAGGAGAGGTCTGCTTCAGCAAATTCTCTTCTGCAGAGAAGCGCACGGGGATCTGTCCCGGCTGGAGATTTCCCGGTTAGAAGGGAGACAGAGAGAAATGTGTCTCCACCCAAGGGAGGCGAGGGCTGTGACAGCCCAAAGGGGGAGAACAGGAGCAGCCGTGAACGGTGCTAGTGGTGGTCTAAGGAGAGACGGTGGATGGAAAGCTGCTCTTGCGGTGATGTTCTGACTGCCTTCCGCATGCCACCCAGGTACAACAGCAAAGCCCAATGCAAATGCTTCTGTCTTGCAGGGGGTCTGCGTTCACTGTGGACAGCTTTGAGAGCGGCAGTGGGAGAATGGGAGTTTTCCAGCAGCTCTCCCTTCCCCCTGACCACAAAAGTACCGAATAACCATAGCAACAACATCCCACTTTGATCAGCGCATCTGGGGCCCACGGACTGGATGGGCACCGGGGGCTCCCCCAAGAAATGGGGTCCCCTCTGCCAGGGGCCCAGAGAGCTGCAGCTGGAGCACTTGCCTGCCTGCACGACTAGTCCCCTGCATTGCCAGGGCTTGGATTCGGTGGTGGGGAGGCAAGAAGCAAGGCAGCAGGTAGGTCCATCCCTCTCCGCGCATGACTCACCACCTGCAGCCAATTCCCACGGGCAGGCGTTATTGTCAGCTGCTAATTTTAAAGCAGCACATTTAGTCACTCCAGGCAGCCAGCCAGTGGGAATGTGGCTCAGATGCTGCTGCGACCCCCCTGACCCCTCCCCACAAATAGAGCCTTCCCCAACAACAGCCAAAACCCAAGCCCACTCCCCTCGTTTCTCCGCAGAGAGGCAGGGGCAGCTCAGAAGAGCATCGCTACCCTGCAGGGAATCTGGCCTCTCGCGCTATTGAGGGGCTCTGCATAGAAGCAAACACTGGGCCCATCCCATTTTGTAATGCCCCCTATGGCTTTATACCAGGGAAGGCTCCCAACACACCGTTTGGACAGCGTCACAGTCTGTTTTCATTGCTCCAGTGCAAGGCAACCTGCAAGTAGGGCAAGATCAGCTACACCTCCTCTAGGACGTGCTTGGTAAGGACCTGGCTGCGCCAGCGCCCTGGGCTAAAACAGAATCGCACCCGCTCTGCTGCATGTTGCAGACAACCTGGTGTCTGTTAGCGCTAGCAGAGGGCAGTCCCCATTGTTGGGCTCTGAGTGGTCAAGAGGACCCAGATGTAGTGACTTGCCCAATCGCAGCGAGAGCCAGACCCTGCCTAAATAGAGTGGACAGGCATCCGGATTTCGACCTGACAGTGCCCAGTCCGATCTACTGACAGGACACCCAATGTCCAATTGCTGTGTATGGGGAAGGGAGGGTGTATGCGCATGCACGCACAGCCAGGGACAGGGAGAGGAGAAAGAGCCCTGAGTGGGGGAGAGAAATGGGGCAGGGCCAGGTTCTCGGGGGAAGAGGTGGAACAGGGGAGATTCCAGCATTCTTGCTGAAGTGTCTGATTTTTAACTATTACAAATTGGCAACCCAATGCCTAAAAGAACCCAGAACTTCAGACTCCCGGGTGCGCTCTACCCACTGTTGTTTTGCTATCAAGAGCCAAGAGAGTTAACGATGGTATAACCTCTTTCACGGTCCAACACCAAAATGGGAGGGGGGTCTCCAGAGACCTTGGTTTATTCAGTTTTTTGGTAAGCGCCCAAACCTTGATCCTCAGTTTTTTGTTCTTTCTTGTGGTTTGATCAATAAATCAAAACAAGCATTTATGTTGAAACTGTGTAATTGAGCAAAACAAACTTAATTAAACCCCACTGAAGTCTCTCTCCTTTTGGTGGCAAAATATCAATCTCTTACTTTTGCCAACAGTTTTTCTCTGAGGCAAAGGACAGGGTTAATGTTGTTCCTGGTGTTTGAAAGGCTAGTCACCTCACCTGTTCTAAGACACAGAGGGACACAAGGTGGAGGCGAGAAAAGTTGGGGGAATTCTGCTTTTCTTGATATTCTTAGAGCAGTGGGCTGCTGGCAAGTCATGAATAGATGCTTCAGTCTGACAGGCTGGCCACAACACCTCTTGCTTGCACCCTGGCTCACATTCTAAAGCAACAGTAATGTCATCCAGCCAGATCCTCTCTTGCAGACAGCGCTGAGGCCTAGTTACAGCCAATCTCAGGAGCCAATGAAAAGCAGAGAAAGTCAGAGATGAGATAGGACCAGTGTTCCCTGTAAGCTCTGTGCTTGGACGGCCACCCAGGAGAGATTTAGGGGCTACCCAGCTCATTGGCAGAGCAGCCACAGCCAGCAGTATGTGTTTCCACTGGTGGTGCACATCCACACATACCTCAGTGCACATAAAATTTATTCCACACATGGATGGAAAAAAATTAGAGGGGACATTGGATAGGAGGACAAACAGTTGGGCAAAAAGTAACACAAAAAGCGGTGCTGACAACAATCATGTTATGATGACTTTCAGGACTCAGATGAAAAATAATGATCCTTAAACAAGAACCAGGCTTCCTGGGGAGAAAGTCTTTCGGATGGGTCCCTTCCTGCTGTCATGAGGTCAGGAAAGATGAGATGAGCTGGGACAAAGCTGAGATGATTTGTCAAAGTCTCCTTTTAAGGCCCCCCAAAAGGGGAGGCCTAGTTCATCTCCTCATTATTTTGTCCCTCAATTAAATCCATTTGACTTCATTCCAACATTTTTTTATGTCTAACCTTAGCGCAGACCTTGAACCATAGCAGTAGACTGTTTTCTCTGGACTTATTTACTCTTGCTGTCTGGTTTCCTTGCACTGCTTAGAACATTCATTATTGAAAATATCTTGACCTACTTTTCATGGTTAATCCCTAAGCAGGCAAAAGTTATAGACTTAATTGTTACAACGCCACAGGGCACTCACCCTCCCTTCATTGGATGGCACCTTGTAGGAGGTTTAATGCGAGTGTCCAGGCCAAATTCCAGCATGGGCTAATTTCACCCTCCTTCCTAACAGGTTCCCTATGGTTTCGAAATACAGCTTCTGCTTTATTGCCCCTATCTAAAAATGCTTCTGCGGATCTGAATTGCTGGCACGGAACAGCTCCCCTGGTAGTTTGTGCTAATGGGTGACTATAAAGTGCTTTGGCATCCTTCTGCATGATAAACAGAAAGAGCTATTACTGTTTCCTATCCTGGAGCGGGGGTGGGGAGGGTCCATTATATGGAGAAATGGGTCCAGAACTAAGACACAGAGGGACAGCTTCCACCCCCTCTTATTCCTACATAACCCCACTGAAGTCAAGGTGGAAATTGGCCCCACGGAAGAGGAAACGCTGAGCAGACCCTGTCTGAGTGCAAGAAACTAAGCTGAGTACACACCGTTAAAACAACCAAGGTCCAGATGCTCCAAAAATGATGATGATGTCTAAGGCAGTAACACCAAAAGGTTCTCATTGAAATCAGGGCCCATTGTGCCAGATACCTCGCAGACCCAGAACAAGAGTGAGTTTCTGTACCAAAGAGCCTGCAATTTTAACACACAAAAGCGGGGAACAGTTGCAGAGAGGTGGAACGACTTGTCAGAAGAAACCAGGTTTCCTGACTCCCAGGCAATGCTCCACCTGCTAGACCATGCTGCCTTACTACAACAAGCGCAAATGCTTCAGGCCAGATTTTCAAGTGCTCCGTGCGCCCACAGCTCCCAGTTACGCCCCCAGAGAAGGACTGGGCTTTCAAAAGGGCGCAGCATCCAGCCAGCTTTTGAGCAGTTGTGGTCCCCTCATCACGGCAGCTCTGCTGAATATGGGGGGTCTTGGTTGCGTGGGTGCTTAAGGAACTTCTGAAAATCCCAGCCCAAGTACCTGCATCTTGCTCTAGCCCTGGTCCAGAAGCAAGGCCGAAGGGCGCCCCCTAGAGGCAGACGGTTCCGCTTCGGTGTGATGCTGCTGACGTTTTATCCCTGGCTTTCACTTCTCTGGAAATCCAGGAGGCTGTGGGGAGCGAGAGTGAGAAAGATAACGCCTAGGTGAGAAGCTTCAGAGGGGGAGCCAAGTTAGTCTGTAACTGGAAAAACGTAAAAAACAACCAATAGTCCTGCAGCACCTTAAAGACTAACAAAACCTGTAGATGGGAGCATGAGCTTTCGTGGGCACAGCCCCCTTCTTCAGATGAATGGAGTTATTAAAGGTCCAGTTCCAAAATAAATAGGGGATGGGGGGGAGGAGAAGGAAGGGAGAAAAAGGGGGGGAAAGTCAATTAGGGTATGTCTACACTAGCCCCTAGTTCAAACTAGGGTGGCTAATGTAGGCATTCGAACTTACAAATGAAGCCTGGGATTTAAATATCCCATTTTAAATCTCCTTAGTTCGAACTGACTGCCTGCGGCTGCACGTGGCAGTCAGAGTTAATCCGAACTAAGTCCTTAGTTGGATTAACCGTTACACCTCATTGCAGGAGGAGTAACAGTTAATGGAAGTAAGGACTTAGTTCGATTAACTTCTGACTGCCGCATGCAGCCGCAGGCAGTCAGTTCAACTAAGGAGATTTAAAAATGGCGCCCGCCCGGGAACATGCAAATGAAGCCCGGGATATTTAAATCCCAGGCTTCATTTGCAAGTTCAAATGCCTACATTAGCCACCCTCGTTCAAACTAGGGGCTAGTGTAGACATACCCCTAGAGTGTTCATGTTACACGGAGCTGATAGAGATGGGGCAAGTTGTTCAAGTGGCCATTAACAGGGCTCGCCGAACCGCGGCGAGCCCCGCTCGCCAGCCGCGCTGTCCGGCGATCTGCGCAT
Source organism: Rafetus swinhoei (assembly GCA_019425775.1). NCBI lineage: Eukaryota > Metazoa > Chordata > Testudines > Trionychidae > Rafetus > Rafetus swinhoei. The sequence goes on along the minus strand of JAFJHL010000483.1, from coordinate 15,608,157 downwards.
GCGTAGATCGTTCTGCGCATGCGCAGATCGCCCGAACCCGCCTCTTCCAGGTTGCAATCTACTCGCCACGGGCGAGTAGATTATATTATTTGTCGAGCCCTGGCCATTAAGTACCCAATTCCACAAGCCAAATACACAGGGAAGCCTTGGAACTTAACTTTGTTTACAGGTTTGGGACCCATCACAAAAGGTATGATACCACACTACCTTCCACATCCTAATGGCTGAGCACACTACCTTCCACATCCTAATAACTTAAAAAACCAAGCAATGGGTACTTAAGCACAATTTGCACCTTCTCTAGCAGCTTCATGTAACATGAACACTCTAATTGACTTTCCCCCCCTTTTCCCCTTCCTCCTCCCTCCCTCCCTCCCATCCCCTATTTATTTTAGCAGAGATGAGAGTTCCTTAAGCACAAGGGTTTCTAGCCAGGGTGCCAAGCAGCCTCTGTTTTTAAGCCATCAGATACTTTCCCTTCTTACCCTTTGCCTATCTTGTCTATTTAGTTTGTACTCTTTTCTGTGCAGGGCCTGTCTCTCACTATGCGTCTGTGCAGTGCCTCCCACAACGAGGCCCTGGTCCCAGTTGGGTCTCTAGGTGATAATTTCCCACAATGTGCACAGCACTGACCAGCACTGCATGCAGATGCCGAGCACTGATATTGGGGAGATCAGCAGCAGAACTCCAAAAGGCCATTTTCCTGCTCAGAGTGGGGCTACTGTGAAAAGCAACCCTGGTGCATTCTTATGCAAGAAACCTGCCCTCTGCGTGTGTCTATTGACAGCCTTCAGTGGCGACCAGTGACAAAAATACCTTTTTCCTGAATGCAGAAGCAGCAGCACACTAGACTAGGAATCACAAATGGACAAAAGAACAAACCCCACTGCATAGCCCTATCTCTGCAGGGTGGATTTTACCTGCCTCTAACAGAGACCCGACGGGGCCATCACATTTACTCTTTGGCAGCACTTGAAGAACTTGTCATGCTATAAACCCCCACCGAATCGCACTGAAAACTGATTTTTGCTCCTCCCTGCTGTGCAGAATCAACATGGCTAAGGGAGAGGGAAAGGGGTTACTGTGAATCTTCAACAGAAGTGTTTAGTTAGTTCTATGAGAAGTGACTGCGGACTTGCACTGGTATCACTGAGGGTCCGATTTGGCCTGTGGAAACTTGGCATGTAAAAGGTTAACCGGTTAACCAATAAGCTGATGCTTATCTGTTCTGGTTAACAGTTGAACTGCTGTGGGCTGTGGGTCCGGAGGCTGGTGGGGCCGATTATACAATTCGTATTTTTAGAAGTTTTTTACATCCCTAGCAGAAACGTTGTTACAAGTGACAAGAGGAGGAAAGACACCAGCAAGACTCACAGGGTACGTCTAGACTACAGGCTTTTGTCAACAGAGGCTATGTCGACAGATACTGACGACAAAGCTTCTGTCGACAAAGAGCGTCTAGACTACATCCAGTTCTGTCGACAAAGCAAGCCGCTTTGTCGACATGAGAGTGTAGATGCAAAGGACAGTGTAGATGCAATAGCGCCTTCTGGCGACAGAACTCTGTCGACAAAAGGCGTTATTCCTCGTAGAATGAGGTTTACCGCCCGTTGAAAAAACTGCCAAGTTCTGTCGATGTTATGTCTACAGAACTCAGCGGTAGTGTAGACGCAGGTATAGTTTTGTCGATAAAAGTCCACTTTTGTCGACAAAACCCTGTAGTCTAGACACACCCCCAGATCCCAGGCTGAGCATGCAAAGCTGGCAATTAGAAACACTTTGTTCCTTTCAAAACTGAACCTATCTGAGGCAGTAATCACTGCAAGACAATTATCAAGGAATCCCCAGGATGCACAAAGATCAGCTGAAGGTCAGCTGTTTCCTACTGGAGGGTATATCTTTACAGCCATTTCCCTTTATCTTTGTTATTATTTGTATTGGTAGCACCTGTGGTCCCCAGCTGAGATCAAGGCCCCATTGTACTAGGCACTCTATATAAACACAGTAAGGGTGTGTCTAGACTTCATGGCTCCGTGGACAGAGCCATGTAGATGAGGCAGGACGACAAAGGGAAATGAAGCAGCTTTATGGCTTACAGGATCTGCCAATGAAGGGTTCTGGGGTTGGCAGATCCCCGTCTAGACTGCCGCGCTGTGCCGACAAACAGCTGATCGGCACAGCGCAGCGGCCATTTTTATTTAAATGAAGCAGCAATTATTTAAATCGCCGCTTCATTTCCCTTTTTCGAGTAAACTAATCTACATGGCTCTGTCAACAGAGGCATGTAGTTTAGACGTACTCTAAGGGTACCTCTACACAGCAATATTATTTCTAAACAACTAGCATTATTTTGAAATAACTTAGTCCACATCTACATAGGAGGCACTTATTTTGAAATAATGTAGGAATACTGTCAAGCTGGAGGACTTCTTACTCCGACTCCTGTAACCCTCGTACAAGGAGTAAGGGAAGTCAAAGGAAGAGTGCTCTATTTTGAAACAAGTACTGTGTAGACACTCCCAATTATTTCAAAATAAACTACACAATTGATGTAGCTCAATTTGCATAACTTATTTGGAGTTAAGTCCTGCTGTGTAGACACACCCTAAGAGACAATCCATCCCCCAAAATGCTGACAGTGTAAACAGGAAGACAGACAAAGGGCAGGAGAGGAAAGAAAACAGAGACCAGAAAAGTGATGTGACTTACCACATATCCCACAGCAGTTCAGTAGCTGAGCCAGGAACTGAACCCAGATCTCTGCATTCTATTTTAATGTCCTATCTACTAGCTTTCACTGCCTCAGAGACATGCATGCCAGAGCCTTTATACTCCCAGGGTAGAGGTATTAAGACCCACCTGTCCACTTGCAAGGTGAATCAGAAGAATTTCTCTGCATCTCTATTTAGAGTCCTAGATTCTGATGCTTTGTTTACCAAAGCCTGCATTTTGAGTTTAAATTGACTGGACTTTTAACTTCTGCAAACCCTTCTCAATAGGTGGGACCTTTTCATAGGAAGAGTGAACCTTTCGGACCCCTTGCCTTTTTGATTATTTCAACACAACAGAAAACAAAGTGCCAGAACTGAAAAGCTGCCCTGCCGGATGGGTTTCCTTTTCATCTTTCACAGTTTACAGTATGAGTAGCTTTTTGAAAGGATTCAATTTTTTTTACATTGATGGATAGGATCAATGTTTATTTTTAAACATTTGGTTTGTTTTTATCCATTTAAATGTTCATATTGCAGGAGACTATGGAGGGAGGGGACATACAAGAATTATTCAATGACAGCAGATGCTGAGATGCAAAGTTAAAGCCTTAAGAAACATTAAATCCCAAATTAGCAACATCACAAGTCAAAATACTTGGAACACTTTTCAGCAATGTGAATAGTCTCACCACCAATGCAGATGGCAACTTTTCCACACTGTCCTGTTTTGTGCGATTCTTGTCCATGTCCTTCCATGAATCCTCCATAAAGGATCCACCCAACATGCCTTCCTCTTGTTCTTTTTATGTCTCATGGATACCAATGGAGTATATGCGCTGTCCATCTGTTGCCTCTCAGTCTTGATACATGGCCAGACCAGCTCCTTTTCTGATAGTACATAACTTGGATGATATTGTTGACACCGCTTCTTGCACGCAAATCGTCGATAGTAACATGCTGTAGCTGGCATATCGAAGGCTGTGCCAGTGGAGTGTAAGCTCTGGCAGGTTCTACCAAGCTGGAAAGGTTTCGAGTATGGCCCATGGCGGCGGACTCTGTGTCCACCATCCCAAGGACCAGCCTAGCAAAGTACAGAGAGGTTTGTCACCAGAACTTTGGCTACCAGGTGACAATTTGGCCACAGCAACTACGAATAAGTCAAAATACGCAGAGCAAATCTCCATAAATCAAACTCTTCTAAGTTCTCAAGCAGTCATTTTCTTACCCTGTCCACTCTGTACATTTTTATCATCCTGAAAGGAATTTTTTGTTGTTGTTTGTGTGTGTGTGGTGAAATTGACATTTACAGCACTGACTGAGAAGAATCTAATTCTTCCAAGCCTAAAGCTGAGAGATCGAGCTAGGACCACATAAGATTTACATCAGCTGAGCAATCTGCCCTTAAGATTTGGTTTCTAGTATTGTATCTATCTCACCTTGGCACAACCAACTAAGATGGCATCTTCCTCCACAACCAGGCCAGATACTCATTCATTATTAGAGCAACAGCAATTCAATCAAAACTAGGTTTTTTCTACAGAATATACAAGTCAGCTACACAGAGCTGAAAGCTTTGGCTTTTCAGGTAAGTGGTGATCCAGTGTCCACATTCAAGCAACTAGAATAATGTTCTAACAACCAGCTTCTCCACCCTGTGCCTGCATCACCCCTGGATGTCTCTCCGATGTGTATCAGCCTAAAAGGATGCAGGTATTTGAGGACAGTTTCTTTCCATGTAACAATTCAAACATTGTTAATGATTGATAATATTAAATTATTAACGATTATTTATCTTTTTTTTTTTTTTTTGCCTGGAATGTTAACCACCCCATTTTAAAGGCAGCCAGATATAGCGGTGATAGAGGCCTTGCCAATATGAGTATAATAGTTGTCTTTAACTGATCACAATCTACAAGCATCCTGCACAGGGAACAACTATTTGATAATGGGCTCATTAGTCCAGCAGACAAAGATACAAATGCTCACTGATGACAAGGTGTACATGTTTAACAGTGAGAGAAATTAACCACTGGCATGATTTACCAAGGTTATCGTGGATTTGCCATCAGTGGCAATATTTAACAAGGCTAGTTTTTGTTTTGTGTTATATATGCTCTAAGAATTATTTGAAAGCTCTATGCCTGTTGTTATACAGTAGATCAGACTACTGGAGGATCACAGCAATCCCTTCTGGCATTGGAATCTGACTCTGTGATGAGAGCTTTCTCACGAGGAGTCTGGCTAACGTCACATGGAGGTTGAAAGGGGTTCCAGGACTAGACATGTAGATTTAACTGCTCTCCCCATTTGAGGATATAAATCCTCCACCATTTTAAGCTTTGCTGCATTACATTAGCTTCTTTTGGGACACATATGCCTCCCTTTGTCACTCTGGCCCCTTGCCCACTGCATCACAAGGCTTGTTGTTGATGTGTTTGTTTAGGCTGAAGGGCAGCTGGGAGGACTTGCTGTTGGCTCTTACTTGTGATCATTTCTAGCACATTGCTTTACAAAAGGCAGAGTGCTGCATATTTCCCTGTCCTGAGGAGCTTATGTAACCTTCTCTAGGACAGTGGGGGTCTTTGTCCCACTCTACCAGATGGTGCAGAAGTTAAGAGCCAATTACAGCTGCCAGCTATTAGTTACTCCTTTAGCTCAAGCTTATGCTTTTTAATGCTGAAAGTCACAAGTGAAATACCCTCCTGTCAGCTCAAACAGGGTCACTATATTCACAATCAGAGAACAACAGATTCACGTAAGGGAAGATCTGAAGACCCAGTAAGAACTGATGAAGGATTTACGGAAGCTGGCGGGGGGAGGGAGTTTGCTGGGCAACAAGTGGGAGACCATGGCACATACATAACTGGCCTCAGACCAGGCAAGAGGTTCTGTACAGCCCACAAGCCATTTCCTGATATAACAAAATCGCATGGAAGGGGGCAGCACCACACAGTGATACTGTAGTGCAGAGAGAAGAACTGAACTAACTAAAGCCAGGAGGGATCAGGTGGAGCTTAAAGTAAAAAGCTGAGGTAGCTGTCTGGAAGAAGCCATCTTACCTACTCTGAGGAGCTCTCTCACTTGGCCCCTCTTTATGTTCGTACCAAGAGAAGCCACGCAGCTGCTCCCTGACTGCTGCACAGATGGGAGTTGCACACTGGTACCCGCCAGAGCCTACATGGTATAACTAAAATAAACAGTATTCAATGGAGAAGACTACAACTTAGAGGACTGCTCCCAGTTTGCAATGCTTCATCTTGACCCAAGTGTGCTGGACCAATAGCCTATAAGGATGGCCTCCCAGCATGCACTGTTCCATCATTATCTCCATATGCAGCACACAACATGCACTGCTCTGTACTGATCCCCTTTTGTGGCACATTAAAATTAGGGCTCCCAGCATGCACTGCTCCATCATCAACTCCATGGGCAGCTCCCAGCATGCACTGCTCCAGGGCTACTCAACACGCGGCCCATTTGTTTGCGGCCCACGGTGCAGTTTGGGTTAATGCGGGGCTCAACACGTGACCCCGGGGTGGGAGCCAAAACAAAAATAGTAGTCAATATAATGGGCTTCTCTTGACATGCATTTTAGGAGTTAAATTCCTAGACTGTCATTGCTCATTACAAGTGCTGTCATAGGGGTGGAAATCGGGTAAATATTACATTTGATTAATATCAGCAGAACTGACTTCAATGGGGCCTGTGTGCTGTGTGTAGTCATGCCTTAATCTTTGTATTCATGCCCGTCAGTGTGAAAGAAGCTATTTGCATATATTTGCATGTATATGCAACCACACTTAAGCTGCGTTCTTGGCATGTGCTGGGAGTAACACTGTGGCCCCTGAAGCTTCCAAGTTGAGCAGCCCTGCCCTACACTGCTCCATCAGCAGCTTTATGTACAGCTCCCAGCATGCACTGCTCCATCAGCAGCTTTGTACAGCTCCCAGCATGCACTGCTCCAGCAGCAGCTTTATGTACAGCTCCCAGCATGCACTGCTCCATCAAGTCCATGGACAGCTCCCAGCATGCACTGCTCCATCAAGTCCATGGACAGCTCCCAGCATGCACTGCTGTACGCCACCAGGGTGTTCACGTATGGCCTACAGGGCTCCCAGCATGCATCTCTCCAGCCTTTTGGGCTGCCTTGGTATCTGCCGTTCCCAGCATGCACTGCTCCAGTTGCCTCTCCCGCCTCAAATCCCTCATCCAGGTCACTGGCACAACTGGTCTCAGTGGTACAGCCTATAACACCCCCCACCCATAAGTGGTACAGTCCTCCCATGCATCCCTACAACCTCCCCGGAGGTTAGTGGAACAGCCCGAGAAAACTGTCTAATCTGAGCAACCGTTATTGACGGTTATCCGATAGTTCCACCTTTCCCCCCGCCTATCTATAGTCTAGTCCAATCAGAGGCCCAAGGCTGCTTGACGCGCCGGTGAGGATGAGCCAATCCTGAGAGGGGGTGGAGAAAACGAGGCTGTGCTGGGGAGCCCTTCCCATCCCGCTCGCCGAATAGGGCAGAGCGAAAGCTGGCGCGGAGCTCTGCGATAGGCAGTCCGAAATGATCGACGGCCAGGACAATCAAATAGCGCGTCTGAGTCTAGAGGAGGCGGGAGGGTGTGGCCTGGTGGGCGTGGCCAACGGCGAACGGGCCGGAATCAGAAGCAGCCGGGGGCGTGGTCAGTCGCTCGCGATGGGGTGAGGGAAGGGGCGGGGCGGCTGCGCGCGCAGCGGGCGCGGCTGTGAGGTGGAGGCGCTGACAGGCGGCGCCGGGCCGGGCCCGTGGGAGCCGAGCTGAGCGGGCCGCCGCCGGCGGGAGCAGGTCCCGGAGGCCCTGAGTCCTTCCCCCCCGGGCTCCGTCCGGCCCGGCCCCCGGGGGGAGGATGGGGCAGCGGCGGAACCCGGGCAGCAGCAGCAGGGGCCCGGCCGCACCATGACCGGCGAGAAGAAGAAGAAGAAGCGGCTCAACCGCAGCGTCCTGCTGGCCAAGAAAATCATCATCCGCGACGGGGCCAGCGTGAGTGCGCCCGGGGGAGGGGCGCCGGGCAGCGGCCGGGGCGGCGGAGTGGGGAAGGGGCGCCGGGCACGGAGTGGGTATTTGCTCCAGCTGACTTGCCAGGCCCAGCGCACACCGGCATTCCTCTTGCTGGCTGGTGCAAATCCCCCCTCCCCGCGCCCCAGGTGTCATTGATCCCTGTGTCAGTGCCGGGGAAACTATTTGGGGTTGGGGGCCATTGACCCACAGAAAAATCACTTGTGGGGAGGGGGGGGGAAGCACGTACCAGTGAGAAGCAGGGGAAAAAAATCCACTGGCCTGGCCCCCACGTGAGGAGGAGGGGGAAAAGAGAGATACTGGCTTTGCTCACCTCCAGCTCCAGCCCCTACTTGGAGGGCACTGAGGCTCAGGGCTTACCCCCAGAACTGGAGGAACACTTCTGGGGAGCTGGGATTAGTAGATTATTGTGGAGTCCTGTAAGATCTGGGGTGGAGCCAAAACTGGGGTTCAGTGTGCAGGAGGGGACTGCCAGGTTGTGGGATCTGGGCAGGAGGTAGGGTACAAAAGCGGGGTGGGAGTGTGGGTCTGGCACAGCTCCTGAGAGAGGCGCAGGTGGCTCTATGTGGCCTTGCACTTGTGGGCACTGCTCCTTCCCCCTCACTGGTCACAATTCCAGGTCAGTGGGAGCAACGGGGGTGGAGCCTGTAAATGAGCACAGGGACAGAGCGTCTCTCCACTGAAGTTCCCAGAGCCCTGGCCTATTCCTCCTTGTTAGGCAGAGCCTGTAGGCCCGACACAGCCTGCAGTTTACCTTGATCTTGGCTCAGGGCCACCTCCTGACCCCACTCTCCCTGTAGAGAAGTGAGCTGGCCAGATCCAGGCAAGCTGAAGACCATAAGTTCCCATTTCTGCCCTAAGCGATGTGCAAGCAGTGGGCAGCTCTGGCCTAGTGTGACGTTCCTGCTGTGCAGGGTGTGAATCCCAGATTGCAGCTGTGCTCTGGACAGCACCAGTCTGGTGTGGGGATCGCAGGTGGGAGCCAAGAGTGCTTGTTGCACTTTTCACTCTGGGGCCATGTTAAATGTGGGACGGCACAGCTATGATCTAATTTGGAGCCATTATATGAAGATCTGAACCTTGGATGTCACCAGTGTGGTGGTTCCAGTGGAATGACATCAGCTGGATTGGGTGCATTGCTGTGTAGGTTGACACTTTGGTTAGCATTTGTAGATGGTCTGATGGATTTTGGACCTTCCATTAAGAAGTGTTTTTGAAATAGGGAGCTCTTTCCCATCATGCTGGCTCTCATAGAGGCCAAGATATTAAGTTGTGGTCTTCTCCCCCATGCTGGTTCTCATGGGAACCAAGCAGTCATTTCCATAAAGTGAATCCTTGTTTCTGAGGCACCCATCAAAACTTTTCAAATGGCAGTTATAGCACTGTCCTGGGGGACAATCTGTTTGAGTACAGTGATCTTGCAATATATTTGAAGCAGATTAACCATTTTCCTATGTCATCAGAGTTGCTAAACTGGCTTGGGCTAGCCAAAACAGAAAATATTTAAGTTGGAAACAGCTCAAACCTGAACTTTACTTGTGTTCTTTCAGATCTGTATGGTTTGAACTTGGGTGTTGGGGTTTATGCTTTTGGTGCTGAATGTCCCAAGTTCAATGCCCCCACTCACAACGGTGATTTATTTGGCCACAATTCGTTACAGTAATATGGTTTTAAAATAATTTTGTAATTTAATGCTAGACAGAAAAAGGGGGCTTACAACAATCATATTGGGACAAATAGTTAATTGTGGTTAATTACCATTTTTCCAACATGGTAGTTACAGCATGGACTGTGCAAGCATTATAAACTGGGCCCTACACAAATTCTTGTTACAGAGAGCTGCATACTGCCTGAAACTGCTTACCTGTTGCCTGGAGTGCATAACCTCTGCATGAATTGGGAGAATACATGGTTTTTGTTTAGATCTGAGGGTCAAAAAGATCCACATGCAGCATTTTGGTTGGAGAGGTATAAGGGAAAGATGTGATGGGGAAAGGGGAGAGAGGGGAACTTTCTGTGACAGAAGTATCTCTCTCTTCCTACCAAGACAGTGTAATGGGATGGGGGAGTTAAATAGCCATGCAACTTGCACTTTTCTCCAAAATTGCTGGCATAATGCTACCTTCACATTTTGTAGCAACAGAAAAAGGGTTTGTCCAGTTTGTGCAGAATAAAAATAACTTCACTTAATGACCATATTTTCGTTAGGTGTTCCCAGTTTTGAAGGATTTTTGTCTTTGAATGAGATTTACAACCTAGTTAAAGAAAGTACTGAAACTGACAGAAAACCAGGGTTTCAATATACTTGTCTTCTCTTGCTGTGTTTACAGCTATATTAAGCTGTAGCTCCCTTAAAATAATTCTACCTCATGTTTGGTAACAGTATGCTATAAATTCCAGCATACCTTTCACACCATTCCACAAATAAACTAAATAGGAACTTAGAAGCATGTTAGTCTAATCTAGAATAGGGATGCAATAGTGTAGTCGATTTAACCGATAAGCAAAAGCTTATAGGTTAATGCTATAGACTACATGTATTTTCCCCCTCCCTCTCAACAGCCTGTCTCAGACCTGGCTTGTGATGGGTCCAGGACCTATTCCCACTGCAGCTCTGCATTTAAAGTGGTGTTAGGAGGTAGACGGGCAGACAGCCTGACTCAGTTCCGGCTCATACTGGGTCCAGGAGCTCAGACCACCGCACCCCCCTAACAGGGGCTGCTGCCACTCCTATATCGGAGGCAGCAGCACAGAGCGTCAGGGAGCCAGTCCATGAGGGAAGAGCTGTTTTTAACCTGGCTCCTCTCATGGACCAGCTCCCGCCTGGCATTCCATGTTGCTGCCTCTGAAACAGAGGCAGCAGTGCGGAGTGGCAGGGGGCTCCTTGGGAATGAAGCCAGAGCGCAGTGACTGCCAGACCCATCCCCAGGGACTATAGAATAGTCGAGTAACTGATAAGAATTCATGAGGTTACTCAACTATTCAATTAACCAATATTTAACATCCCTATTCTAGAAAAAACATACAAGGACTGAGGTTTTCCACAGCTGACAGGAGATTCTGACTTGCATCTCCCATGAAGTTGAATAGAAATTGCATCTAAATTTCTTAGGTGCTTTTGAAAACTTTAAACAGCTTGGTTTAATCACAGATGTATTTTATAGTGCATCAGGGCTGATCCTGGTGATAGCAGAGCTTTGTGGTGTGTTCAAGGTACACTGAAAAGAAATCCCCTCTTGTGAAAGGAACACTGTGCCTTGGAGTGATTGGCCTGTGCAGTTCCCAGACATAGCTGAGTGCAGCTCTGTGTGCTTTCTACTGTCCCTTGTGACTCCTGTTCTCCACAAGCCTATGACCTTGCAGGTACACCCTACACAACAAAGGAAAACCTGGGTCAGTAGCTGAGATTTAGCACTTGGGGAGATGTTTATTCTGTAACTAATTCCAGTATTAGCATTTGCAGGGAAATTGGTTGTCCCTCAAGAACTAAAGGGAAGACTTTCAAAGGCACAAAGGGCATTTAGCTGGCCCACTCCCATTGAAAATCATAATTTGAGAATCTACCTGCCCTTTATGCCTTTGAAAATCTCCTGCTATAGTGTTATCAGTTTGTGCTCAAAACCATCTTTCAGGGTATTAACACATTTTTTTTTCTTTCAGCGACAGGGGATTGGAGAGCCCAGTGTGTACCATGCAGTGGTGGTTATTTTCCTGGAATTTTTTGCCTGGGGGTTACTCACGACCCCTATGTTAACGGTGAGTTACTGACTCGTGCTGATGCTAACGTTGCTGAGATTGAGGATTTCAGTGAAGATCTGTGTGCAGTTTGGGTCTGAAGCATAAGAGGCAGAATCTATAAACTACAGTATTCTAGCTGTAGAACTCCTTCTTGGAAAGTACTTTATATATGGGAATTGCTGCAGCCACATCTTGATTGGAACATGGCAATTATTTAAAAGCATGTGAGAACATTGCTTAACTATTTAGGACAGATACCGAAGAATATATTATTTGAAATGGAATGGAGGATCCAATGACCAACTTTTGCACCTGTGCTGAGACATTGGTTTAATACTGATGTAGAGATAGCATTGTCTCTGAATTATCAGCACCACTCCCTGCTTTGTCAAATTGTTGGGAGGGCTCAATCTTTCTGATCTGGAACCTTGCCAAGATCTCAGTTTGGAGTGATAGACTGTGATGTAGCCATGTTGGTCCTAGGATCTCAGAGACAAGGTGGATGAGACACAAGATAAAATGACTTACTGGACAAACCTCTGGTAGAAGACAGAGCTTATGCCCAGCTGTTCTTCATATCTGGCCTAGAAGAGCTCTATGTAAGCTTGAAAGTTTCTCTTTCACCAACTTCAGTTGATGGTAATAAAATATATTACCTCACCTATCTTGTTCCCGTGATGACCGATATAGGTGACAAAGGAAATGTTACAACAAAACCAAGAATTAAGGGGTAGCTTTATCAAAAACTAGAATTCCCAATTCAGTTATTTGTCCTGAATTTGACTTAAGTGACTGGAAACCTCCAAGGTGGCAGCTTCAAGAGGGTTTCTCAGTTTTCAGAACTTATTTTCAGCAGCTGGTATGACAAGTCACATTAGAATTTAATGTACCGTGCTCATTTCTGGGATCTAAGTAATCTGTGTACAAAGAAGTTCTTGTTCTCAAAAGCCCTTAGAAGTACGTTTAATAGTATGAAAAGTAAGTCAAGTAGATAGGGGATACAAAAACAGGAAGATGGTGAGTACTTGTTGAGTCAAATGAAGCAGAAATGGGGATTAGGCAGATAGGGCAGTGGTGGAGAAATGTTTGTCTGAAAATGGTCTCATAGTGTTAGAGGGAAAAAAAAATGAATGGAGATGCCTATCTCCTAGAGCTGGAAGGGACCTCGAAAGGTCATTGAGTCCAGTCCCCTGCCTTCACAGCAGGACCAAGTACCATCCCTGACAGATTTTGTCCCAGATCCCTAAATGGCCTCCTCAAGGATTGAACTCACAACTCTGGGTTTAACAGGCCAATGCTCAAACCACTGAGCTATCCCTCCCCCCCTCAAGCTCACTGCCTCCCCAAATCCAAAACAGTCACTCAGTGTGTGTACCAAGGAGAAGTGGCTGCTGATGGCATAAATAACAGTAGGGCTCCATAGACTGTTAGCAAAGCATGCATCTGTGGTGACTGTGGCCCGGGAATAGGAGTGTCAGTGCTGTGGGCAAACATAGACTGCAGGCTTATTTCATCTCTTGGCCTTGAACAGCAGACCATCGTGAGGGATCTGTAAAATAGTTGACTTGGTCTCCACAGGTGTTACACCGGACTTTTCCTCAGCACACATTCCTGATGAATGGCCTGATCCATGGGGTTAAGGTAAGGAATTCTTAAGAACCAATGCTGTAGAACCACGGTGGGCCAGGCCGTTTACCATCTGGGCTTTGTTCCAATCTGAGCAATGGAAAGTCATCCTAATCAGAGTGCTGTTTAGTGTGGTTAGTCTAATCTATAGTGAGTAAGTGGACACATTATTGGCAAGCACAGCAGAAGGGCAGTCCTGTTTTCATGCCCAGTTGATTCTGTGTGCTCACCCATTTAGGTATTTTCTTCCAGAATAGCACTAATAGTTTGCCGGATAGCTCAAGAAACCTAAACCCCTTACTGTGCTTGCAGCTAATAACATTCCAAAACAGCACCAATACCCTCGTGACCAGATTCTAGATCGGGGTGGGCAAGATACGGCCTGCAGGCCAGTATGCGGACCACTCCACCGGGACCCACGGGCACAAAGCAGCCCATGCCACTTTTAGTGGCGCAGACTGCTCCCTATGACTCTCTGTTCCGGGTGCCTGTTTTCAGCCAATAGGAGCTGAGAGATTTTGCTGGGGGATGGGGGCATGTGCAAAGTCTCTCTCCCCCTTGCAGAGAGCCCTTTTGAGCGATTTAGGGCTGCTGTCAGGCATTGAACCTGCCTTAGGGTCCTGCAGGGCTGCATGCCAGGAGCAACGTTGGTAAGGTCCTCCTGGCCAGAGCCTGCCTTTGGCATCCATCCCCTCCCTGCATCCTAACTTCCTGCCCCAGGTCACCACCCAAACCCCCTCCACCTTCCCTCCCACCCTCCTCCAGGTCACAATCTCCTCCTTCATCCAAACTCCCTCTGATCCCCCTCCCCTGCATCCCAGTCCCCTACCCCAAGTTCCCTACTGCATCAACCAGACCCTGCACACCCTCCATAGAAAAATGCAGCCTGTGACTACTTGAGGTGGTTCCCCCATCAAAACTTGCCTACCCCTGTTCTAGCCCATAAGAAAACAAAAAATTGGTACAGTTTAACTCTTTAAGTAATGGAATTAAAAACAATGTAAGCATAGAAACTCAGCTCTCCCACAGTGGAAATTAGTGATTAGAGTCATGTAGCATCTGATGAAATGATGCTAGAATGGCCCAACACCTGTGCGGGATTTACAGAAGCTGGCAAGCACTGAAACACAATCATTTTATAATTTGCTTGTTAAAATGGCAGAACTGATCTTTGAGCTGGGCATGGGTTTTAGCAGGAGCATGCCAATAAAAGGAGCATGACTGTCATTGAAGATTTTTTTTTTTTTCCCCCCTCAGGAATAGGGCAGCACTGACAATTACACGTACACCTTAAGGAGCTCGTTCTGCCGTTTTGTCATGGGCCTGAGAGACTTCTAGATATGGGGAATCACAGGGTCTGAATGGACTTGATCTCTCTGCTGATAGAGGCAGCAAAGGGGGGGAAGCGACTAGTCGAGTCACTATTCGACTACATCCCTGCTCTCTTCACATCCAGCAGGTCTCAATGTAAAGCCAAAACTTTCCTTGAACTGCAGCAAATGTTGACATTTTGGAGCTTTGCCAGCATCTTTGCATTGTGGCAGGGGCAACTCCCTGTTGTGCAGACAGGCATAGGAAGACCGGAGCACTTAGAGAAAAGAGAAATAATTTCTGAGCATCTAGCCATTTTAACTCAGCCGTCTAACGAATGCCATGTTTTGATAACCTTGACTTTTCTTAGAAAACCAGCACCGTGTATGACCTACTCTTGTAATTTGTACTGGTTACATTGCAGTTCTTACTCTCCTATTGACAACCAGAGAAGATGGCAGTGTAATTTGTACCTGATATGAACCCATCTCTCTTCTTCTAGGGTCTGCTGTCCTTTTTAAGTGCCCCACTGATTGGTGCTCTCTCTGATGTCTGGGGCAGGAAGTCCTTTCTTCTCCTCACTGTGTTCTTCACGTGTGCACCAATACCTCTCATGAAGATCAGCCCATGGTAAGTCTGTGCCTGTAATGGAGATGATGTGACGATGCAGTGATATGGGAGGGATCAACCCAGAAGATGAGCAAGCATGTGAAAAGAGGGAATTTGGAGGTGTAGTCATTTAAGAGGGTAGAGTTAGGAGGATCTAGAAGGTCAGTGACTGTGGAGAAGACTGAAGGTGCTTGTATGATGAAGAAAAGGAGCCTAAAGAGGCAACCTTTCCTTGATTTTTCCCCCCCAGAGCTTCCTTCCCATGTTGTCCTACCATTGGATTCTAACGCCAGTAAAAAATGCCTTCTCCCATTACTAAACACTGCGTCAGTACTGAGTCACATTGATATTCCCTTTCTGTGCGAGACAAACCGAAAATGGGTCTGGACTGGATTTGCAAGCCATGAAGTGTGAGCAGAAAAGAGCCTAGAGGTGTTTCTGAGCATGTCAGGATGAAGTAAAATAAAGTAAATTGAAGCAGGGGTATGGAGAAGACTGTAGTTCAGCAGCATTAAGCTCCTGTGTTGGTCATGTGGTTCCCTCTAATTCTGTCCCTGGGACTATCTTTCAGGTGGTATTTTGCAGTCATTTCCATGTCTGGAGTCTTTGCTGTCACCTTCTCTGTGATTTTTGCCTATGTTGCTGATATTACACAGGAACATGAACGCAGTACAGCTTATGGCTTGGTAAGGACATGCTGCAGCAGTTTATTCCCTAAAGAATTACTCCAGCTCTCCAGAATCCAGAGAGTTGGAGAGGTGGGTGGGGGAGCTATCATAAGAGGGGCCTCCCCATGTGTATTGTACTTTTGCTCTGCTCACAATGCATTGAGTCCATGGCTGATCCCATTCCTAGCTCCAGGTGGAGCAACATGTTTAGAAACCAACCCCAGAGCCTGATGCTGTGAAATCTGAAATCCATCTGTATTGTCCTTTATAGCCCTTTCTCCAGCCTGTGGCTCTAGTCCATGCTTTTTGTGAACTTGTGTACATTTCCTGACCCAGTTACCGGTGGCATGTTGGCTCCATGCAAACACAAATAGAACAGCGGTTGTGCACCTGAGGCTTCTGCTGAACTATTCTTGCATAGTATTATAATAGGATTACTGAAAACTCCTTAAGCATTGGCTGAGATGCCTCTATTACCCATTGTCATGGCCTAGCCTGAACTATCAGGAAATAGTAGCACATTTCTGTGTTGGTGTGGTTTGGCTCTTCTAGAGTTAGTGGAGCTGATGGCCTTGGAGGAGTAGGAAAGAGTAGGTACTGGCAAGAAGATGCTAATAACATTTATATTTACACTGCAGGTATCAGCCACTTTTGCAGCCAGCCTGGTCACAAGTCCAGCAATTGGTGCATACCTGTCCCAAACCTATGGTGATACACTGGTGGTGGTGCTGGCTTCAGGGGTTGCTCTGTTGGATATTGGCTTCATTCTGCTAGCTGTACCAGAATCTCTGCCAGAAGAGATGCGCCCTGTGTCTTGGGGAGCTCCCATCTCTTGGGAACAAGCAGATCCATTTGCAGTAAGTATTTGCTACTGGCTGTTTTTTCACTGCAGTTTAATTTCTAGAGCTATTTCCCCAAGTTACATGTTGGCTCTTCTAATAGGAGGGTGAAAATAAAGGGAATCACCATGCAAGAGACAAAGGATATGAATTAAAACGTAATTGTATCAGGTGCAAGGATGATGTCTGCCTGTGTCCAGCAGTTCTCCTGTGCTGGAAAATCAGTTCTCAGTGGACATGGCTAAATAAATGTCTAAGGCCAGGTCTAAATTTGGGGAGGGAAGTCGATCTAAGATACGTAACTCCAGGTAAGTGAATAGTGTGGCTGGAGTCAACGTACCTTAGGTCGAATTTCTGCGGCATCCCTACTGCAGGAGGTCTTTGGGGGAAACTCTTGTCGACTTCCCTCTCTCCTTGTAACCCGGTGAAGTACTGGCATTGACAAGAGTCCGATTAGCAGTTGATTTAGTGAGTCCTTACTAAACCTGCTAATTAGAACTCTGGAAATCGATTTCTGCAGAGTAGATCTCCTGGTAAGTAGAGACAAGCCCTAAAAACTGCTCCTTGTGTCCCTGAATAAAGATAATATTTTGGTGAAGTGACTGATGGTGTGAATGTAAATCCTATTGCTTTCCAGATGTACTCTGTGTAGTCAGGAAAAACACCTACCTTGTCACTGCTTCTCTTAGCCTGGGGAAGTGCTGCTTGGGTCTAGGGATGTAAAATCCCATTTAATTAGTTAACTCGTTAAATGTCCAGTTTGTGTTTTCTCTTCCAGTCTCTCCGCAAAGTGGGCCAGGATTCCACTGTGCTTCTCATCTGCATTACTGTCTTTCTCTCCTACCTGCCTGAAGCCGGCCAGTACTCCAGTTTCTTTCTATACCTCCGACAGGTCAGTCAGTGGGGTTAGGATACACATTTTGAAATCAAAGGTTTGTAATGCACATTGTACTCAAGCATTTCTTCTGTTTCCTTCCTGGGCAAGGCAGCTTCTGCCCAGAGATCCTAGGCTGTGGGAGTTTGCAGCTTGGCTGCACATGAGCAGTCCTGGGTTGCTGGGGCTGACCAGAAGCTAGTTCCCAGTAAGGGTGAAACTGTATCAGTAACCCCCTGTCTCTTGTGGAAAATGTAGTATTTCCATGAATGCTGGTTAACTGTGCAACCCTAATGTATCTTGTGAATGCGGTCCCCAGGCTAATCACTAGCACCTGCCCTCTATGCTTACCCACCTGGGACAGGGTGGCCATTCACTTAGTTACCTCGTTAGCTCAAGGAACATCTTCCATCTTGTCGCTGTAGAGGCTTTAATGTTCATTTTCCCATGAGGAGGTGGAGGGTACAGAAGTTTAATGTGCAAGCTACTGGTACTACATATTAGTAAGACTGGAGATTACTCTCATAGTGTGTCTGAAATAGTGTCCCCTTCTGGTATCTTTGCAGGTCATTGGATTTTCCTCAGAGACTGTGGCAGCCTTTATTGGTGTGGTTGGAATCCTCTCCATATTGGCTCAGGTGAGAACCCATTTTCTGCCCCGTTCTCTGGGTACTACTCGCACACCCACTGGTCATGAAGATACACCAATATTTTATCCTTGAGGATTGTATTGGCAACTGCCAGAATCCCATTGCGAAGCCTTACCTATGCATGTTACATGCTGCAGGACAGCTCACGGGTGTGACGAACCTGGCTATAAGGAGAGTTGCCTCATTCTTCTACATCATTTTCTGGTGCAGTCATGTTGCCTCCTTTCTCCCAATTGTAGTTTGGTAACATCACCTCATTTTCTCTTTCCAGACAGTCGTGTTGGGGATTCTCATGCGTTCAATAGGAAACAAAAATACCATCCTCTTGGGCCTAGGCTTCCAGATTCTACAGCTCGCCTGGTACGGCTTTGGGTCTCAGCCTTGGTAAGATCGGCAATATTAAATAAATAGTTGGCACATTTCTCACCCCTCCCCTCCTTAGGTAGCTGCTTGTGTCCAAGGCAGTTTTCATTTTGCCACCAGAGGGAGATATTTGTCTGTGATTCCAGCCTTAGCTTGTGGTACTCCATCTCTGTGGAAAGCTCTCCTCCTTTCTGCTTAATGCAGCTGTTTTCAATGTGATTCACGGACCTCTGGGGGTCTGCAGACTAGTCTAAGACTTCCAAAGGGTCTTCATCTCCATGCAACATTTTTTAGAGGTCCACAAATGAAAAAAGATTGAAGAGCACTGGTTTAAAGGGCGGCTTTCTTTCTCTCTTGCAGGATGATGTGGGCAGCAGGAGCTGTAGCTGCCATGTCTAGCATCACTTTTCCAGCCATCAGTGCCATGGTATCCAGGAATGCAGATCCCGACCAGCAGGGTATGTCACTCTTGTTGCGTTTGTCTAATGTTTGGATTTAAATGTATCCAGCAGTTATCCTGGCAAGTTATCTAGCTCTTCTGCATGGTGGGGAAGGAATGCTAGTGGTGCTGTAGGGAATATCCCTGTGGAATTCAGTGAACATCTGAGTGCTCTCTGTGCAGAATTTTGGTATGGCTTCGAAGTTGTATGTATGTCAATCACTTGATGTTAATTGTCTGATGTGGACAACATGCAAACTCTTAATGGGCACCTGTATGCTGTGCCGGTTTCCAGGAACTAGTTCACACCATCAGCCTATCAAGACTGGTATCTGCCTTTATCGATACCTGACATTTGAGAGAGGGGTTTGTAACATTCCATAATGCTTAAGTGCAACACTGAACATCTATGTGTTTGAGGTAGGAAGTTCTTTAACCATCTGCTTACTTTGAGTTTATGCCCTGAATCATGAGGTCAGATTGCCTCTAATTCAACCTCCTGTGTTCAGCTATAAGAAGTCATCACTTACCTGTACTCATGCTCTAGGAAATGGCAGCTTGACTCTTTAGTTTGTGGGGAGATACAGCTGCACAGGAGCTGAGATCTATTTTCAAGATTCATTGGTTTGTGTGTGTTCGCTAGATCTTCTGGATATGGACATAACCCTGTTCTTGTGCATACAGATGTTTTGCCTATAAAAGACATGCTCTTGAGAAAGCCAGAGGCTTACGTCTTCCCTGTCTTCACCTTTTCTCTCAGGTGTGGTTCAGGGGATGATCACTGGAATTCGGGGGCTCTGTAATGGGCTAGGGCCAGCTCTCTATGGTTTTGTCTTCTACCTGTTCCATGTGGAATTGAATGAAATGGCTGAAGTAGAAACCCTGGGTAAGGCCACGAAGGTCATGGTCAACCCTACTGATGAGGTATCCTATCCAGCTTCATCACTATATTTGTTTGTCTGTATTCTCACTTCACTGCAACTTACAGCATTAATCATTCCTGTACTTTGCTTTACAGAGTAGCATTATCCCGGGGCCCCCTTTCCTCTTTGGAGCATGCTCGGTCCTGCTGTCGCTCCTAGTGGCCTTGTTCATTCCGGAACACAATCTTGCATTGAGATCGGGCAGCCATAAGAAACACAGCAATGGAGCCCAGACCCACACCCACAGCCCACAGGCTGGAGGATCAGATGGCAAGGAGCCCCTGCTGGAGGACAGTAGTGTATGAGTATGGGGGGGAGAACGTGAATCTCTTGCATTTCAGCTCCAAGCCAAGGATGGACTGTATCAACTGGAGTTGGGGTGAGAATCGGGGGACGTAATGGACTGTGCCACTAACAGCTAATGAGGGAGGGAAAAATTGTCCTTCAAAGCCAAATACATCCAGCTGGTGCAAAAAAAATGAGATTGTACCATCTGGTGCTGAAGGAAGGAGAGAGACTGCACCATGTGAAGGAATAGTTCTTAAGGAAAACCTGCTTTTGTATGTGAATGGTGAACTTCAGTGTCACCTGCCATATATTCATCTGCCAATGAAAGTGAGGAGCCAGAATTCTATCCCTCTTTTTTCATATACACTGAATGAGCTGACAGCGAGAGAACCAAGGCATCAGTTACATGTCTTTTCCCCCAATATAATCAGTGCTAGCCTCTGGCCTGCCTGTGCTTGATAGGCTAACCTACTTCAGGCTGAGGACTGGGCAGGTATAGAAATCGCAGCCCAAGCCTGTATATTCAGCTTATGCTGAAAATACAAGATGGTCTGGTACACTAATACAGAACAATGAGTGTGTAGAATAGACTAGTCAGTCTGCATCTGAATATATTCTTACTACTTGAGGGTCTGATGAATTTGCCTATTCCAGCGCATATGATAAATCAGACAATTCTGTTTTAGCACTGTTCTAAAAGAGGTGGCAAAAGTAAAGGTTCAGCTGTCACTCTGCCCTTAACTCACACAGGAGTGTCGAGGTGGTGAAAAGGCAGTTGTGAGTTATGAACTCGGTAAGCTTGAATTTCCTATTTTGGAACAACTACAGTTACTTGTAGCATTTTGTCTGCGGTTCCCTCTTCTGGAAGTGGATTGAGAGGTTTCCAAAAAACCTTTCATGGAACTGGAAGATTAGAAAACGTACTTCTCTGAGAGAGTTCAGAGAAATGGCTTCATCCATGTTATGCCCTTTTATAAAAGCATATTAGTTCCCCCAGACTGTTGCTATCTGATAATGGCTGTCTAGGAGTCACAGCTCAGCCATTCTGCTCAATCCATCAATCTGAAAGGCTGCAGCACAACATTACATTATAGCACACTATAGATTTGAATTCCACTTGGCATTTCTGGACCTTCTACCGGGGACAGCCATCTTGCTGAAAAATGACATCTTGGTGCCCTCAGCTCTAGGGTTGAGTTCATTTAGAGAAGAGCAGTGAAACCAAGCAAAGGCTCAGATACTGAGTAGTGTGGGAATAATCAAGAGAAATGTGCATGTTTGTGTGAGGGTTGCTTAGCAATATACAGATAGATAAGGGGGCATTCAGAGGAGCAGAAACAATTGTTCTCGTCAGTCTGGGAGATCAGTCAGAAGAAATAGGCTTAAGCACTTACAGGGAAAATGTAAATCAAATAGGAGGAGAAACAGTAAGCCAGTGGACACATAAGCAATAGAGCTAATGAAAGGGGGCTGTGGATTCCTCCACTGGAAATAGTCGAGGCTTGAACTAGAGCAGATGTGATGTGGTAAATCGTTGTTCTATGAAGGGAAGTCTTCTGTCCGGTGGTTGTGGTTTGGGTTAGTTTACAGCTGGCACAGATTTGTAGTAGGTAACTTAGCCCCCCATTCATTGGGAACTGGAAATCACAGCTAACCTGCTAAGGGCACAACTGCTAGGATGTTGGTGTCACAAATACAAACTTGTAGCAAGGCTCAGACGTGCCATTTACTTCTAAATGAAATTTAAAGCTGGTGAGACATGCCAGATGGGCAGCCCTGGCAACTGAAGTCCTCTGACCACACACAGATATAGTACGGGGAACGTCTCTACTTAGCCCTGCTAGTGTACCTCACCCTGTCCTGGACTGCTTCTAGGGAGGTGGGGAGTTCAGGTTCCAGAGCTCATTCACTTTATGGCCTCTTGTGAGGCTACCAATGTGGGACCAGTTAATGTCAATGGTG
The DNA here is from genome assembly GCA_019425775.1 of Rafetus swinhoei. NCBI lineage: Eukaryota > Metazoa > Chordata > Testudines > Trionychidae > Rafetus > Rafetus swinhoei. The sequence goes on along the minus strand of JAFJHL010000483.1, from coordinate 15,586,099 downwards.
TCAGCAGTTTGATGTGGACTGAGCTCTACAAAACAAACTTCATGTAGGCTATTGAATAGCTGTTGGTCAGTAACAGCTCAGAGTCACGGTTCCCCTAGACAGGGTTAGAGCTAGTGACCTAGTATTCATTCTCCTGATTTAGCCACTGTAAGAAATGGCAATGTTAATTGTGAATTGTATCACCCAAGGCCCCAATCCTGCAGTTGGATCCGTCCTCTTATGTTGTGCAAAGACTAGTGAACTTAAAGGAACAATATATGGAAGCAAGAGTTTGCCCACGTGAATCCGATTGCAGGGTTAGGGACTAAACTAGCAGAAAGCTTCACTGAACATGATGGCTCCAGTTTTCTCAAGGCTTATCTTGGTGGTGCCTCAAGAGTCTCCTAATCACAATCAGGAAGATCTGGTACTGTCCATGCACAGCAAAACCAGATCTTACAGGAAATCACCCCATTTAAATTCCTTCTCCTCTTCTCCCCCCCCCCAACCCCCCGGGTCTAAAAATCCTCATTCTGTAGTATAGTGAAGCTACAGATTTCTTTTAAAAAATTGAGGACAAGGTAAAACTACTGCCCATTCATACATTTTGCTTTAAAATTGGCTGAGGTGCTTTTCTCTCTTTCCCTCTCCCACACACACACACACACAAAAATGAAAGTAATACTGGTCATACTGAGGCACTGAGTGAAAATATAATTGATGAAACACCACAAAATAAACTGTAAACTTAATATATATTATAAATTATATATTTTTAAAAAAAGTTCCCTTTATTTAATAGCTTATTAAAACTGACATGTTCTGAATCTAATTTCCTTTTAACTATAATTGCTGCCTGTGACTTTTTATTGATCCTTCACTCGACTTAAATAGGGAAACTACTCTGGCTAGTTCCACTTCTTGGTCCTTAGTAGCACAATGTTGTGATGATTTGAGTTTTCAACACTGCAGCAAAGCACTTACATTCCTCCAGAGTCTGTTCTGACACAAATTCAATACATTTTTATAATTGAGTATGTAACAACATATAATCCTAAATCTTGGACCCAAATGATATGTTACTTCAAAATATATTTCTTGGCCTAAAGCTGTCTGTTTACAAGCAAATCCCTGAAGCAACTAGTTTTGAAGGCTTGGTCTAAAATTGAAAATGTTACCAGTATAACTATTGTCATTGTGGGGCACAGCTATACTGCTATAAAAGTGCTGTGCTGGTATAATTATTTCCCTTTCTGTATGGGGAAAAATCACTGTGGCATAGTTAAATCTAGTCTCGTCTACACAAGTCCAAAGTGGCAATGCTGCTGAACTATACACTCTGGAAGCTTGAATGCAGCCTAGTGGCAGGGATTGTTGAATTCCATGGGAGACTCCATTAATTATTAATAGTGCAGCAGATAGAAATTTGTTTGAAAATCCTTTAAAATTACACCTACCTTGTCAGGAAACTGGGGATGGTTTAACTCCACCCACAGACTCCTTCCCCCAGACATGTAGGGAGATGATCCCCTATTCTGCCTTTTGACTGAGAAGGATTTGGCCAGCCTGTAAATGAGCTAGAATTACAGGACCCAAATGAAGAATGTTGTTGTTCTGAAGGGCCGATAATTCTGTAGCACTCCCCATAGAAACTGGAAAAATCTGTAGTGAACATTCATTTTTCAACTAGTTTTCTCAATTTTGTTACTTTATATGAAAAGCTGCATATTTTTAAAAGTACCTTTTTAAAAAAAAAACCCTGCAGCGTGATCCCAGACGGTGGCTGTCCAACATCACTGTTTCCCAAGTTTGTCACTTTATTGTCATAAAACAGATGAGTAACAGTGGTGAAACTCAATTGTGGCTGAAAACCTTTCACTTCAGTGCCCCTGTTGGTTAAGGGAAAGGTGGCCTTCTGCAGCTCCTGCATTGATGCAGGGGTTCGAATTTAAAAACTGATTTTGTTGGGTTAAAATGCATTAGAACCAGTACCTTCCCACTCTGCTTTAGTTTTACAAATTAGAAACGAAAACATTACTATTTCATTCTGTCTTTCTCTGCACTGGATGGCTGCAAATGTTCTTGATGATCAGGCATGTGGAACAGCAAGTTTTAATAAAGAATGGCAGCACCTCCACTTTTTAAATGAATGGAGTTTGCTATTGTGTGTGACTTTGGTTTGTGTTCTTAGCTAATGAAGAAATGTATTTTGTTTATTTCAATTGTGTTTAGAGCTGGCTAATCTCTCCCACTCATGGGTTATTTATTAAACTGCTACTTTCCTGTTGCAGTAAAATCCTCTTTCAATCTCACTCTTCTTCTAACCTGTGTGAAACAAGATGCCCTTTAAAAATCTGAGCCTGTGATGCTTTTGAAATGGCTGTGCTTCTCTTCTAAACGTCTCTTGATCCTTTGAGGTGTGCTCTAGGAATTAGAGCAGAGAACTGCACATCAGCTCTCCTGGCCTCTTTTCTTCTGCTCTTCCTGAGGGCTGATCTACACACACACTTGCATAAATTGAACTATACAAGCTTCCTAAAACAGATTTAGTTATTTCAGGGCAAGTCTGTGTAGTTATTTATTTAGTTAAGTGGCTGGTCAGCTAAGGTCAGTAACTAACTTCGATCCTCAGTGTCCAGACAATCTGTATCCCTACCGTTTGCATGTAAATCAGCCCTGAACTGCTGTCCTCTTGAGTGAATGTGCTCTGCCTTTCTTCTACCCATTTCCTGCCTTGCCACAACTATAGTGAGGCTAACACAAAAACTGAAAAGTGTTTTACAGTCCTTGAATGAGAAGTGCTGCTATTTAATTACTGAGATCCACTCTACAAGTACAAGAAACCACATAGGGTTTGATATAGCAGTGGTAGCCCAGCTGCTGTGGGCAGTGCAGAAATGCTGTGATTATCAAGTGTCCTATCCTGATTAGTATGATTTGTGAATTGCCTCGGATTTGCGTTCACTAAGATTCTCCTGAACTTTACAGGCCTCATTGGCAGTTAAGTATGATATTTATGTAAGCATCCATCATTCCTGCTTTTGCCTACACTAGATCCACCTACCAGGAGCCTGTTTCTGTGACCAGGTGGTCAAGGCATGTGAAGTCACCAGCTTTCCAAACTCCCATATCATGTTCTTTTTTCACCAGGCTTAATTTAGATCATGTCCCTTCAAATAATCTTTTTCAGAGTATTTGATGCTAGTGCTAAAGCAAACAATATAATCCTGAGAAATAGTAACAGATGCTCTTGATTGGAATCTGAATGATGAGTGGAGTCCCATAATGGGCAGGAAAGGCAGGTCATATTTTACAGGATGTGCAGCTGCTTGCACTTTTGTGCTAATCTTCTGAAATTACTTTGCAGTATCCTCAGAGAGAGAACCAGATGCTCCACGTGAATCTGATTGGACTGGGGAAAAATTGTCTCAAAATCCCAGTTGAGTGAGTTTAGACTGAGATTTTAAAAAGACTGAGGTATGTGGCTACCTAAATCCCTTCAATTTCATGGCAGTTAGATAACAAACTTCCTTATTTTCCTATGAAAATTCTACCCTTAACAAAAATGCTTACAGCCATCCACTTTTTTTTTTTTTTTTTTTTTTACCCTTTCTGGTGAAAATGTCTTGTCTCTTTGACCTAAAATCAGGCTGCCAGATGGCAACCTTTTGTGAGTTTCTTGTAGACCCTTGCTCATTCCTGGACAGGAATGGCTTTATCTTTACTAGAAAATTGCTCCTTTCCTTAAGAACTGTTAACAGAGTTGATCACGACTTTGGGCTCATGGCAAAACACCAGTTAATAAGTTGATATATAACCCCTCAAAGTTGAATTCTAACTCAAAATAAAGATGAGAAGACCTAAGTGAAGACGAGACCTAAGGGCTGATGGCTTGGCAGAAGCAATATGCTGAACGATACAGGTACTTGTATTGGCTTTCAGCTTATTTGGCTGACATTAGAGCTACAGGGATAGATACTAGAGGGGCTGCCTGGTTGGGCTTAAGGTAGGGAATGGTAATATTAAAAGGGAGTAAGATAAGGCCTGAATATAATCCCACATGATTGATGGGGAGGAGAAACTTTGTTTCCTGGGGAGGAAATTCCTTTCCACCTTCAAATCAAAACTTAAAAAAAGCGGTAAGTGGTTTCATGTCTACAGCCTCATTGTTCTCAAGCAAGGTTATTAATATTTCGAATTCCCTTACAGCAACATTGTCCCTTGCCTTTCCTCCTAGAAAGGATTTATGTTGACCCCATTTTCTCTCTCCTAGTAAGCCTTCTCATTTCTGTGCTATTCCTCAGTGACACAGATTTAAAGGAGAAATCAAACCCTTAAATAACCACTGTTCAAAGCAGTACAGAGCTGCCATTGTGAGAGCAGATTCAGTAACATACCGAAAAGAACGTGAGGTGCAGGTGGGTGTGTGCTACCCTGCTCTTACAGCAGGAACAGATGTGTTCCATCACGGCCGAAAAGCAGGGGACTCCATTCAAACTGTCTCAGCTGAGAATACAAATCTGTTGCAAAACCAACACTGAAGGTTATTGTTTTGCTGCTACCAGTAAGCTGTGTGAAATCCCAAGATATCTGGAACTAGCCATTCGCCTCCCAACTTAGAGCTGGGTAAGACGTTTCCCAGAGCACCTGGAAACTGGTTTGCTTTGGATGCTTGGCCTTGGATGATGTTGGGATAATCTGGGCCAGTAGGTGGCTTCTGCTTTGTGGCCATTTCCACTGTCTTTTGAGGTCTTAATCTGCTGGGAAACACAAAAAAGCAAAATGGTGGTGGGCGGGTTGGGGGCAACAAACCCAGAGTGACCTGAATCCAAAGAAAAGGACATGAGACCCCCCAGTGACACACAACGGCATGTGGGCCTGAGTCCTGGGCAGCCTCAGCCCTATTGTGGGAAGTAGCATTACAACCCATCAGCTTTTTATCTTGTACCCAGTCTGGCTGGTCCTCATTAAGGGTCTATGGGTATGTCTACACTGCCACCCTAGTTCGAACTAGGGTGGCTAATGTAGTCATTCGAACTCGCAAATGAAGCCGGGATTAAAATATCCGGGCTTTATTTTTCATGTTCGAGCGCGCCATTTTTAAATGCCGGTAGTTGAATTCCCTGCCCGCTACCAGCACGGGCTAGGTAGTTCAATTAAAGCTCCTAATTCAAAGTACCGTTACTCCTCCTGCAATGAGGAGTAATGGTAGTTCGAATTAAGAGCTTTAATTGAACTACCTAGCCCGTGCGTAGTCGCGTGAGCAGGAGTTCGAACTACCGGCATTTAAAAATGGCGGCGCTGTATCAAATAAAGCCCGGGATATTTTAATCCTGGCTTCATTTGCAGGTTCGAATGACTACATTAGCCACCCTAGTTCGAACTAGGGTGGCTAGTGTAGACATACCCTATGTGGGAATTGTGAACACCCTTTTCTATTGTGCTAAGATCTTTGCCATGCAAACCTTCACAAGAGACTGACTGCAGTAGAGGCCGTGAGGGCATGTCTTCACTACGGACTGGATTGATGGGCAGCAGTCGATCCAGTGGGGGTTGATTTAGCACATCTAGTACAGATACAATAAATCAACCACCAAGTGCTCTCCTGTATACTCCAGTACTCCACCAAAACGAGAAGAGTAAGGGGAGTCGATGGCAGAGCATCCACTGTCGACTTACCACTGTGAAGATACCCAGTAAGCAGACCTAAGTACATCGCCTTCAGCTATGTTATTCATGGAGCTGAAGTTGTATAACTTAGGTCAATGACCAGGCCTAACAGTTCTCCTACCAGTGTTCCAGTTCCTTGGGGCTGCCAGCACTCCAGCTGGGTGCCAGTGGTGTCTGAGCATCCCAGATTGCAATCTAACCATCTCTTCACTGTGTGGATTTGCCTCTTCACCTCTTCCTGTTTGGGTTGTCTTGAGCTGGGTTTCCAGTAAGAGCCCTGCTGCTCTGGATGGTTGGAAAGACGGGGGTTATCAGTTTCCAAGAAAACAAGCTTTGAAACGCTTTAAAAAATCAGCAGTCCCTTGGTTCTAATCCCAAGAGTCTCTTGCTCCTTGGAGTCTGGCAGCAGCATCTGCCACTCCTTCCTGACCTAGTCATCCTCCCTGGTAGGCTCCTTCTTTCTCCTCTATTCTTGCTTTGGGAGCAGTGTGTGATTACTCAGCAAAAATTCAAATGCCACCCAGCTGATTAGCAGAACTAGGTCTTCTACCGGTGATGGACATTTGTACAGCCCTCAGTGCACATAAAACTTATTCCACCCACGGATGGGAAAAAAATCCACCCATGAACGGAAAAGATTCGAGGGAACATGATTTGGGAGCCTTCTTCTGTTCCCTGACCCACACCCCTCTATCCTATTTAGTATGGGGATGATTAATCCCCACCTGCCCTGAATTAAAGGCTGGGCTTGCGAGAGCTCACCAACAGCTGGGCTTGCTTCTGTGTGATGCTCAGCCTTAACTCAAGAGCAGCTGAATCAGAATCACAGCATCCCTTAAATGCATAACCTCTCTGTGGTGTACTTTGGGAGGGATATCATGCCAATGGATAACACAGGGCTCCTGAACTGGAAGTGAAAATGACAAATGAGGTTCATGCACAGCAGATGGGAAGGTAAGTGTAAGACTTCATCATCTGGGCAAGCACCATAAAAGCAACTGTCCGACTGCATTGCATCAGAGTAGCACTGGGCCAGCACAGCATGGGCTAGCGTGGAAGAGGAGAGAGTGGTGGGGCTACTACACAGACATGAGTGTTGAGAGAGGGCCTATTAATGGTTGTGCCACTGACTCTGTGACCGTGGGCATGTCACTTCAATCCTTTACCCCTGCTTGCTCCTTGTTCTAGAGTGATTCCAGCCAGGAACCCTGGAGCTGGAAATTCCCTAGTTTCTTGTGTTAATTCCCGCTCTAACGGCCATGCCCTGCCCTTTAAGGGAGTCTAGACTGACTCCAGGAAGTGTGGTATGTGAAAGTCCAATTACCCTTATTTTCAACGACAATGTAAATCCCAGGTCAGAGAGAAAATACCGCTGCTGTTTGAGCTTCTGCTTGTCATTAATCTTCCCTCCAGTGATTATTAAAAGTGACAAATACCCTCTGGTTTTCCCTGCGTGGCTTTGATTCGCGATCGAGCTGACATTTCAGCTAACTGGAGTTAGTCTGCTGGGTCTCTCAAGCTTTGAGGTTCCACGTGCAGAGCCCAGGCCAGCTGGGACACCGAGCTGCCCTATTACAGATTCCGTCATTTCTCCTGCTTTTGTTTGGTAATCTGCAAAGAAGGCCCTGGCGTGAGTTGTGGCTTGAGCATCCTGTGCTGTGAAGTCAACCTCTGCGTGAAACCTGAAGCCACCGGTCAGAGAACAGAAAATGTCCTGGGTGCAGAAGCTATTAAACTGTGCTCTCTAACCAAGACCTACAACTATTCAAACAAGGTGCATCATCTCTCAATGCGGTAGCACCATGAGGCCTGGGTGAGGTTCAGGGCCACATTGTGCTGCTCGGTAAGAGTTTCTCACCCAGAGTGCAGCATGGACCATGGCACGGATGTACTTGTGAGGAAAGCTGCCAAGTGCATGAGCAACACTGGTGTCCTCTCCTAAGCAGCATGGAGGGGTGACCTAATGAAGAGAGGAGCAGAGGTGTGAAGGGCTATGAAGATGAGGACAAGTGGCTAGATGTGACGGGGACCTGGTGGAGGTATTCAAAGGGGAGTGGTGATGCGGTCACAGGCATGTTCATGGACAGTGATTGTAGCAGCCATTTTGAATGGACTGAGGCAGGCGACGTGGATGTCGGGCTAACAAAGAGGCACTTACTGTAGCTGAGGCATGACAAGATCTCAGAAGTGTTATGGAAGGAAAGGCTCCTTAGCAGTGCTGGGCAAGGGAAGAGTGTAGTGGGCGTTGGCCTTGAGATTACAGGCCCTCATTTCCTATTAGTGATTTCTCATCCCCAGCCCTGTGGAGGAAATGCCCTGGGTGACGGCACTAGGCATTCCAAAGAGCTCTGAGGACGAAATAAGAATCTGTCCTTGCATCTCCCAGAAGTAGCAACAGAGAGCCGGGAAATGGATTTGCTAACACAGGATGGAAGGGAACATTAAAAGCCATTAATCATTCTGCACACAATCCAATTCCAGGCTGTTTACAGAGGCCTTCCTTTGCCATCAGGAGAAAAGTAAACTGTCAAAGGTCCATTATTATCCAACCAGCCAATAGAAAAGAATAATCTTATCTACCAAAAGCCCCCTGCAGTGAGAGTTCTCTGCTGGGAAGTCACTATAGACCTTTCCAGTCTCTAGAAGAACCCTCTGGGCCAAGAGTCTCCTTCCGCTGCCGAGCTTTGTGATGGGGAAATATTCCTTCTGGGGAGGCCTCCATAGAAAGCCAAACCAACCACTCCCTGCTGCTTCCTGAAGCTACTGTGGTGATTGGGTTGCAGCTCTGAGCGCCCAAGTTCCTGGAATAGTGATCAATGGTTCACAGTCATGCTGAAAGGGCAGAACAAGTGGGGTTCTACAGGGATCAGTTTTGGGTCTGATTCTGTTCAATAGCTTCATCAACAATGTAGACGAAGGCATAGAGAGTACGCTCTATGAAGTTTGCAGAAGATACCAAGCTGGAAGGGGTTGCAACTGCTTGAGAGGATAGTCATCATTCAAAATGATCTTGACACACTGGAGAAATGGTCTGAGGCAAATAGGATAACGTTTAATAAGGACAAATGCAAAGTCCTCCACTTAAGAAGGAACAGTCAATGTCACAGACACAAAATGGGAAGTGACTGGGAAGGAGTACTGCAGAAAGGGATCTAGGGGTCATTTGGACCACAAATTAAATGAGTCAACTGTGTGACACTCTTCCCTCCTCTCCCCCCAAAAAAACCCCAAACGATTCTGGGCTGCATTAACAGGAGTGTTGTGAGCAAGACAGGAGAAGTCATTTTTCCACTCTACTCTGCACTGATTGGGCCTCAACTGCAGTATTGTGTCCAGTTCTGGGCACCACATTTCAAGAAAAATGTAAAGAAATTGGAGAGGGTCCAGAGAAGATCAACAAGAATGATTGCTTGAGGGTCTAAAAAACATGATCTATGAGGGAAGACTGAAAGAATTGGGTTTGTTTGGAAAAGAGAAGACTGAGAGGGGACATAACAGCTTTCAAGTACCTAAATGGGTGTTACAGGGCCGAGGGAGAAAAATTACTCACCTTAACTTCTGATGATGGGACAAGAAGCAATGGGCTTAAATTGTAGCAAGGGAGACTTAGGTTGGACATTAGGGAAAAAGTTCCTAACTTGGTTAAGCACTGGAATAAATTGGCTATGGAGGTTGTAGAATCTCCATTATTGGAGGTGTTTATCTAAGCTCCTCGTAAATATTTATCAGGGTTAATTTGGATGGTGCTTAGTCCTACCATGAGGGCAGGGACTGGACTGAACTCAAGGTCCCTTCCAGTTCTAGGATTCAGTTCCAAGCGGTCACAAGACCAAGCATCAGCACTGAGGACAGGGACCAGAGGCTAGGACCATCCCTGTGGCATGGTTCTGTGTGAGGATGTCAGGGGAAATTCCTCATAATGTTACCAACTCCAGACACCTCCCACCCATAGCTCATTACTGTCCTTCATAGAAACTCTTACCTGCTACCCCCTCCTTCATCTATGAGTAGGGCCCTACCAAGTTCACAGCCATGCCAAATGTGTCATGCGGTGTGAAATCTGGCCTTTTGCATGCTTTTATCCTGCACTGTACAGATTTCGGGGGGAGACCAGTGTTTCTCAGATTGACTCAAAAGGGAGTTGCAAAGGGGTCCCAAAGTTATTTTAGGAGGGTTATGGTATTGTCACCCTTTTGTGCTGCCTTCAGAGCTGGGCAACTGGAGATTGGTTGTAATGTTAGCTGGGTTCTCAACTCTGAAGGCAGCACTATGCCAGCAGAAGTAGGGGTGGAAATACCATACCTGTGTCACCCTTACTTCTCTACTGCTGCTTTCAGAGTGGCCAGAGAGTGGAGGTTGCTGACCGAGGACCCAGCTCTGCAGGCAGCAGCGCAGAAGTAAAGGGTGGCAACACCATCCCAGGCCATCCTTCTGCGCAGCTGCTGGCGGTAGCTCTGCCTTCAGAGCTGGATTCCTGGCTAGCAGCTGCTGCTCTCCAGCTGCCCAGAAGTAAGGGTAGCAGTTCCACAACCTCCATACAATAGTAGTGTGATTTCCCACCCCCACACACACAACTCCTTCTTACGTCAGGACCCCTACAGTTACAGCACCGTGAAATTTCATATTCAGATATCTGAAATAATGACATTTACCACTTTTTAAATCCCATGACCATAAAATTGACCAAAATAGATCAGGAATTTGGTAGGGCCCTATCCATGAGCAGCTACTGTCCTGTATATAAATACTTTGCTTACCCACAGGGAACTGAGATCCTGTTTGGGTCCCTTTTCCTTCCTGCCTTAAGGATGCATCTTTGCAGCCTCAGCACTTCTGGAGAGTTGCATACTTGAGTGACCGGACCAGTTCTTCCTGCCCAAGGCCAACTCTTCAGCCACGACAATGGGGAGGTCACCTCCAGGTTCCTTATCGCCTGCTCCCTGTGTTGCTCTTTTGATAGCCAGACTGACAGGAAGTGAGCACTCGGGGATAAAGCTGCATTTGTTTGCTTGGGAGATGCATTCAGCTGCTTGAGCTGGTACCACTCAGTGGTTCAGCCTCTGCCACTGTGGGCCACATACGCAGCTCAGTTATGGTGCCACAGCCACACAGGCCCCCTGACTGGGGGCAGGGAAAGGGCAACTGCCTAGGGACCCAGTGACTCAAAAAGGGCTACTGCAGTAGCTGGAGCCCCAGGCCCTGGAAATCGCTGGGGGCTGCCCTGTTCAAGCTCCAGCAAATCTCCCTCTTGCTGAGGCAGAGGGGTAACTCAATGGCGTACGGTTCCAGGTGCCGCGAAAGAGCCTCATGACAGGTACCAAGACTGGAGCCTCTTACTCAGTTTGGTTTCTTCTGCCTAGCTGAGCTGTTGTTGAAGCATTCAAGGCGGGCATTGTGAGCTGCAGGTCCTCTTGTGACCTGATCCAAAGCTCGAGTGTGCAATGGCAAAAGTGAACTCTGACCCACGGCAGCATGCACAGATAAGGCTTCAGGTCGCGGCGGCAGGCTGCTCTGAAGGGTACAGACATCAGTGCAGTGTTGTTGGGAAGCACCTGTAGCTCTGGTTTTGATCTCTGGCTCCTGTGCTGGTTCCTAGCTCTGCTTTCTGGAAGCACTTTGGGATAAAGCTGCCAGACCCGCGGGCTGCCTCTCACAGGCAGAGCACTCTCAGGGTGGGGTCCGCAAACCCCCACGCCCTGTCCAAACAGAAGTGGGTGTCAGGGAAGACAATTGTCCAAAAGGAGATGATTTTCCTTTGGAGAAATTGTGCCTTTAGTAAATGCTTCCAAAGGTTTCTTTTGACGTTCCTGTGCGCAAACAGCATCACGCCCATCGGGTAATGGAAAGAGGGCAGCAAGGAGGCAGGAAGCAGCAGGCAGCCCCTGAGGGGTGGACTGGACCGCCAGTCAGGATCTTGCAGAAGTGATCTTGAAGGCTATCTGGGGAAAGCTCTCTGAGCCCCCCAGTGTCTATAGCTGGCAAATGCGCTTTTATCCAGCTAGACAACTATTTATCGCAGCTACATAGCACCAAGCCTGTGGGATAAGGGACTTTACAGAGGGGAAGAAACTCCCCTCGGGCCTGTGGCAAAGAAGAGAACTGAACGCATGGTGATGTCCACACCATTAGACACCTTTAAGGGATGAACATGAACTTGGACAGCACAAACTGTGGCATTAAGGGATTGTAGGAAAGCTGCCCTCCCTGCCCCTACTGCCAGGAACTAAGATCTTCCAGGGATCTAGATTTGAGGTGCTGGATGTTTAGTGGATCCAGGCTCATTCAGCCATCTCTGCCCAGGCCTGAAGCAACTCCTTGTACCAAGAGTGATGGAGAAAGGGGTGCTCCCCCAGGAATCCCCCTGCCACATCGCTGGGTGGAGATCAAAGGGGGACAAAATAGGTCATGTTGTGATAGAGGTTTGATAGGGACCTACCCAATTGGGAGGAGGTGGTGGATGGTGCATTTCTAGAATAACTGAAATACCCGATTGCCAAGGCCTGGTAGCAATGGGGGACTTTAACCACCCAGAGAGCTGCTGGAAAAGGTAATAGAGCAAAACCCAAAATCTCCAATAACTTCTTATTTCAGAAGGTGAAGGAACGGGGGACAGCAATTTAAGACTTGGTTCCAACAGGAAGGAATTGGTTTGAACCTGAATATCGAAAGCAATTAGAATGAATGTGATCATAAAATGATAATTACCTGATTCTGAGGAGAGACCGGCGTGAGAGCAGTGGAATAAAGACAATGGACTTCAAAAAAGCAGATTTTAATTAAATCAGAACTGGTGCATTTTCTTCCCAAGGGGCCTACATGGGAGTAAAAAGAATTCAGGAAAGCTAGCAGTTTCTCATGTATTAAAAGTGCAACAGCAAACTGTTCTGATGAAAAGGAAAGATAAGAATAGTGAAAGGCTAATATGGCTCCATTAGGAGCTCTTTAATACCCTGCAACTCTAAAAGGACTCCTACAACAAGTGGCAGCACAGAGGAAGGAGTTGCTACAAAAGTATAGCACAAGCGTATAGGAATGAACTCCGAAGGGTTAAGGCACAAAATGAGAGAAACCTAGCAAGGATCAGAAAAATCCACAAGGAGAGGCTCTTTAGGTGCAGGAGGAAGACACAGGAAAGTGCAGGGCCTCTGCTTAGCAAGGAAGGAGAGCTAATGGACAACAGCAAGAAGGCGGAGTTGTTTAATGCCTATTTTGCACCAGTTTTCACTCAGAAGATAAATGGTGACTAGATACTTAACAACAATGTAAAGTAATGCACATCGGGAAAAATAACGCCAACTATAACGTACAGTATGATGGGGGCTAATTTGGCTATGACAAATCAGGAAAGAGATCTTGGCGTTATCGTGGATAGTTCTCTGAAAACTTCCACACAGTGTGCAGCGGCGGTCAAAAAGGCAAATAGGATGCTAGGAATTATTAAGAAAGGGATAGAAAATAAGACACAGAATATCTTACTGCCCCTGTATAAAACTATGGTACGCCCACATCTTGAATACTATGTACAGATGTGGTCTCCTCACCTCAAAAAAGATATTTTGGCCTTGGAAAGGGTTAAGAAAAGGGCAACTAAAATGATTAGGGGTTTGGAACGGGTCCCATATGAAGAGAGGTTAAAGCGACTGGAACTTTTCAGTTTAGAAAAGAGGCGACTGAGGGGGGATATGACACAGGTCTATAAAATCATGAGTGGTGTGGAGAGGGGCGAATAAAGAAAAGTTATTTATTAGTTCCCATAATAGAAGAACTAGAGGACACCAAATGAAATTAATGGGTAGCAGGTTTAAAACTAATAAAAGAAAGTTCTTCACACAGCGTGTAGTCAACTTGTGGAACTCCTTGCCAGAGAAGGCTGTGAAGGCTAGGGCTATAACAGAGTTTAAAGAGAAGCTAGATAATTTCATGGAGGTTAGGTCCATAAAAGGCTATTAGCCAGGGGATAGAAATGGTGTCCTGGCCTCTGTTTGTCAGAGGCTGAGAGGGATGGCAGGAGACAAATCGCTTGATCATTGTCTTCGGTCCACCCTCTCTGGGGCACCTGGTGCTGGCCACTGTGGGCAGACAGGCTACTGGGCTAGATGGACCTTTGGTCTGACCCAGTATGGCCGTTCTTATGTTATGTTCTAATTTGTATGAACTGCAAGGGGAAAGGAGCACCAGCCCGAAGAGAGAACACTTGACATACTAGTTAGATAAGCTCAATGGATTCAGGTTAGCAGAGCCTGATGAAGTTCAGCCTAGGGGCCATGAACTAAAGGAAGCAATATCTGAACCATTAGCATTTCTCTGTGGTGGATGAGTGAGGTCTCAGAGGACTGGAGAAGGGCAAGCATAGGAACTGTCTATAGAAAGGGGACCAGGGAACAGGGGCATAGCTAGAAGGGCCCACTTGGGTAGGCCCCAGCTTTGGGTGGGTGGACAAGAATGGAGGGGCAGGGGAAGAGAGACAGGAGGGATGAGGGGGGCAAGCCTGGTGCCTCACAAATTGAATTTGATCAGCGGTGTAAAGCACTTGTCAAAAAGGCTAATCTAATTCTGGGCTGTATGAGCCCTGTATGGTAAGCCCCAGGAGATGTGGTGAGAGGGCATGACCCCCCACTGAGACAGATGGGAAGGAAACCCCACCCCTCCCCTAGAGCCAGACAAGCCACACTCACCCGACCAGAAGAGAGGAGTGGGACAGGAAGTATAGGAAGCTGGCCTTGCAACTCACTTGGCCTGGAGCTGGTGAGGAGACAGCTGCCTCCACCTACTGCTGGACCAGGAGCACAGAGAGGACCTCTGCGACTCCAGGGGAGGAACTGCCAGGACAGCCAGCTGATGAGGGCACTGAAGATTCACTGCGCCTGCCCTTGGCCATGTACCCTGGGGAGATGAAGGGACTCCATGAGATGGAGGTATGTCATGAAGGAGTTGTAGGAAGTAAGTGGCTCGGGGACCCCAGATATTAGTCTGATTTTGTGTCCAAAACTCCATTCAGCATAGTTTGGCCGGTTCCCTGCTGACCCGCTGGTGGAACCATCTGCGTTGTTAGGGCCCTGGGCTGGGAGCTAGTGGAGTAGGATAGGCCCAGGTCCCCCATCCCCTAAAGCTGCCCCACCTTAGGCCAAGAGGGTCTATGTATGTCAGCCGCCTGCCTGAGTTAGGAGGCCAGGAGACAGCGTGGTGCTCTGCCCTGCCTGGGGCCAGGGCTCTGGACTGTGGGCCCTTGGCGATGCCTAGAGGGCCAGTGCCTCAAAGATTGCTAATTCCCCAACAACTGTCCTTGATGGGGCGTGAGAGGGAAGGGCCTGGCCTCCCTCCAGAACTAGTGGGGAGGGGTGGTCACAGCCACCTGCAGAGGTAATGGACCGGGACAGTAAAGGACTGGGTCAGAGTGCCTTCCCAAAGGTCCTTGAGCTTCCTTCAGGAGGCAGGAAGATTCCTGCTCTTTCCTTCTTGCTAGCATCCCATCCCCTCCTGCTAATTCACATGCAGATGGAGCTTTCTGTATTTGGATTCCATGCTTGCCTTACTTTGGAGACTTTGCTCTTGGAGAATACAAAGTAAGTACAGCGTATGGACCCCACTTCCCACCTTCCCCTGGACTGCTAGTCCTGCATAGGGGCTCCAAGCTTTCCTGCTTCCCGCAGCAGATCAGACATGCCATCGGAAGCCAGGAGGGCACTGCATCTCCGCCCATGCCCCTGAATGCACGACAGAGCTGCCAAATGTGTATCATGTGAAAGCGGTTCTGTTTGGCTGCGTGTCTGAGCTGGGCATGCCCTTGCTGCCATTTGTCTTCCCTCTCGTCCGAGAGAGAACCTGTTTCCCCTTGTGTTTGGGCACAGTCTTTAAAACATATTTACCAATAAGTATCCATATTTCAGTAATACAGAGTGCTACTACGTGTCAGCTCACAGGGCCACAGACAAACAGGATTATGGATTCACTTCAACAGAGTCGATTAGGGACACTCTTGCTTTATTAGTCTCACTACATCAGTGCTACTACAGAGTTAATGTTGCTGAATGGTTATTATACAGCAATTACAGAGCACACATCAGCAAGCGCTGCAGAGCAACGCATATAAGAGTAAAAGGCACTCAGAATGCTTATGTCCCTTCTACCGCGGGGAGTCCCGGCCCTGATCTTCGCTTCATGGGCTGCGTTCGACATGACTCCAGCTAGAAGAATCCTCTAAGGTCTAGGTCCTGGTGAAACTCACCAAGCACGGGACTCTCTGCGCTAGTTGTATCATGGTTGTTTACCGGGTGTGTGCGTACCACTGACATTCATGATGCAGATATGTATCATTTGAGCCTACCAGTAGTTTTGTCCCCAATATCTCTGGTGCCCACATTGAAAAGTCAAAAAGTCTTGGTAGAGCTACAAAGTCGCATCGTGTCGCGGGGGTTGAGATGGTCGGGGAACAGCTATCACAAGATCCAGGAGCAGTACATCCTCCCACAACTGTGGGTCGGTGGGACGCCAGATATACCCACTCAAATACATAGTGTGGAGCTGAGATAAGTTTCAAGCAGAGAGGGGACAGCCGTGCTTAAAAGCGAATACAAGTTTTGGTATTGGATACTAGATAGGAGTTGATCCACCATACATGCTAGGGCAAAACTTATATTGGAAGTGAAGCCGACATAAGTGCTCCAGCATTAAGTCCACCCAATTTTTGTAACTTATTCCTAAGGGCCTAAATGAATTCAGGATTACGGTGCCTCAAGAAGGAGGCAGAAAAATTGTTCTCCTTGGGCTTAAACTGCAGCAAGGGAGGTTTAGGTTGGACTTTAGGAAAAACTTCCTGTCAGGGTGGTGAAACACTGGAATAAGTTGCAGAGGGAGGTCGTGGAATCTCCATCTCTGGAGATATTTAAGATCAGGTTAGACAGACACCTGTCAGGGATGGTCTAGAATAAGGGGATGGACACTAGATGACTTCCTGTGGTCCCTTCCAGCCCTGCGTCTCTCTGAGTCTATGTTCTGAGCATTGCTTCCCCCTCTCCCCCGCTCACATCTATCCAAGATGATCTCTTCTAGCCACTCATGTGCCAGACCCCACATGGCAATTCTGTTGTGAGTAACACGAGCTGTTGCAGATAGAGATGGGGGTATAATGAGTTACCCTATGCCTGGGCTCGGCTGCGCCACTTCCTGTATTGTACTCTCCCCAGTGGAGTGTGGCCAGACCAGGAGAATTCTTCCGGGGGAGGGGGAGAGCTCTCAGCAGTATCTGGGTGCTTAGGGTAGTTTGCATGACGGGGGGTGGAGTGTGTCGACTGTGACTGAAGAGATCCAAGGTCCTTCTCCCTTTGGCAAGGCGGGGTCTGGCAGAACAGATGAGGAGATGCAGCTGTCTCATTGCCGTGTTCTGCGGCGTTACGTAACGTTATCTGTATCGCGGTTCCTAACAGAGCCCAGTCGTGGGCCAGGGCCCCGCTGTGCCACAGAGCAATGGGGCTGAGAAAAGCAGATGCCGCGATACCTCTGTAAATCATTGGCTCTGAGGGAAAGCCTGGGCTTGGGCATGCTGATGAGCTCTTGCTTTCCTAGATCTTCCAATAAAAACATCCGGGTTGGCCTCCATCATCCTTCCCAGCAAAGCAATAAGGGGTCCTACGCCCACAGCGTCTCTGCCGCGGCTGCGTAGTGCCAGCGCCAAGCACGAAGGCCTTGATTCACAGGCCCCGACTCAGGAGGAAGAGCACCCGAAAGCATTACCACAAAGTCAGGAGACCTGCTGAAAAATAAATGTTGGGCTCTTTCCATTTGCCCTCTAGTTTCGGAGGCTTTAGGTCTCTCTCAGATCGCATTTTCAAGCTATTGTCCCCAACCCTGCAATCTAGAATCAACTCTTTTTTATAAAAGCTGAGATCCTTTCCTGGAGGGCGCTCATCCTCCAGGCACTGGGGTTTCACATAAAACCCCAAATACTGCAAGATTTGTGATAAAACTACGTGAGGTGGCAAACTGGGATGACAGATTCCCTGAAAACGGCTTTTACTTCAGGTCTGGCATTGGAGTCTTGCAGCTTCACCGCTGCTCCCCGTCCTGGGCCCATTCAAAACGAATGTTGGATAGGCCACAGGTGGGCATTGGCCAAAGGGGTGGACTTGATCAGACTTACCAGACCTTGGCCCCTGGCCCCTCAGTGCTGCCCTGAGAGAGTTCACCTCATGGCTTCTGCATCAGCTGGACGGCAAACTCTGCATACCAGTAATAATCCTTTCTGTGTATTGAGAGCCCTCCTGTAGGCCACAAAGGCAAGTTAGTCATTGGGCAGATGGGGAAACAGAGGCACAGAAAGGGAACGTGATTGGCCTTGGGCCACTCCGTGTCCGTGACAGAGCTGGGAATGGAACTCCGTGTCCTGCTCTTGTGCCCAAGCGCTGGACCAGCCCTGTAAGAACTGTTGTTTAAGTCGATTCAGTGTGTGAGTGGGGTTCTGGATGGAGAAGAGAGTTACAGTGTTGCATGGACTCTGTGAAACTGACAAGGAAAAATGTGCTGGGAAATGAGAAGTTCTTTGGAAGACTTGGCAGATCGCATTCCTCCAAGAGTCTGGGACAAGTTGGTACAAGAACATAGGGAGGGTAGCTGTGTAACTCCCACTGACTGCACAGTGCTTTGCCTTCCAGCTTTAACCCTTGCTGTGCCACAGGGTTCATCCGCCTTGTTACTGCCAGATGCTTTTGAGTGCCACTTAAATGTAAGGAGTTAGCAATGGCTTTGCGCTGCCTCCTCAGCAGATCTGATTTGTCTTCCCTTCCCCACTGAAGGCCATTGCAAAACTGCTACTGACCTCAGAGGGGCCAGGATTGCATCCCTGGGCTCTCCCTTCTGCCCCTTGGCTGGGGGAGATTCAGAATCCCCCTTCATTATGTTGCTCAGAAATGATTGACATGAAAAGCATCAAATCAGTTTCCTGCTGTCCCTGGTGCTCTGGGGGCATGGCAGGTCTGAGTGTTCACTTCTCAATCCTCGCAGAATTTCTTGCCAGACACATCACCCTGCCTGCCATGGCTCAGAACTAGGAGCAACAGTGAAAATGGCTTCCAGATACTAATGTGAAGGGATTTCATTCCCCAGAGTCTTGGGCTGAACTCCGACATCCCACCTCCTCAAGCACCTCCTGCAGAAGGAACTTACGGGTGACCTGCTTCCCTTTATTTTAAGGGCTCACCCCTTCTTATTCCACTGATTTATAATGAGCTGGACGAGTTCTTTAATTTCTGCCCATAGCTGCTTTATGCAGAGCTGACATATTCTTCCCCAGAGGTGTCTGCATTTCAGGGCTGAGCAAAGCAATTCCTGGGGGTCCCATCTGTAACCAGTTCGACTGGTGTCTGTAAATGTCTGTGTTTATTATAGAGACACTTCAGTGTCACTAAAGTCTTGCAGATGCTCAGTGCTTTTGTGAAATTGAGGTAAGTGGGGAAATGTGACTGTCTGCTCTTTGGACACCAGCATTTTGGATCCGTGTTATTAACTATGGCTCCCAATGCCCGGTACAAAGATGGGGGCAGTACCATTGCCCCTATTTTACAGATTAGAAAACTGAGGCACAGAGACTCCCCCAAGGTCACTGGGAAAGCAGGGCATAGGCCCTAGGTCTCCTGACTCCAGCGCAGTGCTCATCCACTGCATGGACGGGATTTTCATCCCTTCACCCGCATGTCTGTCGGCAGGCGTGTACACAGCTAGGCGGCAGGCAGGGACAAAACACAACCTATAAGGTGATGTGTTAGGGAGGGGGATGAATGGGGAGAGGAGGGGAGGGCATGTAGGGGGTTCGGTGCATGGATGGGTTTTGTAGGGCAATGTTTATATAGGATCTGGGTGCTTATTTGGGAGACATCAGGCAACTTACCATGTCCTGTGATTCCCCCATCCAACCTAGGCAAGCTTGCATTTGTTTCCCTGTAGGAGGCAGCTGGGATGTTGGGGGATCTCTGACAGAACAGAATTCTTAGCCTGCACAACCAGGAATTCAGGGGTTAAAGCTATTTGCTGAAGTCCTAAGACTAAAATTCCCCCTCTGGAAATACCCAGCTGATCATTAAGAACCTGCTATGAGAGGGATGGTTCTTACTATCAGGGGGTGGTTCCATGGGGGTGGTTCCAATTTAGGTCTTAAATAGGTGCTTGAGGGTGGGATGTCTAGTCAGAAAGAGATCGGCCCCAGGCAGTGCCCAGCCAGCCAGCTGCTGGGAAGGGAGGGAAGGAAACAGCTGCCTGCCAACCCGTTACAAAGAGATTAGCTGGAGTGAAGACACTTCCTTCTAGGCAAGCAATGGAACCAACTTCTCTCCTCCTGCTTCTCAGCCTGGGCTGGACCTGCAGAGGTAAGTTCCCTGGAGACCACAGCAGCTCACAGGTTCTCTGGGCTGGAGAGATCGGGGTTCCCTGCTCTTCTATTCTGGCCCTGGGTCCTGCTTTGAATTCTTTCTCTTTGCTGTATGGTACTGCTCGGCCGGTACATCCACAGCAGCTCTGCCTCCTGGTGCAGCTGTGTCCCAGTGATCTGAGCATGGGGCTGTGATCTGAGCACAGGGTTCCCAGCGATCTCTTTGCCTGCTCCAGATTGGCTGTGATAGGGGTGCTGAAGAGGGGACTCTCTCACAGGACTGTCTCCAGCCTTGTGCACATGTGGCCTGCAGTTATTCAGGGTGCGGCACAGTGGGGTCCTGGTCCCTGGCTAGGGGTGCTAGGCAGGCAGCTAATATAAACAATAATCCCACTTCCTTTTCTCTCCACTGCATGTGGAGCTTTCAGACCCTGATTGTTCCCCTCTGAGCTTAGATTGTTAAACCTGGCTCAGAAACGGAGGAAAAAACACGTCACCTGCATCCCCCAGATTCTGGCTGCATCTCGAATGGGATTACACACCTGAATCTCCGGGAACAGCTGGCTTAGTTCTTAGAACAGTGCCAATAGCTCAGCACCTAAGGAATCAGTGGTTGTGAGTAGCGGTACCCTCAGCCACATTCAGGGCTAGGGCTGGTATTTGTTAGAAAGACTCAATGAGGTTGCTGCATTCTGGAGGCAATCCATACAGACCGCACCCCCACAGAGCTACTGAGCCGGGGTGCTTACCTTTTCATGCTGAAATAGACGGCTGGTCTCACAGACCCTCTCCTTGGCCATGTGCCACTGCCCACACGACACCTCCCTTTCCTGATTCTGAAAGTTTCGCGTGCGGAGTCCCCATTCCCATCAGCTGATGCTTTGGGAGCTGCTGGCTCTCGGTGTCTCTGACCCCCTGTGCCCTGGGGATAGTTTAAGTGACTTGTGATGCCATCCAGCAGCTGGACATTGGAACCAAGAAACCAGCGTTAAGTGCTCCGAACCCACCAGTCCTGGGAAGTGCCCTTGCAGAGTTCAAAGCCAGATCCTCAGCTGCTCTAAATCGCTGTCACTCAAAAGTGGACAGCCTGCTGCAAAAAATGGGAAGCCTTTATTATGTGCACTGAGCCACTCCAGTGAGTCAGTCAAGAGCGAACTGCTGCCCCCTTGGCCCTTTCCAGAACAGTCAAGGTTTGTCTTAGATCAGTTTCCACCGTGGCTGTGCCGCCCAGACGTGGTTGCGTTGCAGCAGTGGGGTTGGCACGGCATCTTGAGATAAATGTAATCAGCATGTGGGATTTATATGGCTCGCCGCTGCCTGGCAGGCCGCTCCTACCCCATGCTGGCTGCCTGGCTCCCAGCAGCAGGGGGCTAACCAGTGACGGGTGACAGGTGTTTGGGATCATTTTTGAATAACTACCTGTAAAATCTTTGTGGGGAGTAGAGACTCGGCATCTGTTCTCTGTGCGGGATCCCGAGGCCCAGCACTGCCATGCTGCCCCCGTGGCATGGAAGGAACCTGCTGCAGCATTACAGGCCAGTTGTGGGGAGGGGGAATCGGAGCCCAGGAGCCAACCCTGCTGTCCTGGGAGGTCTGAGGGGCTGTTTGTGCGCTTGCCGCTCTCTTTCTGAGGTCACCACCAAGGAGCCAAACAGCCCGTTGGAGGGGAAGTGAAGCTGAAGGGAGAAATCCTGCCTCTTTTGAAGAGGAAGGCAAAACTACCCTTAACTTCACTGAGGCCGGAATTTAACCTCAGAGCGGCTGCATCTGCCGTGTTCCCGACGCGCCCACTTTATTGCACTCGGGTGATATTTGGTGGTTTTTAAAGCTCACGCCCCGGGAGTCCTAGGATGATGGGGGTGTCTCAGCGCCGGGATGATGGGGGTGTCTCAGCGCCAGGATGATGGGGGGTGTCTCAGCGCCGGGAGCGCCGGGATGATGGGGGTGTCTCGGCGCCGGGAGTGCCGGGATGATGGGGGTGTCTCAGCGCCAGGATGATGGGGGTGTCTCGGCGCCGGGAGTGCTGGGATGATGGGGGTGTCTCAGCGCCAGGATGATGGGGGTGTCTCAGCGCCGGGAGCGCCGGGATGATGGGGGTGTCTCGGCGCCGGGAGCGCCGGGATGATGGGGGTGTCTCGGCGCCGGGAGCGCCGGGATTATGAGGGTGTCTCAGCACCAGGAGTGCCGGGATGATGGGGGTGTCTCAGCGCCAGGATGATGGGGGTGTCTCAGCGCCGGGAGTGCCGGGATGATGGGGGTGTCTCGGTGCCGGGAGTGCCGGGATGATGGGGTGTCTCGGCGCCGGGAGCGCCGGGATGAAGGGGGTGTCTCGGCGCCGGGAGCGCCGGGATGAAGGGGGTGTCTCGGCGCCGGGAGTGCCGGGATGATGGGGGTGTCTCAGCGCCAGGATGATGGGGGTGTCTCAGCGCCGGGAGTGCCGGGATGATGGGGGTGTCTCAGCGCCGGGAGTGCCGGGATGATGGGGGTGTCTCGGTGCCAGGATGATGGGGGTGTCTCAGCGCCGGGATGATGGGGGTGTCTCGGCGCTGGGAGTGCCGGGATTATGAGGGTGTCTCAGCACCAGGAGTGCCGGGATGATGGGGGTGTCTCAGCGCCAGGATGATGGGGGTGTCTCAGCGCCGGGAGTGCCGGGATGATGGGGGTGTCTCAGCGCCGGGATGATGGGGGTGTCTCAGCGCCGGGATGATGGGGGTGTCTTGGCACCGGGAGTGCCGGGATTATGGGGGTGTCTGAGCGCCGGGAGTGCCGGGATGATGGGGGTGTCTTGGCACCGGGAGTGCCGGGATTATGGGGGTGTCTCGGCGCCGGGAGTGCCGGGATGATGGGGGTGTCTCGGCGCCGGGAGTGCTGGGATGATGGGGGTGTCTCAGCGCCGGGAGTGCCGATGGGGGTGTCTCGGCGCCGGGAGTGCCGGGATGATGGGGGTGTCTCAGCGCCGGGATGATGGGGGGCCCGCACCACCGGAGTGGGATTATGGGGGTGTCTGAGCGCCGGGATGATGGGGGTGTTTTGGCACCGGGAGTGCCGGGATTATGGGGGTGTCTGAGCGCCGGGAGTGCCGGGATGATGGGGGTGTCTCGGCGCCGGGAGTGCCGGGATGATGGGGGTGTCTCGGCGCCGGGAGTGCCGGGATGATGGGGGTGTCTCGGCGCCGGGAGTGCCGGGATGATGGGGGTGTCTGAGCGCCGGGAGTGCTGGGATGATGGGGGTGTCTCGGCGCCGGGAGTGCCGGGATGATGGGGGTGTCTCATCTTCCAAAGCCAAACAGGAAGAGATTGTGGAGACAAGCTTGATACGGTGACCTGAGTGCCGTGGCTCAGAAAGCAGAAAACTGAACCCAAACTCTCTGCCGCCCTTTCCCTTGGCAACAGCTGCCTTAGCTCCCCCTGGGTGTTCACTGCTCTTCTCCACAGGAGCCTTGTTTTCACCACTTGCTGCTTCCCCCTTTCCTCCCCCCCCACCCAGGCCAGCTGACTGTGTTGCCCCAGGAGCCGCGGGTGGAGGTTGGAGGCTCCATTCAGTTGAACTGCTCCCTGGACTGTCCGGATGGGAAGGTCCAATGGAAGGGGCTGGACACCAGTCTGGGGAACATCCTCTCCACCCCCAGCTACAGCCTACTGAACGTGACACATGCTACTGTAGCCATGGAGGGCACGCGGATCTGCATGGGGCATTGCCAAGGGACTTCCTTGCAGGAACAGGTCAACCTTCAAGTGTACGGTAAGTGCCCTGCTTCGGTGCAAGTAGCCCCCCAGTGGCCTGACACACCCCAGACGCCAAACACACTGAAGCCCAGAGGGGACACAGTCCATCTGAACCAAGGCCTGTTACCGCCCCATAGGCCTGGTGTTTTCCTGACCCAGGCAAACAGGAGGGAATGGCCGAGCGTGCTGGGGAACAAGCCAAATGGACCCTGCACAGACAGTGCTGCCAAAGGCTTTGGAGCGGAAGGAAAGCCAGTCCCCTGCTCATCCCTGTCCAGCAGTGCTGCTTCCAGAGTGACGTGCAACAAACGGCACATCAGGGTCACCTGGGTGGCTGTGTCCCTTTTGGGGGCCTGATCCTGTATCACCCGCCCTGCCCAGTTCACAGAATCCAGCTAATGTTGAAACTTACAACCCAGCGGGCCAACTCTGCGGCCATCCTGACCCTGACCAAGGCGGGATGTTTAGGGGAAAGTATCAAGCCTTCCTACCCCCTCACGTTGTGCCCTCCAACACCCGGGGGTGCCTATGCTCACTATATGTCCTGAAGCATGAGGACTGATGACTAAAATGCAGCCCCTTCTGGGGTGGAGGATGGCAGGAGGCCTGGCTCTCAGAGGGGAGGGGCACCTGCAGCACCCACTGAAGGAATGGGAGCTGTTAGTACCCGCCCCTCTGAAAACCAGATCCTGGGGTTTAAGGTCTAACTTGAAAGGCCCTCTCCACTGCATGGACCTCTGGCTACCTAGCAGACCCCGACAGGGCTAAGGGGGCAACTGCTCCGGGGCCTGGAGATGCAAAAGGGCCTGGAGTTCCTGGGCAGCTGTAGCCACAGGCCCTGTAAATGACTGCTGGAGCGCCAGGCCACGCTGAGCTCTGCCAAGCCCCAGCCCCCCTTCTGCCTCCCTGCCTTGCCACTGCCGAGGAAAGAGGAAGGTCTGAGCTGACTGGCTGAAGGTTTGAACCTTAATTCCAGGCAGGCCAAGTACAGCCAGTCCCCGACTTACGAACGAGTTACGTACCAAGCACTAGGTGGTAACTCGGTCTGTTCCTAAGTCGGATCACGTTCACTGACGTGCGGCCGCGCTGTTCGTAATGTGGATTTTGTTCGTAACTTGGGTTCCGGCCGTATAGGAGGTTGCTCGTAAATACGAACGGTCGTAAGTCGATGCGTTCATAGCTCGGGGACCGGCTGTATTGTAACCCTGCAGCCTGGCTGGCCAAGCCACTGGAACAACCGCCAGAAAGGTGGTTTTGTGGCTTCTGGAGTGAAATTGGCCACTGGTCCCTGGACAGATCAGAGAAGACTCCTTGGAGGGAGGGGGCAGGAATTGAGTGTCCCACTCACTCCCCTCTCCCGGGGGCTCTGCAGGTGCCACGACCAACAGCACGTGCACTTGGCACCCGGCCGAGAGCTCAGAGGGGCAAGAGATTTACTAGCACCGAGCTGTGACTTCCAAAGGGAGTCTGTGCACCGAACTCACGCAGGCACCCGCCCCAGTGGCCACTCCTGGCCCAGCACCCGGGGCCCCATCCCATGGTCGGTGGTGTGGCTCGGCAGCCTGCCCTTCCTCACATGCCATTCTCCCCTCAGCTCTTCCAGATACGCTGCAGCTGGAAACCCAGCCCAGAGAGCTGGTGGCGGGGCAGCCGGCCCATCTCCGCTGCTCGATTAGCAAGGTGTACCCACACAGCAGCTTGACTATGAGCTGGTATCAGGGGGCCCAGAGGCTGCACGCCCCAGAGGCCGAAGAAGCGAGCGACGAGGAGGAGCTGTTCAGTTACCACTCGGAGCTGGAGGTGCCCGGGGAGAAGGTGACGGAGGGCTCGGCGTTCAGGTGCGAGGTGGAGTTGCTGCTGCCGGGCACAGAGGGGCCTTTCCAGCGGACGAGAGCAGTGACTGTGAGCACAAAAGGTACGTCTGGTGGGTGGGCAACGCCCCTTGCCAAAGCCTGCCCCAGCCATCTCGCCGTGCCGCTCGCAATACTTGTCTGCCGCCGTGAGGCTCTCCTGCTGCCAGGCTGCTAATTAGGGATGTGAAAATCCCATTTAATTCATTAACCAGCATTTATCCAGTTAACCGATGAAAGGGGGGCCCTGCCTGTAGTGAGGAGCAGCTCCAGCCCAGGGCATGGTCCTGCTACTCCCAGGCACCAGCTGACCAGTCACATCCCTACTGCTCATGAGAACTCTGGCCTGTGATACCCCAGGCAGCAGGGGGACCAGGCTGGATAGGCCCGAATCCACCTGAGTGAAGACCTTTTCCTAACCCCTGCCCTCTCTCCAGGAGAGTCCCCCAGCTCCTGGGGCCTGGCTTCAGCCCACCAGATCACCACCCTTCCGTCTGTTCTCCCACCCCCTGCAGCCTTCCTCCCAGCCCCAGACGGCTCTGCCCCCGAGTCCTCTTGGAAACCACCCTGTGCAGTTAGGGATCAGGAAAAGGGGCCCTGTCTGTTCTGGTCCTTTTTGCTGTCGAGGGCCCTAATCCCAAATGTCACTGGTGGCATGAGAGGTGCCTGTGTGGGGTCTGATGCTTATTGAACATGAGAACAGCCACACTGGGTCAGACCAAAGGGAATCATCCAGTGATCCCTCCCCTGTCGCCCATTCCCAGCTTCTGGCAAACAGAGGCCAGGGACACCATCCCTGCCCAGCCTGGCTAACAGCCATTGATGGACTCTCCTCCATGAACTTATCTAGCTCTTTTTTTGAACTCTGTTAAAGTCCTGGCCTTCCCCACATCCTCCGACGAGGAGTTCCACAGGTTGGCTGTGTGCTGCGCGAAGACACTGCATTATATGAAGGGAACAACTAAGCAGCGGGTAGGGCTTGAGATTTCTGATGCAGCCATATCTCTGGAGCTGGCCTCAGAGGGGTGGAATGAACCAGCAGCCAGAGCGTGTTCAATGACAGCAGGGTTCAGGGGGCCATTTCCCTGGCTTGTATGGCTGCAGCTCCTTAAGGACCAGACCGCAGAGCACTGGTCAAGAGCGTAATCGAAACCTTCTGTTTACAGCTGTGGCAGAGGAGCCCCCAACTGAGTCAGTCCCTGGCCAAGAGAATCCCGGCACCGAGTCCCTGGCTACTACAGAGAACCCCATCGCTGGGCTAGTGGCTACTGCAGGGAACCCTACCACAGACTGGACTTCTGCAGAGAGCCCTTCTGCGGAGCTCACTGTCACCTCCCACAAGCCCAGTCCCAAAGCCACCCCTGACCACCGCCTGGAGACCACCGAGACCCTCACCGCCGAGTCCAGCACCGCCCCGCAGCGCCCCAGCGCCACCCCAGCCACCACCCCCTGGAGCCGCCGCAATGACGCCAGCTCTGCTCTGGCAAGCTCTGCTCCGGCAAGCCCCACAGCGGGCGTGGCTACTACAGAGAGCCCCCGGCCCGAGCAAACCACAAGTGGCAGGAGCCCCAGAACAGCGTCTGTCTGCAGCCTTCGGATCAGGCCTGACCCTCCTGAAGGGACCACCGGGGAAGCTCTGAAGATCACATGCGAGGCAGAGTGCGGTGAGGGTGTTGCCGTCAGGTGGGAGGAAACTCCCGTGGCGCTGTCTCAGTACCAGGAGGAGGCGTCCGAGGGCAAGTCCACCCTGACGGTTGACCACGCAGATCTCACCTACCAAGGGGTCTATAAGTGCATCGTGCCGAACAGGAGCCTCCAGCGGGCAACCCTGCACATCACGGTGTCTGCCGGTGAGTCATGCACAGCGCGTAGTGTTCAGGGGCAGTTGGGCACTCCCTGGGATCGTGTGTGTTTCCTTCTCTGATCCGGACTCTCACCGGTAGCCACAGGCAGCTGGTCCATGAGGGGAGCTCCCCTCACAGACCAGCTCCCACCTGGCACCCTGCACTGCTGCCTCTGATACAGTGGCAGGGGACTCCTTGGGAGTGAGATGCACTGGCTGCTGGCCCCACCCCCAGGGTCGATAGACTGATCGACTAACCGATGAGAATCCATGCGGTTACTCGACTATTCCATTAACCGCTATTTAAGATCCCTAGTCTGACCCAGTATGGCCGCTCTTATGCTCTCTGGCCGGGGCTGGATTCCTAGGCTCTGTGTCACGTAATCCGTGCCCAGAGCCGGTTTCACTCTGCCTACACAACGCATTACCCGCCCCTCAGGGCGCAGGCTGGGGGAGCTGTTTCCCTTGAGGCCCAGAGGAAGACCTGATTTGGAAGTAGCTGCATTACCCAAGTGCCAGGAAGCGCCCAGCTGTACCGGGACCTGGGCTGTGACGTTTAGACTGGCAGGTGTAGAGACCAAGCCGCACTAAGGGCTCAAGCTTGGCAACTGACAACTCTTGTCTTCTCTTTGCAGCCACCTTCAGCACCGACTCCGCCATTGTCGTCGGGACGGCAGGCTCCCTCCTGGGACTGATGGTCACAGCCTTTGCCTCACGGCGCCTGTGGAGGCGGCGCCACCCACGTCATACTCAGGAGTGCTGACCAGCCCAGTCTTGGGGGGAGAAGCGCCTCCCATCTCGTCAGTGCCTGGGAGAAACTGAGAGAGAGAAACCCTCTTTTCCTGTTCGAAATTCCTACCTGCATTGTTACTGGCTGGCTGACACCTCTGCTAGGTACCTGAGTCGCCCCCCTTAGTCACCGGGCGCTGGGCAATACTCCTGATTATGACAACCGACATGACTCCTCTTTCACTGGTGAGCTTGCCGGTTGTTATGGAACACTTGGTACAGTATTAGACCCAGCCAGGCCTCTGGGGCTGCACCAGTCCAGGGATGGGAGTAGAGGATCTGCCTAATGCGGGGGGCCCCTGCTGGGAAAGCAGAGCTGAGCAGACCCTCAGGTGGATCGCTCTTTCCTTTCCTCCACTCCGCTCCGCTCCTTGACAGCAAGCTTGAGAGGCCCAAGCTGTCAAGGTGCACCAAGGATGGGCTGGGGATGAGCAAGGCTCAGGGTTAGACCTCTTGGGTTGGGGCCCAATAACCTGCAGAAAAATCAGTCAAGGCCACACACAAATGAGAGGCAAAAAAACCCAACCTGAGAGAAACCCTCACAGATGTGGCCCCCGACAGTCACCTCACTACCCCCAAGCTCCAGTCTCAGGAGGGGGGAGGCACTGAGGCTCAGGGCCGGATTCACTCCGCTGGGGGGCTGGGACTAGACCAGACTCTGGGGCCAGGCCAAAAATGAGGGGTTCAGTGTGCAGCAATGGGCTGTCAGGGAGCAGTTGGAGGTGCAGGAGCGGGGTGAGGCGTCTGGACAGAAGGTAGGGTGCAGGCGCGGGGTGCAGTCTGGGTGGGAGGAGAGGTGCGGGCACCTATCTGGCACAGTTCCTGGGGCAGAGAGCAGATGACTTGTGCCCACGGCTTGCCTTAATTGGGCCTCCAAGGCTCCCCCATGCCTCCACAGCAGGGAGCTGGTGTTCCAGCCATGGCGCCTCCCCGCCAGCACCAGCGAGCGAGGGGGTGACCTGGAACACGGCAAGCCGCGGGCCGTAGGTTCCCACCCCGGCTTAGACCCTTGGGACCGAGTGGAGGCTTTAGCAAATGCACAAGTTACAAACTCTCAGTGGAGCGCTGTGCTGCTCCCTACAGCCGTCTCCAGGCGCTGGATCTGCTGCAGCTACAGCCTCTCCCTCCGAGACAGGATTGCAGCCCTCCTGGAGAGGGCTGTGGGGTCGCTGTCTGGTTCCTTCCACGCCAGCCCCATCTCAAAAACGGGATGGAAACGGAAGTCGGTTAATCTGTGTATTTAAAACAAATGTCCTAAGAAACCCCTCCCGCGGCTGCTGGTAAATAATCCGTATCGAAGGTTGAGGCGGCAGTAGACCTGCTGTGCGTACGGCGTTTGTTGTACAAGGAGAATGGCTGCGCGAATAAAGGGGCCGTTTTTACATCCCTGGCGTGGTTTTCTTGGCATGTATCACTTCTCTCTGCTCTGGCCCTACTGTCTGCCTGCAGTCACTGGGCTGCCGTGTGCTGGAGGGGGGGCAGGCGGCCTTCACTGCCTACCTGCCGGCAAGTCTTTAAGAACAGCCCCACTGAATATACTGCTGTGGGCATTTTGACCTCTGCTGGGTATAATGGTGCCCTCAGCGTTTGCAAGAGGCTCTGAATTGCAGCTTGCCAATTCGATGCCCACTTGATGGCTCCAAAACAGAAAAGCTGGCTGTCATGGCTGGTGCAGAAGCATTGCTCACTTGATCGGAGAAAGACGGGAACCCTAGAAATACCTAAAAGAAACCCCAGCTCTTCTTGGGTTCAAAAAACCAGA
Organism: Rafetus swinhoei; assembly: GCA_019425775.1. NCBI lineage: Eukaryota > Metazoa > Chordata > Testudines > Trionychidae > Rafetus > Rafetus swinhoei. The sequence continues at coordinate 15,556,125 of JAFJHL010000483.1, read as the reverse complement.
GCTAGACCAGCTGTGCTCCACACTCCCATTCTCTCCTGCTGGTCCCTAGCCAGGAGCTCTTCTCTCTACCCTAGTTCCCGCATAATCCTCTTGGCAAGGAAATTCCCCATGTATGGCCCCTGGGGAAACTATGCCAGTCTGCACCCGGGTTCCTGCTTTGTGGCGTAAGCCCTGCGGGGCGGCGTTACTCCCTGTGCCCCAGACTAGCAAGGGTAGAGGTGAAGCAGCCAGCAAAGAAAGCCCATTTAGTCCTACTCAGTCACTAGGGGCTTTAGCAACACCTCTCTCCTGCTCGGCAAGGAGGAACAGCCCCAGAGGCCAGTCCTCCCACATTCATACTCCTGCAGGCGGCCTAGTATGTGCCCAGCCAGGGACAGCTGTGGCTGAAGCAGCTGCCAAGCAAGGTGAGCCTGACCTGTCCCTGCAGGGAGAGCTGTAATGTTTTATGAAGCCCCACAAGCCACCTTGGGGAAGCCGAGAGAGCACAGAAAACTCAGCTGGGACACTGGACGTGGCAGGCCTGGTCCCGTTTCTCCTTGTGGCTGCCCCTCTCCGGCTGCCGGCCGTGCATGCAACAGTTGGGGCCAGGGCTGCAGAAGGGGAGCTGGAACAGAACTGCTTCCCTCCCTAGTAAGGTCAGGAGCTAGCTGAGGTTGGGGCCCCAAAGGAAAGGGACAACTTGGCCCTTTTGAAGAACTTGGCTGCAGCCCATCTCAGTGCTAGTTCTGAGTTGTGCAGGAAAAGTGAAAGCTTGGGCCTCTTGGGCCTGGAATTAAGCCCACAATTCCAGCCTCTGTTCCTTGTGCCAAGAACTCTCTGGACTCTCAGAAACCAGTCATTTCTCTGCGTGTGCTGGAGCAGGCCCAGCAAGCTCCTTCCACCCTCTGGCCTCCCAGCTTGAGCAAATACAACTCAGCAGAGCTCAGAGCAAGAACCCCCTGCCTGCAGCAACCACACACCCCCACTCTCAGAAAAGGAGAAGACCCTCTGCACATCCAGCTGGCAGGGGGCAATAATGCAGCACAATAGAGTGACCCCTGTTGGAAGTGAGGCAAGGCTACTGGGGTGAACGAAGGCCCCTCACTTTGTGGGCTCAGCGACCACACTGGGGGCAGTTAATAAAAATCCCCAGCAATCTCGAGCCCCTCCGACTCTGAGCTGTAACAGCACAGCGCACCCTGACACCGATCTCCACCCCCAAACACAGTCCTGGCCCAGCCTGTGTGGGACGAGACGTCCTAGCAACAGTGGAAATTCCCCAGGCTGCTGCCATGGGCCGTTACTGGCAGCCAAGGTTTGTTGCGCCTCTGAGTTCAAGCCACCACCACCTTTCGAAACAAGACAAAAATCCCTGCACAAACTCACAGAGCCGCTCCTCTGGCTCCTGCAGCCTCGTGTTCGGTACAGGCTGCTGGACATGCCCATCCCACCACCACAGAGCAGAGTCAAGGGCAACCCCATCCCTTTGAGATATGAGACCCGCTGGGAGGCAAAATGCAGCCCAAGGGACTGAGACCGGGGTATCCAAAGCCCAGGGCAGAGACTGACAGGAGCTGGCTGCTGTGCTCAAGTGAACAGCTTTATTCAGGGAACAGGATGCTAAAAAGCTTCCTACTCCCAGCTTCCCAATGCGTCCCATCTCTGCCCTCCCGGCACACAATCTCAAAACAGGGAGACTGGCATTAGAAACCATTCGGAGAAGGGCAACTGAAATGATGAGGGGTTTGGAACGGGTCCCATATGAGGAGAGATTAAAGAGACTGGGACTTCTCAGCTTGGAAAAGAGGAGACTAAGGGGGGATATGATAGAGGTCTATAAAATCAGGAGTGGTGTGGAGAAAGCGAATAAGGAAAAGTTATTTACTTGTTCCCATAATATAAGAACTAGGGGCCACCAAATGAGATCAATGGGCAGCAAGTTTAAACAAATAAAAGGCAGTTCTTCTTCACACAGCGCACAGTCAACCAGTGGAACTCCTTGCCTGAAGAGGCTGTGAAGGCTAGGACTATAACAGGGTTTAAAAGAGAACTAGATAAACTTGGCTATTAGCCAGGCTGGGTAAGGAATGGAGTCCCTAGCCTCTGTTAGTCAGAGGGTGGAGGTGGATGGCAGGAGAGAGATCGCTTGATCATTCATTACCTGTTCGATTCCCTCCCTCTGGGGCACCTGGCATTGGCCAGTCGGCAGACAGGGTACTGGGCTGGATGGACCTTTGGTCTGACCCAGCATGGCCACTGTTATGTTCTCAGGCAGAGGGCAGGTCACCCACCCAGTGGCATGTTGCGGGGCAGCCTCTGTGTGATCCATCAGAAACTGGACTAAGATTATCGTACGGTTCTGACTGGCCCTGCTGCCCTGAGCCGAAAGGCCAGTGTTCTGTGGCTGAAGAGGCCAGGCCTTCTGGGAACCCCCTGCCAGCCTGTTTTAACCCTGAAGTTCTTAACTCTTCTTTAAAGAGGAAGCACCCACTTTCAGCCATGATTAACTGAGGAATGGCCACCCAGTCATGCTGTGGTGCAGACAATGGAATTTCCTTCCCTGTCCTTTTGGTGAAGCCAAAAGCCCCTTTTTCTCTGCACCGACACTGTTTAGTTCAGAGCGGCGTTTGGTTCCAGAAGAATCCCCCACTTCCCTAATTGCTAAAGTGCTAACGCCCCAGTCAACAGAAACCAGCTGCATGTTTACAAGGCAGGCTCCCAACCCCCAATTGCTTTAGCTTCGGGTAGGTAACAAGCAAACCCTAAATGCCATTGTTTAACAGAAGGCTGTAAAAGGTTGCAGGGTTACCCAATAAACATTAGGCTTACTAGACTGCTTACTGAGACAGCAGACTGGAACAGCCCTTGCTGAGTCTGGCCAGCTGTGTGGGGTGGCAGGCAGGGCCCCAGCATCGAGCTGATGGGACCCCAGCCATGTGAAGGTGGCAGGCAGGGCCCCAGCTGCTCTGACTTGGCCCTTGTGGACCAGCAGGCCCTTGGCTCTGGCCATGCTGGGACTCCAGCCCTGGCTGTGCTCCAACTTGGCCTGGATGAACCAGCTGACCACAGCCATGTGGGGATGGTAGGCGGGGCCCCGGTGGTGCTGGAGCAACCAGGTGGCCAGGCAGGTGTGTGTGTATGGGGGGGGGGCCACTACTACTCCCAGTCACTCCAGGTGGTGTGTAGGGACCCGGCCCCAGTCTGCCCACTGACAGTTAAATGTTATAATTGTGATCATTTAACCCATTAATGGTTATTTACAGCCCTAGATTAAAACCCCCTTGAGTGGCCCTCAGCTCTGTAGAGGCGGAATGAGCAGTGCAGGCCCAACTCTGCAGAGCTAACTCAGAGCTTATTTATTAATGACCAGGGGAACATCCTGAGAAGACTTGCCAGTGGAACACTGCCTTAGGCCGGAGCCCACCTCTCCTTGGCAGCTGTGTGTATTGGGGGAAGGGAAAGTCTCCAGCACTTCACATGCCTCCAATCTCAGCTCTGCTCTCCAGCCCTTCTGCCAGGGAGCGGAGCTCCACCACCCCCACCCCGCTTGCATGGTTTGTCCAGCACCGGAGAACACAGTAAGGCAATTACTGCAGAGCCTCCCAGAACTCACCCCAATGGCCTCTGCCACGCTGAGGTAGGGGAGTGATGAGAAACACGACAGTGCTTGTGATTTAAAGCAGCCGACAGGCAGCGTTATGGCCACAGGAACACTCTTACCAAACAGACTACGTGGCTGCTTCCTCTTTGGGATTTTTCTTCACTGCCAGGAGCGGGGCACACCAGGCCCTATCGGCCCCCTTCCCTTCACCAAAACCCCAGATGCACCAGACACATTCCTACAGCATTGAAACCAAGAGGAGGGGACGAAGGGCGGGAAGGGGGGGCTAAACAGAAGCACCAAAAACAAAGACGCCCAGGGCGGTTTGTAGTGTAGAATGGGAAAGATAGCTGCCTCTGCGGGCCAGAATGCAGCATCACTTAGCAGCGATCTGCTCGGGTCTGAGCTTGGAGCACTGAAGATCTTTGTCCTGGGCTAAACTGGCAAGTGTCACCAGCCAGAAGGGGGTATAAGAAGTGGGATCACAAGGGAACCTTTGGTCAGACTGTAAACCGGAGTCCAGCCATCTGACAGCACCACTGAAATGCTGGTGCGCAGCCCCTGCCGCAGCGTCCCATTCCTCGGGAAGCTCTGTAACCGGCACGGCACTTGAGCTGCTCCCAAGTCCAGTCTCCTTATCACACGTAGTCAAGATTCTGCCTCCCTCCCTGAAGGCCTAGCCTCTGTATTGGCTCTCAGCACATTCCCAGCCTTCCCCAGAGTAGGGGCAGACTCCAAGACGGGGACAGTCTAAGCAAGTCAGACAGATCACAGCCGCATGGGAGCAGGGAACTTGCACGCCCCTAGCCATGCACTGTGCGCTGGTGCTTCAGCAGGTTGGACTTGTGGTTGAAGGACCTGGAGCAGCGTTTGCAGCTGAACTGCTTCTGGTTCTGATGAGTTCTCTTGTGCTGCAGGAAGGTGGAGAAGTGGGTGAAGCTCTTGGTGCAGTGCTCACACTTGAAGGGCCTCTCACCCGTATGGATGCGCTGATGCTCCTTGACGGAGGCTTCCCATTTGAACCTCTTGCTGCACTGGGGGCACTTGAAAGGCTTCTCCTCCGTGTGGATGCGGAGATGCTTGATGAGGCAGGACGTGCGCTTGAAGCTCTTGGCACACACGTCGCATTGGAAGGGTGCTTCATCCGAATGGACCTTGCTGTGCTTGGCCAGGTCCCCAGCCAGCTTGAAGTGCTTGCCACAGGCATGGCAGCGGTGGGGCCGCTTGTCCGAGTGGACCAGGCGGTGCTTGATGAGGTCAGCACAGCGGATGAAGTCCTTCTGGCAGGTCTCGCAGCGGTAGGGCCGCTCGCCCGTGTGGATGCGCTGGTGCTCCTGGAAGTTGGAGAGGTGCTTGATGTCCTTCTTGCAGATGTTGCAGCGGTAGCACTCCAGGGGAACGGCCACACGGCTGAGGAGCCGGTGAGATCGCTTCCGCTTTCTCCTAACTGGGGAATTTGGAGAACTTTTCACTGCTTCCATGGGGTTGGAGACAACCTGGAAAAGCAAGGATTAGAGCACCCCATGTGCACTCACTCTTCACTTTATAAAGCACTAAAGAAAGAAAGCTCCCCACCTCGAGGGCCTTCCATTCTAGCGCAGGCAATTAAGGGGCATCAATTCAGGCTGTTAGAAATGCCAGAGGCCTAATGGCAGAAGCAGCTTTAAAGGAGGGCACAGGCAGACTGAGCTGGTCTAACCGCAGGAGGCATCATGAAAGAAGGGGAAACAAAGGAACACTGGGGAAAGGGGACACGGAGCAGGAGGAGGAACTGTGAGTACATACTTTATTATTAGCCACATGGCACCTTCTCTAGTACCCTTCCCTTGGGGACAAGCCACACCCACTCCCTTGTGCAAATCTGTAAGGAAGAGGGGATTTTATTCGTCTTACTGCTCCACGTGAGTTCTGCTGGCCTACAGTAACCCCGTGTGTGTGCCTCAGTTTCCATGGCGATGGGAATGTGGTGCCACAGCCCCCCCCAGACACACACACACACACACACACACACACACAATGGCCGATTCCCTTTGGAACCTGAGGCTGGGAGGGGGGCGACCAGGTGACACCTTCTGCCCGGGAAGCAAGACAAAGGCGGGAGGAGCCTGGCTGGGAGCGGGCCAGTTTCGGCTGGGGGCGGAGGGGGCGGTGCCCTGGCTTTGGGGTGGCCCTTCTCCTTCCCTCGGGGGCCGGTGACTCGCCCCAATTCCCCTCCCCCCCCGCGGCCCCTCCCCCACAGCTCCCGCCTTGGGGCCCGGGTATGGCCTGTCACAGGAGCCCAGGGCGCCCAACCCCTCGGAGCACGGGGCGGCTCGGCATTCCTGCGCCCCATTCCCGGGCGCCCCATTCCCTGAGCCCCCATTCCCGGGCGCCCTGCCCCCTGACCCCCATTCTCTGCGCTGCCCCCTTCCCGGCCGCCCCCGACCCCATTCCCTGCGCCGCCCCATTCCCGGGCGCCCCCGCCCCTGCCCCCATTCCCTGCGCTGCCCCCTTCCCGGCCGCCCCCGACCCCATTCCCTGCGCTGCCCCATTCCCGGCGCCCTGCCCCATTCCTGAGCCCCCATTCCGGGCGCCCCTGCCCCCCATTCCCTGAGCCCCCATTCCCGGGCGCCCTGCCCCCCTGACCCCATTCCCTGCGCCGCCCCCTTCCCGGCCGCCCCCTGACCCCCCATTCCTGCGCTGCCCCATTCCCGGGCGCCCTGCCCCCATTCCCTGAGCCCCCATTCCCGGGCGCCCTGCCCCATTCCCTGAGCCCCCCATTCCCGGGCGCCCCTGCCCCTGACCCCCATTCCTGAGCCCCCATTCCCGGCGCCCCCTGCCCCATTCCCTGCGCTGCCCCCTTCCCGGCCGCCCCCGACCCCATTCCCTGCGCCGCCCCCATTCCCGGCGCCCCAGCCCGGCTGCCCGCGCCCCAGATCCTCCATTCCCGGCCGCCCCCTCTTCCCTGCGCCCCTGCCCCGAGCGGCCCCACTCACCGCGGCTCCCCAGACTGCTCGGCCCCCACCCGCCCTCCGCGAGGGAAAAGGTCAAAGAGCCCCGGATGCAGAAGCCCAGGTCAGAGGTCAGCGTCCATAGAGACCGGTTGCTAGGCGGGGCCTGCCCGCAGTAGCTATGGCAGCCGAGCGGACGCGGGGCGGGGCCGGATGTCGACCCCGAGGGCCCAGGGAGGCAGGAAGCGAAGGTCCCAGAACTAAGATGGAGGCGACCAGGCTTCGCTGCCCACAGCCAAGATGGCGGCACCCGCGCTTTCTCGGATCATCTGGCTATTGTACAAGATGGCGGCCGCCAGAGGCTTCCCTCGACCGTTGATTGGATGCAGGGGGCAAGATGGCGACCAACGGTCTTCTGATTGGCTGCGAGTAAGCGATATGGCGGACAGGCGGGTTCCTCACCAACTGATTGGTAGCCCACAGTCAAGATGGCGGCAGAGTGGCTTCCCTGCCCACAACCAAGATGGCGGCCTGCGAGAAGCGGCGCTCAGCTCCAGTCCCGGTAACCGGGAGCGGGCTCGTGGAGCCGGTTCGGGCGGGAGCCGCAGGCCGGGAGCCGGAGAGCGAGGCCGAGTTCCTGCTCCAGGCCGGGGTGACGGCCATGGTGCGGGAGGCGCTGCTGAAGGTGCTGGAGGCCCGGCCCGAGGAGCCCGTCTCCTTCCTGGCCACTTACTTCGAGAAGCTGGTGCTGAGCGGCCCGCGGGCCGGCGGCGCCCGGGACCTGCACAGGCAGCAGCAGCGCCTCGGCCGGGCCCTGTGGTACGCGCGCCTGGCCCACCATTCGCACAGGTGCGGAACGGCGGCTGCGGGACTACAACTCCCGGCATGCTTCGAGCCAGGCCCCAGCCCACTGTCTCTGGGCGAGCGCGTAGAGCATTCTGGGAGTCGTAGTCTGTGAAGGGCACGCAATGCATGCTGGGACATGTAGGCTCCATGGCTGTGTTTACACTGGTCTTTTCCTGATCCTGGTAAATCCGGAGCGCGCACCTGGTGGTGGCAGCCTGTAGGGGCTGCTGGAAGCAGATTCAGGGGTGCTTGCAGCAGCTTTGGCTGCTTCATTCTCTGCCTTTATGCCCTTGGTCCCGCAGCCTGGCACTGCTGCAGGTGCAGGGGACTGGGTGTGGAGGCCCAGAGACGCTTATCTGCCTTGGGTAGGGTCACCAGTTTGACTGGAGGGCTGGTATTCCTGGAGGCTCCATCACCTGATAGAAAGATTAATCTTCAAGCAAAGAGCATGTCCTGGCAAATGCAGGACAGTGGCATAGCCAAAAGAGCCCACTTGGGTGAGCTATGACTTTGGGTGGGTGGGTGTCAGCCCCACACCATAGCATCTCTTCCCCAGCCAGAACTCTGAGCAGTGAGGTGTCGGAGCGCCGGCAGAGCAGTGTCAGCGCCCATGTCCCAGCCCCCCTTCCTGGCTGGAGTGCTGAGTGGCATGGGGTCAGCTACCACATCCTAGCCACGCTCACGGGTTGGAGCGTCAGCGGCTCAGGACCAACTACCGCACACCAGCCCCACTCTTGGCCAGAGTGCCAGGCACAGCAGGGTCTGCCTGGACTTCCCAGCCTGCGGGGGTGGACCTGCATGAAAAAATGGATGGGCAACAGCCCACTCAGGGCCACTTGTGGCTATGCCACTGCTCTAGGACAATCCTGCAGAGTTGGTATCTATAACTCTGAGTAGTAAGCAAACCTGTGTACCCCGCTTTGCTGTCCAGAGCTGGATTAAAGAGGATGGGGCAGAGGCAGAGAGAGAGAGAGAGGGTGGGGTTTAATGTTATTCAGTATAAGTCATCTTGCATGGCAAGAAAATGTGCCCCTGTTGTCTGGAATGCTGAAGCTTGAGCCAATTTTGTTTTAGTAGCAGTTGCTTTAGCGAGGGATATGTAACTTGGATCTTCCGCCCCAATCCTGTGTGCTAACATGTTCTTTGATTGTGTGTCGTGGCAGGACTGCTTTTAACAACAATGTCAGCATGGCTTATGAGTGCCTGAGTGCCAGGGGCAGGAGGAAGAAGTCAGGTGTCAATGGAAGACTCTACAGTGAGTTGCTCAAGAAGATCTGCCAAGATGGGGAAGCCCCTGAAGAGGTTGTTTCTTCTTTGCTGAGGAAGATCCAGTGTCGAGACCACGAGGCAGTGCCTTTTGATGTCTTCCGCTATGGGGTGCTCAGCTGCTTTGTGCTTCTGGAGTTTGTGGCAAAAGCTGATACCTTGTACGACGTACTGGATGATGGCTCTGGCATAGCAGATGAAAGTGTTTGCCAGGCAGTTCTGGACACTCTGGAAGAAGCTCTCGGAGCCACCGACTTCTCGGTACCCATCCGTTACTTGGAGGCCGGATCTAAGCTTGGACCAGACTGTTTGGCTTTGGCCATGGACAAAGCATTGCTAGACAGGAAGATTTGCTCCTCCATGAACAGGGAAGAGTTTCTAAAGAAAGCCACAGCCCTATTCATTGCAAAAGTAAAACCTATTGACTGACACTTTGCAGTCGGGACAACACTCGCTGTGTTTTCCTAGGACTTCAAATGAAGCACGTTACCCTGGGAATACATCAAATCCTGGGACTTTGGGTGGCCAGAGTAGGCCACAGAGGGAGCAAGGTGGGCCTGCCAGTTCCTATCCTTTAGGATAGGATCTACTTGACTAAAGAATGCTTATTTTAAATTTCTCATTCACCTCCTGGCTCCATCCTGAACACCTAAATGCCAACAAACTGTAGCATTTGATCTGCTGGCTTGTATATCAGAACTAAGAACCTCCTATTTAAAATGCCTGTTTATTTTCTACAGCTATTGTAAATCTCTGCTGAGGTTATAGCTTGGGGAACATCCAGGAAACCAGCTAAAAGTGAGGCCTTATGGCCTGAGCACATGACTAGAAGTTAGGGACTTCTGAGCTGTTGTCTGGCTTTGCTACTGATATATTTTGTGATTTTGGACAAATCACTTAAGTTGTGTATTCCCTGTCTATAAAATGGGAGTAATACCTACCTCAGAGAGTTGTGGTGAGGTATAACAAAGTGCTATTTAAGTATTGTTAGTAATGTGAAGTAATACGTTAAATACACAAGATGACAAATATCTGGCAAGAATTGAGATTTCAGCAAAAACACTTGCTAGTTCTGCATTTGGCCAGTGGCTGAATTTCAGACACCTATATTAGCATTAAACTCCTCTGAGTGTTTCATCATATCACAGTTTACTAAACTGCATCCTGTCATTTGAACTTTCACAAGCAGAGATCGTACATGACTGGTAAGCTATAGAGCAAAATTGGTATAATACAGATTTGCTAGTAAGTCTGGAATTTGAGCAAAAACAGGCTAAATTCTAATTCCCTTATGCTATGTTTACTTAGCCCTTCAACTATTGTTGTTGGTTGGACCATACCTTATCTATTTGTGAGTTTAGAACTATGATTATTCATGTCATTCAATTATTGGTGTATTAGAGGCCATTAAACTGTTTAAACTTTGTTAGTTTTGCTATACACATTTTTATTCTATGGTAGCCTTTATTGCTAACAGTGCTACATTTTATAGCTTTCTCTACGGCTCTCAATACACTGGTTGCCCCCTGTGTGAATTTAAAAAATATCTCCATGTTGTAGGAAAGGGCAGCAGGCGGAGAAATAAAGGGAGACTTTGAAAATAGGCTTCTAATTTTGGGTGCTCAATGTTTAACATCTTGGGCATCATTTTTTCAGAGATGCTGAGCACCAGCAATTCCAACAGGAGCTATGCAAATCAGGCTTTTTATCTTAGAATTTGGGCATCCAAAATTAGAGGCCACTTTTCTTGACTTGCATGTGATGCCTCAGGCCTATTTTCCAGTTGGGTTTGCTGTTCTTCCTAGTGAAACAGTTATTGTGAGATGGGTGGCAGGAAGGTGGTGTGGTCTTTAGGAGATGTTTGTTTTGAGGTTGTTCTCACTGCATATTACAGAATTGTGAGCACTGGAGCTTATCTGCCTGCCTTTTGTCAGGGTAAAAAGTAGGCCACTTGAAATATACACAAATCCTTCATCCATCAGACATGTTCCTTGTTTGTGTGCTCAGTTGTGAGAAGATCCTACTCTGAAAATGGTACTGATATAGAACACATTGATATGTAGCTACTATTTCAGAGAGATGCTTTGTCCTACTCTAATCCCTTTTATCCAAGGGATTTAGAAACATTGCTCAAGAATTTCAAAAGTGACCAGTGAATTTGGACACCCAAGAGAGCTGATTTTCAGGAAGTGCTGAGTTCCAGCCTCCTGAAAATCAGGATGAGACTCAAATTCTCTAGCCGTCTGCTAATCTTGGTCATTACACCTCACAATAAATGGTGTGAGATTAGTTGTACAACATCCATTTTAATAGTTGGAGAAGCAGAGACCCTAGAATTCAAGTGACTTCCTTTAGGTACCCAAACCAAGTAGTGCCAAATTCAGTAGGGTAGCACAAGCTTCTTGGCTCCCAGTAGACTGTAGCAACTAAAATTAGCTGCAGTCTCAAGTTTTTTATATTCTTACAGTAGATAGATCTAAAAAGTAAATATCTACTGTGCTAGTCCCCCATTGTGGACAATTTCCTATACTTAGCAAGTATACTTGAGCACTGAATTATACCCCCTCATAATACATTACGGTTAGACAGTGAAATGTCGTCATAATCCTAAACAATGGCTCCACTTAACTGACAAGCATATAATCCAGCACAACTGAAAACATTTGCTTTTGGTAAACCCTGTCCTGCAGTAGAGTGGCTGTATTGCAAACAGCCGCGGGGAATATACAGAGCTATCGTCATCTGTGTGATGTGAGTGGCATTTTATTATCTTTTATCTAAATTCCCCACTGCTTTATCTATAAACTCTATACAGATAGGATGCCCCTGCCAATTAGTGAAATGCAGCCTGCTGTGGGACAGAATGGTCACAGTTCCTAATGACAATTTAGGCCTTGGCAGTAAATAATTATCTAAACGTGTATTTGGCCAGACTGCTGTAGCTTCAACAAAAAAATGGGATGGAGGTCTTCAATAGCAACAGGTGCTCAATATCATGGTCTCACAGGGCAGGTGAAAGATGGTATTGCCAGTTTCAGGTACCCTTCTTGCCGTCTGGCATTGTGCACAGCCATTTGTTTCATAGCTAAAGGGAGGAATGCTTCTTCGTATGTGACACTAGGGATGTAAAATCCTGTTTAATTGGCTAATGAGTTAAATATATTTAACTGCTTAACTAATTAAAAGGGAGCACGTGGGGGGGTGGAATGCCCACCCTGCTACAGGAAGGGGCTGCTCCAGCCCAGCCAGGGCCTCCCCTGCCTGCAATGAAGCAGCACCTGTTTGCAGCAGGCCCCCTGTGGGGCTAGAGCAGCCTCTGCCCGTGACAGGCAGGGAGCTGTTCCAGCCCCACCAGTTAGCCTTAACGGGTAAGCCCCACCTGGTTAAACTGTCACATCCCTACTTGACACCAGCATCACTTCCAGCTCCTGCCCCTGCAGGGCCTCATGTGAAGTGTGGGCAGCCACTATCGCTGTTAGCATAAGAACAGCCGTACCGGGTCAGACCAAAGGTCAATCTAGCCCAGTATCCTGTCTGCCGACAGTGGCCAGCACCAGGTGCCCCAGAGGGGGGGGTGGACCGAAGACAATGATCAAGTGATTTGTCTCCTGCCATCCCTCTCCAGCCTCTGACAAACAGAAGCCAAGGACACCATTTTATCCCCTGGCTAATAGCCTTTTATGGACCTAACCTCCATGAAATTATCTAGCTTCTCTTTAAACTCTGTTATATTCCTAGCCTTCACAGCCTCCTCTGGCAAGGAGTTCCACAGGCTGACTACATGGCAGAGGAGGTTGGCGGGCCTAGCTGACATGGCAGAGAGAGCGGCAGGCCCATGGAGCGTGCTGGTGGAAGGCGGGTGCAGCCGAGGACGCGAATGCCCCTGAATTGCAGTCTGTGCTAAAGGGGGGGGCGTTCCTGCTGGAGGAGGAAGAAGCTTGTTTATAAAATACCACTCCCAGGGGCACAGGCACAGCCATCAGCACCCAGACCCCCATTCTTCCCCTCCCCACCCCTGGGCCCTAAAGGCGCCGTCTCCCCGCCTCCGCCAGGGGGCGCCAGCGCCGCCTCTACCCCCGCCCTTCATGAAGTCACAAATCCCCGCCTCCCTCGCAAAGGCTGCTGGGAGCTGGAGTCCTCCGCGCGCAGAGCCGCAGCCTGCCATAGGTTGGCGCGAGCGCGCTGGGGCGCAGTCTGGCCCCGCCTCCCGCGAGCGGTGCGGTGCGGTTCCCGGCGTGCCCCGCGCGGCAGAGCGGCCCGTGCGGCGAGTCGCTGAGGCGAGGGCGGGATGGCGCGGCCCGTGCCCAGCTCGCACAAGGCGCTGCTGCTGGAGCTGAAGGGGCTGCAGGAGGAGCCCGTGGAGGGCTTCCGGGTCACGCTGGCCGACGAGGGCGACCTGTACAACTGGGAGGTGGCCATCTTCGGGCCCCCCAACACCCACTACGAGGGCGGCTACTTCAAGGTGGGGGCCGGCCCCAGGGCTGTGGGGTCACTGCCCAGGGGTCCGGTGGGAAGGGCCCGTGGGGAGGGGTCTGGCCGGCGGGGGCTGCGGGGGTCACTGCCCCTGGGGTCCGGTGGGAAGGGGCCTGGCCGGCAGGCAGGGGGCTGCAGAGGTCACTGCCCTGGGGTCCGGTGGGAAGGGGCCCGTGGGGTCCCCTGGGGCTATGGGGTTCCTGTGCTCCAGGCCCCGCGGGGCTGCCTGGGGTCACTGCCCCTGGGGTCCAGTGGGAAGGGGCCCGTGGGGTCTGGCCGGCGGGCGGGCGGGGGCTGCGGGGACACTGCCCCTGGGGTCCGGTGGGGAGGGGCCCGTGGGGTCTGGCCGGTGGGCGGGGCTGCCGGGGTCACTGCCCTGGGGGCCCGTTGGGGGTCCCCTGGGGGCTGAGGGGTTCCTGTGCTTGGGGGTCCGCTGCAGGCCGGGCTCACGGGATGCCCCGGAGGCTTGAGGGGCTCTTCTGAGGCGGTTTCTTCTGGGGGCTGTGGCGGGGGTGCTCCTGCGGGGACGTGCCCTGTGAGCTGGACGGGGCTGAGGGATCCAGTCTGGCTGGGTGTCGCTTTTCCCTGTCATTTCTGCTGGGCTGGGTCTCAATTCCCGGTAGCTCTGGAGGCTGCTCCCCACCTGCTCCCTGGCTAGAGGAGACACCATTGGAAGAAGCCCCTTAAGTCCCCCCTGGAAGCTGCTTTCCCTTCTGTGTTTGGAGGGTTGCTGCGAGGGTCTCCCAGCATTGTCACGGCCCCTACAGCCCTTCTCCAATATGGAGACAAAGGACTCCGGCTCTCTCTGTGGAGAAGAGTTGTTCAGGCCTAGCGAGCCCTTGGAGATAGATGTAGGTCCTTCTCCCAGGGGGAGGAGGGGGGGGATATCATTATGCGGAGGTTTATCCTGAGTGTGTATGTTGGGTGACATGTTCATATGTGCATATAAATATTGAGTCTGTTTTGAAATTTGGGAAGCTGCTCCGATTCCTTCCTTCCTTCCTTCCCCCTTCTCTCAATCCTGGGTATGGCTTGGTGGAAAAGAGCCCAAGGAGTGAGTCAGCCTAAGGTCCACTGTGCCCAAGAACCAGACAGGCTCCTCTGCCCTGTGCCTGGGCAGGCAGATCTGCCACTGCAATACCAGGTGTGCAATCTAAACTGTTGATGAGTCTCCTCCCTGACCTGGTCTTTCATGCTGGGCTGGGACTTGTCTTTCTGTACCTAGGTTGTCAGTGTGAGACTCTGATGTCTCTCTTAGGAAACACTGAGTTCTTACGTGTATCCTCTCAACAGCTTTCGTCTTCCCCTTTTTACATGAGTCTTCTAGTCCAATACTTTGATACATGGACAATAGGCTCCCTGCATGTGTGTGGGGAGGGACAACTTCTCCTTGAACTTGTGTAAATGTCACAGTGCATGGTTCTTAGCAAAGCGCTGTTGTTTTCAAGGATCCCCTTGTGAACTTTCTGTCTCTGGAAAGTTTTGTTCTGATCCTCTCTAGCACAACAAAGGGGATTATTCCAGACCAGAGCTTGCTGCGTGGCCTTGTCTGTCTGTGGGGAGGGGAATAGCCAGCTGGGGGGGAGGGGGAAATCTTGTTTCTAAGCCCCCAACTTCTTATTTTCACCCCTCATTTTCTGGGGAGGCAAAAAAGGATAGCTAAACAAAGAGCTGTGATGAAGGTCAAGTTGGTACCATATTTAAAGGGACAGTAGACCCGAGAATAATCCCCCTTCCTCGCAGTTGTGCAGAGGTCTTTGATCCAAGACCAAACTTGTGACTGAGGATTGACTTTGGCAGAGAAAAGTGGTGGGTAATGGAGGAGGAAGACATTAAACTGTAGCTCAAATTCAGGCCCATTTTGGGAAGGGTGAGACAGGAAGGTTGTCTGAATTCCCTGCAACAAAGCATATGTGTCTGTTTTACACTAATCTTTTAATGGCTGTTACCCATGGCCCAGTAAGGCAGCATCCTGTGGTGTTTGTAATTACAGAAGGGTCCTAAACCTCATCTGTGATTGCCTTCCTGAATGGGTTCTGTGTTGGCATTGTGGGTCTGGAACCACAGAGGTAGGGTGGGGTGAGAATATGCCATGCAGTGAAACAGGATTATTTGAATGAGCCAGAAGCATTTTAGTTGACATTAAAGCCTGTTAAGGGTCACTTTCCAAGCTTTACCAGGACCCCAGGGAGTCTGCTGCAAACCTTAATCTTGCCATTTTATCTGTGGTGGTTGTGCTGTCCTTTCCGAGAGTGGCATGCTGGCACTCCTCTACCTGCCTCTGGAAACCTCCACAGAGCTGGGGCATCACCCCCACATGTATAGTGACATTGCTGAAGCTGTGCATCTTTCTGTATGGCTCTAATGTACACAGAAGGTCTGCATGCTGACAGATAGGAGTTCTGGCTCTGCAAAGAAGAGTACAGCTTGGCTTCCCACACACCACTCTGCATGTGATTTCACCCCCACTCAGAAAGCTTAGTGAAAGCCTGTCTCTGTGGTCCACTTGAATCCTTGGATTCCCTGTTGCTTCTGCCTACAAGCGGGACCCCATTGTGATGGTTCAGTTTGCTAGAGAGCTGGACTGATGTGCAAAATTCATAGGGATTTATATTTAGCATCTGAAGTATGCACCTTTGCCAGTTTTTTGCTTGGTCTTTCTCAATGGGGACCGGCTATTCTTAGGGATTAAGTCAACCTGCATTAGTCATAAAGCTCCAATTCTCCACAACAGCTGAGGATCTGCAAGCTTACAGACAGCTATGGCCCTGTCCCATTCTGTAGATCGGGACTGAGGCACATAGGTTGAGCAAGTTGCTTAAAGTCACACAGGAAGTCTGATAGTTATGCTAAAAACTCAGCTCTTCTAGCTTCAGCTTTGACCAATAGACCTAACAGATGTTTGGGTTTCAAAACCAGCTTCGGTATGAGGTGATGGTTTTGTGCAGACATGTTAGAACTGCTCACTTGAATGTAGTGCTTTGAGCTGTTTTTGTCTGAGCACAATCACAGTGGAGCTTAAGGATGTTAAATATCGTGTAACTGGCTAATTGAATAGTCAATGCATTTTTGCATTGACTGTTTGATTAGTTGATAGGGTGGCACTGCCCCCTTTGAAACACCGCATGGAGCCCAGGATCCGCTGGGGACTCCCCAGCTGACCCCGGGCTCCATGTAGTGCTGCCGCTTTGAAACGCTGCCACAGCATTTCAAAGCAGCAGCGCCACATGGAGTCTGGGACCCTTCTTTCCCCTCCTCCCCCACTTGCTACCTCCATCTGATAGAGGCAGCAAGTGGTGAGGAAGCAACTAGTCAACTATCCTGTTGAGTATCCGATAAGTATTTGCTTATTGGATAGTCAGCTAGTCCTTAACATCCCTAGTGGAGCTAAGGCTGTTGAGGTTTTTTTTGTTTCATGTTAATAAATTGGATTGGGAGCAGTAGCATTAATTTCAGAATGTCCTGTGAGGTTTAGCTGATTGTGTTCAAGTGTAACGTGGTATCTTAGGCCAGCATGTTTCATCTACTTTTGGGGGGAGGTGCAAGGAGCATGGATCAACAATCTATAATCCCCAACAACCCCCTCTCCACCACTGCTTCCCCCCATGCCTTTCTCTTATTACTAGAAAAACTTAAACAATTAATAGTCTAGCAGCACCTTAAAGACTAACAAAACATGTTGATGGTATCATGAGCTTTCGTGGGTACAACCCATTTTTTCAGTTTAGCACCTTAAAGACTAACAAAACATGTAGATGTCATCTGAAGAAGTAGGTTGTACCCACGAAAGCTCATGATACCATCTATGTGTTTTGTTAGTCTTTAAGGTGCTACTAGACTATCCATTTAAGTTTTTCTAGTTACAGACTAACTTGGCTACCCTTCTGAATCTTATTACTAGATAGAGGTTAATGGGCTACTCCACCCTGAATAGTCCTTTGAAATGTGTTAACTACTTACGCTAAACAATCTGTTATATCTTTTATATTTATCTGTGACAATAAGTTTCCCAGACCTGAGCTCTGTTAAAGCTCAAAGCTTCTCTCTGATACCAACTAGGGATGTAATAGTATAGCTGATTAACCGATAGCAAAAGCTTATCGGTTAATGCTATAGACTACATGCATTCCCCCACCTTGCCAGTAAATTATTTAGCAGGCTGGCCAGCAGCCCAGCTCAGTCCCGGCTTGCACTGAGAATGGGACCTACTCTTCTGCGGCTCTGTATTTAAAGTGTATTAGGAGCCAGGAAGGCAGGCATCCCCCCGGCTCAGTTCTGGCTCACACTGGGTACAGAATCCCCCCTGGACAGGGGCTGCTGCCACCATATCAGAGGCAGCAGTATGGGGTGCCAAGCAGGAGCTGATCCATGAGGGGAGGCAGTTTAAAAACCAGCTCTCCTAGCAGACTGGCTGCCTATTGCCCCACGGTGCTGTGTCTGATACAGAAGCAGCAGCAGCACAGAGTGGCAGGAGGCTCCTCTGGAGTGGGGCTGGAGCACACTGGCTGCCAGCCCCACCCCAACCCCCAGGGACTATAGAGTAGTCGAGTAACCGATAAGAATTCATGAGGTTAATCGACTATTCAGTTAACCGATATTTAACATCCCTATTACCAACAGAACTTGGTCCAATAAAAGATACTTTCTGGTCTCGCTAAGATCCTGGGACTGACACAGCTACAACAACACTATGGGAACCCCTGTCTCAGGATGGGCCAATATTCCTAGGATTGAATCAAGTTAAGATCTTACTTCAAAGCAGCTCTTAAATTGTCCGGCTCCCTGACTTCTGCATTTATCTTCTAAGGCTGCTGCTGAATAAACTGCTAATCCATTTCAACACCATTCTGTAATATCCTCAGCTCTTTTCTTTATGCAGTTACTGGCATTTGGGAAGGAATGTGGTTGGAAGCCATGACTGGGTTCAGGATTCCTGAGTTGTGTTCCTGTCACAATCCACTAACTTGGCAAGTTATTTAACCTTGACTGTTATGTCTGTAAAATGGTGAAACTTACCTGCTTGCCAAGAGACTTAATCTTTATCAAGAGCTTTTAAGCCTGTAATGTGAATTGCTCTAAAAGTGCAGAATGTTTCTTGACGTTCTGCAAAGGGTAAGCAAAGCTCTCTACTCTTAGTTCAGTTCTCTTGTCACCTGTAGCTATAGCAGTTGAAACTTTTAGAGTCTAGGTTTATAGTGTTGTTTTAAATATAGAACAGAAAGAAAACTCCAGAGGTTATCAAGTCCAGTTCTCTGGACTCATGGCAGGACCAAGCACCATCTAGAATGTCCCTGACAGGTGTCTGTCTAACCTGCTTTTAGAAACCTCCAATGATGGAGATTCCACAACCTCCCTAGGCAATTTATTTCAGGGCTTAACCTGCCAGACAGTTAGGAAGCTTTTCCTAATGTCTAAATTGTGCTTGCTGTTATCTAGTCCTGACTATATTAGTGTCTAGGCCCCAAACTGAAATAATCTTTTGAAACTAAGCAACTTATATACCTACTTCTGTAGTCCTGTCAACCATGAAAAAGCCATGCTGGGTTTTGTTGTGCTGGTTCTGCTGATCTCGTTTGTTTCTTTGTCTGCACACTAACCTGGTTTCACTTCAGTCTGTGGAACAACATCCAGAGTTGAAGATTCTCACTGGAGCTGCTCCCCGCCCATGGTGCAGTGGGTCCAGCTGGAGTAGCCCCCATAGCATGATGCAGCAGGCCCGTCCTGGCTGGAGCAGCCTCAGCCACACTAGAGCAGCCTCCCCGCCTGTCCCTGCTTATTCAGTTAACTGGTTAAAAAGGATTTTACATCCCTAATTCTCACCTAAACTGAGTCCATTTTTTTTTAGATGCGGGGGAGAGGCTCAACCCATGTTAGCTATTTCCTCTGTCTAAGGAATTAACCCTGAAGAACTTGCTAGGCAGAAAGCCTGAAGTTCTTGCCTTAAGCTATTATAATACCATAAGAATAAAGTTTGCCACTTGCAATGTCTCCAGTAAACACAGTGACTGCCAGCAAACCTGACCTAGTTGCCAAGCTGTGTGGCTGTCCAAAGGCGCACCTCCATAGATTGGAGGTGAAAATTTGATCTGTGGGCAGTCCCCTAATGCCTGCATGACAAAAGTACTGTCTGGAGGGTCACAATTTTCTGGGGCCTTCTTAGCATTTCTTTCCATCACCACAAGAGTCTTGTGGTGTGGTTTGTTTTGTTTTTTCTCCCTCATACCTGGCTGGCCTCTTGAGCAGTGACTCATCCCTCTTCTGGGAGGAAACAGTAGGTGTCATAGGGAATCGTGTGGTGGGGAAATGGTAGGGAACTGGTAGTCTGCTGAACTCTCCTGAAGAGGGAGAAGGGGGAGGGGGGTTGGTGGTGGGATGGGGGGGTATATGGAGGCCTTATCACTGTATTGAAGCCAGTATTGCTGAGTAGCAAGGCGCTCCCCTTGCTAGGGGATTACGTGGCTCCATCCAACAATGCAAAGCTGCAGGGATTCAGCTGCAGTGCTCCAAGGGGAGGGATTTCCCGGGGGTCTAACAACACCTGAGGTAGTTGAAAGTGTCTAAAGTCCTCTGAGCTGGTTTCTGCCTGACCTTCCATAACACTGCCTGCCAAAGATCTGAAAGTGCTTCTCATGAGCATGGTCATATCCTTCCAATTATACGCCCTTCCCCAGGGAAGCTATTATCCTCCTTTCACAGGTATGGAAAGAGGCAGAGCTAGTGATTTGCTATGACTCATCTCGGATAGTATCTTAATTTTCTGTTCCTGTGCTCTAACCATTCAACTATGCTTCCTCCCCCACCCAGCTGCAGTAAAGAGAATTAGCGGTGCAAAATGGTGCTGGCGCTCCCACTGGACAAGGCGTAACTTAAAAAAACAACCAATGGTCTGGTAGCACTTTAAAGACTAACAAAACATGTAGATGGTGGTATCCGCTTTTGTGGGCACAGCCCACTTCTTAGTCACTCCTTGCTGGAGGTGCAGTGGGGAGGAATGTGTCTCCTCTCTGTGTGCAGAGCGCCAGTGGGGCATACCTGGGCTGCATGCACTCACAACTCATCTGGTTTTGTGTACAGACTTGACTGGAGTTCTTCAATTCCCCCAGAAGCATCAGCATGTCCGTCACTCACCCCACAGCTGCTACTAATGAACGCTTTGTTTCTTCCCAGGCTCGCCTCCGGTTTCCTATTGATTATCCCTATTCACCTCCTGCCTTTAGGTTCCTGACCAAAATGTGGCACCCTAACATCTATGAGGTACGTCACACAGAGTATCTTCTCATGTGCTCCCCAGGACAGATTAGGTTTCTAGTCAGCTGCTGCAGTGGCACCAAGCCCTCTGGATCGCTTTTGAGTATTGACTTCAATCCTGTGTCAAACACCAACCTGTATTGAGATGTCCTGGGGCTTGTATTGGGGGGTGAGGTTAAGCAAATACATTGGTGATCTCCTGGGATGTTTAGTACCAATCTCAGTTAGTGCTGAAAACACAGCAGCCAGCTCAGGCTGGTCCTTGTCTCGGACAGATCACCTCTTTTGGAATCCATTCCAGAAGTAGTCAGTCTGTCCAATCTTGCAGTCTCCCATGCTTGTCTTATTTGCCCACAGCACCTGGCTGGAATGTGGTCGTGCTCTGTGAGCTCCATGGACAGACAACTGCTGTGGCTAAGTGCAGAAAGTATTTAGGGTTCACAGTGTTCTGTGTATACTTGTCTCATTCAGAGCCTGGGGGATATGGCCATGCAGGCAGGAAGCTTCTCAACAAGTGTCCCAGGAGATCAGTGTTTTGCACAAATTACTCATGGGCATTCCATCCATTACCTGCCCTACCTGTATGCAGTAACTCTGGCTCTCTCCAGTACTTTAAGGGCTGGCAGGTGGGCAGTGGGTGTGATTTAGATCAGTGCTTTAAATCATCACAGCCAGGATGACTGGAGTGAACTTCTCCCTATAGAGCCTCTGCAGGGTGTCGTAATTGTACTGGCTCAGCCTATAGGCACATCTTGGTACAGTTCAGCTGCTCTGTGAGGCCTTTCAGGCTAACTGAAATCTGCCTGAGCTGCTGGCTTAGGGGAGGCCAGGAGAGCCTTGAAGTCCCTGTCCTGGGACTTGTTCCCCAAGAATGGGCTGAAGATAGGATGACTGATTCTCTGGGCACTGGTGACAGTGGTTGCTCTCCATTCTCTGGTATTTGTCAAGTCACTGGGTAGCATTTTCCTCACAGTCCTAGGAGCAAAAGGGGGAGGCAAGCAAACAGGGACAACATGCAAAATAAATCATACAGCTTCTAGATGGTTTGCAGTGTTCGGGTTTGGGACATCAATGCCTGTGCAAACAGATTTTCTCTGTGCTTTCAGACTGGTGATGTCTGTATTTCAATTCTTCACCCTCCGGTGGATGACCCGCAGAGCGGGGAGCTACCTTCCGAGCGATGGAACCCAACCCAGAATGTACGGTAAGATTGTGTGGTGGGAGGGAGGCATGCGTTGGAGGCAAGATGCTCTGATGCAGAGGTTGGAAGAGGTGCCCAAAGGCAGCAGCTGGGAAAAGTGCTCCTAATCCCAAAGGTTGTGGGAAATACCTGGACTTAATTTCTTTTGAAATTCAAAGGCAAATCAGTTCCTTACAGACTGGATGCCAGCACTGTTGAAAGGCAGCCTAAGCTGGCAAAGGGTTTGAGACCAGCTTGCCTTCTGATTGGTATTCAGTTACTCCTTCAGCTCATGAAGGCCATGGTGTCTGACCTGCTCCTGGGAGTTAGGATGAGTCCGCTGTTGTAATACGCAAGGGAGGTGGCTGCTGCTCTTGCAAACTGTCCGTGTTCTATTAAACTCCTGGCCATGCAGAAGATACTGTGATTTCCAGTCCCTGTCAGATCTGGGTGGTACAGGTTGGCCAATCTCCTGTTTTGGCTCTTACCACTTATTAACTCTTTCAGGACCATCCTTCTGAGCGTGATCTCGCTGCTCAATGAGCCCAACACCTTCTCGCCAGCAAACGTGGATGCCTCTGTGATGTACAGGAAATGGAAGGACAGCAAAGGGAAGGATCGGGAGTACACAGACATCATCAGGTGCGTGGCTTGTCAGAACTTGCATTTGAGCAAGAGGGGCAGGAGTATCTTTCTTTTAGACAGCCTTATTTGGGAGTCTAAGCGGCCCCGCACAGATTTTGGGGTGAACGCCTGTGAGGTGGCTGAATGCAGGAGGGATTCTTGTTCCGCTGTTGCTATAGTCCTGCTGTAGTGCACGCTGTGGTTAACCTCGTGAAAGCCCACTGCTACCAGCAAGGTTGGGGTAATATAAGATGTGGAGTTTTACAGAGAAGAGAGCATGCAGAGATCTCAGATGCAGAGCCTGCCCTGCACGCGGCCTAGCAAAAGCATGACACAGGACCTAGCCAGGTGGGAGGTGCTGGTCTGGAGCAGAAACTGCTGTTAAACCCTGCAAGCCTAGGATCTAGGCCTTGCTCAGCCCTTTGACTTAGTGTGAGGCCTGTAGCAAGTCTCTTCTCCTTCCCTGTACCTCAGGTCAAAATGGGAGGGATGTTGTGAGGCTGGCCTCTGAAAGGTGCTAGGGAAGCACCAATAAAAGCTCTCAACTTGGAGGTGGTAGGGGCAGGATGGTAATGGAAAGATTTTTATCTTAGTCACACACTTAGTGTCTGGGCTGGGCTGTTTTTGTTTCCACACTAGATAGAGATGTGGATCAGAGCTCTGTGCAAACAGGCAGGCCTGCTCTGGGCCCCTCACACCATGAGACTTGCCATGGTACTAATGGTAATGCCTCACTCAGTGACATGTGGAATGAGTCTGGTTTTGGCAGGCAGACTTCCACAGCAGACACCTTCACACTAGGGATGTAATAGTGGAGTCGATTAACCAATAAGCAAAAGCTTACAGGTTAATGCTATAGACGACACGCGTTTCCTCCCCACCCCTTGCCAGTAAATTTTTTAGCAGGGTGGCCAGCAGCCCAGCTCAGTCCTGACTTGCACTGGGTCCTGGACCTACCTCCGATGTGGCTCTGCATTTAAAGTGTAGTAGGAGCCAGGTGGGCAGGCAGCCTGACTCAGTTTCTGCTCGTGCCGGGTCCAGGAGCTCAAACCCCCCCCCTCCCCCGGCTGCCCAGGGACTATAGAATAGTTGACTAACTGATAAGAATTCATGAGGTTAATCAACTGTTCAATTAACCAATATTTAACATCCCTACTTCACGCTGTGCCCCATTGGAACGTTCAGAGTGCAACCCAGAGCAGTGAGAGCCTGTCACCGCTGCCCTACAACCTCAGGAGCCTTAAAACGCGCTGCTGCTGTCTTCCCCCTTGTCTGCCGCTCCAGCCAGCAGACAAGCATGTGCTGAGTCTGTCCAAAGTCAGCACTAGGCTGGTTTAGATTTCAGCAAAACAAGTTTGTTAACGGGGCATGACTTTAGTGACACCAAGTAAAAGGGTAGAGATGGTTAGAGCCCTGCGCAGATACAAATATATATACCCAGAAATGTGGATAGAAATCAGTATCTGCTGATCCTGTTCCTTGGAGACACTTTGGCCAAAGGTGAAGGGTGCAGTGCCACCGCTCCAGGAACCAGCACCCCGTGCTGGCAGCTTCTCTCAGCCATATGGCTGTATCACCCCCCAGCTGCATCTCCTGTCTGGGGTTGTATAGCCCCGCTGGTGGTAGGGCTGGGGCGGTACAGCTGCATGGCCAGGAGGAGCTGCTGGCACAGGGCACTGGATCCTGGGAGTGGTGGCACTAGACTACACTCCTGAGAGTAGAGGCCTGATCCGTGGATACCAATTTCTGTCTGTGGATATCCACATCCATGGGTAGACATTTGTGTCTGTGCAGGACTGTAGAATGGTTACAAGCAAAAAAGAAAAACATTTACTAGTGACTAAGGCTTATCAAAGCAGTCTTGGTTCAAGGTGGATTTCTTCCAGACATACAAGATGTTGGTTTCCCTTGTGTTCCTAGCGGAAAGATCTTTGCCTAAGCAGGTTTCTTTCTTAGATTCAGTTACCAGCGACTTCATTCCCCCCTGGTTAAAAGACCCATCTTTACGAGATTTCAAGAACTCTAGGCTGGCCCCTTTGGCTAAGATGGCTTCTTCTCTCCTTTGTATTTTCCCAAACTCAGTGCCTGTGGACTTCCCATCTTCTTGCTGATTCATGTGTAAATTGGGCTTGCTTTGTTGTTGGTCACACCTTGCTTAGTTTCATTAGAGACTGGTAGGTAGCTGTCTTCCCTCAGGCATGTGGGGAGGGAAAATCTTTCTTCCTGTGTTTGGCCAGTTTTTAAGGTGTGATATTATTTTGTATTGATATTTACTCAGTGTTACCTCATAGAGTTCACCATGACATCGCCAGTGTCTCATTAGCTTTCATAAGACTTTGCTATGTTTTGTATACAATAGAAGTGTCTTGTAAATCAATCGATTTAATTACTTATCATTCAGGTTGGAGCTTGACCTTTTATGTAAATGTACCTTTATTGCCTTTGCCTGATCACTAGGCTGGTCAGATGAACAAAAACAGTTCCTTTGGCGAAGGCAGTTGGCTTATGTAGTGCTTGCCAATCATCCTTCTGTGACCTGTTCGTGGCTTTGTATGGACCCTGTACATACACCGTGGAAGAGTAATGATCAGCGAGCTGCTAGCTTTCGAACGATACCTTACGGGACACAGTTCAGGTGCTGATTGTGACAACCGTGTGTTAGGGGTAATACGAATGTCAGGCCTGACGAGCTGCTGACAGAGTAGCGAATGACTCATGGATCTCTCCACGCCCATCTCGTGCCTGCGTAGAGCATAGAACCCAACTTGCTTTCTGATCCCTAGAGTTGTGGGCGTGTGTCAGTGCCCATTGGCAGGCCAGAAATTCTGGCAGAACGAGAGAAGCATGGACGTTAGCCTGCAGGGTTAGTGGACTGGCACTTTTTGGCCGGCCCACCTTGAATGAGTAACTGCTCCATGTCTCTGCTCTGTTCTCATCTGCTCCTTGCCCCTTTCAGGAAGCAGGTCCTGGGCACCAAGGTGGATGCTGAGCGGGATGGTGTGAAGGTCCCCACCACGCTGGCCGAGTACTGTGTGAAGACCAAGACTCCCACCCCAGATGAAGGCTCAGACCTCTTCTATGACGACTACTACGAGGATGATGAGATGGAGGAGGAGGCAGACAGTTGCTATGGCGATGAGGATGATTCTGGCAACGAGGAATCCTGACGCCCTTCTGGCAATCGCAAAACTTATCATAAACTATTGAATTTTACCTCAACTAGGACACAAACTGGCTTGAATTTAGGATCTGTCAGCCCTGAAATTAACTCTCTACCTCACAGGGAGACTGTTCTGCTGTAAAGGAAAAACCACAACTATCTTTGTAAAAACCCTGTTTTATAAACTCCGGGGGGGAGGGGGAATGCGAGATACAGAGTGTTTACAAATCCACCTTGAGCTGGGAACCCAGCAAGCCTGGTTACACTAAGGAGACAGCCACAGACAACCTGGCAAATCATGTGTGGGGCTTGGAGGGGGTCTCTTTGTCTTAAAGATTTCTGGGAGGTTGGGGAGAGGTGGCGAGATTGGGAAAAAGCGTGTGCTTATGGCTAGTTTGCAGCCGGTGATGAATTAATCAATATGGGATTGATCAGAGTGGTCACCAGTCCCTCCCCTGCACTTTGTTGTTAAAGTTTCAGCTTTTCCATGCAGGTGTGGCTCTGCAGAACCAGTCCGGGTCATCTGAGGGCAGTGGGCTTAACAAGCTGCCTGGCCAGCATTAGTCTAGTTACGTAGCTCACTTACTCTAGGGCCTTTCTGCCACTCTGTGGAGCCTCTCTCTGGCAGTTGCCACGCTTTGGGCAGCAGAGCATTGTGTGAAGCTAGCAGGGGTGGGGAGAAGTGTTCCAGGGCAGAACATCCAGGCTGCAGGCAAGGGGGGGGGTGTTAGTTCTTAACTGGGTGGGAGGGGGGTTAATTTCCAATCTTTTTGCTTCTGGTTTTTTTTTTTGCCAAGTATTTAATAAAGTACTTTAAGGGACTGGCTGTGTGCCACGTGGCCACTAGGGTGTGCTGCTGCCGCGCACTCTGGTAATCTGCTGCTGAGGTTTGGTGACTTGCCTGTGGGGCTTGAGTACTGTATTTATCTTTACCCTTTGGTGACTGTGACAGGAGAAGGGGCATCTCTGCAGCACATAGTGCACGCTGCCCTGAGTGAATGAGAAAAGGCTTTAGGCCTGTAAATAAGCCCAGCTCTGTCTGTTGGGGGTGACACAGAGCAGCCACTGAGCAGGTTCCTGCTGTCTGATGACTGCATAGTCTGGCCCACAATGATAAGAACAGACTAGATCCCCTACCACTGTGCCCATGCAGGGCCAAGGCCTTCGCCCATCTCCCGAGCAGGATCGTGGCCGGGGGGGCTCTCAGGCTGCTGACCAGGCAGGCTAGCTGGCGATCTCTGCACTTCAACAACTAAGGATGTTAAAACACTTAAGTGTGTAACTCAGGGCCCACTGCCAGGCCCGCTTCCCCGTCCTATTGCAGCAGTGAGGTCCCACTGCCTAGCTGCCAGCCCCTCTGTGCTGGAGGTTGCTCCAGCCCAGTGCGGCTGGCTGTCAAGGTCTGATTAACTGGTAAGCATACCAATAAGCCTCCTGCTTCCCAGTTCACCGTTTAACAACCCTACTCGACACTACAGAGCCGGTGCCACAGAGTGATGTTGACTCAGCTCTGACTGCAGAGGCCCTGGTGTAGATGCAGCGTGTAAGAAAGCCACTTCCACACAGAAGGCCTTTTCTGGAGCCTGGCGGCCTTGGTACAGGCTTTGTGGATGTAGCTGTCTCGCATGGGACAGCTAGAGGATAGACAATGCGGATTTTTAAAAAATGCTCCAGGAGCCATCCTAGCGATTACAGGCTGGTAAATCTAACTTCAGTACGTTGGTTGGAACTGTCGTGAAGAACAGAATCCTCAGGCCATGTTGAATGCACTAAATTAGAGAAGAGTCAACTCCCCAATCTACTGGAATTCTTTGGGTGAGTGCGATCAAGACGGTGGACGATGGGCATCCTAGGCTAGCGAGTGGGCTGGATAAGCGGCCCTCCATCTCAGCAGCCACAGAATTGTCACAACCAAGATGGTCTTCTGGGACAGTGCAGTTTAGCTAACTCTGCTTGCATCCCTACAATTTGCAGTGTGTGCCGACTGAACAGTAGCAAAGCTTTGATTGGATGTAGGGGGAACACCAGTGTTGTGTACAATCAGCACACACCTCACTTCGTGCGTCCTTGCTTTATGCTCTGTCACTTTAGTAATACGGGTAGGAAAAAACACTGTGGTGCCAGAAACCAGCAGGATCTGGGAGCCTGTACATGAGCAATGGTAAACAACATGTCTTGCAGGTCGCACGTAGAACCAGACGGGCCACATGTGGCCCTCAGGTCACAGGCTGTCTGCCACTGATATGGTGTGTCTGGGCATTCAGAAAACCTTTGACCAGGTTCCTCCTAGGAACACCAAAATGGACTAGCTAGCCCAGGAGCCTGTCTTCCAGCCGTGATCAATGCCAGGTGCTTCAGAGGGAATGAGCAGAACAGGTAAACAGCAAGAGATCCATCCCGTTGCCTGTTCTCCGCTCCTGTCCCTTCAGCAGTCATGGCATAAGAGGACAGCTCCTCTCGTGGATCACTAACTGGTTTAAAAATAGGATTCCTACACTTTTTTTTTCCTAGAACACTAGAACTGGAAGGGACCTTGAGAGGTCAAGTCCAGTCCCCTCACAGCAGGACCAAGCACCGTCTAGACCAGGGCTACTCAACATGCAGCCTGTGGGCCGCCTGTTTGTGGCGCATGGTGCAGTTTGGGTTTACACGGGGCTAAACGTGCAGCCCGCGGGTGGAATCCTTTGAACATGGCCTCCACTGGGAACCACTCCATAATGGCGAGTCGATATAATGGTTTTCTGTAGTAGTTAAATTCCTGGACTGTCATTGCTCATTAAAAGTCCTGTCATTGGGTGGCAATCGGGTAAATATTGCATTCTTATTAACGTCAGCAGAACTGATTTCAGTGGGGCCTGTGTGGTATGTAGTTTTGCCTTAATCTTTGTATTCATGCCCATCAGTGTGAAAGAAGCTATTTGCATATATATATATATATATATATATATATTGCATGTATATGCAACCACACTTAAGTTGCAGCCCTCGGCATATGCTGTGAGTACCATTGTGGCCCCCCAGGGCTTCCAAAGTTGAGTAGCCCTGGTCTAGAGCATCCCTGATAGATGTCTGTCCACCCTGCTCTGAAATCTCTCCAGAGAGGGCGGTTCCACCTGGATGGACAGTTTTCATAATGGAGAGAGGGAAGGTCCCCCAAGGCTGGGACCTCTATTGCTCAATATATTCCTAGATGATCTGGAAAGGGGATGGACAGTGAGATGGCAAAATGTGCAACAGCTACACAATCAGTTGAGCCTGTTCAGACCAAAGCTGCCTGCAATGCGTTATGTAGTGATCTCCCTGGACTGGCTGACTAGGCAACATTCGATATTGATCAGAGCAAAGTAATGCACTGGAAAACAATCCCAACTCTATAAAACACCAGCCCCGCCACTTCTGCCTGACGCCTCGCCCCTTCCAGGAGCACAGAGCCGTGCCCCTCCCAACTTTCCCCAGGGGCCTGGTGAGGCTGTTGGCTCCCTGGGGCTCTGGTAGAAGTCCGAGCCCCAGGATTGAGTGGATCCCAGGCCCAGACAACAGGAGGGGATGGGCCTTGCTGGTGGGCCTGAGTAAATAGGAGACAGTGAGTCGGGAGGGCTGCCTGCTCCATTTTGCCAGGACTAAATCCACTCGCATGTGTGCAGTCTCCAGCACTTCCCAGTACTTTTCCCAGCCAGCCTTTTGAAAGTTCCACCGCTTCTGTTTGGAACTCTTGACAGCTGGGAGCTGTCACCTGGTGGGAATCAGTGACAATCTGTCGGCTCTAGGGAAAGTTACCTAGGACTTGGCATGTTGCTGGCTGAGGATGACCATGAACCCAGAGGAGCGGAGTGACTTGCCCATGGTCACCTGTCAGAGTGGGGAGTTGAAGCTGGGTACTAGTCTAGTGTCCTAACTAATGGACAGTCTCCTGTTTTCCCCTTTTAATCCCTCCTCCATGTGGCTTCACTTTTTTTTCCCCCCCTTCTGGGACCCCATGCACTCAGCACAAGCCACAGTCCACAGCTCGCCAGACTTGAGAGGGCAGCCGATGGTGTTTGGAGCGAGGTCTCTGGATCTGGCTGCTAACCCCACCCTGCTCTTCCTCTCCTAACTTCTGCTTTGTTTGCCGATCTTCGCTTGGCAGCCCTGGTGCTCCAGGGTGCCTGTAACAATGGGCTCGGGGCTGGGAGCTGAGTCACGGGTTCCATTTTACCGACAGCCAAGTTTCACTGGGCAACGACGCACAGGTTTCCCGTGCGTCAACAGGATCCGAGCTGTTCCAGCATGGGCGTGTGAGGGTTATTCACAAAGTGCTGAGTCACTTCTGCGACTGCTGCTTGCAAATGCGTGGTTGCATGTGGGGTTTGTGGGCAGTGTTCCTGCTTTTTCCACCCACGTGCAGAATAAATGGTGCGTGCTGAGGCCTGTGCGGGGTGCGCACCACCAGTGGAAACACATGCTGCCGGCTGTAAGTACTCTGCTAATCGGCTGGGAGGCATTTGAATCTGTGCTGGGTGACTGTCCAAGCATCCCACTTACAGGAAACCCAGAAATCTTTCCCTAAGCCTAGCTTTTACCATTTCACTCCCACTATTGATTTTACATGCAAAGGCCCTGATGTTACAGCGATGGGCAGGAAGATGAAAGCGGAAGGCCGCAGTGTGAGCTCAGAAGGACGGTCCTAATCAGGATCCCCACAACAACCTGAACTCCACTGTGCTTGGTTCCTATGCCAGGCCGGTGTCTGCACCTCAGTCATTCTAGCCACCAGTGGGACCAGGCAGGCGCTGCGGAGAAAGGCCTTAGATTACAGATTCTTCAGGTCCCGGGCCCTCTTTGGCTGAAGACACAACTGAGCACTGAGCTAGCTCGTGGCCTCGGGTTGCTGCAGAGCGCGGTCAGCTATGGAAGACCAAACTGGATTCTGTTGTGCCCAAGCCCCCAGCAACCCTGCCGCCTGCGGGGCGGAACACGCTGCCTTCCAGGCTGGGGCTGACAGGCACAGCCATTTCGGCGTCTCTCGCAGCCCAGACTGAGTGTGCGGCGTGCGGGGGGAGGGTCTTGACTTGAAGGGGTAGAGCAGCCGTGTCAAACAGGCGGCCCACGACTACGTCTTTATAAACGATCCGAGTGCGGCCGCCTGTTTATAACGGGGGCGGCCGACCCACGGCGCTCGAGCTGCATGTGGCTCTTTGATTAAGGAAATGCGGCTCCTGCTGCTTCTGAGCCGCGTGCCTGGACTGCTCACAGCCGCCCGCTCTGCGCACCCGTCCCGGCGCCTGGAGGGAGACGCGCGTGGCGGTGGCGGCTCCAGGACCCAGGCATTGGGTTAGAGCAGGGGGAGCTGGAGGTACCTGGCTCTGAGGGAGGGGAGAGGGGCTGGGAGTGCTTGGCTCTGGGGGGACAGGAGGGGGATTGGGTTAGAGCGGGGAGCCTGGGGGTGCCTGGCTCAGGGAGGGGAGGACTGGGTTAGCGCTGGGGGGGGCTGAAGCACCTTAAAGCCTTCATGGATGCAAATAACAATTTTACACAAGTTGTTGTACTCTAGTCAAACAAGACCTGAAAAAAAAATCACAAAATATCCCTAAGTCGTAATCGATAATAATTACGACTTTCCGATAGAAGGACATTTTCTTTGGTGGCCCTGAGAGCTATCGGCTTTCATTTGTGTGGCCCTCAGTAGGCTGTGAGTGACATGCCTGGCGCAGAGGCTGGAAGGGAGCGTGCAGGGTTGGTCTGGGCTCATTCCTGTCGCGCAGGGCGGATTGCTACAGAACTCAAACGGCCCGGGGCCTGGGGCTGCCCTGCAGGTGGCAGCATCCACCAGGCCCTAGTGCCTGAGCTGTTGAAACTAGGGGCTGGACAGGTGAGCTGGGGCTGGGAGGACGTTTCTTTCCTTGGCTATTATGGGGCCAGATTATGAAAGGGGCTTTTTAGGGGCTGCAGCCCAGGCCCCCAGGCTGGGGGGTGGGGCTGAGGCTGCAGCCACTAAAGCCCCTGTGTGCTGTGGCCTGGCTGCAGGGGAAAGTGGCTCTGTGCGCTGCCATCAACCCCCACCCCACTGCAGCCCTGTGCATGGTAGCTAGCAGCACTCGCCAGCAGGCGCCACCCTGCCCCTCCCATTGGCTGGGAATTGCACCAGTGGGAATAGTGGGGGTGGTGCCTGCAAGCAGAGGGCTGTTTGGAACCCCCTGCCCCCACAGGATCTGCACCAGGTAAGCACCCCTTTCCCACAGACACCCCCCTCAGACCCTGCACCCCCAGCCCGCTGCTGCACCCCAACTCCTGCTCAGACCCTGCACCCTCACCCCTGCCCCCTGCTGCACCCCACCTCCTGCTCAGACCCTGCACCCCCACCCCTGCCCCTGCTGCACCCCACCTCCTGCTCAGACCCTGCACCCCACCCCTGCCCCTGCTGCACCCCACCTCCTGCCTAGACCCCGCACCCCCACCCCTGCCCCCTGCTGCACCCCACCTCCTGCCTAGACCCCACACCCCCAGCCTGCTGCAGAGAAGGGGGGACTGAGGTTCAGGGCTTCCCCTAGACCAGATTTACTTTTCTGGGGTTCTGGAGTTGATTTTATGGACCTGCTTAGGCTTTGGGGTAGGGGCAAAAATGAGGGGTTCAGTGCGTGAGACAGGGCTGCCTGCAAGTAGGGTAGGGATGCAGTGCAGGATCTGGGAGGGAGTAGGGTGTCTGGCCAAATGGAGGGAGCAGGAATCAGGGAGGGAGTTAGAGCAAGCTGGGGGTGCCAGGTCTTGGGGGGAGGGGATTGAGGAGGAAGGGGCCTGGGCATGAGGGGGAACCAGAGGGAGGCCCCGCAGCCGCAGGCACACAGCCCCGGGCCAGCCCCGGAGGCACCACTACCGCGGCAACGCAGCCCCATCCCGGCCCTGGAGGCCCTGCTGCCACAGCCATGCAGTCCAGGGCCAGCCCCGGAGGTTGGAGGTGCCGCAGCCACACAACCTGGGGCCAGACTGTGGCGTGGCAGCAGCGCCTCCAGCTTCCAGGGCCGGCCTCGGACTGCGTGGCCAAGGTGCCACTGAGGAGCCTCAGCCCCTGCGCTGCCTCCTCCCACCGCAGCCTCACCTGCTGCAGGAGGGAGCGCTCTCCAGCGGCTGCGTGGGGGGGAAGGGGCGAGGCTGAGCTCCTTCCCCCACGGCACAGGTGCCACAAGTTGGGCACGTCCATTGGGGGCAGGGCCTGGAACTGCCTTGTGGGCTGGATCAAAGCCCTAGATGGGCCGGGTCTGGCCCACTAAGAGGCTTTTGCCCACCCCTGACAGGTCTAGACCATCCCTGACAGGTGTCTGTCTAACCTGCTCTGAAATATCTCCTGCGATGGGGATTCCACAACCCCCCTGGGCAATTTAGTCCAGTGTTTCACCACCCTGACAGGAAGTTTTTCCTAAAGTCCAACCTAAACCTCCGTTGCTGCAATCTAAGTCCATTGCTGCTTGTCCTGTCCTCAGCAGCCACGGAGAACCATTTGTCTCCCTCCTCCTTGTGACACCCTTTAGATACTTGAAAACGGCTATCGTGTCCCCTCTGTCTTCTCTCTTCTAAACTAAACAAGCCCAGTTCCTTCAGCCTTTCCTCCTAGCTCATGTTCTCTAGACCTTTCATCATTCTTGTTGCTCTTCTGCAGACCTTCTCCAATTTCTCCACATCTTTCCTGAAATGTGGTGCCCAGACCTGGACACAAGGCTCCAATTGAGGCCTAATCAGCGCAGAGCAGAGCGGAAGAATGACTTCTGTCTTGTTCACAACACACCTGTTAATGCAACCACTGTCAGTCACCGCTGGGTCGGCTCAGCTCGGCCTGCCCCCGTACGCACGCGCTGCATGAAGTGTGTGTCAGCAATTGCTTCTACAATCACAGTGCCTAGGAGCCCTGGCTCATGGACCGTGGCCCCACAGTGCGAGGGGTTGTACGAACAGACCCAGAAGACAATCCCTGCTCTTGTTTTTCAGAGATCCTTTAAAAAAAACAACAACAGGTCCCGTTTGCTATGAAGGGGCACCAGACCCTACATTTCCTCTCACGCGGGCAGGGGCCTTGATCTGGACGTTTCACTAGGAACTGTACAACTGGCCCCTGCATGCCACCCCAAAGGTGGCTGCATTTCAGCCACGTGCTGCATGTGTATTGTCTGTGAAACTCTTTAGAATCCTTCCGGAGGGACAGATGGACGCTGTCCTGTCCTGTGAGCCTTTAGGTTGGTGAGAAATAGATAATACAATTCCTAAACGCTTGAGGGGGAGGTTCAGAAAGTCATGCATCAAAACCGCAAAATAGCACCAAAGAAACGGAAAACTGAGGCACGTCGTTTGGTTGTAAAATGCTTGGAGATCTGCCCTTGAAATGCTCAAAAATTATCTTGTTTTTCTTTCCCTTGGTCATTCTTTCTTAGCCCATCTCATGAATGGTGGATCAAGACTGGGATGCCTTCTCAGCTGGGTTTTTTGTCTTGCTTTATTTTTACAGACATTATCTTATGAATTTTTAAAAACTTCTATCCAGAACCTTTGCAAATATCCAGGTTTCGAGCCCTATTATTAACTTTTCTCTCTCTCCACATCTAGTTCAGCCACAGTTCTAGAGAAATTGGGTTGCCCACTCCCAGGATTTTACCATGGGCCACACTAGGGCTACAGCTACACTGTAGCCTTCTTCCGGAAAAGCTTATGCAAATGAAGTGTGGCGTGGAATATTGCTGCGCTTCATTTGCATAATTAATTAGCAGACGCTTTTGCGCAAAAAGGAGCTGTGTAGACAGCTTCTTTTTGCACAAAAACCCCTTCTTGCGCAAGAGCCGTTCTTCCTCATTTTTTCACAGATCTTTTTTGTGCAAAAGCAGCTGCTAATTAATTATGCAAATGAAGCATGGCGATATTCCACGCTGCGCTTCATTTGCATAAGCTTTTCCAGAAGAAGGCTACAGTGTAGCCGTAGTGTATGTGTGTGTTGTGGGGTTTTCCTTAAAGCCTCAGCCCCCCGGAATCATGTGACTCAGGCTAGGTCTACACCATAGGGTTTTTTTGGAAAAAGCTACACAAATTGTGCTTGGCAATTTGCGAAGCTTTTTCCAGTTGCTTTTCCAGAAGAGGCTTTTCTGCCATTTGGCCCAGTCTAGACAGGGCCAAATGGTGGAAAAACCTCCTCTTTCAGCGAAGCCCTTATCTCTCATAGAACGAGGAATACAGGGCTCCCTGAAAGAGTGCGTTTGCTCTTCCGCAAAAAAAAGTGAAAGAGCAAACGCATTCCTTGGATGCGATGGAGTTTTTCTGGGATACCTCTGGATACCTACTTTTCTGGGATACCTACTTTTTTGAAAAGTAAGATTCTAACTGAGCTGGTCAGATTTTTCGATGGAACATGTTTCTGTTGGCAAAAGCTGATATGAATGAATTCAAAATATGGTGGCATCATATTGGGATTTTTTTTTTTCTGAAAGTCTCAAAAGGAAATTATAAAAGCATTACTTCTGATGAGTCTGAAATGTTTCATTTAGTCTTCTAATTTAAATATGTAAGTCAGAACAAATGTTTTGACCTCTGCTACATGTTCTGGAATGCTTTGTGTCATGACAAATTCAGAACTTCTACTTAGACCCAAGGCAGGATGAAATTAAATTGGAAAATCTCAGAATTTCACATAGGATGCAATTTTTGTTTTGTTTAAAACCAGTTCCAGTTTCTAAGGCTCATGGTAAGAGCGAAAAGCCTAAAAACATAACCGCGAGTACACCCCAACACCGGAAGGCAAAGTAAAAGACCCCGGCTTCTATTGTTTTTTTAAGATCTCATTATTTTATTGGGGCTTGACTCTCAACAGTCGAACTCAAGGGCCTTAGCGACGTGCCAACTGCTGTAGCATGTTCCTTTCAAACCCAGCGAGTTGAGTCTCAGGAAATGCAACCAGGGAGCAGACCGATGCTTCCCGTATCCTGCCCCCGACGGGGGTCTGCTTCAGCGGAAAGTCAACGCCTCTCCTCAGATAATGCACCTGGCTGTGTGCTTGGTGGGATAACCATGCTGACGGGGGGGGGGTTACATCCGTCCTGATACTGCCCTCTGCCTGATAATTGTGTCCTGAAGCACGTGGCTGCAGAAACAATGTGAACTTCCCAGGGTGGTGGGAATGAGATCAATTGACCTAAACCCAAGGGATGTCTTCAGACTTTGAAGTCAACTTGCTCCTGCCTTTGACTTTGTTGTGTGGCCAGTGCATTGTTCTCTTCCCTGCCTCTTCTCTCCCCACCAGTGTCCCCTCCCCCGTTTAAATATTCTCTCCTGGGCAGACAGATAATGCCAAGACCAGAGCAGCTCTGAGGACCAAGGAAAGGGCCGCTGAGGAAGTGGAGGAATGAGACTGATCTGAAAGTCAAGTACCCTTCACTGCACTGAAAGCCCCTAGCTCCTCAATGAGCCCATCATCACACTGGTATAATTAGCTTATCTGAGGGCATGGCTACCCAAGGCAGCGGGTAGCAGGTTTAAAACTAATAAAAGAAAGTTCTTCTTCACACAGCGCATAGTCAACCTGTGGAACTCCTTGCCGGAGGAGGCTGTGAAGGCTAGGGTTATAACAGAGTTTAAAGAGAAGCTAGATAAATTCATGGAGGTTAGGTCCATAAAAGGCTATTAGCCAGGGGGTAGGAATGGTGTCCCTGGCCTCTGTTTGTCAGAGGCTGGAGAGGGATGGCAGGAGACAAATTGCTTGATCACTGTCTTCGGTCCACCCCCTCTGGGGCACCTGGCGCTGGCCACTGTGGGCAGACAGGCTACTGGGCTAGATGGACCTTTGGTCTGACCCAGTATGGCCCAACACTTGGCCGGTTAACTGCTTAACTGGGATGTTACATCCCCAGGGAATGCTGGTGCTAACAAGGGGGGGCTCACTTTACCGGCATTCACACGTGCACTCGCCGCCTCAGGGCCGTGGGCTGCCTGTCAAGCAGCGGCGACTGGATCAAGTGCCAGTGTTGCTGTGCCCTTGGCTTCTTGCTTCCCTCTCCTGCCAATGAACTCGAATGTGCAAGTTGCTTTTTATAGCCCACACTCCCTAGGGCAGAGTTCTCAAGCAGGGCTGGCTCTGCTCCCCAACGCCCGGCAGGTTAGCTGCGTGCATTCAGGCTGTGCCCACGTGCCTGAGGAAGAGTCGGTGCTGGATTCTCTAAGGACATGATCTAGTGTGGCTTCCAGGCCAGCTTCTGATGCCAGTGGGGTGCCCCGGGCGAAAAGCCCGGGCACGGAGCATGGCTGAGAAACGCGTTCAGGGCCGTGCCCGTCTCTTAAAGCCTCCTCTGTAGGGGACGAGCACACGCTGACCTAGGATCCATCCATAGAAATGAAAGTTTAACACGTGTCTGTAGGAGACACCGCTGGGGACGACATGCAAAGGAGTCGGGCTTGTTGACCTGGGATACCAGATCCCCAGGCATGAGACTTCTGGGGAGAGGCAGGATGGTGGGGGGGGGGATTAGTCATTAATGGGAGGCTTTTCCTGCCGCAAACCAGACCTTGTATTCTAACAGCTTTGCCTTTAACACGGCATGACTGGTCCTGACCCTGCATGTGCCCCTCCCACTGACCACAAACCCTGCAGGTTCCAGACTTTGCTATACAAGAATCTCCTCTCTCCCTGCGAGGGGCGACCAGTGCCTGCGGGGGAAGGGATGAGAGGAGGACCGCCCAAGGGTCCGGGACATGTGGGGGCACCCCATTTAGCCATTAAAATGAGGGTGGGGATATACGGCTGAAGTGCACCTCCGGCGTGCTCCCTTCCCCCACCAAAATGCAGCCACTTCTGGGATCAAAGACAAGAGGGACTGCCCAGAGCGGCTTACAGAGCGAGGCCGGCTAGCACAGGATGAAAAGCAAAGCGCCAGAGCAGCTGTCAGGAGCCATGGCGCTGGCTCCAGAACTCTCGTTCCGCCTTTTTGGCTGTTCTCGATCCAATTAATATTCAGCATCAGTATGGGGAGGACAGTGTCGCTGGCAGTGATGAATGGAAAAAAACAGGAGGCGGTAGAAACATTTTAATGGGCAGAATGTAGCACTCCCGAGCTGGAATTTGGCCGGAATGCTAATCTGTAAGGAGGCCTAGGAAGTGTGTGGTGTCTGCAAACACAGACCCGGCCAAAGTCCAGTGACATGGAGCACCAGCCCCTATACCAAGCTTTACTTGGGTTTTGACCTGGGGAGGGGGGCGGGAGTTGTTTTTAAGGCTATTACAGCAACCTCTCCCCACCCAGCCGTGGCTGGTGCAGACACTGTCACAGTGGAGGTTGTATCTGTCTGGTCTCCTTCTCAAACGCCCACAGAATCCATGAGGCAACCCCCCACTAGGAACCCACCCTGGCCTGCCACAAGCAACACACTAGCCATGGATCACGTGGTCTTCCACCTCTAGCAACCAGCAATTAAAGTGGCAGTGCGTTCCAGACTTCTGTGGGCAGTAAAACCAGAAGAAACCAAGGCCATAGAGGGATCCCTCAGTAAACACATGGAGGGCGCGGGAAGGGAAAGAATACGTCTTCTCCTAGGTGTTGGTGGCTGATCAGCGAGAGGTACACTTGCTGCTGCTGTTTTGGAGCATCTGAAATGCTTTGTCATTCAACTTAAAGACAGTTGGAATTTTTGGCACTGAGCCTACTAGAATAGATGAGGTTAGTCTCACTCTGACAGATTCCGTCTCTGGGCCACTCGCTGTGTCATCCATCTGCTTAGCTGCCCCGACTTGCACAGCCCCGTGTACGCTGGCGGCAGGAGCGGCTCGAGGCGGGCTGCCGGCATCTGGTGCCCTAGGCGGAATGCGCGATCGGAGCCCCCGCTTCCATAGCTCTCAATGGCGTGACGTCATCATTGGGCGCCGCGTTAAATGCGGCGCCCTAGGCAACTGCCGAGGTTGCCGACATCCACGGGCCGCCCCTGGCTGGCAGCAATTGACAGAATAAACGCTGTGGTGGAGGCTGATAGTCCAGCTTTAAAAATGACAGGGGTAGTGGGGCTGGAAATCTTGAAACCACACACAAATCCTTCTGTGTGTCTTTTAATTCAAAGCTGATTTTCTGGGTTGGAACAAACGGCGAGTACCCCGCTTCAACAGGCCTTGTTGCACAGAAAGCTGACAGGGCTTTTGCTTTCCTCAATTTTGCTGCCCATCTGAAGTGCGTGATTACTAAAATAAACGCTCTCTAACATCCCAGATAGAAAAGCAATGCAGAAGGAGTGCCTTTCTGAGGGCGTTCCTGGAGAAAGACGGCAATCTTGCTCCTTCATGTATTGCTGGTGTCACTTTCAAACCCTGGGGGTAGAGTGTTTCCATACCAAACTGGAGCCTCTGTTGATGGGATTCTTCATTCCTATTATTAAAACGGACAAGGGAAGGTACAAAAAATGAAATGATCAGAGTTGAGAACAGTTCCTGGATTTTAAGCCCCCTTGCTGTATAT
Source organism: Rafetus swinhoei (assembly GCA_019425775.1). NCBI lineage: Eukaryota > Metazoa > Chordata > Testudines > Trionychidae > Rafetus > Rafetus swinhoei. The sequence goes on along the minus strand of JAFJHL010000483.1, from coordinate 15,517,376 downwards.
GCTGGATGAATGGATCACTGCCCAAGAATCCATCCAATAAGCAAGTCTGGAGCTAAGGGCTGTACTGTGTATTTTATTGCCAGGGCCGGCCCACAACATTTTGGCACCTGAGGCGGGGAGCTCAAATGACGCCCCCATGTCCCCTCGCTTGGGCCAAAACTTTGAAAGGTCTCAATTCTGCCATCTTCCTGTTCTACTCCTCTCATGGTCCTGCTCTGCTACCTACCCCAATAAAAGAGAACTAACAACTTAAAATGCCTTGTTCAAAAAGTGTGAACTAGTGGCATTCCCCAGTCTGACACCTGAGGTGGCTGCCTCAGTTCGCCTCATGGTAAGGCCAGCCCTGTTTACTGCAGCTGTGAAGTGTAGGAGGTATTGTACATAGTGAGCTGGAGGAGGGACAGCAGGACTCCTGCAGTTTGCTTAATCTGCGCCCAGCTCTGCCGATGATTTGCTGTGTGACCTCAGGCAATGTACTGACTACTCCGTGCCTCAGTTCCCCTTTCTATAACACAGGGACATTGTGCCTCAAAAGCATCATAGAAGATTTGGGATGCCTTCTTCATTCAATGTCGGGAAAATGGCATGAGACTGCCAGCGCGAAGGGGAACCAGTTATCTGCTACACTGAGTGCCTTAGGAGGTCAAGCTATAGGCTCCCCATTGCCAAAGCACCAAACGTATATCCACGCCACCCCTGCCCTCAGCTTCATGCCCCCTTGCCAGCAGCTGCCAGAAAGGGGAAGCACAGAGCTGCCCCTTTGGCAGGGGAATTCTCCCAGGGGTTCGGAGGAATGGCTCCACTAGTCCCAGAGGGGCTGGGTGATATACAGCAGAAACTGACCAGGAAGGCCAGTCTCTGCCCTCCCCCCACATGCTCCATCTGGCTCATCCCAAGCAGGGGATGGAGGTTGTGCTGCTTGGAGCGTTGAGTCAGCCTCATTAGGGGCCTTGCTGCTGTGACTTGAGCTGCCCCTAAGGCTGCGTCTAGACTGGCATGATTTTGCACAAATACTTTTAACGGAAAAGTTTTTCTGTTAAAAGTATTTGCGCAAGAGAGCGTCTATACCGGCACGGATGCCTTTGCGCAAAAAAGATTTGCTTTTGTGCAAAAGCATCCGTGCCAGTGTAGACGCTCTCTTGCGCAAGAAAGCTCCGATGGCCATTTTAGCCATCGGGCTTTCTTGCGCAAGAAATTAACGTGGCTGTCTACACTGGCCTCTTGCGCAAGAATACTTATCCCTGAGGGCTTATCCCTGGGCGGGAGCGTCGGAGTATTTGCGCAAGAACCACTGATTTTGTAAGGTACAGTCAGTGTTCTTGTGCAAATACTCGCGGCCAGTGTAGACAGGCGGCAAGATTTTGCGCAAGATCATGCCGGTCTAGATGCAGCCTAAGTGATTTGGGGCAGGGGCAGACAGGCCCAGACATGAGTGTCTGCTCTTTCCCTGCCCCCCCCAAATCCTTGTTCCCTCTCCCCTTCCCCCCACCTGCCTCAACCCCCTTCCCCTATGCCCTTCCCCCACCCTTCCCCGGGTACCCCTCCTCTGCCCTTCCCCCACCTTTGTACCCCTTCCCCTGCCCTTCCCCCGGGTACCCTCCCCTCTGCCCTTCCCCACCTTTGTACCCCTTCCTCCTATGCCCTTCCCCCGGGTACCCCTCCCCCTCTGCCCTTCCCCACCTTTGTACCCCTTCCTCCTATGCCCTTCCCCCAGGTACCCCTCCCCTCTGCCCTTCCCCACCTTTGTACCCTTCCTCCTATGCCCTTCCCCACCTCCTCTGCCCTTCCCCCACCTTTGTACCCCTCCCCTCTGCCCTTCCCCTGGGTACCTCCTCTGCCCGCCTCCTCCTCCTCATTTGCATATCCCCCTCTCGCGTGCGCACGCGCGCACGTGACTTTCCTCGCTCAGCTCGGCCCCGCCCTGCCCCCCGAGGACACGGCCCTGCGGGTCACATGTCCCCTCCCGGATTCCGTCCTTCCCCGCCGTCGAAGGTCAGTGGGCGGGGCGCTGCCTCGGTCTGGCCCGGCGAGCTCCGGTCGCCAGGAGGGCCGGGGCGCTTCGTGGGCCCCGCCCCCGCCCGGTCCGCGGCGCTCTGATTGGCCGCCGTGGGTCGCGCAAGGGCGGGGCGGGGCCGGGCGCGAGGTGACTTGGGCGGCGGCGGCGCGCGCGCCAGCGCTTGGCGGGGCAGCGGCAGCGAGCGGCGGCCATGGGGGCGCGCGGGGCCACGGCGCTGGTGCTGCTGGGCGCGCTGCTGGGCGCCGTGACGGGCGCCTCCGCGGCAGGTAGGGCGGGGACCCCGGGGGCTCTGGAGCGGGCCGGGCCCCTCGTGGGGCCGGGCCGGGGGGCCTCGTGGGGCCGGGCCGGGGCCCTCGTGGGGCCTGTGGCCGGGGGCCTCGTGGGGCCTGTGGGGGCCGGGCCAGGGGGCCCCTCATGGGGACGGGGGGTGGCCGGGCCTGGGGGCCCCTCATGGGGAAGGGTGGTTGGGGGGGTCTTCCTGTGGGGCCTCTCATGGGGGACCCTGCAGCGGGAGGGGGGGGAGTCTGAGGCCCAGCAGGGTTGGGGGGGAGGCTCGTGGTAGTTATGGGCGAGGGGGCCCAGGACTCTGCCGGGGACCCCGGTGCAGGGAGCCTGGGGCTGCTCTGGGGGCCGCCGGCTTCAGCGGCGACTCTCCTTGGTAAGCTGCGGTGGGAGCTTCCTGAGCGGAGGGGGGGGGGTGTCTGGGGCAGGGCCGGTGGGAACAGAGGGAGCCCTCCTGGGGCATGGCCCATGTAACCCTTGGGTGAGGGACCTGGAGGAGCGGAATGGGGGGGTGCAGCTGGGTGTTGCATGTGTCCAGGGGGGCACACGATGTATGTGGGACTGTTCCTTACCTCCACCCCAGGGGGTGGGCTGTGTCCAAGCACAGGGAGATCTGGGGTGGTTACCCTTCTTCCCTGAGGGCCTGTACCACCATTTCCCATGATAAGAGGGTGAGGGTGGGATTAGGAATGTGCAGGAGACTGGCTCTGGGCTGAAGGAGTGTGGGGAGGCAGAGGTGCATAATTCCCCCAGGGTGAGCTCTCCATCTGCAGACTGTCCCCACAGTAAGCTGTGAAGGAAATCCTAGGTGGGCTGGGTGGTTATGGTGCACTCACTCCAGACATGCTGTAAGCCATTTCTCAGCCTCCCCCTTGGGACCATGAGTCTGCTTGCAGATGGAAACTCCATTAAAAGGTTTGTCTCTAATTAGCATTTTCTGTTTTTAATGTGAAGCTGGTTTGACACTCACATTTCTCTGTGTATGTTCGTGTGTGTGTGTGTATAAAGCAATCAAAGAATGAAAACTGGTAACAGAGCCACCTTAATCTAGTTATCATCTCACAAGGTCTGTCAGTACTAACTAATTTGCAGACTTCAAAAAATGTGCATATAGGGCTTCAGTTGGTAATCTGCTAATGGAGGAACACTGCTGCCCTATGTATTTCTTAGGTGTTCATAATGTACCAGTAGTACAGTACCTAGAAACTCCTGTTTGTGGTGGCCATTTTGAAGATGTGCAACAGCATGGTCTTTGGGCATGGACAGAAATATGACTGCAAATGAACCAGGATTTGGCGTTCCCTGAAGCTTTGTGACATTTCAGTTTCCCACCTTCTGTGCTGTTCTCAAAGATGCCTGCTGGATTTATTTACACAGAGCCATGGGTGTGCCTTAGGCCATAGGGGATCTGAGAAAACAAGTAAGACCCAGGACTCTAATTCAATCCTAACATTTGCACAGAGCGGTGGGATGTCCTCTGCAGTTATTGGGTCTTGCCCTATTTCGCATTGTGTGGTGGTGGGTGGGATCTTTGTGGTTTTTCTGAGTCATATTTGGTACCTCGTGAAAACTCAGAGGAAGCAAGTACATGAGGGAGAGAAATGCATGGATAGTAATAAAATGGCTCTTGCCTAGGAGCAAACTGCATCTTGTTTACACAGCAGGATTAAAGACAGAAAATGGCATTAGTTTGTCCCCCACAAGTCTTCCCTATCCGAAGGACTGTGACACGCTATTCAACAAATTAAATTGAAACTTGTATTCCTCCCTTCCCTTGCTGTATGCATCTGTAGTGAGCTTGAATTCTTCTAGAAAAGTCTGACACTAACCCTCCAGATAGTCTGTGGTCCATGTGCAGTATGTCACCGGCTAATGTTTGTGCTGTATGTAAAAGCCTCACTTCCCATGAGAGGCTTCAGAAATCGGACTTGAGACACAAATCCCCTCCCCCCCCCCACCCCCCAAAAAAAAACAAAGCAGTAGGCTTTGGCTAGTGTATATCCTCTCTCCTGCAGATGAATTTGTGCTTTGAAACACATGAAAAACAATGGCCTGGCAGGCCACAGGGCTATCTAAGCAACTTGTGGGAACATTCCCAGTTGGCCCCCCTGTAGTCACATGTCTGTCCTTTGGTCAGTTTACATCTGGCTTTTGATGCCAATGTTGTTCTATGATGTAGTTTGTCAAGCATTGGTCTTGCTGTAAATTTGTTTGCTTACTATTAAGCTTTGTCCATGCAGCTGTTTTTGTTTTGTTTTTACTTAAACAGAGGAGGGTCTGTACATGCCACTTTCCTTCCCTACTCTGTCAAAGCTGCGTGCTGAAGATAACATCTTTACCTCAGGAAGGCATTGAGGGGGACTCCTTAATAAACCATTCCGTTCTGCAGTGCCCCCTTAGCTATGGTGGGTTTCTGCAATGATGTGGATTTTCCTGAGCTTTGTGTTTTCAACTCCTTTCCCAAGGAATGAAACCGCAGTCTCTCACGTGTTAGGGTGCTGGCGCTAGGCAAAGCCCTGGAAAAAATCATTGTCGGGTAGTTCTAGCCATTGTTTGGGCAGCTCAGTAGCTTGTTGCTCTGAGAACTGTGTGGTATGTCAGTATAGTTACATCCTGGCTTCTTTTATTAGGACTTCAAAGGTTACAGAGTGACTCTGGTTTGAAACAAAACCATTAAATGGATCTCAACGGCCTTCCTCTTATGGCTTGATTCCGTTAATGGGACTGAGATGAAAAATCCTTAATGTTAAAGCAGCTAATATAGAAATGCCTGACATGCTGGTTTATAGTGATGAGTGCATAGGTAAGAGAAGTGACTTGAAATCCGTGGGTCTAACTCATTGATTCTCTCAAAAATGGTCAAAAACGATCTTGATTTCACTGAGGACATGGATTTAGCTTCTCTTACAAATTCCAGTAGTACATCTAGGCAAATGCTTACAAGTTTTTTTCTTCTTCTCCCTATTCAGTTCCTTTTTTGATTCTGTATGAATAGCTCTTTCCCTCTTACCTTATTGACTAAAACTAAGCTTTAAACATTTTGCAAGTGTGTTAACTTTTTTAAAAAGTGTTGGATACTGTACTGATGACAATATCTGGCTTTACCAGCCAGCCTTTTTTTTTTCATCTTTTCCCTCCTTTGTTGCTGTGAGAGACCCACACATACAGGCAAATAAAGGGTGTATCAAATACACCAAGCAAGGCTTTGTCTATACCAGAGATCTCCAGACTTTTTAAGCACAAGATCACTTTTTGAATTTAAGTCAGTCCAGGATCTACCTCAAACCCAAAAACCCCTGTTCCCGCCACTTCTCCAAGGTCCCACCCTCCTCACACTGTCCCTCTCTCCTGTCCCCCATCTTCAGAGTGACATCAGTGCCCCCCTGCCTCTCTCCCACCCTGCACAACAGGCAGCAGGCTCCCAGGGGGCAGCTCTGAGATTCTGGGCAGGAGCAGCAGGGTAGTGCAGGGAGGGGCAGTTGAAGTGCTGGCACTTGATAGCCTTCCCAGCCAAACCTGTCAGAATCACTTGTCAGAAGATCTGGTTGGTGACCACTGGTCTACTCTATACCCTACAGCTTTTAGCGACATGGCCCTGTTGTCGCAGCCATGTTGCTAAAAGTGGGTCAGTGTAGTCTAGCTTCCACACAAGCGATGTTCGCATTGATAGTTGATCCCAGCAGATCTTTGTCTTTGGGGTGGGGGTGAGGAAGGGTTAGCATTTTTGAATGACAAAAGTTTTGTTGCTGATTGCCAGTGTAAACAGCCTAAAGAAAATGAGGGTGGAAGGAGAAGCTGATGTGGTTGAGATGGTGCTTGGTCCTGCCGTGAATGCAGGGAACTGGACTTGATGACCGTCCTAAAGGGTCCCTCCAGTTCTATGTTTTTTTCCTCTCTAATCTCGTCGTCATGGGTAACATGGTCTTAAAACAGATTTAGACAAATGAGTTTTTTGTCTGTTATAAGAAGTCACCATTAAATTTGCAGTGCCAAGAAATAATTTTTTGGTTATTCTTATAGGAGGGAACAATTGGTGGTCTCCTAAAATCTGGGCCATGCTAATCCCTCACAAGTATCCTGTGAGCATGTTTGGAACCTGCTTTTTTGCCAGATTTATGGGGAAGGCTGAGGAATTCTGACTCCCTGAAGTCCTCTTACCTAGTTACTCATTGATTCTGCCTGACGTTATATATGTAAAACCTCCTTCTAGGCTTTGGGGTGTGGAGACTGTATCCAGAGCCTCCACCAGTAGCTGGATTGTCTGAAACTTCACACATCACTTGAACTGTGGAATAAGCATCAGCCCTATAAGCAAAGAGGTCTTCTGTACTGAAAAGTCAATATACTGCTTTGGGAGAGGAGGCAGCTGTCTGTGAGGCTTAGCCAAAGGAAGGCAGACACAGTCAGTTACGTGTGGCAGATGCTGTTATAATGCAGCAGCTCCTCCCTCAGCTCAGAGGGAGTGTCTGTTTTTAGATGAAGGTGACTTTCATGTAGAAACGTTATTTAGCAGGTCATGTGTCTTTTTTCTGTAGGGCAGAGCAGAGATTGAACAGGCTGTAAAATGACAGTCTCCAATACTTTGAGCTCTTAATTGTCAGAGAATGTCCTGTTCTTTGGCTTGCTTGTTACCCCTCCTAGTCCAGGGCCAATAAAAACCAAGCAGTTAACATTGAGTTGAAGCCAGTTGTACCTGTATGTTCTATGACAGCAGGAACTCTTATCAGCTCCAGAGAATGCCATATGCCCTGTTGATTGCTATCTTATGTTCTAATTCATCCAGTTTGGCCAAGATTAATGCTCAAAGGGGATTTTGTTACTTCCATAAGAAATAAGGGTGATATTTCCTTACTGCAAGTACTTAAGGGTGTCATATGAGGACACACCTCAGACCTACTGAGTTTCTAGCCTGTTTTGAATTATGAATCAGAGGCCCTCTGACTTAAAATAATAATTTTGGAGCAACTTATTTGGTTGAACACTCTATAGTCAATTTGTATGTGTAGCAGCAACCTTTATTTTAATGGCCTCCTTTATCCAGGCTGTAGTTAAAATGCGACAGGCTCTTACAGGAATGGTGCTCACTTCCTTGACTCTTCAAAATTAGGTAGTTAAGAATGTTTAATCACAGGCTTGTGATTCAAAAAGAAGCAGTCTTGCAAAATCAAAGAGATTGCCAACCACAACACAGGAACATACTTGCCCCTTGTGACCAGGTGAATAAAACCTTGCAAAGCTAGTAAATTGCACTCAATTATTTAATAATAGATGGGAATTTTCATCAGTCCCTTAGTGCTAGAAGTATGCAAAGCTTGGTGTTTGAAAACAGTAATATCCTCTGATGCCTTTGTTAGATGTGCATTTTGTAGAGTGCTTTTGGGGCTGGGGAGAACTTCACTGTACTCACATTCAGGCATAAAAAATGTAAGGGCAGCAAAAATTATTACAAAAATTGCATATGGAAATCAGATTAGACACACTCTAAAACCCCTGTTCAAATCACTGTGGGAACAGTACATTCAAGAAAATATTCTTAATATTAAAACTTGGATGTTTTGGCATATAAAATAGTACTATATTACCAGACACATTTGCTACCCATCTAGTATCTAATTTGAGAATAAACAAATTAACTCTTCAAAAAGAGTGGTGTCTTACTGTATCATTGCTTATAGCTAAACATTTTCCTTTCCCACCTTGCCTTCAAAAAGCCCCTTTTATTTGGGACAACCAAAACAAATAGCTATCCATTAAGATAACAAAAACTTAACTTTCTTTTACTCCTCTTTTCAAGTCCCAGTATTATTCCTGGCTAAGCTAAATTTTTCTTCTCTGGCTGGCTGTTGAATTGGCACGGTGGTGGAAAGGGTGAGGACTGTGTATGGATTCCTTTTTTTCACTTTTGTGCAAGCTGCTGCGGGGTCAGTTAGGAATGCAGGAGTGAGAATCAGCATGGAAGAGGAATGACCTGATCCTGTTTTTTTGTTAGAACAACTTTGGGAATGTTTCCTCCTGTCTAAAATAAATTAAAACAAGACAAAACCCAACCTCCTTGTGTCTATAAGATGGTGTTGCCAGGGGAGTTGTTTACCAGTATCACTCTAAATTTCAGGTAGGCTGTCTACCCAAACTTAGATGGTGGTGTTCTTTCAAAGTTTCATCTGGATTCCACCCCTTTCTCCCCACCCTTGTGAAGCACAGCAGTTTCTTTGCACTGCACAGACTGCCCCCAGAACGTTGCATTAACTGTTGCTGTTCTGTTGCCCCATGTTTAGGTATTTAGGGGTGAATGGGGGTATGAGCCAAACAAGCTAAGGTCAGTTGCCAGACTTCTGGGCCTCAGTGACACAATGTTGAGGGTTTTTTCTTGACAGAGCATGAACAAAGGGGCTCTCAGCTCTACAGCTGGATGTTTTCTTATTTCTCCCTTCAGGAGTTCGCTAATTACGTAAAGGGTGAATTGGTCTCCTGTGGAGAGGCCTGGCATTTGAGGTAGCTGGTAGCGCTGCCATTGGCAGGCCTGAAGCTGCAGTCTGGAGTGACTGTACAGGAAGCCTGTGTCACACATACAGTTAGGGGTTTTTAAAGTATTCCTGAAACCCCCTGACTCAACACGGTCATTCTTAGCTGATGTCACTCACTGTTTCTTCACTGTCCAGAAGTGACTTCTCTAGAAATAGGTTATTTCCTGCAAAATGACTCAAAGGCCTTGCCAGGAGGAGGTGCATATCCCATAGTACTTGGGGTGTGTCTACACTAGCACTATGATATGGAGGGGATAGCTACTTCTGTTAACCTAGCTGGGTCTACACCTGGAGTTAGGTTGACCTGAGCAACATAGCTGGGTCAGTCTAATCTTTAAGTGCAGACCAGCCCTTAAGCAATACTTGCCTCTCAACTGGGACAGTAGCTCCCGACTCCAAACAGTTAAGTGATTGTCTGGAACCCATTTTAAAGCCAAATAATCTGGAGTGGTGAGGTATGTGGCAGCTCCGACTGCTGTGAGGCTATTGATTTACAGATCCATTGGTGCTGAGCTGTTTTTCCAGATCGTGAAAAGGGTGAAATAAGTGAGTCCTCTGGACTTTGCTACCTTGAGCATAATAGAAACAAGTATGTTCAGATGCCCGCCCTCCAGCCACTCCTGGAGTCTGTAGCCCTGATGTATGTGACTTTACAAAGTTGAGTTTTCCAGTTCTGAGTAAAAATTACTTAGTTTTCTGTATCATGAGCAGTTAGCAAGTCAGTGTCATGCCTGGGCTAGTGAATTTCCCTGACTACTTCACAAAGCCGTTATTAAATCTCACATTATAATTGCGTTTTTTTTCTTAGCTGAAATATCTGAAACTATCCGCAGTAGGGTGACTAAGAGCGAGTCCGCAAGAATCTCTGAAGCAGAACAGATCAGCTAGCACCGAGAAGGCTGGCAGATGATGCAATAATTGGAACACTGAACAATGCTACCCGGTCACCGTGACTGGGGTGAGAGCCGGGGTTTGGCCATTTGTAAATTGTGGTCAACTGACTTTGGAGTGAGTGAAGGCAAGGCCGGAACTTGCACGTCTCTCACGTGGCTGACATGGGTCGTGTCTTTACAGAAAGCGTGGAAATCTCTCTACCAAGTGTTGTTTACTCCCCTATAAATGACTCACTTGTCTGTGTTCCTCACCCTGGGTGTGTCTGACAGGGAACTACTGGGTCAGTTGTACACACATGAGCCCAATTCACAGGTGCAACTGCTGCATAAGACTGAGAGCAATATCTGCTAACATCAGGCTTGATTTTAAGTCCAGGGTGTGATATTGATTGGTACTAGCTTTAAAGGGACTTGTGTCCATCCCTCTTCCTTGTACGGTCTTTTTGCTATGTTTCAGGATCCTTTTAGGGATAAAAAGTGATGGGCAATGGGAATCCCCAGAGTGGCTAACAGAATTGTGTATTAATTTCTTAATTTATCATTAACCACCTATAGATGTTTGGTTTTTGTTTTGATCCAAACATGCTAAAACAGTGAATACCTGGAATAGCTTGATTCATGTCCACTTTCCTGTTATCTAAATCGAGAGTGTCTTTTTAATTATGCTTGATGCATTTCTCCACTTATTTGGAGCACTTGCCAATTCACCTTAAAGAAGGTGGGGGAAGATTTCATTGTTTAAATCAAACTCAATGTGCATACCTCTCATGCCTCTGATCCCCTTTTCTGCCATATTTCTGACTTGCCAAATCTTTGATTAATCCAGAGTTTGCTCTCTTCTTCTGGTGCAGAGATCCTGCAGCCATCCTCACTTTCATAATAGTCATGTCCCACAGGGGTGTGACTTTTGTGCACGATCAGCTGGGAGAAGACTCTAGACCATAAGAGAGACCCTGTCATAGCACATGCACTGTAAGAGTAAAAAGAAAATGTAAACAGGTTGCTCAGATTTGCATTTTTGTATCCTTTCAATCTCCACATAATTTACTAGCCCAGGTACAACATTTTTTTACCCATTCTACCCCAAAATGGTAACGTAATAACGTCTCTCACTTGCCTGTCAGAATAATCATGCTCCCAGAGAAGAATTTTGGAAATTTGATGTATACATCAGTTTTGCTAGCTGTAATGTGGAAGCTGGCAGTGGCGTAACTAGGCTCCTGACTCAGTGAAATAATTTTGTTTTTTTTCCTACTGGAAAATGCTGCCCCCCCATGTGTTAAACCATCCTGCTGCATAGTAGCCTTGTGGCATGCTGGATTTTCAGCACAGACCCCTTGCTTACACTATTTGCAGCTGCACACCTGTGGCAACTTCAGCAAACTCCCAGAAACATGAGGTTGTTTTGGAACTGAATTAAATGTAACCCAGGCTTTGTCTACGCTTAAAAATGTAAAGCTCAGCCACTCCCAGCGCTCTATGTAAACCGCCTCCACGAGGGGAATAGCTAATGGTGCTGGGAGTGCAGCTTCCAGTGCTGTAGCCTGATTGACACTGGCACTTCACAACGCTGTAACTTGCTGCACTCGAGAGGAGTGTGTGTGGCTTTTTTCATACCCCTGAGCCAGAAAGGTAGTGCTATAAAGTGCCAGTGTAGGCTTAGCCTAAGAGAAGTCACCCAATCCAGTGGATATGGCACAGGACTGGAAGCCAGGAAATTAGAATCCTGTTCCCAGCTCTGCTACTGAGCATGGCTAGCTATATTCTTTCTTACCTGCTTCTCCCCTCAAAAAAGTTAACTGCAAAATGGGGCTGGTAACATCCTTCCCACTTTCAAAGTGCCTGGAGCCTTATTGCTGGAAGCTTTGAGAGAAGGGCTCTTGGCACTCAGGATGCTATTGTGGTGCTGTGGAAGGGACTGCCTCTTCCTTCTTACCTCCTACCTCTGGGGAGGCATAGAGGGGGTCAAACTCTTGATTCCACTGTAAGCTTTAATGCTAGCCAGCCACTTCTTCCCAAAATAGCCAGTGTTGTATTTAACAGTGAGGGGTAAGCACATGACTAGCAGCAAAGTAGTTAACCGTGTTGTTAGGTTCCAGAGCCAGTATCCTGGCCATCCAGATGGGATGGTGGTTGCCTCCCTCTTCTAGCTTCTCTGCAGGCTTGGGCAGATAGCACTGCTTCAGTTACTCTCTTGGCATGTAGGGGAGGTCCTTTACAGCTGTAAGGTCTAAAAGCTTCAATTTCTCAACAGTCAAAGCCTGGTCCTTCTGGCTCAGCTTCCAAACTGTTTAAGAACTCCAACACCCTTTCAGGTTTTTCTCTTCCACCCCTATGGTAACACTTATCTGCTCTGCCCACACCTTGAGCATTTTGCACATGGAGTTGACTATTTGCCTTTTTGCTCTACATTAAGTTGACAGGGACTTCTCACCTGGCACACTTGTGCCTGAGACAGTGGTGCTAGAGTGTGGGAACAGTGCGCCACTCTAAGTAGTGTGTTTGAATTCTCTGTTCTCTGCTGGCTGGGGGCTCTGGTTTTGGAGTAGCCCATAAAATACAGACTAGCAGAGTTGGTGGAAAGCATTGTTTTGGGTTGCTGCATCCTAACAGCATGGCTGGATATAGAGTGGGAGCGTGGGGAGGGGGGAGGCGTGCTTACCTGAAGCAATAATGCGTTGCACCTTAAAACAGCTAAAATCTCTGTGGCTGAATTCTCTTTGCACTAACGCTTTGCACTAATACCTCTCCAACTCATAGCTGGCTTTATAAAGTCACCACTGTCTCAAAAGAAACTGACCGAGGACAGTGTGGAGTTGCACTGTGAGGCGATTGGCAATCCTATCCCTGAGATCCAATGGTGGTTTGAGGGAGATGAGCCGAACGAGACCGATACTCAGCTCTGGGATGGCGCACGGCAGGACCGTGTCAAAATCAATGCCACCTATAACCTGCACTCTACCAGCACCATCTACATCGCCAAACCTCACTGTCAACGATTCGGGCACGTATGAGTGCCGGGCTAGCTACGACCCCGACCGCAACCACTTGTCGAAGAGCCCCAAAGTCAAGTGGATCCGTTCCCAGGCTAACGTTTTTGTCATCGAACGTGAGTGGCCGCACTGAGGCCTTCGTAGTTGCTCAGACACTGCAATGCCTTGAGTGTCTTGCTAGGCCCATCCCCCGCACTTGTCCCGTGACTTCCTGAAAATTATCCTCACCCTCCCGTCCTGGCTGTAGAACTGAGACTCCTACCCTCCTGTGATCCCCCTTCACCGTCCGTGATTCAATCCACAGTGGCCCTGCTCAAAAAGGGTTGTGACTTCCCAACCAAAACACCATATGACCATCCTGTACCTTTCGTAGTCCAAAGGACTAGAATATGCTGCTTGTTCTAAGATGCCTCATGTCCCAGTGCTGACTCGCAGAATTCAGTCTTGATTCTGCTGGTAGACTCTGCCTTTATCACTGCTGACAAACCAGCCCCTGCTCCCGTGGCCATTCTTGCTTTATGCTTTCTTCCTTGCTAGCAGTATGTGCTGTGGGCATCAATTTTTTTAGTGTCTGGTAATACAACCATTTTTGAAATGGCCGTATGTTTCTGTGTGACACTGATAATGTGACTGTAATTATCCATACTGTGAAAGTGACCAAACTGTGTCTCACTTAGAGTTGAAAGTCCAATTTTTGAGCTAGGAGAGATCTTTTCCCTCTCAGTAGCTGAAACTTGGGCTACTGCATGGAAATCAAATGTAACCTCACTACTTAAGATGGTACATGGTTATAGCATATGCTGTGTATGTTCTAGGTAATGCAAAGACATCCAGTGGAAGATAATATTGTTGGAGTCTGTTCTTAGCTTTTTTTATCTTCTTAAGTGCTTTTCAGCTCTATGCAAATTGTTCCTTCAGAGGGCTGAAGTGAGTGGGAGCGTAGGGAAGACCTCATGTTTTTACTGGCTGCTTAGTGTCCATGGAGCTATTTTTCCCAGAGATTCTTTCCTCTCCCTTTGAATAGAATTTTTTCTCTAGTGATCACTTAGTTGGATGACAGCAGATTAGATCAACTTTCTTGTCGGACTCCAGAGCCAAGACCTGATTCTCTTGTTAAACCAGTATAAGATTTCAGGTGTGCTGGCTGGATTCCAGTGCTAGACACTTGCACTGTGTTTGTTTTTATCCAGCCCCTTTTTGGATGGTGGTCCTCCACTGAATCACCAGGTGAAATTAAATCTTACACCTGACAGGGTCAGTATGAAAAAATGAAATAAATAACATTGCTTATAGAGCTGTGCCCTTGTAGTTGCTTAACTATGCCTGGAAGGTTTTACTTTGATTGGCTCTTAGCTGGAGAGGAATGTTAAACACAACCACTCCTGACAGAGCAGGAGGCTCTAAACTGTCTAGGGAGGATTTGGAGAATGATTCTACCTTGCTCTAAGGCAGTGGTGGGCAACCTCAGGCCTGGGGGCTGCCTCTGGCCCCTGGTTTGCTTGGATCCGGCCCCCAAGGCTTGGGGCTCTCCTCCAGTATTGGGGAGCCCGCATGGGGCTGGAGCACAGTCTACTAGGCTGTAGGGTGCAAGGGGAATGTAGGGAGCGTCTTTCTGCTTCTCAGTTGGGGGCCACATCACTGAGGATTTGTTTTGGGGTTTTTTGCTTCACTTGTGTGCGGCCCCGACCTGAAAAAGGTTCCCCACCCCTGCCCTAAGGGGTGTGGGGAGAACATAGTTGCCTTTGTAACTTGGTTGTCTGACTCTTCCTGCACCTCCCTTGCTGGTATCATTGATCAGTTTCTTAACAAGCAGCCAGGGTAAGTGGAAAGCTGCGATGGAGATGGTGAGTGATCATAGATGTTTGTTTCTAAAGGTCCTAAAGCAGGTGAAATGGCTGCTAAAATGCCCCCGTATATATGCCACATGTTAACTTAGATTTGTTGTGCATGCAGATCCCATTATAGAAACCTCCCCAAATGTGACTTCTGGCATGGACGTTGTGATTTCCTGTAACATAACCGAACCGAAGTCATCCATCCTGGGCCATGAATGGAAGAAAGGAGACAAGATCTTGGCATCAGATAAGGAAACATCTGTTTATACCTCCTACAAGTAGGTATCTGAGGGCATGGGGGAGGGAGAAGGAGGATACTGTTTTTGCTCTGGTCTGTTCTGAGAACAGGTCTGTCAGAGGCAGCCGATACTTCAGGTTACCCAGATGGCAATGCGGAGAGGGATCCAAAATTAGGGTCTATCAGGACTAAGATTCATTGAGGCTCATGGCCCTCTTGTTTGCAGAAAACTTGACCATTCTCATGCCACCAAAAAAGTGCTGAGCAGGGAAATTTACTTACTTTCCTCAACCCCATTATACCCAAGGTCCCTGCCAGTGTGCCCCAGAGAGGAACTATAGCATGAGGTGGGCAACATATGGCCTGTGGGCCAGATCTCATTCGCCCAAGCTTTGGATCTGGGCCACCGATGTCCTATGGCCCAGCAAGATCGTGGGGCAAGCTCTTCACCTGCTGTGCCCTGCACGCCACTCAAAGCAGCTAGCTGCTGGGGCCATGTGCATCTGGTGGTAAACACGCTAGAGTTCATGAAATAGTTCAAAGGACTGCTGCTGGATTTCCTGGGCTGAAGCGGAGTGCAGCCAGTGGGCGCTCAGATGCAGCCCAGAGTCCTAAAACTTACCCTGAAGGCCAGGGAGTCCTCTGCAAGACTGGGCGAGTTTGGGTGGGGTTTTAGTGCTACAGCATTATACAAAGGAGCTGTGTGGTGTCAAGGGGCCAGAGAGACGAGGAGCCTGCTTTCTGGTCCCAATGTGGCGCCTGTCAGGAGAGACAGGGATTGCCCAGTAGGAATAACCCACTGAGCCCCGTGGACGAAAGGCATCTAATGGCCTATGTTCCTTCCTTCTGCTGGGTTGGCTTTGGAGAGCTGACAGCCAGGTTCCTTGTGATAAGCTCTGGGCAATGGGGTGGTTGTAGGCACTCAGACTCTGCACAGGATGTGAACTGTCCCGCTCCTGCGGGCCGCATGTGGGTCAGGAGCTCCGGGATGTGTTTTGTTTGCCTGCACTGGTGTTGGGGAGGCTTTTCCGGCACCGTCCTCCCCTTTAGGGTCCTGTCCCGTGTCCCCAGAGAGCTGCCCTGTTAGTTAAACCACCACTGCCCAAGCCTTTCTATTCCCAGGCTGCGGTTGAGCAGGAACTGGCATACCAGCCCCATTGTAACGGGGCAGTGAGCTTTCCAGTCTCATTACCATCAGCCCCTTTTGGCTCTGGCCCAGCCAGCCGGAGAGGCATCATGTCCCTTTGTACGGGAGAGCCGACGTGCCTCTCTCCCCATAGCAACAGGGAGCTGAACAAGGATTAAAGTATTTCTAGCCCAGCCTCCCTCGTGTGACCTCAATTCCTTAGCTTGAGTGGCTTTTGAGGGGGGAAAGCTCTCAGTGCAGCAGAACTAACAAACCGCCCATTGTGCGGATGTAGTAACAGTTCCCCGCACTAGGGATCACCACACTGCAGAATAAAGTGTGTGTTGAGGCAGCTTTAAGCCATCACATCCTGTCGCTGCAAACCTCCCCGGACACAAACGGCAGGTTTTGGGTCCAGGCAGGATTATTCTGCCCTGATCTGATTTTCTTACTAAACTGCTGCATAACCCAACGGGCACGCTTGCTTGGTGGCCGTTTGTGAGTGGGAGCTGAGTAGCTACTCCGCCAGTAACTTTCTTTTAAACCCATCCTGCTGCCACTTTGGCTGTCTGATTTGCAGTGGTCACAAGGGTTAATGTCTCTCATGAGGTGGGACAGTACCTCTGGAGTTACTGTTTTCAGTGGCTGTCTTGTGATAATGTTGCTCAGCTGGGTTCATTTTACATTAACCTCTGAGGCCTTTGCTGAAAGAGAGGAGCCTGCTGATGGAGATGCCGTCCACTAACTGCAACCTCCCATCTGGTGCCTCAGGGCCTTGGTTTGCTCACTAGCTTTGTCCTGTTGTTCACAGCTCCACATTAATTTCAGTCTGATTGCTGGGTGTGTCTACGCTGCAATTAGACACCCACAGGCCATGCCAGCTGACTCAGGCTTGCTTGGCTGGGGTAAGGAGCTAGAACAGCCTAACAGGGTCCTAAGGCCTGGGCTCCAACACAGGCCCAAATATCTACACCATAATCGGAGCACCTCAGCCTAAGCCCTGAGAGTCGGAGTCTCCTGGCACGGGCAGGCCACGAGTATATAACTGTGCGGTAGGAGTAGCCGTAGGTGGGTGAGGGAGGCAGGGATAGGAAGGAGTGGGTAGGGTGATGGGGTGCGGTGACAGAACACCCCTTGGGATTGTTCCCTGGTGTGCTGATCATGCCACTGACACCAGCTCTCTGGGGCTCCCCACCACCCTGTTCTGCTGGGCCTGCCTTGTCTGGGGGAGACCAGACAGTCTGTGTTGGGGCAACTGCTCCCCTGAACAGCCAGGCAGACACCGAAACGCTTCAGCTTTGAGAGAACGCCGTTCTAGGGCAAAGCACCCAGGAAACCAGCCTCCAAAATGGATCCAAATCCCAAATAAACCCATCTCGCGCCGAGTAAGCGTTTTACGTGTTGAAAGTTCATTCAGGTAAGCCTCCTTTAGCAACAAGAGGAGGGTGCACACGCCAGTTCTTTACACTGGGCTTAATAGTAAACACTAAGTACAAACAGTCAGAGTTAAGTGGTTGCAAGTGAATACAGACCAAAGTAAGTTACAGGATTAAAATGGGAGGAAAACATATAGGCAGTTCTAATACACTAAAACTTACTGAAAACAGAACACTGTTTATTTCAGGCAAGCCTTCCAGTCAGATGATCTTTTACTCTGATTTGGGTCTCCAGTTGTCTTTGTTCCCCAGCCAGCTGAAGAGAAAAGGACTGATAGCTTCCCATTGTTTAAATACACTTCCCCTGGGCAGGAATTTTTTCATTTATACTCCCCTTTCCATGGAAATTTACCTGGCCAGACTGGTATCCCAGTACCAGGTGGTATGGTCACATGTCTTCCTAGGACCCACCACTGTTTGGCCTACAGGACAAACAAGGCTGCTCACAAGTTTAAGTTGATCATCCACTCATTAAGCCCCCTCCCCCCATTGATGGCTCTCATTAGCGCATTTAAAACCATAAGCAATCTCATACTTGTATTTCTGACTATACATATAAGAAAGATACTTGCACCACAATAGGATACACCGATCCAGCAGATTGTAACATTGAAATGGGTAGGTTATGTGAGGTATTTTGTCCAGGGCATCTTAGAGTTAGGCATATTTACACTCATTAGCCAATTTTCATAAAGTGTGGGGGGGGACTGGTTTATAGGTTCCTCTGTACAGGCAAGAACTTAAAACCAAGCAATCTGGCCTGGGTGAGCAATGCTATGAATTGACAGCTCTTAGGTCTAGGAGGGGGGAAGGTTCATACTCTGGGCTTCTGCTAAACATATGGATGGGCTTAAATATTTTTTAGATCTAGGTGCCTACGCAGGAAATGTGGCCTATTTCTCTCACCCATAGGTGGAACATTAGCCCTGCTTCTTACTGCCTGGAGTTGGCAGTTCCTTTCCAGCCCGTGAGCTAATGATGGGATGGTCTGCCTGCTCCTGGTAGTGTGATGGGCCATGTAACATCCCTCAGTCTCCCTGGTGACGTCCCTTTCTTCTTACAGAATAGGGGTGGTGAATGCAGAAAGCTCAGGGGTGTACGAGTGCATCTTCGATATGAATCCACCTGTGAGCAGCACGGTGCATGTGACAGGTAACTATTCTAGTATCTCCTCTGTGTGTGTGTGTGTGGGGGGAGGGGGGGCAGGCAGGTATGGTCCCTCAAGTCACTTCACTCTGGCAGCTTTTGTCCCCCATGGAACGAGCTGCTTCGGGTAGTAAATGGGGACGGAATGAGATAGATTCCTATTGGGCAGCTTGTAGGGTACGAATCTGACAGCTTGTAAACAAAACTGTTTGCCTGCCTGAGGAAGCAAAACCAAAGTTGTATCAACCCTCTGCCTTCCTGAGCAAAGGGAATGATCCCTGGGGAAATACGGGCAGGGGCTGATGATATCCAATAGCTGATTGGTTGGCCATGAAATCACTCATCGTCCGCTCGAGAAGCACCTTGAATACTTGGCCTTCTACGAAAGAGGCTAGGGATGCGAGCCCAGGCCTGTTCCTCAGATTGCCATACAAGCGTGTGGCTACCTTGCCCATGACACTGGGTAGCAGGCCAGCAGCAGTCGCTGTCCACGCAGACTGGCCAAACCCCTCTTATCTGAGCTGCCTTTCTCTGCAGTTAAGCCACACGTGACGGCCTACAAGAAATCCGAGCATGGGAACGAAGGGGACACAGGCGTTCTGACCTGCAAGTGCAACTCGTATCCTCCTGTTACTCAGTGGACCTGGTACAAGCTCAAAGATGGGTTGAATGAGGTGAGCATCGTGGGTGGACCTCTCTTCCTAGGGGAGGGTCGTCCGAATGGGGTGGACTTGCCAGCAGTAAGGTAGTCAGTGCCTAGCCATGAGAGGTTGGCCCTGATCATTTGCTTCCTTCCCCCTGCTTCCAGCTCATCGTCAATGGCACAGAGCAGTTCTTCATCGAGTCCAGCGGGAACAAGACAAAGCTGCACGTTGCTAACCTGGACATCGAGAAGGACCCAGGCGAGTACCACTGCAATGCCACCAACGACTTGGGCACCGACGGCACCGTGGTGACCCTGCGGGTTCGCAGCCGCCTGGCAGCTCTCTGGCCCTTCCTGGGCATTGTGGCCGAGGTGCTGATCCTTGTCACCATCATCTTCATCTATGAGAAGAGGAGAAAGCCGGATGAGGTCCTTGATGGTAAGGAGCACTGGAGCCATCTGGCTCTGGGGCTTAGGAGACCTGTCTAACTCTGGGGCATGTGGGTGGGGAGGGGAATGCAAGTGCCTGGATTTCAGAGGGGGCTCCCCCCACTTGCAGAGATGCTTCCCGGGGGATTTCTGCTCAGCTGCTCAGCTTGGAGCCTCCTGCTCCAGCCAGGGATAGCTACAGCCTCTGATGGAGTTGTGCTGGCTAAACTCGTCCCTGCTCACAGCCACCTGGATCCTCATCTTTTCCTCGCATGCTGATGTCACATTGGCAGTAGCCAATCGCGGGGCAGAGAGTAATTGCTCAGTGACTTGGAGGGGGATGATCTGGGCAGCCCTGAGCAGGGGTTACCAAAAACTTCTAAATGGGGACTTATGAGTTCCCAGATGCTAGCTGCAGGCCACTTTAGCCAGCCCCTCTGTACAAGGGTGCTTCAACCTATGGCCCTGCGAGGAAGGGAACTGCAGGAAGTTTGTACTGAGTCATCACTGGAGGTTTATGTGTTGGGGGGGGTTCTGGGCAGGCGGAGAACGTGGCTGTGCCCCGTGTCCCTGCTGGCATTATCTTTCCACTTTCTTCCCTCCTCTGCTGCTGGGTGGCACCTCACATGGTAAGTGGTAGGGACGGCTCTAGCTGCCCTCTGCATCAGTCCTCTCACCAGCTGCACGCCCTCGTCAGAGTGCCCCTTGCAGCACCCTGGGCCTGACGTCAGGTGGCATGGGGGGGAAATGTGGGCCATGGAAACGGTGGCTTAGAGCCCTCTCCTGCTGGAGGGCTGCGGATTCCAGTGAACTGGTGAAAGGTCTGAGTGAGTCAGATGACGCCAGAGACGCCTTTCCCTAGCAACAGTGCTTGTGATGTAGCCAGAGCGCGGTGTTTGGCAGAATGTGTGTAGGGCGGGGCACAGCTCCCCTTGCCCAACAGTCTGCTGTCCAATTGAACGTAATCGTCACCTGCTCCCTCAGCCGGTACGCGTAAGCGCTGGGCTCTGCTGTCGGCATGGGCCAGTCGCTCCCGCTGGGTGCCAGCGGAATAATTCCTCTCTGGAGTGACTGAGGGCCCAGCCTGCTGCAGCTGTAAGGCTGCTTGCGCTCCAACCTCGTCTGGGGAAGTGCCTTGGTGAGCTGCTGCCCAGCCGTTGCTTCACGGCTCCCCAGCAGCGTGGCCTTGAGCTCCACCTCTGTGAACGTGGTGCGAGAATTCCTTCGGGTTGGGGGAGCTGGGCAGCTCTTGGTGCGTCGGGGTCCCAGAAAGGGACACCCTTGGGACTGCCAAGCCCATGGCTGGCCAAAAAATAGGTGACCAGCTAGGAGCAGTACAGCTCTCTGGCTGCTTCACATCCCTGTGTGCTGCTGCAGTGACAGCCCGATGGAAAGGCAGCTGATGGGTGACTTCAGCCCGTGCTGGCCCCTAAGGCTTGAGGACTGGTGGCTGGGTGGGGTGTACAGGATGTGATACCTGCTAAAGGCTGCACCCTGATCTTTCTTTTTCCTTTTTACCATGCAACCCTGGGCCTGAAGATGATGATGGAGGGTCTGCTCCACTGTGAGTACCAGCTTTCTTATTACACGACCTGCTGCTGCAGATGCAGCGGGGTGGTTTGCCCTCTTGTGACCATGAACAAACGGGCTAGTGTCCTAGGACAGTGGCGCTCAGCCAGGGGTACGTGTATCCTCTGTGGTACACACAGGTCTTCTGGGGTACGCCAGCTCATCTGGCTATTTGTATATCTTACACCAGGCTACATAGAAAGCGCTAGTGAAGTCAGTGCAAACTAAAATTTCACAGTGGCTTGTTTATGCTGCCCTGTACACTATTAGCTGATAAGTAAACACAATATTCATATTCCAATTGGTTTATAATTGCCTGGTAAAAGTGAGTCCTAGTGTGTCCATGGCGCTCTTGTGTGTGGATGACTTTGTAAGCCAGCAGTTTTTAAGCGAGGTGGAACTTGGGGGCACGCAAGAGAAATCAGTCTCCTGAAAGATCTGGTCTGGAAAGGTTGAGAGCCACTGCCCTGGCAAGCCGACAGGCTACCCGAAATGCCTTCCCGTATCTTGTCATCGGTGTGGTCTTTAGTCGTGTGTCTGGGCATGGTAACTTAGCAGACTCCTTTTGTGTTCACATGGCTCCCAATCTTATCCCACCGTGTCCTGGGTGCCTGTCTTTACGTCTGGGCACTTTCGAACCAGGCTCCACCAGCGGGGAAGGAGTTGGTTCATTAGCATGCTATGCAGTCCAGGCCGTTTCTTTGGCTCTCATCTCACTGCCTTCTCTCCCCCTTTTCCTAGGAAAAGCAATGCCCCAAACCACAAGGACAAGAACGTCCGTCAGAGAAATTCTAACTAGGAGCGGGGAGCCAGGTGAGGCATCCTGGCAACATCCTGAGCCCTCAGCTGGCTTTGATTTACAGGACACGGTGTAGTTTGCTCTCCCATCCCACGCTGAGGCCTGGCTGCTACTCCGAGTGTCGAACTCTGCTCCCTGGGGCACAGGCTGCCCAAACCCTGGGTAACAGATTCCGATTGTGGGGTCTGGCAGTCCCCCATTGTTGCCCGTCTGCCTCCAGCAGCTCCCAACAGCCAAAGGTTCTTGCTTGAGGGTCTGTGCGCTGGTGATCCGGAGCCATTGTATCAAAGGGACGGTCGGCCCCTCACAGGAGCAGATAAAATCGTTAACGTTAGGAAAAGGCTCCTCGGGTGAGCCATGCCACCCAGTTGCAAGGCCTTGAGCACTGGGGCACATCCTCGTCTAGTCTCTAATCCCGGTTGTAGGGGTTAGTATGTGGGTCCTGGGCAGGGTTGGTGGCCTGTGGCACACAGGCGGTCAGACGCGATGATCTGGTGGCTCCTTCTGGCCTTAAACAGGTTCTAAGGATTGACTGTAGCAACACCTGTGCTAGGCACAGTGGCAGAGTAATGCCGTCACTGCCCTGAGGAATCGGAGTAGACACGGGGCAGGGGGGAAGGAGGATCTTCCCCATCTTGGAGAGGGAGCCAAGGCTGAGACTTAGGGCATGTCTGTGCCTCCCAGCGCAGGTGACCAGACACGCTAGCCCCTCTTGAGCTCACTGGCTAACAATAGCAGCATGGCTGCGGCCGCTCCGGCTATCCACATCAGTATATACCCAGGCTATTGTGCAGGGCTGTACTCGATGGGTCAGACCTTGCTGCAGTGAGCACGCTGCGTTTAGCCTGCTGGCTCAAGCACGGCTCATGTCTGTTTGCCCTCACTGGAAAGCACCTTCCCAGACTGATCCTAAGTGATGTGCCTGACATCACACACAGAGAGTGGCAGAACTCGGGGTCGAGTCCTGAATTCCAGTCCTATGCCTTCGCCACAAGGCCACCTTCCCTCTGGACAGAACATTTAGACCACTGTAGTGCCTCCGGGCCCAGCACACCCCTTGAAATATGACTGCCCGCATGGGTACTTCCCAGCCACGTCTACTAACTGGCTTCTCCCTCTCTCTCTCTCCTGCCAGGTGGCGAGTAGCTGAAGAGATCACCTGGATATTTTGTTTTGCAAAGTAGCACCGAGAATGTCCTTGGGTGTCCTTGCAATTGAGTTACTTCACTTTTTAAAGAAACTTACGTTGTAGCTTCTGAAATGTACACTTTTTTTAAAAAGAGCTGTGGGAGGGGTTTTCTACCTGTAAACTTTATCCCCCTTGTTGCTGGTAGTCTTTGGTCACTGGCTGTGTTTGTCCCAGGTCTGAGGGTGCAGGGAGCGATTAGAATCTGTGGTGGTTTGCTGGCTTTATGCAGTGTGTAAAGTGAATGTGGGGAGAAGGAGGTGTGGACAGGAGGGGTTGGAGGGTGCAGATGCTGCGTTTCCCCAGAGTCAAAGTGCCTGCCCCACGGCCCACGTTACTGGGAAGCCCTGCAAGGAGCTAGAGAGAAGTGACATCTCCATGGAAGTGACTAGCATGTAGGGAGCCAGGAACCTTCCTGTTGAACGCAGCCGGCATGCCGTGTCTTCCCAGGAGCCCTGTGCCCTGATTCCATGACACCCCAGAGGAGACCTGATCTGACCCAAGGGGTGGGAAGCCAGTTATGGACTGGCTGTAAGAGCTCTGAGCCTTGAACAAACTCCCCCAGGCTGGGCAGTGTGCATTCCCACCCAGCGCCAATAGGGGTGTCTCTGGCTCTGCCCCCTGGGGAGAGGGTGGGTGGCAGTGATGTGGGAAATCCTCTGATATCTACAGGAATCCCCCCTTCCTCCCTCTCACAATTGATCAATGCCGAGCTACTCACAGGCTTCCTGCCCCATTGTCTCTCTCAGCAGGGCAGCTTTATTTACCCTCTTCAATAACAACAGACAACTTAGGGGGTGGCTTTTGAAGCAAACTGAGCAAATGTGACTAAAGTTAAGTTATTTCACACTGTTCTGTGAGTCTCTTTCAATGTCGCTACACTGGGGGTTGGGGGCTGAGTCGGGTTGTGATTGTTGGGCTGCTGGGCTCAGATCTCTTTGGGAGCAGATTAACTGCATGTTTCCCTGTGCTCCAGCCATCACAGTGTTTCTCTGACATAGGCACCTGTGAGCGGACAAATGCTCCACGCAGTCTGTTGGTGGGTTAGCATTTAATAGTCCATCTGTTAACAAACTTCACAAATAAAGACGATACCTTTTTCTGTTCCCACTGGTGTGAATTCAGATCCCTGCTTTCAGTCCCTGGCAGGCCAGCAGCAATTGGAGCAGGCAGATCTGCCTGCTCCAATACACTACGGATGTGAATGGTTAACTGGTAAGCATCACCCTTTACTGGTTACGGTTAACTGCCGCGGGCGGGGGGCGCTCCAGCCTGGCCATGCAGATGGCCCTGCCTGCCTGCCCCATTTAAGTGGTTAGCTGAGTACATGGGATTTTACATCCCTGTAATGCACCTTCAGCAATCGCTGTGGTTTGGAGACACTGGGACAGACCTTGACTTGGCTGGACTTGACTCCTAATGCTTGTGGCTTGCATTGTGTAATCAAGCCTGGCTCTTCCAGAGCGCTTGTCATCCCCTGTTTTATAGGTGGGGGAAACTGAGGCACATGGCAGCCCAGATTGACTGTCCCAGACTCACCCAGCAGGCTCATAGCGCAGCTGGGAATAGAGCCCCTTTGGAGTGCAGCTCCCGGCCTACACAAGGCAGGTGTTTGGGTTCCTTTTGAGGGGTCTGGAATAGCACATTCTCCTCTGGCAGAGCCTGTGGCCCTCACAGGGTGACTGAACATTGGGTTGTAAGCGTTGTGTGTGCTGACAGTTCTGGTTAGTGAAGCTGAAGGCCCCTCTCCATGGATCAGGTACAACTCAGGCACCAGCAACAGCCTCGGCTTGCCGCTGCCTCCACCGGATGCGGAGGAATTACCAGCAGAGCTGGGGCCGGTTCTGTCCTTGGCATACTCCAGATTCCGTGTATTGTCCTGGTCAGTGGGGCTTGGTGATGTGGAGATCTGTCTGGTAGGAGCTGATTGGAGCACCATGGCCTGTGTGGATGTGCACCATGAACAGGAGCACACCCCTAGCTCTGGGCACGCTGCCAACCAGCTGGGCGCCATTGGAATCTCCTGCGCGGCTGCACAATCGGCTCATGGGGAACGCTGCTGGAATTCTACCCTGTCACTGGGGAGGGAGCTGTAGCCCCTTTAATTACAGCCGCCTGCCCCCTTCTCTTGCACTTCCCAAGAAGCTTGATCCGTAATGCACCCAGCAAGCAGGACTCATTTCAGGTTTCACTGCTTCTAAACAAGAAGCCCTTCCTTGCAAGGGATGACCGGAAGCCTTCAGGGGGATTCCCCCAGCACGAGCTGCGTCAGACCAGTGGTGCACATAGCCTG
Organism: Rafetus swinhoei; assembly: GCA_019425775.1. Lineage (NCBI taxonomy): Eukaryota > Metazoa > Chordata > Testudines > Trionychidae > Rafetus > Rafetus swinhoei. The sequence continues at coordinate 15,491,967 of JAFJHL010000483.1, read as the reverse complement.
GATCCTGCCTCTTACAGTGGCTGCCGATGGTGTTTCAGAGAGGAAGCTTCTCTCGTGGGTTTTCCTTTGTGCAGCTTTCAAAGGAATAATTGTAAGTGCTGAGGCCTGGCCAGCTGTAGACAAATGCACATGGCTGCTTAAGCCACAGGGCCCCAGCCCCCAATGGCACAGCTGGGAAGCAGGGTTTGGAAGAGCAGTTAATGGCTCACGTTCTTCAAGCCAGCCTGCTAGGAAGCTTGCTGGGGGCAGGGTCTGTCTTTGTTCTGTTTGTACAGCACCTAGTGCGATGGGGCTTCCTCCAACCTCTTCCTGTGGGGCTCTTGGCCTTTCTGAGGGTCCTCTCAGGGCTGCAGGCAGCTGCTGCTGTAGATAAACTCCCCAGCAAGTAACTTTTTCCTTGTTTTGCAAAACTGATAAAGAGCAAGCGCTCCGAGCAGAGAGCAAGGGGAGGAGGTTGGACTTGAACAGAGGCTGGCAAGGATCAAAGCCTCCAAAAGCCGTTCTGCAGTCGTCATGAAATCTTATCGGCCTGTTCTCCGGCTGCCCAGACCAATGTTTTCAAGGCTCTGCGCTGCTGGAGCTTAAGCTGGGGTGGGCGATGCGGAGGGAAGCGTGCTGGGAGCAGAGCTGAGGGACCACCCGCTCCAAGCAATCCGGCCCCTAGTGCTCACGAAAGAGCCGTGTGGGCCCAGCCCTGATGAGCTGGGGTAGGCGCCTGCAGGGCAGCAGGGAAATGGGGTGTTGCACAGCTGAGGAGGGAAGAATGATCCCCCCCCTCAGCGCCTGGCTTCCATATTGCTGGACTGAGATGCATTCACACAGCGGTCCTTCACCTGTTACATACAGCTACTGGACTTGCCCACCCAGCTCTCCTGCGCGCCCCCTCTCGTGCCCGGGCTGCTTGGCTGCGCTGTGCAAACCAGGCCAGCAGTGGGGAGGGAGAAAAGGCCTCCTAGGACACTGGCTGGAAGGAGCTGGTGTGAAGGAGGGAGCTGGGGGTGGGTTGGCAGCTCGTCTAGTTCTCAGCACTGATTTATGGCTGTTAGGCCTCTCGGGCTTGAATCTCAGAAGTGCCCAGCACCCTCTGTTCCAGCAGAAGCAAATGGGAAGGTGGGGGTGATTCAAGGGGTAGGACTTGGGGATGGGCATCCTTCCCTCTCCCACCCCCTCCCCCTTTACTGCCAGGTCTCCCTGGGCAGATTGCAAATGTGCTCTGGCCCATATGTGCCCCACGGACCGCCAGTTTGAGAGCCCTGGCCTGTGCTTACAAGGAGGATCCGCATCCTCCAGCAATGGGTGCGGGGAAAACCCCAAACCTGGGTAGCTGTAGCTACGCTGCTGAAACCTATTGCCAGACAAGGGGTTCTGTCTGTAGAGCTGCTGTCACTGGAGCAGGAACCACCTGGTGGGTGCAGGCTGTGCGGGGGCTCTGCCGGCACAGACTTTGGAGTACAGGTTCCTCCTTTATTTAGAGCTGGTCTGCGCTGAACATGTGCAAATCCACCTCGCCCCACGCCACCCCAAGAGGTGCCTCTGCCAATGTAACTCCCCCACATAGACAGCGCCAACCTACCTCTCGGGCTGCGGACCGTGATGGGAGAGCCCGTCCCCTGAGGGGCCAAGCCAAAGCTGTGCTGCTCTTGCGTTTTAAGTGGAGACGCCGCCTGCAGGGCTGCCTGGCCTGTGGTGGGGGAAAGTGGTGGAGCTTTTAGCGGGGAGGGAATCTTAGGCTACGTCTACACTACAGAGAAAAGTTGGGAAAAGACGTAAATTGCAGCTGCCTCTACGTGGTGCCAAATTTTGGAAGAGCCTCTTTCAAGCCGTCCCTCCTTGTACAACGAGGCTCGCAGCGTTGGCCAAAGAACAGGGCCGCTTTTCTGAAATGTTTTTCGGAAAAGCGGACGCGTTCCTTGGACACGGCAGAGCTTTGCTGGGATAACTCTGGCATCCTGGAAAAACGCTGCAGTCTAGACGTAGCCAGGCATGATTCAGCAGTAAGGAAGGGGCCCTGTGTTGCCATAGATCAAGGGTGGCCAATTTTTGATGGGGGGGGCCACTCTAAGAAAGTATGTGGGCAAGGGCCGTGCTCTCCCTGTGATTGATGGAGGAGGTGCAGGGTCTGGGATGGAGGAAACTGGCCAATGGGAGTGGCGAGGTTATGCTGGGGGCAGGGGCAGCATGCAAAGCGTCTACCCCCCACCCTCAGGCTCAGAGCATTCAGAGCAGCGCCTGTGGCCCCCCAGACATGGGCGGGGCATGCAGGGAGCCTGGCTCAGCTGGTCACATCTGGCCTGCGGGGCGTATTTTGCCCACCCCTGCCGCAGTGTGGCTGAAGTGGGTGGCCGCTGGACTGCTGCGGGGCAGGTGTCTGAGAAGGGCGGCTGGGGACGGGGCAGGGGAGCTCCTCTCTGCCTGGCACCGACTGCGGCATCCGACTGGAAGCAGCCACTGCTGGGGGGCTGAGGTGCCACCCAAGACCGTGCCAGCAGGGAAGGCCACAGGAAAGGGGTCACTTGTCACATCAAACCCAAGGGCCCCCCAGGTGCATCAAAGGGATTGTGCCGTGGGGCTTGGCCGGTTTCTGGCCCCTCTTCTGCTGCGCTTGCAAACAGCGAACGCCCCTCCCTGCCCCAGGAGCCGTGACCGGCCTGGTCTGGAGGCAGCCTGAGACACCAGGCGGTTCAGGGCTTGCACCAGGTTGCAGCGGGAGTCGAAGGCAGAGCCAGAAATAGCACCAGAGACCCGGCCGCCAGCGCTCCCCTCTCCACCCTCGCTGCCCCAGTTACGAAGCTTCATGCTCTGCGGGGAGGGTCCGAGCCTTTCCCCTGGGGCACTAGCAGCTCTTGCTTCAACACACCCTGACCAGCTGTAACTGGCACTTTTGCCTCTGCAGCCTGGCAAGCCCCAGGGCGTCTGTGGCCTGGCTTGCCCGGCATCGAGACGGCCACGGCCCTGTAGGGTTCTGCTGTCGGCGGTGGAGTGAGCAGGCAGGGCAGGGCCGTGCTGGTCTGTGGCTCGCCCTGGGCCGGCCCGGCAGCGTACGTGGTGCCCTGCTTGCGGACCGAGCCAGGGCCTACTTGCTGTGGGCCGGGTGCTGTCTGGCAGAGCCGCACAAAGCTCCATTTGTGTCTGGCCCACAAGCCCGGGCCCAGCCAACGAACACCCCCCCTCCGCTGGGCTAGGAAGAGGGAGAAATAACCGTGGGCTCGTGCTGCCCCCTGCAGGGCTGTGGGGCTGCTGTCATGTGCAATGGTTAGAGCCCTGCCTGTCCCCAGAGAGTGGAGCCAATGCCCGCACAGGGCCCTCCCCACCCCGCCAGGGCAGGCAAAGGGAGCAATAAGCTGCCTCTTAAATCTCCCTGCAGGAGGGGCTGAGTGCTGCGCGCCCCCAGCACTGACCTGTAGAGCCTTCTCCCCTCCCCTACAAGCCCCCTCCCACGTGCTGCCTCTTCCCTGCAGGACTCTGCCACCCCCTTACTCCCCTCCGCTCCAGATTTGCTGTGTGGACACACAAAATCCAGATTGCGGAGCCCATGAGGAGCTGAGCCTGGCGGGTGCGGAGCCACCGTTTTCAATCATTCCACCACCAACGGCCTCCTTATGTGGGCACGAGGGGCGTAGCCACGGGCGGGCTGTGGCCCATCCACTTTGCATCCAGCCTCCCTCCCTTCCCCCGGGCTTGCCATGATCCACCCCGTGCTCCGGCCAGAGAGCAGGGTCGGGGCTTACCCGCCCCATCCCTCCTCACACCCCATTCTTGGCCACCCATCCAGAGTCAGGGCCCAGTCAATGGGCCTTCTGGCTCCAGCACTGGTGGGCACGCTGGGTTCCCCCCTCCTTGTAGGCCAGTGGATGGAGCGCAGTGCTCCCAGGGCTGCGAGTCCTGCTAGCACCTCTCTGTATGAGCAGACCTGCTGCCTCCATGGGGCGCGGGGCCCAGGCTAAGCCATGGCTGCTCCCCACGGGGGGACACCCTTCCCAAGTGACCCACTGCACCCAGGCAGGGGCTGGAGACAGCCCTGGGCAGCCCCAGGCTCTGCCTGCCCCAGTCCCCACAGGTGGCCAAGAAGGAAAGTGACTCTGCCCCCCGGCTCCTCCTTGCCCCAGCGCTGCTCCCAGGGGGCTGCGAGTCCCAGCGCTGCTGCCCTGTTGGTGTGTGCCCTGGGGGCACAGGGATTTGGGGGCAGGAGGGGTGAAGGGGATGCGGGGCAGGATGGGGGCTTGGGGGCGGGAGGGGGTGAAGGAGGACGCGGGGCAGGATGGGGGCTTGGGAGCGGAGGGGTGAAGGAGGACGCGGGGCAGGATGGGCGGGGCTTGGGGCGGGAGGGGTGAAGGAGGACGGGGGGCAGGATGGGCGGGGTTTGGGGCGGGAGGGAGGCGAAGGAGGACGCGGGGCAGGATGGGCGGGGCTTGGGGCGGGAGGGGCGAAGGAGGACGGGGGCAGGATGGGCGGGGTTTGGGGCGGGAGGGGGCGAAGGAGGACGGGGGCAGGAAGGAGGGGCTTGGGGCGGGAGGGGGCGAAGGAGGACGCGGGGCAGGATGGGAGGGGTTTGGGGCGGAGGGGTGAAGGAGGACGCGGGGCAGGATGGGCGGGGTTTGGGGCGGGAGGGTGAAGGAGGACGCGGGGGCAGGATGGGAGGGGTTTGGGGGCGGGAGGGGCGAAGGAGGACGCGGGGGCAGGATGGGCGGGGGCAGGGCTTGCACTGAGGGGGCCCGGGAAAGTTAAACCTCGGCACGCCACTGCTGAAAGGCTGCCCAACCTCTGCCTTATCCGCCGTCACTTCCCCTCGTTTTCCGCTAGATCCTGCCCCCCCGCGGTGGGTGACTCACTGCGTCCCCACCCCAGCGCACGGGGCCCCCAGCCGAACAATACCACTGGCTCGGCAAGGGGCTGAGTCGCGTCAGCTCTCCGCTTGTAAGCGAGACGCCGGGTGCTGCTGGTGAGCGTGTGCTGCTTTGCCAAGCGGCGGCCGGTGGCTAACGGGTAGGGTCAGAAACAGCCCCTCTGCCCCCCCAGCTGCTCGGAGATGTCTGTTCAATCGATGTTGTTATGGCAACAGGGCCTAATGTCATCGGCGGCGGCAGCCACAGCCGGACAAGTGGCCAGGACGAAGCCTCCTGTGTCCATGGGGGCTGCAGGGGTTCGAGCGTCCTCTGCGGGGAAAGCGAACTGTGTTTTAAGGTGTCTCTGCAGCGGCTCGAGTGCCCCCAGGGTGCTGCAGTGGCACGGTCGCCCGCTCCAGCAGGGAGAGGGTTACAGACAAGCCAGGGGAGACTTGTACATCCCTGGCCAATCAGGGAGGGGAGCAGGCATCCAATCAGGGCCAGGCGGGGCCCTATAAAAGGCCACAAGAGCAGTGGGGGGCTCGCTCTTGCTCTGGTGGTAGAGCAGGTTGGACCTGGCTGCAAGGGATGCTACAGAGGGTACCTGAGACAGAGCAGGGCTGGGGATAGGCAGGCAGAGCTGGCCTGACCCAGCTCCTAGGCTGAGGGCCTAGTTCAGGGGTATGGGGGCTACTAGGGCTGCAGGGCAGGAGATGGCAGCTGGCCCATGCCCCTTGCCTATGATGAGTGGCCATTTCAGGCTGCAGTTTCCCCCTGAGGCGGGGCGAGATGATGCCTGGCAGTGGGTCACTGAGGCAAGGTGGGGGTAGGGCGCTGGGGTTCCCTGGGAGGCGAGGGCCCCTGATTGCAGGGGCACTGCTGTGGGACAGTACCATGAGGCGGGCACTGTGGGCCAGAAGGGACATGGGGACTGAACCAGCACAGAGGAGGAGTAAGTGAGGGTGAGGCAGCGGTCAACAGGAGGCGCTCCAGGGCTCAGGAGCTAAATCCCAAGGAGACCAGTAGGAGGCGCTGAGCTCGTGAGTTGACCCTGCTACACATGTGAAGAGCCAGGCTACCTGTGGAGACCGAAGGGGGCTGAGCAGTTTGGCTCTGACGGGTGGGAATTTTTTGGACTATTACGATGAATTTTCCCTGGGCCTCCATTTCCTCCTGTCCTGGGGCCTGACGGCCCGTGGGCTGGCTCTGCTCTCAGGCAGAACCTGCGGCTTTTGTGCCACGGCGCTGGCGAGGCCAAGACGAATGGCCTGTTAAGGCCCTGCTGGAAGGTGCTGAAGCCAGCTTGGATCAGTGAAATGAGCCCCATTGGCCAGGAACTCAATTGTGCAGCTGATGGGAGCCGGGGGGAACTGCGACCCCTGCAGCCCAGGTAGCATGGGACATTGTTACCAGAACCGCTGTTTGCCTTGGAGATCGGACCCTCCCCATCCAAGTCTGGCCCTGCGTAGTTTGGGGGAAGTAGAGGCAGGCCTGGGGGATCCCCCACCCATAGTCTGGAGTGAGTATTCCACGTGCTGGGCAGCAGAGGGCGCTGCTCTCCTGCAGATGCCAAGCAATGGTATGGGATGGAGCAGCTCAGCCTCACACCTCGGTGGGGAAACCGAGGCATGGCACGGGGCCAGAACTCTCCCGGGGCGCACACAGCTCAGCGGCGAGGCTGCGTCTGTCCATAGATCTGTGGGGAGGCCCCGATTTTTCCTGGTTTCTCGTGCCCCCCCTCACTGTGCTGAGATGCAAACGCTCAGACAATCCTGGCGCGCTTGTTAGCGCCACGATACGGGGGGGGCTAGCTCCGCAGTGTCTGATCCCTCTCCGCGGCTCTCTGGTGTGCTTCTGGACAGCCCCGTCCCAGTGCCAGCCCGGCCCGTGGCCCCCGGAAAACCCGCTCTGGAGTGGGTACTGGGCAACTCCGCTCCCAGCAGGCTAGCCTCCCAAGAGCCTCGGCCTGGAGTGGAGGCCTCGTGCGCCAGCCGCAGGCCCATGGGGCCACTTCTAGACCTGGTACAAGCGGGTCACTAGAAATGCTCCCCCCCCATCCCTCCACCTTTTGCCCCTGCTGAATCCGGGCCCTAGGCCCGCAATGAGCTGCCCTGTCTGCCAGGCGGGTGGGCTTCTCACTCGCTGCTTGAGAGCCCCGCACCAGGCTCTGCCCAGGCCCTCCTGGGACAGCTGCAGCCAGGGGAAGTGTTCACCCTCCTCTGCCTCCCTGGAGCCCGTGGCGGCTGCGCTCAGCCTGGCCCAGCCAGTTGCAGGACAGGACTGGCCCCTTGAGGGCTGATCCTGCGCCCCTTGAGTGTGGCAGCAGGACCAGGCCCCTGTCTTCTATCATGTGCATGTATATGGGGCCTTCATCCCCTCCAGCCTCCGCCTCTTCCTTTCTCCGGTTCTGGCTCTGCAGCCGCCCCCTGCCCTCCCTCTGTCCCACCTGGCAGCAGTGAGCCTGGATCCCGCGAAGGCCTAACCAGGGAAACAACAAGCAGCTGTTGACCACCCAGGCTCAGCTGGAGAAACCCCCTTGTGCTCAGAGCTGCTCGGGGGATAGAAGAGCTGGAGCCATGCAGAGCTGCTGCGGGTGCGATTGTGCCCCAGAGGAGAGATTGAAGGTCGGGGAGGAGGGGCGAGAAATAGCCCAGGCTGGGATATGGCAAAGGGCGTTCCTATAGGCCAAGGACTGGTCCCCTTGCGAGCTGCTTCCTTCCTGGCTACAGGAGAGAGGCCTCTCCAGAGGCCAGGGAACAGTCGAACTGGGCTGGGGTGTAGCTGTGTGGCACGCGCCCTCTGATGCCCTCTGCGCACAGCTTGGCCGACCGTACCTGTGCATGCCTGCCATGCAACCGGCTGCCAGGGGGGCTGCTTTGTTTCATGAACCACTCGGCTCCTTCCCACGCCAGCAGAAGGGCAGCGTGGAGCAATGGAGCAGGCCTTGGCCTGGCTTGCGGGAGCCCGGCCTGGCCGTGCAGTTTGACTCTGGGCAAGTCGCTTCTCCGCGTCTGTTTCCCCTTCCCCCCGCGTCTGTCTTGCCAAAGCTGCTCAGCACAGCAGGCGTCTTGCCCGGGGGGGCTCCGCTCCCCCGGGGTCTCTGGCCTGTAGTAATGGAAGCACCGAAAGCCTAACTCTCCAAATGCTTCATCACCTCGTCCTCCCCCGGCCGCCTTCATCCAGACATAGCAACACCCTGTGCTTCACCACAGGCAATGCCAGCGCCCCCCCGGGGCAGGTGGGGAAACTGAGGCACGGGAGTGGGGGAGGGAGCGTGACTCACCCACTGAGTCAGTGGCAGAGGCAGGACTAGGACCTGTCCATGGCCCATGAAGTGCAGCATCTGAGTGCCCCACCTAGTGTAGCTGATCCCACCCCAGGATCCCTCCGTTGCGTCAACAGCCACGTTTCGCGCTGGGGTCAGTGACACGAGGTGCACGGGCCTGAGGTGCTGGGTGCTGAGCATGGGCTGATCACAAGAGGGCTAGATCCTGTGCACAGCCCCATGGACCCCAAGGAGGGGACCTGTATCCTGCTGCTGCCAGATCCAGCTTGGGAAGGTGCAGCCTGGGCCGGTGCTCCGATCCCCGCTGCCAGACATCCTGCTGGGTAAGTGACCTGACTTCATGCTGGGCCCAGACCCGGAGCAGATTCCTCTTGGTCTGGCCCCCCAGTGTCTCTAATCTTGTGATGCTCCAGCCCCCTTGCTATGGATCTAGCAAGCACAGCAGCTCCCCTCCCCTCCGCCCTTTGTGTTAAACCTGTGATCCCCGGGCAGGGGGGGGGCGGGGGGCATGCGAGGACATGGAGGGCCCAGTAGAGCCTCAGCATAACGAAAGCTCTGCTGCAAAATGCTGTTGGCTCGGGGGTGGGGGGGGTCAGCTCTGCCAGATTCTCTTCTGTGACAGACGAAGGGGAGACAGAAGGCGGGAAGGGGGGCTCTCCCGATTGCAGGCAGCGCCGGAAGGGGCAGGATAAAGCCAACAGGCTGTCCTTGGATCAGTAACGTGGAAACTCCTGGGGGGAATGGAATTCTGCTTGAATTGTGTGTGTGTGTGTGCGTGTGTGTGGGGGGGTGCAAGGGTGGATCAAAGAGCCACTCCAGAGAGATCGGGGTTGGGGAAGCAGCCAGCTAGCGCTCAAGGAACCAGAGAGGAGAACGTGGCCCAGACAGCCCTGCTCACGGCGACCAACGTTGCATCTGTCTGCCGTGCTGGTGCAGAGGGAGAGGATGGACTAGTGGTTAGGGCACTGCTGGGTTCATCTCCCAGCTGTGCTGCAGGCTCCTTGGGGTGTCTGGGTAAGTTAATTCATTTCTCCTGGCTTGTGTCCCCAGCTCATAACCCCCCCCCCCCAAGAGTGGAAGGGAACCAGCGGGGGGAGGAGAGTAAATTCCTTAAGTCCCAAATCTTCCTGAACTAGGAGCCTCCCTGCTCCTGCCACTAGCTACATGCTGGTGCTGGGCCGTGGCCTGTTCCTAGCACCCTGGGAGTTGTCCTCTGGCCCTTGCCTCTCTCCACCAGCCTGCTCCCAGGACCCTCGTGTCGCTCTCTCCCTGGCACAAGTGGGGGGAAGGAGACCCTTCTCCCCAGGCTGGGCTAAGGCTGCTCCTTCCCGGGGTGGCTCCCTGGGGCTTCCCTGCCCCGTGCAGCTGGTGCCCTCTTACCCGCTCCGGGACTGGCCACTGAGCGTGGTTTCCCAGGGAGCTGCTGGTGAATCGGCTGCTCAGAGGTGCCGATCTCAGCAGGAGGGAGGGGACCAAAGAAATTCTGCAGGCCCAGCTTCCCCGCACTCCAGACTGTCACCTGCAAGCGTGTGGCTCTCTGGGGTGTATAGTGCTGTAGTGCCCAGGGACCTTGGGCTGGACAAGCCCCCGTGTGTTCTGGGGCTCTACGCACCCAGGCCTTGCCCCGAGGAAGCTGCAGTTTAAGGTTGTGACAGTTGGGGCAACAGGAGGCGGGTTAGGGTTAGTGAGATCAGGAAGTTATGAAGAGGCTAAAGCGACTGGGACTTTTCAGTTTAGAAAAGAGGAGACTGAGGGGGGATATGATAGAGGTGTATAAAATCATGAGTGGTGTGGAGAGGGTGAATAAAGAAAAGTTATTCATTAGTTCCCATAATAGAAGAACTAGAGGACACAAAATTAAATTAATGGGTAGCAGGTTTAAAACTAATAAAAGAAAGTTCTTCTTCACACAGCGTGTAGTCAACCTGTGGAACTCCTTGCCAGAGGAGGCTGTGAAGGCTAGAACTATAACAGAGTTTAAAGAGAAGCTAGATAATTTCATGGAGGTTAGGTCCATAAAAGGCTATTAGCCAGGGGGTAGAAATGGTGTCCCTGGCCTCTGTTTGTCAGAGGCTGGAGAAGGATGGCAGGAGACAAATCGCTTGATCATTGTCTTCGGTCCACCCCCTCTGGGGCACCTGGCGCTGGCCACTGTCGGCAGACAGGCTACTGGGCTAGATGGACATTTGGTCTGACCCAGTATGGCCGTTCTTATGTTCTTATGTTCCTACTCAGCGGTGACTCTGTGTCCAGTCTGGCAGTGTCCGGGGATGGGCTGAGACGGGGGTGCCTCCTACACCCCTCAAGAGGAACATGTGTGCTCGTTCTTCCCTTTTTCCCTCTGACGCTCATCTCTGCATACTCTTCTCTGTGCTCCCACCTGCCACAAGAGGCTTGCTTGTAGCACAGGTTTCAGCCACTAGATGTCCCTGGGTGCTGTGTAGAGTTCCAGACAGCTGTCCCTGGTACACAAGGAAGACAAAGCTGGGACTCAAGTTGTGTGGAAGCCTGTTTGTTGCCATAGTGGTTTTCTTGTGCTCCTGTGGTTCTACCCATGACTCTGCCCACTCCTGTCCCTTGTCCACTATTGCTCCACCTGGGCACATGGGTTTATGATACATGTATGATCCCCATCAGCATGCACTGTGGCCCCAGCTCCTACAGAGAAGAGAAATGAAGTCCCAGGCTAGTGCTGTAACTGGTGGACCATCCTTCCTCGTGGCCACTCAGTCTCCTGCCCCTCCTCCTCCTTTATCCCGGAGGGCTCTGATCAAGGTAGCGCTCTTAGTGCCTCTGACCTTGGCATCTCGCCTGTCCCCATCTGGTCCGTGTCAGCTGATTCCAAACCCCTCCCACTGCCCCATCAGCATGATGGAGGGTGCTGCTCAGCGCAGCTGTGCGCAGTGAGCAATCTCTTGTCACTCGCTTTGCTCGGCAAACACCTTCGTCCACAAGCTGACACGGACACTAGGACTGCGCCCATGGGGAGCCTGACTGGCTGTTGTCGTGACACACACACACACACACACACACACACACACACACAGAGCTGCCAGAAGGGACAACTGACCCCATCAATCTCCGTCACATCAGCTCACCTTCCAGCGCCCTTCCCCCTGCTCACGCAGGCGCCAGCTGGCTAATGAGGTAGAGGTGGGAAAGATTCTTCCCCGTGCAGCATTTAGCTGGGGATGGTGGGGTGCTTGGCTTTGTCCAACTGTCCCTGGCAGGCTGGTGTGTGTTGGCAGGCCTGGGGATGAGCCTGTAAACAGGGAGACGCTGCTGGCCCACGTGAGCCCCGCGTGTGTGATGGAGGGGGCACCTGCTGTGTGTGTGTGTGTCTCTGCAGTGCAGGGAGGAGCTGGGTGTGCAAGAGGGTGGGCTGGGGGTGCTACAGCTGTGACAGGGGTAACGCTGGCGGCAGCATATGAAGAGTGTGTGTAGTGCTGTAGGGATGTCTGGAGTGGGGTGACACAGGGGGTCGCAAGAGGGTGAATGAAGTCTCAGCCCACAATCCATGTGGCTGGTTTAAGGTCATTGAGGGTGTCACACGAAGGGAAGGAAAGTTCAGCTAGTGACGTGCGTGTATCTGTCTACGAAAGTGCAGACTGTGTGTGTGTGACAGTGGGTGCGTTTGAGCGTGAAATGGCTGCTGATCTGTTGGCCCCGCGAAGCCCCCTGCAGCTAGGAGAGGAAGGAGGTAGTGGGGAGTGCGCTGAGCTAGGATCCAGGGCTCCTGGGCTGCCACAAACTTCCTGGGCAAGTCATAATGGTGACTCTGCGCTGTGCCTCAGTTTCTCCATCTGTAACATGGGGACCACAGTGCTGCCCTCCACTGTCAAGTGCTTTGAGCCCACAGACGAACCCTTCATCGGGGCTGAAAATCATTGTTTGCTGCTTCATGCACCGTCGGGAAAACTTGTCTCCCGAATTCTGGCCGCAGAATCTTCTGTCTCTCACGGCGACGAGGCAGAGACTCCGGTTTGCAGGGGGTAACGTTAATGTAGGGTTGATGGATTAAGGCAATTTGATGGGAATGGCCTAGGGAGACTCCCCCAGCGGGGTGTTCAGAGTCCTTTTTACAACGTTCTGGGCTGGTAGATTTCAAAACTGGGTGTTTTGTTTCGTTTCTTCAATGGCAAATCTAAGACGATATCAACTCTCCGGGACTTTGCAACAGTGAAGCTGTGCAAATGCTGATTTGTATTCCAGTAGGGCCTAGCAAGCCCCTGGTGCTGGGTGCTGCACAGACATGGAGGAGGAGCGAGTCCCTGCTCTGGAGGGCTTACGATCTCAGCCGATGAAGGAGGATAATTCTGTCCCTTTTACAGCCAGGCAGTGGCCTGCCTGGAATCGCACAGGGAGAGGGACGGAGCCAGGAAGTGAATCCCGATTTCCTGCACCCAGGCAGGTGTTCCAGCTGCAAGACCAGAAGGGGAGCCGCTCCTCATGCATCCCTGTAAGTAACTGGCCCCCAAATATTTTCATCAGGTGTACGGACTGTGCAGCCCCTGGCCGCTGCAGCCCCCTGGCCTCACCCGCCACCGCCACGGCCCTGTGGTTTTAAAGTGGCATTAAGGAGAGTGACTCGGGTGCAGTGGCTGGGCGGTGCAGCGCGGCGCGGCGTGAAGGGGTCCTGGCCAATGCAGTGTGTGGCAGTGGGGTGGGTTTTGGCGTGGCCTAGGGGCTAGGGCGTTCGCCTGGGGAGGGCAGGGTGGTGGGTTCAAGTCAGCTGCTCGCAAGGGTTGGGGGGGCTGCATTACCAAGACCCGGTGGGTGAGTGGAGGGGACCCGGGGGGACTGAAGGCTCAAACCTGAATTCTTCTTCCCAGTGGAATTCCTGCCTCTCACCCCCATTTCCCTGTTACCTTCTTCTGTTGGATCCTGCTGGGTCCTTCCCTCATTCCCGTCTCTGCCTTTCCCTCCACTTGACCCTCCCCTTCACTGCCCTTTGCTGGTGCAGCCCCCCCTTCTTCTATCCCGGCCCCCTCTTTGGGCAGTTACATCACCCTCCGTTGGGCCTGGGGGAGCCTTTCTGACTTCTGCCCCGTCCCGCTTTTCACCCCTCCCCAGCCCACTGCCTCCCTTCCCGCCTCTCTGTTTCCCCCCCCTCCGGTTTCCTTCCCCTTCTCCTCTCTCCACCTCCATCGCTCCTGCCTCCTTCCCCCCCTTCTTCTAGTCCAGGGCTGGGGACTGGATGTGGCCCCCGGCTTGCCTGGATCTGGCCCCCGAGGGTCAGGGCTCCCCCCAGCCTTAGGGGGCCTGTGCTGGCACTCCAGCCCCCCCCACCTCCCTGTGGGGCAGGAGCAAACAAAGTCTATTAGCCTGGGCCCCCCGGCCCCTCTCCTCCTTGTCTCCTGTGCTCTCCCTCTCTCCATCCCTTCGCCTCACCCCTTTTGTCTCCCTCCATCTCTCTCGTCTGTTCCCCCTGCTCCTCTCCCCTCCTCCCCCTTGTCCGTCTGTCTGTCCCTTCCCCCTCCTCTGCTTTGTCTTTCTATCCCTTCCCTCCTGCCCTCTTCCCCACCGTGTCTGTCAGTCTGTCTGTCACTCCTGCCCCCTTCCCCTTCTCTGCCTTGTCTGTCTGTCTGTCCCGTCCCCTCCAGCCCCCTCCTCCGCCTCGTCTGTCACTCCTGCCCCTTCCCCTTCTCGTCTGTCTGTCTCTCCTGCCCCCTTCCCCTTCTCTGCCTTGTCTGTCTGTCTGTCCCGTCCCCTCAGCCCCCTCCTCCGCCTCGTCTGTCTGTCTCTCCTGCCCCTTCCCCTTCTCGTCTGTCTGTCTCTCCTGCCCCTTCCCTTCTCTGCCTTGTCTGTCTGCCTGTCCCGTCCTCCAGCCCCCTCCTCCGCCTCGTCTGTCTGTCTCTCCTGCCCCTTTCCTTCTCTGCTTTGTCTGTCCTGTCCCCTCCAGCCCCCTCCTCCGCCTCGTCTGTCTCTCCTGCCCCCTTCCCCTTCTCTGCCTTGTCTGTCTGTCTGTCCCATCCCCTCCAGCCCCCTCCTCCGCCTCGTCTGTCTGTCTCTCCTGCCCCCTTCCCCTTCTCTGCCTTGTCTGTCTGTCTGTCTGTCCCGTCCCCTCCAGCCCCCTCCTCTGCCTCGTCTGTCTGTCTCTCCTGCCCCCTTCCCCTTCTCGTCTGTCTGTCTCTCCTGCCCCTTCCTTCTCTGCCTTGTCTGTCTGTCTATCCCGTCCCCTCCAGCCCCCCTCCTCCGCCTCGTCTGTCACTCCTGCCCCCTTCCCCTTCTCGTCTGTCTGTCTCTCCTGCCCTTCCCTTCTCTGCCTTGTCTGTCTGTCTGTCCCGTCCTCCAGCCCCCTCCTCTGCCTCGTCTGTCTGTCTCTCCTGCCCCCTTCCCCTTCTCGTCTGTCTGTCTCTCCTGCCCCCTTCCCCTTCTCTGCCTTGTCTGTCTGCCTGTCCCGTCCCCTCCAGCCCCTCCTCCCTGCCTCGTCTGTCTGTCTCTCCTGCCCCCTTCCCCTTCTCTGCTTTGTCTGTCTGTCTGTCCTGTCCCTCCAGCCCCCTCCTCCGCCTCGTCTGTCTGTCCTCCTGCCCCCTTCCTTCTCTGCCTTGTCTGTCTGTCTATCCCGTCCCCTCCAGCCCCCTCCTCCGCCTCGTCTGTCACTCCTGCCCCCTTCCCCTTCTCGTCTGTCTGTCTCTCCTGCCCCCTTCCCCTTCTCTGCCTTGTCTGTCTGTCTGTCCCGTCCCCTCCAGCCCCCTCCTCCGCCTCGTCTGTCTGTCTCTCCTGCCCCCTTCCCTTCTCTGCCTTGTCTGTCTGTCTGTCTGTCTGTCCCGTCCCCTCCAGCCCCCTCCTCCGCCTCGTCTGTCACTCCTGCCCCCTTCCCCTTCTCGTCTGTCTGTCTCTCCTGCCCCCTTCCCCTTCTCTGCCTTGTCTGTCTGTCTGTCCCGTCCCCTCCAGCCCCCTCCTCCGCCTCGTCTGTCTGTCTCTCCTGCCCCCTTCCCCTTCTCGTCTGTCTGTCTCTCCTGCCCCCTTCCCTTCTCTGCCTTGTCTGTCTGCCTGTCCCGTCCCCTCAGCCCCCTCCTCCGCCTCGTCTGTCTGTCTCTCCTGCCCCTTCCCTTCTCTGCCTTGTCTGTCTGTCTGTCCCGTCCCCTCCAGCCCCCTCCTCCGCCTCGTCTGTCTGTCACTCCTGCCCCCTTCCCCTTCTCTGCCTTGTCTGTCTGTCTATCCCGTCCCCTCAGCCCCCTCCTCCGCCTCGTCTGTCACTCCTGCCCCCTTCCCTTCTCGTCTGTCTGTCTCTCCTGCCCCCTTCCCCTTCTCTGCCTTGTCTGTCTGTCTGTCCCGTCCCCTCCAGCCCCCTCCTCCGCCTCGTCTGTCTGTCACTCCTGCCCCCTTCCCCTTCTCTGCCTTGTCTGTCTGTCTGTCCCGTCCCCTCCAGCCCCCTCCTCCGCCTCGTCTGTCTGTCACTCCTGCCCCCTTCCCTTCTCTGCCTTGTCTGTCTGTCTATCCCGTCCCCTCCAGCCCCCCTCCTCCGCCTCGTCTGTCACTCCTGCCCCTTCCCCTTCTCGTCTGTCTGTCTCTCCTGCCCCTTCCTTCTCTGCCTTGTCTGTCTGTCTGTCCCGTCCCCTCAGCCCCTCCTCCGCCTCGTCTGTCTGTCTCTCCTGCCCCTTCCCTTCTCGTCTGTCTGTCTCTCCTGCCCCCTTCCCTTCTCTGCCTTGTCTGTCTGCCTGTCCCGTCCCCTCAGCCCCTCCTCCTCCGCCTCGTCTGTCTGTCTCTCCTGCCCCCTTCCCCTTCTCTGCCTTGTCTGTCTGTCTGTCCCGTCCCCTCCAGCCCCCTCCTCCGCCTCGTCTGTCTGTCACTCCTGCCCCCTTCCTTCTCTGCCTTGTCTGTCTGTCTATCCCGTCCCCTCAGCCCCTCCTCCGCCTCGTCTGTCACTCCTGCCCCCTTCCCCTTCTCGTCTGTCTGTCTCTCCTGCCCCCTTCCCCTTCTCTGCCTTGTCTGTCTGTCTGTCCCGTCCCCTCAGCCCCTCCTCCGCCTCGTCTGTCTGTCACTCCTGCCCCTTCCCTTCTCTGCCTTGTCTGTCTGTCTGTCCCGTCCCCTCCAGCCCCCTCCTCCGCCTCGTCTGTCTGTCACTCCTGCCCCTGCCCCTTCCCCGCCCCGTCTCTCGCTGCGCCGGCCCCTCCGCCCGCCCCCGCCGGGCTGGGCTCGCCACTCGCCGGCTGCGGCTCCCGGGCGGCGGCTGCAGCATGCGGACGGGCAGCGGCGGGGAGGCGGCGGGCGGCGGCGGCGGCGGGGCGCCGGGCCCGGAGGAGCGGGCGGAGGAGCCGGGCCCGGGGGCCCCGCGCGGGCAGCGGCGGCTGCGGGGCGGCAGCATGAGCGGCCGGGCCGGGAAGGGCTCCCCGAACGGCGAGTGCCGGCGGGGCGAGCCCAAGGTCTCCTTCTCCTGCCGCGGCGCGGAGAGCGGCTCGCCCGGCGGCCCCGAGGGGCCGGGCGGGGAGGAGGGCGGCGAGCCCCGCGGCAGCCAGGCGAGCTTCATGCAGCGCCAGTTCGGGGCCATGCTCCAGCCCGGGGTCAACAAGTTCTCGCTGCGGATGTTCGGCTCCCAGAAGGCGGTGGAGCGGGAGCAGGAGCGGGTCAAGTCGGCGGGCGCCTGGATCATCCACCCCTACAGCGACTTCAGGTGCCGGCGGGGCTGAGCCTGGGGCCGGGGGGCTGAGCCTGGGGCAGCGAGGGGCCCGATCATCAGCATCTTCAAACCCAGGGCGCAGGCAGCCCGGGGGCCGAGGGGGCAGGATCGTGCAGCCCCGCGGAGGTGGCAGAGGAGCCGGAGGGGGGTGGCAGGTCCCCGGCTGGGCTCCAGGGGGAGAGGCCGGGGCTGGCTGGCTGGCGCCTTGGCGAGAGGGCACCTTGAGCTGTACTTGGAGGGTGGAGGCTGCTTTCGAGCTGGCCCTGGGGCTGTGGGGGCCCGGATCGCAGCTGATGCAGCAGCCGGGGCTGGATGCCCCAGCAGGCCCCCGGCTTCCCTCGGGGGCCCCTCTGACAAGGGCACCCCTCAGCCCTTCCACAGGCCGGGTCTCTCCTCCGCCCTGGGGGCACCTGGTCCTCTGAGGCCTCCTGGCCAGGAGCCTGTTACCGAGCGAGACCCCCTCCCCCAATAGTGTCCAGAGACCCCTTGTCCAGGGCCAAGCAGCTGCGAGGGGCAGGAGTAACGTGCCCCCCCCATCTGACATTCCACATTGGGGGCAGGGGAACCTGCTGCCCCCCCCGCCCCAGCGCAGTGCTGGCCATGGGACCAGGCGGGGGCTGAAGATCTGCTCTTGCCTCTCCTTTCAGCATCAGTGATACAGCAGCTTTGTGCGGCTGCCCCCTCCCCCCCCTGCACTGCCAGAGGTTTCCCCGAGGCCAGACTGTTACTAGCTTGGACTCTCCAGGGCGTGGAGCTGGGTCCTCGGGGCTCAGGCTCCTGGCAGGGCCCCGATCCCCTGAGTGCCGCCTCCGGGGAATTAGGAAGCGGGATGCCAGCGACTGCCGGTCCCTTCCCTCTGGTGCCCCCTTCCCCAGCCCCTCGGAAGGGTCCCAGGGCTTCCAGCGTCGCATGCAAACTGCCCATGGGGAGGCTCGGGCCTGATCGAATACTGTGCAGCCAGTGTGGAGCTGGGCAGGCCTGGGCGGCTGCCTGCCCATGACCCGCCCCCCAAGGCTCAAGGATGCAGCTGTCACCCGGTGCCGTTGTCTCCCTGCTTCCCTGGCTGGCCCTGTGCGACGTGGCGCGTGTCTGGCCGCGTTGTGCGGCTGCCAATGCAGCAGGCGACGCCGGGCGCCCAGGCAGGGACGGAAAGTCTGGCAGCTAGTTTGAGCCCCTCTGTTGCGGCAGCCTCTCACCCTGGAGCAGCGGGCTGGGTTATTCCCTTGCTGCTGTCTCTCGGCTGACACGGGCATTTCAGCAGAGGTTTAACTGAGTTCCAAGGGCGGGTTCTGGGCGCCTCCGTTATTCTTTGTGTCTTACCAGAGCAGGGCCCTGTGGTGCAAGGGGCTGCACAGACATGTAGGGAGAGACTGTCCTTGTCCCCAAGGAGACAGTACAGCCTAATGGTGGGAGCAGGAGGCAAATGACTGGGCCGAGGTCACAGAGTAGATCAGTGTCAGAGCACGGGCTGGAGCCTGTCGTCTGACTCCCAGGTCAGTGCCATTGGACTGGGCTGTGTTTTTTGAAGGAGGGGGCTGCCTGGTGAGTGGTCCCCGGTCACGGGTTTGCAGAAGCGCACGCCGGTGTTTCTGTAGCGTTTCCCTAGCGGAGAAGGCTCTAGCACCTGTCTGCAAATCTCCAGCAGGTCCTGTCTACTGGACCCCCCTGACAGCCCCCTGCCCCCATGGCGAGGAACCCTCTCTGGGAAGGCACCGAAGGATGGAGCTACTCCGAGGACAGGCTCCTCTCCGATCTGCGGCCTTCACCAGTCCCGTTCTAACAACCTGTGGGGTCATTCATCTTCCTCTGTGACTCTGTGGTGCTGTTAGATCTCCCATTCCCCTCCTGGCGAATTAGCACCGCCCCGCATTTGTCCTGAGGCATTAATGCAGAAGAAGCCGCTGGCATAAAGAGCGCTTCGTACTCACGTTAAGAGGAAGGATCAAATCCATCAAAGTCAATTCAGTTCCAGGTCAGAATCTGCCCCCCGGGTGTCTCTCTCCTGGGGCCTCCCCCAATTTCATTTGTCGGGTTCACCCGTAGCTGCGTTCTCACGGTATCGGCGGTGGTGCGGTTGAATGGTATTAGAGCGTAACTTGCACTGACATCTGTTTGTTTCATCTTGCCATTGTAATGTTGTCTCCCTGCGCCTGGATTGACCTTGTCGTAATGAGATCACTGTGGCAGTGCTCAGGCTGTGGTTAAGAGAATTAGGAATGAACCGTGCCACGGAGAACACGCTTGTTCCCCACCGGCTGTGTCTTGCAGCCCGACACAGGGACCGTTTCAGAGCATTTCTTTTCAGTCGCGTGTGAGCAAGAGGTGAGAACAGACAGGGCCGGGCGCTTGGGCGGCGCTGTTCTTCAGTGCGCTGCAAGCAAGCACTGTCCGTCGCGTGGCCTAGCTGCCCTGCCAAACAGCCCCTCCTCCTCGCTCCCGTTTTACGGAAGGCTGGACACGGAAGGCCCTGCTTCTGCAATGGGCTCTGTGGCAGCAAATCCATGTGCCGGTTACAGAAACTCCTGCTGCCCGTGCAGGTCTGCCAGGCATATTGGTCTGCCCTTTCCGAGCTCACTGTGGTATAGGGAACTAAGATCAGGCACTGAGTCAGGGTAGAATTGGGGGGAACATTTGTGTGGTGTGTGTTGCGCTGTGTTCCAATCCTGTGAGGTCTTATGGTAAAAAGAACTAGGAGGGAAAAGCTCTGGGTTTGGATCCCACTACTGCCACCAACACGTGCGACGATGAGCTCGTCACTCTTCTCTCTGTGCCTCTCCCCCCGCCTACCCTTTGTCTGTTTAGGCTATAAACCCATTGCAGGGAGGGACTCGTTTGCTAGGTATTTATACAGAATCTAGCAGGTTTGTTTCCATGCTCAGCAGGCGTATTTAGGTGCGTCTGGAATAAAAATAAGAAAAACATACACAGATCTGCTATCTATGCACAGAGGGCAAAATCAGGGGAGAGGTTGTTTTTTTCCCCCTCGGGCAGCCTAACAAGGTGCATACCGATTTGGTTCTGTTTTATTTCCACGCTCCATGTAAATGCTTATGCCAAATTACATTTCTCATTTCTCTTCCCAAAATCTGATCAGGATAATGGAATATGTTTCCCAGCATGTTTTCCTTGCAAAATCCATGTTCTCATCTCAGGATAAAATCATTACCATCTGCATATGTGACATGCCTTCATAATTGCACCCATTTGCAGAATGTAGCTCATCATAGGCAGAGCTCTCTAATTATTCATGTACAGTGCAAGTGGGGGAGGAAGGTGGGGGAGAGAGGCTCTAGGAGCAAAAGTTCCTATTTACTCCAATATTGAATTATTAGCAGGCTGCATGGGTGGCTGTTTCATATCACTAGTGGCAAATCTGATCAAAGCCTCGTCAATGACATGCCGAAACATACAATGCAGAATTGACCCACCCAGTGGTGAGTTGTTTCAACCTTCTCCACTTATTTCCTGTTCCTGGGGCCTTTTTAAAAATGTCCAGTTAGTGCGTTTATCCCCGGTTGATTGAAGATAAATGATAAAGCAAAGAAGGGGCAGGTAATTAAGAGTCAGGACTCAAGGGTTCTACTCCCAGTTTGGCAATGGTCTTGGACAACTAATTTCTCTAAGCTCTAGTGTAAAATTGAGATGTCGGAGGGTCAGGAGACGTAATAAACCAAAACGGTTTGTTAAATGCATGGAGATCTGTGGCTATTGGGTATTATCATGGCAAGCAAGTATTGTAGCCAAAAGAGTTTTGCATCTGGCTGATAGGAGCAAATGTCCTTGGCCAGACACATCTGTCCAGTACAGTATCCTGTTTGTGATGGGGCCAGTGCCAGATGTGGGAGAGGAAGGTGCAGGAAAAGAGACAGTCTGGGATACCCTGACATGGAGGCAGGGTGCATGCCGATTTCTAGTCGCTAGAGTGTGGGTTAAGTCCTGAAGTATGCATGCAACCTGGGGACGTTCGAGTCGAGCAATATGCTGTGGATGAGTCAGTAAGCTGCGGCAGCAAACGTGTGTGTGTCTGTGTATTTGCTTTGGGATTGTCTGGCTTGGAGACACTCGGCGTTCACCCTGAGGATCAAAAATAGTCCAGGGAGCGACTGGGAGCCTTGTAATCTGACTCAAAGGCCCCATTTCCCTGCAACTGCAGAGTGGAAAGAAACCGGGCAGGCTGCAGGTTTTCATTTCTGGTGGGGTCCTGCTGGGGACGCCAGAGCTGTCGATCCACCAGGCCGGGATGCGCCAAAGCAAATGGTAGGGCAGGTGTGTGTTTTAGATAAACAACTTTGTGCCAATTAGCAGAAGCCCTCAATACTCATGGCAAGTTGCCCAGGTGGCTTTGGATGCTGCAGCGCATGCAGCTGCCGATCCAGTAGCTTTGCCAGACCTTGCATTGCTGGCCACATGCAAATGCCTCGCTCAATGCAGGCGCTTCCCCGGCACGCCTGGGCTGTTGTTTCTGGTGGTGGTTTGTTAGAATCATAGAAACATAGAACTGGAAGGGACCTCGAGGTCATCAAGTCCACGGCAGGACCCAGTACCGCCTAGACCATCCCTGATAGATGTCTGTCTAACCTGCTCTTCCATATCTCCTGTGAACTGGCTCTTAGGGGCTTGCTACGAGCTTAGTGCAAAGTGGTTCACAGCTGCTGGATGGGAGCCAGTAGCTGGGTCTTCGGGAGCAGGAGAGAGCAGCGGCTGCTTTGGGGACTCGTTTGAAGGGGTTGGGAATCTTTTCGGCGCGCTGCCAGGCAACCCCCCCAGAGGTGCCGTAAAGGAAATCGGTTTCTGCCTTAGAGAAGTTGGGATGAAACGTCACACGCTGCTCCCGGGCTGTGTGGAGATTGAGTTTAATTGGGTGGGTCTCACGGCATCTTCAAACTTCACAGACTTTGCAAACCTGCTTCCTGCAGCCGGGCTCCTAAAGCCGCTTGAATCAGGGGCCCGGTGTCATTGTGCGACCGCAGAGATGGCCTGAGGTGCCTGTTACCTTCGGTCGGATTCGTGGGTGGGACGTGCAGGCTGCTTGGATTTCAGAGCCGACCTTAGCAACTGGGTCTGACGCTTGGGGCCTAAGCGAAAAGCTGCCGAACCCCCCCAAAGCCGGTGGGTGGCAGGGTACGATGTGGGGGCTCCACAGGATCCTGCTCTTTGTGGCTGCCAATCTCTGTCCTGCTGGCTGTGGACTTTCAAGCACCATCCTGGCTAATTGGGTGTTGAATTGGTTAATGGCGGGGTGCCTCGTGTAATAGGGGGAGAGAGCCAGCAGGGGGCGCTTGTTTACTCGCGCGACTCACCCTGGAATTGCTGCTCTGCACTCGGGCAATGAGGCGTGTTCTAGGCTGGCAACGTTTCCGAGGGTCGCAGCGGCTCCGGGGCTGAGTTTACAAGTGTTCCCCGCGCTGACTCTCCGGCCACGGCGAGCTCTCCGTGGTGCTGAATTCGAACGGGCTCAAGATTTCTGCCCAGAAGGAATCCTAGAATTGTGGGCCTGGGAGAGGCCTCAAGGACCAAGCACCATCTAGACCATCCCTAGCAGGTGTCTGTCCAGTGATGGAGATTCCACAACCCCCCTGGGCGATTTAGTCCAGGCAGGAGGCTTTTCCTAATGTCCAACCCAAACCTCCCTTGCTGCAGTTTGAGCCTGTTGCCTCTTGTCCTGTCCTCAGCGGCCAAGGAGAACCATTTGTCTCCCTCTTTCTTGTAACACCCTTTGATGTACTGAAAAGTTTTTATGCCACCTCAGTCTTCTCTTCTCCAGATAAAACAAACCCACTTTTTTTTCAGTCTTCCCTCATAGGCCATGGTCTCTGGACCTTTCATCGTTTTTGTTGCTCTTCTCTGGACCTTCTCCAGTTTCTCCTCATCTTTCCTGACGTGTGGAGCCCAGAACTGGACACGGTGCTTCCGCTGAGGCCTAATCAGCGCAGAGCAGGGTGGAAAAATGACTCCTCGTGTCTTGCTCACGACGCGCCTGTCCCCACATCCGAGAAGTGTTTGTCAGGGAAGGGGGGTGATGGGCAGTCTTGAAGTGCCAGGGGCGATCCTGAAAAGCGTTGGCGCAACCTCTGCAGCACGTGGCGTCGAGAACTCTTGCGCCTCTGTGGCAGGTTCTCGGGCAGTGGCGGGAGGGGGTGATGCTGGACTCCACAGCGCTGTTATCTCTGGTTTGTAGGGGGTAGTGCCCCGGTCTCAGGCCAGGGTCCCAACGCATGCAGTGTTCTGCAAACGCAGGAAACCAGCACAGGCCCCGTGCACAGAATTTCCAAGAGATTATCTTCAGACTTGCTCCCGCTCACCGGGGCTTACAGGCCAGGCCGCCCGCTGCCAGGAATCCACTCGCTCCTCCTCTCCCATGCTGAATGGCTTTTAAAGCTCCATTGTGAGTAGTGTGGGATGGATCCCTTCTGCACATTCACCTTCCTCCAGGGGATGCTCTCTTGGCTTTACTCGCCTCTGCTAAGCAATTACACGGGGCCGGTTTGTCGGCCTCCATGGCCCAGAGTTGGCCCTGAGTCCCGTAGGGTCACAGTGGGGTTCAGGTCAGAGGAGAACTGTGCCCAGTGAGTCTATATTTGTTCTCACCCTTCTTCACAGCTCTGCTCATGCCATGTAAATAGGGATCAGTTTACAGGAGGCCCAGGAGCGAAGGGCTCTCTGCTGCCCACCCCCCCAAGCTCCTTGCAGGTTATATCTGCCCCCACCCCAGTGGTTTTGGGGCAAACCAGACCAGCACGTGCAGGAAGTCGGCTTGCATCATGGTCCGGCTGCAGCGTTGGGAGGCAGGGAGCCTGGCGTTCTAAGCCAGCTCCGCCACTGACTCGCTGCGCGACCGTGGGCACCTCCCTGGTGCCAGGGGTTTCCCGTTGGTGGGAAAGGGAAAATCCCGACCTGCAGGGTATGGTTTGCCCCACGCTCCCTTTCCTCCCTTGGTGGTTTGTACGGCATGGCGGTGACACAGCCCTGCGCTGTGGCTGGGATCTGCCTGTGCACGGCCAGACGCTTCTTTTCCCACATGCTTCCAGGACTGTGCGCAGTGGGGAAGCGGGAGCTGAATCCCTGATTCTGCCTCCATCACGGGCCTCGTGTTGAGCCGGGCCCCTTGCTGCCCGGGCTGGTCTGTGGCAGCAAATGCGGGGTTGGGGGGTTGTGAACGGGGCTGAGCGTGGCCTGGGAGGTGCCACGTCGCGAGCCAGAGACACGCGGGTCCCGCAGCGGAGGCAGGGATGGAGCATTACGCCCTGGGGCCCTTGGCACTGGCTGCATGCTGGCCGGGCAGCGCTGACCTCGTGTGGCTTTCAGAATTGGGGAAGGGGGCTAGACTGCACCTGCAGGTGTCAATGGGGTTTTGGGGCGTTTCACTCTGTCGGTCTCCCCCCCACCCCGCATTCGCTGTGCTCTAAGGCCCCCCAGCATTTCAGGTGGTGCTTTTGTGCCCAAGGGGCTGCACAGGACCCTGGGAGATCTGGGCTTGGTTCCCTCTCTGTGCCTCAGGTGTCTGTTGGTAGAATGGGGGTACCTGGGTCGCGGGGCTGTCACTAATGCAGGGGAAGCCCCTACTCGCTCTGGGAGGAGGGCCTGGTGGAGCTCTCTTGCTGCTTCTGTGGCTGGCCAGAGGGGGTCCTGAGACAGAGAGATTAAGTGACTTGCCCAGGAATGTTCAGGGAGGCAGTGGCGGAGCTGGGCATAGAACCTAGGTCCCCAGTGTGAACCCACTAGGCCTCATTGCCTCTCTCATCTCCGCTGCAGACGTTCCCTTTGCACCCCTGGGAGACAGTTGAAGGGGGCCTTAGGCCTGGCACCAGACCCATCTCCTGCTGCCCCCGAGCTGGGCTCTGAAGTCATACGGGTGCAGCGGTGACGCCACTCGCTGTTGCCATGGGAACGCGGCAGGTGCCGGCTGTGTCTGGCGAAAGGCAAGGAGGCTGCACGGGGACGGATGCGAGTTGAATTCTGCTCGCGTGCCAGGAGGAAGAACCAGCCCCCCCCACATACCGCAGCTCCTTAGCCAGCAGCGCCGTGTGCCCGTCCGCTCCCCCCTGGTTCCCTGCGGCATGTGGCGACCTGCCCCCGGTCAGCGCAGACACGGCCGGGAATCCGACGGCCCATCGGCCCGCGAGGAAACGAGGCTCTTGGGAGCCGCAGCCCCGAGTCGGGATCGTAGCGAGCAGGGGGGCTGGGCTTGGGAATTAGCCCACCCAGCCGCTGGCTCAGATAGCCCTGCGGTTAGACAGGCAGGAAGCAGGCCAGGCCAGGCCAGGCCAGGGACCCCGCCATTTCCCCCCCCCCGCAGACAGCTGGCTGTTCTGCAAAGGCCTGGTGTGTCCCCAGAGTGGGGCCCCCAGCCAGCCGGGAGTCGGGGGCAGCGGCTGATGCCAGGCTGGGGCCGGGGGGGTGCTCTGCTCTGCTCCCCCCTGGCTGGCACTTGGGGAAGGTCGTTGCTGGCCCGGAAGGTGCAGGGAAGGGCCCTGGGAAACGCCGGCGGAAGGCCAGGCAGGACCCCAAGTCTCAACGCTCCCCCTCCAGTCAGAGGCATCGGCTCAAGCTGCAGTCGTACGTGATTCACACCAGCCTGTGGCTGGCGGTTCAGGGGCTGCTGCTGCTCCGACGCAGCCGCTCTCTGGAGGCAGCGGCACCTGAATAAGTTGCCATGCAACCGGCCAGCCCCCCCGCACATGTACACGCACGCACGGACATGTAAACGCGCACACGTGCACGCACATATGGACATGCATGCACTGACATGTAAACATGCACACACACGTGCACACATTGACATGCAGGCACAGACATGCATCTGCACACACGGACACACACACGGACATACATGTGTGTGCGCACACACACCCCTCCCCACCCCACCGTTGTTGTCATGTCTCCGGGACAATGGGTGTGGAACTGGCAGGGAGCTGCTGTTTGCTCCCAAGCCGAGCGAGGAGGGGAAGAGGTCTCAGGGGAGGGGGTCTCAAGCAGACGGCCGGGAGCCAAGACTCCTGCGGTCTGTTCCCAGCTCCAGCGCTGTCGTCCCAGCATGACCTTGAGCCGACACGGGAAGGACGAAGGAGCCGGTGGAGCTCATGTTGCTGAATTGGCGTTGGGGCCCCTTGTCCTGCTGGCTGTGGGTCTCCCCACTGGGGAGGGTGCTGCAGGCTGACGGATCCCTGCTGCTGCCTCTCCCTCCCATCCTCGTAGCCCCGGGTTTATGGTCCAACTCCGATGCTGACCCAGCACCATACACGTACGCAGAGCTCGGGTTAGAGCCCCTGCCCCACAGAGCGCAGGAGCCGAGACACCCCCAGGAACGTCCCCGTTGGCCTGCATGTGCAGTCAGGCCCTCCACCGGACAAGCCCATGCCAGGGTGCGGGGAGGGACAGGGCACGTGAGGAAGCCGCAGGAGGAACTCAGAGAAGTGACCGAGGGCTTGTCTGGCCTCGGGCAGGGGCCAAGTGGCAGGTCTCGTGCTGTGGCTGCAAGCTGCCACCCTGCAGGGCAGAGCTGACCAGTCGGTGACGGGTGGGTGCCGCTCGGGGCCCCGGGCGGAGCTTTAGTCCTGCAGGGCTCGGGCGCTTCACACGTGATGGGCAGAGCTGCGGCGTCCGCCCTCGAGCAGCCTCCCCGGAGGCCGGGGGGGAGTTTGCCCGGCGGGTCGGTGACGTCTCCTTCTGCGGTCCCTCTCCAGGTTCTACTGGGACTTCACCATGCTGCTCTTCATGGTGGGCAACCTCATCATCATCCCGGTGGGCATCACCTTCTTCAAGGAGGAGACCACGGCCCCCTGGATCGTCTTCAACGTGGTCTCCGACACCTTCTTCCTCATGGACCTGGTGCTGAACTTCCGCACCGGCATCGTCATCGAGGACAACACCGACATCATCCTGGACCCGGAGCGGATCAAGAAGAAGTACCTGAAGACCTGGTTCGTGGTGGACTTTGTCTCCTCCATCCCCGTGGATTATATTTTCCTCATTGTGGAGAAGGGCATCGATTCGGAGGTGTACAAAACGGCCCGGGCCCTGCGCATCGTCCGCTTCACCAAGATCCTCAGCCTGCTGCGGCTGCTGCGCCTCTCCCGCCTCATCCGCTACATCCATCAGTGGGAGGAGGTAAGAGGGCCCTGGTGCCTGCCTTGACTGGCCGGCCGCCCCCACCCCCATGCAGAATACACAGCTGGGTGGGGCACCTGAAAATCCGGGGCGCCGCTGGGTCCTAGTGTCCACCCACCCGCCTCTTTCTCCCCCGGCTCTGTGGCTCAGCGTCCTCTGAGGGGGGCTAGTTCCCTGAACAGTGACAACGCCCAGAGCGATTCGCGGACACGGGACCTGGGAAAGAGCCAGCCGTGGGGCAGCCCCTGCCCGTCTCTGAGCTCAGTGAGTCCACAGGGCTCCAGTTGAAAACGTGCTGTAAAATATTTCACTTGCCTGTTGCTGCAGATTATAAAATCCCATCCCTGAAATGTAGTCGCCCCCCCGGGGGCCCAGGCCTAGGAACGCTGCCGAGATCCCCGCCCAGCCTGTGGCCGGCCAGCTGGGCTGCGTTTCCTTCCTCTCAGGGCGCAGGCGGCTGCTCCTGCCACTGGCCACGAGCCTAGGGGACTGAGCGAGGAGAGTCCGGGCCCCGCGGCTCCTTGGCTCCCGGGCAGGCAGTGCAGAAAGGCTGAGCCCAAGGGGCTTTGCCCTGCTTCATGCGGCTCCGACGCGCTGTGAGGTTTGCTGACGCAAGCCCAGCCCGCGAGGAACGGGCTGAGACCTGGCAAACTTGTTCCACGCTCCATTCCGCCAGGTGCCCTCGGACGGTGAGGACAGGCTGCCCCTGTGGCCGTGGCCGTGGCCTGGATTTTCTTGTCATCCCAGTAATAACGGACGTGGGTCTAGCCGGCTGTCTCATTGGCTCAGGGCTTCACCAGCCTGAGCTCAGGCTCCTGGGGGCATGCCCCAGACACTGGGGAAACCGAGGCACGTGGCTGGCTTGAGGCCAGGTCCCAGCTGGGAATAGAACCCAGGAGTCCCAGTCTCCTCCCCGTGCTCCTGGCTTCATTCCGCTTGTGGCCAGCCTGGATTAATGCTACATCCCCTCGCCCCCCACGCCCCAGCGTCTCCTCCTGCACCCCTGTCCCACGGGTCGCCTGGTTGGGGACACCGGTCTCTGTAGGATGCCAGCCCCCGGCTGTGTTCATTTGGCCACCAAGCACGGGCCTCTCAGGGTCTCCCCAACCCCCCCATGCATCTAGCTCCCCGCACCCTGTGCACCAGCCCCCCGCCCCTGGGTGCCACCATGAACAGCTCGCTGCTCCCAGCTTGAGAACGGGGGCGAGGGGAGTGGCGCTGCCCAGCTGGCAGACCCTTTGTTGTGTTTGGGTCACGGAGGCAGCTCGTCAAGCCAAACCCTCCGGCGCCCGCCCATGTGGCTCCGTGTCTGGGCCCAGAGCAGGAGGCTGCTGGAGGCACATGTCACAACTGAGTGTGTGTGTCCTTCTGGCTTCGGGTCTTTTGAGGGGTGTGTGTGTGTGATGTGCGCATGAGGCTGTGCGGGTGAGCTGGGACATGCCTCTGCCTGCTGGTGTGGAGTGTGTTCCAGTTGCTGGTGTGTGTGGTGTGTGTACTGTTGCTGGTGTGTATAGTGGTAGCCTGTGTGTGTGTGTGTGCGCGCCCCAGTGTGGGGGGTATCATTTGCCGAAGTGTGTGGTGTGTGTATACTGGTTGCCAGTGTGTAGCGGTCGGCTGTGTGAGCAGTAAGGGCGGGGGAATGTTAGTTGTCGGTATGTGTAGCAATAGGCTGTGTATGGGATGTGGTGGGGGGAAGGTGTGTCGGTTGGTGGTGTATGTAGTGTAGTGAGAGGCTGATGTGTGTAGTGAGAGGCTGTGTGTGTTTGGGGGGTAGTATCTGTTAGCGGTATATGTACTAGTTGCCCTTGAGTGTGTAGCGGGAGGCTGTGTGTGTGCACGTGGGGGGAGTGTACCAGTTACCGGGGTGTGTAGCGTTAAGCTGTGTGTGTGTGTGTGTGTGTGTGTGCAAAAGTTGTGTGGTGTGTAGCGTTAGGCTGTGTGTGGGGGGTGTGTGTGTACCAGTTGCGGGGTGTGTAGCATTAGGCTGTGGGGAGGTGTACCAGTTGCGGGGTGTGTAGCGTTGGGCTGGGGGTGTGGCGTTGGGCTGTGTGTGTACCAGTTGCGGGGTGTGTAGTGTTGGGCTGTGGGCTGTGTGTGTGTACCAGTTGCGGGGTGTGTGGCGTTGGGCTGTGGGCTGTGTGCGTGTACCAGTTGCGGGGTGTGTGGCGTTGGGCTGTGTGCGTGTACCAGTTGCGGGGTGTGTGGCGTTGGGCTGTGGGCTGTGCGTGGGTGTGTACCAGTTGCGGGGTGTGTGGCGTTGGGCTGTGCGTGGGTGTGTACCAGTTGCGGGGTGTGTGGCGTTGGGCTGTGCGTGGGTGCGTACGCACCAGTTGCCTTTGTGTGTCGCTATGAACCCTGGCGGCGCAGTGGGCGCGTGTCTGGGCTGGGCCGCAGGGCGGCTGCTCCCAGAGCTGGCACCAGACCTGAGTGGCCATGAATTGGCCGCGGCTCCTGGCCTCTCGCGCCGGCTGCTGCTCTCGGGGGCGAGGGCGGGCGAGGGGAGCTGGCGCCCGGCTCCCTGCAGTGACCGCTCCGCACGGCCGCGGGGGCGGGGCGGGGTAGCTCTGTGCCCAGGCAGCAGGGGCGGGGCGGGGGGGCTGCTCCAGCCCTAGACACAGCAAGACTGGCTGGGTGGGGTGGGGGCCGTGCGCGATGACCCTCCAGCTGGGGCCGGGACCGTGCCGTTCTGGGGGGATCCCGTCTGTCCCAGGCTTTGCCTCAGTCAGGACACGCACGGCTCCGAGCAAGAGCCCCAGTTCGGTCTCCGAGCCCTTTCTCCAGCATCCCCAATGGTGCCTTTGGGGTGCGGCTCCCCCTTTCCCCGCTGGCACCCCCGGCTCTCTTCCTTTGCCAGCAGGGCGCCGCGGCGACGCAGGGGATTAGTTAAACCTCTCCGCGTCCTGGCGGATTATCCTGGCTAATCAGCTTCGCGTCCCGGGGCGGGGAGGGGCCGGTTCCCGGACACAGGCTGGGTGGTTCCCACAGCTGCTCTCCGCGGAGCGGCGCCTTGTCCGGGGCTGGTTTAGGGAGCAGAGGGGGTGGACGGGGGGCTCAGCAGGGCTGGCTTGGAATGGGCGCCCCCGAGGGGCAGCCAGGGCCTCCCATCCCCTCTGCCGCTAGAGCTAGAGACTGGTTCTCTGTATTCCAGATGAAAGCAGAGCCCCTCTGTGCCAGGTGCTGTACGGGTCCTTTGGGAGAGACAGTCCCGCCCCAACAAGCTGAAGCGGGGGAGAAAGGGAGGCCCCTTATCTCTGTTCCGCCGCTGGGGACCTGAGGCCCAGAGGGAGAGGAAGGGACTGGCCCGAGGGAACTGGTGTCAGCGGTGGGATCTGAACCCCGCATCTCCTGGATCCCGGTTCCTGAGCCTGCCAGGGGCTTGAGGGCAGGAAACCCGTCTCGGGTAGAGGCGCTAGCTGCCCCGCTTGCTCCTTCCGCTCCCGCCTATAGTGCAGTGGGTCAAACTGCAGCTGCCGCTGGCCCTGCATGGCGGGCTCCCCTCCCCCGTCCGAGAGCTCCTATGACCAACCATCCCAGCTCACTGGAACAGAGGGTTTAATGTGCTGCAGAATGGGCCCGGCGGCAGCACGGCCAGGTCCCCGGCTATAAGGCTGCTTAAAGCGGGGTGGGGATGCCATGGCCCGGCAAGCGACGGCCTGGCCCCATCCTCTGGACGGCCCCGGGCATTGCATGGAAAAGACGAGAGGGCTACGCTGCACGAAACCCCGCGGCAGTTCTCCCCTTCCCCGCCCCGGGCTGGTGAAGGCCTCGCTCTTCCGTTCCTGGGGCTCCCCCCGCTCACATTCCTCCTTCCGGCCCTGGGATGAGCCGGCTCGTCAGGCCGAGCTGGCATTGGCAGCGTGGGCCTCACCTCAGACAGACCCCGCCTCAGAGCGACCGATTCAGGCTCTGGCAGAGCCTGCGCTGGTCCCACGGGGGCCAGGCCTCCGCTTGCTGCGGCACAGAGACGCAGGCCCTTTCGCTGAACGCTTGGCTGGCGGCCAACGCTTGAGAGATGTGTCCTTGCCCACTGCCCCCGCCGGCCCCGGGCCCTGCCTGGACACAGAGATCGGGGCATCCCAGCCGGGGAACAGCTGCTGGCTTGTCTCCTCGCGCAGGGCGGCACAGGGTTCCCTCTGCTCACAGCAGTCCTGCAAGCAGGTGTGCGCGTGTGCCTATGTGTGCGAGTGCATGTGTGCGTGTGTGCACATGCGTGTGAGTGCGTGTGCGAGTGTTTGTGCATGTGTGAATGGGTGTTTGTGAGTTTGTGCAAGTGTGTGAAAGAATGGGTGTGGGTGTGCACGTGCGAATGGGTGTGCGTGCGCGCGTGTGTGTGTGTGCGTGCGCTCAGACCCCCCCCGTGATGTGCTGTGGTATGAGACGGACAACGTGCCGCCCTCTCCTCCGGCTGCTCGGGGAGGTGCCCGTGGGGCACGGCTGGCCCTGGTTTCCGGGCGGTCCGTCCAGCGCTGGGCCCGGGCGACTGGCGTCTCCCGCTGTGACTGTTTCCTGCGCGGCTGTGGAAAGCCCGGGCGGAGCAGCTGCCGAGAGGCTGCCGAGCCAGCTGCTCCCAGCCCTGCGGTTCTGCCTGAAGAGAGCCGGCTCCGGAGTGGAGCTGCAGCGCTGGGACGGGGGCTGGGCTCGTTCACAGGCAATGGCGGGGCGGGGGGGCCCTGTCTTGGTCTGGCCCTGGGTGGAGGCAGGAAGTGGTGTCTGGTTTTGGCCCCCAGCTCGAGGTGGGGGGGCGGGGGCTGGTTTTCGGAGCACCTGCCGCTCCCAGGCCGCGGGGCAGCTCAGCACCCCTGAGAATCCTGGACTCCCAGAGCAGTGGAGCTGGCAGGGCCCTCGAGAGGCGTCAGGCCCGGTCCCCTGCCCCCACGGCAGGACCCAGCGCTGTCTGGACCCTCCCTGGCGGTGTCTGCCCAACCTGCTCTTCAGTCTCTCCAGGGATGGAGATTCCCCCCGCCAGGCGATTTATCCCAGCGCTGAACCACCCTGACGGCTGGGAGGTTTTCCTACTGGATCAGGCCCTCGCTCAAGCCGGGGTGCCAAGGGCCGGGCGTGCCCCGCGTCTCCGTGGGGGGGCGTTGCGGCAGATCCCAGCTCGTGCCGCTGGCCCCTGCCCCGCTAGGGAGCCTGCCCTGGAGGGTGGCCGGGAAGGCGTTTCCAGCCTTGCCCCATCCCGAGGGGGATCTGACCGGGCGAGGGGCAGACTCCAGCTGTTCTAAGCTTAGGCTGACAGTTGTGGCACTCGGGGGTGTGAACTGCCCCAGTGCTGGAGCTGGGCTGGGGCTGCTGGGGGTTTCTTGTGTCGCCCTGGGAGGTTGCGTGGTTGCAGCGCACACACCGTCTGCCCGTAGGTTGTGTCTGCACTGCGGGGCTCTGCCAGCTCAGCGAACAGCTGCTTCTGCCTCTCCTGAACCTGGTACAATGAGCCCCATGGATCCCAGCCCCCCTCCGGCCTTTTCCACCCCGCTCCCGTGATCGGGGATGGGGGGCTTTGTGTGGGATTCGCTCGCTGGGACTTGTACCCTCAGCTGCCTGTGGGACTCAGCGGCTCCGTGTCCCCCGGGACCGAACCAGCTGAAT
This sequence comes from Rafetus swinhoei, assembly GCA_019425775.1. NCBI lineage: Eukaryota > Metazoa > Chordata > Testudines > Trionychidae > Rafetus > Rafetus swinhoei. Next base: position 15,459,542 of record JAFJHL010000483.1, on the reverse strand, counting down.
TTCCGCCCCAGAGGCCTGATTCCTCCCTGGTCCCCATTTGTGCCTGGTCCTGTCCCAGGGGCTGCCTCGCGGCTGTTCTCCCTCAGGGCTGAGAACGCCTCCGCAGCTGGGGCCCTGGGCACGGCGGCTGGCGAATCTCCGAACCAGCCAAGTGCTTGGGGGTTCCCGGGATTCGGCCCTGCGGGCATCACAGGCCGAGCGGGAGCCTGGGGTCCTGCCAGCCCCTCAGGCAGAAAGCTTGCTCTGAGTTTGCCCCGCTGCTGCCGTCAGTGGGGCTGGTGCTGGGATGCGTCACTCCCCCCCCCCCGCCTCCGCGTGCAGATTGTGGGGGGCTGAGGGCCGTTGCCTGGCCGTGGGGGAAGGAGACGAAAGGGTCAGCTGGTGGGTGGGCTCCTGGGTGATTTGCAGAGGGGGGACACTGACAGCACTCGCTACCAGGCCGAGGGGTGCAAAGCGCATTAAAAAGGGACAGGTCCGGGGGGGGGGGAATCCAAGCGTTCCTGGCGAGTCGGGGAAGGGGTGTAAATCCATCCCTCCAGCAACTCAAATGGAGCCACTGGAGCAGCTGTTAGGACCAGAGAGGCAGTGTGACCCCCCCGGTCTGGACACCTAGCTTCCATTCCTGCTGGCCGAGCTTTGGCAAGCCACATCTCCCTGGGCCTCAGTTTCCCCATCCATGCAGTGGGGTCATGACTCTCTCTGTGCGGTGCCGCGAGATCTGTGGAAAGGGCGAGGTGGTGGCACATTGAGGCCTGGTACAAACCTACAAGGAGCTCCAAAGCTTACTGCCAAGAGCTTGCAGCCTGGACTTACCCCAGGTATGCAGGTGCCCACCTTTAACCCACCGGTCCCCAGGTTACTGGCAGGGGCAGTGGCCACAAGAGAACTCACCTTTCACCTGTGGGGACCCAGGTGCAAGCTCAGATACCGGCCCAAAGGCGATCCCCAGGCTGGGAGCTCTGGGAGCAGGGGAAATGCCTTTGGCCGTAAGGCCTGCGATTCATCCTCCGTAGGATTAAAGGCTGCAGAGAGAGGCAGCTGGCCTAGGGGCTGAGGCACGGAACACCTGGGCACTGTTTCAGGCTCTGCCACAAGGCAGCAGGGTGACCTCAGGCGAGTCCCTGCCTGACCTGTGCCTCAGTTTCCCCATCTGTAAAATGTGGGGGATGCTATTGCCTGCCGGGTGAGATAAGCAGAGAAGAGAGAGGGATTGTTGTTGTTAAAGCTTTGCTGGATCGGGCCCATGTGAAATGGCTCTTTGCACTGCGGAAATAACAGGTGAGGGGTGTGTGTGTGCGTGCGCACTGCAGAAATAACAGGCGAGGTGTGTGTGTGTGTGTGTGTGTGCGCGCGTGCGCACTGCGGAAATAACAGGCGAGGGGTGTGTGTGTGTGTGTGTGTGCGTGCGCACTGCGAAATAACAGGCGAGGGTGTGTGTGTGTGTGTGTGTGCGTGCGCACTGTGGAAATAACAGGCGAGGGGTGTGTGTGTGCGCGCACTGTGGAAATAACAGCGAGGGTGTGTGTGTGTGTGTGCGCGCACTGCGGAAATAACAGACGAGGGGTGTGTGTGTGTGTGTGTGTGTGTGCACTGCGGAAATAACAGGCGAGGGGTGTGTGTGTGTGTGCGCGCACCATGGAAATAACAGGCGAGGTGTGTGTGTGTGTGTGTGTGTGTGTGGCGAGTGTGTGTGTGTGTGTGTGTGTGTGTGTGTGTGTGTGTGTGTGTGTGTGCGTGCGCACTGCGGAAATAACAGGCGAGGGGTGTGTGTCCTCACTACTGTGGCTAGCAGGCTCTTGTGTGCACACTTGGCTTGCCCCTGTGAGTGTGTGGCCCCTGCCACTGGAGAGAGGAAGGGAAGGGGAGGGGAGCCGCCCAGCTGGGGCAGAGGCAGGTGATCCTGGCCTGGCCCCCCCAGGCCAGTGTGTGTGTGTGTGTGTGTGTGTGCACACTGCGGAAATAACAGGCGAGGGGTGTGTGTGTCCTCACTAACTAGCCTTGGCTCTTTGCTGGGTGGCTGCAGGCTGGCATGGCACTTGCTTGCCCCGGCGGTGAGCCCTGTGTCTGGCCCTGCCCGCCTGGGGAGAGGCAGGAAGGGGGGAAGGAGAGCCGCCCTCCCAGCTAAGAGGCCGCAGGTGATCCCTGGAGGCCCCGCTCCCCAATTCCAGGCCCGGGCGACGGGCCCGGTTGCAAACTCCCAGCCCAGGCCGGCCGGGGGAGCGTTGGTGCCACTGAGGCCTGGGGGAGAAGGTGAGCCCGACACTCGGGGCAGGGGTCCCGGAACCGTTTTCACAAGGGGGGCTCAGCGCCATTGACCCAAACTGGAAACCCTGCATAGACCAGACGCCACGCCAAGCCAGGGGGCTGCCCCCGCAGCATCTCCACTCCGGGGGGGCGACTGGCTGCAAATCAGACCCTGCCGCTCGCCCGGCCCGGGGCACCGCTTGGCGGCTCCCCTGGAGAGGGCCCGGCTTGGGGGGGGCTGGTCCTGGGCGCTGTGGAGTGACGCTCGTTTCCCCCCTCCCAGATCTTCCACATGACCTACGACCTGGCCAGCGCCGTGATGCGGATCATTAACCTCATCGGCATGATGCTGCTGCTGTGTCATTGGGACGGCTGCCTGCAGTTCCTGGTGCCCATGCTGCAGGACTTCCCCAGCAACTGCTGGGTCTCCCTCAACGGCATGGTGGTGAGTGGGGGGCTAGGCCCGTCCCCCGGGCTCCTGGCGTGGGCTGCTCCAGGCTGAGTCCCGCACACGGGCAGCCGGGCGCTGGTGGGTGAGGCCGCCGTGGGCAGAGCTGCCTTTGCCCCTGGGGCCGCGGGGTGCAGAGCCCCCGTCCTCTCCGCCGAAGTCCCCTCCCCCTCCTGGCAGCTCCCTGCGGATGCTCCCTCCCCCCCACGGGGGACAGCTCCCCGCAGCGCAGGAGTCCTGGCTGCTGTCTGCAGGCCAGGCAGCCCCCCCACCTCCAGCTGGTGCGGTGGGAGCAGAGCCAGGGCCCGGCTGGAGGGGCAGGAACCTGCGTCTCTGAGGCCACGGGCTCCGTGGCAGGGCTTGCTTCTCGCCCTCCAGTGGCCGAGGGGCTGGAAGCCAGGTCACTAACGCGAGCCAGGCACTGGCTGGCAGAGCGACGGCTCAGAGGTGCCTGGCGCCCCTCCCCCGGGGAGCGAATCAATGGCAGGCAGAGCAGAGATGCGGCCTCTTTCCCCCCCCCTCCCCCCACACTTTCGCCTCCATGTCTCATTTAGTTGCTATGAATAAATAATGGGACGTGCTTTTCATTGATGCTCTGCAGCGACCTCGTTAGCAGCCCCTTCCCCCCCCAGTTCTGTTCCTCTCCTCCCTTCGCCAGCCTGACTCCCCTCCCTCCCCGGTTTGCCCTGCCCGCTGGCCTCGCGGGGCCGGGCTCTCCTCCCCACGACCCATCGAGACACAAGAAGCTTTTCCACCCCCTGCAGGAGTTCTTGGGGGCAGCGGGGGGGGGCGTTTCCTTAGCAGGATCCAGGGCCTTGAGGATCGACCTGGAAGCGAAACCCAAGCCCCTTTCACAACATGCGCTGTGCATGTCTTGGGGCGTATCGTGTGTGTGTGTGTGTGTGTGTGTGTGTGTGCTGCAGCGGGGTCACGAGGCACACATCTCTCTGCACACGACTGCGGGTGCACTGAGAATTCTACCTGCTGCCCGGACACAAACGCTTGGCTCAAAGGACGAGATCCATCTGCGACCTCCGCAGGGCAGGTCCGGCTCTCTCCAGCGCTGCCCGGGCGCTCGTGGGGCACGGGTGTTGTCGGCTTCCCTGCAAGGACCCCTGTGGACTTCGACCCGAGGCAGGGAGGGTGGCCACGGCCCCAGGAGCTCTGCACCGTGCTAGCTGGCTGGTGTGGCCAGATGCCCTGCCCAGTGCGGGTCAGGCTGGGGGCTCAGGACGGAGCAGCACAGAGGTGTGCCTGGCCTGTTCCCTGACCCAGGCTCTGCCCCTCCGGCATGTGGTTTAACTAACTCGAGTTCCAGCTGGGACCGGGCCTGGCTGGTCCAGGCGGGTTTTGCCGTTGCTGGTGGCAGGAGCACCCGCAAGCACGGCAAGGGAGCCCGCTGTGGGACGAAGTCGGGCTCTCGTGGCTGCGGCTCCTGCCCGAAGGGAAAGCAGAGGATGGAGCCGTCTGGAGATGGTGGGACGAGCTCCCCTGGAAACGAAGAGTGTCCCAAACCTGCCCCTCCTCGAGTGCCAACGCGGAGCCCCTGGGGGCGGCAGTGCAGAGCGAGGGGGCCAGTGCGCACGCCGCTCTCCTGGGCCAGGACGAGAGAACCAGGGACCTGGGCTGGCCCCGCTGGCTGGGCTTGGACGCTGCGTCCGGGGCCGCGGGCGGCGGCTCCAGCGAGGGCTGCAAGGTGAGGCCAGGCTGCTCGGGGCGGGTCGCTGTCTGGGATGACGCACGTGCAGTCTGGGGGCTGGGAGCCGGAGTCCTGGGGCACGTGGCCTCCCTGGGGCACCGTGCAGTCCTGGCGAGAGGGTCTGAGCTGCTTCGCTGTCGTGGCGAGGGTCCGTCTCTCCCGGCCGCTGCGTGGTCGCAGCTCCCGGCTCCGGTAATTGGGTGCGGCTTTCGCTCCTTAGATGCCTCTCCCAGCGGAATGCGTCCGTGAGCATCGCGCACTCTGCGGGGCGCTCCGTGTTGTGTAGAAAGGGAAACTGAGGCACAGGGCTGGGTCTGGAACTCGGCCTCCCAGGACTGTGCTCAGGCCACTGTCCCCAGAGCAGCCCACACGTGGCGGGGGCGTGTCCTCTCGGCACCCCCTTGCTCCACACCCCCCAGTGGCTTTTCCTCCCTTGCATTCTCGCTCGCTTTCCTGCTGCAAGCTGAGTAGCCCGGCTCGGGTACTTCCCCAACTATCTGAGCTCGGCCCCCCCCTCCCCCTGCTAGCGCCTCTTCCTTCAGTCCCTTCCAGCTGCCTGCCGGCTGATCTCAGCCTGCGGCCTTGTGTCTGCGTGTGCACGTGGCAGTGGCTGTGTGCGCAGGGTGTGACTGCGCTGGGCATGTGTGTGCAGGCTAGTGCGAAGTGTGTCACTGGGGGGTGGTAGTAGTCACAGTGGCACTAGCACTGCAAAGTGTGTGTGGATGGTAAGTGTGAGAGCAGTGGAATGGCTGTGTGGGGTGTGGTGTCTGCATGTGTGTGAACGCAATCTGTGTGTGTGTGTGTGTGTGTGTGTGTGTGTGTGTGTGTGTGTGTGTGTGTGTGTGTGTGTGTGCAGGGGTCTGGAAGGAGCCAGGTGTTAGTCCATTAACTGCCCTACACTGTCCGGTTCCACCGGCACCTGGTGTCTCTAACTGCGATTGGCAGCGGGGGCGGGCGCAGGTTCCTCAGTGCAGCGATTGGCGGGGGGGGGGCGCAGGTTCCTCGGCGCGGCGCTTGGCAGCGGGACTGGTGCGGGTTCTCTGGTGCTGGGCTGTAATTGGTGGGGGGCACGGGTTCCTGGTGCTGCGCTGTGATTGGCGGCACGGGGCGCGGGTTCCCTGGTGCTGCGCTGTGATTGGCGGCACGGGGGCGCGGGTTCTCTGGTGCTGCGCTGTGATTGGCGGCGGGGATGCGGATTCCTTGGCACAGCGATTGGCAGCGGGGTGCGGGTTCCTCGGTGTGGTGATTGGCAGCGGGGGGGGGGCGCGGGCTCCCAGTGCGGCAGGTGATTGTATTGGCGGCGGGAGGGGTGTGTGGGTCTCCCAGGCACTGAGGTGCGTGACCAGCCCGCGCCTCCCCTCCTGGGCCCCGGCTCCGTGTGCGGGTCACCCCAGTAACATTAGGAGCAGCCCTGGGGCTCTTGGCTCCGGGCTTAGTGGCTCCCCCATTTGGAGGAGACTCCTGCCCCTCCCCTGCTTCCCGTGTGCCTGGCTCAGGGGGTCGCGCCGTGGGGATCGGGCCCGTGGTGCGGCAGGGAAGCTGCTCCCCCTGCGAGGTGCAAACGGGGCTTGGGGGGGGGGGGCCAAAGGTGTTTAGAGGTTTAACTCTGCTGGCAGCCAGTGGAATTAGGCGCCGAACTGCTTGTGTGGATCTCGCTGTGAGCGCCGCCCGCCCTGCCCAGCTCCCGTCTCCTCCGTCCCCCAGAGCGGGCCAGGGCCAGTGTCCAGCCTTCGGCCGGCGCGGGACGGACTCTTCCCGCCCGTGGTGTCATTTCCCAGGAGCTGGCGCTTGCCATTTAGCGGTCTTGACGGCGGTTCATAAATTATGGATCAGAATTTAATTTTTGTAAAACGCGCCTGGGGATCCGGGTGTTTCATCAACCAGCAAAACCAGCCAAAGGCGCCCGGCTGGGGGGGCAGGAGGGACTGCGCTTTGCTTCCACTGCGGCTGGGAACACAAGGCGGGGCAGCGGCGCTTGGTTTGGGCGCCCTTGGAAACACCCATCTGACTGCCTGGCCTTTGTTTCTTCATGGGCTGTGTCAGTCATGTCAGCTGGCGAGGGGTGTGTGTGTGGGGGGGGTGTGTGTGAGAGATCCGCCGGACCACGGCAGATCCAAGCTGGATTTGAACAACGACGTTCACTCGCTCTCACACACAGACACACACAGACACACACACACACACACACACACTCTCATAAACAGACTCACTGGCACACACACACTCGCACACACAGGCGCTCTCTCACACAGACTCAATCTCTCACACACTCATTCACACACAGACTCTCTCACACAGACTCAATCTCTCTCACTCGTACGCACGCAGACTCTCTCACTCACTCATGGCTTTCATCGGCCGGTCCCCAGGAAGCTGCAAGTTGGCTCCAGGCAGCCCCGTGTGTGCCCGCCCCTGAGTGGCGCTGGGAGCTGCTGGTCACAGCGGCCGTTGTCGTTGCAGAACAACTCCTGGAGCGAGCTATACTCCTTCGCCCTTTTCATGTCCATGAGCCACATGCTGTGCATCGGGTACGGGAAGCAGGCCCCCGAGAGCATGACGGACATCTGGCTCACCATGCTCAGCATGATCGTGGGCGCCACCTGCTACGCCATGTTCATCGGCCATGCCACGGCCCTCATCCAGTCGCTGGACTCCTCACGGCGCCAGTACCAGGAGAAGGTAGGGAAGAGCGGTGCCTCCCGCGGGGGGGCGGCTGGTAGTCCAGCGGGGAGCCTGGCCGAGTTCCATGCTGGAAAACAGCATAACCGACTCGGGCGCTGCGGCTGGGGCGCTGGGATCGTCGCAGGGCAGGCGCCCGATCCCGCCAGCTCCCGAGCTCAGGGGAGCCCGCCCTGAAGGTCCATGCTGGGCCCTAGTGGCACGATCAACCCATGGAAAGGTCCCGTCAATGTCCTACTCGCCTGGCACTTTCTGAGAGAGCAGGGCTGTTTGCCTGTCTGCTGTGGTGGAATTCCTGCTTGGAGGGCTACCTCCTGCCCCCGACAGCCCCTTCTGCAGGGTCAGCTCGGTATGGGTTTTTCTCTCATTTCCTGGTCTAACCTCTGTTCATTGCAGCTGTGACACAGCTGCCTCGTTCCACCCCAGAGGTGGCTGCATTGCAGGGGTGGGCTCACGAAATCCCCAGCTGTAATGAGTTCACCGTTTCGGGGCCCGGGATAGGAAGTATTTTACTGCTGTGATGGCAGTCTGTGCAAGGAAGCAAACGGGGACTGGGGCCTTTCTGCGCCGTGGAACAGGCGTTGCCACGTGTCGATGGGCTCCGGGGGGCGACTGATGGTTTTGGAGGATCTGCTGAGCCAGGGTTTTCGAGGCACTTGGACCACAGGCTGTCTGTGGCAGAACCGAGCACCTTGGACAGCAGACTTTCAAGTCACCTCCACTTATATATAGCTGGGAGTCCGGGACCAGGGCAGAGATCGTCTCTCCAGTCGGATCGATAGCTCCCGCCCGCAGAGCTGCATGCGGAGATACAGACCCCAGCGCGGGCAGGCACTGCGCCGTCACATTACGGGGAGCCAAGAGCCGGGTGGGAGCAGCACAGTTGCCTAGAGGGACTCAACTCATGTAATTAACACAGACTCCCGGTGTCTAGAAAGCCAGAGGAGTCAAAGCCCCCCAGTGTCCGTGGGCTGCCCCAGGGTATTGCAGAGACGGACGGATGGACGAGCGCAGGCTGTGTGTTGGCCTGTGGGCAGCCAGGAGTTTTAGGGAGGGATTAACAGAGCCCAGGGTCTAGGGAAATGCCAGTGGACGGCCCCTGACTCAGGCAGGCGAATTCTGGCCACACAGCATTCTTGTCTTTGGAAACTTGATGATGATATGACAGAGGCCTATGAAATCATGACCAGCATGGGAAAGTAAATAAGGAAAAATGATTTACTTGTTCCCATAATATAAGAACTAGGGGTCACCAAATGAAATTAATAGGCATCAGGTTTAAAACAAATAAAAGGTAGTTTTTCTTCACTCAGCGCAGTGTCAACCTGTGGAACTCCTTGCCAAAGGATGTTGTGAAAGCCAGGACTCTTAACAGGGTTTAAAAAAAGAGCTAGATAGATTCATGGAGGTTGGGTCCATCAATGGCTATTAGCCAGGCTGGGCAGGGATGGGTCCCTGGCCTCTGTTTGTGATAGGCTGGGAATGGGCGACAGGGGAGGGATCACTGGATGCTCTGATCACTCCCTCTGGGGCACCTGGCAGTGGCCGCTGTGGGCAGACAGGACCCTGGGCTGGATGGACCGTTGGTCTGACCCAGGCTGGCTGCTCGGATGTTCTTGCCCTTCTTGAAATGTCACCCTCCCTGCAGTAAGAGCAGCACCGCTGAGCACTGGCTGGGGGCGGCCAGCGGGGGGCAGGATGGGGGCAGCTCCCTTGCAGCGGTGCCCTGGCTGTGCCAGCTGGGACCCTGGTAGGGAGCGCGTCCCCCTCCCCGCCCGAACTGACCCTCGGCTGAAGGGTGTTCCCGGCTCACTCCCCCCTTTTCTCCCCATCCACGGCAGGGCCAGGGACCGAGCTCCCTCGCTGCCCGGGGTTTTGGGTGGGGCAAGACGGGGCGGCTGCCAAGGGGGGAGGGGCACCAGGCCAGTGTGTAGCTGGGCAGCCAGGTCTGGGCTGCCTGCTGCTTCTCTTCCGGCAAGGTGACACCCCGGCCCCCCCCCCCCGAGCAGGGACAGTGACACTGGCACAGGCTGCAGTGGAGGCAGGCTGCCAGGGAGCCGCTTTGTGCCAAGCACCAGGCAGCAGCCAAGGGGGGGGGGAGCCAATTCCCAGGCAGCAGCTACAGAGACTGGGAGCATGGGACAGTGACAGCGACTCCTCCCGGCACCTCTGGACCCGGCACCTCTGGATTACCCCCATTTCCAGCATCGGCAGCTTCCCAGCCTGCTCGGATCCCAGCCCCCTTCGGAGCAGCTTGTGGGACGGGACGGGGGGGGGGAGCTGGGGACCCTTCCTCCCTCTGATGAAGATGAGCTGGTGAAAAGCAGCAACGTGGCCCCAGGGCTGACGGCTCCAGCGCTGCGACTTTGCCGGGCCAGACCGCTCTGGGGGTGTCGGGCGAGCAGAGACCTGCCAGTGGCTCCCAGGAGCCCCTCGAGGGGGGCCCATCGCCGGCTGGGGCCAGGCAAAGAGCAGCTCTGCTCGGAGCCTCTGGGCGTAGCCGATGGGCTGGCCCCGTGGCACCCAGCAGCACAGAGAGCCCCCCGGGAGGGAGGGACCTGCTGGAGCTGCCCCATTCGGCTCTGGGGGATCTGAGATGGCTCCCATCTCGGGGTGAAAGGCCCCAGAAGCAGAGTTCCCACCAGGCTGGCAGGCCAAGGGGCCCTGATCCTGGGAGCGTCCCAGTCCGGCCCCTCCCCCCCCGCCCTGGGGCTTGGGGTGCTCGGTCCCTGGACCGGGCTGCGCCTGATGCCTGCGTCGCTTTGTCCCGGCAGTACAAGCAAGTGGAGCAGTACATGTCCTTCCACAAGCTGCCCGCCGACTTCCGCCAGAAGATCCACGACTACTACGAGCACCGCTACCAGGGCAAGATGTTCGACGAGGACAGCATCCTGGGCGAGCTGAACGAGCCCCTGCGGGAGGTGAGTGCCCCGGGGGCAGGGCTCATCCTAGAGCTGGGGGGGCTCCCCCGCCGCTCCCTCCCCCACAGAGCCAGGGGCTGTGCAAGGAAAACATGGGGTTAAAACCCTTTGGGGCACGTTCCCTGCCCCCTGCTGTCTCCGGCTGCCTTTATTTTCTCTCTCTTCGTCCCCCCCCCCCCCCCCCCCAGGAGATTGTGAACTTCAACTGCCGCAAGCTGGTGGCCTCCATGCCTCTCTTCGCCAACGCGGACCCCAACTTCGTCACGGCCATGCTCACCAAGCTCAAGTTCGAGGTCTTCCAGCCGGGCGACTACATCATCCGGGAGGGCACCATCGGCAAGAAGATGTACTTCATCCAGCACGGCGTGGTCAGCGTCCTCACCAAGGGCAACAAGGAGATGAAGCTGTCGGACGGCTCCTACTTCGGCGGTGAGTGGCCCCGGGCAGCGTGGGCTGGGGCCTAGTGGTTAGAGCTGCGGCCGGGCCATGCTGCTCTCTCTGCCCTGTGGCCGCGTCTCCGGGAGAGCTGGGAGGCGGCTCGTTCGTGTGTCATGGCCCCGCTGGCGGCACGAGACCGGGGCCCGGTTTTATGGTAACCTCTGGGTCCCTCTCTCCTCCCCGCCCGGGGCAGAAATCTGCTTGCTGACGAGGGGCCGCCGCACGGCCAGCGTCCGGGCCGACACCTACTGCCGCCTCTACTCGCTCTCGGTGGACAACTTCAACGAGGTGCTAGAGGAGCACCCCATGATGCGCCGGGCCTTCGAGACCGTGGCCATCGACCGCCTGGACCGCATAGGTATGGGAGCCGGCGAGGCGAGGGGGGACCTGCTGCCCTCGCACGCTGGCTCGCACAGGCCCCGTGCGATCGCACAAGGGACGTACAAGGACTCCGCCTGAGGAGCTGAGGTTGAAGAGCCCTGCAGAGGTTTGGCTGCCCTGGACTCAGCAGGCCCCTGCGGGTGTTGGAGAGGGAGGCGGGGTGGCCGGGGGCAGATGTCACTGGGGGGGGCAGCGATGGCAGGGGCAGGCCTTGCTGTCCTGCCTGGGGAGTGACTCCCCCCCACTTTATTGCCTCCCCCCCCAGGGAAGAAGAATTCGATCCTGCTGCACAAAGTCCAGCACGACCTGAACTCCGGGGTCTTCAACAACCAGGAGAACGAGATCATCCAGGAGATTGTGAAGTACGACCGGGAGATGGTGCAGCAGGCGGAGCTGCAGCAGCACCCGGGCCTCTACGCGCCGGTCCAGCCCCAGGTGACCTCGGCCATCGCCACCCTGCAGCAGGCCGTGGCCATGAGCTTCTGCCCCCCAGATGGCCAGCCCCCTGGTGAGCTCCGTTGCCCTCGGCTCGCCCCGGATGATGCGGCGGCTGCAGTACGCCCAGGGCATCCCCACCCCCTTCTCCGTCTCCCCGGTGCTGTTCCAGCAGCAGCAGAACATGCAGCAGCAGCCGCCGCCCCTGCCCGTCTCGGTGGTGTCCAGCCCCCCGACCCAAAGCCCCCGGGTCAGTCGGACGTTCCCATATGCCGCCCAGGGCCCGTCGGGGCTCCCAGCTGTCCCTGACTCAGCAGCCGGCTCCCGGCTCGCCCCAGCGCCTGGCCGTCCACAAGAGCACCCAGGCCCTGCCCACGAGCAGCCTGAGCGAGGAGTCCCGGCCCCTGTCGGCTTCGCAGCCCTCCCTACCCCACGGGATCTCGCAGACCATGACCCAGAGCCCGCCGCCCTCGGCCCACGAGTCCAGCACCTCCATCGCTGGGGGCCCGGCGTCAGCGTCCCCCGGCTCGGGCTCCCAGGCCGGGCTCCGGGGCGCGGTGCCGCCCCACGTGGCCCTGTCCCACCAGATGTCCGCGGGCTCCGTCTACGCGGGGCCGGGCGGCAGCCAGCAGGACTCGAGCGGCGCCCGGAAGGATTCAGTGGTCAGTGCCCCCGACACGGACCCAGCCAAATCCAGGCTCTCTTCCAATTTGTGACCATGGCTCCGTGCCCGCTTGGCCCGGGCAGGGAAGGGACAGGGGGCTGCCACGCAACAGCCATTTCCACCCGTGGCCGTGCGCCCACCCGCTTGTGTCCAGCCGGCGAAGGCCCCTCCCCGGCTTGCTCCGGAGGGAGCGGAAATAAAAGGGTGACAAGCTCAGAGCCGAGCCTGCGGGTCGCCACTACCTGCCTCTCACCCTGCGGCCGGGGCCTCCGACCAGTGGACGCCTGCCCCCCTCCCTGCGGAGCCCAGCAGCCGGGCGGCACGTCCAGCGTGGGCCGGGCAGGGCCGGAGGGCACCGCCGGAGAGTCCCCTGCCGGTCCCTGGGCCGGGGAGGTCGGGTCGAGCCTCCCACACGCCCGGTGAATCCTCGATAACCAAAGTCCAGACCCGTCGCCGCTGCCAGCCCCCGTCCGCCGGCAGAGCCTCGTCCGTCTGCGCCGCAGAAGCCATGACTAGCGCCCCTCGCCCTGCTGACGTCGGGTGCCTAGCTGGCCCTGAGAGCTGGGTGGGCCGGGCCCTCACTGCCCAGCCCGGCTCTGCTCAGCGCTCGGCGAGCGGGCCTGGCTGGAGCAGGGGGGGCGGGTCACCGGGGGGCCTGGCCATGTTCCCTTCCTGCTGCCTTCTGCGGACTGCGCCCCAAGTGCACCCCCTGCCAGCCCCTCCTCTGTGCCCCACGCGGGGACGCCCAAGGGGGCAGGGCTGGAGGGGGGTGGGCACCTTGGCCGAGTAGTTCCGCTCCCCTGGGCGGGTCCCTTCGTCCCCACCCCCCTCTCTGCTCTCCCCCCCCCCCCCACGGGTCCCCTTCCTCATCCTCCATGTCCCCACATTCATCTACCTCATCCCCACCCCATCACTCCTGTTTCTCCCCACCCCTCTGTCACCTCATCCTGCCCCCTTTGCCTCATACCCCAGGAGCGCGGAGGGGATCTCTTCCCCTGAGGCTGGTGCAACCCCTAGGTTTGCTCCCAGCCCCATTTCCTGCACCCCCCTTGCTGTTCCAGGGTGCAGCCTCCAGCCCCTGCTGCCCGGCTTGGGCGCCCCCGGACACATCTTGCGCTGAATGTTTTCTATGTTTTAAATAGAAAAATCCAAATCTAGCTACCCACCCCCACGCCCCCGCTCCGTCCCCGCCCGGTGTCGTGGGCATGTGAGGAACCGGACGCTCTGGTCCCTGGCTCTGGCCTGACTTGCTGTGTGACTGAGGCAGGTTCCCTCTCTGTGCCTCGGTTTCCCCAGCTGTACAATGGGCCGCCGCGAGGGGTTGTGAACTGACGGGCTCAGAGACGGGCAAAGCACCCGCAGGGTTGGGGTTAGTGGTAGCATCTCTGTGGCTGCCGGGTGCCTGTGGAGAACAGGGGAATCTGGAGCCAGCCCTCTCCCCCCCCCCCCCCCTGTTGGGGGGCCAGTGCCTTGGGGAAACTGGATCCCTCTATCCCTGCCCCATGAGCCCCTTCCCCCCCCCCGCCAGGCTCAGCACTGGGCAGGATCTGCACCTAGATCTCTTGCCTGGCCGAGGCCTATTCCCGCACTGGGGGCTAAGCAAGGGGGCGTGAGCTCTGGGCAGAAGGGAGTTGGGGGCTCAGAGGACACGGCTGGTGGCCTGGGGAGCTCCTGGTGGGGCAGAGAGGGCAGGCTGGCTCCAGGAAGGGGCTGGGCACTGTCCGCAGAGCTGCGCGCGCCCCCCCCGCCCCCGGCCATGGGGGCTTGGCAGCTGGGGCTGCTGCCTGGTTCTCAAGTGCCGGGCTCTCTCGTCGCTGCAATGAGCGTGCCAGGCTGCTGGCCCAATGCTACTCGCGTCTCGGGCTGCGCAGGAGGTGGGGGTGGGGGAGCAAAGCTGCTTTGCGGGAGGCGGGGGGTAGAACCAGAGCTCCGGCCCCTGACCTCCCTGCTGCCCTGCCGTGGGTCGTACCCTCCCCTAGTGTTGTGCTGTGTGTGGGTGTCGCCCTTCGGCCTGCTGTGTGCATCTGTCCTGTGTGCGTCTGCAGGTGGGGGAAGGGCTGCATTGGGGGGGGCGCACAGCAGAAGCCAGCTGAGAGTGGGGGAGGGGCGGGTTAGCCCTGGGCGTGTGGGGGGCGCCTGCTCCCCACCATATGCAGGGCTGGAAATGTTTGCTCGCCGATCCCTTTCCCGCCCCCCCCCTGCAAAGTGGGGCTGGGGGCCCATCTCCCCTGCCTGAGGCCAGGCCTGCCCAGGGACCAGCCACTCACCTGTGTTGGACCATGCCCTGCTGCACCCACCTGCCCCCCCCCGGGGCTGTTCCAGTGGTGGCACCTGCCGTGGTGGGGGGCTGGGCTGCCCGAGCCAGCTCAGCCTGGGGCAGGAAGGGCTCCATGCCACCCAGTCGCGGGTGGGGCCTGGATTCCTCCTGCCGGGGGAGGTGGGGGTGCAGCCCCTTAAGCAGACGATGCTGCGCAGCCGCAGACGAACAGAGCCCCCAGTGCCCCCTAGCCAGCCCAGCGCCCCTGCCTTGGTGCGAGTGGTTCCCCTCCTCCCCCCGCGGGGCAGGCTGGCTCAGCTGGGCAGCAGGGGTGATTGTTTTGCCCCCGAGGGGCTCTGAGGAGCAGGGCTGGGGCATGCGAGTAGTGGGGGCATAGGGAGCAGCTTGGGGGATGAGCCCCCTAGTGCTTCTCTTGCCTGAGGGCTGCGGGGGCTGTTCCCTGCATCGCGCCCTTGGGCCTGTGCAGGGGCGGTTGGCACTGAGGCCGTTAACCAAAAGGTCCGTTTTTAAGGGACTAAGGAGTTTTTAAAGCAAACGCTTCCCATGGGGCGCCAGCCTGCTGGGCCCTGCCTCTCTGTGCCTCGGTTTCCCCAGCTGTACAATGGGCTGGCAGCTCTGCACCAGCACTGCTGCTATGGAAACAGGGTGCCCCCAGGCGCAGAGGGGTTGGGGGGAACGCCCCCCCTTGGCCCGGTGAGTAGCATTTGTGCCAGGTCAGGCCTGGCCCGCGCTGACACGTTTTCACTGTAAGGGGCAAGGGGGGGGCGCGGCGCGGCTGAGCTCGGGCGCCGGGTTTCTATTCCCAGTACTACTCACTACTCCCCTCCCTGTGCTACCGTGTCGCTGGCCCGTGCCCAGGCAGAGGCGGGTGAGCCGCGTACGCTAACGCCTGCATCCCTCGCGTCCTTGCGCCTTTCGTGTTGAATGTATAACCGATACGGGAACGCCTGGTGACGACAGCCAATCACAGCGCCCCGTCGCCGTGGAGCCGGTGGCTGTTTGTCGGAGAATCCACCTTTTTTCCATCCAGCCCATCCTGTGCAATAAACATGACCGCACTGGCAGAGCTAGGCCGGCGTCCGTCTCTCTTCACTGCGCTCCGGCTCAGCCCCGGGGCCGCCTCCTGCCTGCCTCGCCATGTCCCCACTCCAGCCGGCTGCCCCTCCTCCTGTCCCCCCATTTCTACCCCTTCCTCCCGCAGGGCTTGCTGTGGACTAAGCAACAGTTCCCATCCCAGCCCAGGCTCCAAAAAGCCCCGGGCCTGGCTCCCAGCATGGAAAGGGGAGCTCAGGGGCCTGCAGCAACAGGCGGGTTAGCCCTGGATGGAGCTTTCCCCGCTCAGCCTTTCCCAGCAGCAGATGCTAGAAGGAGCAGGGCTGCAGCCCCTCCCCTCCCCCCCCAGCTCTGCCAGGACCGGGGTGGGGTTGGAAGCCAGAGGCAGCCGGGCCACTCTGCATTGCGCTGCCGCCAGGTGGGGCTCTCCCGTGCCCGGCGTTTTGTGTCTAACGAGAACTGCAGCGTGGGGCCCCGGCGGCTCGCTGGGCTGAGCTGCCTCGCCCTGTGCGACCTCGGCTGGTGGTTAGTCCCTGGTGGGCCGAGCCAAAGGTGCTCTGACCCCTGCCCCTAGCGGCGCTAGCCCCCCACCAGTCCATGGCTACGGGAGCCAGTATCACCCCTCCTCTGGCCCAAGGCCCATAGACACCAAGGCCAGCAGCGATGCCCAGTCTGACCTACGGGGGGGCCGAGGGCTATTGAACCAAATTAACCCCGCCTAGAATGGAAACCACCCCCATACCAGCACCTCTGCCCCCCTGGCAGCCATGGGGCCTGTGTCCTGCAGGATGCCACCACACGCAGGGTGCAGCCGTCGCTTCCCTGGCAGGGCCAGCAAAGGGGAGCTGAGCCTTCCTGGTGGGCGTGCCCCTCCGAGGTCAAATGCGCCCTGCTCTGCCCCCCCTCCTCCCCCTACTGCTGGCCCTGGCCCAGCCTACGTGACGTCGGACGAGGATGACGCCTTGGGCCCTTTCAATGCGCTTCTCCCAGGCCGGGGGAAAGGGAAACGCAGCAGCTGCCGGCTCGGGCCTGGGGCAGGGAAGGGGATTAACAGGCCTTGTTCCCAAGGGCTACCCCGGCTAATTAACAAACCCCCACTTGCTTTGGTGGGTCCCCCCAGGTCTGCTCCCCCAACCGTAGCAGGCTTAGCCATGCAGCTCTGTGCTTTAATAAACCCCCTCCTGCACGTACCTTCCCCACCCCACACATACCCCCGGCATCCAGCCGCTGCAGGCGTGCGGCTCCCTGCAAGGTCACACCAAGGGCAGCTCTGGGCCTGGGATGCTACTGCCACCAGGGAGGGGACAGCTGCGGAACCCCCCTTCCCCCCGGCTTCATTTCTGACCCCCCCCCCCCAAACTCCCACTGGGGCTGCGACAAGTGGGGCTCCACGAGCATTGTGGCCACCTCTGAAAGAGGGAAGAGCGCACGCTGCAGCCAGCGCTCACAAGAACCCAGCCTCCACCACGGTGTGTGTGTGGGGGGGGCCAAGGGGCCTGAACCCAGCCTCCGCCAGGGGGTGGGAGGCTCCAAGGAAAAGCCCGGTCCTGGGGGAAGGACCCTGGGTTTGAACTGATGCACCAAGTGGCTGGTGGACAGGGTGCTGCTGGGGGGGCTGGGCCCCGCCTCCATTTACAGCCACTCAGGCGGCACCTGTAACCTGCACATTGAGGTTGCTGGGGAGAGGTGGAAGAGGCCGGGAGCTGAGATTCCCGGTGGCCGCGAGCGCCCAGGTACCCTCCGCCCAGAGCAGCAGCAGGCGCTAACGGAGCAGCCCCACAAGGAGTCGTTTCAAAGGCTTTAATGGCCACCGCTGCACGCGCGGCCGATCGTCTCACCGAGAGGGCACTAGAGCAGGCAGCGCTCCTTGGATTCCAGGAGGGAGCGGCTGCCCCGGGGAGGCCACACGAGGCCCAGCACCTGCTGCGAGGGGGAGGAACGGGCGCGGCGCCGACCCCAGCCAAGTCCCAAGAGAGCTGGGACTGGCAGGGGCTCAGCCCCCGGCCAGTGGTGGTTCCCAAGCAGGCAGCTTATTGGCCAAGACCCTGACGCTCTCTGGGGCCCTGCAGGGTGCTGCTGCTCCTGGAGCAGACCCCCGGCGCGCTCCCCCAGGCGCTGGTCTAGGCTCCGGCTCGCTCCCAGCACTGCGGCCTGGTCGGCTCGGCCAGAGCTCAAAGCAGGAGGGACCCACCTGCAGCACCCTCCCCGGTGCATGAGGTGGCGAGAGGGGCGAGCAAAGGGCAGGGAGGCCAGGTCGGCCGGCCTGGGGTGCCTAAGTTCCCAGCAGCCCAGGGGAGCGGCCGTGTGAGAGGCCACTCGCCCCCTTGCCTGACACCGTGCGGGCCCAGAGCCTCCTCCCGAGCCGTCGCCGGGGGAACCAGCAGCCCGTGGTCCTCGGCGCAGGGGAGCAGCGGGCTGGGCTGGCGAGAGGCTGACAGGCCCTGCCCCGAGGGGAGTCCCATGCTTCCAGAGCAGGCACCACGGTGGGGAGCCGGGCACAGGTCACAGGGAGCCAGGTCCTCGCCGGGCCTCGGCCTCTGTCCCATCAGCCAGCGCGCGATCAGCCCAGGCCTCCCCGGCGCCGCTTCAGCTGAAGAAGTAGGTCGATTCCTTCACCTTCTGCAGGTCCAAGTCGCCTGCAGGGGAAGAGGGAGGGTCAGAGCGGGGGCGTCTCCAGCTCAACCCCCAGATACGGGCTGGGGGAGCTGCTCTGCCCGGGGATCCCGCTGGGCCGCCTCTCTACACCCCCCCTCCCGACTCAGGAAGATCCCACCCACTGAGGGCGGGTGCTATCAGCCTGGCCCCTCCCTGACGCCCCCGGGGCAGAGAGCAAGCAGAACCCTCCTGCCGCCCAGTCCAGCCCGCACCGACGCCCTGCTGAGGCCAGGGGGGTAGCGGGGAGCCAGGGCTCCCTCCCCAGGGCATCAGTTCCCCACCCCCTCGAAAGGCCTCAGCACCAGGACTCGGCTGGCTTTGCATGGGCCAGGCCGAGCGGGGCAAGGGCGCTGGGGAACTGCCTGGAGATACAAACCCCACGGCTGGAAAGTGGCCCCCCCAGGCTGGCCAGGGGGCAGAGGGAAATGCGTCGAGATCTACCGGGCTGGGGATCAGCTCTTAAGGGAGGGGGCAGGAGTCACCTCCTGGGGCGCTTCCATCTAGACGGCGCTAAAAATGTGCAACAGGAACATCCTGGCCTGGCTCTAGGTTCACACACAACTAGCATGTCAGAGATGCCTGCTCCCCTGCCAGAGCAGTCCTGGATATTTACCAGTCTCTCCCTGCCCCGAGAGCCGGCAGCTAGCTGATACCTCCCTCCCCCAACGGGCAGCTAGCTGATACTGCCCTGCCCCCCCCGAGAGGCGGCAGCGAGGCAACAGAAGAATTCGTGGGCTGTCTGCAGGGCTGAGCTTGGCTCAACGCGCGGCGTGTCTGCAGCCCCACAGCCAGCCCAGATTTCAGGTGCAGACCAGGCCTCTGTCTCTCAGCCCGGCGCACAGCACCACACCCTGCCCTGCAGGATGAATCCAGGATGCTGGTCACCAGAACCATGGCCCCTGGGGGGAGACAAGGGCTGGGGACCGCTCACCCCAGTCACACACGTCAAGAGGGCTCCCGCCTGGGCGCTGCCCCTGGAAACAGCGTAATAACCCCAATACCTGTCTTGGGGACCCTAGACAGCAGCTCCACCAGCTTCCTGTGCTCCTGGGACGACTTATCCCTCCACTCGGCCCTGGCCAAACAAAGGCAAGAGACAAGGGGTGTGAAATGGGGACGGGAGCCTCCAGGCCGGGCACCGGCACTTCAGCCCCCTCTCCGCAGCACGTGTCTTCCCGGCAAGATGCTCCCTCTGCGGCCACGGGGGCCTCCAAGCCTCGTCCCGTGCTCTGTGCTTCCCCAGCATTGCCCGCGGGGCCGAGTGCCCCCGTCCGACCAGCGGATCCGAGCGCCCCCTGAGGCAGGGCAGTGAGCTCACCCCTCTGCAGGTGGGGCGCGGAGGCCCAGGGAGGAATGACTTGCTCAAGGACACACGGGCAGCCTGTGGTGTAGCAGGGGATAGCTCCCTAACCACTAGGCCGCCCTTCCCTTTGAATGGAGGAGGGTCTGAGCCCTGGAGCGGCCCAGCGGCAGCAGGAGGAAGGGCACCACGCGCAGGCTCCCGCTGCGAATCTGCCGCACTTGCACAGTGCGGAGAAGAGCAAGGGGCTGCGGGCCAGAGGCAGGGCCCTGAAGGAGCCCCGAGGGTGGGCGATCCGGGCACTTACAGGGAGCTGGTGCAATATTTCTGCAGCAAGAACCGGGACAGGTCCTGCAGGATGGGCTGGCTGTGCAGCTCCACAAACTGCTCCCGACACACCTGGCAGAGCGGGGGGGTCACCAGTTAGTGGAATTTAACAGCATGCTCCCCTTCCCCCCCCCGACCGCCTCTCCCGGCCTTATGGTGCAGCGCCTCTGCGGCGCTGGGGGAGGGGGAATGGCGGGGAGCCCAGGGCGGGCACCCCAGGGTGGGCTGTGCAGGGGGGGCCGGGACCCTGGCAATCAGACACCTGAAAACTTCCGGACAGTCTCCCAGGTGAGCAGGAGGGGCCAGGAGGACACATGGGCACTCGCGCCCGATGCGTCACCTCAGCTACTGCCAAGAGGCTGGGAGGAAAAGGAGACCTATGGAACTGGGGCTCCCCGCAGCCGCGGCCACAGGCCAGGCACCCCCTGCCGGGCGGCGGCCACGCTGGGCGAGCGCACGAGGCGCTGCTCCGCGAGGGGGGCGGGTCTCTACCTGGTTCATGACGTCCACGGTGAGCGCGTGGGTCCAGTAGCAGTCGTGGACGGAGACGAACGTCAGGCCCCGTCTGAAAGGCAGCAGCGCAGCTGGGTCAGGCACCGCCCGCGGAGACCCGATGCCAGAGCAGGCCAAACCCTCCAGCTGGCCCCAGCACCCTGGGCACCATGTCCCTGATCACAGGCCCATGGGAGGAGCAGGGCTGGACCCCAGCAGGGCAGGAGCAGCTCAGCCCTGTCGGCCTGCCGCCCCCCCCCACGCTAGGCACCTCCTGCCCCGCTGATGCTTTAACCCTTTCTTGCCCACTGGCAGGAGAGACCCAGGCTCTCAAAGCTTCTTCCCTGCTGCTCTCCGAGCCGTGACCAGGCCCGGCCCCCCCCCCGCAGAGGCCCCCCACCTGAAACAGTGCAGGGACGTCAGCATCATGTGGGTGGAGTCCAGCGAGTGGATGAAGTTGGGCGGGAAGGCGTTTTTCTGCTTCATCGTGTCGGGTTTCCTGCAGCGGAGTGCGGGACAGTCAGACGCTCGCTCAGCTTTCCCAGGGCGGGGCAGGCCGCGTGCCCAGGACGGGCTGTCGGGGCCCCACTGCGCCGGATCCAGTGGGCCTGGCAGAGACAGGGCCGGAGCCTGGGCTGCGCTCTCTGGGGGCTGCCCCCCATCTCGTGCCGTGGCTCCTTGCACACAAGGGAGCAGGTGGCCAGGGCTCTGCGGTGCTGCACTCTCCAGGGACCCCGCACCCCCAGCGCTGTCCAGAGATGCTGCTGGGATTCCCCTGGGAGCTTCCTCCCCCATCCCCAGACCTCTGCGGGGCCTCGCTCTGGGCAGAGGGGCAAGGAAGCAGGCGCCTGCGCATGCTGGCAGCAGCGCCCGTCTCCCCTACTGGGGACCAGCGGCCAGGCCCTGCTGGGGGGGCGTGTCTCCCGGCCATGCCAGGGTGGGAGGGAAAGGGACGCAGCGTCCGCACCAAGCAGTCGCGGGCTGGTACTCACTGGTTGGCGTCACAGTGCACGTTCAGGTTCAGGGTCTGAATGGCGCTGTTCAGCTAGAGACACAGAGACCGGACTCAGCTGCAGAGAGACACGATCACGCCATCCCCCGGGAGGCCCAGGCCCGTGGAACCGCCTCCACGCTAGCCCAGCACACACCGGCCCGGCCAGCTCCCAACCAGAGCTCCGCTCCCCGCAGGCATGCGCCTAGGAGCCTTCTCCGGACACGCCGGCACATTTCCAGGGAGGTGCCCGGGGGCCTTTATCTCCCCAGCAGAACTGGGAAATGCAACTCAAAAAATCAGCGGCTTAGAGACAGGACGACTCCCTGACGGCCGGGACGGGGCGAGCCAGGGGCGAGAAGGGGCAGATTCTGGGGGCAGGGGCAAGCTGGCATCTGTTTCCCTGATGACATGCTGGAACACTGCCCACCTCAGGGGGGAGGGGGAGAGGAGGAGAGAGAGTGAGAGTGTGTGCGTGTGTCACTGAGCTCTGGTGACTCGCCGGCTCCATTCCTCTTCCACACCATCCCGACCTCGCCCGCTGACTCACCCTTCAGCCCCCAGCGCTGACTCATCCAGCGTGTCAGTGTCACGCAAGCCCCCCCCCCAATTCGGAGACCACTCTCAGTGAAAGGACTGGCCGGGGAGGAGGGGGAAGGGAATCAGGGATGGGGGGAGTGAGTCACATGAACCTGGAGGAACCACTTCTCATTTCTCATCCTGTTTCCCCGCCCCCCCCCAGCCTGGTGGGAAAGGTCAGTTACACCAGTGAGTCAGTGGGGAGGGGGAGAGAGGGGCCCGATACCATCCACATCCTCAAACTCTCCCACCCGCCTGCCTGGACTTCGCTGCACTACGTGGACATGTAACACTAGCTACGGCACCCACGCAGGCTGGCCTCTACCCAGCATGGTGCACACTGCACGCGCGCGCGCACACACACTGCACACTCTGCACAGACTGGAGACGACATGGTGCACACTGCGCACACACACAGAGATGTTGCACGCACTGCACTGGCTGGAGATGACCCAGGCATGGTGCACACTGCATACACACACACACACACACACACACACACACAGAGATGTTGCACGCACTGCACTGGCTGGAGATGACCCAGGCATGGTGCACACTGCGTACACACACACAGAGATGCTGCACACACTGTACGGACTGGAGACGACCCAGGCATGGTGCACACTGCGCACACACACAGAGATGCTGCCTGCACTGCACTGGCTGGAGATGACCCAGGCATGGTGCACACTGCGTACACACACACACACACACACACACACACACACACACACACACAGAGATGCTGCACACACTGTACGGACTGGAGATGACCCAGGCATGGTGCACACTGCATACATACACACAGAGATGTTGCACGCACTGCACTGGCTGGAGATGACCCAGGCATGGTGCACACTGCGTACACACACACACACACACACACAGACATGCTGCACACACTGTACGGACTGGAGACGACCCAGGCATGGTGCACACTGCGCACACACACAGAGATGTTGCACGCACTGCACTGGCTGGAGATGACCCAGGCATGGTGCACACTGCGTACACACACACACACACACAGAGATGCTGCACACACTGTACGGACTGGAGACGACCCAGGCATGGTGCACACTGCGCACACACACAGAGATGTTGCACGCACTGCACTGGCTGGAGATGACCCAGGCATGGTGCACACTGCACACACACACGCACACACACACAGAGATGCTGCACACACTGTACGGACTGGAGACGACCCAGGCATGGTGCACACTGCGCACACACACAGAGATGTTGCACGCACTGCACTGGCTGGAGATGACCCAGGCATGGTGCACACTGCACACACACACGCACACACACACAGAGATGCTGCACACACTGCACGGACTGGAGATGACCCAGGCATGGTGCACACTGTGTGCACGCACAGAAGACGATCGAGGACGGTGCACACACAGGCAGAGCAATGTCACACGTGCGCTGACTGGAGACACCACCGGGCTCCCCTGAACACCTGCGGCCCGGGGCAGGGGTCGGCAGGGAGCTGATCTAGATCCCCACCCGGAAGGGCCGTCTCACCACTGTGGACTTGGACCGATGGTACGGCTGCACGATGGGGAGGCCCAGCGGGGTGACCCACTCCACCGTCTTCCCAGACTTGGCGATGAGCCGGGCGCTCTCCGTCAGCCAGATCTGCAAGGACAGGCTGGCGTGAGCGGCTTCCGCAGGACGCAGAGCGCCCTGGAGTTCTAGGGACAGGCCCACCCGGGAATGCCCGCCCGCCACAGGCAGCTCCGAGCTCACCGTAGGCGTGAGATCCCATCCCGGGGGGGGCTGCTGTGGGGCTGGGATCCCGCAGAGACCTGCCGCGTGAGATGTCAGCCCCAGTGGCCCCGAGTCACTTTCCAGCAGGGCTGGCGTTAGATTGGGCTGCCCCTGGGGCCATGGGAGGAGACACGGGATCTCTAAGCCCCCTCCCCCAGCTGCCCTGCAGTGCTGCGCCGGGCACAGGGAAGCGGGCAGGGGAGGGGACCGTACCTGGATCTCTCGGGTCCCTGAGAACATCTCCTTGAGGCTGTTGAACACCTGCTGGACCAGGTAATGCGACGCCTCCCAGACGTACTCCTGCGGGGATCAGAGGCACAGGAGCTGCCATCGAGGGAGCCCCAGGGCCCAGCTGGGATGCAGCTGCCCTCCCCAGGCTGAGGAGACACCAAGGCGAGACAGCTGTCTGCACCAGAAACGCCCCGGCCCCCGCCAGATGGCCTGGCCCTTGCTAGCCACCCCGGCTAACAGGCCACCAGCGGAAGGAGCACGGGAGCTGCTCAGGGCCCGGGGGCTGTGATATGGAGCCCGCTGGCTCCCAGGTGCCCTGTGTCCCCGAGCGCTGGACTAAGGCTCTGGCCCTCTGGGTGACCCTGGCAGGCCTGGGCCCCGCTCCCCCAGCTGACAGCCAGGGACGGCGCTACTCGGCCGGGGATCCCCCGTAAGAGCCAGGCCCCAGCTGGCCCGTTTCATGTCGCGGCACGTGCCAAGGAAACCCGCCTGGAGGCTGGCTGCCCCGGGAGCCTAGCGCCCTGCCTCAGCCGGAGGGATTCCCCTCCCAGGGGCCAGCCAGGTGCTAGGCACTCAAGCAGAGCGGCTCCGTCTCTCCAAGGCCCGGAGGGAGGGCACCTGGGGATTCCTCAGTCCTGGCTCTGCTGAGATCGCGCCCGCCTCTCTTCCAGCCCAAACCACCGCTGGATTGTCTCGGGGGCTGCTGCAGCGCTTCCCGCGAGGGGGCAGGGACGCCAGGCGCTGTCTGTTGAGCCTGCTGCATGGATAGCTCTGACCCTCTCCCGCGGGGGCTGGAACTGCGCCGTGCTGCTCGGCGGCCCCGTGCAGGGGGCCTGCCAGGGTCCCGGCTCCGTCTCACCTGCTGGGCCACGCCGCTGTACACGTCCTGGGGGGTGTCGCACGGCATCAGGTTGACCGAGGTGGCGCCGATGACGTCCCGTCCCAGAGCAGCGTAGTGCTGCAGCCCGTTGCACGAGCCGTCCTGCAAGGAAGGGCAACAGGTGGGACGGGCAGCCTGGCCGTGCCACAGGGCGCTGCTGGGTGAAAGCGAAGGCTGGGACTCCCCCTGGGGCCGAAGGGGGTTAGGCACCCAATGCCCACGGACAGTCTCACGCCCGCACCCGTCGCTGGAAACCGCGCTGGACGGAAGGGTTTCCAAGCTGACTTTGCACCGCTTTTGCTTTTTTACTTTTCCCAGCAGGGCCTAAGGGCTCCTCCGTTTCCCTTTGGCCTGACTGTGTCTCGGGCGCTAGCCCCACGCCGCAGCGCCTGGGACGCAAACAGCCCGGCGTCCCTCACATCAGCCCCTCAGTGGGACAGAAAAACGCTGCAGAAGCGCTATCAAACCCAGTGCTAACAGGCGCCTGTCCGTACAGACCCAGGAACCCCCACCCAGTTCTGGAGTCAGGCACAAGAGCCGCCCGAGCGATCGAGGAGACCGTCTCGTTTTCAAGAGACTTAGGCACGTAAGAACTTAAGCTCCAGTCACTTTCATTTAGGCTTATTTGACATTTTCCCCAGATAATCAGTTTAGTTCCTGGCTCCAGTTAATCCCTCTCGTCAATGAGCCCGTTAGCGGAAAATCCCGACCGCGTTTCGGGCAGAGACGTTTGGGTGTCCAAACGATTTCAGGCGGTTCGTGTTTCGTGCCGTTGCAGTTACCGCTCCCCTGCAGCCTGATGCCGCGGGAGCGCCGAGTTCTTTGACCGGGGACGAAGCAACGCCCCGTTTCTAGCATCGTGAAAACGCACAGGTAGGAAGAGTCTGCACACGGCACTTGTACATTGCGGGGGGCCCACAGACCTGCCGGCCTCCGGGCAAGGTGGGGAGCCGGGTGGCGTCCCCAGCCTCCATCTGTCAGACGCTGGAAACCCCCCCCCGCCCCCGCAGTTGAGGGCCTGGACACTTCCTCCCAGGCAGGAGCCAGAGGTGCTGAATCCAGCAGAAAGGCTCTGCTCAGCCGCAAATCAAGACTTCCGAGCGGCTGGCTCCACCAACAAGAGGGCAGCTCTCCCCTTTAGCCTAGACACGCGATTCAAATCGCTCAGTCCACCCTGCCACACACACCTGGAGCAGCAGGGGCCCTACTGCTGCCGCTGCCTCTGATCGGGGGGCTGGAGCCACCGGGAGCAAGGACCCTCCATCCCACCAGGTGAGGCAGGGTCTGCAGCCCCATGGCAGCCCCGCCCCCACACCAGGGCTGCTCCTGTCTACAGGAGGCTGGGGGCTCCGCTGTGCCCTTGCTTGATGAGAGCCCAGGCATCGCGGGGGCGAAGGAGGCAGAGACTAGAGGTGTCTACACTGGTCCTTCCTTCCGCAGCCTGGAGCAGGAAGCCCCTGGGAGTGGCCTGGCCCTTGCCAGGGGAACCAAATCGAGTCTGTCTGTTTGCAGGGCAAAGCCAGGCGGCAGGAGTCACTGCGGGTCCAGCGCCCGGGGGATCCAGCGCCACGGGCACCTACCTGGTGGATGGGGAAGTGTGAGATGTAGGCTGCGGGGTCCGGCGATCGCAAAGCCTTGGCTATCTCCATGCAGCAGGCCAAGGCCTGCCAGGGCTCGTCCGTGTCCATCCACCACTTCCTGCCCTGGG
This sequence comes from Rafetus swinhoei, assembly GCA_019425775.1. Taxonomy (NCBI): domain Eukaryota; kingdom Metazoa; phylum Chordata; order Testudines; family Trionychidae; genus Rafetus; species Rafetus swinhoei. The sequence continues at coordinate 15,433,360 of JAFJHL010000483.1, read as the reverse complement.
GAGGCAGAGACCTGAGAACCAGAGCAAGGGCCCGTAGCCACGTCCGGCCCGTGGCCTCGGGCCAGTGGCTCCGCCCACGCGTCCCGGTGACACTGTGCGAGGTGGGGGGAGCGAGCGAGTGACAGGGGCAGGGTTAGCAGGGCGGGGCAAATCCTGGGCTGTCCTTAAATCCACAAGGTGACCTTGGCCGCCACTGGGCTAACCCAACCTCAGCCGCGACCCCGGCTGGTACTGGCCAATCAAAGCCACCCAGGGGGCTGCCCGGTTCGCTGCCCCCTTGGGCCCAGGCCAGACCCCCTCTCCCAGGTGCCAGAGGCTGCCTGTAACGGGGCGCTCTGAGGGGACAGCGATGCCAGGCTCACCACCACAACTGCCAGCCGGGCCCCCCAGCCAAACACGCTCCCCCGGGAACAGCAGAGCCCGGCAGGCGTCACGGGGCTTGGGCGGGAGGCACCCCGGCCAGGGCCCCTCTGTCTGCAGACCGGCCGGAGCTGGGAGCAGCCTCAAGAGGCCCCGGGCTCCAGGCTTGCTCTGGCTCCCCCACATACCGTCAGCGGGTGGTCTGAGTCCAGGATCTCCTCCAGGATCTCGTTGGCGTAGGCCAGCCGCTCCTGCAGCGAGCTCTTCTTCTTCAGCCCCGTCAGGTTGATCAGGTGGATCTTGAGCCAGTCCAGCCCGCGCGGCCCCAGGGGCTTTCCCTCGGCGAAGAGCAGGATGGCGCGGGTGACGTCGCTGCCCAGATGGTTGAAGTAGGGCGGGCAGGGGTAGGTCCTGCCCCGGAAGTCCATGTTGTGGGGGAACCAGAACACCTTATCCCGCACGTGGTTGGCGATGGAGAGCTTGTAGAGCGCGTCCATCCGCAGGCTGTACATTTCCACCGCCTTCTTCCTGCACTGGGCCAGCTCCCGCTTCAGGGAGCGGCTCGAGGGCGGGCCGGGGCCCGTGGCAGGGCCCAGGGACGGCTTGGGGGCCTCCGAGAGGGGCGGCGGGACATCCAGCTTCTCGCTGCCCTTGGCATTGAAGATGGAGATGATGAGATCCAGCACGGGCTGGTTGATCTTCCAGGGGCAGTTGCCCAGCTGGTTCAGGGAGTCCAGCACCGAGCGCAGGCTGCCAGGGGGGCACTTGTCCAGCAGGAGCTGGTGCTGGACGGCCCCCTCTACGCAGCGCATCAGCTTGGTGGGGACGAGGAGGTAGGCGCCGAAGTATGGCGAGGTCCAGGGCACCGGGGGGCACAGCATGGGCATGATGAAGGAGTCGAAGGTCAAGGTGGTCTCGGCCGCATTGGCCAGGATCTGGGTGAGGATGGGGTGGGGCTTGATGAACCCGATCTGGGGGCAGAAAGAAGGAAGGTGAAGCTCGGGAGGGAGGGGGTGAGCCAGCGACACAGGAGGCTGCAACTCCCCTCAGGCGGGGGGCAGAGAGCCCCAAGAGGGAGCCCTGCACCGGGAGCAGGCCTGGGTGTCTGACCCGTCGGGGAAGTCAGGGACCCCCTGTCCTTTCTGGGGCGGCTGTAGGGTGGGCCAGAACTGAACCGGGGGAGGGGAGGAAAAGCAGGAAGCTTTTCAAGGGGCTTGGCAAGGGGAATCACAGCCAATGGGAGCAATGGGGGAGGCAGTGCCAGTGCGGGGGAGAGAGCCTGCTTCCCTGCAGCACACAGAGCCACTTGCGACCCCCAGGAGCTGCACCAGGTAGGCGCCTCTGCCTCCATCCCCTTCCCCCTCCTGTCCAGACCCCACCCCACCCCGCTCCTGCATCCTCCATCCTGCTAGGGATGTTAGGAAGCGTGTGATTCAGTAATCGTGTCGCGGACATTCTTCTCAGTTACACGATTAACCGATAAGCAGCTCTGAACTGAAAGCTGGCGCCAGGGCCGGCGGCTGCCCCGCTGCGGCTCTGCACCGAAAGGAGGGGGGCAGAGGGGAGGCGGCTGCTGGGCCTCTCTGGCTCCCTGGCCATGGTGAGTGCAGGAGGAAGGGCGGACCCCTGGTGCCGCCCTGCACCAGGCCCCTAGTAATCCCCGGCTCTCGATGCTCGGGGCAGGAGGGGGCTTTGGCAAAGGGTCAGGTAGGGGGTGAGGCAGGGTTGGGGCCTTTCCTGGGCCCTGGGCCTGGGGGGTCAGTCCCAGGTCCCGCGCCCCCTTAGGGACGGCCCTGGATGGGACACGGGGCTAGCTGACCCACGAGGCCGTTCTCACGCTGCCTCACCTGCCGGCTGCTCCGGAAGGAGTAGACGTGGTACAGGACGGGGATGAGCTTCGGCTCCACGCTGGGGTTCAGGATGTTGCTCTGCACCTTGATCACTTGCACGAGGAGCTCCACCATGTGAGCCCCCAGCTGCACCAGCAGGACGTGAGGCCAGGTACAGTCCCTGCTGAGCAGGGAGGACCCCGAGCTGGCCTCCAGCCGCTCCCAGTACTCCCGCGGCAGGTAGCTGTCCAGCTGAGGAGGCAGGAGGAAAACGGCCCAGCGTGAGCAGCAATTCTGTTTCCACAGAGCTTACTGGGGGCTGACCGAGCGGTGTGGAATCTGGGTCAGACAGCTCCGCGCTGCAACGTGCCAACGGCCCCCGGGCTGGGGGCCTTCTGCAGAGGCAGCCAAGGCAGCGCGGGGGAGGGGGGAGATGGCGTGTAGCATCACGCCCGTAGGGCCACTGCCGGTAAACGTCAGCAGGAGGGACTGCTGAAGAGCAGAGAGCTGCAGGAGTGGTCCGGGCAGGCAGGACTGGGGCTGCCTTCCTGCAAGCAGCTTCTGCCACTCAGCTCCATCCTGACCTGCGGCGCCCCGTGTCCACAGCAGAGCCGCGCCCCCCGCAGTGCCAGAGCGAGGAGCCCAGGGGTGCTCCTGAGCCACAGCAAAGCCAGCATGGGGCCCACGCGGCCCGGCCAGCACAGCTCACTCCGGGTCGGAGCTGCCCCATCACCCGGAGGGAGGAGCCTGCTCATCGCGCCAGGAGGGCGAGTGGCTCTCACAGCTCCCGGGACAAGCCCCGGGCGTTTGCAGTGGCCGTCTGCTCCCAGACCCAGTGGCCTCCAATCCACAGAGCCTGAGGACTCCAGCCCACAGCTGTCTGGAGTCCTGTCCAGCAGCAAACCCCAAAGCCTCGGAAAATCCTTAGGAGCTGGGGGGAGTAGGGACCGTCAGACCCCAACTCCTCGGCCAGGGAAACGGGCGCCGCACTCGGGATGCCAAAGCTGGAGCGGCTACACTAAGAGGCCTGCACCTGGGGATGGAGAGCCAGCCCTTCGCCCCCCCCAGGAAGCTACGTGCTGCCCTGAAAAGAGCTGCTCCTATGCACCGGGGCAGATCGCCTGCAGAGGGATGTTAAGGACCAGTCGATAAGCAAACTCTTATCGGAGAGTCAGTCGACCAGTCGATTCCCCGCCCCCCCACCCCCCAGGTTCCTCTATCAGACAGAGGCAGCAAAGGGGAGGGAAGAGGGGGAACTCCAAAGCAGCAGTGCCGCACAGCTGATCCCGGGTTCTGGGGAAATGCTGCGTGGTACCCGCAGTCAGCTGGGGAGTCCCAGCTCCGCGTGGCATTTCAAATGGGCAGGGCAGCACGGACTCCCACTGACCCGGGCTCCACGCTGGGCTGCTCTGAAATGCTAAGAGCCCCCGCTGGGAACTTGTGCATTTCAAAGCTGGTCCCCGCGTGCAGCCCGGAGTCAGTGGGACGTCCCGCCGGCCCCGGGCTGCACGCTCAGTTCCGCATTCCTCCTTTGACATGTACGAGCGCGCCAGCGGGGGCCCAGCGGGGCCCTGTACATTTCAGAGGAGGAATGCGAAGTGCCTTTCGACTAGTCGAGAAGTCGATGGAAATTCCATCGACTACTCGACTAGCCAATGAACCGCTGGTTAACATCCTTAGTGTAGGCCACGGACACTACATCACACCTGCCCACCAGCCCGGGGAGCCAGCAAGGACCTAGGACAGGCTGACCTGGGCGTCCCTCGCCAGCAGCTGGGCATAGTCCTCATAGACCTTCTGGAGCTTCTCCACCAGGCGGCTGCGCAGCTTCTTCTGGATGGCGAACTTGTTGTAGATCTTGATGCCCAGCTCTCTGGCTAACGCCAGCAGGGATTCTCCTTGGGGAGGCAGGCTGGAGAGGCTCTGGAAAGGGGGAGGCAGCGAGGGTCTTAGGGGAGAAGGGCAAATCACTCAGGGTTTAAGGGAGCTGCTTCCAAAGGGAGAGTGCGACAGGCGAGATCCAGCCGGGACTGGGGCCAACAAGGGGCCGCTGGGACAGAACAAGGGCTTGGGACTCGCACTGGCTGCCCCCGCGGCAGCTGCAAGCCCAAGTCGCCGGCCACGGGGGCGCTGCCGTCCCTGCCTGGCACCCCCGGGGGCGGGGGAGGCGTCCTACCTGCAGCATGATGTCCACGTACTCCGTGTCCTCCAGCAAGCACAGGTAGGGATAGAGGCTCATCTGCTGGGACTTCCTGTGCGCCATGTGGACCTTAGACTCCCGCAGGGTCCGGAGCAGGGACCTGCGCCACTCGGAGCGCAGCGCGGCCAGCAGCTCCCGCTGCACACGGGAAACACGGCGGTCGGCGGCTGGGCTGGCACAGGGGGATAGCACCGGGCACAGGAGCGTGCCTGTGGGCTTCCCACTCCCACGTCGCCGGCTCTAGGGACCCGCAGCAGGCTCTCACCCCTTCCCACGCCTCAGGCTCTGCCGCTGCCCCCTCTGCCTCTGGCTGGTTCCTTCCATTTTCTTGCCCTCCAATGCAACCGCCTGCTGCCCCGAATCCGCCCGCAGGGCACTGCCGGGCCCAGGGCTCCCCCTGCCACCCATCCCTGCACTGTGCTGATTACGCAGCGCACAGAGCGGCTTCTGCTCCTGCCCCCAGCGCGCCAGTGAATCCCCACTGCTGAGCCACTGACAAGCCCCACCCAAGGGAGCAGGGGGCTAACCCGGGGGTGGACTCCCCCGCTGGCTATAGGGAGATGCTGTAGCTCCCGGCACACTTTGGGCTTAAGGCTCCAGCAGCACTGACAGCCAGCGCCAGCCGCCGGGACCGCGCTGACTGTCTAGCCCGAGCCCCTGTGTAATGGCGCAGCCAGCCCTGCAGGTCGGGTCACCCTGGCCCCGGCACAGCCAGCCCCCAGGCGCCCGTCACTCTGGCCCCGGAAGCAGGTCTCCTGGAGAGCGACCCGACCTCCGCTTGCCGCCCTGGCTCTAAGGACCATGCCCATGCTAACCCCCACCCCCACGCCAGGCTGTACTGCTCTGACAGCTTGCTCTAAGGACCATGCCCGCGCCAGGCTGTACCGCTTTGAGGGCTTCCTCTGTCACCGGCTTCACTGCCTCCACGGAGCTGATGGTTACGGTGTTAGAAAACTCCATCTCTAGCTGCTGCTGGAAGCGTTCCTGGAGCTCGCGCAGCGAGAAGTCCAGCTTGGGGTAGGAGACTGGCTTTTCCTGCAGGGAGGCGGGGGCGGTGAGAGCCAAGTCAAGCGCAGGGTGGCCAGGTGAGGGACATCACTAGCGCACCTGCTCACCGCGCATCCTAACCCCACGCCTCGGAAGAGGGGCTGCAAAGGAGCTGGCCGCACTAGCCACACGCTGGCTGGAGATACTCGCGATGGTCAATGGCCGCCCAGAGGCTGCAGGCGTCGGTCACACCACACTGCTTCCGCGCCTTTGCCAGCCACAAGGCAGACTCTGCAAGCCAGACCTGGGCCCTCCTCCCAGCGGGTCTGGGCCCTGGATTTCACCCTGCCCAAGGCATCCGGCCCCGTTTCCCACGTCTCTCAATCTCGGCACCTTGGAAGCCAAAACGCCAGCACCCAGCCGGCAGGAGGGACCGAATCCAGCCTCTGTGCATGATCCCATGGGACTGAACATGGGCACCTGGAACCTGAGAGTTCTCAGCCTTGCTCTGTGGCCATGGTGAAGTCACTTAGCCTCTCAGCTCCCTTCTCCCTATCTATGAAGCTGGCCCTGCCTCTCAGGGACCCTGGCAGACCAGACATGGCCTCGCCCAGTGCTATTCACACTGCTGGTTTGGCCCAGGGGCTCGTGGTCTGTGGAAATCCCCCCTATAACAAGGGCTCGGTGCTCCAAGCAGCCTGTGTCACGGCAGGGAAATGCCATTTGCCCTGTCGGATCCTCAGGCAGGCGCGCCCATCGGCCCCTTTACCTTGGAGTAGAAATCCCGAAGCAAAGGGGAGGTGCAGCTCTCCGCAGGGGGCGGGGCCGGTGGCTGGAAACTGGGCCTGATTATCCTGAGAGCCTTCAGCACCATCTCCCGCTCATCCTCCTTGTAGAGGACGCCTTGGAAGAGCTCGTCCAGGTGAAAGCCGCCCTCTTCCAGCTGCTGCACACATCTGGGGAGACGGGAATGGCTCAGTGGGGGAGGGAGGATCTACCCAGGAATTCCCGGTGGCTCTTGCCTGTCTCGTTCCACCCCGTGCAGCTGGCTCTACCCCGTGCACCCCTCCTCCCCTTCCAAATGCCCCCGAAAGCCCCACACCACAAACACCCCGTCCCAAGACCCATGCGGCAGTGCCCCCAACCGGGGGCTCCTTGGGGTGGAGGCAGGGCCTCAGCCTGGCAGGCCAGCCCCCCCGGCAACGTCCACAGGGGGCCTTTCACTTGGGCCTGCAAAAGGAGCCCGTTTCTACTGTGCGACAGTGATTCTAGCGCCCACGGGAGACTGGTCCAGGGTTCTCAGCCTGGGAGAGGTGGGACCAGGGCCAGGCACTGGGAGATCACGGCTCCAGGCCTCTCGCCAGCAGGTAAGCGAGGGGGCTCTGCCCAGGTGCCAGCAGCACGTGAGACGGGTCTCGGAGCGGACGGGGCTGGGGGCAGGTGGACTAGCCAGACGGGCAGAGCGCTGGAAGGCAGGAAATAGGAGCGTGGCCAAGGGAGTCACGTGGACTTGCACACCCGCCTGACCTCACGCACACGCCTGCACTCTGGGCATGTCTACACTAGGGATGCAATTGTGCAGTCGATGAACCGATTCACCGATAAGCAAAAGCTTTCAGATTAATGCTGCAGACTCCACGCATTTTCCCCCTCCTTGCCAGTACATTTGTTAGCAGGCTGGCCAGCAGCCCGGCTCAGTCCTGGCTTGCGCTGGGTCCGGGACCTACCCTGCTGCGGCTCTGCGTTTCACGGGTATTAGGAGCCGGGCGCACAGGCAGCCCAGCTCAGTTCCATCAGAGGCAGCAGCGCAGGGAGACAGGCAGCTGGCCCCCCTTGCGGACCAGCTCCTGCCTGTCTCTGATACAGAGGCAGCAGCATGGAGAGGCAGGGGGCTCCCTGGAGTGAGGCCGGAGCGCACTGGCTGCCAGCCCCACCCCCCGGGGACTATGGACTAGTCGAGTAACCGATAAGAATTAACGAGGTTGATTGACTATTCAATTAACCGATATTTAACATCCCTCGTCTACGCTGCCCCCAAGCCCCAGAGCGCCAGACTCAGAGCCCTGGGCAACTGGCCCAGCGGGGTGAACACTGGGGCTCTCACTGGGGGCTGGGACTCCCCCTCGCTGGGCGTCTGCACCCCGATTGGTCGCCCCGCAGCCTGAGAGTGTGAGCCAGAGCAGAGACTTGCAGCTGCCGGGCAGACAAACCCTTGGGGGCTGGAGCCTCAGTGAGCTGGCAGGTCACAGCTCCCCGGCTTCGCCAGAGCAGCCGAGTCACACAGCCAGGGGCCGGGCCGGGCTCGCCTGGAACCTGACCACTTACACTCAGGCCCCTGTAGCCACCAACACAGACCGGAGGGAGGGAGGGGAGCTGCCAGCAGCAGACCGACCCCTCGGCCACCCAGCACGGTTCAAACCAGCAACCCCAGTGCCAGCAGAAGCACCGGCCAGGGAGACCCAGTCTCTTGGGGGGTGCCGAGTCCTCTGTGCCTACCTGCTTCACGAGGGCCAGCAGCAGGAATGTAAGAGGCATGGAACTGAGGTGTTATGAAGTCCCCTGCCTCACGTTCCCTCGATTACCCTCCGTGCGCTGTGCCAGCCCCGCCAGGGAGCCTGGCTTAGCCGTCCTGTCCCGTCCACGGGAGCGGAGCCAGCAGAGCCTCAGGCCTGCCAGATGCCCGACTGCGTGGCCCCGCCGCCCTTCCCAAGCACCATGCAGCTCTGGTGCAGCCATTCTTTCGGCACCAGCCAGCAGCCGCCCGGCACTTTGGGACCCGACGAGCCCGGCATTCAGCCCCACCCAACCACAGAGTCCAGCTGCTGTGGCGAGGCCTGGCGGGGTTTCCCACCACCCTGCCGCCTGGCACGAGGCGCCAAGGAGAGCAGATCCGAAGCTGGGCAGAGCTCCCGGGCCCGTGCTGGAAATCGGCCGGGGCACTGGAGCCACCACCCTGCTCTGACCACAGAGCTCACAATACCAGCCAGGCCCTCTGTCTCACGTCCCGGCAACTGCAAAGCCCGGTGCCCCGGCTCCCTTCTGACTCAACGGGCTGCCCATCGCCTAGTGCCCTGGCACCCCTGCCGGCAGCATCCTGGGCTGGAGACGCGGCGAGGTCGCAGCCTGGGCCGGGGGGTTACCGGAACACTGCACGCTTGGGAGAAGAGAACCGAAGCCGTGACATCTCTAGGCCTCCTCACCTCCCAGCACAGGCCTCTGCCCGCCAGACTGAATGAGCAGTGGCTGGACAGCGGCATTAACAGACCAAGGGCGGAGACCCGACCCCCACGCCCCTTCCTTCCTGGGCGATCCGCCTCCTCCGGTGCAAGCAGCCAAAGCCCGCTCCAGTCAGAGCCTGCGTCCAGCACACACCTCGCATCAGCGCTCCTCCGCGCTCGCTCCCAGCCACACTGCAGACGGGGCGCCTGGCAGGGGGCGAGGGAAGGAGGGCAGTGGGACCCGGGCAGGGAATTCCAGCCTCTTCCGAACCCCTGAGCTTGGGCTGCCATGGAGACATGAGACCGACAAAGGGAAACTACTTGCAGCAGCGCAGGCCTCGCCCCCCACCCTGTTCTGCCCGACTCCAGGCCCCTCAGGAGGGGAGAGGCGAGTTCCGGCAGAGGGTGCGGAAAGGCAGCCTGCTCTGGGGTGCAGCGCAGCAGTCGACTAGCACACTGGATAGAAGCGCCTCACAGAGCAGGCAGGACCGTGGCTCCACATTCAGCTGTCTGGACACAAAGGGACGGGGCTGGGGCGTACCTCAGCCCAGCAGGATGCTGAACAAACAGCCCAGCCCAGCCGACCAGCTGCTGCTGAGCAGACCTCAGGAGGGAAATCCAGCGATTTGGGTTGGGTCCCTCTCCACTCGCCCTGGGATTCTGCTGCGGCTGCCTAGCGCCCTGCCACCAGAATCTCTCCCATACACAGAGTCCCAGGGGAAAGCCAGCCCTGCTGCTGGCAGAAGCTGCGATCCTGCGCAAGGCCCAGCCCCCAGCTGCCCAGATCTCTGGGGCACCAGCAAGGCAGAGCGCAGACCTAGCTGCACGCTCAGCCCTGCCTGCTGGCCACCCGCGCTTTGCACAGCCAAGGACAGGCCAGGAGACTGGCAGGTGGCTGCCCCTGCAGGAACAAGCGAGCCCAGGCACGCTCACAGCGGATGAACGGTGTTGCTGGGGGAACCGCAGGGCATTCCACATCCCAGCCTCTACTCTGACTGCGAGGGAAGTTGATGGCCTGGAAAAACAAGGCCCTGCCTCGTCCGCTGAGAGCATGAAACCAGGGCGTTTTACTCAGCAACCTTGGCCAAAACTCCTGCCAGTGCAGCATGCTATGCATCTGGCTGCTGTGCTCCTCCCCAGAAGCAGCTGCATTTCAGTGGTGCTGGGCAGAGAGACTGGAAGCACTTCAGGAGCCTCCAGGATGGAAGATTTTACATCAGTGCAAGTCGCTGTGACCTCTTTTCTCCAAAGCTGGCTAATAAACACCCCAACTCCAGTGAGTGACCCACAAAAGGAGAATTCACATGCGCTGGACACATCGAATTACTACCCATACTACAGTAGCACCCAGGGCCTTTATCTTGTTTGGGGCTTCTATCGCACTAGGCGTCATACAGACCCGGAGTCAGCGACAGTCCCTGCCCCAAAGCACTTACAATCTACATAGACAAGACACAAAAGGTGTTGGGCGGCACAAAGGACAAATGATTTGCCCAAGGCCACTCGGTAGCGCAGTGTCAGAACTGGGAATTAGGGATGTAAAGGGTTAATCGGTTACTCAGTAAGCATCACCCTCCCAGGGTAACCGGCTGACTGGCGGCCCAGCCGGGCTGGAGCAGCACAGTCCAGTCTGAACCCTTATGGAGGGACGTGTTCGGAGGCAGAGAGAGATGCGAATGTTTTCACACATTTGTGCCAGCAAGAAAACAACACAGCTGAGTTCTGAACAGGTCCCTGGGAGACAAGTTAATGAGAAGTGCCTGGAGCATGCGAGCTGGCCACGAACACGCAGCCATAAAGTCCCTGAGTCCCAAGGAAGCAGCAAAGAGAACTGCAAGGAAACTCAACAACCCGCTTCGAGGCTGGTGACAGGCACCAGGCCACGGAATTCACCTGCATTCAGACCCCTTTAACAAACAAGAACAGGACTTTCGGGCTGCCTCGAGTCCTCTCCAGTGCCTCCCACACACGAGTTTTCAATCAGGAATCTTTCTGAAGCCAGGCCCGGCATCCCTCGGGCTGACACCCTGAGGCAACAGCATCCGGCACCGTCCACAGCACCCGAAGAGAAAGCGCACAGATCCCACGAGATGCTGGAGCAGCGCCTGGGGGAGATGGCAGGGTGGCCCAGCTACCAAGACACGTTAGCTAGAGAAAGGCCCGGGAGGAAGGGCAGCAAGCCTATGGCTCTGGACAGAATAGTCGAGTAACCGGTAAGCACGTGTGAGGTTAATCGACTGTTCCATTAACTGATATTTAACATCCCTAGGACGGATCTGGAGGCTCAAGAGGCGTGAGCCTGTCCCCTCTGAGCACCGTTGGCTCCGTGGCAGGTCGGAGGGCGTGGCCCAGCCCCACGGGCGCAATGGGAAACAGGACCAGAGCCCATGCTGCGTTTCCAGGCCAGGCAGGTCTCCCCGCTCCCGGGGAAGCAGTGGAACAAGGAGCGGCAGCATCGCACATGGGCAGTTACCTTTTGATGACCGTGGCAGGGGCGTGGGCACGGCCCAGGCACTCCAGCGCGGCGGCGTAGCAGCTGAGATTGGGCTTTAGGCCGGCTTCCTCCAGCATGAAGAAGAGTCGGCCGATCTGGTTCAGGGAGCCCTGAGAGGAGGAGGAAAAGGGACCAGGTCAAGCCCCAAGCCGCCCCATTTCTCTTCTGGATTGAACCTGAGTTGTTCTGAATCCAGCCACCGAACGGTCCCACCACCAAATGGCTCCGTGCGGTCCTGCATGAGCCGAGCGCGGTGGGCCCCAGGCTCGTTCCCAGCAGGCACGAGAACAGGAACCCACAAACCACTAGCCCTATTCTGGGCCCCTGTGGTGCAAGACTGGACGAGCACTGGAGCCCGGGTTCCCCTCGCCCCAGTCCAGGGAGAGCTGAGACCCAGAGCAGCTGGGTCTGCAGGAGGCACGACTGCCCCATGGCAAGTGAGCCGCTCTAGCGCTGAACTCCAGCTCCAGTTACTTACTCCCGGGGGGGAGGGAGACGAGGAAAATATTTTCTCCCATTTAAATTGATTTTTTTAAATGCTGATATTTCTAATACACATTCTTTTAAAAGATAAACCTGTTTAAAAGTAAATCTGAATGTAATGCAAACGCCGCTAAGCCCTGAACTTCTCATACTCTCTTAAAATATTGAAATAGGAAATAAATGTGCTAAATCTGTGAGCCTCCAGCAGAAATTCTGAGTGAATGGCTGCTTTCCTGTATCCGAAAACAGGCAGGGTAAAAATATCTCCATCTGCCACGTCCTGCAGGAAGGGCTTGTTCTGTTTAGTGAAACACATTTGATATGCTGCTTTGTGTGTTTACTTAACATTTCAGTTACCATCCTAACCACGGAGCCCCCACTTCCCAACCCCTGTACCTCTCACACCCCCAGCCCCGAGTCCCCACACCCTGACCTGAGTTCCCCCCACACATCCCACCCCCTGTACCACTCACACTCCCAGCCCTGAGTCTCCCACATCCCAAAGCCCCTGCCCTGAAGGACCCAAGCAACACTGGGTGAATCTTCTAGTTAAGAAACAAACAAATGGCTCCAAAACTCCACCCTGAGAACCAACCTCCCTCCCCGGTTCAAAACAGGCTCCTGGGCTTGACTCGGGGAGCGCGCTGAAAAGAGAAGCAATAGTGCCCAGGCTGGGCTGGAGCGAACCTTTGCACTCCGGAGCTAACGGCAGGAAACTCGACAGCGCGCGCCATTAGCTGACAGCCAGCTGACTGAACGGGGCAGCCCCTGGAGCCAAGCACCCAGCCACTGGGAACAGGTACCTTTTTAGCCCAGCCATGCATGAGGATGTTGTACATCTCGATACCCAGCAGCTTCCTCCTGGCATGGGAGCGGTGGTAGAACATCAGGCACTGCTGGGCCCGCTCGGGCTGGCGCAGGAAGAGGCAGCACTCCAGGTAGGACATGATGATGAGCTGGATGCTCCCGTACTTGTTATCCTCCTTGTCTTTCAGCCTCAGGTCCCACTGCACCATCGGCCCCTCTAGCTCCCCCATCTCCGGCAATTCCTCCAGTCTGCTCTGTTCATGCCCCTGCAGAGCACAGGGGCTGGCAGGAGAGCCCAGTTTGGGGGAGTCCTGGGAAGGAGCCACAGTGGCCCTGCGACTTTCATGGAAGGTCTTGGATTTGCCGGATACCTTTGGATTTGTGCCTCCCTTTGGGGAAATGGCTTTGGCCCGGCCTGGACTCTCTGTGGCCACAGCAGCCTTGCGTGGCTTCGTGGCTGGCGTACTAGTTCGTTCTGCACCAGCGGGCAAGGCAGCCGCGGAGAATTTCTGCTCCAGCCTCAACTGTCTCTTATGTTTGATCCATTTCTCCTTTTTCAGCTTTTCAACCCAGCGGCTGGGCTGAGAAGGGGCCCCACAGGAGGAGACGCCCCCATCCTTGGCTTTCGGAGCTGGTGCCTTCCCTGTGGGGCTTGGCACAGCTGCCTTTGGCGCTGGGCTCTGGTAGCTGCTCTTCCGCAGCGGGGCAACGGCCACACGGTCAACTGTCACCTCTGAGACATTATCGGCCTGGAGCTGCTTGACACGAGCCTCCAGCACTGCCAGGGGAGCGAACAGGGAACTGTGATGCATGGTCACTGCAGACAGTCCCCACCGGATCCCTCCCCCACCTGCGCATCTCTGCATGCCCCTCGCCCAGCTCAGACAGGCCTGGGGCTCAGCTGAAGCCCAGCCTAGAGGATGCGTTAGCTGACGTCACAGAGAATATGCCGGCAGAGGGCTCTAGCCTTGAAACTGCATTTCTACAGAGCCGTGCGACACTCTGCTCGGACACCGGGGAGTTATTCTCTGCCCCACCTCAGCGAGGCCAGTGTGGTCCCAGCTCCCACTGGAGAGACTTGCCAAGGCACCCCCGTGTGGCAGAGGCAGATCTCAACCCCCTAGAGCAGTGTTTCCCAAAAGTGGGTCCTACCCAGGAGCGGCCCGAGGCCAGATGCAGCAGCTGGCACCCCAGGCGGAAGGCGAGATCGGCGCCCCTGCCTGCACGGCCGTGACATCATCATCGGGCACCCTAGTTCGCCTAGGCTCACGGGCCGCCCCTGGTCCTACCCTACCAGGGGGCGGCAGGAAGGTTGCCAGAGTCAGAGCCAGATTAACCCATCCTTGGGCCCTGCCCAGGCAATGAACATTTCTGTCCCACCGTGGAGGCCCGGAGGGTTGGACAGCGAACCCGCCTTGCACTCACTCTGCAGGGCTGAGTCAAACCCGAGTGGCACTGCAACCCCTCTGCCAGGTCACAATGCCTGGAACAGGGAGCCAGGCCCAGCCCCGCAGCTGCTGGGGAGGGGGAGAGGGGTGCAGGGAATGGGTTTCCTCTCCAACCTCCCCATCCCACCAGGCCGGAATTGGGGTTGCGACGCTGAGGTGCAGGCTGCATGTAAGTAATGGTGGGGGGCAAAGAAAGCTCAAAAGGGTTTCCTTCTCAAGCACTTGAGAACCACTGCACTAGGGCATCGTTCACAACCACTCCCTCTCCTTAGAGCTGCCTGGGAGGGCTCCCTACCCTGGGCTGCGCTGTAAGGTGGGGTCAGGGCAGGGAAAAGGGTGAAAACCCCTGCTGTGCAGCACACCTTAGCCCGGACATAACCTGGCATGGGACAGCCAGGAGGTGGGGGCAGCGAAAGGATCCTTCCTGGTGCCACCAGGGCATCTGCCCCCAAGCTAAGGGTCTGTGCACAAACCTCAGCGAGCAGCAAACCCGGCCTGCTCCAGAAGGGAGAGGGCCTCTGCTGATGCCTTCGGCTCTCCCCGGTTTCCAACTTACCCTCCAGCAGCTCAGCCTTCTCGGCCTCCTTCTTCGCACTGGCTGAGGAGAAATTTCTCGTCAGTGGTCCATCTCCCTGTGGCAAAAAGGGACAGTGAGGGCGGGCGCCCGGGCGGGGGGTGGCGGAGATGGAGGGAGTCACTGCTCTGCCCGTGGCAGCGGCTCTTGGGGTCCCTGCGCGCAGCCTCGAAAGGGGCTGGCTGGAGGCGCCGCTCACGCACCGGCAGGGGAGCCGCCCCTGGCCACAGAGGGATGGGGCGGCAGCAACGGAGCCGGAGCAGCTGAGCGGAGAACCGGCCTGGGGGGCTGCTCCCCAAAGGGCCCTACTGCTGCGGAGCATGGGGACCCCTGCCCTGTGCCGAGACCGAAATCCGCCAGGCCCGGGGGGGCAGCTCATGCCCCAAGCCGCACGGCAGAGCTCCCCTGGTGGGGGACTTGGTGACACCCTCCCCCTGGGAGCACCTTGCCCCCGACCTGGGAGCTACCTGCACCCCGGTCACGCATCTCAGTGGGGGAAGCAGAGAGCTCTACCCCCCCCTCCGGGACCCTGGGGGAGGGGCTATGGGGGCTCAGCCCCCCCCCGCTCCGGGACCCTGGGGAGGGCTGCAGGGCTCAGCCCCGCTCCGGGACCCTGGGGAGGGGCTACGGGGGCTCAGCTCCCCCGCTCCGGGACCCTGGGGAGGGCTGCAGGGCTCAGCCCCCGCTCCGGGACCCTGGGGAGGGGCAGCAGGGTTCAGCCCCCTCCCGGGACCCTGGGGGAGAGAGGCTACGGGGAGCTCAGCCCCCTTCCAGGACCCTGGGGAGAGCTGTAGAGCAAGCCCCCACTCCAGGACCTGGGAGGAGGAGCAGCAGGAAAACTCAGCTCCCCCCCGCTCCGGGACCCTGGGGAGGGCAGCTGGGGAGGCTCAACTCCCAACTCAGGACCCTGGGGAGGAGGGAGCTGCAGAGAGTCAGCCCCGCTCCAGGACCCTGGGAGAGACAGCAGAGACTGTCCCCGCTCCAGGACCTGGGAGGAGGCAACGGGGCTCTTGCTCCAGGACCCTGGGAGGGAGCTGCTGGGAGGCTCAGCCCCCCGCGACCCCCTACCTGTGGCCCGGCCCAGCAGCGCCGCGCGCAGCCCCAGCCCTCGCCACATCGCTGCGGCCACGCTAGGCCGCCATCCCGCCCGCCACCGCGCAGGCGCCGGCCGCAGCGCCCGCCGGGAGCTGTAGTTCCCCGCCCCGGCTCGGGCGCCGCTGGACTACTCCTCCCGGCGTGCACCGCGCCGTCCACTGCCAGCCGGGGGAGCAGGGCCCTGGGCAGGCTGGGCCCGCGAAAGCCTCCCCGTCCCTCTGCTCCCAGGGCACCAGACCCCTCCCCTGCCACTGGTGCCAGAGCCTGCCCCTGGGCCGCGTGCCCAGCACGGATTTAAATCTGGGCCATGGCCGCCCAGCTGGGTTCCAGGCCAGCTTGCAGCTCTAGGGAGCAGTCTGAACCGCTGCCCTGAATTCTCTGTGCCCCAGCCCCCATGCACCCCAGAGATCCAGCTGGTGCGAGTGGGCCCTGTTGCCATCAGAGCCGTGCACAGAGGCTTCTACCTGGCCATGAACAAGACAGGGAAAGCATGTGGGTCGGTAGGTAGGGAGCTGTGTTACTTCCTCCCTGTGGCCTTAGCTACGGGGGGAAGCATGCTGTGGGGCTCCATTCTGGCACATACTGGGCCAGGGCTCAGAGTGGCCCACTGGAGAGTTTGGGAGAGGAGCTGGCAGGAGCCATCAGCCCAGCACTGCATTCGGAAGACCGGGCCACACATTGCCAAGACAGGCTGTCTTGACCTTTATGCAAATCTCCTACTGATCCCAGTGGTGGCTCTGCAGCAGACCTAGGGGCGTATGGAGTTCTAAAGTTTACACCCTGAGCCACAGGCTTAAAATCCGGCCTTCTCAGCGCCCCAGCCTACAGTCAGAATAAAAGCCTTTGCCTGAAGGCTGGGTGAGCCAGGGCCATCTGTGACCTGGTTTGCAGCCAGGAGTCCCCTCGGAAAGAAGCAGGAGACAGAGTTCACAGCTGTAGCTGTTATGCAGACCACCACTGGCCAGAGTCTTTCCCAGTCATCATCTCCACTCCTAGGACATCTTAGCTTCGCCACAACCAGTGTTTGAAACCTCTGAGCCTGTTGCTCCGCCTGCTGGCAACACACTCGACTGCAACAGGGTTTGCAGCCTGGTTCTTTTGGTTAACTCATGACTTGGAGCTAATCCCCGCTACAAAGGCTTTGGGCTTGTGTCAGCCTCCCCTTTACATGGGGCACGTCCTTCTGTCCAGCAGCCCAGCTTGGAAGCCCGCCATTGAGGCCACGGAGGTGCCCGCCGCGGATGTCTTCGGAATTGCACCACCCTGAAGTGATCAGAAGCGGAAATGCAACATCCTGCCCCCAGCGCATGGAAACAGAACTTTGAATGTACCTGCTCTGACTTCCACCCTCCCAACCAGACCAGCTATTAAACCTCACACCAAATCAGAGCCCCCCGCCCCTTCCACGCAGAGGACCAAGACGTTCCCTCCACCCTCTCCCCTGGCAAACCAACTCTGGCAAGGAAACCGATTCACAAGCTCCTGGGGATTTTTAAAGCAGCTGTATTTTGAAGAAGCTTTGAAATACATCTCTCTCAAATGTCACTTGCTCTGTGCTTTATCGGATCACGATGGCCTTTGGCTGATCCTGACGCTGGTGCAGTTCCAGGTCCTGCAGCCAGCACTCCGCCTTCCGGGTGAGAGAAAGGCAGGACTGCGGGAGGTGCAGGCAGAAATGCAAAATCGTACAAGGGTGCTGCAAGTTTCTCCTCCCGCAGCCGACTGCGCTTGACGATTTGCAGGCTGGCAATGTACACGGGCCAGGCCGGTAGGAACTTAGAGCTAAAGTAGTCACCGTGTACCACCACATGGCATATGGGAGGGGAACAAGGGGGCATACAACGACCCCGGTGCAGACCTGCCTGCCACCAGGAAGGTGCAGCACAGTACGCAGAAGAGCTTACCCTGTATTGCCCACAAATCATGCATAACTTCGCGCTGAGCTGAAACGTCCGTTTATTCAGCAGTAATAATTTAAAATTATAAAAACCCCTTTCCGTGTGGAGCATGAGAAGGGTGAAGTTATAAAGAAAACACAAAGGGCTTGAGGCAGGTGAGGGAGGGATGGCTTGCTCTAGTTCAAGAGTTCACCAGTTCTAGCCCTCACTCGCCCGCCCCCCCCTTGAGATCCCAGGAGCAAACCAGATTGTGTTACACTGTCACTTTAAAGGGTTAAAATGTCAAAGCAGAAAGGGATGGAGGAGCGAGGGAAGAATAGAAAGAGCAGGATCTCAAAACCATACCAACCACCTGCCCCCGTCTGGAGCTAGGCAGCCAACAGCACAGCACCGTGGGTTTCCAATCTGAGAAGCGTCATGGCCTTTCATCACACCCGTTTTCAGAGTCCATGTGGCGACACACTGAATTCACAGAGTGCTTCCCCCCACCGGAGAGCCTGAGGGGTCTCGTCTCTGAACCAGGGGCCTCATGAGGCAATGTCGGGGTTTCGGTCCCCCCCTCGCTCTGCTCCGGAAGCCCTCAGTTGCGTATGTTGGCTAGGAACAAGGGCGATGAAGGGGGGCAGGGGCTGGGCCAGGATTCACGAGTTGTTTGATGAATTTTCATTACTGGGTGAGCTGGAGGAAGAGGAAGACGACGACGACGAGAAGTTCATCCCTGTGAGTCCTGGTGGGTTCGTGGCAGTGTTTTGTCCACTTAAACTTTTCCGGCACACGGGGCATGTGTCGTGCTTTGGAGATGAAAAACATCAGGAGGGAAAGGGTTAGGACACAGGAAGAAGGAAAGTAACAGGCTGTGACGCTACCGACAGCCGCCGCCTCCTTCAGAGGCCAAAGGCTACTCACACAGAGGCAGCATCATAGAAAGATTTATGCGGGGACCAGTGCAATGGAAACCTACAGCATGTCTAATATTCCCTGCGCCCTGGGGTAACTAACCTGTTCCAGCCAGGGGACTATACAGCCATTGTGGAATAGATGATTACAGGGTAACTGCCGGACATTTTCACCAAGGGTGTAATCCTCTTTACACACGGGACACTCGAGCCCAGAGCCTGTGATTGACAGAAAACACGTAAAGCCAAGAATGACCGGACAGCTTTGGTTCACAGCTCGTGTCCCCTGCCACTTCAGAAATCAGCAGAGAGATGCCAAGCTGTGAAATCTCACCACTGATGCGCTTCAGCTAACCTGGCTCAGACCGCCTGCCCCCCTCTCCTCCACCAAATCCTCCATTACTCCTGCCACCTGGGATGGTGGCCTGGATCACTCCACCTTATTCCAAACACCCTCCGCATCCTGGCCTGCATTTCCTCTCGTTGCTGCTGCAAAGGGGCCACGTGCAGGCTTGGAGAGGTTCGAGTTTCATGTGTCAGTGTCACCGTACACACAAACCCACGCAAAAATATTCCCATCAACAGAAACTGACACATCAGCAAAGAACGAACAAGGCGGTTTGAGAACTATTTGAATCTGAGCTAAGGAAATGTACTTTGTATATTGAGACATGAGATTGACAATTTGTATTTTAACAATGATAAAATGAAGCGAGTCTCAGCTAATACCGCCATTAAATAAGTATTGTCTGATCCCTCCCATAATTCCCCACAATTGCTTAAAAATAAACACTGAGGGTATCACATAGGGATGTAATAGTGCAGTCAATTAACTGATTAACCGATAAGCAAAAGCAGAACATAATTTGTTGGGCAAAAGCATGTCCTACTAATCTATTAGAGTTCTTTGAAGGGGTCAACAAACATGTGAACAAGGGGGATCCAGTAGATATAGTGTACTTAGATTTCCAGAAAGCAGGCTCTCAAAACCATACCAACCACCTTAGATTTCCAGAAAACCTTTGACAAGGTTCCTCACCAAAAGCTCTTATGTAAATTAAGTTGTCATGGGATAAGAGGGAAGATTCTTTCATGGACTGAGAACTGGTTAAAAGACAGGAAACAAAGGGTAGGAATAAATGGTAAATTTTCAGAATGGAGAGGGGTAACTAGTGCTGTTCCCCAAGGGTCAGTCCTAGGACCAATCCTATTCAACTTATTCATAAATGATCTGGAGAAAGGGGTAAACATCGAGGTGTTAAAGTTTACAGACGGTACTAAACTGCTCAAGGTAGTTAAGACCAAAGCAGACTGTGAAGAACTTCAAAAAGATCTCACCAAACTAAGTGACTGGGCAACAAAATGGCAAATGAAATTTAATGTGGATAAATGTAAAGTAATGCACATTGGAAAAAATAACCCCAACTATACATACAATATGATGGGGGCTAATTTAGCTACAACTAATCAGGAAAGAGATCTTGGAGTCATCGTGGATAGTTCTCTGAAGAGGTCCATGCAGTGTGCAGCGGCAGGCAAAACAAACAGAATGTTAGGAATCATTAAGGGGATAGAGAATAAAACCATGGTACACCTACATCTTGAATACTGTGTACAGATGTGGTCACCTCATCTCAAAAAGAGTTATATTGGCATTGGAAAAGGTTCAGAAAAGGGCAACAAAAATGATGAGGGGTTTGGAAGGGGTCCCATATGAAGAAAGATGGGACTTTTCAACTTAGAAAAGAGGCGACTAAGGGGGGATATGATAGAGGTCTATAAAATCATGAGTGGTGTGGAGAGGGTGAATAAAGAAAAGTTATTTACTTGTTCCCATAATATAAGAACTAGGGGCCACCAAATGAAACTAATGGGCAGCAGGTTTAAAACAAACAAAAGGAAGTTCTTCTTCACACAGCGCATAGTCAATCTGTGGAACTCCTTGCCTGAGGAGGTTGTGAAGGCTAGGACTATAACAGGGTTTCAAAGAGAACTAGATAAGTTCATGGAGGTTAAGTCCATAAATGGCTATTAGCCAGGGTGGGTAAGGAATGGTGTCCCTAGCCTCTGTCTGTCAGAGGGTGGAGATGGATGGCAGGAGAGAGATCGCTTGACCATTACCTGTTTGGTTCACTCCCTCTGGGGCACCTGGCATTGGCCGCTGTTGGCAATGGGATACTGGGCTGGATGGACCTTTGGTCTGACCCAGTCTGGCCATTCTTATGTTCTTATGCTATAGACTACACCAGTGTTTCTTAAACTGTGTTCCGTGGCACACCGGTGTGCCGCAAGGCAGTCGGAAGTGTGCCGCGGAGAACAGAGATCAAAATGGCCACCCTTAAAGGGGCAGGTGACCTTTTTTTGTGGGGGGCTTAACTCCCCCCCCACCCCTCCTTGATTTTTTTTTTTTTTGCTCAACAAAAAATCCTTGGTGTTCCTCATAAAAAAAGATTGTTTGGTGTTCCTCGCTCTTCAGAAACACTGGATTACACGCATCTCCCCACCCACCACCACCAATACATTTGTAGCAGGCTGACCAGCAGCTCGGCTCAATCCTGGCTTGTGCCGGGTTCAGGATCTACCCCCCACTGTGGCCCTGCACTTAGAAGTGCATTAGGAGCCAAGCGGGCAGCCCAGCTCAGTTTCGGCTCATGCCAGGTCCGGGAGCTCAGACCCACCCCGGTTAGAGGCTGCTGCCACCCTGTGCTGCTGCCTCTGATCCAGAGGCAGCAATGCGGGGTGACAGGGGGCTCTTCAGGAGTGGAGCTGGGGCGCACTGGCTGCCGCCCCACCCCCCAGGGACTATAGATTAGTTGAGTAACTGATAAAAATTTAATGTTAATTAACCGACATTAAACATCCCTAGTCTCTCACAAACTGAAGTCTGCCAAGCTTAATTACGTATTAAGCCTAACAGAGTCAAACACCTATTCACGGCTCCTAAAAGATTTCTGCACTGGCTACACCAGCACTGACAGTTTCAGAAGACTTTCATGGCTGCAGCCCCACCTGTGTGGACAGCTGGTGTTTTACCGCTGCGCATCTAATGCTACTTACAGCGTGTCAGCACTCGGCGCACCCATGTTCTGGAAGCAAGGGAAGGGTCCTGGTCCCCAGAGTTCAGTGACGCTGGGAGCAGCTGGTTAGAGGAGTCAGCAAACAGCTAGCCAGCTCTGCCGTGGAAGCAGGGCTCCTCCCAACCAGGAAAGCACCCAGGGTGCAGCGAGGAGGATGGGAGTGCACCAGAAGCCTACACTGCGCTGCTGGGCAGGCAGGGCTGGGACACACACCACAGTACAGCAGGGGTGGAGGATGCTGGCTTAGCCAGGTAGGCGGGCCAGATTCTTTCCCTGGGCTGCACACCTGCCAGGACACCCTGTGGCCAAAGGCGCTGGGACTGCCTGACGGGGCTCCCCAGCCCTGGAGGAAGGAACCCAGCGGAGTGGGACGTGTCATGTTTGCACCCCGCAGCGGCAAGGACAGACACTCCCTAGGGGCGAGGGATGCGCGGCTGGAGACAGCGTAGGGCTCCTGGCCCAGAGTCCGGCACAGCAGGAGCGAGGGCAGCAGCGTGAATTAGAGCTCTGCTACCTGAAACAAAACCAATGGGACCAAGCCAACCACAAGCAGACAGGAAAACGATTCGACAGGTTCAGACTGGGCTGTAAAATTAGGCCCAAGCAGAGCTGCACGCAGTGGTAAGCAGGCTGCCAGTTCTCCACCATCATTCCTACTGGCGGCACACTGCAGTGGGGTGAGAGCCCCTAAACCAGCAATGCCCTGGACAGCACACAGACCTCTCATTCCCAAGACAGGCTGGAGACTCAGGACACCAAAACAGCCCCCTGATTCCCAGGCTGGCTCCAATTTTTAGATTTAAAAATTTGATTGAAGCTAATGTTTGAAAAATGTACAGAATCTCAACCTGTGTTCTGTGGCCATCTGGGTGTTGTGCTTGGATTATCGACAAATAACAGTTTTGTTTAAGAGCCATAGGATCCCTGTAGTAGACTATCAGCAGCGATCAAGATACAGGAAACCCCCAAGTTGTGAACCCCCGCACTTACAACTATTTTTTAAAGTGCGGAAGGGGCCGAAAACCCCCGACTTACGTCCTCAGCCCATGTTTACGACGGTGCACGGCGCCTATCGTCAATGAGGGTTCAAATTACGACGCCTCCAACTTGCAACACTTCCTCAGGAACTAATTGTGTCGCAAGTCGGGGGTCGCCTGTATTAGCAATCAAGCCCCGCCCCTTGGAAGGTTTCACAGAGAGGTGGTAGTGGAAAGCAAATGTATCCGTAAGTGGAGATTGTCCCTCGGTAGGTATCAGAGGGGAGACAGTAGCTTCTAAAGACCAAGTGGCTGACTGCCTATTCCAGCCCTATCTCCTGTAGGCATGTCTGAGAGCTGTGCCTCATTCTGCCTTTGGAATGCTTGAGCCCTAAGATATATTCCTTGCCAACATGAAAACCCCAAGTGGAAAACCACAGGAAAGCTTTGCACAGCTCGCGTCAGCCAACTCGTCGAAGGAGGCGGGACGTACCTACGTGTTCCTCTGTTATCTGAACAGTGGGGAGCGCTTGGATCTTCTCCTTGTCTGCTGGAGGTGGCCCAGTGTTTTCAAACTGATTTAATAACTGAAAGACAAAAGGCCATGCAGTCCAGGAAAACACCGCCGGCTGGATGGTAGGCCTCGGTATTGAGCCATCTAACCCAATATCCCGTCACCTGAAAGTCTGGTACCTGCCTTTCCCGCTGACTAACTCCTGATGCTTCACCGATTAACGCCCCACCGTCCCCCCAGAGCTGGGCAGCTTTGCACAGCTGCACAGGGGAGAAAGATTCCAGCCTGACCTCTGAATGGAGCAGCTGGACACAACACTTCACGTGCACACTGACGCTAGGTACCACGGGGCTCTTAGAAGCTAGTAAGTTCCAGCCTGCACTCGGGGACCTGCTAGCACCTGCCAAAACAGAAGCAGACTCCAGCCCTGGAAACTGAATGGCAGAATGCTGGGGATGCTGATGTGTTCCCAACTTCTATACACACCCAGCACAGGAACAGGAAGTTGCACATGCAGCTGGGATCTCCCATATCTGGACTGCTCCCTGGCTCCCGATCTGCTGGTGACCTCACTGTGCTGCCTCCTGCCACCTGGCCCTCAGTTCTGCCCTCTGGCTTGCCTCAGACTCGGACCCAGCCTGTTTCGCGACTCCCGCTCCAACCCCTAGGTCTGACTGCCCATGCCTCGGTCATGACAACTGCTCTTCGAGCTCTCCAGCAGCGAATGCCACTCGCCAAATACACACTCCAGGACTGATTTCCTGGTAATGTCTTTAAATGCTCCCGCCACATATTTAATGGCCACCTGTGTTATAGAACAGCGCGAGGAATAACAGGAGCAGAATCAAGCGTGGCCCCCTTTGAGCTCCCTAAATCACAAACCGTCAGAGCAGGTTGCCGGGGAAACAGGCTTGTCTTTTGGAACCCCTGCCAAGCCTGCTTGTGGCCATGCTGGTCTTGTGTTCTCCAGCACACGGCTTCCCTGAGCAGGGACTGAAAGGCCACAGTAGGGCACTCAGCAGCCCTCTGGCTGGTGCATTTCAAGCCACGTGAATCAAGACACAAACAGCATTTTCCCCGGCAATGGGATGTAGCCCCGAGCACCTCAGAGACGTTGACACAGGCACTCTGAGCGCAGGGCTTAGGTGGCGCACTTGGCTAACCGAGGAAGGTGCCAGTACTGTCCCCCCCTGGGCGGAAGACGGGCAGGTGCTTAGAGAAACAGCTCCACTCGGTACCAACCGCTGCACAGGAGCCTGTCCCGGTGGCAAAAGCACTGAACAGGGGGTGGTTTTACCTGTGTAATAATTGCATCCAAGCCATTGGCACCCCAAGCATAGTCCATAGGATTTGAATGCAAGACTCCCCTTCAAGAATAAAGACAAGAGGTGTTAGTCTCCCTGGGGCTGCACAGCCAGACCTGTGGGGAAGCAGCCGGGAACATGCCCACTCACCAAGGGCCTAGTCCTAGGTTGGGGATGGTGGTAGGTGCGATAATGCCATTGACCAGCTGCTGTATAATTCTGAAAGGCAGAAAAATCAAGGTCAGGTAAGAACGAGGCTCCACTGACTCCCACAAAACCACCCTGAAGTCCAGCGTGGACAGGAAACACCGCAGTGCCACGGGGGATCGGCAGGCGCAGATGCACTGCATCCTAGTGCTAGTTATTTCTTGCCACAGGAAAGAGTCAAGGCTTTCCTAGGCAAAAGCGCATCTCCGGGACGTACAACGAACCTCTGTAAACCGGGACTCCCTGGTCTGGCAACATCCATGGTCCAGCAGAACCACGGATTCCAAGGACCAGAGAGTCCCGGTGGTGGGCTGGCGGCTGGGCTCCCCAGCACAACACAGCAGGGCCAGGAGCCCCACGCGCTGGGAGCTGGGCTGCCCAGCATAGCCAGGAAGAGGAGTGGAGTGTGGGGGGCCGGTGGCAGAGGGGAGCGGTCAGGGAGGCCAAGGCTGGGAGGGCCAGATACAACCTCCCCAAGTCCGACAAAATCCCTCATGCGGGACCAGTCCAGTCCCGGAGGCGCCAGACCAGAGAGGTCCTTGAGAAAAATCCATCCTGCTCTAGCAGGCCTAGGAGGCAGCAGCATTTCTAGCTGCTGACTGTAAGGAGCAGGGAACTCCAGGCCCTGGTGCCTGGGAGAAATTCACCAAGAATCGAACTCATCAGCTGGGCTTCATGCTGCTTTGCCCACAACTGACCATGCCCAGGCGAAAGAATCAGGGCAGACCGAAGCTTACTCAGCCCAGGGCACCTTGTAGTTAAAGCTTGCAGGCCCAGCCCTTTTTGAGCAGGAACTGTTGAAGAGCACCGGAAAGCGCCAGGCAGCAAGTCAGTTTCACTCCAGATACAGGCGAGATAAGGGT
Source organism: Rafetus swinhoei (assembly GCA_019425775.1). NCBI lineage: Eukaryota > Metazoa > Chordata > Testudines > Trionychidae > Rafetus > Rafetus swinhoei. The sequence continues at coordinate 15,408,129 of JAFJHL010000483.1, read as the reverse complement.
TCTAGCCCAGCTGAAGTTCAATCTCCCCAAAGCAGCCGTTTGCATGGGAAGCAAGGGAAGAGAATAACTCGATGTGGGAGGGTTTTCGAAAGGGACCAGAGAACACACACAGGTTCCTGCATTCAAATCAAACAGCCGGCCCCAAACACTGAGCCAAGCCTCACCCTTCCAGCGTGGGGACTCCCTCGTGCCTGCCAGCGGCACGCCGTGCAGTGAGGCGGGCTCGGGGCTGTCTCGCGCCGTATCTGTGCCGAGACTGGTGCTCTCTCTCCCGTCGGTTCTCCGAGTCCCTGTTGTCTTCAGATTGGCCACCAGGCCCAAAAGCAGGAAGCTCAAAGCTGTCATCGAAAATCCCAACGGCAAACTGGCCGTAGCCCTGCGGCAAGGTGAATAAGTGCTGGTCCATGCTCTGTAGCGGAGAGGGGCAAGGCAGGCCGGTTACCGGGAGGTGGCTCGGCTTTTACTTCTGCTAGCAAAGGCAGAGACTCCCCAGCAGCACAGCAGAGGAGCAGCTCTGCCCTGAGCAAACAGCATCGGATGGAATTCAAGTTAGGAAACCGCCATTACTTTTCTGCTACCCTGGGCAGTAACAGAGGCTACGTGCTGACTGTCAGTGACCACTGCACATCCAATCCACCATAGCCCGGCTACTCCGAACAAGATGGGGAGACCCACACTGAACAACTGTCCACTGAGAACAGAGCCATACTTAGGGATTGCTGGAAGGAAGTACGTACAATCCCGGTTAAACGTTGTATTTAATCAGTTAACTGCTTAAGCGGGCGGGGCACGCAGCACCCAATAAGGGTGATGCTTATCGGCTAACCACTCACATCCCTATTTAGAAGCGGTGCTTGGATGATATTTACCCACAAATTTGGAAAAATCCAGCAGGGCACAATCAAAACGATCTGTTTGTAGAAGAGTCAGATTCAATGGCAAGAAAACCAATATCTGAGGAGCGGCTGTTACTCACCTCGAATGGGTGTCTGCTCTGATCGCTGGTCGAGGCCGAAGAGCTGGAACCATTCTCAGCATTCCTGACAAGAGCAAACAGCGCTGGTTAGCTGACTTGCAACAGCGTGGGTGGATGGAAAGGCTACCGCAGCAGAGGAAGCCAGGGATAGGACCTCGCTAGGGGCAGACATCACCCCAGTTTACAAGCTGTGCAAAATCAGTTCACAGGCAGCACATTCTTTTCTCATCTGCTGCTCACGTCATTTAACTTAAAATGATTTTTCTTGCTGTCCCTTACATCTCGGAAGAGTCAGACCTCACTGTGTGCGCATCCCTGGCTCTGCAGAGCAGTAACTTTGCAAGGGAAGACCCTCCTGTTATCAGCCAGAAGTTCTCTGTCCACTCCACCCCATGCATTGAGCTACATTCTCTGGAGAGCCACAGCGGTGGGCAACCTGTGGCCACCGGGGTTCTGTGTGTGGCATGCAGGACAGCTGCCCAGGCGTAGGCCTGCCAGATTTCACTGCTTTCCATCTATGTGGTTTTTCCCTACTGGTTTTGCGTAAGGCCAGGGCCCGTGAAAGGTGCACACCGATTGCACCCGACATTGACCGTGAAAGCCGCGCACTCCCTCTGCAGCCAATCACAGCGCTGCTACAATTCAATTGGCACATCCTGCAAATTCTAGCTCCACAGGCACAGTGAGCAAAACTGCTCTCTCCTGGGAGACCATCTTGGTTACGACAATCTTGTGATCCACTCAGGCGGAGGGCCCCTGGCCGACTTCGCCCCTCACTGATTTTAGGGTGCCGACGCTGCCACAGCAATGCAAACATACTTAATGCTGCTGTGGCCAATACACTCATCAGAACCAAAGCTCTTTTTGGCATTGCAAAATCTTGTGAAAGTCAGCAAATTATTACAAGAGAACAGTGAACAATGCATAGAGCTATAGTTTCAAAGTGCTGTAGGAACATTACTTCTCAAGGTGCGCGTGTGCTAAATGCTGTCTTGGTTTTACAGCAGAGTAAACAGAGGCTCAGAGTGACAGAGTAATTCTGCCAAGGTCACAGCAGGTCACTCTCAGAGCTACAATTAGCAGGAATGATTTCCAGCTCCATGCTCCATCTACTACTAGACAATACTGCCTTTCAAAACGGGACAAGGCCTATGGGTTTAGCAAACCTACTGCAACCCTGAGGACTAACTAATGCACACTTGATACAGCTGATGTCGACAGAGACTTACTTCCACTGTTAAGAACAAACCAGTGGACTTCTTAAACATCTTGTCACCTTGCATTGTTTCAACCTCAATGCCACCCACTCTGCAAGTGGAGACCAAGAATCACATTACGTGTGACCTGCACTTTCCCCTCACTCCCTGACAAAGGGAACAGCCAGCAATGTCCCCCTACAACTTGGAGAGGGACTTTAGCCCCACCCCCCTCCCTAATGGGGGATGGGAGGCTCAGGCAGTGCCGGCTGGGCGGGCGGCCCTCATGTTACTTTAAGATATGATAAGAGGAAGCTGCATAACCAATTTGATGCTCCTAATTCTTACCGTTTTGATTCTTGGACAGACAGACAGATGCTCTAAAATCTATAGCAGATATATTGGGGGGTCATTAGGCAGGGATCAGTCACAGGGAAGGAAAAGAGCCAGGGGAGGGTGGCTCGGGGCACGGGAGAAGGAGAGCAGGTGTGGAGCAAAGCTAAGGTGAAGAGACTGGGGAAGAGAGAGGTGCAGCCAATCAGCCCTGGGCATAGAAAGTCCAGCCAAGTTCTGTGACTGCCCACAAGTCACTAGCAGGACTGCCCAGCTGATTGGCAGAGCTCCCACGGCGCCCACAGCCGGCAGCGTGTGTTTCAATTGGTGGTGCACGTCCGCACATGCTTCAGTGCATGTCAAATTAATTCCGTACACAGATGGAAAAGATTAAAGGGAACACTGGTCACTAGCCAGGATCTCAGGCTTCCAACCACCATGGTTGGGAAACACGTCGGCCTATTCATGGACACAGGTGACGTGCGAGTTAAGTATGTTACAACTTTGGGGAAACCAAGTAACTTCGCTCCCCAGGTTGTCACTGGAAAAAGGCAACTCTTGGCAGACTGTCCAACGGGTCCTCTTGGTTTGCAGCGTCTCCTACCACAGGAAACGGAGTCCAAGCTAGCTGGGGTATCCTTCAGGGACAGCACCTTACCTGGGCTCCTCGGGAAGCTCTTCAATAAACCCAGATTCACACCTTGGGCAAATATAGTCCTGTGGAAGAGGAAAACGCCATGAGACAGGCAGGCACTAGAAAGCAGTTACAGACAGAGTGTTCCGTATCGGTTACTTGAATAGTCGATTAACCTCATGAATTCTTATCGGTTACTCGACTAGTCTATAGTCACTGGGCAGCCCCTGTCCGGGGAAGAGGGGTCTGAGCTCCAGGAACTGGCACACGAGTTGGAACTGAGCCGGACTGCCTGCCCGCCTGGCTCCTAATGCACTTTAAATTCAGAGTCGCAGCAGAGGGTAGGTCCAGGACCCAGTGCAAGCCAGCACTGAGCTGGGCTGCTGGCCAGCCTGCTAAAAAATGTACTGGCAAGGGGTGGGGAGGGGGAGATGCGTGTAGTCTATAGCATTAACCTGTAAGCTTTTGCTAATCGGTTAATCAACTATACTATTACATCCCTACTTTGTCACACACTTTCCAGCACATTCTTTAGTTTCTGATGGCAACCGAGAAGATTTCAGGGATTCTAGTCGACTCATCCTTCGCCATTTCAGACTGAAGGCTGCAAAATCCCAGAATTCCATGCCTGCGTCTCACCCTTTGACAAAAATCTCTGCTTAACAGAATCGTGCTGCATCCTTCTCTAGCCACACTGTATTACAGGAACCAGTTTTAAATGCAGCATAAAACCATTTTAGGCACAAGGGTTTCTCTAGTCAAGTGTGACCAGCGCACAACGGTTATCAAATCAGGTTTCAAAAGCATTCCAGTATGCCGAGATTAGATTACAGCACAGAACGTAGAGCAGCCTTTACACCAGTCAGTGTACACCTTCCCCACGGTGGCCAAGCAAAAGTGTTTCAGATGACGCTGGGTAACCCCCAGCACAAACAGAGCATTAGAAAGAAGATGGATCTTGATGCAGTCACAGGCGAAGTGAAAGCAAAACCACTGAATTTCCTGGCAAGGAAGCATTCATATGTGTTGATTTTCAAATGGCATCTAGAGTACACAGTCAGAATGAAAGAGAAACAATGTGAAGTTACAGTTACTGCTAATTGTACTATCAGGAAAAACTAAGAGGAAAGCAATTACTAATAAGAGCTGGGATTTTTCACCACACAGCGTATGTCGACACAGCAATTAGACACCCACAGCTGCCCATACCAGCTGACACAGGCATGTGGGGCTCAGGGTGAAAGGTTCTTTAATTGCGGTGTAGCTCTAGGGACTCTCCCACCTTGCTGTATCCTACAGCCCAGGGCTCCAGCCAGAACCCAGATGTCTACACCGCAATTAAACAGCCTCACAACTCCAGCCAGCTGGTGTGGCCCAGCTATGGGTTTAACACCGCAGTGTAGATATACCCATGGAGGTTCCTGGGACACGTAAGGGGGAGTCATTCAGCAACACAGCCACCAAAACAGCCACCCCTACTCAATGTTCCTTAGAGAAAGCTCTTTCCATCTATGTCTATCGGTCAGTGTTTAAGACCAGATCCTTTATAAAGCTCTGACTGCATTCCTCCTCAGAGTAAAGATTTCTACACCTGCTTTTCTCATTAGTTAGCAAAGCATTTACACTTAACGACTTAGGTTGCTCCTTGGCACCTCTGAGACAGAAGAAACCTGAAGTGCTTACAATTAGATGAAGGAATCGCCTGTCACTAAAATGAGCCACCACAGATAACTGCACACAAAACACAATACAACACGGGGAGAGGCAATGAATCACAGAATCATAGAACATTAGAACGAGAAGGGACTTCAAGAGGTAGAGTCCAGTCCCCTGCCCTCACGGCAGGACCCAGTACTGTCTAGATCATGCCTGATAGATGTCTACCCTGCTCTTAAATATCGATTCCACAACCTCCCTAGGCAACTTGTTCCAGTGTTTAACCACCTTGACAGTTAGAAAGTTTTTCCTAATGTCAACCTAAACCTCCCTTGCTGCAATTTAAGCCCCTTGCTTCTTGTCCTATCCTCAGAGGCTAAGGAGAACAATTTTTCTCCCTCCTCCTTGACACCCTTTTACATACCTGAAAACCGCTATCATGTCCCCTTTCAGTCTTCTCCTTTCCAAACTAAACAAGCCCAATTCTTTCAGTCTTCCTTCATAGGTCATGTTCTCTAGACCTTTAATAATTCTTGTTGCTCTTCTCTGGACCTTCTCCAATTTCTCCACATATTTCTTGAAATGCAGTGCCCAGAACTGGACACAATACTTCAACTGAGGCCTACTCAGTGCAGAGTAGAGCGGAAAAATGACTTCTCATGTCTTGCTCACAACACTCCTGTTAATGCAGCCCAGAATCACATTTGCTTTTTTTGCAACAGAGTCACACTGTTGACACATATTTAGCTTGTGGTCCACTGTGACCCCTAGATCCGTTTCTGCAGTACTCCCTCCTAGACAGTCGATTCCCATTCTGTATGTGTAGAACGGATTGTTCCTTCCTGCATTTGTCCTTATTAAGTTTCATCTTGTTTACCTCAGACCATTTTGACTTATGACCCTATCTTCCAAAGCATTTGCAACCCCTCCCAGCTTTGTATCATCTGCAAACTTAATAAGCGTATTCTCTATGCCAATATCTAAATCGCTGATGAAGATGTTGAACAGAACCAGTCCCAAAACAGACCCCTGTGGAACCTCACTTGTTATGCCTTTCCAGCAGGATTATGAACCGTTAATAACCACTCTCTGAGAACGGTTATCCAGCCAGTTATGCACCCACCTTATAGTAGCCCCATCTAAGTTGTATTTGCCTAGTTTATTGATCAGAAGATAATGAGAGACCGTATCAAATGCCTTACTAAAGTCTAAGTATACCACATCCACTGCTTCTCCCTTATCCAAGGCTCATTATCCAATTAAAGAAAGACTCGTTATCCAATCAAAGAAAGCTATCAGATTGGTTTGACATGATTTGCTTTTTACAAATCCAGGCTGGCTGTCACCTATCACCTTATTTTCTTCCTGGTGATTGCAGATTAATTCCTTAATTACTTGCTCCATTATCTTTCCTGGCACAGAAATTAAACTGACTGGTCTGTAGTTTCCTGGATTGTTCTTATTTCTCTATTGATAGATGGGCACTAGATTTGCCCTTTTCCAGTCTTCTGGAATCTCTCCTGTTTTCCATGATTTTTCAAAGATGATAGCTAAAGGCTCAGACACCTCCTCTATCCGCTCCTTGAGTGTTCCAGGATGTATTTCATCAGGCCCTGGTGACCTGCAGACACCTAACATTTCTAAGTGATTTTTAAATTGTTCTTTTTTTATTTTATCTTCTAAACCTACCCCCTTCCCACTAGCATTCACTATGTTAGGCATTCCTTCATCATCAGACTTCTTGGTGAAGACCGAAGCAAAGTAGTCATTAAGTATTTCTGCCATTTCCAAGTTTCCTGTTACTGTTTCTCCCTCCTCACTGAGCAATGGGCCTACCCTGTCCTTGGTCTTCCTCTTGCTTCTAATATATTTATAGAAAGTCTTCTTGTTTCCCTTTATGTCTGTAGCTAGTTTGAGCTCGTTTTGTGCCTTTGCCTTTCTAATCTTGCCCCTGCAAACCTGTATTGTTTGCTTATATTCATCCTTTGTAATTTGTCCTAGTTTCCACTTTTTATATGACCCCTATGAAGCACACACCCAGTTTGGGCCAAACAGGACACTAAAGGTAGGCAAAATAACATGGCTAGCTGGCTTACTTGAGCTTCTCTTTTAAACAATGCAGATGCTGCTTCTGGGCCACTCTTCCTTTCAGGTATCAGAGGGGTAGCCGTGTTAGTCTGAATCTGCAAAAGCGGCGAGGAGTCCTGTGGCACCTTATAGACTAACCGAAGTGTTGGAGCATAAGCTTTTGTGGGCAAAGACCCACTTCGTCAGATGCATGTAGTGGAAATTTCCAGAGGCAGGTATAAATATGCAGGCCAGAATCAGGCTGGAGATGACGAGGTGGATCCAATCAGGGAGGATGAGGCCCACTTCTAATAGCTGATCTGGAGGTGTGAATTCAGCTCCAGATCAGCTACTAGAAGTGGGCCTCATCCTCCCTGATTGGATCCACCTCGTCATCTCCAGCCTGATTCTGGCCTGCATATTTATACCTGCCTCTGGAAATTTCCACTACATGCATCTGACGAAGTGGGTCTTTGCCCACAAAAGCTTATGCTCCAACACTTCGGTTAGTCTATAAGGTGCCACAGGACTCCTCGCCGCTCTTCCTTTCAGGACTGTCTCATCGTTTAGAGAAAAGGGCGTGTCTATGTTCACTCAACTTGCACTAAGAGGGGCGTGAAAAGCAGTGAATTCCCAAGTGCTGCGTTATAATTCCCATGTGGACGCTGCGGGCATGAATGTCCCAAGTCCAAGAGGACTCTGCATTCGTGTGGACTCAAGACCTTTGCACCCACAGCATCCACACCCTTTAGTCCAAACCATGGGGCAGTACAGACAAGCCCAGAGATATTCATTCCACGTAGGAGCCAAGCTACCGGATTCCCAGAAAGACATAGGACGTAAGTGGCCTATGTTCCATCCCGCTGAGAAGTTTGTGATCCCGTCCCAAATCATGGGGGGAGAAAGCCTGGAAAGGCCCTAGCTATGCAGAGTAACACTGAGATCCATTTGACCTTGTGTCTGCTCAAAGGAATACAGAGTCAGCAAGACCCCACCCAGCTGTAGGCACTGTACCCATTGCCATTTCACATGAATAGCTGCCTCCTCCCCCACACAGAGCTCCTTTAGATTTCCAGTCTTTTTCCTACAAAATATCCACAGCTTGTATTTTAGAAGTGTTCCTACCACACCCACACTCCTCTGGGGAGTTGGCTGACAGCACACAGGAGCAGGAATGTACCAAAACCTGGCTCAGCCGCTCTCCATTTGAAATAAGCTTCAGCCAATTTACTCAATTTCCATCAATCCCCCATTCGGCTCCCAATTTACAAAGCCGAACTGTCGGCTCCCCACGCGGAGTGTGATCAAGAGACGCAAGCGATTTGCCCCTCTCCCCTTTCCTATCAGAAAAGGGAAGCAACTTTGCCAACAAGCAGGCAGTCCTGAATACAGCAATCAGCAAATTCTTTTGCAGCTGGAACAGCACAATTGCTAAAGTTTGCTGCTGCTCAAACTGTAAAGATTCTTTCCTTTTGTAGCGCATGCAGGGCAAGTTCCACTCCGGTCTCAGAGGAGTGCTGAAAAGAACAGCCACCGAACATTGCAGGAAGAACTGTAGTTCACCTCCGTAATCACCTGAGCTGGAATCCTGCCAAGAAATCTGCCTTCAGTACTTTTTGAAAAGCCCTATGGAATTTCTAATGGGCCCAAAGACTCAAGGCCTCAGATTTACATATTTCAAGAAACAAGCTCTTCCCTGTGCATAGAACCAGGCAGGGGCACTCAGTTCAGGCCTGACTCGGAAAGAGGAGTGCCACCAGCTGAATCACTCTGCTGGATTTCCTCAAGGTCTCCCCTGCAAGCAACAACTAGCCCTGTCCTTGGTTAGTTTACGACCCGGTGCTTGATGCAAGCCCAAGGTGGCATAGCAAAACCTAGCTGAACACACTCTCTTTCCTGATTTTAAAATAACCGCCAGCAATGTTCTCATCAGTCACTCAACTGAAGAGTTATCAGGAGAGCTGTACGCTCAGATTAAAAAGCTGGGAGCTAGATATGCTGTAACAAAAAAGTTCACCTCTCAGTTCAACAACAGTTTATCAGAACATCAGGGAATCCTGCCGTCACAGGTGAAAGAAAATGACATCCTGTGAACGAGTCTGAAGCTGTGGTGAAAAATTGTCCATTACAATATCATCAGACTGGAAAATAAAATGTGGTGTTTAATAATCAGACCTAAAAAAACCTCCTCCATATAAGGGTTAACTGGGTATATCCAGAGACACAGTCTGTACTGGAAGGTTTTAACAGCTGTAGTTCCCAAAGAATCACCCAAAAATGTTGGTATTTACTATAAAACTAAACCAAATACAGACTGAGATGCAGGAGAATATTTATCGAAAACAAACAAAAACCAAAGGAAATAATTACACAAATACTAGGGTTATTATCGGTGTGGGTGTGTGTTAAAACAACTCAGGAAAAGGCAGAATCTTTTAATGGTGTCACATCAACGCTAGAGTAGCAGCTGAACAGCCACTGACTTAAAGGAGACATTTTCATTTATATGTAAAAATAATTTGACAACCTTCACAGTAGCCTGTTCCAATTATGGGACAGTCACTGAACTAATCTAGACACCCTGAAATATTCCTATATATATATATAATAACTTTTAAACTTTCATCTAGTTCGTTTTAAGGTAAATATTCATTTCTCTGTGCAGTCTACTGGCAGTAGGTGTAAAGTCTGACACAAAGACCATTTGCAATAGAGATGTGAAAGTGTAGCAGCAGTACGCGATTAACCAATGAGCCTGGGCTCATCAGTTAAGGTTCATAGTTACATGCAGGCTTTCAGTCTGTGCAGGGAGTCGGCTATGCACACTGCCTCCCTCGCTGCTGCCTCTGATACTTACAGGAAGTTGCGTAACTTAGGTCAACACAGCCCTCAGTAGCGGAGACAAGGCCTTCAAGTCTGAGTGAGAAAGAGGGACCTCTACACTAGAGTGCTTACAGCAGCACCGCTCAGCACGGCTGTCCCAATGCAGCAACATTGCTACAAGATCTCTTGTGTAGCCGCTCTCTGCAGACAGGAGAGGGCTCTCCTGACAAACCGCCACCAACAAGCAGCAGTGGTGATGAAGGGGAGAACATACCTCAGTATACACCAGCACTTCTGACTGTAAAACTTATGTCGAAGAGGTGTTTTTCTCATGTCCCTCAATGACATAAGTTTTACCAATCAACGTAGTAGTGTAGACATAGCCTAACAGAAAACAGATTTTTTGTAGGATTCTGCAATCTGGCCATATCTACATGGCCACTTTACTACCCTGCAACTTTCTGGCTCAGAGATATGAACTCCTCCCATCCCCCTCCAAGCGGAGGAAGTTACAGTGCTGTAAAGCAGTGTTTCTCAACCAGTGGTACAAGTACTCTTAGGAGGTACTCGAGAGACATCTGGGGGGGTACGTCAACAACTGAAATCTAGAGAAAACTGAATTTTTGTTTTAAGTTTTACAGCAATTTATTATTTTTGTACTTTTTACAGCCAAAAATTTCATCGCCCACCCAGCTACGATTAAGTTGTTCAAACAAATATGTTGCAATAGTAGAAAAAACATTTGTGTGTCTGAAAACTGTAGGTACTGGGGGTATTTATATTTTTTAAAGGGGGACTTTATAAAAAAACACTGCTGTAAAGCACCAGTGTAAACAGGTTCCCAATGCTGGGAGCTATGCTTATTTAGGTGGTTTACATAGCGCTGTAGGAGACCTCTTCCCCAGTGCAGCGCCATAGCAATAATTTCACTTCAAGTGTACACTTAGCCTCAGACTTTACAGCTGGGAGTTTCAAGGAGGCCCTGGGGAGTTGGCACCCAATTCCCATTGACTTTCAGTAAGAACTGAACACCGAATTTCCTTTTGCTCCTTCAAAATCCCCAACCAAAGCATGTGGCAAAAGCTCTTTTTAATCACTGTATAAAATGCTATCGATCTGAACTCTCAGAAGGGTGATGTGACAAAGCAGTGCAGCACAAGCAAGCAACCATTCACAGCCCTGTGAATTACTCTAGTAAATACCACAGCTGACAACAGAACACATTCACAAAGCACAGAGAGGCTCTGGGTTGATTTTTAAATATGAATTAAACTGGATTATTTTTTGCATATGGTTTTAAAAGACTCCTCTAGAAACAGCACATCAGTGAGAAGCCTCAGTCTAGAGGCTAAAGTAAGGAACCTTGGCACTATGTTTTTATGACCTTGGGCAAGTTTCTTAGTCTGTTAGAGGGCTCAGTTTCCTCAGTAATAAGGGATTAATATTTAGCAATATGTCTAAAGGGCACTGAGATGTTCCTGTTCTAAAAATGTAGAGTATCATATATATAGTAGCCCAATGTCTGTGACTCTGTAACGCTGAAACGCTGGCTGTTCCCTCTGGGCAGCGCTGTTGCCTCCCGCCATGGCGCTTGGCTGACTTCTGCGCTGCTCAGCCGGGCCGCCATGCAGAAGCAAGCGGCACAAGTGGCCATTTGGGCCCTGTGCTCACCATGCAGCATGGGGAGCACGGGGCCCAAACGGACACTTGCGCTGCTTGCTCCCGCGCAGCGGCCCGGCTGAGCGGCGCAGAAGTCAGCCGAGTGCCGTGAAGGGGAGCAGGGCGGTGACGTACACGCCCAGAGGGCGGGGCCTTGACGAGCGTGCATCCCTGAAAGAGACAGAGGAGAGCAGAGAGAGAGAGTGAGAGGCAGGAGGGGGAGAAGAGAAAGAGAGAGACGGAGAGAGAGGCAGGAGACGGAGGAGAGCTGAGAGAGGGGGGGAGGCAGTAGGAGAGAGAGAGAGAGAGACCGGAGGCTCAGGAGAGAAGACTGACGTGGAGGAGAGACCTGAAAATCCCGTCTTATGACGGGCTCATTGGCTAGTTATATCTAGAACTCATCTCCACATTCAGGGCACAACCTGAGTTTTCAGTATGCATCAGAACAGCCAATGAACTTCAGTAAATAGAGACATTCTATTGCACTTTTCCTGATACAATGTTCAGAGGTTCAGGACAAATAAAGGCTCAGCATCAACCCAAAGCTCATTAACTTCAAAAAACCAAACTTGATGGGTTGATGACACTTGGCAACTTGTTAAGAGAATGCATCTTGGCTCCATTTCCTACAAGTCATGGTCAAACACTCTGCTTTATCAAAGTCACTTTCATACCAATAATCAGCACTAGTCTCTCACCATTACAGAGAAAGTGGTTCACTCCTAACAAGTAAGGATGTATGGGCATTTATCTGGAGCCCAAAGCACACCCAGTCAAGCACTAGAACAAGTGTAAAACACTCCTGGCCTGGTCAGTGAAATGATTGCATTGGTCTCACTGTTTCTTATTCCTACATTCCCGAGTATTACTTTCTCAAAGGTATTACTTTGCCCACAAAAGCTCATGGTACCATCTACATGTTTTGTTAGTCTCTAGGGTGCTGCAGGACTATTCATTTTTTAAAGTTTTTTTTCAGTTACAGACTAACACAGCTCCCCCTCTGAGACTTTCGCTAAGGTTTACTCTCAGCTTTTCTTCACTGATAGGAGGAAATCCCTCCCACCCCTCATATTTTGTTTGCTTGTTGGCACACACAGGGTGGAAAGCCTGCAGCTCTGATCTGGAAGAACGTCATGTAGAACCTCTTCCCCCACGAAGTGGTGGCAATGGGGTGAGGAAAAACCCAGAATGGGTGGGCTGTGTCAGGAGACCCCCTCCCTGAGAATCTGTCGCAGGCAACACACAGTGGAGGGCTGGGCACAGATCTTGAGGAAACATTTTGCAGCCTGAATTGAAACACATAAGTCACCCTCTGCAGTCAAGCTGCCCCAGCTTGAAAGCCTGGGGGAAGGGTGCGTCGGGACAGCGAGCGGGATCCCACTGGCCCCTCACCCCAGGGCATGGGGGAGGCCCCTTCTCCCGCCTGCTCCCAGCCTAAGAGCCCCCCCAGCCCCTTTTGCTCTCTTCCCACCGGGATACAGCAAGGGGGGGGGCAGCAGGCTCCAACCTCCCCTCCTGGCCCCTGCACAGCGCCCACCTCCTGGGCAGGCCGGCTTCCCCACCCAACGCAACCGCCCTTCCCCCCTGCCCAGGAGCCTCTGACACGCTGACCCCACCCCCTTCAGCCCCGGGACCCCAGCCCCCCATAACCTCCTGGGCCCCTCAACCTCCCTGGGCCCCCCCTTCCCCCTTGGCCCCCTCAACCTCCCTGGGCCCCCACCCTTTCCCTTGGCCCCCTCAACCTCCCTGGGCCCCCACCCTTCCCTTGGCCCCCTCAACCTCCTGGGCCCCCCACCCCCTTCCTTGGCCCCCCAACCTCCTGGCCCCCACCCCTTCCTTGGCCCCCCAACCTCCTGGCCCCCTTCCTTGGCCCCTCAACCTCCTGGCCCCCACCCCTTCCCCTTGGCCCTCAACCTCCTGGGCCCCCACCCTTCCCTCGGCCCCCTCAACCTCCTGGGCCCCACCCCCTTCCTCGGCCCCCTCAACCTCCCTGGGCCCCTTCCCTTCCTCCCCCACCCCCCCCCTTCCCTCCCTGGGCCCCCCCCTTTTGCCCCCTCACCCTTCCTTCCTTGGCCCCTCGCCCCTCCCCGCGGGGCGATCTCGGCCGCGCAGCAGTGGCAGAAGAACCGCCCCGGCTGCGGGGACGCCTCCGCCATCTTGCCCCCACGCCGCCCCGCCCGGCCGGGGCCAGGCGACGACGCGCAAAGCGGCTACGGCGGCCGCGCGGGCCCGAAAGGGAGCGAGGCGTGGGACGGGCGGAAACGCGAGGGGGCGGAGCCTCTGCCTCGCCTGAGCGGAGGAGGGGCGGGGCTGCTGAGAGTCTGGGGGCGGGGCCTCTGGGAGACCACAGGGAGGGGGCGGGGCCTCTTTGCCTGGAGGGAAGGCGGGGCGTCCTCCGGGGAGAGAATAGCCACGCCCACTGGGGGGGGCTCCTAAGGAAGGGGCGGGGCTAAAGACTATGTTGGAAGGAGCGAATTAGGCCCCCTGGAGACATGGGGGGGAGGGATTTCACAGGAGAAGGGGTCTGCACAGGGGTATGGGGAGTGGAGGGGCAGCACAGGTGGGGGTGCACAGGGTATGGGGATTGGGAGGCCTGCATAGGGGTATCAGGAGAGGAGGGGGTCTGCACAGGGGTGTGGAGAGTGGGGGGGCTGCACAGGGGTATGGGGAGTGGAGGGCAGCACAGGGGTGGGGGTGCACAGAAGTATGGGGATTGGGGAGGCCTGCATAGGGGTATCAGGAGAGGAGGGTCTGCACAGTGTGGAGAGTGGGGCTGCACAGGGGTATGGGGAGTGGAGGGGGCACAGGGTGGGGGTGCACAGGGGTATGGGGATTGGGGAGGCCTGCATAGGGGTATCAGGAGAGGAGGGGGTCTGCACAGGGGTGTGGAGAGTGGGGGCTGCACAGGGTATGGGAATGGGGTCTGCACAGGGGAAGGTGTCTGCACAGGAGTATGGGGATCTGCATGGGGTGGGGCAGCACAGGGGTATGGGGAATAGAGGGGGGCTGCATAGAGGTGGGGGGCTGCACGGGTATGGGGAGTGATGGGGGGTGGGGACGCCCCCATGACTGTATCTCCCACCACCGCTAGGCCTCCGCAACTAGACCAGCCCAGACACTGACTCAGTCTTTGACGCAAGTGCTGAGGCTCTGGCATCTGGTGCTGGGTTTGGTTTTCCATTGGCGAACCTGACGCTTGTCTTGACGTGGCCGCTCGCCACCAGCATCCCCCTCACTTCTGTGGTGAGTTTTTCTCTCTAAATGTAGGTTTACAAGCACAAGAGTGACTTTATCGGCCACTGAAATGCAGCTGCCTCTGGGGTGGTGTGCAGCAGTTAACAACCCCGCAGCCATACTGCATGCTGACGAGGGCCAGGAGTTAAAGGAATGGGGGGTAACTCACTGGATGGAATAGTATTTCACCTGCAGTTTACACATTGTGTATAGATCCCATAATTTGGCCAATGTCTGTTTTCTTCATTAGTACAGAGGTATTTCCATGGAGACTACATATCCCAGCATGCTTCTGCTCTGACATCAATAGGTGCCTTACACACTGGGGTCTGTAGTCCCCATTGGCTGCACCACTGGGGAATCTCAATTTGCCCTGGTCTGGTGGCGCTTTATAGACTAACACAACATGGAGATGGGATCATGAGCTTTCGTGGGCACAGCCCACTGCTTCAGATGACCGGAGAAGTCACTTCTTCAGCTCTGAAGCAGTGGGCTGTGCCCACAAAAGCTCATGATCCCATCTCCATGTTGTGTTAGTCTATAAAGTGCTACCCGACCATTGGTTGTTTTTTTCTGTAACAGACTAACTCAGCTACCCCTGAAGCTCCTCAATTTGCCCTGATTTTGGTCAGTTTGGATCAGGACCTAGGTACACAGCCGTTACTAGGGCACCCCTCAGCTGAGCCGAGTTTGCTAGCCAGTACAACACCCTCCTCCTTCAAAGGACAAATTTGCTTCCAGGAGATTAAACTTCACTGAAGATGGATTTGACCCAATATCTGTAACTAGGGGAAAACGGATGCACCTGTGGAGTGTGATTGCTGCCCCTGGTGCAAAGAGCAATGTTTGCGATAGCATTCAATTTCCAGTGCTGCACACTCCCGTTCATGCGATTCATCTCTCCCTTGGGTGGGGCATGCTGGGCACAAGAGAAACCGTTACAGCAAATTCCCCCTTTTTTGCCAATCCTGTTTCTATGGAAATGCTGATGGTCAGAGAAAGCCGACATTGCCAAGTTCAGCTGTGGCTGGCCTGCCTGACCGGTTAGCACTGGTTGACAAAAACAAGTGTAGTGCATTTATTTTGAAAAAACATGTATGCATAGGGAAACAAATAACACTTGATTACTTTAAAGAAAAGGTTTTGGAACATTGGTCCCCTTGATGGTCCTTAAAAGGGAGGTTAGGTCCATAAAAGGCTATTAGCCAGGGGATAAAATGGTGTCCTTGGCCTCTGTTTGTCAGAGGCTGGAGAGGGATGGCAGGAGACAAATCGCTTGATCACTGTCTTCGGTCCACCCTCTCTGGGGCACCTGGTGCTGGCCACTGTCGGCAGACAGGCTACTGGGCTAGATGGACCTTTGGTCTGACCCAGTACGGCCGTTCTTATGTTCTTATGTTCTTATGATACCTTGGGAAGAATTGAAGTCTCCTGCTTAGACATGTGAGGGCAGGTTTTGGCTTTGGAGACCAACCTCAGGATTTGGCCCATGGAATAATTGGTCCTCAGATATAAATGTGCTTTGATGAATTAATCTAATCTCTCCCTGCATAGACAAGGCCCCAGTTCTGGGCCGTAATATTGCTCCAGCAGCTTAAAGGGGTGGGAACATTAAGCAGTCAGATTCAGCATCCAGAAATTCCCCCCCTTGTGCAGCTTCTGACCCAGAGGGACAGGAAGCAGTTGCCAGACAGCTCTGTGGGGTTGTCTCCCCTACACCACCTCAAGACTTTGGGAGGCACTTTTGCTCCTTCCGTGTTGGGCCTTCTAATCTGCATCTGTGGAGGGAGTTTGGCATGTGGCCCAAGCTAGACATCAGGGCGGCATTGTAAAAGGAAATCTCGGACAGTGACGGGTGCAGAGAATATCTCTGAGTCCTAGGCCAGGTGTTACAGAATTCCTGCGCAAATGATTATTATGATTGGCCATTGAGATTAGGGCCCCACTGTGCTGGGGGTGCACAAAGCAAAAACCCCAGGCATAGCTCCACTTTTCCTTCAAAACAGACCCTTTTAAAAAAGCTTTGGAAGTGAAGGGAAAGGTGCTACGCAGAGGCGGGGGCGCTGGGAGCCATCGAACCAAACTCTAAATCGGGGAGGGAAACTACAGCCCGCAGGCCAGATCTGGTTTGTGGTTTGTCTTGATCCAGCCCGCAAAGGTCTGGAATCAGCTCTTCTCCCCCGCAGCAGCGCGACCCAGTGCTGGCGTTCCAGCCGCATGGGGGGGTGCTGTGGCTGGAGCGCCAGTCCCAGCTCCCCACTGCGGGAGGGGGAGCCCCGAGTCTCGCGGGCCCGATTGAGGCATTCCACCAGCTGGGTGGACCCTCCTGCATATGCTGGATCAAATTCGCCCTGATACAACTCCACTGAAGCCAACAGTTAATACAAGGAAGAACCCAGGTCAGCACAAAAAGGCAGGGGCTGCTGCATAGATGTCAGAGCCATCTCCACAAGAGTAATAGAGAGGTAGCCGTGTTAGTCTGATCTTGCTAAAACAAAAGGGAAAACTATGTAGCACTTTAAAGACTAACAAGATGGTTTAATAGGTGATGAGCTTTCGTGGGCCAGACCCACTTCCTCAGACCCACTTCCTGATCTGAGGAAGTGGGTCTGGCCCACGAAAGCTCATCACCTATTAAACCATCTTGTTAGTCTTTAAAGTGCTACATAGTTTTCCCTTTTGTTTTATCTCCACAAGAGGGCACCTTTGGCTCAGATTTTTTGGTTATTCCTCTCCAGCTCATTTGCTGAAGTGGGTTTTGCCCACCACAGCACATGATACTAGATATCTATTTTGGCTAGTCTCTAAGGTGCCACAGGACTGCTCGCTGTTTTTAAAGTTACAGACTAACATGGCTCCCCCCCTAAGACTTTTCAGATTTTTAAGAGAAAGACATGACATTCTGGAAGTCTTTTTGCCCAGCGAATGTTTCTACTTCTGAATGGCAGAGGGGGGAAACTCTGTGAAATGGTTAGTTTATTCAAATTAAAAAGCCAAGGGATAGTGATACAAACATTTTCCACTGGTTACTAATTTATTGGCTATTTCTGGAGCGGTTTAAAAATTGTTATTGCAACTGATGAGTAATTGAGCAGCTATTTCTAGAATTGTTTAGTAGTTGCTTAGAACGTCTAACAATTGTTTAGCAAAGTCCACAGTTGATCCGTAACTGCAGTTAGACACTGTGGAGTCATTAGTAATGATTCTAGGATGTGTTGAGACATTTTTACAATTGATTGCTGATTGATTCACACTGCTGCTAGCTGTTCCTGTAACTGATGAGTTCTCATTTTTATAGGAGATGAGTCTAGGCAAAACCATCCCATCTGAATTCCTCTCGCCCCAGTGACGGTTCATCTCTAACACTAGAGCCAAACTTTGTACATTCCCACTAACGACGCTAGTCTGAACCCAAACCCTGGATCTAACACCTCTCAAACTTAAGGAAAGTTCTGATCTGGTGGTTTTGGCTGGGGCCTGTCACTCCTTTTTTACTCTTGTGCCATGGTATGAGGACAAACTGGACCTTGATTAAATGAATGGCTGTAAATTTGTAACAAGCAGGACATACCAAGATGGTGCTTGGTCTTGTTGGGAGTGGGGGCACCTGGCTGGGATCAGGGAAGGGGGGGATGCAGCAGCACAGACCTCCCCTGGGCCAGTGCTCCCCGGGCCTGAGGGTCAGGGGAGAAGGGGACATACAGCCCTCCCCCCCGGCAGCATTCCCGGGGCAGTGAGGAAGCAGAGCTACAGCACAGGGGTAGGAAGAGATGGATGGGTGGACACTAAGACCCAGTGGTGCCCCAGATTTTCAGGTGCCTACGCAGCTGCGTACTCTGCATATGGGAAAGGATGGCCCTGGGTCAATGGACTGATGCACAAGAGCAAATGTATCCTGCGGTGCTGCTGCTTCTCATCTTACGTGAGAGGGAATGAGCGGACAGTGGACAGAGAGACCGGTCGAGGCAATCTGAGAGACCCAGAGCGGAAAATACGCTTCTGTGGGCAGATTAACAAATGGGGGGGTAGCTGCAGTCCAAGCAGCAGGCATCGGAATGCCTTTGGGCAGATGAGGAGAGCTAGATAGATCGCTGGGTAGTTAGCAGAGGCCGAGCCCTGCGTTTCTGGGCTGGGATAGGAGAGTGGATTGGCAGCCCCTTTGCTGCCCCGAATGACAGATGGGGTGAGGGACATTCCAAAGCAGCTGTCCTTTAGAAGGCCTCCTGGTAGGGTTGCCAGATGGTTTCAACAAACATACCAGACACACTTGACATGACATCACAATCCACATCTCATCTGATTTAGAAAACACCAGACAGTTCTGTTGTCTCAGTTCTGTTGTCTCCATTTGTTTCCCGAACAGAAAGCTCCAATACTGGACTGTCCGGTTCCAAACCGGACACCTGGCTGCCCTGCTCCTGGACACCAAGGAGCGGCCTGTCCCAGTGGATGCAACAGACACACACTCTGCTGTTTGGTTAATACACAACAACCCCTCCGGTTTGCCACGGCTGCTTCGGAGGGAACAGCGTCCTCCAAGGGAGGGGCCAGCCCCCCAAGAGGGGGAGAATCTCTCCGGGACCGGGATTCACCCTGGATGAGAAGGATGCTTCCCTGCTCAGTGCCCAGAGTCTGATCTGGCGTGGGATGCCACGCAGGGCTCGGCCATTGGTTTTCATCCTGCCGACCCATCGATAGGCCCCAGCTGCTTTCTGGCCACCCCGCCTGTGTGCTTCAAGCGCTGGGGTTCCAGGTGATGCATTTGCATATGTGCGGGTGCTCAGGCCACTCGCTGCCCACTGGCCGGTCCCTTCTGCACCTCCGGTCCAGGACCAGCTGAAGCCCTTCCTAGCTCTTCCCTCCTGTGGGGCCTACGTCACACGGGCTGTCTCCACTAGGGATGTAAATGGGTCACCGGGGCCTGGGCCCACCACGCTGCAGGGGCTGGCAGCCAGGAGCCGGCAGCCCCACGGGGCTAGTGGAGCCACGGGCCCAGAAGCAGCAGCTCCGCAGGGCTTGCAGCCCTGTGGGGCCAGGAGCCAGCAGCCCGATGGGGCTGGTGGAGCCAGAAGCTCTATGGGGCTGGCAGGAGCCCCTCAGGCTGGGAGCTGTTTCAGCCGCTCTGGAGCCGCCCCCTGCCTGCAGGATCTTGCTGAATCAGTTAACCGGTTAATTGCTGAAAGGGGATTTTACATCCCTGGTCTTCACTTGGGTGAAGACTCCCCGTGACTAGGCAGGACCAGTGGGAGCTGGCAGAAAGGTTTGCTGCAAACCTCTGGGGATTTAAATGGGCCTGCCGGGCGGAGTCCGTGCCCCGGCTCTAGCACACAGTGGGGGGCTTGCAGAAACCTCGGTGTGAAGCACACAGGGGTGAGTGTTGTCGGGAAAGGGTCATTGGGTTCAGAGTGACTCCTGTTGGCAATGCTAAGTGTTCTCCTTGTGGGGGGGTTCCAATCACACCGGGCTCGGTTCTGAAGATTTGCAAGTGAGATTTACCAGTCAGGCCCGTTTGCTGGCAATGCCCTTGAACAGCACGTCTGAGAAACCGGCAGCGGGTCTGCAGGAGCGTGGCCAGGAGGCAGATGTGTTGGATCGGGTTTCCTCTGTGAATTAGCTGTTCAGCACTAAGTTACCCCAATACAGCACCTGCCCTTCCCCAGATACCTTTCTACCACTTTCTGGAATGCAGCCGTGGGCGCTCAGGGAAGAGGGAGAACTCTGGCTGAGGGCAGCGGAAAATAGCACAAACACCTAAATGTCGGCAAGGAGGAGCCGGGCCTGAAAAGACACCTCGGAGAGGCACTCAGCCAGTGGCAAAGGCTGGCTACGTCTCCTTTAAGAGGAAGGGTTGGAGACCTCCCTTGTGATTCTGTCCCTGGAACATGCAGGAAAAGGGGGAGTGTAATCTCGGACCAGTGCAAAGCAGTAGCCTCTGTGACGGGCTGTGTCACAGAGATCCCTTGAGACTGTCACCTGATGGGCAGATCATACCACTGACCCGCTTATCTGCCCTCTGGGGCACCCTAGCCCTGTGTCCTGCTGGACCAGAAGCTCTGGTCTCCCCCAGCCAAACCACCGAGTTGGGGTAACAGCCCCCCAGCAGAGTAACACAGGCACTGATAATGGCTCAGTTACAGGAACTTGACAGCACCCAGGACCAAATCTTACCCCCATAAATCCGCTTTACTCTGTATACAAGTTTTAAACAGAGAAAGCTCTTACGTTCACTCCCTTTATCAATGAGAGATAGAGAAATGCACAGCTGTTGTCCTTCCTTCCCCTTACACCAAGTTTGATAATAAACAAAAGTGGGATTGAAGTGGTTGCAAGTGATGGCAGACAGATCAAAGTAAACTACTAAGCTAAAATAAACAAAACACACCAGCTGAGTCTAATACACTAAGGCTATGTCTACATTGGCGGGTTCTTGCACGAGAACATCTTGCGAAACAATGGTCTTGCGCAAGAACATGTCCACACTGCCATGTGTGAGATGTGCTTTTGCGCAAGAGCATCCATGGCAGTGTGGACGCTCTCTAGCGCAATAAAGCTCTGATGGCCATTTTAGCCATAGGGCTTTCTTGTGCAAGAACCCCCTGCCACGTGTCCACACTGCCCTCTTGCATAAAAACTCTTGCACAAGAGAGCTTACACCTGTTAGAAAAGAGCGTAGCTCTTGCGCATGAAGCCCTCTCTTACCCCGCTTTACTGTAAATCTTCTTGTGCAAGAGCGGGTGGGCAGTGTGGATGCTCTGCGGAAGAACTGCCGTTGTTGCACAATAACCCGCCAGTGTAGACATAGCCTAAGAGAAATTATTTCTTACCCTGCTCCTTTTTTCAGGGAAAGTGTTTCAGCCCAGAGCTGACCTTTTTCCTGACTTGGGCCCCCTGCTCCCACTCCCATCCTTGCTAGAGTTCTTTGTTTCCCGGTCTCTTTATGTGCCTCTTGTGATGGGGAGCAGCCTGTGAAGCCAGCTACAGACCACCATTGTTTGCTTCTCATTCTTTATATAGAATTTCCTCAGGGTGGGAATCCTTTGTTCCATTCTCCCCTTCCCTCCCCACCCCCCGGTGGAGAAGTCCAAAATTCAAGGTGTATTCCAGCACTAGATGGTCTAGTCACATGTCTTTGTAGCACCAACAATAATCCAGGCTTACAGGGAAAACAACACTATTCACAGATCACTGCCTTGAGCACCAGGCCATTAAGTTCCTTAAGTACCACTAATGGTTTTTACCGGAAGAGATAGATTAATAAGCAGATTTATACTTCATATTTCTAACTTCACATACAAGAAAGATACGTGCCCACATTCTGGGGGGATCCAAGCTCTTGAACGATACGTTACTTGCCCATTTTTGCATAAGGCATATTCGAGTCACGCTCATTCATAATCAAACACACATGCTCATAAAACATACGGGGGCACCATGTCACAGACTCTTCTCTGTCCAGCTCCTTGCAGGGAGCAGCCCACGGATCATGCCCAGCCCCAAGCAAGCGAGGTCTCTGTTCCGTCTGGCTCATGCACACGAGAAGCGGCGTTCCCAGGAAGGCCAGAGGAATTGAATGAGGGTATCACTTGTTCCATTCACATGACACGGCCACTTGCATTCCATCCCAGGGCTTGTGGGCGTTGGCCATGAGCTCACAGCCTGAGACGTTACTTCATTCAGAGAATGCCATGCAGCATGGCTACTGGCGAGGGGTGAGAGGCATCTCAGACGGTGGGACTCTGAGTGGACTCCAGCAGGCACGTGTGTCCTGTGTTCATGGCTCACACGAGCTCCCATTCTGCACTGGGGGACGCCAGAGGGGTGTCCAACCAGCCGCGTCTTGTAGCACTAGCCCCGTCCGTTGGCACAGTGTGTGCCAGCCGTGTGGGGTCCAGTTTACATCATGCCAAGGTGCTTAGTGAGGAGAGGAGCCCATGGCCCGGGGCCTTCTCTACACAGACGTGCCCTGCGGGAAGTAACAAAGCTTTGGGTAAATCCATCTGCCTCCTGGATTTGCTGACACGAGCGCTGCAGTGTTTATGTAAGTCCCAGACTCCCAGATGTTATTCCACATAGACGTCACCGTGCACGGATGTGTTCCCGAGGCATCTCTCCATCACCATTCCTCCCCCGGCCCGTACCCAGCCCGCATCACAGTGCTGCAGCAAGGGGCTCCAGGTCCTGGATGTTTCTTGCACAAAAAAGCCGAGAGGTCATCACATCTGCAAGCTACAGCTGAGCTAATGCCTCCCACCTCCCCCAAACCATACGTGTTCCACTTCTGAGGTGAAACCCGATTCCAAACTGTCCCACATTTCAGACCCATGCTCTGTGGGGCAGACCCAGAACCGGTTAGCTCCAGCATGGCAGCCCCAATTCTCTCCTGCTAAGCACAGAACCAACCCCAGCTTCTGCCTTAGAAAGAACCAAGAGAAACGCAAAGCAGCCAGGCGGAGCTCCGTGTTGTTTTTCTGGGCAGCTGAGAATAAATAGATGAGCTGGGCTTCTGGCTTTCCCCTACCCCTGATGATATATAATTGCATCTTGTAATTAATAAACTGGAGCCCATTCAAAGCAAAGCCACAAGGTTTGTTATAAACACTGCGGGGACTTGTCTGCCAGCGCCGAGCCAGTCACTCGCGTCACGCTGCACTGGAATCGGTCTCCCTTTGAATTCATGTCCAGGAAGATCATAAGAATGACATTTCCATCCTCAGCTCCGTCCAACGTGCCTGTCCCCCTGACTCACCGGTTCAAATCCAGCCCCAGCTGGAAGAACCAAATGGTACCGGTGGGCTGGTGGAAAGGAGCTTGATGGGTCTCAATCCACTTTCCACCAAATCCTGCGTGCCTAGCTGTCTGAAACCGCCCACCCGGGTGTGATTCTGGGCAAATCACAGAGGTCTGGTATATGCCTAAAACTCACCTCTGCCGTGCCACATTGCTCAGGGCTGTGAAACGTGTCACGTCCTGTGTGATGTAGCTAGGCAGCCCTCCCTCCTAGTATGGACATAGCCAGGGTTGTTTGGTCACCAGGCAACCACCTCTCCAAGGCTGGAGGACCTACGCTGGTGGAAAAGCCCCTTCCATTGCGGTCACAAGTGTCCATGGGACCACGGCACAGCCACAGCTGTTGCTCAGCCATGTGGTGTGCACATGTTCTGTGTCTGAGGAGTGTGAACTGCACGCTGGTGATAAACGTCCCCCCGCTCCCCAGGAAGGATGTGAGGATAAACCCACTTTAGACTGGGAGGAGCGGTGATGGGGGCTGGATACATTGTTGGGACAGGTGGTGTGCATGCAATCCCCAGCCCTGCCGCTGACCTGCTTGCGTAACCTTGAGCAAGTCTCTTTTCCACTCTCTGTCTGTCCTCTTTAGATTATCAGCCCTTTGGGGCAGGGACTGGCTTTTGGTTTGTGTTTATATAGTGCCCGGCCCAGCAGGTCTTCCGTCCAGGTGCAGGGCTCCTAAGCTCTCCTGGAGTGCGGATAATAATCATTCATTCCTCTCTGTGCCTCGTTGGAGAGGTGAATTTAGAGGAGCAGCCCATGGTGGGAGAACCCATCTGCCTTTTGGGGGTTCATGAAATCTCTGGAACTTTTTAACAAAAAGTTTGGAGTTTCATTAAACTTTTTTGAGTTTCACTAAAGTTTTTTCTCTTTTCTCTCTCTTTTCTCTCCCCCCTCCCCTTTTTGGCCCTTAATTTAAACCATTGTTTTGCAAGGAAAATATGATGTGAACAACATGTTTTGCTTTTACGCTAACTGGAAGCCTGTACTATGCAAACAATCAAGATTCTTCTGTGTCAGTCACTCTGGCCTCGCTGCAGAGGCGGGCGGGACGGATCCAAGAACGGAAGCACAGGACTCACGTTTCACCGCAGCTGGTCAGGAGTGGAACCTTCACGCCACCGAGAACCTAGAACTGTGATTTTGAACAGGTCTCAAGCTGGGTGAAGCTGGATTCCTCCCCCCGGCTCACAGCTCGCCGAGCCCATGTGGCTGTTGGCATTGCAGTTAGCTGAGCAATGCCTCTCTTTCCACTACCGAGCTACGTCAGCGAGGGTCGCGCCAGACCTGCCAGGAGGGTGTAGATCCAACTTCTGACTAAGGGCCCGATCCTGGGAGAAGCTGTGCACCTTCTGCCGGCGCTGATTACCCTCCACAGCCATAGAGGCCTGAGGGTGCAGAGTGTTCTCCGGACTTTACGGCGCCACGGCCTCAGATGCGGGTTTGCAGCTTGCTTCGCTTCCCTGTGACTCAGTGGGGATGGGGTCCTCGGTGGGAGAAGCTGACGTATAAACAAGTCGTTCTTACTCAGTGTCTCTGCGCCCCATGTGTCGGGCGGCGAGTAACAGCTGCTTGCCTGGCTTCAGAAGTCTGCTTTCGCTTCCTTGGGCCGTGCGGCACTGACCGCGGAACAGGCTGGCTTCCATTCGGCTCCTCCATCTCCCCGCCAGCTGAGATCCGGTGACAGGATCTCTGTCCCGGGGGATGACGTGCAAGGGACAGGACAAAGGCAGCTGGCTCTTCAGTCCCTCCACGCGGAGCTTGCAAAGCCAGACCCAGAATCACTTACTGGGCAACTGGGACCCACTGGAGTGAGCTAGACGCTGAGTGTTGGGTGCCAGAGCCAGCAGACAGGAGGCTGGGTTGGGACACTGGGGGGGGGTCACCAGGGGGCACTAGTACTCCGTCATTGAATGAGGGGGGGCAGGGAGTGTGTTTTCACTCCTACTCCTGGCAGAAAGAGCACAGCCTTTGGGCCCCGGAACCAGGGGCCCTTGGGGGACCTGCCAGACGACAGCGCCGGCTTTGGGGAACCTCTGCTCCTCACGCCTCTGTGCCCCCGGCTCTCTGGAAGGTGCCGCTGGGCCGACCGGCCCCTCGCTCACTTGGGAGCATATTCCCTGCGGGGATGGTAGCAGGATGGGCAGGGCAGTGCCCCCCAGGCTCCTCCCTGTCACCTCTCTCCCCACACGCGGAGCCCACGTCCCGCAGAATGCCCCCCTCCGCGGGCGTGAGAGCACAGGGCAGGCAGCACTCCCTTCTGCCTGGGAAGGGGGCGCTCACCCCCAGGCAGGCCCCCGGTCTTGGGGACAAGCTTTGCAGCGGGCGTCCATTGCTGCAGCTCCTTCCTGACTCCACGCTCTTTGCCATTAACTCTTGTCACCGTCCTCATCCCTCTTCCAGCTTGCTCGCCCTCCGGCCCCACTCACGCCCGCCACCACTCGTGGCAAGGAGCACCAGGGTTTGTGAAATGACGCGGCCCATGACACACTCTTCTACATCAGTTACGCAGGCCTGCGCTGCAGTGGAGACGGAGCTATGAGTCAGCACACAAGCAGGCTGTGTGGGTTCCCAGGGCTAATGGTCCTTGTCCTTGCCAACGTCACTGAGCCTGGTTGTGCAAAAGGCTGCAGCTCCGGTCACGGCAGTGGACTTGCACCTGGCTTGAATTTGCTCCCGAGGAGCCGAAACAAAGCCCCAGCACAGGCGGGTCATTGTTGGGGTTAGGGGGAAGGGTTGTTTGGCAGGGAGATAGTTCCCTGCCGTTTTGGACACAGATCTCTGGGCACCATGTCACGTGGGGGAGGTGACTGCTGCGCCGGTGTTCGGGCAGTACTTTGGCGCACCTATTTTGGGGGCAACTGCTCCTGAATTCGAAGTCTCGGACCAAACCGAGCTCCGTGTTCTATCTCGCACCCGTTCCAGTGGGAGGTGATGATCAGATTCCTTTCACCCGCCTGTCCTGGGAGGGAGCTCCCGCAGGACTCTTCCTGTGCCCCCTGCGCTAGGCTGCTTGGCTTCAGACAGCCCCAGGCAAGTGACTTGGGCAGGGTGTCTGGGGCATTAGAAGCATCACCCCGTTGGGGACGACCGAAGCCTTGCTCTCCGTTCTCCCCCTCCTCTTACGTAGCCTGGCCCTTCTGCTCCAGCCCCCGGCCTAATGATCAGAAACGTACGTGCGGAACTCGATCATTTCATAAGGATCCAATCAAGGCAGCTATAAATCTCTGCGTGTCCGCTGCCTGGAGGGGTCGAATACAGAGCCAAGTGAGCGACATACTAGAGGCATCTGGTCCTTTGCTCAGATGGGAAACAGCTTCAACAGTAACTAACTGCTTCTCTTCGGGAGTCACTGGACTCTTCTGACTTCGGTCCCACTCTCCATCCCCAGGGCGCTGTCTGCGTTTTCCTCTTTTCTGCTTCCCAGTGCTCTGCCCCACTGCTCCTGTCATGTTTTCAATGCTTTTCCTTTCGGGCAGTCGGGGCCATAAACGTTATGTAAGTGAGTGCACACATATTGACTTCATTCCATCTGCTTCTGCCAGGGCTGAGTGTGCTCCTCCTCCATGTGCAGTATCCCAGACCCTGGCGTGGAAGAAAAGGGCCTCGTTAGAGGTCAGAAGCCAAATCTGCAGCCACCGAACAGTTAATGGGACCCTGAGCACTAAACAGCTGGGTGCCTAGAGAGCCAAGCCTGCCAGACAAACTCAATAGCTTTTCTGAGTGCGTTCCAGACGGAGCCCACGGAACGGGATGCAGGCAGCGTCAGAGATCGGAACTGTCATTACGCATTTGACACAGCGCCTTGTGAAATCTTCCCCAAATAATTAATTGGAATGGATGCCACATGCGCTGACATCTGAGCGTACACAAATGGCCAAGCGTCAAGTCGGGATGGGAGGGCGGTTTGCTGCAGGACCGGGCTTTAGGCTGTGGATCATGTAACCCCCTTATTGGTAATAATCTGGAAGATGGGGTCCATGGGGAATTAAATAAAAAGTTGATGCTACAGTGGGACACAGTGGAGCCATCAGCTTGCCTGGAGTGGGAACCCGGCAGTCAGGCAAAGCAGCTAAGCGCCTAAATAAGGGAACTAGGTATTTTTAAAGCGTGAATATCTTGCATTCCCTACAGATGCTTTCTTTGAAGAAGCCAGTGTGAGTATTGATCAAGACCAAATCAGATTTGGAGGATTTGGTCTTTGAAAGAAAACTTCTCTCCCCACTTTGCAGAAATGGAAATGTGGCAGGAAGAGATTTCTTGGGTCGGAGAATACAGCTCAGTAATTCTTGGCATTTATTCAGGGCTTTTCATCTTCAAAGATTTTTGTGAATATTAACGAATTAATCCTCAGCAACTTCCCCGCGAGGTACCGTAGGATGGAGCAAGCAACATTATCTCGGTGTGACAGACGGAGAAACTGAGGCAAGATGGAGCCGCGAAGGACTTTGCCCCAGGGGAACAGAGACAGCTGGTGTCAGAACTGGGATTAAAGCATTGTGGCGTGGGCTCAGGCCCACTGTCTGCACATTTCTCTCCCCAACTCTGTTGATAAGACCATGGTCTACAAGCAACTGTCTTACCAAACTACAAGAAGCATTAACATGGGGAGAGGCGGCAATGGGGCAAACCCACTGAAATGGCATCGCTCTGAATCAGGGGCCAAACCCTCAGTTGGTTTAAATCAGTGCAGCTCCATTCAAGTTGATGGACCTGCACTAGTTTACACTACAGGTTGGACCTCACTGATTGGGCACCCTCGGGACCTGACCAATCCCGAATGAGGGAATTTTCCACATCAGAGACGGTCCCCTGGCTGCCCCTGGCTTCCTCGCACGCAGCCTGCCCCTGCGGCTGGCTCCGCCCCAACCCCACTGCAACTGGGCTCCGGCCCCACTTCTGCCCCGCCTGGTCGGGGCTCCCCAGCCCCCGCTGCTGCCAGTCCAGGCTGGGGCTCCTGGCTGCTGGACTCCTGGACTCCCAGTGGGCTCGCACTCCTGCCCCGGCACTTTCTGGGCCAGCAACGTCCGTGGTCCTTTCAGAGAGAGCTGGATTTAGGAGGTGCAGCCGGTAGCAGAGGATCTGGCCATTTGCCTCCCTGCTACTCAGCACTTTTCACCGGTAGGTCTTGAAGCCCAGTCCGTATCATTATTCCCATTTTGCAGACGGGGAAATGAGTAGGCAGCGACTTGCCTTAAGAGCAGCGGCTTAAAAAAGGGATAAGAAATAAAACAGAGAATATCTTATTGCCTCTCTGTAACTCCAGGGCTGCTCCCCTGTGCTCAGTCTGGAGAATAACTGAACATGCTATCAGAGTCTCCCTTTCCCTTTGATGAGAAACAGTCAGATTCCAGACACTCCCATTGTCCTGGCACAACCAAACCCTGACCTTCCTTTCAGTTATGAGAAGAGGAAGCTGCCTACCAAATTTGGTAGTCCTAGCTCTTACCATTTAGGAGGCGTTCTTGAACAGACTCACAGACGGGTGGATGGACAGACACACACGCACAAATATATAGATGCGCCCATCTTGCTATTGTGCAACACAGTATTGACGAAATTCACCCTAAGAAAGCTCTGTCCAGAGTAAAGCTACCTCCGTGTTCTGAGAGCATCAGAACGGCCACCCTGGGCCAGAGCAAAAGTCCATTTAGCCCAGGTTCTGCCTCTGCAATCACCTCTCTGGGTGGGTAAACATCTAAGTAAATAGACTGCTCTTCTATTACACCCTGAAGGTCAGTGAGCTGGGGCTCTGTGTAATCCCAGAGTAAATTCCCACACAGACACCTCCTAGCTGCTGCCTGGTCTCCCATGTGTGTTTGTAGGTTTTTCCATGGCACCCCCTGCCGTACCCCCAGTTGTATCAGAGAAGCTCATGAGTGTTAGTGGATTACATCCAGGGTGGGCGGACCCATCAACGCCGTTTTACTGGGGCGGGGGGGAAAGGGGGGGGGTTTGAGGCAGAGAGTGAGATTAAATGATTCGCCCAGGGCCCTGCAGTAAATCGGTGGCTGGGCCACGATGGAAACCCCGTTCTCCATCCTGTGCTCCTGCCGTGGGATCTTTAAGAAGCACTTTACTCAATGCCACTCACAAATTCAACGTCTTGTCGCAAATGGGAGCCATAATTCATAGAGCCGCGTTTAATTAGCCTGAACAAAGGAGGGAAGCAAGATTCTCTGCAAGGGTCATCGCTGGTTCAGGGATTATGGCATGAGATTAAAGACGGTTGCTTCTTTAATATACATATAATTTTCAAATACCACTGCAGGGCAAAATACCGCGGGGAGCCGCCTGACCCGCACATGCCAGACAGAGACCACACGAGCCAGCCCGAGTCACTTGAAGACGGGAACATAATCAGACAGGGAAGGTCAAGCGCAAGGTTACGGTTCATTGTGTTTGTAAAGAATCGTTTTACCCTGCCCACCCAATGTGGCAGCGCCAGCAAAGCCTGTTGAAAAGGCAGCAGACTGTGCCCCTCTCTGGTGGGCAGACCCAGGACAGAGGCAAGTTTCATTGCTGAGCTGGTCAGGCCAGGCTGCCGTGTGTTTGCAATGTGTGTTCAAGGCCCCTGGGGCCTTCCCCCCTTTCCCTCTGACAGGAGCGGCTGCTATGGCTTCCTATACGCCAGCCGTTCCTTGTTGTTTGTTTTGATTGTAGGCCGACAGTCACAAGCGTCCACCCTCCTGCATGACCTAAGCATGCCGTGCTTTGACCTTTTCCTGCCTACCACAATGCCACAGGGCAGCGGTCTCAGACTCAGTTTACCTTCGGCCCAGTGCCAGTCCACAAGCCCTCCTAGTGGGCCAATAATGTCACTGGAGACTGTAAAAAGTCTCAGCAGGGTAGCTGTGTTAGTCTGTGACTTTAAACACAACAAGTAGTGCTGTAGCACCTAAGGGTATGTCTAGACGACTACGGTTTTCTTTCAAAAGAAGATATGCAAATTCAGCTGTAATTTGCATATCTTCTTCTGATAGCTTTTTCAAGAGTTTTTTTTGAAAAAGCAAGCAGCTTAGACGTGGTTCATTCGAAAAAAAACCCTTTTTTCGAAAGAACCTTCTTCCTCAAAAATTTAGGTTTACAGGTTCTTTCAAAAAAAGGTTTTTTTTGAAAGAACCGCATCTAAACTGCTTGCTTTTTCAAAAAAAAAACCTCTTTTGAAAAAGCGATCGGAAGAAGATATGCAAATTACTGCCGAATTTGCATATCTTCTTTCGAAAGAAAAACGTAGTCTAGATGTACCCTTAGAGACTAACCAAAATAGATAGGGTCATGAGCTTCCGGGGGTAAAACCCGCTTCCTGATTCCACAGATATATTTTTGTTAGTTTCTAAGATGCCACAGGGCTGAAGATGGGGTGCAGGGAAAAAATCTTGTATTTTTATTTTGAATGTCTTAGACATAGAACAGGTCATGCCACTTCACACAGTTCCGCACCCGCCAGAGAGTTGTTAGTGTTTGACAGACTGATTTCCAGGCTCACTTTGGGGTGGAGGGCCTGATTTGTGAGTTTTGAGCGCCTGGGTTGACAACACAGGGCATGCAAATTGACAGGGTCTCACCCTGAATCCAGGACCCCAGACAGAGACCAGGATCCTACAAAAGACATGAAACTGAGTCGTCTCCCTGCCACCCCCCGTGTCCTTGCGCTGGGATGCCCCCCCCTCCCCACTGCTAACGTCCGCACTCTTGCACTGGGATCCCCCTTTCCCCCACTAACCTGTGTGTTCTCGCACTGGGATCCCCCCCCCCCCCCGGTAACCAAAAGCAAAACCTCCCCCCCCCGCGGCTGCAAAAGCACATCAGCTAGGGCGGCTCCCTGGTTCACACGGTGGAGGAGGCAGCCGCGCAGCTTCCCAACTGAGCAGCACCCTCTGTGGCCAGGACTTATGGGTGCGGGGGACCTGGGTGCTGCTGGGAGCCGTGGGTGAGGATGAATCTTCGCCTGCTGCCTTCTCACCCCCCCCCCAGGAGATCAGCCCAGCAGTGCTGGCAGCCTGGCTCCAGAGTGGCCAACACTGGATGCTTCTGAGCAAGGCAACCTCCCCCCGTGTCAAGACCCGGGAAAATCCCCCTTGGTCACAGCAAGGGGCTGGTGCCGGGAAGCGGGGGGGCTGCCTGACCCGGCTGTGCTGCTGCCTACTGGCGCACACCCAGTTAAGCCAGCCACAGGCCTTGCGCTGCGACCCTCTGCCCTTCCGGGGGCAGCTGCGCAGCGAGGACACAGCAAATGTCCAAGTGCCGCACGGCGCCGGGCAGGCTGGAGCTCAGAGCTGCTGCCCCGTAGCGGCTGTTCGCAGCCAGGGTCTCTCTGCCACAGCTGGAGCACTGGACTTGGTAGCCCGGCTGCCCACAGGGCAGGGGAACGGAGATTTTCCCCTTCCTTATCATTCTAGCTCTCTGAGAGCCTGGCTCCCTCCGTGGGACACTGAGCCCTGGGCTGGCTCTAACTGATCCCCCGCGGAACTCGGATTCGGGGCCGAGGGCGACAGCGTCCTCCGCTCGGAGATGACGCGCCGGGGTCACTGGCCTGTCAGGCAGAACTTCAGCGAGAGGGCAGGTCCCCGTGTCACCTGGAAGGGGCCTCCCTCCTGAAAGGCCTGGCTCTGTTGGAAGAGCAGTGACCTCAGCAGAGGCCAGCGTTACGGGGCTGACGTGCCCCAGGCCGGCCCAGAAGTGCAGAGGGACAAAAAAGGGAGGTGAGGTGTGGGTTAGGAAACACCTCCAACAGCTGCAGGCAGGGGCAGAGACACAGCCTGCACCCGCTCTACCCAACCTCAGGGCGGCTGGGCCCAGCCTGGCGGGCCGGGGGTGCCAGCCCTGTGGCTGTGCAGAATGAGAGTCACAGGGGAGCTGTTCCAGCCCCGGTTGCATTCGCTTCTCTCCACTTCTGCGCGCTGGGGTTGTGCAGGCCTGGGCCGAGGGGCCAGTGTCCCCAAGGAGCGATGCTAACAGAGGAAAGGGGGCCAGGCAGAACCACTGAGCAGCTCGCACTCCATGTCCCTGTGTTTTCTGTGGATTGTGGAAGCCACAGCCCTTCCCTTCCCCCCTACCCCCTCCCCCATTCTCGTGTAACATCCATTGAAAACCTGGTGGCGTTTACTTTGCAGACTCTCGCAGGCCTCACAGACATGGCCCCAAGCACAAAAGATTAAGCACAGGACTCAGTGCCAGGATTTCTAACCCTCACTCCAACACCGCAGTGTTCTAAGAGGACTGACAAGGCCTGCCCGTGCCTCAGTTTCCCCCGTACAAAATGTGGATCACGCTGTTCTACCCAGGAGGCTGAGAGCTTTAATTAATTAAAGGTTTGCAAAGTGCTGTGAAGATGAAAAAGGCTGCACCACAGCAAAGTGATATTAATGTTATCGGAAATCACTAGGCACTCGACTGCACAGCTCACCAGATAGTGAGATACAATTAGCCTGATAGCCAATCCCAGACCTCAAAACTTCAGTGAAGTTCAAACCCCAGGTCTGGATTATTCTGGTGCAGACAGACATTTACACTAGCGCCAACTCTGCCACCTGGTCCCATCCTTCCATCACACAAATCACTTGCATTAGTTATTTGATTTACACACACACACCCCTCCCTCCCTCTTACGCACCAGGAAAAATCCCTGCGGAATAACACCAAAGCTGGCCCTCCCAACAAACCTGTCCTCGCAGACCAACAACTTCAACAACAAAAACATCCAGCGGTTTAATACTTATTCATATTAATCCCCCCTACTTTTTTGAACCAACTGTAGTGAATAAATCGCTATAATGACACCCCACCGCTAAGCAGCAAATACAAACCTAGGCCGTTTGCCGCCCTGCCTGAAAGCGGGAGTGACTGGCTGGAGCAGGGATCCATTCCGCATACCAGAGACGGTTTAGAGGGTCAGGCAGGGAGTGTTATTGTGGCGGAAAAGAGGGAGTGGAGATGAAAAGAAACCCAGGAGAAGTTTGCAGTGAGCCTCCCTGTAGAATTTTCCTTCCTCCCGTCTCCTTGTGTGTATGTTATTGAGGAGTGTGTTTGTGGCTGTGTGTGTGGTGTGTGTGGGGGGGCTTGTACTCAATCAGCCAGACACACACAGATTCACTCACACACACACCGAGACACACAGCCAGACACAGACACACACACTCACAGACACACAGCCAGACACAAATACACACAGATTCACTCACACACTCAGCCAGACACACACACTCACTGACACTCAGCCAGACACACATACACACTCACTCACACACTCAGCCAGACACACACTCACTCACACACTCACTCAGCCAGACACACACTCACTGACACACAGCCAGACACACACACACTCACTCACACACTCAGCCAGACACACACACACACACTGACACACAGCCACACACACTCACTCACACACTCACTCAGCCAGACACACACACACACACTCACTCACACACTCAGCCAGACACACACACTCACAGACACACACACACTCACTCACACACAGACACAGACCGACTCACGGACACACCCCCACACCCCGCGTCCCGGCACTTCACTGGCTGCTGCTCGGGCACCGCCCAGCCCCGCCGCTGGTCCCGCCGCGCTCGCAGCCCCGCTCCAGAGCCAGCGAGGCCGCGGGCGGGAGCTGCCGGGCAGCGGGTCGGGTCAGGCAGGCGGAGAGCGCGGCTCGGCTCGGCTCGGCGAACTTCCCCGGCGCCCGGCGGGCTTGCGAGCGGGCGGCTCGGCATGGAGCCCTGGCGGGTGCTGCTGCTGGCGGTGGCTTGGTGGCACCTCCCTGGAGGGGACGGGGAAGCTGCTCAGGGTGAGTGACTCTGAAAAACACACCGACCCCCGGGCAGCCCTCCCGTCGGGGCAACTACCCCCTCCCGGGGCAGCCCCTGCCCTCCCCCACGTGGGGCAACTACCCCCTCCCGGGGCAGCCCCTGCCCTCCCCCACGTGGGGCAACTACCCCCTCCCCGGGCAGCCCCTGCCCTCCCCCCTGGGCAACTACCCCCTCCCCGGGCAGCCCCTGCCCTCCCCCCGGGCAACTACCCCCTCTCCGGGCAGCCCCTGCCTTCCCCCACGTGGGGCAACCAATTGTCCCCTACCCGGGAAGCCCCTTCCTTCTCCCTCCTCCCCCCGGCAACTACGCCCTCCTACCGGGACAACTATCCCCCTCCCTGGGCAGCCCCTGCCTCCCCTCATGTTGGGCAACCAACTGACACCACTCCACCCCCGGCAGCCCCTGCCTTCCCCCCAGGGCAACCAACAACCCCCCCCCCCCCAGCCCTTGCCGTCCCCTGGGGCAAGCTGCCCGGTCTGGGGAAGGGCAGGCAGCTGCAGAGTCCTGGGGTGCAGGTGGCTTTGTGAACCGCGGGGGGCAGGCATTGGAGATGGGGGGGAAGGATCCTAATTTGCCAGTCCCCGGGATCAGCACCCCGCCCGGTGCACCTGCGTGTCTGAGGGGGAGCCCTGTTAGCCTGTCGCTGTAAAGCCGCGAGCAGTCCTGCGGCACCTCAGAGACACCCCAGGCTGTCTGGGATCACGCGCTTTCGTGGGCACAAGCCACTGCCGAGGAGAGCGGGGGGCCCCGTGGGCTGTTAAGTGCTCAGCCCCTTTGCACTTGGAGTCTGGGAACCTCTCGAAGGAACCAACGTGCTCAGGGCCTGTTGCCCCTGGGGAGCTGGGCCATTTGCTGGGGCGAGTCCTGTGTAGCCCGGACATCCACCTTGGGGTGGACCTGCCCATTTACCTGCCCCATGGGTCTGACCTCCCCCGCCTGGGGGCTTCGGAAGAGCCTGCCCCCCGTGTTAGAACTGGGCAGGTGTCTTAGCCGGGGGGTTGTGACCGCTTTCCCCTAGGGGGTTCCAGGCTAGCTGGGCGAGAGACCCAGCACCGGGAGGGGGGTTCCCCGTACAGGAAAGGCTGAGAAGCAGGTTTCTACCCACAAAAGCTTGTGCCCTAACGAATGGGTCAGTCTCTCAGGTGCCCCGGACGCCTCGGTTTTGCGGCTACAGGCCGACGTGGCTCCCCTCAGACCTGTCCGGCGTGGGGGTGGTACCAGAGCCTAGCTAAACAAACTCGCGCCGTGCCCCCGGTGCACTGCTGGGCTTGCGTTTGGTCTCGGCTGGCTTGCGAAGGGCCCCGCCCCGGGTGGTACCAGCCCCGCCCCCGAGCTGTGCCCCTTCCCCCGTTTGGTCCTGTGGGGAGGCCTGTGGGTGAAGCCCCTGTTGATCCCGGCCCCGTGAGGGCTGTGGTTTCACCTGGAAGGGCTGTGCTGCGGGGGAGAACACCAGTAGCTACAGTAAAAGCAAAGCAGCCGCGGGCAAGTCCCCTTCTCTCTCCGGCTCTGCAGCGGGGCCTGCCTCAGATCCGTGTCGGTACGAGGGTCGCCCATTGGGGTCTGTTGCTAAGAGGTGCTGGCTGCCTACAACTCGCGCTGGGTCCCCGGGGGTCTCGGGCACAGGAGAACGCACACGCTCCCTAGAGGGTGCAGCGCTGAGTTCGAGTTGTTACAAGCCCCCCGCCCAGCTCTAAATATCCCTGACCCACGGGCACTGAGAAACCAGAGCTGGGGGCCCACCTGAATTTAGCAGCCAGCCTGCCTGCCTATGGGACTGATTTTTCCATTGCCTCGTGGGGTCCGTTACCCCCGGCCATGGGAGGGCAAGGTGGCGTTTTACTGTCACTTTGCACCGGTGCAAGTTGCTGCTAGAGGTGGGAGGTCATGGAGAATGAGGCCCCTTGGCTTTACAACGGGGCCACCCCCGAACCTCAAATCCATTTGACTCCGAACCAAGGGCGTTCCAGGGCGCGGGGCGGCGGCGGCAGCTGGAGTCTTGTTCTGCTAAGAACTTTAAGGTAAAACAGCATGAGGTGTGGGTTTGCCTGCGGGACCGCGGGAAGGGCTGTCTGCCGTGGAGCTCGTCCAAGACGCCAGCCAGCCGACAACCCCCCTCGTACGAGAACGTTTGGAAGCAGCCACGCTGCGCCTGCCGCTGTGCTCAGCCCAGGTGCAAAGCTTGACTCCTGCGGGGCAGTTGGCTTTTGCTTCTTCCTGGCGCGATCCACCGCGGTCCCTCCTCCACGAAGCGTTTCTGAAGTAAGGTCCCCGTGGCATCCTCTGAGCGAGCTGCAAATATTCCTGGCATTTGTGTTGGCCCCAGCCTCGGGAGGCATCCGACAGGTCACCGGGTTCGTCTGCATCTGCCCTGTGGCACCTTAACGCCGAACCGATTTATTAGGGCATCAGCTTTTGTGGGTGTGCCTCTGCCGAAGTGGCTTTACCCAGGAAAGCTTGTGCCCCAAAAAATCTGTTCGTCTCTCAGGTGCCTCAGCCCCCCAGGAGGTAGGATTCTTGCTTTACAAACCCAGACGTCAATGCAATGTACCCAAGCGCCACCAGGCAGAGCTGGGAACTGAGCCTAGATCTCAGCCTGGTGCCTTTGCCGCAAGACAGATCTGTGATGTGGCCTTTACTGCCCTGTCTCTCCGCTGACCCTCCCCACACCTCTGAGCCTGGTGTGACATGAATAAAACGACTCCTGCTTATGCGTTATGCGAGATCCCTGGCAGAGCTGGCAAAGGGAGCACGGGTCACTCGGACCCTGGCTGGAGTCAGAGGGATCCTTACAACTCTCCGCCCAGACCCAGGGAAACTGTGGGGACCAGCTGCCCTAACAGTGTCACACGTACAGGCCCTGGGTCAGCCCCTGGAACCCTGTTCTCTTAGAGGAAGGATGATCAGCTGGTTCTGCCCCAGCCTGGGGTTTGAGACCTGGATTCAGTCCCTGCCCCTCCACCGTGGCCTTGGACCACTCACCAAGGCTGTGTGGCCAATATCCTCTGAGGAATTTAGGTGTCTCGTTCCCACTGACCTCAGTGGAGTTAAGAGCCTACGTACCTTGGAGGAGCTGGGCCCAACTTCCCCTTTCACAGCAATCTCCCTCCTGCACAGAGGTGTGGTGAGCATGTGCCCTCTAACTTTTCCCATCCCAGTGCAGAATAAATTTTGTTCTGTGCACTGAGGCGTATGCGGATGTGCACCACCAATAGAAACACCTGCTGCGGGCGCTCTGCCAATCAGCTGGGTGGCATTTGGCTCTTTCTGCGGTGACCACCTAAGCGGTCAGCTCGCGGGGAGCGCTGGTCGTGACCCTAACTGCATTGAAGCGGGGTGCCCAGCTACTGCAGCCGTGGGGCTAGGGAAGCGCCGTTGATTTGGATTCAGTCCCTGCTGAGCCACAGCTCAAAGGGTGAAATCCTGACCCACTGAAATCGCCCTAGCAGTCCCCAGGACCTTTGCCCCAGGAGCCTGGGGAATTCGCTCCTCCTTCCCAGGGATTGCGAGCCCAGGCTTGTGACCACCCTTCCCCTCGTTAAAGAGCCCCAGGCAAGCAGGCAGTGGTTTGCCCCGGGGTCCAGGCCGGGTTGCATCCTGCACCTTGCAATTCTCCCCTGCAGCTTGTGTGTGACGGGGCAAATCGGCATCCCCTTTCTCCCCTGGGTTGCTGTGCCCTGGGGCTGCGCGTTGGGATTCAACACCCAGAGATTTATTTGGGCATCAGCTTTCATGGGCAAAGACCCATTTTGCCAGAGGTGCCCTCTGCTACTTGGCTTCTGTGGCCCTCCCTGCAGCAGCTACCGTGCTACTGCCGTGGACGTGCTCCTGACGGCTCCGTTTGCACGTTTTATTTGGGTCGCTGCTGAAAATCTCTTCGCTTTGTCCTGTAGAGCCCACGCAGCCTTCCTGAGAGCGGGGCCCCCGGCCCCTCCTAGCCCGGCTCCGGGGAGGAGGCTGCGCCGAGTGTAACCGGGACCGATAAGCATCCGCAGAGCGGTTAAATGTGTCCACTCAAACCTCCCTGCTGCTTCGCGTCGCGCCCCGGCCTGGGCCCATTTGAAATCCTGGCTTCACTGCGGAGGCGCCTGGGTACACGTCTGATATTCTGTGGGACTGAGCGGTCGGGGGGCGAGGGCCTTGGGATAATTTTGATTAATGTCCTGGATCTGGCCGAATCTATTTCTGAGGGGCTGGTGGCGCTATCGATGCCTCCGGCCAGTGGACGTGCTGGGGAGAAATGGGGGGTCGGGCTAGAGGTGCATCAGCAGGGCTGGGAGCAGGGAGCCGAGGGCTGGTTAAGGAGCGGGTTGACAAGCGAGCCCAGTGGGGAGCCCGGGGCTGGAAGGCTGCTACGCCTCTGCAGAGCTGTGTGGGGTGCTGGGATTAGAACTGAGGGAGCTGGGGCTGGGGGAACTGACCGAGCTGGGTGCGGCTGTCTGGGGTGGGAACAGCCAGGCACGCTGCAAGTCGGGAAGCAGGCGGGTTGGCAGAGCCACGAGGGGGTCGAGAGCCATGAGGCAGGTCTTAGTACCCGCCACTCGGTGAATGATGTTTGGAGGAGGCAGCAGCTTCGGCAGCAAGCGATAAGGAGTCACGCGGGGCCGAGGGGGGGGGCAAACAGGCCCGAGAGAAGAAACTCCTCAAAGGCATTTAGGTGCCTTAAGGCACCTTTGGAGATTTTGGCCTCAGCACCCACCGCTCTGTTTATTTCAGCGGGAGCTCAGCGCGTCTTGGGATCAGGCCCAGAATTAGCGTCTGAACGTGGAGATGGGGAAACCTCGGGGGTCCCCACGTTTTCCGATTTTGGAGGGGGCATTTTAAAAGCTGAACCTGCATTTTGCTCCAGATCCCTTAGCCTGGGCTCCGCTCCAACCTGTTCCTTCACCGGGGTGGGGGTAGGAAATTGACGTAGCTAGACTGACCTAGCCCCTGGGGTAGACCGAGCTGTGCTGCGGGCTAGGACTCTCCACTTGATATAGCTACTGCCTCTGGGGGAAGTGGAGTCCCGGCAGCACCGTGAGTATGGATAAACCCACGGATACTGATTGGAACTGACAGCCGTGTGAAAATGGGGGGACTCCAGAGCAGAAGTCGCTGGGCTTGGTACCAGAGCCTCGCCTTGCCTAATTCATATCCTTAACAGATGACAAACAGGTAATTCGGGGCCAAGTTCCGGGCTTGACCACCAGGTAATTGCAACGTACAGTTCTGAAGGAGGGAGTGTTGTCTAGTGGTTAGATCAAACAATGGGCCTCCGCCTTCTAGGCCTGCCTCTGAGAGAGTGTGGTCTGGAGGCGAAG
Organism: Rafetus swinhoei; assembly: GCA_019425775.1. NCBI lineage: Eukaryota > Metazoa > Chordata > Testudines > Trionychidae > Rafetus > Rafetus swinhoei. Next base: position 15,368,638 of record JAFJHL010000483.1, on the reverse strand, counting down.
GCAGTGGCCCGGGACTCCCATGTTCTGTTCTGCTGTGGCACGGAGTTGTTCCTGACCATAGGCAAGTTTTGTAACGGGGCTTGTCTACACGGGACTCTTACACCAGTATACGGGGTGAACCGGAGCCAGTCACTGGTGCTTGCATGAACACGAGGGTTTGTCCGCACTGGGAAGCTGTTGTGGATAAAGGTGGGTGCAAAGTGGAAGTGGAACAGCTGTGTCTGGATAACACTGCATGTGGACACCTGCGCAGCGCCATTCGCAAGTAGATGAAGCTAACCCAGAGCCAGGCACTCGGCCTGCGGGCTGCACACGCGGAGTGACTCAGGAACAGCTGCGTGTAAAGTACCTTTTTCCTGTTTAGTTTATTGTGCTTGGGAAGGGGTTGAAGACACTCAAACTCCACTCTTGCTGGAATAGGAGTTTCCACAGGGGGCATTCCACTCATATGGGCAATCCATTTAAAAAAAAAAAATCACTCTGTGCCTCAGTTTCCCCACCAGGGACCTGATTCCCCCACCAGGGGGCGCCGGGAGGACTAACTCTCTGATGCGTGTGGTGCTATGTACAAAGGGCCATGGCAGTTCTCAGGGCTGAATCCTGCTCCGGTTTACAGGCTGCCTGGAACACGGGCGTGATTAAGAGCAGAATCCAAACTCCTGGCTTGTGTGCCAAGCAGCGCTGCCGGCAGGGGAGGGGGCAGCCCCTGTCTACGGCTGGAGAGGGGTGCTCCACAGGGTCAGATGCTCCAGGGTCATCCGTGTGGGTTGACCCAAGCCTGCAGCAGGGGGATGGGACCCTGCAGTCAATCAGGCAGAATGATTTGAGCTCAGTGGCTGGGTTTGTTCAGGATTAACCCTGCGTGAGGCCAGGTGGGAGACACGGGCTCCCTCTCCCCAGGGCGCAGCTCAGACCGCCCCACCCGTCTGACTAGTGACTGGGGGGGGACGACTAGGAACATTCTGTTCCTGGGTGGCCTGCGCTGTCCATCCGAGGGCCCAGGTACGGAGCCTGCTAAAGGAGAACGGAGGGGCCGGGCTGCAGTGGGGAACCCTCCCTCGGGCGGGCCGCCAGTCTGGCGCGTCCTGGGCTGGGACCAGACTCTCCTCTCTGTGCGCCGGCTCCACTCTCCAAGCGCTGCTGCAGCGTCCCTCGAGCTGTGCCCCTGCCTGGCAGGGGGTGGAAACTGGCCCCCACGTCTCACTAAGCCCAGATGGAGCGACGGGGAAAACAAACCAAGCAGCCGGTTTACAAGGGCGGAAATGGCAGAGGACTCACTCACAAAAGAGGGAGAGAAGAGAAACGATTCGCTCGGGAGATGGAGAAACAAACAGGCTTTTGACTCAGTGAGATCAGATGCCAACGGGCTGGCTGGTTCCCAGGGCACTGTCTGCAGCGCCCGGTGGTCAAGCCGCGGCCACATACTCGAGCGATTGGTCATAAGGCATTGACGTCCCACACGTCTGCTCCTCCGGGACAGCTGGGAGCGGTGCTGCACGCGGACATAGGGCAGCCTGCCCCGCTGGGGTCACGGCACCCGGGCATCCCTGGCATGGCCCGCTGGTGGCCAGGGAGGCGCAGTCTTCTCAGCCTCTTCTCGTCTGGCTGGGATGCTCTGTGCCTTTTGAATGGCTGTAAAGGGTGAAAACCTAGGAAAGGGGGAAGTAAACTGGGGCAGGGCTGGGAATCCCCAGAGCCAAATGTCCCTGGACTCTTGGAGGGAGGTTTAAATTCTAATCCCAGATTGAAACCCACAGATCCGCAGCTCGGACTGAGTTGGGACTGAATGGCTGTTCGGTGCCCTGCGGGAAGCCCCGCAGCCTGGCTCCCTGTGAATGCGAACAAACTTCTGCTAAACTGAACTAAAGAAGCGCCCAGCCCTGGTGGCTGCTGAGCCGCTTGAGAACCTGCCTCGCTGGGGGCGGTGGCACGGGGGGCAAACGAAACGCCTCCCAAGTTGCTGTGTTCAAAACGCTTGAAAACCCAGAGACCAGTCTGAACGCCTGGAGTACCAGGAAGGCCGATCTCGGGCTGGCTGTAGAACCAGCGGTTCTTGGCGTTTCCAGTTGAGACTCTCGGTGCCGTTCTCTTCACCGACTCTCCCCCGCGTCTGTTTTCCAGAGCCTGGTGCCAGAGGTGGAGGAGGGTCAGTCGGGTCTGGCTCAGCAGGGGGTGCAGAGACTGCCTTCTCACACCCAAAAGTTTGCAGACAGCTTGCCAGCTGCTGCCCCAGGCTTTGCAGACCGTGCTACTCCAGAACGCCCTGTTGCCCAAGCTAGGAGCGGGGGGGGGGGCACCTGCAAAAGTACTTGTGTGCCCAGCCCTGTATTGGCACACACGATGGGCAATGCCCACACCCACGTTTTCCAGATCCAGCCTTAAATAGGAGCGTATTGCCCCGAGGCTGAGTGCTGTGGCGCCTTGGGCGCCGGCTGGTGGGTGGGCTACAGGCCTCCAGAAGCCCCGGCGGGCGGGTAACGGACTCGCGCTAGGTGCTGTTGAAGTGGTTCCAAGGCTGCGGGCTGGCTCTCCCAGGGGCAAGCAATACCCGGTATGTGCAGTGGCTCCAATGGGGAGACACGGCCTCCCACGTGCAGGTCTCACGGGCTCCTCTCTCCCGGCAGGTGGGATCTGCTGGCTGCAGCAGGGGAAGGAAGCCAAATGCACCATGATCCTCAAGACGGGCGTGACCTGGGAGGAGTGCTGCAGCAACAGCAACGTGGACGTCGCTTGGTCCAACTACACCCAGCCAGGCAACAAGATCAGCCTCCTGGGCTTCCTGGGACTGGTGACCTGCCATCCGTGCAAAGGTAGCCGTGTGCAGCCCTGCTGGCCTGGGAGGTGCCCAGGGGCTGGGGGCACAAGGCCATTGTGCTGTACGATAAATATGTCATCATGTTGGGGGGCCACCGAAGACCTCAGCTGAGATCAGGGTCCCGTTGTGCGGGGTGCGGTGAGGACGCAGGACGTCTACACTGCCAAAAACACCCCGGTGCCGCCCAGCCTTGCACGAGAGGGTTAAAAGGAGCTGTGCAGCGGTTCCCACCGTGGCTCTGAGCCGCACCCCCTCTGGGTCCCAGACTCCAATTCCTGCTCTGACTGTACAGGAACGTCCACACTGCTGTCTGTAGACCTGCAGCGTGAGCCCAAGTCAGCTGGGCTGTGAGCATCGCTGAGGCAGGCACTCGCTTTCAGAAGCGAGATCAGCCTCACCCATGGCCGCAGGCAGTGAAAAGCATCATGCCTCTGACAGGCAGCACTGAGCCTGGGACCCGGAGCTTAGTGCTAGCAGCCAGCTGGCTCTCGGCTGAGGAGCAGGCTCCACGTTCTCGCTGGACGTGGTCTCGGTGCCACGAGCTGGGATGCTCGTTGGGTGCGTGAGCTGCACCTCGTGCTGCCTAGCTACCCTGGGGGTAGATGAGCGAGGCTGAGAGGTGGATTAACAATGTGGATGGAAAATCCCTCCTGTTTTATTATAATATGGAGCGATACCCATCTCATAGAGCTGGAGGGGGCCGTGAGAGGTCATTGAGTCCACTCCCCTGCCAAGTACCACCCCTGATTTGCTCCAGGTCCCTGAACGGCCCCCTCAAGGACTGAGCTCACAACCCTGGGTTTAGCAGGCCGATGCTCAAACCACTGAGCTACCCCTCCCCCGTCTCCCGGGGCAGTGTCTATGCCGGGGGTGGGGAACCTCAGGCCTGGAGGGGTTCGTTACAGCAGGGGCAGGAGCAGGAGCTGCTGGGGTGATTCCCTGGCGTGCCGCACCCCGGAGCAACAGGAGCAGACGCCTCGGGTGGGTACCCGGGCGCCTGCAGGAAAATCAGTGGCACAAGGCGTTTTCCACCTAGCAGCAAGGTCCCCGCCGAGGGGCTGCAGTTGTAGTTGTGCCCGCAGAATTCGGGGGGGCACCGAGGGCTGGCACAGCCCCTGCCTCAGGCAGGAGAACGCCGGGCGTGCGCCGGGTTACACCGTGCAGGAGCCTCGTGCGTCCCTGGTGCGCTCTGCGGAGATGCCTCCTCCCACTGCTGCCCACCCTGTGCAGGGGACTTGCAAGGGGGCAGCGCAGGACAATTTACTGCCCCCCCTCCCCGGGCGGTTGGAATGAACTCCCAGCCCCGGGAGCAGCAGAGTCCAAGTGCGCAATGCCAGCTCGCGGCTGCTCGTTTCCCGTGAACTAGCAGCTTCCCCCTGCCGGCGCCTCCCCTTCCCGCTTCCCCGAGGGGGCTGGTTTGTTTATTTCCCGCTCTCCCCTCCCTATCCCGGGCTCCTTGCAAAGCGGGCCGCGCTCCAGCTGTGCGCTCCAAGCCAGCCAGCCGCTTTGGAGCGAGCCGGAGGCCGGGTGAGGACGGGCCGGGGGACCTGCTGGCCGCAGGAGCAAGTGCGCGGGCTGGGAAGGTCGCGGGGTTCAGAGTCTTGTTTGACAAAGGTCGCCAAGGTACAGCCCTGGCCCAGTGCCCCCCCCCCGCCTGGGCAGACCCGGCTGCCCCCGCCCTGCGTTAGCCGGGAGGGGTCCCCAGAAGGGAACAGCGCGACCCGTGGTGAGAGGCTGGGGGGAGCGAACCCTCCCTCCTGGTCCTTGATTCCTTAGAGACCAGCCCCAGGCGGCAGGAGTCAACTTGGAAACTTCCCCCAATTCAAGAGTCTTAGGATCAGGTTGGCATCTGATGTCTGGCTCTGCCCCCCACCCCCGTGTCGCGTGGCTCTGCCCCCGTGACCCATGTCGTGCAGCTCTGCCTCTGCCCCCGTGGCCTGTTTCGCGTGGCTCTGCGCCCCCCACCCCATGGCCTGTGTTGCATGGCTCTCCCCCTCCCTCCCTCCCCCCATGGCCCATGTCGCGCGGCTCTTCCCCGTGTCGAATGGAGGTGGAGTGATGTGCCCACAGCCTGTTCCACTCCCCCAGCTGCAAGCCACGTCGCTCTGCTTCCTGCAGGGGAGTGCACCCCCGCCCCAAGGGACACGGCCAGGAGCCACGGCACTCCGCTTCCCCCCACTGCTGGCTGAGGGCAGGGGGGTGACCCCGGCTGCTGTGCCCAGGCCCCCCTAGTGCCCCAGGCCACCCAGAAGCTCTGGCCCCTTGCCCCTCCCACCCATGGCATTTGGGGGGCCATGTGCCCCTTCTACCCCCTTCCCCACCCCGCTGCTGAGCAGCTTGTTAAAGGTCACGTGACGAGTGAGTGGCCAAGCCCGAAATGAAGCCCAGCTCTCCTGAGTCACAGTGACGCCCTCCCCCTTGCTCCCCCTTGGTCTGCCCGGCCGCCCCGAGAGCTTCCCCCAGCAAGAGGGGGACCAACTCCCCTCGCGCTAGAACCCCCGGCAAGTCCCGCCCAGGCCCCGGCGCCGGAAGGGAGCCTCCCTTGGGGCTGCCGCTGAGCAGGCTTGGGAAGGGCAGGAGGGAGGCCCTGGGTCCGTGCCCCAGGATCCATTGTCTCCGCCACCCGTGGGGCCTGCCAGGCCGGCTGCGAGCGGCGGGGAGCTGCGGGCAGCGCCCTCGGGGCTCGGCGGGTTTGTTCCTGGGCGCTCTGGGGCAGGCTCAGAGGCAGCTGGGAGCGGGGCAGTGGCCGGCCGCCCCCGGGCCCTGCTTTGCCTGCACCAGCCCTGCCCGCTGCAAGGCTGGGCGCAGGGGCCCGCGTGTGCCCGGCTCGCCCAGTGGGCGCGTTCGGCCGAGGCTGGCGCCGGTCAGAGCTGCTGCCCCGCGGGGGCCGGCCCCACCCGCCCCAGGACTCAGTCCCTGCAGCTCGAGGGGCTGCGACTCGCAAGCCCGGCCCCGCTCCGGGCAGTGGCCACAGCTTGGCTGGGGGCTCCGGGGCGGAGCAGGAAAAGCGGCTCGGCCCCCCTGCCAGGGCCTTTCCCCTCCAAAATAGGGACAAGGTCCCCGGGGAATTCTGCCCCCCCCCCGCGTGATCTTCCTGGGTAACTGCCCCATACCTCCTGCCCTGCCCCCTGGAAATCCCTTCCCCTTGCTTGGCGGGGTCACTCCCCGGTAAATCTCCCTTCCCTGCCACAGGCTCTTCCTGCTTCTGTGCCTCCTGTTCCAGCCCCCTCCCAAGGGCAGGTTCCCGGCCCCACCGTCGCCTGGGGTAACGTGCCCCACCCCCTCAAAGGGAAACCGAGGAAGCACCAAAGAGCCGTAAGTCAGATAATGCCCCGGCGGGGGTCGAGTGCCCCGGACCAGAGCGGGGCAGCAACGCTGACCCCCGGCCGGGCGGTGCCGACAGGACGGGGCTGGGAGCGGTCCCGCAAAGCAGACACTGGGCCGGAGTCGCTTGTGCAACGTGGCGTAAACGCTTCTACTGGGGCAACCCGATTCCCCCCGGCCGCATCTCCCGCTGCTGGAGCCGTGCTAACTAGCCCCTCGCGGGAGCCAGTGTCGCCCCCCCATCAGCGCTGCGCACCCCCCACATGCCTCCCGCGTGCGGGGAAACTCCGCCGCTCGCCACGTGCACGGGAGTTCAAGGGCCCCTTTGAGCCCGGGCAGACGGTTTTCGCTAGGAGGCGACCTGGGGCGACAATGCAGCCGTCTGTTCCTTCCTCCCCCGCCTGGAGGGAGAGAGGCGCCCCAGACAGATCCTCCCCCTTGCTCTGGCCCATTCTTGTTTTCAAGTCACGGAGGCCGGCCGCGAGACAGGGCTGGGCATTGTTTGGGGAAGGGAACTTGTTGATCACAGATGCTCGCACGGTCTGGGCTGCCTGGGGGTGTGGTGCACGACTGAGCAGGGCGCTCTGGTGCATGAGAGACCGAAATGGCTCTTGAAAACAGCTGGGCCAGCCCCTCGGCAGCTGGAAACCGGCGCAGCTCCCTGGAGTAACTTGGCTGGGTGCCCCCAGCTGCTCCCTGTGGGTCTGGCTGGCGCAGGAGCGAAGGGTTGTTCCCTGGTCCCAGCAGGACTGCAGGTAACGCAGGGGCCCCCGGCATGCTCTGGAACCCAGCGATCAGTCCGGGGAGCTCTGCGGCCGGGCAAGTAGCAGCCAGGCGAGAGGAGTGGTTGGGTTATGGCTCCACCAGCCCCCTTGCCCAGGGACGGCAGCAGGTGTGTGGGCGACACCCGCACCTCCGCTGAGCCTGCGCTGCAGTGAGCGCTCTCCAGGCCGAGGGCAGAGCGGGCCGGGGGTCTGACCCTCAGTGCCCCGGGTCTGTGGCCCAGCCGGGGGCTGTTCGGAGCTGCTGGCATGTCCAAGACACAGGACGCCCTTTCCGGGGCCTCCGCAAGAGGCGGCGCTGGTCGGACTCCACCCAGGACTGACACCGTGTGGTCTGCGCGCCCCCCACCGGTGGTGTCACAGTGGCCCTGCTATGTGCCATCCTCTCTCATAAGAGCGGCCAGATGGGGTCAGACCAAAGGTCCATCCAGCCCAGTGTCCTGTCTGCCCACAGCGGCCAATGCCAGGTGCCCCGGAGGGAGGGAACAGAACAGGGACTCCTCACGTGATCCCTCCCCTGTCACCCATTCCCAGTCTCTGACAAACTGAGGCTAGGGACACTCTCCTGGCTAACAGCCATTGATGGGCCTAACCTCCATGAATCTATCTAGCTCTTCTTTGAACCGTTAAAGACCTGGTCTTCACCACATCCTCTGGCAAGGAGTTCTGCAGCTTCACTGTGCACTGAGGGAAGAAAAACTTCTTTTTGTTTGTTTTAAGCCTGCTGCCTGTTCATTCCATTTGGTGATCCCTAGTTCTTATACTGTGGGAACAAGTCAATAACTTTTCCTTATCACTTTATCCACACCGCTCATGATTTTATAGACCTCGAGCTTATCCCCCTTAATCTCCTCTTTTCTAAGTTGAAAAGTCCAATCTCTCTTCATATGGGACCCCTTCCAAACCCCTCATCATTTTTGTTGCCCTTTTCTGAACCTTTTCCAATGCCAATATAACTTTTTTTGAGATGAGGCGACCACATCTGTACACAGTATTCAAGCTGTGGGCGTACCATGGTTTTATACAGAAGCAATAAGATATTTTCTCTTATTCTCTATCCCCTTAATGATTTCTAACATTCTGTTTGCTTTTTTGACTGCTGCTGCACACTGAGTGGATGTTTTTGGAGAACTATCCACGACTCCTCCAAGATCTCTCTCTTGAGCAGTTGTAACTAAATTAGTCCCCATCGTATTGTACGTATAGTTTGGGTTATTTTTTCCAATGTGCATTACTTTACATTTATCCACATTACATTTCATTTGCCATTTTGTTGCCCAATCACTTAGTTGGGTGAGACCTTTCGAAGCTCGTCACAGTCTGCTTCGGTCTTAACTATCTTGAGCAGTTTGGGATCATCTGCCAGTTTTGCCTCTTCACTGTTTACTCCTTTCTCCAGACCATTTATAAATAAGTTGAATAGGATGGGTCCCAGGACGGATCCTTGGGGAACCCCGCTAGTTACCTCTCTCCATTCGGAAAACTGACCATTTCTTCCTCCCCTTTGTTCCCTGTCTTTTAACCAGTTGTCGGTCCACGAAAGGACCTTCCCACTTATCCCATGGCAACCTAACAGGAGGTGCCGTGGAGGAGCCTGGATTCCGATCCCCTGGGCGATGGGGGGGTCACTCAGCCTTGCTTTTCCCCAGGGGGCTGGGGGGCTGGTTCTTGGTCTGTTCCTGGGTCGTGGCCTCGGCTCACATTGCAGAGGGACGGGCAAACCGAGGGGGTAACTCCTCTCTCCTCTCCCCCAGAGACCTGTGAGGGGGTGCAGTGCGGGCCTGGCAAAGTCTGCAGGATGAAACACGGCCGCCCCCACTGCGCCTGCGCCCCGGACTGCTCCAGCCTGCCCAAGAAGCTGCAGGTGTGCGGCTCGGACGGCTACACCTACCGTGACGAGTGCGAGCTGCTGACCATCAAGTGCCGGGACCACCCCGACCTGGAAGTGATGTACCAAGGCAAATGCAAAAGTATGTTTCTCCCCCCGGCTTTTCCTGCCCCCTCGGCCTGCACGCAATGGGCTAGTAGCAGCCACCGGGGAACCCCCCAAAGCGCCTGAGTGGGAGTTCCCGGGGGAACCGGAGCCAAGGGCGCGATGATTGCCGACGGCCCTTGCTTCTCCGGCATTTCGGGCACTGGAGCCCTGCTCGTCCCACACCTTTTTAAGGCCCCAGGATTTTTCAGCCCCGCTGCTCCCTGAAGTACGCTGCGCGGTCTTGTGTGCATTGTGCATCTTGCTCCAGAGCCAGGGATGGGTGAGGTTACCAGCGTTCTTACCCGGTAACTAGTTAACTGGCGGGTCGGGGGGGGACCAACCAGTGGCCTGGGCCACAGGACCCCAGCTGGCTGAAGCAGCCCCCACCCATGGTGGGCAGGCCGGACCTAGCTGCAGGACCCCAGCCACGCAGCTAGGCAGGGAAATGATTATATCAAGTAACCAGTTAACTTTTGAAATGGCTGGTTCCAGCTAGGGATGCCAGACAGCTCAGAATTGAATGGGGCTCTAACGAATCGCGGCCCCGAGCATGTTCCTTGGACACCTCGCGCTACTGGTTTGGTTTGTGGCTTTATTTTTAAGCAGACCAGAAAAGCATCCTGAGCCCGGCCGACATCGGGCATCTTTCTTATTCCTCTTCGCTTTGCCAGCCCCACTCGGAAACGCCTTCCCGAGTCCTCGGTGAGAGGCGGGTCCAGGGCGGGCTGGGCCCCGTCACCGCCTGACCCCACTGCGAAAGCCCCATGCGAGCGCGTTTCCACGAGGCAGGGAGCGATGGTGCAGGCTCGCCGGGGAACGCCCTGCGGGCGGGCGGGCGTGTACGAGGCAGGCGGCTGTCGGAGCGGACCTCAGCCGCTGCTCTGTGGGCTCTGGCAGGCTCCGCTCCCGCGGGGCTGTGCAGTGGGCTGAGAGCCCAGCGGTTGGCCAGTTTCCTTTGGCTCTGGCTGGGCAGTGCCTCGGTGGGGCACAGCCGCTGCTGGCTTCCCGCTTTCGTTGGGAGTGAATCGTGGTACCCAGGGCCGGGGGCCTGGCCGGGCCTGATGTAGCGTAAGGACGGTGCGTCCCACAGGCCGCTCTGCCAATGTACCTCTAGTCTGACCTGCTGCATCTCGGCCGATCGAATCCTGGGCGGTTGACAGGCTTGCCAGGCAAGATGGGGCTCTGCACCCCAAATGGGGCAAGGCCTTAGGCGGGGGAGGAGGCCCTCTTCCCCCAGCCCTTCAGCACCACCTGGAGATCGCCTCTCGGGGCTCCCGTGGTAATTTAAAGGACCCCGGGCTGTGGCTGCTGTCGCAGTAACAGCTGGGAGCTCTGGTCCCTTTCAGATCACCTGGCCCTGGGGCAGCTGGGACCCACCCGCAGGCCCGTCTAGCCCCGGGCCTGGTGTTGCTCTGCACTGTGGGGAGGGGCCAGAGGGAGTTTGCAGCGGCTGAGGCTGGGGGAGGCGTGTGAGTGTCGTGCCGGCGGCAGCTGAGGCCGTGAGAGTCATTGCACTTGTGAGCGGAGTCGCTCCCGAGCCCAGGGCCGCAAGCATGTGGCCGCCCGGCACTCAGCACCAGCTAGCGCCACGCCAGCGTCCCCCCTCGGCCGCTGCAGGAAGCAAGCGTGGGCCAGGAGGGGAGTGTCTGGCTCGGTGCCGAATGAGAGTCGGGGGACGCATGTTTTGCAGGGGGCTCCGCTTGCCTTGGTGCAGGGCTGGAGACACCGCCCTTCCCCCCAGCCCCCGGTGGGGTTATTCAGGGCTAACGTGGTGAAACAGGGGAGCGGTATCCGGTCCGTACTCCGTGACCCTTCGCGGGCTCCAGAACTCGCCGCAGGGGGCTCTCAAAAGGCACGTGCCACGCTCTGACGCTGCCTTGCACCCGCTCTCCACAGAGTCCTGCTCCAGTGTGGTGTGCCCCGGGACCCACACCTGCGTGGTGGACCAGACGGGCAGCGCCCACTGTGTGATGTGCAGGACGGCTCCCTGCCCGGACCCCTCCGCCCTGGACCAGGTGCTCTGCGGCAACAACAACGTCACCTACCTGTCTGCCTGCCAGCTCCGGCGGGCCACCTGCTTCCTGGGCCGCTCCATCGGGGTGCGGCACTACGGGAGCTGCCTGGGTACGTGTCCCTCCTGGCCAGGGCACTGGGGAAGGGAATGGTTAACCTGTTAACTAGCTGGCCTGGAAGTCTCACTCTTGGGGGTGAGGGTTACCGGTTACGGTGGACCTGACGGGGACTGGAGTGGCTCCGTGCCTGCCACGGGTGGGGGGTGCTCCGGTGGGGGGCTGCTCCGGCTGGGCTGGACTAGCCCCTGCCTGCCGCGGGCGGGGGTGTCGGGGGCCTTTGGCCACGCTACTGGTGGCCACGTTGCCCTGGCGACTAGAGAGGCAGGCTTTCCGTGGCTCAGGCCGGTACCCTGAGCCATCTGGGCTGGGTGGGTTGGTATTTCCCGGCAGCTCATTCTCTTTTATGTCTCCGTTTCCAGCTGCGGCCAGGCCCCCCCCGGACGCGGGCGATGCCGAAGAAAACTACGTGTGAGGCGCTCCTCCTCTGCGGCGCGGCCGAAGCCAGGAGACGGGCATTACGTGTGCTGTACAAACCGTGTACCAGATATTTATTATGGAGACCCAAGAGCCTTATTTATAGCTGTCGATGTAACGCAGACGCATGGGGCCCGGTTCCCGCTCCTCTGTCCCTGCCTCGGGGCACCGGGAGACGGGACGAGGGCAGCTTTAAACCACCTTGCTGCGCCTCGTGGGGCAGGGCCCGGCGAGTGCAGGGGGAGTCTTGGGGGGGGCACCCTGCTTAAGGCCCCTCATGCTGCCAGAGGGCCTGAGTGTCCCTGGGCACGGGGCCCACACTGCACCCCGAGGCAGCGCTCCCAGGGGGGTCGTTTCCTTGTCTTAACTCTTGGTGCCCCTGGCTGCCCGTGCTCCTGGGCCCATCCAGGCAGAGTCTTCCCGTGAGGGGTTTCTGGTCCTCGGGGTCTGGGCAGCTCCCAGTGCCAGGACGCTGGCTTCAGAGCCGGTTGTCACGTCTTTGGTTTCCCTCTTGTCCAGCCCAGGCTGCCTCGCGGCGCAGTGTCCGTGGGGGCGGCAGCCTCGCACGCCGGGACAAGGGCGGGTCTTTGGCAAGAGGTCCTGGACCTGCGACCGCTGGAGCGAAACACCTCCGTGTCGTGGCAGGCTCACGGGCCTGTGGACCCCCCCCTCCCGGCCAGGGCAGAGCGCCACACGTGGGCACCAGCCCCGCAACGGGCTCCACGTGCGAGGTCTGGCTTTGGAGCCACGTTCTCCCAGAATGAGCGGGCCCCTTTCTCCTGGCCGTGCTCCTGTGCGGAGCCGCGGCGGCACTTTGCACTCGGGCAGGGCCTGGGCTAAGAGCAGGACATCTCAGAATGGGCCCTGTGCCGGAGTGAGGGGCCTAACAAGGCCTTTTTGCCCAACTAGCCCCACCCCCTTTTACCTGCAGCCAATGCCAGGCCTGGGGGGAGGATAAGAGAGGGGCACCTGGCTCAGTTAGGGGCTGACCAGCGACGAGGGAGGAGCTGGTTCTGCTGCCTGTAGGAACCGGGCTGGCCACGGGAGCCTGCAAGCCTCCAACCCTTCCCCCGGTGCAAAGGGGGAGACCCTACGAGGAACCCGTGTTGAGGAGGGGGAAATTGGACTCTTGGGGTCACGCCCCAAACTTAGGAACCAGACTTAGAAAAGAGGCTGGAATTCCTAGGCCCAGGGCCCCAGCGGCAGGGGCCTACATCCCTTTGCCACCAGCTAACTCCAGGACCTAACCACTAGGCCACCCCACTGCCTGGGAGACCCGGCCCCAGGGAGATGAGAGTTGGAGACCAGCAGGCAGGTTGGGTCCCAGCTCTGACCCCTCGTTAAGGTCTTTACAAACCTGATGTCCCCTCTATCAGCTTTGCACCGTCCGTGTGAGTGAGAGGAGAACCCGGCTCAGTGCCTTTTGGGGGTGAAACATCGTCCCAGGGGTTTCAGGTCAGTTAAACCCCCAGGCTGCTGCTGGCTACAGAACATGCTGCGGGTTTCCCCGCAAACTCTCTCCCCAGGGTGGGCACCTTCCCCGGCAGCTCCCCCAGGTCTCCCTGCTGGGACACAGAGCGGGGAGGAGACCCAGAGCAGGGAGACAGGGGTGCCGTGAGGCTACGTCTAGACTGCAGCGCTTTTCCGGGATACCTAAGGTCCAAGGAATACGTCTGCTTTTCCGGAAGAAGGTTCAGGAAAGCGGGTGCGCGCTCTCGCCATCCCTGCAAACCTCGTTCTGCGAGGCAGAAGGGCTGTGTCGAAAGAGCAGGTTGTCCTGGGATCTGGCCCCGCGTAGACGTGCCAAGTTTCGGAAAAGCCTCTTTCGACAGAACATCGGGACCAGAGACGCAAACTGCGGCCCTTGGACTCTGCAGTCCAGACGCAGCCTGAGGTGGCCGGGGGGTCAAGGCACTCGCCTGAAATGCTAGAGGGCTGGGTGGTGCTTCCGCTTTTGGTCTAGTGAGCACCCCCCTGCCCCAACTCCTGCCTCTCTCGCCCCACATGTTAGCGGAGCCCAGCTGCCAGCAGGAGCCTCCCGCTGCTGTTACACTGGGGTGTCCGGGAAGTGGAGCCTGGCTTTGCGGGGAGCCACCTCCGGACGTGCCAGCGGCCCCATCTCAGCCCCTCACAGGAACCTCATGGGCACGTTCACGCTGCCCCCCTCAGCTTCCTCCGCCTGCCCTCCCCGGTATTTATTTTTCACACCCTCGGCGACTTCGTGTGTTCCAGCCTGTGTAAATAGCGTAGCGTCTCCCGCACCAGGGACCCGGAAAGCCTTGCCTTTATATTGTTATATATATTAAAACCACCCTCTCTTCTATTTGTGTGTGGTTGTCACAGTCCTTCCTGTGGGCAGGGTAGGAGGTGCTGTCCCTGTGCGGGGTGGGGCAATCGCTGCTCTGCTGTGTTGGGGGGTAAAGCCAGGTCCACGTCCTTGTTTTCTTCCCGTAGGTTGCAAAGCGAAGGCCGTGCCGGATTCAAAGAGGTTAAGGCCGTCAGGGGCCATGTGGCTGAACTGGCCTGATGTCTGCCGGCCCCGACAGAGCATTGCAGCCGGCATTCGTGGCTGAGCAAGAGCCTGTCTTTAGCAAAGAGCTGTTTCCCCGGATCGGAGGGTGGCAAAGGTGGAACCGCTCCGGGCACTTCTCTGTTCCAAGCGGCGACTCTTCTGGCCTGAGCGACAGCTTGGAAACGAGAGTCGCCCGCGGGATCGGGGTAGCGCCAGCGCCGTGGCCCAAGCAGCACCTCTGAGCTGGAACTCCCCAGAGCAGTGGTGTTTTTCATGGCCTCTTGTCCCTGGGCGGGGGTGGATTGAGACCTGCCAGGCTCATTTCACATAGGCTGCCAAACAGCCAGCGTGCACTAAGGCCTGCAGTGCCATTAGCCTCATTCCACAGGGGCAACTGAGGCGCAGAGCAGCTAGGTGACTAGATCAAGGGCACCTGGGGAGTCTGTAGCAGAGCAGGGCATTCGCTCTGTCTCCTGAGTCCAAGGCTTGCCCCCTCACCACTGGGCTGTCCTTCCTGCCCATGAACAGGCTTTGATCAGACCCCGGCGAGGAAATGTTCCAGACTCCACCCAGTCCGCTCGCTGGGTCTCGGCAGCAGCTGGCTTCTTACAGTTGGTCGTTACTGAAGCCGGGCGCTACGGCGGGGTCAGCAGGAAAGTGCCTGAGAGATCCTGGCAGAGACGCGAGGGCAGGGGAGAAACCTGCCCCTCCGTAGGGGCTTGTTGTGCGTTGGCTCAGCCAGGGCCAGCCCATCAGACCTGCCCTGCCGCTCTGGGGCCTGTGTGAAGGCAGCTATTGGCTCAGCCCGTTTCAAGGCCGTTGGGACTTGTCGACTGGGCTTTGCCTGTCGTGAGGCTTTGGGCAAGTCGCTTCCTTCTCCGTAAGTCAGGACGCATGAGACTTACCCGCCCCCCGCCAAGCTCTTGGAGCTCGCCCGGTGCGACGGGCGTGGGAGCAAACGCCAGTGGCGCCTTGAACTGTGCGCAGCTTCCCGCAGGGCAGCTCCCGGGCCCTGCGTGCGGTTTGACACGTTCCAGCCATGCTGCTGCAGACCGCAGCCACTTTACCGCCCAGTAAAACCGGCTGAGACGCCTCCCCGCCGTGATGCTGGTGGAGCTTGGGGCATCGTGGGTGGAGGCCCAGCTGGGAAAGGCAAGCCCCAGCCCCGCCCCTTTTGCTTCAGGCCCCGCCCCTTCAGCAGCCTTCCCCTGCCCCATGGAGCCATGCCCCTGCCCAACTCCAGCCTGATCCTTCCTGGCCACCTGGAGGGCCCTGGCCCCGGCCCCAGCCTTTCCTGGTGGCTGGACAGTGCACGCAGTTTTGGGAAAGCAATGCCTTCCCTTGCCTACATTACCCACTGCCCATGGGGGGCGTATCATGTTTACCCCCCTCTAGGGACAGATTAGATCCTGCCTCCGGTTTTCTCTGGCGCCCCTTGCTGAATTCGGTGACCTGAGCGCAGGGAATGGGGCCAGGCCCTGGGGTCACTTACATGGGAGGATACTTTGGCAGAGAATAACTGAGCTGCAGGAAGCTCTTTCTCAGTTTCTGCTTTTTCCCGAGAACCGTCTGCTCCCCTGGCTGGGACTGGCGCACAGATTAGTGCAAAACAACAACAGCAGCACACAACGCGGCCTGAACGAGCGGGACAGAAAAGCAAATTCCTAGAGGCTTTGCCCAGGCATCAGTCTAGCTGCTGCGGGCTGAGCCACTGGGTGTGTTTCTGTGCATGCGTGTGAGCACAAGTGTGAAAGCAGGTCCCCGTGCAAGTGTCTGAGCATGCACAAGTCTCTGCAAGTGCATGTATGTCCCTGAGTAGTGTATCTGTGCCATTTGCATGTATTGGAGTCTACATATGAGTCTCTGCTAAGTGCAGGGGTGGGCACCTGTGTTTGCACGGGCCGGAGTGTACGTGTGCACGAACGTGCTTGCACACGCAGGTCTGCATTCTGTGTATGGCCCGAACGTTCCCTTTCCCTGAGTGGCCTGTTACGTGTGCAGGGCCGTGGGCTGGGCTGGGCTGGGTGCGTTCTAGACCAAGCGGCAGGCTCGCGCTCTCCCAAGCGTCCAGGCGTCCCTCTGCCAAGCTGGAAAAGGGCCCACGCAGGCCTGGTACCACTAGGTGTCAGCTGGGCAGGCTGGCATCCGCTCACCCACAGCAAACCGGGGACCTTTGGAACTGGGCCAGGAGAGGCCATGGCCCTGCCTGGGGCTGCACTGACCCAGACTGAGCTGTAAAATAGTGAAGACGGCCCCAGGGGGAGGTGAGACAGGAAGCAGGTTGGTGTGGCAATCATACACAGGGCTGTGATGCCCAGGCTGGCTCCTGTCCACTAAGCCACACTGCTTCCTCGATGGCAGAGCTTGGCCACTGTGAGCAATGTTCCCTCTAATCTTTTCCATCCACCTGCAGATTTTTTCCCCACCCATGTGCGGAATAATTTTTTCTAGGTGCATGTGCAGATGTGCACCAGCAGGAGAAACATATACCCAGCTGGGAGCGCTCTGCTAATCAGCTGGGCAGCGCTGGAATCTCTCCTGAGCAGCCGTGGCCGTGCCCGGCACCCAGGAGACACCGGCCATGAGTAAAGGATTTATAGACCGGGACGCTGCTCTGTGAGGGTAGAACAGAGCCCCTTGTCCTGGCACGGAGCTTCCCTCCTCAAGCGAACACACGTCCCAGCTTGGCACCGCGCTTAGGGCCACGGTGAGAAGCAGCGACGCTGCCCCTGCTGCAGACGTGGCCTCAGCCAGGGCGCGAGGGCCCCCGCAGGGGAGCAGGTGAGGAACGCGCCGGGTCCCGCGGTGTCGCGAGAACGAGCCAGGCCCCCGGGGAGCATCTGGTTTGACTTTGTGTTGGGGTTTTCTCCACGAGCCAAGTTTCCTCTCTGTGCAGCAGAGCGAAGGGAAACGCCATCGAGGCTGCTCCTCAGATCAGCCTGTGCCACGTTTGGGCCTTTCGCCACGCGGCTCCCGCAGTGAATGACTCGCCCGACACCCCCACACGGCTTCTCAGGCCACGGCTGGGGCACGTCACCATGGCCCCTGTGTGCCTGTGCGGGAGAGAGACGTGAGTCCACCCAAAGAGTTTGCTCTGGGTGGGGGGCGACTGCCCCACACTGGCCAGAAGGGGTCAAAGCAGACTTGGGGAAGCCTGTGCAGAGCCCTGGCCAATCAGGGAGAGGCTTTTGAGGAGCCAATCAGGGTACAGTTTGCTGGGGCAGCCCAGTATAAAAGGAGCTGCCCAGCAGCAGGGTGGCATTCTGGGCCCGACTGGGGCAGTACCTGTACCTGGACCCAGACCTGGACCCGGTTCCGGTTCCCATAGAAGCCCCTTTGGGCGAGCCGGGCTGGGCATGGTTGGGGGGCTAGCGAGGGAGGCTCCTGCCTGATCCCTGGCAGGCTGTGGCCTTGCCACGAGGACCAGGAGGGTGCCGGGGTCCCAGGGGAAGTGGCCCAGGCAGCAAGAGGCAGGGAAGGGGAGTAGAGAAGGTCGGACCAGGCTGCCGCCAAAGAGACCCTGGGCTACGACCCAGAGTAGTGGGCAGGCCTGGGTCCCCCCTTCCCCTTTGCACGGTGTCTGGCCACCACGGCGTGGCCCACACAGACTGGTGGCCCCGAGACAGAGGGGCTGGGCTTGGAGGTCACGGCACAGCAGAGCCACGGGGCTGCCGACATCCCTGGCAGGGGCGAGAGACCGTGGGAGTGGGCGCTGCCAGAGGGATGTGGCCCCAAGAGGACACCGTGGCCCGGGAGCAATGTGGGTCGGAGCGGGAGCGTGGACGGAGATGCCCGCTGCACGGAGGTGCCTGGCTGATGAGAGGACTAATACCCTGGTGCTACCAGCAGGAGGCGCCGCAGCATTGAGCCCTGCGCCGTGACAAGGGGTGAGAACTGACTCTAGCGCAGGGACCTAGGACAGGGTCTAGGCACAGGCCTGGCACATGCCCCGCCCCCTGGGAAACTTTTGGGGAGAGAGGGCCAGTTTTGATGCATTTCCCATTACAAAAAAATTGGAAATTGGGGAGGGAAAAAATTGGAAATGGTCAGTGTCCCGTGTAAAGGAAACGCTGTTTTCAGTTCAGAACCATTTTTGTTGAAGTTAATTTATAGTCAGTGGGTCATCTGAATAAAAATATCAACCTCGAAACAAGCATTTTGAGCTTCTCAACGGAAACACTTCAATTGGACCTTCCTCCCCCATGGGAATACTTTTTCGGAGTTTTGCTCTGCCAGGGTGTTTGAGATTTCAACCTGATTTGGGACAGGAAAGGTTTTTGGTGGTGTGTTTGTTAAATCTTGAAACTTTTTGCCTGACAGGAAAGAGATTTCCTGCCCAGCTCTGCTTAGCCTCAGGGGTCTCCAAACTAGAAGGTGACCCTAGTGTAACTATTATTAATATTCCTGTAGAACAAATCAAAGAATGGCCACACTGGGCCAGACCAAAGGTCCCTCTAGCCCAGCGGCCTGTCTGCTGACAGCGGCTAGTGCCAGGTGCCCAGAAGGAATGAACAGAACAGGGAACCGTCCAGTTATCCCTCCGCTGTCGCCCATTCCCAGCCTCTGACAGAGGCTAGAGACACCATTCCTGCCCATCCTGGCTAATAGCCATTGCTGGACCTGTCCTCCATGAATCTCTCTAGTTCTTTCTTGACCCCTTTTAGAGTCCCAGCCTTCACAACATCCTCTGGCAAGGAGTTCCACAGGTTGACTGTGCCTTGTGTGAAGAAATACTGCCTTTTGTTTGTTTGTTTTAAACCTGCTGCCTATTCATTTCATTTGGTGACCCCTGGTTCTTGAGTTGTGGGAAGGAGTAAATAACATCTTTATTCACTTGCTCCACACCAGTCATGATTTTATAGAGTTCTGTCATATCCCCTGTAGCTGTCTCTCTTCCAAGGGCTATGTCTAGACTGCTGCTTTTTATCGGAAAAAGGCATGCAAATTGCACTCTGCAGTTCATGTACCTTTTCCTGATAGTGATAGAAATGTAGCCGTGTTAGTCTGGTGTAGCTGAAACAAAAAACAGGACTATGTAGCACTTTAAAGACTAACAAGATGGTTTATTAGGTGATGAGCTTTGGCCAGACCCACTTCCTCAGATCAAATAGTGGAAGAAAATTGTCACAACCATAGATACCAAAGGATACAATTAAAAAAATGAACACATATGAAAAGGACAAATCAAATTTCAGAACAGAAGGGGATTGGGGGAAGTAAATGTCTGTGAGCTAATGATATTAGAGGTGATAATTGGGGAAGCTATCTTTGTAATGGGTAAGATAATTAGAGTCTTTATTCAAACTTGAGTGTAAAGTGTCGAATTTAAGCATGAATGATAGTTCAGAGGATTCCTTTCAAGTGTAGTCTTAAAAGGCCTTTGAAGCAGGATGCAGGTAATCAAGTCGTTGAGACAATGTCCTTGCTGGTTGAAATGGCAAGAAACTGTTTTTTCTTTGTGATCCTGTCTAATATCTGTTTTGTGGGCATTGATCCTTTGGCGAAGTGTCTGAGACGTTTGCCCAATGTACATAGCAGACGGACACTTTCGGCACATGATAGCATAAATTATATTTCTGGATGCGCAGGAATATGTGTTCTATTCTACACTTTACACTCAAGTTTGAATAAAGACTCTAATTATCTTACCCATTACAAAGATAGCTTCCCCATTTATCACCTCTAATATCATTAGCTCACAGACATTTACTCCCCCATCCCCGTCTGTTCTGAAATTTGATTTGTCCTTTTCATATGTGTTCATTTTTTTTAATTGTATCCTTTATATATGGTTGTGACAATTTTCTTCCACTATTTGATCTGAGGAAGTGGGTCTGGCCCACGAAAGCTCATCACCTAATAAACCACCTTGTTAGTCTTTAAAGTGCTACATAGTCCTGTTTTTTCTTTTCCTGATAGTTTTGTCTGAGGCTTTTCTGAAATTTGGCCCATCTACACAGGGCCAAATTTCAGAAAAACCTCCTATTTCGAAGAGCCCTTCTTCCTCGTGGCACCAGGAACACGGGGCTTCCAAAAGAGCGCATCTGCTCTTCCACAAAAAATGTCGGAAGAGCAGACACATTCCCTGGATGCGGCGGAGTTTTTCTGGGATACTTCTGGTACCCCGGAAAATCGACGTAGTCTAGACATAGCCAAGCCGCAACATCTCCGTTTTATTAATCTCTCCTCACACGGCAGCCGTTCGAAACCCTAATCACTTTTGTTGCCCTTTGTGAGTTTTGTCCAATGCCAAGAGAGCTTGTTTGAGAGGAGGCGACCACCTCCGCACCCAGGATTCGAGCTGGCGGCGTCCCCTGGATTTATACAGAGGCAATAAGATTTTCTGCGTCTTATTCTCGATCCCTTTTTGAGGGATTCCTAGCACTCTGCTGGCTTTTTAAACTTCTGCGCATTGGGTGGCTGTTTTCAGAGAACTCTCCACAGCGACTCCAAGATCTCTGAGTGGGAACAGCTAATCACTCCCCATCCTTGTGTACGCAGAGTTGGCGAGGTAAAGTTGCCTCTCTTGGAGCCTGACGGAGCTGGGGGTTGGTGGCTTGTTTTGCCATTGTTATTGCTGTTCTCTCTGATTAAATCCAAATGTTTCCAGCTCACCAGTGCGGTGCATCTCCGAGCCAGGCTGCATCCGCCTGTATCTGGCAGTATTGTGTGGGGCTGCCTCTCTCCTCCTCTGATTGCCGGCAGGGATTCACACCCTGCCTGGCAGCAGCTGTGCTCCAGGGGGTCTGGCGCTTCCCGGCTGGTCTTAGAGAGTAAACCCAGGTTCCTTTAGTAACACAGAACTGCTCCCCCTGGCTGGCCGCGGGATTCGTTCCCTTGTACTCGCGCACTGGGTGCGTGTTACACACCAGCCCCGGGCCCTGCCCCACAGACCTGGCAAAGCGAGCATGGCCAGACCCGGCGTGGTACGGGGGCACGTCCCTGGCGAGGCAGACGTGTGGCGAGTGGAGCACGCTCGCCCGTGGCCTCGTGTCCTGTGGGCATCAGGCAGAGGGGATTCTGAAGGAGGACAATGAAGCCGCTGGCCCAACTCCTCCGGGCTACGTGGGCGTCTGACTCCCTGTGACGTGGGGGGGGGGGGGCTGTCTATTCTAGTGGCCCTGGGCCCACGCTGGCTGGGCACTCACTCATCGCTGTGTGGGCTGTGGGTGACCCCTACTGGCCTCTGTCTGTAAGCACTGCCCAGTGGGGGTTCGCCCCAGCACCAGGCAATGGCCAGCCAAGGTTTCTCACCTGGCCAGGGGAAGGGAGTTAAACAAAGGAAGGGGGTAGCTACCTGGGGGATGGGTGGTCTGTGGTTTTGGGAAGAGGCGGTCTTGGCTGGGGAACAGACTGAGCCGAGTGCTGGGGGTCCAGGGGCCCCAAGGGGTCTGGAGCTGCCTGGCCTTGACTCCTATATCCGCATCACATCTGTGCTGTATCCTGGAGAAGCAATAACCCCTCCCTGTTCTACAAGTGGCGGAGTCTCAGCGTGCTGCAGATGGGGTGCAGGGTCGGGGGGTCCCCAACGCGACCTCGCACGCGCTTACCCCTGGGGGGCTGGGCCGTGAGCCGAACTCTTTACCCGGAGCGCCTCTCAGGCAGCAATGCCATCGTCACTACCGCAGCCCAGGCCTTTCCTGCTGGCTCTCGAGGGTGGCCCCCTGCCAGCTTGGCCCCAGGGCAGAGGGGGCGGCTACAGTGCAGGCCGAGCACCTGACTGGCCCAAGAACGCCCCAGGCCCGACCCTCCCTGCGGAGTCGTCCGAGGGGTCGAGTCCTGGCACTGCAGCCTCTTACCTCGCTGCCGCTCGCGGGGCGGGTCAGGACCGGCTGCCCCAGGCTCTCCGGTGCTGTCACTCACCCCAGCTCACGGGCGGCTGCCTGCCAACCTCGGGGGAAAGTCTGGGCTGGATTTCATGGCAAACGAAACCAAACGAGCCCCACAGGGAGGGAGGAGGCCTCCTCTACACACCCCACGGGTGGGGAAGCACAAACGAAGGGGCTGTGGGACTTGGCAGCGGCCTGCAGAAGCCAGGTTTGCCCCATGGCTTGGGGGAGGCAGTGTTGTCTAGTGGCGAGGGCTCTGCTGCTGATCTGCAGCGTGACCTGGGGAAGTAGTTTCCCCCTCTCCCAAAGGAGGGCTGGGACGCGGAAAGCGCGCTGAGGCCTGGAGCGGAAAGAGCTCCGTGTGCGGGCAGTGGGAGATGTGCATGAGTGACTTAGGCGCCTCCGTGGTAGGATTCATGCTCCTCAGTCCCTTGGGCCTTGGAAAGCCTCCCCCTCTGCCCCGGGGAGGGTGAGGAGCCGCCAGCTGGCACAGGGCAGGAGGTACGAGGGCTCCCCCGCCCGCCTGCGTGGATCCGCCGTGTCCTGCCGCGCCCGTCTCTCTGCCGGGGGGCCGGGCTGCGGTGTCACAAGAGGGGCCTTTGTTCTTCCCATTGAGGCCGGCTCCAGACGTCCGTTCCGTTTCCGGGCTGGGTCTCGGGAGGCTGGAGGCCTCGGCTCCCCGCAGCAGAGACGGTAGCGGGGCCCCGGCGGGGGAGGAGAGGGCTTCCCAGCACCACTCATCCTGGGCAAGTGCTACATGCAGCTCGGGCCGGAGCCCAGCCCTGGCTCGAGGCCTCGTGGCTGAGACCTGCCAGACTCGTGCCACCTCGGAAGGCAAACAGCCCCCAGGAGGCTGCCAGCGGGGGCTGTTCGGCCCCCTCCCAGTTACCCAGGCTGCCCCACTCACTCGCTGGGGGGTTACGCGGTGTCTCCGTCACACGGCGGGGCCCCGGGGCGCTGTGGCCGGCCCAAAGAGTCAATTGCCAGGCACAGGAGGGGTTGCAGGCCCCCCCATGTCCCGGCAGGGGCTGCCGCCCAGAGAGGTGGAGGGACTCACCTGAGGGCTAACAGCAGCGGCCAGGCTGGGTCAGACCAAAGGCCCATCTAGCCCAGTGTTCTGTCCCCTGACAGTGGCCAATGCCAGGTGCCCCAGAACAGGGAATCAAGTGATCCCTCCTGTCACCCATTCCCAGCTTCCGGCAAACAGCAGCTAGGGACACCCTCCCTGCCCAATAGCCATTGATAGACCTGTCCTCCATATATTATCCAGCTCTTTTTGGAGCCTTGTTACAGTCCTGGTCTTCCCAACATCCTCTGGCAAGGAGTTCCACAGGTTGGCTGTGCGGTGCATGAAAAAAACACTTCCTTTTGTTTGTTTCTTACAGTGAGGGTTTAATGGCTGATTGGGCGCAATTTTGATGGTGTGTTAAGATGAGTAAATTGGAGTGGTACAAGGGGGGGCCCGAAGGGGGCCAAGATATAGGTTGCAATATTCAGCTCCGGATCTCAAAGCTGGAGGGAGGAGGCTGGGGCTTGGCCCCACAGTTCGGGTCCCCAGCTGGATCCAGACCCAATCCAGGGGGCTCCGGAGAAGGGGTTTGGGCTTGAACCCAACTCAGTATTCAGCTTTCCCGGCCTCTCTCCCCTCCTGGCTGCTCTAATTCCAGCCCTGCAGAAATCGGCAAGACCTGCCTGGGGGTTGGGGCAGGGATCTTGGGACAAGGCCTGTGGGGGGTGTCGGGGGTACTGACCCAGTGGCTGGGGTTCAGGAATGAGCCTCCAGGGGTTTCTTCTGTGGGCGCCTCAAGAACCTGCGGCCATGGCTCAGCCACACGCCCCCAGCAGCTCCCTTTCCACCCCCACCCGTGGTCTATGCCTGTGACCAGCCAGGCCCCCGAGGGCCGCTCGGCTCCGTTCCACTGATGCCTGTTGGGGGGCTGAGGACAGGGCGGGGGGAACCAGCGCCCAGTGGGCAGCGCCCAAGCCCCTCCCAGCACACGCCACCGCCCGCCCCCAGGGCAGCACCAGCCGGCCCCAGGGAATAGCGGAGGTGGGGCCGCTGGATCCAGACTGGCAGGGACCAAGGGCTTCTGGAGGAGCGTTGGCTCTGAGTCTCATTTGGCCCACCCTGGTGTAAATCAGGAGCAGCCCCGGTGCGAAGCCCTGGGCTACGTCTACAGTGGCAGCTTCTTGCACAAGAACTGTTTTGCGGCAGAGTTCTTGCGCAAAACGTCTTCCACAAGAGCGCGTCCACACGGCCATGTGCATTTGCACAAGAGCATCTATGGCAGTGTGGACGCTCTCTTGTGCAAGAAAGCTCTGATGGCCATTTTAACCATAGGGGCTTCTTGAGCCAGAAATTCATGTTGCCTGTCTACTCTGCCTTCTTCTGGAAGAGCTCTTGGGCTTATTCCTCGTGGGGAGAGGAATAACTCTTCCGGAAGAAGCCCTGGTTTCCGACGCTCTACTGTAAATTTACTTGCGCAAGAACGCGCGTGCAGTGTAGACAGCCGCCAGTGTAGACGTAGCCCTGGTGTCTGATGGTAACACCCAGGGTGGGGCTGCAGCACGGCCGGGGGCACCAGAACTGGGCCGGGGCAAGAGCACAACCGTGGAGTCCTGGGTTCTGTGCCCAGCTCTGGCCCCGACTCACTGTGAGATCTGATGTCTCAGCCCTCGGTTTCCCCATCTGTAAAATGGGGAGGCCAAACCTTTTGGGAGCCTTAATTGGGTGGTGCCCCCAGAAATGCCCGTAAATGCTGCATACGCTGTGATCCCTCATGCAGCAGGGCCCTGGGCCACTGGCCATGCCAGCGAGCCCTCCGCCCCTCCCTCCAGGAAGGCAGCAGCGTCAGTCGCTGCACAAGGGCTGCATCCCTTCCCCGCTCTTACTTTCCAAACCCTTTACAGCCTGGGGCCTGTCCGCTCGCACACCCCCGAAAGGTAAGATCCAGCCTGTGGTTTGGCTGCCACTGGGGGGCAAGGTGGCAGCTGTTAGCCCAGCCTTGCGGGAACCCTCCCGAGTGAAAGAGAGAGACAGAGGGACGATGGAGGGGTGGGACGGACGCCAAGCTTTTGACACCAATTTATCCTGCCTGGGCCCAATAGCCACACGGGGGAGGGTCCTCGGAGGCCTAACTGGCTGTTGCTCTCTGCTCTCTGGTGCGGCTAGTTCTGGAGAAGGCAGTGAGCTCTAGTGGTTGCGGAGAGAGGGAGGGGGAATCAGGATGGCTGGTTCTATACCTGGCTGTGGAAGGTGGGCGGGGCTCCCGTTAACCTAGCAGCTGCCTCTAGCCAGGGGCTCTCCATGGTGCAGCGAGGCCGTCTCCATCCCCGTCCCTTTCTCCGCGGCGCGGCCGCGCCCTGGGACTCTCCTCGGCTCTGGGCTGGGGCGGTAACACGGGCGCACCCCGGTGCTCTGGCTGGTTCCCGGGGTGGGACCTGCCCCATAGCCCCGGCCCCACCAGTGCAGAAGGCTTGTGCCCGGAGAAGTGCCCGGCCCTGCTGGAGACGCTCCACGAATGCCCAGCCTGCCCGGACCAAGCACCCTCCGGTGCACCTGGCTGGGGCGAGGGGCAGATGTCCCGTTTGTCCCTGCAGGGCTGGCTCCCATCTGCCTGCCCAGAGGTAGCGGCTCCCCCTGCTGCCGCCTCCGGCTGCAACCCCCCCAGGCAGCAGCGAAAGCAGCCAGGCCGAGCGCAGGGAGGAGCAGACCCAAGGGGGCGCGAGCGGCGAGGGCCGCCCCAGCTTCTCCCAGCCGCCTTTCAGTCCCTGCGGGGCAGTGAGAGCCGGGGGCAAGCGAGGGGGGACATGGGGGTGCCAGGGCGGCTCTCAGGTTTCCAGAGGTCCCAGGGGCGGAGGCTGTAGGTGGAACACTCACAGCCTCACAGGGTGAGGGTTGGGTTCGAGGCCATGGGACTGAGCAGCCAGGGACAGGGGCCCCGTGGCCACCCTGGGGCCACTGGAGCAGTGCCGTGAAATGGAGACAGGTAACTCCACCTGCAGTGCGGGTCTGTGGCACCTTCTAGTGGCTGGACTCCAGAGAGCCGTGGCAGGCGGCCCGTAGCCTGTGGGGGCTCCGTGTGCGGCCAGGGGACCAGCGTGTGATCGCGCCCCACGCACGGGGGTGCCAGATTCTGCTGGTTTCCATCCGTGGCGGGTTTTTCCCTCCGGGGTTAGTAACATGACCTGCACATGAAACCAGGGCCCGTGGGGTGGGGGGGGAGTGCTGATGGTGCTGCGCCCAGTCCCAGGCAGGTACAATAACACTGCAGAGCTAAGTGCCGGTGGTGAAACAGGCATCGCCTCTGCCTGTGTCCCACCTATGCCGCTCCAAACGCCCCAAATATTAATCCACGGAAGTCCCCAGCAGCCCTGGGCGGTGGGGCCCCTTCTCCCCTGGTGACCATTGGGGAAACTGAGGCACAGCGCGAGTCCGGGCCTGGGCCCAGGGCCATGGAAATAGAACACAGACGTCCTGACTGCTCATTCCCACAGGGCCTCGTGCCCTGCCCCCAGAGCTGGGCCTAGATCCCAGGAGCCCTGACGCACTTTTCCCGGCCCCACGCATGCACCCCGGAGCCCATGGCCTTTATAATGAAAGCCACATGGGCTGCCCCATAGAAAAGCTCCACCCCCCTGTGCCCAGCTGCCCCCTCTGCAGAGTTCCTGTTGCAGAAGGAGCCCCCCGCATTCTCCGCTCCGGCCCTAAAAGCGCTTCACCACGTCCTGGAGCCAGGAGACGTACTTGGAGATCCGAGTGTAGATGTCTGGGAACCGGCGATACCCGCACTTCTGCCCCGAGAAGGAGACGATGCCGTGCACCCGGCCCCCACAGACGAGGGGGCCCCCGGAGTCGCCCTGCAGGCAAGAGAAGCCGGCTGTTAGCCCGCTACGGGACTGGCCAGCCCTGGACTGCAGTGACTACAAAGGGAGTGCCATGCAGAGGCTGCTGGGCCCAGACTCTGGGGTTCTCTGGCTCCCTGTTCCCCAGCCGCCTGGCTTGGCCTCGAGGGCTGCAGCGTGGCTCACTGCTCTGCAGGAGAGAGCCGCGGCCGTGGGGAGCGTGCCTGGCAGTGGCGGGAATTGTGCTGGATGGGAACGGCCTCGCCGTGGGGTCCCATGGGCATGGCCCTGCTACACCACCGGGATGACTGGGCCCGGGGCAGGAGGAAACTCAGCCCTGGAGATGCGGCCAGAGCTGGGAGGAGAACTGCAGCGTGGGAATTGGAGCGGGCGTGGCGCAGGTGCTGCAGCTGGCATGGCACTGCTGCGGGGAAGCTCGCAGCCCCAGCTGTGGCCTGGCACCGGAAGCAGTGCCCCCGCTGGGTGTGGGGCGCCCGGCGGAGGAGAGCCCTCACCGAGCAGACGCCCTGGAGGGTGCTGTTCAGGCTGGCGGCGCACAGCATGTCCTGGTTGACGTGGCCCACCCAGAGCGCGTTGCAGACATTCCTGTCCACGATGGTCGTCCTGGTCTCCCTGAGCTCGGCGGGGATGGTGCCGAAGTTGGAGGTGTCGCCCCAGCCCAGCACCCTGCATATCAGCCCGGCACGGAGGTCGAGGCCGGGCGGGGGGAGCCTGATGCGCTTCACAAAGCGGTTCAAGACGGCGGAGGCGTTCAGCTGGGGAGCGGAGCCAAGGGGACCCCTGTCAGCGCCGGGGGTCACGCAAAGAGGGGCTGGAGCTGGCCGTGCAGGCCCCGGCTTTCAGCTCCCCGGCCACGGGTTCAAATCCTGCGGGGGGCGCACACGGCCCCGGGCTGGCCTGCTCCTGCCCCCGCCCCCAGCGCTGCTTTGCCTCCCGGACGCGCGTACAGCAGCGGCCCCGGCAGGGAACAAACCGAAGGCGGGGCCCCAACCCCGCCTGGCTGCAAAGCGGGGCCGCCCAGCAGACCGCCCCCCCAGGACCGGGCTCTCTCCGGGCGCAGCGTCCCCCCGTGGCGGGCTGGGTTGCTCCTTGCACGAGACGGGACTTTTGCTTTCTTCGCCCGCGGCTCGAGTCCCGTGCGCCGCGGGGGGGGGCTGGCCCTGCTGCGGAGCTCCCCGGGCTGCCCCGCAAGCGAGTGCCGGGGAGCCCGGACATGTCCGGCACGAAGAACCTGGGATGGGGCGCGCCGGGGCTGACCTGACCGTGCAGCCTCGCCTCAGGCCCAGGCAAGCCCCCACCCGCTCCAGTTCCGGGACCCCCTCCGATCCGGGCCCCTACGAATCCCCGCCCCTGCTCTGCAGCCTCCCCATGCAAACGTGCCCCGCCGGGCCCGTCCGTGTGGTCCCCCCAGAGGGACATTCCAGCCTGTTTTCCCAGCGGGGTCTGATCTCCGCAATAGAGGATTGGAGCCCCCCGAAAAGAAAATTCCCCCTCAGCTCTGGAGCTGCCGGGGCCGTGAGCGTCTCCCCCTCCCCCCGCTCTAGGGAAACTGAGGCCCGACGGCGACTCACTTCCAGCAGGCGGATGTCGTTGTGGACGGTCCGGGCGTTGAAGTGGGGGTGCATGATGGATTCGCGGACGCTGAAGATCTGCTGCGAGGCCTCCTGCTGCTTCAGGGAGTGAGCCCCCAGCACGACGCGCACGGAGGGGGAATGCCTGCGAGGCACAGCCAGAGGGATCGGAGCCAGCCCGGCGCCAGGGGCAGATGGGGGGGGCTGCCCCTGCTGGGGTTTGAACCCGCAGCCCCAAGAAGCTAGCGAGTGAACCAGGCGCTTGGGCTGGGGGCAGGGCGCTGGGCTGGGCAGTGGGGCAGGAACTCGCCGGGGTGGGGTCCCGGGGCGCCCGTGTCTTACCTGGGGATCACGCAGTGAGCCGCCGTCATCACCCACTTGCGCCAGACCAGGGCGCCCCCGCAGACGTGCTGCCCGTCCAGCTGGATGGAGGCGATGTAGGGCCGGGAATGGGGCTTGGCCTCCTTCCCCCCGATAATCCAGCTCCCCGCGGCACCTGTCCCGAACCAAACACCTCTTGGGGGAGGGGAAGGGAACCCGCCTCCCCTGTGCCTGATCTGGGCTGGGGGGGGCTGGCCAGGGTGCCCAACGGGGCAGCCAGCAGCCTGGCCACCCCGGGGCTATGGCAGAGCGGGGAGGTTGCATCGTGCCACCCTGACACGATGCAACCCCTCGGGCCCCAGATCTGACTCTCGCACCAGTGGTGGCAGCCCCAGGCACCCTTGGGCCACAGCCCCCCTCTTCCCCCCCGCAGGCCAGCCTCAAAGCTCGGCCACGCCTGGCTGCCAGACCCCGCTGCAGGCCCGGGGTCAGGCATCTCTGCGGCTATTTGAGGCAGGGGAGTCCTGGCCCCACTGACGTCAAGGGCAAGTGTCAGAAGGAGCATTTCTCTTCGCACCCCCTGTTACAGAGGGGAAACTGAGGCATGGAGCTGAAGCAATTTTCCCCCTCCCCAGGAGCCCCTGTGCCCGGACACCCTCGCCTCATGCTTCCTCCCCACTGAGCCCCTCCACCCTGGCCCCCATCTTCCCCCACCTGCCGTGATGAGCGCCAGGAGCAGGGCTGGCGGCCCCAGCAGCAGGCGGGTGCTCCACATGCCGGCTCTCTGTGCCGGGGCCGGGGGGGTGGGAGTTAAATAGGCCAGGCAGGGGGGAGGGTCCGGCAGCCCCGCTTCATTAGGTGCCACGGGGCACTCGGCCGGCCCCCGCATGGTGTGTGGCTTGCGCAATGCCCTCTGCCGGCCCCCAGGAGAAACCACAGAGGCCCTGCAGCGGGGGGGGTAGACATCCAAAGGGGGAAGGGGCTCGGAGCCGTTGCAGGGGGCGGGGTGTTACCAGGCAGTGCGGAGCCACAATGGGGTGCGCAGGTGGGTTAGGGAGGAGCCAGCTGGCCTGGGAAGGCCTGAAAGGCCCAGGCCCCTTGGCCCGGGGTCCTGCTGCACAGTGAGGGACGGTCCCCGCCCCCAAGCGCTTACAGTCTAGACAGGCGTCGGGTTCATAGCCACGTGGGGATTCCAGCCCAGCGTGGGCCTTTCCCAGGGTCCCCGGGAAAGCCTAGGGCGGCCCCTAAGCCCCAGACCCCCCCCAGCACTGGCTGCCAGATGGCGAGGGACGCTTTGGTCTGGTTTTCTATGGGACAGAAGCAGGCCAGGCTGAGTTTCAAGACAGCCCTGGTTATGTTTCAACTCAGCCTGGGCCGGTTTGTGGGGTTGGGCGGAAAACAGCCTCACTGAGGGACCC
Source organism: Rafetus swinhoei (assembly GCA_019425775.1). NCBI lineage: Eukaryota > Metazoa > Chordata > Testudines > Trionychidae > Rafetus > Rafetus swinhoei. The sequence continues at coordinate 15,338,679 of JAFJHL010000483.1, read as the reverse complement.
TCTTCTGTTCCTCCCTCTGCTACTTATCTGCTGTATGAGCTTTGCAAGTCACTTCCCTTTTCCATGCCTCAGTTTCCCCATCTGTAAAATTAAGATCACGGGGCCAGTGCCCCAAGGCGTTTAACTCCCAGGGGGTGGGTGGCTAAATACTTATCTCAGAAGGTGTCTATGCATGGCTGAGACGCTGTAACCCAGGGCTATTCAGCATGTGGCCCAGGGGCTGCATGTGGCCCATAGCCCATTTGTTTGCGGCCCGTGGTGCAGTTTGGGTTTACGTGGAGCTCAACACGCGGCCCACAGATGGGAGCCAAAACAAAAAAATAGTCAATATGATGGTCTTCTGTTGATATGTGAAAGCTGTGGAGAAATTGGAGAGGGTCCAGAGAAGAGCAACGAGAATGATTAAAGGTCTAGAGAACATGACCTATGAGGGAAGGCTGAAGGAATTGGGTTTGTTTAGTTTAGAAAAGAGAAGACTGAGGGGGGACATGATAGCCGTTTTCAGGTATCTAAAAGGGTGTCATAAGGAGGAGGGGGAAAATTTGTTCATCTTGGCCTCTGAGGATAGAACAAGAAGCAATGGGCTTAAACTGCAGCAAGGGAGGTTTAGGTTGGACATTAGGAAAAAGTTCGTAACTGTCAGGGTAGTCAGACACTGGAATAAATTGCCCAGGGAGGTTGTGGAATCCCCATCTCTGGAGATATTTAAGCGTAGGTTAGATAAATGTCTATCAGGGATGGTCTAGACAGTGCTGGGTCCTGCCATGAGGGCAGGGGACTGGACTCGATGACCTCTCGAGGTCCCTTCCAGTCCTAGTATTCTATGATTCTGTGATTCTATGTGGTTTTAGTAGTTCAATTCCTGGACTGTCATTGCTCATTCAAAGTGCTGTCATACAGGTGGAAATCGGGTAAATATTGCATTTGATTAATATCAGCAGAACTGACTTCAATGGGGCCTGCGTGTTGTGTAGTCTTGCCTTAATCTTTGTATTCATGCCCGTCAGTGTGACAGTAGCTATTTGCATATATTTGCATGTCTATGCAACCACACTTAAGCTGGGCCCGCGGCATGCGCTGTGAGTATCATTGTGGCCCCCGGGGCTTCCAAAGTGGAGTAGCCCTGCTGTAACAGGTAGAACAGCCCCCTAAGACTTTCCATAGCGCTTATCACTGTAGTTTGCTTTAAAAATAACCCCCCACTAGGTAGGAGCTGGGGTAAAAATGGGGAATAAAACCTCAGGATCCTGTGAGCCACGCCAACGGAGCCTGACAGGGATCTAGCCGGCCGGCGACTTCTGCAAGTGTTGCCTGGAAGCCAGCCATCAGCCTGCCCTCCACCGCCCCAAAGCGTCTGCGTGCAGAGCCCAGCGGACGCAGGCAGGAACCCGGCTGCACACACCCTGTGCCCCGGCTGGCCGGTCTTACACTGACGCTCCCCTGGCTCCGAGAATGGACGAATGTGACGTGCTTGGCCACGGGAAAACCTGAGGGCGACATTTCCAGTCTCCCCGGGAGGCGCAGGCCCCAAGTATTACTGGCCTTCGAGAGAAGGGACCCCTGGAAAATGCACCTGCCGCTCTGCCAGCTTGGTTCGGCCCATTCCAGAGATCAGGGCAGCTGTGAAATAGGATCCCGATTCCAACCCCACCCCTTGAGGTCAGAGTTTGGTTTGGCCCATTCCCGAGCTCAGGCTCAGAGCCTTGATTCTAAACGCCGCCTGCAGCGCCAGGTTCTGGGCTCAGCCCGCTCCAGGGGCAGGAGTCCTGAGGCTTTTCCCACCGGGGCTGGGGAGGGGTTTGCAGTTCGGAGAGCTGCCAACGGGAGTCACATTCATCTAGTGCTTTGGTCTGTGCAAGTGGAGCAATTCCGGCACCTGCCCCAGACTTAGGCCTTGAAGCTTCCACCGCTTGGATTTCCCAACCCTCCTGGCCGTTTTAGATTCACCCACTTTGCTTCCTGAGGCCGTTTGTGAGAGGAAACCGTTGTGCTGGTGGGGGAGGGGGAAACCCAGACTTTCCTGGCACCCAGAATTTCTCTCCCCTCCCGCGTCTTTCCCTGGCTTCAGGCAGCATCCAGCCAGCAAGGTCATAAAAGAGCCACATGCCCCGAGGAACATCCTGGGTCCGAAGCACCTTCCTGGCCCGGCTCCCCACTGGCCAGGGCGCGGCATGCGAGCTCCCTCTCCATTCCTTACAACTTCAGTTGCATCAGTCCCTAGGGAGCCACCATCACCTGCCGTGGGGCTGGCTGGCCTACGGGGAGGAAACTGAAGAGCCCTCCTGCAGCCGTGGGTGGCTAATGGGAAGAGAGAATTGTCAGAATGATGGACAGTGTTTGCTGACCACTTGGGCAGCCACCCAGGAGAGATTCATGTGCTGCCCAGCTGATTAGCAGAGCGCCCGCAGGTGGCAGCCTGTGTTCCTACTGGTGGTGCACATCCACACATGCCTGGGGTGCACACACCAAAATTTATTCTGCACAGGGATGGAAAATGAGAGGAAGCACCGGCATGGACAGATTTGTAGGGCGGGGGCATTAGAGCTGCAAGCCAGGGTGTCTGTGATTTGTAGCTGGGCACGGGAGTAGGTGCAGTCTGTCCAAATGTGCTTGGTGGGGGAGACAGTGGCCATTCGCCTGTTGTGGGGGTGCTAGGGACCACGTGGTGCCTCCCTCCTCCCCCATGTGGCATCCGCGGGAGAAAAGCTGCCAGGGACACCGGCTGGTTGGAGCAGAGGCAGGCCCAGCAGGGACCATCAGCCGTTCGGAGAACTTGCTGCAGTTTTGATGGGGCTTTTTGTGCTCTCTGCTGACTACGACTCAAATGCCCAAGCTTGCCTTATTGTAGACACCCTTGGGTGAACCCACCAGCCACTTGTGGCCAGCTTGGGGCCCTGACTCTGTTTGCAACCACACTTCCCGCTCTTGGAACAGAGCCACGAGGAGAAGGCCAGTACAATGGTCTCATTTTTTCCAGCCGGGTGCAGAATCAATTTTGTTCTGTGCACTAAGGCATGCGGGGATGTGCACCACCAGTAGACGCACACGCTGCTGGCTGTGTGCGCTCTGCTAATCTGCTGGACAACACCTGATTCTCACCTGGGTGGCTGCCCAAGTGCTCAGCATACAGGGAACCCTGGGCCTGGGTGGATACAGCGTTACCTGAACCAGCAAAACTGGTCTTCCAGCAGCAGGGCCTCTATGCACCGTCCCTGTGACAGCTCCAGCCCTTCCCACTCCCTTTAACATCACCTGTCTGGTCAAAGGCCTTTCTCCCTAGCCCACCTTGACGAGCCCGGGGGCCCACGTTCAGCTACAAGGCCTGCTGCTGCCTGGCCCGGGAAAGGCGCCTGGCCGGGGGCATGCAGAGAGCCCTGTGCTCACTGCAGGACTAAGGAGGGAGAGACCTGCAGAGCCGGGTACAACCCAAGAGCGATGGAATGGGGGCACAAAGCCAGGGAGGGCACCAGAACCAACCCGAGGCCGCACCCGCAGCCTTGCTGCTTCTGTGCGGTGCCCACTGTCGCACTGGGGACCCTCCCGGCCCCCGCCAGACCCGCAGGACTGAACCCCGGCAGAGGCCAGGGGCAGAGCTCAAGGAGCGGGAGAAGCAGAGGGCCCAGTTGGGATCGGTCCTGCCTCGGGCAGGGGGCTGGACTCGGTGCCACCTGAGGTCTCTTCCAGCTCTAGGATTCTAGGACTCTATGAACAGCGCAAAGGCTGCTGGTGGGCCCCCAAGGTTCATCCCCCTCCTACAGTGGGACCGGAACGGCCTTGCCAAGGGGCCCCGGATCCGCCCTGGGGGCCGGACTGGGGAAGGGGCAGGGGCTGGACGCCCCGGACTAAAGAGGCTCAGCGCAAGGGCCAGGCCGACCCGCCGGCTCTGGGGAATTTGGAAATCGGGCGGGGGGTAGCACTAGCTCAGTGACTCCGTCCCAGCCCCGGCGGCAGCGGGATGCAGGCAGCCGGCTCTGGCCCGCCGCTCACCTGCCGGCAGGCACCTGGGGGGCCGCGGCCTCCTGCCCCAGCATGTCCGGGGGCTGCTCCGGCCGGCGGCAGTGGCAGGCGCCGCCCAGCAGACGGTGCTGTTAGGATGCTGGCGAGAGGGAAGGGGGGGAGAGAAATCCCTTCCCATCCCCAGCGCCGCCAGCCGCACTCAGGACAATAACGCAGCGGGGGATGCGGAGCAGCCGCCCGCCGCTCGCCCGCTCTCCCACCACCTGCTGCCCCTGAGCGGACACAGCGCGGGGCTCCCCGGGCCGGCGGGTGCCTCTCCCTGCAGCGCGGCGCCGGGCTCCGCGGGGCTGCGAGCCAGAGGGCGAGGCGGGCGGAGGACTGCGGCGGCTGGGAAAATGGAGTAAGTGCGGCGTCCCCGCGCTCCGGGCATGTCAGCGCCGTGGGGGGGCCGGGAGCTGGGCGCTGGGCGCGTCTCCCCTCTCCGCCCGGCCCCATCCGTCCAAGCCAGGCTGGGCTCGGGCTCCGGGCTCGTCGGCGGCTGCTGATGCCCCGGCCTTGTCTCGGGAGCTGGCCTCTCTGGGCTCCTTCCCCCTCCGCCTCGAGACCCCCTCCGGCCCGGCCCGGCCCACCCGGGTGACAGCTGGGGGCTCCCGCAGGCCGGGGCTGTGCGCGCGGAGTCCTGCCCTGTGCCCGGGCCCCGGGCGTTTGGGGTTGGCGAGAAGGGGCGGGGGGGGGGGTGTTTGACGTGCTGGGGGGGGCTTGGCGCATGCGAGGGTGCAGACGCCCCCTCCTCGCCGGGCTGCTTGTGCAGTGACTCAGACAGCCGAGCGCCGCGCCCGAGCCGGGCCCTAGCCCTGCTGGCCTTATTGGGGTGTCTGGCGGGGGCCCCCGCAGAGCCGGCTCAGGATCGGGGCCCCGCAGAGCCGGGGCTGGGCGGCCCGGGGGCCCGCTGCTAAGAGTTGCCTGTTTAGCAAGACAACAGGTGGGGGTCGGGCCCCGGAGGGACTCGGCTTGGCGCCGGCCTGCCCCGAACGGGCCGGGGAATTGCGCTTCCCCCGGGACTCCAGCAGCACCCGGCTTGGTGCCCGCGGAGCCACTGGCTCCAGGTGGAGCCCCTGGGAGGGGAGGCGGCGGGTTTGCGCGGCTCGGGGCGCTCCGGGGCTGGTGTGTCCGGTGGAACTAGCACCCCGTCCCTGCCCCGGCGGCGGCTCCGGTCCCAGCCCTCGGCAGGGCAGGCGAGGGGTTTTCCCGGGGCAGTGGAGGACCAGCGCCCCGGCCGCCGTGGAGCCGTCGGGAGCCAGCAGCCTGGGGGAGCAGCGCCCGGCTCTGGGGGAATCCGCGGGGCTCCTGCCTCAGCGCCGGGCACCGGCCCGCTGGGAGCCTGAGGCCGGGTGCGCAGCAGGTCCCTGCATCTGCTCGCGGTCCGGGCTGCTCCCGCCAGGCTGCAGCGAGTCGGCGGTCCCAGGCTTCCTCTGGCCGCCCCCCTCCCTCGGCTGCCTGGGCTCTTCCCTCGGAGCCGCCAGGGGAGCCGGGGCCGGCAAATGCGGCTCTGCGGCGGGTGGGGGGAAAAGCTGGGTCCTGAGGTGCATCTCGGAGGCCTGAACCCGGACTCTCGGGGGCGAGGGGGGGGGGTGCAAGGGACTCCCAGCTACTCCGCTCCCAGCAGGAGGCGCTGTACGAGGGAGGCAGACGGGGAAGGGGCTGTGTGTGTGGGGGGGGGGACTCAGCCTCCCCAGCCTCCGCGCCTACGAGGTGCTGTCGGGAGCAGAGCATGTTACTTAGCTGCGGGGGGGGGGCGGTTTACAACTTCTCCAGGCCCAGCCCCGCTCAGCAGGGGGCCTGCAGGCAGCAGGACAGAGGGTGGCAGCTGGTGGGCTCCCAGCTACATGCAGGGGGGCAGGAGGGGCCATTGCAGAGACGCATGGGGAGTTTAGGGACAGCTCAGTCCAGCCTCTGGGAGCGGGGGCTGCTGCAGGGAATGGCTGCAGCTGGGGTGGGGACGGGCAGCCTGTAAAGTCAGCTCCCCCAGCAAGTGGTGGGCGAGGAGCTGTTTCCCAGGGTGGGTACCTGCTGCCCCGGGCCGTCTCTGTCATGCCCCCACCTGGTTTGTCTTTCAGCAAGAAGAACTCACCTGTGGGCTGCACAGCCCCCCCCTTGCAGACAGTGCCAGGCCTAGGAAGGAGCCTTGGCTCGTGGGCCGGACAGCTGGCTAGGAACCAGCAGGCCTGGATTTGATTGCTAGCTCTGGGAAGGGAGTAGGGTTAGAGGGTGTGTGTGGGTGTGTGTGTGGGTGTGTGTGAAATCATGACTCCTGGCTTCTCTCCACAGCTCTGTAGGGTTTAAGGGTAAGAATAGGGAACCAGGGCTTTGGAGGCCAAGTTTCTGCCTCAGTTTCCCCTGTGAAATGGGGCTAATGCCGTCCTCCTCTGTGGCACAGCAATGCTTGTTCCGGGCTCTGAGATCCTGTGATGCCAGAGAAGGACAACAGGGATTAGGACATTCAATTATTATTCACCTCAACCAGGCTGACTTAGTTGGGTCTCAAGTCAAGTTGAGCAGCGTGTGCTTGGGTGTGGGGAGGAGTCTTCTCCAGGCACTCTCTGCACACGTGGGTGTGGATAGGTGCCTACACTTAGAGGGCCCGGTCCTGGTCTCTCACTGCGATAACTGTATGGCTGATGGGGCCGGGGGGTTGCTCCTGATTTGTGTTGCTGTGAGCGAGAGGAGAGTCGGGCCTGCAGCAGGAAGGGAGAGATCGCACTGCCTTTCCTGAGGCAGGAAGGATGGTGGAGTCATTAGTTCCCTGGCTGAGCTCATTTCCCAGCTCTGGCACAGGCACCCTGGGTGACCATGGGCAAGTCCCTTAGCCACTCTGTGACTCAGTTTCCCTAGATGTACAATTGCGGCAATAGCTTCACTCAAGCTCCCAAGGGTGCTGTGAGCATAAACATACCACAGACTGTGAGGGGCTCAGATACCCTGAGAACAGGGGTCATGCAAAGCGCATTGACAACGCGTCCACCCCAGGACACGTCCCAGCTTCTGTCTCAGAGGGAAAATTTCAAGGAGCTGCCTGGAGCCTCCTCTGTCCCTCCTGGGGCAGGAAAGAGCTGGGAGGGTGGCGCCAGGTGTCAATGATGCCACCGCTCAGTTACCAGCAGAGCCAACGCCTGGGACCCAGAGTCCAGGCCTGAGTGATGACCTCTCTTGGCCGGTAGCCAGAGGAGGCTCTTCCCTTTGGGGAGCAGCCTCTGAGGGGTGGGGCGAGGGGCAAAAGGCGGCTCTGGCCGGACACCTGAGGGGCCTTTTAAAACCTTCCCCAAACTTTAGCCCAAGTCCAGAAGCCCTCACTGTGCCACACTGACTCGGACTCCGAAGGGCACTGGGGCTTGAGCAGACAGGATGGGACCCCAGCAAAGAACACGCCCCCGTCAGTTTCATTCACCTCCCCGGCCCCCCCCCAGTGCCTAGTCAGTTTCGCTCTCTGGCTCCCTCACCCCAATCCAGTGCTACCAGCCCGGGGCTACAGCGCGCAGGCGGGTGTGTTTGGGGTGTTTGCTTTGCCACTTACGTCCTCTGGATTTTTCGTTTTTTAATTCCATGGACATGATTTGTTTCTGGCCCTCGGTTTGAGCTGGTGCAGCCCCTCTCCCCCTCCGGGCGCCCCCTAGCAAGGGCATGGAGAAGCCTGTTTCTAAATATTGGGCCCCTGCCCGGGTGGGTGCATTGAAAGGCAAAGCCCCACAAAGCACAGCAGTTTGGGGAGAGACTTTGGGCAAAGCTGGCGTTTGGCTTGGAGCCGAGGGGGGTTTCAGCCCCTCTTCAGCTTGAGGCTCATTTTGAGTTTGCACAAACCCCCAAACATGAAGGACGATTCCCTTGATACTCACAGACCGGCCTTTCCTCGCAGTGAGAACCAAGACTGTCGGGTTTCGCGAACCGGGGAGCACTTGGTCTTGGGGCCCTGCAGCAAGGAAGCGCTTAAGCATTTCAGTCCAAATTCAGCCTAGAACTATTGGGCGGGAAGGGACTTTCCCATGTGGCACGTCAAGAGGTCCAGGGCCGTCTTCTGCGCGGAGGCAGGGCCGCGTAACACCACGCCGCCCCGAGAGGCACTCGTCCGACCTGTTCCGAAAAGCCCCCCAGCGACAGGGATTCCGGTGGTTGCTTGTTCCAGGGCTTAGCTAGCCTCAAAGCTGTTCTTACTCTCTCTGCCAAGTCTCCCTTGCTACAGACTTTCCAGCACCAGCCTGGAAATGGGACACCTGCTCTCGGGCTTGTTCCTGAGTGAGGGGGGGTCTGGATTTGGGTCTCTGAGTTGTTGGGCAGGGTGGGGGTTGGCTACAACTGTCCACCCCCACTGCAAGGCCTTCTCTCCTCCTGGCACCATTTGTGCTGATGGGTAAATGGAGATTTTAATTTTCCATCTCTACGGCTCTGGCCTGTCCCTCTGGCCTGCACCCGCAGGGAGCTGCCTTGGCCTTTCTCACCTTGTCTGGACCGAGGGGCCTCGCTAGCCTCACGCTCCCTGGGCCTCCCCACTGGGCACTTCACCTCCGGGAGTCGTCTCTGATGGAAGGGGCGGGATTTTTGACGAAGGCTTTAAAGTGAGGCGTTGGGGTGGTGGGTTTGCAAAGGGGCCTGGTTCCCCTCGGCCAGATTCCTGCGTTGCATCCACACTGGCAAGCTGCTGCAGACGCCAGTGGAGCAACGAACCTTGCCCAGGGCTCTGGCCCCCCGTGGTGAGCCGGCCCCACAGAGCTGCCGCTCACAGGCCCGTGCAGGAGTTGTGGGGGGGGACAGAGGGGACAACCGGGGGGGACGGCTTTCCCGCTTAGCACACAAGGGGCGGATGGAGGGGACTGCGAGGGCTGGATGGGGATCTGGAGCAGGTCGGGCCAGTGTTCAGAGCCCCCGAGGGAGGGGGCCCAGTGGCAGATCAGCGCCTGCCCCCCCCCGCACAGACCCAGCAGTGTAGTTTCTTTTCGCCCGTCTGCAACCTGTTTTTATGTAACTGTCCCCGGGGGGGGGGCGTATTTATTTAATTAATGAGCCCAGCTTGTAAGAAACTGCATGAAACTGGCCCCGTCTCTCTGGCGTATTGTTAGACACCCCTCCGGACACAGTCGGCCCCAAACACTCGACCAACAAAGGGAGGGAGGAGACGGAGAGGCTCAGGAGCGGGGTCGGGGTCGGGAGCCGCAGGAGGGCTGGAAAACCAGCCCTGTGGGTTAGGCCGATGGTGGCGTCTCCGGCAGCAGGTGTTCCCCGATGTTCCAAGGGGAGCTGTAAAGCCGCCGCCCTGCACACGTGGGTTTGCGGCTCGTGGCAGTACGTGGCTCTCAGAGGGTTCCCAGAGACTGGGTGTGTCTCCGAAGCTGACCCGAGCAGCCCAAAGCTCACACAGCTGGAAGGAGCTCAGGCTCCTGGCCCCCATTATGCAGATGGGAAACTGAGGCGTGGAGCGGCTCAGTGACTTGCCCAAGGTCACATGAGCAGGGGTCTGAACTCAGCAGCCCTGTCTCCGAGGCGAGCGCCCTACGCTGGGCCCTGCCTTGCTCTCTGGGCCTGGGGCTCTCGAATGAGGTGGTGAGAGGGTTAAGAGCTGGTGGCCGCGGTCTAGCTCGTTCACAAACGCTGTGGGTGTTTCCAGGCAGGGTCCATCCTGGGCTTCTCTCACCGGAGGGCCGTGGCCACAGGGCTCCTTGGGAAAGAGCCGTAATTTTCCCATCAAACTGGCTCCCGGAGCCTCTCGCATCAAATATTCCGGGAATCCATTTTCTCCTGGCACGTCCTGCCTGCACTGGAGCTGGCGGATCAATCAGACAGCGCTGCTCCAGCCTAATGCGGCCGGGGCTGCCAGGGCCCTGGGCCGTCTCCTCTCCCCGAAGGGCAGGGGCTGGGGGACGCTGAGCCCCTCTGGCTGGGAAGGGAAATCCGCGAAGCCGCGACTAGGAGAGGAAACCTGCCTGGCAGTAGCATCCTTCGTCCCCCAGCGTCGAGATACAGAGCTGCCATTGAGACGGTGCCGGCCCGGGCAGAGGGCAGCCCCAGACGTGGCTTTGGCCCTTCCTGTCCATGCAGGGGGCCTGGGCGGCGGGTGTGTCCCGTAAGGAGCCAGCTGGGGAGAGGCTGAGTTACCCCTGCTGCGATTTGAACCCAGACACTTGGGTGGTGAGCGGTCGGGGCCATTTTCTGGGGGCTCCTCTTGCCTCCTTCCAGCAGAGCTCAGCTGCCCAGTGGGCCCGGCTTTGGGCTCTTCAGAAGACCCAAGGGAATTAGGCACCTCCCTTCCCCCACCCGGGGTGAGCTGCACTGAGATGCTTGTTGTCCCTTGCAAATCTCATCCAGAGAGCTCAGCCCCTGGCTGGCCCCCAGCGCTGGCGGGAGGGGCGTGAGCAGCAGAAGCAGGGGAGGGAGGAAGGAGAGCAGGCCAGAGGAATCGCCCTGCTGCAGGCCGGGTCTCCGGGGCGGGTTATTGCCAAGCCGGTCCCAGGGGCGGGGTTCTGTCCAGACTCCAGCGAGAGGAGTCGTTCTGGCCCTGGAGGCAGCAGCTCCGGATTGTGGATGCATCCGCCGACTGCTGCCCAGTGTAGCCACTTACATGCCCCTCCCCCCGCTCCACCCTATGGGAGCCCCTCGCCTCCTTCGCCCCGCTGGGCACAGCACCTCCTGTGCCCCGGGTCCAGAGGGGGCGTGCGAGCTGAGCCCATGGTCGTACAGAGAGCGGGTCGGTGTCTCTAAGCTAGTGGCCAGACCACTGGCCCATGCCCCCGTCCCACTGGATTAGCTGCCCGCCAGCTCTTCTCCGAACGCTCGTCCTCCAGCGGGTTTTACTCATTTTGCTGCCTGCCGTAGAATGACGTTGGGTTTGGGAGTGTGATGGGCCAGAAGCGACATCAGCTATGGCAGGATCCTGGGCACAGGCCACAGGGACCGAGACTGGGTGTTGGACACAGTGTGATGCCAGGCACAGGCCATGTCACAGGGCCACAGAGATGGGGGTGGGTGCTGGATACAGTGTGATGCTGGGCAAAGGCTATGTGACGGGGCCACGGGGACAGGTGTTGGATACGGGGTGATGGCTATCGGGGCAGAGGGTGTTGGATATGGGATGATGCTGGGCACAGGCCATGTGACAGGGCCACAGGACCATGCGGACAGGTGTTGGATATGGGGTGATGCTGGACATAGGCCACGGGGGCAGATGGTGTTGGACACGGGGTGATGCTGGGCACAGACCACGTCAAAGGACCACGGGGACAGGTGTTGGATACGGAGTGATGGCCACAGGGGCAGAGGTTGTTGGATACGGGGTGATGCTGGGCATAGGCCACGTGGGCAGAGGTTGTTGGATATGGGGTGATGCTGGGCACAGACCACGTCAAAGGACCACGGGGACAGGTGTTGGATACGGAGTGATGGCCACGGGGGCAGAGGTTGTTGGATATGGGGTGATGCTGGGTACAGACCACGTGACAGGGCCACAGAGCCATGGGGACAGGTGTTGGATACGGGGTGATGGATACGAGGTGATGGCCATGGGGGCAGAGGGTGTTGGATATGGGATGATGCTGGACATAGGCCACGGGGGCAGAGCTTGTTGGATACGGGGTGAAGCTGGGCACAGACCACGTCACAGGGCCACGGGGACAGGTGTTGGATGCGGGGTGATGCTGGGCACACGTGACAAGGCCACGGGGATGGGAGAAGTTTGGGGGTCTCTGCATGGGGCCTGCATGCCAGAAGGGGGCCTCCTTGACTTTGGCTGCGCACAGTGGGCAGTGCTAAGCGTCCCAGCGCCTCGGACCTGCTGAGCCCCAGGTTAGAGCACCAGCCCCTGGGATGGGGCACAGAGAAGCAGGAGCTGGGCCCTCAGCTCCTCCCCGCACCAGTGCCGTGGCGCTGGGGAATGGAGCTGTCACCAGCCGCGGGGGGGGGGGGGGGTTGGTCGGGGCCCCCCACAGGGGCAGTGTCTCTGGGATGTGCTGCCCTCTGTGCTCTCCATCCGCTGCCTGTCCCGGAGCCTTCATCCCAGCCAGCTGCCACGCCTGGCTGCCCGGCCCTGCCCCTGGCCCCGGCCCTGCCTCCAGCCCGGCTCCGGGCCCTGCCCCTGGCTGGTCTTTCTGGGAGGTCATGCCCTGGTGCCTCGCCTACAACTGAGGCATGGTTCCCAGGTGGCAGCCTGGCCCTGCCCCACCCCCTGTGGGCGCTCCTCTTCCAGCCTCCCTCCTCCCTCCACTGAGGGGACCTGGGCGGGGGGCTTCAAACCCCAGTGACTTCTGCATGGAGCCCGGAGCCCACGGTGCCCCCGAGAGGGGTGTGGTCGGGAACCCTTCTGCAGCCCACGAAAAGCGTGTCCACAGGCTGCCAGGGTGGAGAGGGTGCTGAGGGTCCCCGGTCCCCGATGGATCCACATCACCTGAGTCCCCTGGCCCTGTCCGCTGGTCCCCCTGCGATCCATTCTTGGTAGGCGCCCCAGCATGCTCCTGTCCAGGCCTCCCTCCCCGTGTTTTGCCCCCCGCCTGCGACCCTGAGGACCCGTCTGTTCCGTGACCCCATCCCCATTCAGCCTCGAGTGGAGGAAAGGACGGTGGGAATTGGGGTCCCCGCTTGGCCCCTCTCTGCTCCCTGCCCCACCCGCCGTGTGGCTGCACCTCACCATGCGCAGGCCCCTCTCCTCCCCGGGCACGCCGCCTGGCCTTGCCGATTGTCAGCTTGTTTGCTTTTCTCGTCGATTATTGTCAGTTACGCGCTTCTCTTCCCGCCCTGCCCCGGCTGTCGATCAAGGCGCGTGGCCTTGCCCGGTGCATCGAACAGGCTCGCTCTGCAGACAGACCCTGGGTTGGCTCCACCCCAGCAGCAGATGCGGGAGCTCTGGGCAGAGTCGGCTGGCCTGGGACCAGCTCCTCAGCTGATGAATGTTGAGGTCGCCGTCTCGATTTCCAGTTTGCTGCACTGGTTCCCACTGGCCCGGGACCTGCTTTCCTGCATGGGAACCCCCAGCTGATGCCAGGGCCCATCTACACTAGGGCTTGCAACGCTGCAACGGCCAGTGGAGCCGAGCTGGAGTGAGGCCTTTTGGCAACGTTCCCCTCTGGGGGAGCACAGCTGGCCACCTGCTTTCTCCAGCCTGCCCCGGGGGTCGGGGAGCGACGGGGGGCCAGGGCGGGAACGCAGGGAAAGGGGCCGGGTTGTTGGGAGCAGGAGAGGCACTGGAAAGAGCTCTCGGCTCTTTGCACGTTTGGATGAGATAATGGGAAAAACCAGAGGCAGGCAAATAAACACGATTGTTCCATGTCGGGGGGAAGGAGACAAAAGGTCATCGATTTTCCTTTGGCGCGGGGAAAAAGGCCCGGTCAGCACGGGCGAGAACGCCAGGGCAGTCAGCTGAGTGTGTGTGTGTGTGTGTGTGTGTGTGTGTGTAACCAGAGGGGAAGTGTTTTATAAAGGGCAGTCAGCTGAGTGTTTTTGTGTGTGTAACTACAGGGGAAGTGCTTTAGAAAGGGGCAGTGAGCTGAGGGTGTGTGTGTGTGTGTGTGTGTGTGCGTGTGTGTGCGTGTGTGTAACCAGAGGGGAAGTGCTTTAGAAAGGGGCAGTGAGCTGAGTGTGTGTGTGTGTGTGTGTGCGTGTGTGTAACTGGAGGGGAAGTGCTTTAGAAAGGGGCAGTGAGCTGAGTGTGTGTGTGTGTGTGTGGGCATGTGTGTAACCGGAGGGGAAGTGCTTTAGAAAGGGCAGTGAGCTGAGTGTGTGTGTGTGTGTGTGCGCGTGTGTGTGTGTGTGTAATCGGAGGGGAAGTGCTCTAGAAAGGGGCAGTGAGCTGTGTGTGTGTGTGTGTGTGTGTGTGTGCGTGTGTGTAACTGGAGGGGAAGTGCTTTATAAAGGGCAGTGAGCTGTGTGTGTGTGTGTGTGCATGTGTGTAACTGGAGGGGAAGTGCTTTATAAAGGGCAGTGAGCTGACTGTGTGTGCGTGTGTGTGTAATCGGAGGGGAAGTGCTTTAGAAAGGGGCAGTGAGCTGGGTGTGTGTGTGTGTGTGTGTGTGTGTGTGTGTGTGTGTGCATGTGTGTGTGTAATCGAGGGGAAGTGCTTTAGAAAGGGCAGTGAGCTGTGTGTGTGTGTGTGTGTGTGTGTGTGTGTAATCGGAGGAAGTGCTTTAGAAAGGGCAGTGAGCTGGGTGTGTGTGTGTGTGTGTGTGTGTGTGTGTGTGTAATCGGAGGGGAAGTGCTTTAGAAAGGGCAGTGAGCTGTGTGTGTGTGTGTGTGTGTGCGTGTGTGTGTGTGTGTGTAATCGGAGGGGAAGTGCTTTAGAAAGGGGCAGTGAGCTGAGTGTGTGTGTGTGTGTGTGTAACCGGAGGGGAAGTGCTTTCTGAACAGCAATGGGAAGGCGTTTGTGGGGTGGAGGGGTGCCCGGGTGCGTGGACGGGTGCTGTCGAGACGGGGTGCCATGGGGGGCGGGTTATGCCGTGGGGTGCGACTCTCGGAGCCGGCTGGGACTTGGTGGACACGTTCCCTGGGCCAGGGGCGGGGTGGGGCCGGGCCTCCAGCACCTCTGGGTATATTTGTTTCCGTAGCAGACTCATCACTCAGCTGCAAATCCACCTGCCTCCCCTTCTGTGCATCAGCCGGGTCCCTGGATGCCTGGTTAAGCTCCGTTACCATGACGATGTTGCCAAGGCACCCGCCTCCCAGTGGTGTAAGCTATAAATCACCAATAAGTGACTTCCTAATGGGGGGAGCCAGACCCACGGAGCCCCGGCTCCAACAGGGCCAGGCAGCCAGGACCCGTGCCGGGCCTGCCCGAGGGCTGAGGGGAGAGCCCAGTCCCGGACCCCGAAGGCGCTTAGCGATTTGCGCATTCCGATTTGCCATCGATAGACGCCAGGAATCGGGCGCTCCCTGCGGGGGAGCAGAGCCGGGGGCTGCTACATGCACCTGAGCCAGCTCCCGGTGGTGCCACCATCGTTCTGCCCCAGTTCCTCCCCGCCTCCATTCAGATGCCTCTCTCCTTCCTCGGCTCTCCCACCCACACCCAGCCCGCCCTCTTACCCAGCTCCCCCGTCTTGCCCATCCCGCTTCCTCCCGGCCCCTCACCTTCCTTCTCCCTTTCTCCACCTCCCCCCCAGCGTCAGCCCTAGGAGGGAACGTTGCCCCAGGGTCACACCCCAGGGCGTGTCCCAGGGCTTAGCTGCTGACAGGCCCCATTGCCCCCGTGAGCCTGCCGCCGGGTCAGCCGTGACTCTGTTGCTCCCCGTCTTGGTGGCTTGGCTGGGCTGCGGATGGGACCCCGCCCCGGCCCCCACCCCCATCTCAGCGCTTCCCGGCACCCTCCTCTGGGTTCATAAACCCTTAATTCACTTAGCCAGACGGCAGCTGGCGGGAGAGCAGGGCCCAGCCTCCCTGCTCTGCTAATTGCTGCTCCTGCGCCGGTCGCTGCCCCTGGCCATGTCCACACGGGCCGTGGGACGGGGCCTCCTTGCTGTGTGTCCTGCCCAGTGGCTCCCCGCTCCGGCGCCGCCCTGCCCCGTGCTGGGGCGCCGACGCTGAGGGTGGATGGGCCCCCCGGCGTTTGGGTGCTCACCCCGGGAGACAGGGCCGGGGTGGAGACAGGGCTGCCCGACCGGCGGTGGCTCGGTTGGGAAGGGCGTTGGCTGCCCTGCTGTCACACCCCGCTCCGACCGTGTGCCTGCTGCGGGCCTCCCCTGACACCCGGCCGCGCCTGCCGCAGGCCGAGACATTCCAGAGGCCAGAGGCCGGGCTGCAGGTGTCAGTGGACACAGAGGTGCCGGCCCTGCCTCCATCTCTGCCAGCCGCGCCCGCCAGCGGAAGTGCAGGCGAGAGCTTGGCACGGTTTCGGCCAGCGGGCGGGGGATTCTGTTTGGCTGGAAACACGAGGGTCCAAATTACAAACCCAGCAGCGGTGGGGCTGGGGGTTGACAGACCCATGGGGGGCTGAACGGGGAACCTTCAGCGCTCAAAAGCAGGAGCTGTTACCGCTCAAGTGTCTGAACTCTGCGAGGCCGGTGGGGCCCCGTCGCACACAGTCGCCCCGGGGCTGCATTGGCCCCTTCCCTGAACAGTAGAAAAGCTCCCAGATTCCCTCTCGCTTCATTGAACGAAAATCCTAGCAACATAAAACAGCGCCAGCAGGTTCTCGGTCCCTACGGCTTCGCAGCGGTCACTGCCCTGCATGGGAGAGAGAACCCGGCTCTGTCAGCTCCCACACTGCAGGCTCCCACTGGGCTGAACTAAAGGGGAATCTCCTGGAGGGGTTAGCAGTACAGAGCCTATGACACACACAGCTAAGCCGTTCTGATTACATCTCCTAGACTAGAGGATAGTGGTGTGCACACATACCTGGGAGCTTGCTACAGTTTATCCCATTGCTGGGTTCTGATGATTAAACTGTGGGTAAAAAAGCTCAGATGGCCAATATGTGAATTCCTAATGGGGAGACCCAGACCCATGGAGCCCCCCCACCTGCTCCAGTGGGGCCAGGTAGCCAGGACCAACGCCAGTCCAATTCCAGGCCTGTCCGAGAGGGACTTTAATCCAGTGTTTAAAGGGAGGGTTTGCAGGATGGGTGTTTTTTGGCTGCTTTCTGCAGAAAAAAAGATCCCCCAAAAAGTTTGTTTTTAGTTTTTTTCCTGCTTGTCTTTGTGTTGGTTTATTTTGACGTTCTCTTGCCTGAGCTTGTCCTGCCGTTGGGGAAGTGATTCTTTGGTCTGTCCAGCGCCTAGCACGGGCAGGAGCTGAGCCAGGACGTGGGCGCCGAGGCTCTCCATGGATAGGCACAGTAATCAGCAGTGCTGTCAGCGGCCTGGCGCAGTACGACAGCCACGGGAGTGCAGGGTGACCCGACTGGCCGCACCCTGCCCTGCATCAGTCCCCCGCCACCGAGCCAGGGCTGCCTTTGCACAGGGTGGCTTTGCTTTCGGCTCGCCGCCGGCCCTGCTGCCGGCCGCTTCTCTTTGCCGGCCATGTGGGCTGCGATGGGACCAAGTGGAGGGCTGCGTGGGGGGGAAGCAGTCCAGGCCGTCGGGGCCCAGAACCGCCCGCTGGAAAGCGCTTGGCAATCCCAGGGTGGAAAGGGCCGTGGACGGGCATAACCGGGGAGCTGGGCTCGGCTGAGAGTCTGGGTTTCCCCCTGCCCGTTCGCCCGCCCTGCAGTCACTGGTAGCGGTTGGTGTTTTCTTAAAGCTCCAGCGCGTGGGAGTCTTGAGCCGATGCAAAACGTCTCACTGCCCTTTCCACAGAGAAGGGAGGCAGGTCTCTCTCCCGCGGAGGTGAAGCAAAGCCTGCACTGTCCCTTCCCCTGCCCGGGCAATCTAAGCCCTGGCTTTAGCGTGCCTGGCGCTGGGTCGCCGGCTGCCCGGGCGTGGCCTTCCTCTGTCTCGTCCACGCTGCAGAGTGCCAGGGTGTAGAGTCAAGTCACAGTGGCTATGTCTAGGGTACAAGCCTCTTTCGAAAGAGAGCGTCCAGACTACAAAGAGATTTTTCGAAAAAGCGAGCCACTTTTTCAAAAGAGAGACGCTCTCTTTCGAAAAAGCAGAGTTTGCATTCAATAGCGCCTTTTTTCGAAAGAGTACTTTCCAAAAAAGGCGTTATTCCCCGTCAAATGAGGTCTACCGCGATCGAAAAAACTGCTGCGTTCTGTCGATTTACTTTCGAAAGAGCGCGGCTGCAGTCTAGACGCAGGGGACGTTTTTTCGAAAACCCCCTGTAGTCTAGACACACCTAGTGGGACTTGGTGCGAGGCCCCAGGCTGGGTCTGTGTGTGGACAGGAGGGGGGTTGGGTTCCAACCCCGGGCAGAGGCCAGGCCGGATGGGGAGACAAACACACAGAACCCAACTTGGGTTCTAGTTTTAAAAAAGCTCACGGGACCTTTGAGGGGGGCAGCGTGCGGCTTCTCCGCGCTCAGGCTGGAGCGTTGTGATTTCTGTGCCTGGGACGGCAGGAAACTTTCTCCCCTCGGCTCTGGCAATCCCGGCCAGGAACTGCAGCGCTGACCTTTCTCCCCTGCTTTGTGCCAGACAACGGCGCCTCTCGAAAGGAAGCGTTTATAAGGTTGCATCAGGATTTATGTGCGTCCTGGCCCAGCCAACTCTACTGCCAGGGGCGTGGAAGACGGGGGAGGGGGATGCAATCAGAAAGTCCCCAAGCGGGGTGGGGGGTAGGGCTCAGCTGTTCTCCACCCTGTTGTTTATGCTCCGTGTCTTCTACTCCCTTGCACAGCCGGGTGGCTGGGTCAGCCGCTCCCCTCCCATGAGCTCAGCTAGCCAGAGCGCAGCAAGAAACGGCCGGGAAAGGGAAGGGGATGCTGGGGACTCGAAGTCGGGGCTGGGGATTTTGGCTGGTTTTTGAAAGTGCAGAATTGGACTAGCAGCATTGGAAAGGAACGCTGATTGCCAGGCATGTGAAGCAGGACACACACATGTGTGCATGCATGCACACACGTGCGCATGCACACGCACGTGCACACACATGCACGTGCACACACACGTGCACACACATGCACGTGCACACACACGTGCACACACACACACGCACACACACACACACCCTTTCCCCAACACAATCACTGACTGCATTCTTCCCCAAATTACTCGATGCAGAAACGAAACCTTCTGTGATTTTATTTTTGCGTTGGTTTCACACCCCGTGAGACTCCGGTGCAGGGCGCGAGATGAGCGGGAAGCAGGCGGCTTGTAGGCACCGAGATAAGTCACCGGGTGGGTTTTTACACCTCGTTCTTTCCCCCTGTGGGCGAGGCTGGTGCCTTCCCTTCAACGCTCCCCTAGGCAGATGCCTCACCAATACATGCCCCCCCCCAGCCCCCAGGCAGGTACATCCCTCCAGTCTGTATTTCTCCTTCTTCTCACTCACCCACACGCCCCTTCCTCCTACTGCACATTTGTCATTCTTTTCCGCCCACGGGCAGCAGGGGTGTGTGTGTGTAAGTGTATTTGCAAAACAAACGCATACTCTCACACATTCTTTAATGAGAACTAGGAGATTACTTCTCCCCACCCGTCAGCTGAGACCCGCCCTAACCCGAGATTTTTAGCTCGCAGGCTGACAGACCAGGAAGGAGGTGTGATGGGGAACCAGGGAGCCAGCTGGAGCCCCGAGTTCTACACAGGCACCTGGCAGTTCTCCCCTGGACGCTGGGGGGCCAGAAGCCTGGGGCTGGATGCCATGGTGATGGGCGTGGCGACTATCAAAGAGTCACGTTGTCCACGAGCCCCTGGGCTCTCGGGGGCAGGCTGGGAGGGGGGAAACTCCTTGCATAGAGAGGAGGGGAAATTGAGGTCCCAGGATGGGACAAGCAGCCAGCTACAGGCTGGGAAGGGGGGGCCCAGGGGCGCTTGCATGCTTCCTGGCCCATTTCCTGCTCCATCTAGACACAGCCGCTCTGGCCCCTCTGGGTCCTGCTCTCACCTCCCTCCCACCTCAGGGTGCGGGAGTTTAAGGGGGGATCTGCCCCCCTTTATGTCTCCTGGGGAGCCGCTACCTCCCCAGCTCCGTCGTCTCTGGCGGGCGCGGAAGGTACTCAGCGCAGGATGAGGCCCCCCAGCTGGGGCCGAGAGCGTCCCGAGCCCTCCAGGTGGGGCCCTTGGCAGCTTCCCTTCCCCGCAGCTCTTCCCAGCCCCTCCGCCGTGTGTCGCTGGCTTCTTGGGGGGCCTTTAAGGGCCATCCAGGCCCCTCCGTACCCACTGTGCCACGGAGGCCGGGATGTGCCCAGAAGGGACTGCTCAGCCCTAGCGCCAGGGCAGGCGGTTTCCCCCCCACGGATCAGAGAAGGGGGGAGCAAGCGGGCTGGTTCTGTGGGGATCCAGGGGCCGTGGCACTGCCGGAGATGCAGGCTGGCCCGTTGTACCGCCGGTACCCAACAAAGGCAGAGAGGAGACTGTGCAGCTAATGGGACCCCAGCGTGCTGAGGGCACCTGCTGAGTTACCGGGGATGCGAGCCTTTCAGACAGCACCTGTAACCTGGGCCCCTCGTACTAAGCCTGGTTATTACGGTAACAAATGGGGCTCAACCGAGATCAGAGCCCCGCTGTGCTGGGGGCCCGGCACACACACGGCAGCAGCCATGAGCCCACGAGCCGGCCTCTGACATGGACAAGACACACAGGCTGCGCCTAGACAGCAGGGCTGTTTGGGGACCCCGGGCGGATCCCGACAGAAATTCCGCGTCTTTAAACGCGCCCGTTATTTCGAAATGTATTTCGCTTTCCCATCGTCCCTGCAGCCCTCGATCCATGAGGGCGACGGACTTGTCGGAACAGCCCTTTCTCTAGAAATTACCTCCAAAGGAGCTACACAATTTGCACAGCTTCTTTCGAGGTCAGGGTGCTGTGTAGATGCCCCCACGGTGGAGGGGGGGAAGGCATTTAACATACCAGCCAAGGAATACGGTGCAGCGATCCATCACCGTATCGGGGTGGGGAACCTTTTCTGGGTCGGGGCCACGGACCTACAGAAAAATCAGTCGGGGGCCGCACACAAGTGAGAAGCAAAAAAACCCCCAAACAAGCCCTCGCTGACATGGCCCCCGGCCGAGAAGGAGAAAGCCCTCCCGCATTCTCCTCATTCAGCAGAGATTTTGTGTGCTCCAGCCCCCCCGCCGTGGGCTCTCCCATACTGGTGGGGTGCCCTGAGCCTCGGGGGCCGAATCCAGGCTGCATCCAGCCCTGGGCCCTGAGGTTCCCACCCTGCCATGTGCCAAAGCGCAGGTGTATGGCCCCGTATAAAACCAAAGCTGAGGTGGGGACCGGGCTGCAAATGCGATGAAAGCGAGCGTAGCTGGGAGGCGACTGCGTTTAAGCCTCGGGTGATCCGGGCTTTGACCGAGCGCTGGCTGGAAACGAGCGATTTGTCGTGAGAATTTTCGAAAGAAAAAAAATTGTGAGCTTAGCCCCGATTGTTTGTTTGTTTGTTTGTTGTTTGTCCTTTCCACTAACAACGGCTCCGGTTTCCTGACAACTGGGACCCAAAGCCAAACTATTTCCCGTGCTCAGTGCTGGAAAAGCGCAACGCGATTTAGTTAAGAACCAGGAGAACGTGGTTTGCAAAGAACACGTTTGTGGAAGTTCCTCCACAAGTCTCAAGGGACAGTTTCCAACCCTGGGACAGGGCGCTTGCCCTGCACTGGCCCTTTAAGGGCCAACCAAGCCCTGAGTGAGGGCTGCGAGCCAAGCCCCAGCTGAGGCCGTTCTGGCTAAGGAGGGCCCAGCTGGGGGCTGTATAAGGAAGGGCTCCTGGAGCGAGAAGGGGAAGCTCATTCTTGCTCTGGCCGGAGAGCAGGAGGCACCTGACTGCCAGGGAAGCAGGAGGCTTCCTGGAGGCAGGGCAGGGCTGGGGTGAGCAAGCGAGCGGAGCTCTGGCCAAGCAAGCCACCAGGCTGCCTAAAGCTACTGGGGCTGCAAGGGGCAGCCAGGGCGGGCAAAGGTGCGGAGTGGCCGTTGCAGGCTGCAGTTTGCCCTGAGGCAGGGGCCAGATGAAGACTGGCAGTGGGTCACTGAGGCAAGGTGGGGGCAGGGGAAGTGGGGGTTCCCTGGGAGACCTGGGTGCCCCTTGGGAGGGGAGGACCCCGGGGTGCAAAGCTGGATAAACACCCCGGCTATGTGCACACTGGCGTGTTCTCACGCAAAAACTCTTCCACAAGAGCGTGTCCACACGGCCATGTGCTTTTGCACAAGAGCATCCGTGGAAGTGTGGACGCTCTCTTGCACAAGAAAGCTCCGATGGCCATTTTAACCATAGGGGCTTCTTGCGCAAGAAATTCATGTTGCCTGTCTACACTGGCCTCTTCTGGAAGAGCTCTTGCGCAAGAGGGCTTCTTCCTGAGAGGGAGCGTCAGAGTTCTCGCAAGAAGCCCTGATCTTCTACAGTACAACGTCGCCAAACAAGAGCGCGTGGCCAGTGTAGAGAGGCAGCATGTTTCGCAAGAACGGCTGTTCGCAAGAACGCACCAGGTAGACACAGCCCTAGGGTTACCAGGTAGGTTCAGAAAAATACCGGACACACTTGGGGCGGGGGACCGGCTGGGGGTCTGTGTGGCTGGCCGTGGGGAGGGGCTGGGAGGTGGGGCTGGTGGGCGGGGTCGGGGCAGTGTGGCTGGCCCAGGGAGATGGGGAGGGTCAGGGGCCGGAGGAGATGCGGGGAGATGGAGGAGGGGTCGAGGGCAGCGTGGCTGGCTGGGAAGATCGGGAGTAGGAGAACCGGCCAGCAGGAAGCAGGGGTGGCTGGGAGGGGGTCGGGGGCAGCGGAGCTGGTCGGGAAGGGGCAGGGGAAGCGGGGTGCATGACTGACCCAGGCACGTGCAGATCCCGGGGCGCTGTCAGTCCCGTGCACGGTCCGGAGAAGCATGAGTGAGTCCGGCTGCGGCTCCACCACACGCTCAGGAGCAGGGACAGGGCTTCTCCTCCTCCCCAAGGCGTCAAGACACAGCCAGGGGTCCCAGCGCCGATCGCGCCCCCTCCCAGCCACTCCCCCGCCCCCGCCAGGCTTCCGTCCAGCACCCAGCCATAAATCCAGGAAATACCAGACATTACACATAGCACGTGTCCGGTATTTTCTGGATTTTTTTACCAGAGGGCCCAAAAACCGGACTGTCCGGTAGAAAAGCGGACACCTGGCAACCCTATAAACACCAACCCCTGAAAGGGGGCTCAGACACTGGCGTGGGCCCTGCCGGAGGGCTGGGGTCAAAGAGGAACATGGGGAGGCCTCCAGGGAGTCAGCAAGCTAACTCCCAAAGCAACCAGCTGGAGGCGCCGTGGTGCTGAGTCTGCCCCAGCCAAACCCCCTCGCGTTTAACCCGGCCCCTGGGGAGAGGGCTCTGTCCTGGCTCCGTTCCAGCTCGTCACCAGCACAGAACGGAGTCACACTGGTGGCTGCCGAGGTCCCTGGACTGGGAGGCCGGAAGGGGCCGTTCTGTTCAGCTGCTCTGATCCCCGACGCTGTCACGGTCAGACCAAGCCCAGCTGAGTTTGCAGGACGCGTGAGTCAGAGGCGCGAAGGGAAATCGCCCAGGCAGGTTCTGGCAGGGGCTGGTGCCCGGGGACGTGGCTGGGAGGTGGGACTCTGAGGATGGTTGTTGGCGAGTGACCCCTCTGATGAGTGTCTGTGACTCTGCGCCCTGAGAATGTCACCCAGTTACTCCTGTGCTGAGTCCAGGGACTGGCTTGGCGGGCGCATCCTGCGGCTGTGCTTGCTGGCGCCTGTAGCGTAGCCCAAGCCGCCAACAACTAAATCCCGTGATCGGTAGCCCCTCCGGAAACGGGGGTGCCGGCTTTGAGCTGAGCTCTGCGGGTGGAGCCGGCTGGCTGCACGGTCCTACCCGGGAAAGGTAGTCGCACGAGGCAGGCACGGGTCTTGGCTTCGCTTCTGCAGCGCCGAATGGGGATACGAGAATAAATGCTCATTGCCTCCCCCCCCCGGCTCCCCTGGGGCCAGCCAGTTCCCAGGCCTGGGAAACACGGAGACCTACGCTCCACTGCCGGGGGGGGGCTATTACTACTTAGCATCACGTGGCACTTGGAGGGTCCATCCAGTCGGGTGCTGCACAGGCACAGCGCGCGTGCCCTGCCCCAAAGAGCACCCAGCAAAGGAAGGATTATTACCCTTCCCTGTCTTACAGAAGGGAAACTGAGGCACAGAGCACCGGAGGGACTTCTCCAGAGGTACAAGGGGGGACTAGAGCAGGGCTGGGGGATGAGCCCACATCCCCAGGGTCCCACCCCAGGGCTGTGACCTCTGCCCCATCTCTCCCCTCGGCCCTGGAGTGCCAGTGAGTTGAGATTTGAGGGGGAGCAGGTGCTGCATGGGCAGTGGGGCAGAGTGTCCCTGCCCCTCCTAGCTGGCAGGATCCCCTTGGCAGGGTAGGGCCTGGGGCGCCGGGCGGGAGCTCTGGGCCCCAGGTCAAAGGTGAGGAGGCTGGTTGCGAGGGCCTGGCCCAACACGGGGTGTTGAGCAGGGAGGTGTCTGAGCAGCTGGGAAATGCCCCCCCCAATTCCTGGGGGCTGCAAGTCTTAACCCGTATGGGGTGGGCAGCCGAAGGCCTGGGGGCCAGATCCAGCCCTCAAGGCTCCCCCCAGCATCAGGGAGCTGGTGCTCCAGCCTTGCAACCCCCCCATCCCTAGCCTGCTGCTGCTGCCCCTCCCGCCCAGCCCCTCACCCCCACCCTGCTCCTGCATCCTACCACCCTCCCAGACCCACCAACTCCCCACCAGGCCCACTTCCTGGCAGCCCCCACTCACACTGAACCCCTCACTTTTGGCCCCACCCCAGACCCTGGGGGGGCCGTAAGATCTACTAGCCTGGGCCCCCCGGCTCTGGCAGGTGAGGGGGTGGGACGAGTGTCTTTCCCCTTCTCAGGCGGGGGCCGCGTCAGCGAGTGGTTTTTGTGGCTTCTCGCTTGTGCGCGGCCCCCGACTGATTTTCCTGGGGGTCAGCGGCCCCCGACCCAGGTTCCCCCCCGCAGGCTGGCGCGGTCCACAGCAGCCGCCTGCTCTCTGGGGGCCTTTCTCCTCTCCCCATGCTCCAACGGGAGCAGCTGGCCGGCCATGGCCCATGGTCACTGAGCCGCCAAAGCCAGCCTGTCTCCCCCTCCCCTCCCCCCGGCGGGGGTGTCGGCAGCCGGGCAGCAGCCCCTGAGTCACTGTGGAAGGGCTACGGGGTGTGGGCGTCACATGATCCCCGTCCGTCAGCCGGCCTGGCACCTGGGCGCTGGACCAGGGCAGAGCTCCTGGGACTCACGTTAATGGATTTGCCCTTCACCAGTGGCATAAATTAAGCCAACCCAAGCTGGGGCCCCCCCCCCCATGTGATCTCGCTCCCTCTGCCTGTTCTGGAGCTAGCCGGGCCCGGGGTCATCCACCAGCCGATCCATATGCAAGGGCATGATTTCAGAGCGGCCCTGTGTTCTCGTGAGGGGCGGTGGCTGCACAAGACTCGGGGAGAACCACGAGTCCCTTTTCCTGCTGCTTCCTTCATCGCCCCAGGCACGGGGGCAAGGCTGAGGTTCCCCCCCCAGCCACGAGTTCTGGTTCTGGCCCAGCAGGACCCTCCTGCCACGGCCTGGCGGGACCTTGCAGCTGCCGCAGTGCAAGGAAAGCAGGAAACAGCCACTCTTGGGAGACGTGTGGAGGAGTGTCAATTCTTGGCTCCGCCACTGACTCCCTGTTTCCCCCTGAGCAAGTCACTTTGTCGCTCTGGTTTTCCCCAGCTGTCCAAGGGAGGAGAAAAGCCAGAGGAAGGATTTGTCTGTTTCCAGTGTAAGGTTGGTGGGGAACGTGCCTCCTGTCGTCGGTGTGCGGACAGCGTCTCACACAGCCCAGCCGGGGGGCACAAGAGTGTTACGGTCTGGGATGTGGGGAACGCCCCCTTACCCAAGCTGCATGAAAGCTGCCAGAACCATGTGCTCTGTGTGGCGCTAAAGCCGCGGGCGCTGCCAGTCCCGGCACCGCTGTAAGCTTAGCCCCACGGACGTGCTAATGGCCCTCGGCCTTTGGCAAAAGCGCTCTGCCTGCTGGGGCTGTTTCCTGGTTCAAAGGCGCTTTGGAGATCTTGGTGCGCAAGTCAGACTCTTCCCCTCCCGCTGTGCAGCGCTGCCCAGGGACCTGTAAGCCAGCGGGGCCTCGGCCTCCCTGCCAGCTGCAGCCCGGCTCCACTGGGTCTGGGCCTCCCATGGGCACTGAGTCCGGGCCTCCCCCTTCAGCGAGGGCCGGATTCGCGCACCAGCGAAGGAAGCTGCAGCCGCGGGCCTCACGCTCTGAGGGGCCGCGAAATGCAGGCGAACGACGCGTTCGTCGCTGCAGCCAGAACCCTGGGTTATTCCCGGTGCCACTGTCCTCTCGGGGAGAGTCCCCCCCCAGTTTGGGGCTAAGGCTCTGGGGCCTCGTGTGCTCGGCATCGCTCACGGCTCGGCATGTCCCACCCCGGCCCTTGTCTCTGCCTCAGGTGCCTCCCTAGCCTGCAGCCGGCGCCCCCCTGCCTCCCCTGCCTGCCTCTGGACCCCTCCTCCCCCGTGCAGCTGGCAGCCCCACCCTTGGCTGCCAAGCCCCGGGCTGCGGGAGACCCCTTGTGGTGGCCAGAGGAGGGACAGGCCGGCAGTAGCGAGCCGGGGGGCCCGTCTACACTGCAGCGGGGAGTTGGCCTCCCAGCCTGGGGCCGCAGGCTGGCGGGGCGGCGTCTGGAGCTCGCAGCTGTTGCTTTGAGGTTAGGCTTGGCCCCTGAGCTGCAGCATCTGCACCGCTCCTGCTGGCTAGAGACACGCCCCTGCTCTGTGGCCAGCAGCCTCCGACTCCCCTATATAGACCCTGGGCCCAGCCTGTCTCTCTCCTGCGCCTTGTCGCAAAGCAAACAGCCGCTCCCCGAAGAAGCCAGGCCAAGAGCTTGGTTTTGGGGTCCCCGGCCTTCCCAAAACCAGTAACAGTCCATTGGAGGGTCAACCGCCAGCCACAATGTTTGGAGTCTTGTGGCATCCAAGAAGGTTTTTAAAGAAGCAGGTGAAACAAAACCCGGAACGTTGGTGCTTTTAAAAAGACGCGTAAAATCGAAGTGAGCTGCTGACCCCAGCCACTGAGTAAAACCAAGCGAATCCCCACGCTGGCCTTAGGTCGATCAATTCGTGCGGAGGGGCTCCTTCCCCTCCCCCAGTCGCACAACCCAGAAAACTCAAAACGCTTTATGACCTAAATCTGCATTTCCCCTCCCCCCGCATAAAGTTTTCATCAAAAAAGTCCCTCCCGGGAACAAGGATCCTGGGGCGGGGGGGGGGGGGGGGCAGTGTATTTTATCTGCCAGTGACCCACTGATGGGAGAAGCTGCAGCAGAAAGGGCCGGGGGGTGGGTGCTGTTCTCCCCAGCTGCACTAGCCAGGGGCTATCAGTAGCCAGAGCACCAGCGACACCCCTCATATTGCGGTGGAGGGGTTTGGGGTGTGGCGTGCAGATGGAGGGCTGGCCTGTGGTTCCCTGTGGGGGGACGCCCCTGCTGCACATCGGACACGGCAGCCGGCTGAGTGTGTTCCCGGCGCGCTGAGCATCGTGCTCACAGCGAGACAACGGGGAATGTGGGGGGGGTTAGAGCAGCAATTCCCGCCATTTGACCCCAGTTTCAGCGTCATTGCTAGAGGGGCGCTCAGGCCGGGCCCCCTGGCCTGTCGCAGGGCTGCCTGGATGGGCGACCTCGACCCACGGAGAGGTGCGTCCCACCAGCCAGATCCCGCTGCCGGGGGCATGACAGTGGCCTCATTGAGCTGGGTGCTGCACAGACCCGCAGCAAGAGAGGGACCCTGCCCCCATCCATCGCGTGCAAGCCGGAGGGTTCCCCCTGGGTTGCGGGGCCGGGATTTCCTGCATCCCGCTCCGGTGCAGTGGCCACAAGGCCGGCACTTCTCGCAGCAGCGCTCAGATTTGGTTCTGCCCCCAGGCATCCAGCCCCCAAACTGAGAAATCGGCGCCTTCTCCCGCTCCCAGGCCACGTCTGCGCCGCCACTCGGCTGCTGGGGTCAGCGTGTGGCGCTCGGGGCGGGACTAAACCAGCCCCCTGAGCCACGTAAGTGACACAGGCCCACGCCCCGGTGGACAGCGCTGTGTCCCGCCGGCACGGCTCCCGCGGCGTGGCGGAGGGGGATTGCTACGGGCACTCTCCTGCCAGCAGAGCGGCTAGGCTAGGGCACAGCTGGAAGCTCGCTGGTGTGGTCGCAGCCGCCAGCTACGCGACCCGCCCTCGGTCACACGGCTGGGCCCGGCATCAGAGAGAAGTTCCCAGCCACCAGAGCCAGCTGCCTGCTAGTTGGGCTGCAGTGAGTTGGGGCACGTGGCAGGTTTCTGTTTTCCTAACTGGATCTTCTCCCTCCCCGTTGGTTTCATGCCCAGACCCCCCCCCAATCCCAGCTCCTCTGACGGCCGCGGGGATGGGGAGGGCTCCTCGGGGAGGCTGGCTGCGGTCTCTGGAGCGGGTAGGGCGTTGGCTCCGCCACAGGGCCCAGGTGTCTGCATGGGGGACACGGAGCCGCAGCAGTGGCGAACCCCCCATGGGCGTGTGGGGGGCGGTGGTGCTGCTGGGCGGTGAGCAGGGCCCGTTCACAGGCTGCCTGGCCTCGGCGCGCTCTGCTCCAGCAACACGGGCGCAGGCAGAGACGCACGGGGGCGAGGGGGCCGGGAAGGAGGGGAAAAGTTCAGTCACTGTCTGTGAGCTGCGTCCGCTCCGCTGCGTGACACAATGGCTCCATTCATGGGCGTGCATATGGGCACAAGCACATCCACCCTCATCCCACACACATGCACACACACACACATACACCACACATGTGCATGTGGGCACACACATCAGCACACACACACGCACATCCACTCTCACCCCACACACGCACGCACACACCACACACATACACCACACATGTGCATGTGGGCACACACACCTCATCATACACACACGCATGCACACACACGCACTACACATCAGCGTTCCCTCCAAGCTACGCACAGCCCCGCTTCCCAGGCAATTCCTCAGCCCCGTCCAGTCGGGCTCAGGGCTCTGTGCGGGGAGCTGACGAGCCCCCCGTGAAGCGGTGCTGCCGCAGCCCAGAGCCGTCGTGTCCAACATGCGGCCTGATCGAATTTTTTTGCGGCCCACGACTACGTCTTTATAAACGATCCGAGTGCGGCTGCCTGTTACAATGTTTATAACGGGGGCGGCCGACCCGCGGCGCTCGAGCTGCACGTGGCTCTTTGATTAAGGAAATGCGGCTCCTGCTGCTTCTGAGCCGCGCGCCCGGACTGCTCACGGCCGCCTGCTCTGCGCACCCGTCCCGGCGCCTGGAGGGAGACGCGCGTGGCGGCGGTGGTGGCTCCGAGACCCAGGCCTTGGGTTAGAGCGGGGGGAGTTGGGGTGCCTGGCTCTGGGGGAGGAGAGGGGCTGGGAGTGCCTGGCTCTGGGGAGAGCAGGAGGGGGAATGGGTTAGAGTGGGGAGGGGGTGCCTGGCTCTGGGGGAGGAGCATTGGGTTAGAGCAGGGAGGCTGGGGATGCCTGGCTCTGGGGGAGGAGGGACTGGGTTAGCGCTGGGGGGGCTGAAGCACCTTAAAGCCTTCATGGCTGCAGATAACCATTTTACACATTAAGTTGTTGTACTCTAGTCAAACAAGCCCTGAACAAACATCCCAAAATATCCCTGAGACGTAATCGATAACGATGAATAATTGCGACTTCCCGCTAGCTTTCAGGGCCACCAAAGGAAATGTCCTTCTAGCGCTTTTCACTCGGGCGGCCCTCAGTAGGGTTGGGGGGACATGCCTGGCGCCGAGGGGACCCGGCTGCACGCGCCGGACTCTCCCTGTCCCGCCCGCTGACGCCCCCTCGCCCCTTTGCTCTCGTTGCAGGCTGGCGGAGGCGAGCGCCGGGCAGCAGGAGCGGCTGCAGGCCATCGCGGTAAGTGCTCCCTGCCCGTCTCCGGTGCGCGGGGGGATACAGCAGCACGTGGGGATGTCTCCGGCCCCTGCAGAGCGCGTGGGGGCCGGGCCGGGGGGCAGGGTGACCCCGGAGCTGGGAGGAGGGGGAGCAGACGCGCCAGTGGAATCCGCCCAGGGCACCGGGGGCTTCGTTCCCATCCAAGCACCGTGCCCAGGGGGCCAAATGCCCGAAGGGAGCGATCGCCGTGGGGGGGAGGTAGGGTCGTGCCCACGGATTGTACAGCCCTATAGTCCCCTCCGCTCCGCCGGAGGGCAGTGCCGTCGCCCCCCAGGCCCTCTTGGGCCAGAGCCCTCTGGCAGCACGGAGGGACCTCACCGTGGGTGGAAACAGCCACCCCACTCGGAGCGGAGCTGGCTGGCTGTGCTGGGAGGTGGCCTCGTGCTGGGGGCGTGGCCGGGGGGTTGCAGCCTCCTCAGTCTCTCCAGGCCCGTGGGCAGGGGAGCTCACATTGGAGCTGCCCCCCGGCGGCCGGGCAGGGCCCTGAAGGGCTCCGAATCCAGGGAGTGCAAAGGTCGGCGTAGGCTCCCTCTCCCCCCGTCTGCCTTGTGCAGGAACAGGGGCCCCCGCAGCCGGTGCCCTGCTCTCCCCTCCCCAGGGCTCCAGCCGTTCCCGTTGCTCACAGCGGCATCGCGGGGGGGTGGCCACGCGGCCCCCGAGACCAGTGCCCTGGCAGGAGGGGGCAGCGGAGACAAGCACTCAGGAGATTAACCTGCCGGTCCAGCCCCCCCAAGGTGTCAGGGAGCCTCCTGGGCAGCTGTCGCCGACTCGCGGGCCGAAGACCAAGACAACCGGCCAGCAGCACGTGGCACAAGCGCCTGCCCTGCAGCCATGCGGGGCTGGCGTTTGGAGCAGAGGAACGGGGGAGTCCGGGCTGGGTGGGGGAGAGGGGCGATGGCTGCTTGTCTGGCCAGCAGGGAGGCTGAATGGGGGACTTCCCGGGGGAACGGCCACGTGCCCGTTGCTCTCACGAGCTCCCCACCGTGGGCCGACCCGGCGCGCGGGAAAGACGCCCGAGACCTGCTCCTGGAGGCTCTTGACTTCTGGGGCCCTTTGGATCAGGCTGCAGTTCCTTGGCCCCCCGTGGCCTGTCCGCTGACGGGCTGTGGCCAGGCTGATCCCCTGCCCGCGGGCCACGTGCCAGCGGAGAGAGCCCCTCCCGGCTTCTCCCGTGGCCGAGGCCAAAGAGCTGGGTGTGCGCGGGCGCCAGCTGGGCAGCGTGTGAGGTGCCATTCCCCTGCCTGGGGGGCAGGGACAGGGGAGGGGGCTTGAGTGGCAGCTGGGAGATGGGGGAGTCAGTTTCTAGGGGGGCTGCCATGAGTGTGTGGAGGCATCTGGGCAAGGCCAGGGTGGGGTGGGACCCTCGAGAGACAGAAGCCGTGGGGGGCGGGGGGGGAGAGAGGCAGAAAGGGGCTGTGGGGGTGTGACGACGCAGTCGGGGTTCCCCCAAATCCTGCAGCCCCGTAGCAGCAAGACCAGACTCTGCCCGTCGTAGAATCGAGAGGGGGTTTAGTGTTCCTTTGGGATACAGCCCAGCACAGACGTGATGTGGCTACAGGGGCCAGGGCCAGGATGCCTCAGACCCTAGGGGTTGGGGTCCATCGCCCCTAGGCCCCAGCTTAGCCTCCTCTCTCCATGCTTCCCCCACAGCACCTGCCTCCTTCCCCGGCCCTGCCCCGCAGCCAGGTGCTGGTCTCCGCCTTCCTCCCTTTGTCTCTCCCGGGGAGGCTGAGCCTGGGTGTCTGGGTTAACACACATTTGGGAGAGTCAGTGAGAATCTCACATCACAGCGCAGGGGGATGCCGGGTCACAGAGCAGACAGCCCCCCCACTACGCCACCCCACAGCCCCCCACTATGCCACGGGGGGGGCAGAAAGGGACTGCGGGGGGGCCAGAAAGGGGCATTATTGTCCAGAGAACAGGACGCACCATCGGCCAGGAGCTGAGATCTCCCTGCAGGACGCCAAGCGCCCTCCGCCCCCAAAGGGTCAGGCCCCAGACGTAGGGTGGCTTGTCCCAGAGCTCCCCTGCTCCGGGGGCAAGAGGCTCTGACTGCTGGGCCACGCAGCCCCTGGCCCTCCTCTCAGACAGACAAGCCTGCTCCTCTCCGGCTGGCGGCACCCAGCCCCCACCCTTGTGCGGCGGCCTCGCCCCGCGCGTCCCTGTCCCCGCTCGCTGCCACATGAAGGGCACGTTGCTCCGGGCCGGGGAGGAAACGTGAGCAGCTTCCCGGGCTGGGCTGCCTCGGCCGAAGTCGTCCGGCCTGGAACCTCGACTAGCGGGAGAGACTGGAGACGGCTCGGACCTGCCCCCGGGGCTGAGGGAATCCAGTTCTCCTCTTCCTTCCAGGCAGGACTTTTGGAAGAAGCAAGGCCCCCCGATGAGGCAGGGAGGGCTAGTGGGCAGAGGCACTGGACGAACACCCAGGAGATGGGGTTTCTATTCCAGGCCCCTTGGACAAGTTCCCCCTCGCGCGAATGGCTGGTTTGTCTCTGTGACCCGGCGTCGATGGGGTCAGAGCCGCGCTCTCCCAGGAAGAGCAGTCGTGGGGTTCAAGCCCCAGAACTGGGAGTTGAGGCAACCAGGTCCTTCTTCCAGCTGTGGAGACAGTAAGGTCTAGTGGTTAGAGTGGGGAATTGTGAGTCAGGACTCTTGGGCACTGTGTTCAGCTCTGCTGCTGCATGCTTGGCCAAGTCCCTGTCCGCCCCTGGGCCTCAGTTCCCCGCAGCTGTAAATGAGGGATAGGATTTCCCCGTCTCACTGTACAGTGTAGGGGGCTCCCCTCATTTCTGTTTGTCATGGGCTTGGAGATGCGGCGTGAGCTAGTGAAGGGGACACTGGATTGGGAGTCAGAAGCCTTGGGAGCTTTGGCTGCTGCCCTGCTGCGTGATGCTGGGCAAGGCATGTCCCCTGCTCGTGCCTCAGTTTCCCCATCCACCCCTTGTCTGCCTCTGTTCCACGTGTAAGCTCTGTGGGGCTGGGACTGTCTCTCGTCATGTCTCTGTGCAGTGCCAGGCATGATCCCAGCGGGGCTCCTGGGCTTTATAGAAATAAGTCGTAGTAATAATACTTGAGGTCCAAGTTCACACTGGCTCTGGGAAAACAAGAATTCTGGGCATGTGAGTGACTGTCGTTCCCTTCAAATTGGGGCCGGCATCAACGGCAAACAAGAGACGTTATTGTCTGAGGAGCACAGGCTCTCATTTAGTCGGGCACACACGCGCCTCGGTCAGCGTAGTTACAGTAAAATTCTCCGGGGAGAACATGGGGGTAAGTGAAGGGCACAGATATTTCATGAAAACACGCTACGTAAAGCAAATGCCTTGCAGGTGTCCAATGACCCCTGGAGCTGCAGCACTTTCACCTACCCAGCTCGGTCCTTCCAGCTGGGACTCCAAGGCTGCGTCTACACTGCACAGTTATTCCGGACTACGCTACTCCGGGAATAGTGACGAGGAGTCCTGTGGCACCTTATGTATTGGAGCATAAGCTTTCGTGGGCAAAGACCCACTTCGTCAGATGCATTGCTTTTGCAGATTCAGACTAACACGCAGGAGCAGCCTGAGGTGGGCTGCGGCAGCTGGTGCCCCAGGCGGAACGTGCGACCGGCGCCCCCGCCTGCACGGCCGTCAATGGAGTGACATCATCATCGGGCACCCCAGGCTCCCTGTTGAAGGCGGCGCCCTAGGCGATGGCCGAGGCTGCCTATAGTCAGGGGCCGCCCCTGCTAACACGGCTACCCCCTCTGATACTCTTCTGGAATAGTTAGCCCAAAATGGCTTATTTTGAAATAGCACGTCTACGCTGCAGGGAAACCTCCAAATGAGTCCAGGGCCGGCTCCCCTAATGCAGACGCGCTACCTCGATTTAGAGCCCCAGGAGGAATAACTTAGGCTGGCCCTGGGGAGGGGCTAGTTTGAAATAGCAGTAGTGAAGCGTCTACACCAGTGTTTCTTAAACTTTTTAAGACGGAAGAACACCAAACAATAATTTTTTTAATGAGAAACACCAAGGATTTTTTGTTGAGGGGGGAAAAAAAAAGGTTGGGGGAAGTTATTGAGCAAAAAAAAAAAAAATTAAAAAAAGTCACCTGCCCCTTTAAGGGCGGCCATTTTGAACTCTGTTGTTCTCCGCAACACACCGGTGTGCCGCAGAACACCGTTTAAGAAACACTGGTCTCCACACCCCTTATTTCGAAATAGCGATTCGGAAGAGGCGCTACTCTTCGTAGAATGAGGTTTACAGAACCCGGAATAAGCCGTCCGTTATTTTGAAATATCGGAATTGCGGTGTAGACACTCGCATAGTTATTCCGGACTAACAGCCATTATTCCAAAATAACTTTGCCATGCAGACGCACCCCGAGTGGCTGTACAACTAATGCTATTCCAGCACTGTGTAGAGACCCTCCTGGAGACCAAAGCCCCAGGGCGCTAGGCGCTGTACGTAGTGTGAGCCAGCCCCCGTGCCAAAGGGCTCAGCATCTGGCCCAAGGAAGAATTATTATCCCCATTTTACAGCTGTGGACCCGAGGCACAAAGCACTGATGTGACTTGCCACAGGACAAGGACAGTCTGAGCCAGCACTAGAACCCAGCTCTCCTGTGTCCACCTCCAGACCACTCCTTTTCCCCTAGGGCCCAAACTGGGACAGCCAAGGCCAGGCAGCGGGCCCATCCCTGCAGCCTCAGGGCTGCTCTATTTTATGCCCGCCGCCAGCAGCTGGCCACCAGTCCTGGGTCAGCAGGGGGTGGAGAAGCCCCAGCTGGGCCTGCTGCCACGGGAGGGAGACCGAACACGTGGCTGGGGATCCCAGGCGGGGGAATTCCCGTCGCAGCTGGAGTGGCCGGGCCGCCGCGTTCGTTCGGTCGGTCTCGTTTTTCCGCCCTTGGAAAGGCAAAACTGCCGGCCAGGGAAAGCGGCGTCTTGGCTCCCGCCAAGCATGGAGCAGACGCAAGAGCAGCCTTGAGGTCAGCTCCTGCCCAGCGCTCTCCTCTGGCCGGGCTGCCCAGCCCACTCGCGGTCGCTCAGAGGCTAAGCCCAGCGCCTGGCTCCCTGCACGACTCCCCGCCCGACAGCGGGGCCCCGCCGCCTCGCCATCCCGGCCTCGAGTCGGCAGCGATTCCCGTTCTCCAGGCATCCCGGCTGGGACGTGGGGGGGCGGGGGTGCAGCCGGCGCACGTCGTGCCGCTGTGGTGCTTTGGTGGTGTGGCTGCCCTACATGCATCTGTTGGGCAGTGCGTTATTGTCAATGTGGCTGTGGCGCATCTGTTGTGTGGTGCACGGTGAGTGTTGTGCACTGTTTGTTTAGCTGTCCTGCATCCGCTGAGCATTGTTTGCGTGTTGGGGGGGTAGTTGTATAGCAGTGCTTGTTGGCAGAGCTGTTGTGCATCGGTTGTGTGGTGCACAGTGAGTGCTGGACACAGGACAGCTAAACAAACAGTGCACAACACTCACCGTGCACCACACAACTGATGCACAACAGCTCCGCCAACAAGCGCCGCTACACAACTCTCCCCACCGCGCAAACAATGCTCAACGGACACAGGACAGCTAAACAAACAGTGCACGCTGAGCATTGTTTGCGCGACAGGGGGGTAGTTGTGTAGCAGCGCTTGTTGGCGGAGCTGTTGTGCATCAGTTGTGTGGTGCACGGTGAGTGTTGTGCACTGTTTGTTTAGCTGTCCTGCATCCGCTGAGCATTGTTTGCGCGTTGGGGGGGTAGTTGTATAGCAGCGCTTGTTGGCAGAGCTGTTGTGCATCGGTTGTGTGGTGCACGGTGAGTGCTGGACACAGGACAGCTAAACAAACAGTGCACAACACTCACCGTGCACCACACAACTGATGCACAACAGCTCCGCCAACAAGCGCCGCTACATAACTCTTCCCCACCGCGCAAACAATGCTCAACGGACACAGGACAGCTAAACAAACAGTGCACGCTGAGCATTGTTTGCGCGACAGGGGGGTAGTTGTGTACTGGCGCTTGTTGGCAGAGCTGTTGTGCATCGGTTGTGTGGTGCACGGTGAGTGTTGTGCACTGCTTGTTTAGCTGTCCTGCATCCGCTGAGCATTGTTTGCGCGGTGGGGAGTAGTTGTGTAGCAGCGCTTGTTGGCGGAGCTGTTGTGCATCAGTTGTGTGGTGCACGGTGAGTGTTGTGCACTGCTTGTTTAGCTGTGCTGCGTCCGCTGAGCATTCTTTGCGCGGTGGGGAGTAGTTGTGTAGCGACACTTGTTGGCGGCGCTGTTGTACATCGGTTGTGTGGTGCACGGTGAGTGTTGTGCGCTGCTTGTTTAGCTGTCCTGTGTCCGCTGAGCATTGTTTGCGCGGGGTAGTTGTGTACTGGCGCTTGTTGGCGGAGCTGTTGTGCATCAGTTGTGTGGTGCACGGTGAGTGTTGTGCACTGCTTGTTTAGCTGTCCTGTGTCCGCTGAGCATTGTTTGCTCGGGGGGGGGGGTAGTTGTGTACTGGCGCTTGTTGGCGGAGCTGTTGTGCATCAGTTGTGTGGTGCACAGTGAGTGTTGTGCGCTGTTTGTTTAGCTGTCCTGCGTCCGCTGAGCATTGTTTGCGCGGGGGGGGGGGGGTAGTTGTGTAGCGACACTTGTTGGCGGCGCTGCTGTGCATGGTGGCAGTGCTGAGCGTGGGGAGCACAGCTGTGGTGCCCGGTTTGTCTGTGTAGCTGTGCACTGTCCGGGCCTGGGCACGTGTGAAGCGCTGTCGGTGCAGCGCCTGTGCAGCTGGCTCGCAGGGTTTGTGTGTTTGTCGTGGATGGCGCAGCTGCGATTCCTGGGTCAGATAAAAATGAGGCAGAATTCTAGTGGGGGGGGCGGAAAATGGGGAGCCCGAAGGGGGGCGAGCCAAGGAGAAGGCGGTGGAGGGGCAGCCCTGTTCAGTCCCCTGCAGCCCGAGCCAGGGAGAAAGCTCAGCTGTTGAGCGGAGGAACTGGAGAGGGGGATTTCCTGAGTCAGTGGGAAGGGCCAGGCCGGTTAAAATCGACTCTGTGGAAATGGCTGGGGACCTGGCCGGGGGGCCCGGGGTCAGCAAGGGGCCAGGGGTCAACAGGTGAGCCAGCCCCCGAACGCCCATGGGACGCCCCGCTCCTGAACGCCGAGTCCTGGCACACCCGCCATCCCAAACCTCGCTCCTAATAAACGAGTCGTTTTCTTCCCCCCTCGTCTGCCAGGAGAAGAGGAAACGTCAGACCGAGATCGAAAATAAAAGGCGGCAGCTCGAAGACGACAGGCGCCAGCTACAGCACCTAAAGGTAGGGACATGGAGCAGGACCCGAGCAAAGCACAAAGCCTGCCACAGCCACAACTCAGGGGCCCTGGAAAAGAGGGCCCTGGGGTGCAGGTGTTAGCCAGGGGCTTAGGAGTCGTGGGGTCATTTCCCAGCTCTGGCACAGATTCCTCACCTGGCCTTGGTCAAATCACTTAGCACCAGATTTGTCAAGGTATTTCGGCGCCTGTCGCCCATAAATTTCAGGAGATGGGCACCGAAATCTGTTTAAAAACCTGGCACTCGGGGCGCTCTGTGACGTGGGTTAGCGCTGCCGGGCGGCGACTCCAGATGCGGAGGCACTCGGTAGCGCAGGTGAGGGGTATGCAGGTCGGCATCTCATGGCACGGCCCCACCCGGGGCCAGGCCCTGAGAAGCGGCGTTGCTGCAGCTTTCCGGGTCGGGGGGCGCTGGGAAAAGCCCCTGGATGCCGACGTGCCGCTTTTAAGGGCTCCCTCGGAAGCGTTTGCGCAGCAGAATGCGCTGCGAGAGAGCAGGCGTCTCCCGCTCGCCAGAGCCAGGCAGCTAATGCAAAGCCTGGGGGCTGGCCTGAAGGACTCCCCCTGCCCCAACGTCATCTCCTGGGGCTTTACAAAGGCCTGCTCTGGACAGCGCAGCTGGGGCAGGGCCTGGCTCTGGCTCTGGAAAAGTGGCGTTTCCCCAGCTCAGAGAGCATCCCTCACGCCAGCGTCTGCCTTGAGCCTGGGCCCAAGCCCCAGTGACGGGGTCGGCAGGGGGTGGACGCGGCTCTCATGAGCCCCAGGCAGTCCGAGGTTTGAAACTCATCAGCCTAGCAGGCCCTGGCAGGATACAGAGAGCTGGGCTCCTTGGCGGGGCTCGAACCTACGACCCCAAGCACCCCCGGCCCCGGCTGCTGCTGCTTGAGCTAAGGGCGCTGCTCCGGACGAGGGGGTAGCCCCTCGACTGGCTGGCTCGGTTTTCCTGGGCGGGAGGGAAGGCGCGAGTTGAGCCAGACCCTGAAGGAAGCAGCTGGTGAGCTTGTTGTGTCTGGACGTCTTCAGGTGTCGCCTGGAGGCCTCCTCGCAAGGCGCTTTCGCCGCACGGTTGGGCTGGATACGGGGGCGACAGGCCCGACGAGCTCTTCGCGTGGGCCTCTCTGGCCTGAGGCTCTGGGCAGACCCGGGGGACTGAGGCCCAGAGGCCATGGGGATGGGCTCCGCCCCGTGGTGCAAAGTGAGGTCCCTGCAAGGCCCTCGCCCACGTGCGTTCCTGGGAACAGGCCACCCAGCGGCTCCTCCCGTTGCCGCGAGCAGTGGGAGGGGTCCCGGTAAGAGGGCACCCCAATGCTCAGCCCCCTCCTGGCTTCGTGGGGCCCCCCCCATCCCGGGTGCCGAGGATGAGGTGGGGGGAAGTAACAGGTCTCTCTGTGTCCCCCCCCCCAGTCCAAGGCTCTGCGGGAGAAGTGGCTGCTGGAGGGGGCCCCGTCGTCCGCCTCCGAGGAAGACGAGGCCATGAAGAAGCAGATGCAGGAAGACGAGGCGAAGAGCAAGGAGCTGGAAGAAAGCATCCAGAGGTGACCGGGGAGGAGCCTGGCCGGCGAGGGCCCCCGGAGGGGAGGGACGCGGGGCGGTGGGGCTGGAAGAGAGGGGCCGGGAAGGAAGTCGCAGGAGACCAGCAGCTACGCCGGGAGGCAAAGGGCGTTGCTGGTTGGCTTCGCGTGAGCGGCTCTGGTTCTGGCTGCTTAGTTCCCCGCGTCCTTCCCCCCAGCCTGGGCTCCACAGGCCCCCGCCCTGGCCCATCTCGGGATGCCCTGGGCATCTGGGGCCCCCGTTCTCCAGGGACGAGGGGAGACTTAGCAGGGGACTCGATGGCTGCTGCTGAGAGAAGCAACCCCCTGGAAAGTCGCCCGGGATTCCCCAGCCCCCGACAGCCCAGAGCGCACAGGTCTGGGGCCTGTGTGAGGTGTGAGCAGGCACCTGTCAGCCTGGGTGGCCAAGCCCTTGGCCTGACTCAAGGAGGCAGTGTGGCCTAATGGTTATGGTGGGGGTGGGGCACCAGGATTCCTTGGAGCTATTTCTGGCCCTGCCACTGATTTTATCTGTGTGCCCTTGGGCAAGTCATCTTACCCCCTTTTTCTCCCTCCGTCAGGGAACTGGAGAACTGGTCCATCCCTCCCTCCCCGTGAGGTTGGTACGTGGGGCTTTGTGACCTCCGATAAGACCTGCTAAGTAGAATATATCCCCATAACCGGGCTAAATCCTGAGCGCGCGACTCAGCTCTCACTCAGGCCAAGCTCCCCTGGAAATCACTGGGCACGTTGCCTGAGCGAGGACTGCAGGAGTCGCACTCCTGCTAGCAACAAGCTCCCTCAGAACCCCTGCAGACTCCTCTGGGCTATTTTGGCCGCTTCGGTCCTGGAGCGTTTCCCTCGTTGCCGTAACTGCGGCTGGGTATCGGGGGGGGGGCTGTGTGCAGTGGCAGGGGCTTTGGCAGGGCAGAGGGAGCTGGAGGGTTATGCAGGAAGCAGCTTGACTTCTTCAGGCGCGTCCAGCCAGCGGGGGTTGCCAGGAAATGCCCTGGACTGAAACTGCCTGTTCCCTGCCGGGACCCCACAAAGGGCTGGAGGGAGCCGGCCACACGCCGCTGAGCAGCCCCGGGCCGAGTTCCCCATCCGAGAGCTGCTGACAGTGGCAGTTTTCCCGTCCTTTCCCGGAGCCGTGCAGCCCAGAAAACCTGGGCAGGGGCCCTGCTCTGTTCCCGAGTGATCAGAGCCGAAAACCTGCCCCTCCTCACCGGGGCGCTGCCTTTCCTTCCCCACCACGGATGACGAAGGGGCAGTCACAGCTGCTTCTTGCATGGCTGCACCACCAGCCACGGACCAACTGTGAGCACAACTCCCCCCCCCATCGCTTCAAGGGGGCGTCCCGGAGAGCGGCGTGCAGCCCGGGCTGTGGATGGCTGCACATGGCGATCGCGCCCATTGCAAAAAGGGCCACAACCGTCCCTTTGAAAGGAAGAGGCGCCTCAGGGGAGCGTGAGAGCAGACAGTCTGCCAGCGCTGCAAGGCTGCCGCAAGAAAAGCGAGAGCAACGCTGCTCCTTCCTGCCCCAGAGAGCAGGAGAGTCCCTGGGCTCAAGGGCCGGCCCAGCGGATTCAGATGAAATCTCAGGCCAAACTTCCTGACTGTTCGCACAGCAGGACAATGGAGCAGGCTGGCTTGGGAGGCCGCGCAAGCTCCATGGCTGGAGGCTTTCTAAAGGAGGCTGGAGAGCCACAGGCCTTGGATGCCGGGGTGAAAGGAAATTAATGTTTCTTACAGGTACTGTCCTATTGCAACCTGGGCCCCTGCCAGCTCTTCCACTAGCGCCCTGCTGGCTTCTGCCCCAGCTCAGCCAGCTCTTGCTGGAGCTGCCCCCGTGTATTTTCACCTCTGCATGGATGAGACCCCACAAATCCTGCACAAGAGGCAGGGGGGCGAGGGGAAGAGAGCCGGTTGCTTTCAGACTCTCTAGATCCGTGGTGTCCAACACGCTAGCCACACGTGCTGTTGGGCCGGTTGCGTGTGGCTAGTTCACGATCGTGAACTAGAACTGGTTGGACACCGGCTACAAATTTTGTATCTAGAACCTTCCACATTTGCGGGTCTCGGCTTTATATCCGCGGGTGCCCAGGCCGATATCCGTGGCTCGCTTTTGCGGATACAAATTTTGCGTCCGTGCAGGGTGCTAGGTACAGATTCCCTCACCTGGCTCTTTCCAGACAGCGGCGATCTGGGATTTGTCAGACAGCTCCGCGTGCATTGCTCTGTGGTGGAGGAGAGTCCGAAAGAGCAGGCAGCTGTTGAGCTTTTCACGGGGCCCTGAACACCACAGCAACAGATCTGGAGGGCTGGCTTTGCAGGCTGAGCTCTTAGGAGAGTTAGATGAGTTAGAAGAAAAAGCCAGAAACTTTTCCCCTCTCCCAGTAACCTCCTTCCTGTTCCTTCAGCTGCCAAAGAGCAGAAAGAAAAAGCCGGCAGCAAAGACGCCGGGTGAGGAGAGTATCTCAGCAGCCAGAATGCAGTGAATGCCTCCCTCTCTGTCCCGCTGGCCATTAATTACAGAGACTCGGCACAGATATAGGTCAGGCCCAAAGGGGCTATTGTGCCCCTCTAATGGCACAATGGATTTTTTCAGAGACCGAAGCGGGGAAGGGCGCTTGACAAACAGGAGACAAAACCGCTGAAGGGCCCAGTGTCCACACGGAACCGGTGCGGCTCCGGGCCGGATGCTGACCTGCGCGCTCTGGGTGCAGAGCTGGAGGCATCCTGGTTCTGTCCCAACCAAGTGAGGTCAGACGGGGGCCTCTCGACTTACAATCTTGCTGGGCTTTCCCCCCCTAAAAGCTTCACAATTTCTCATTAAAAACCTGCCCCCTGCCCCCGCCCATTCTAGTGACTCGCAACGCAGGCAGGGGATGCTGAGACTAGAAA
Organism: Rafetus swinhoei; assembly: GCA_019425775.1. NCBI lineage: Eukaryota > Metazoa > Chordata > Testudines > Trionychidae > Rafetus > Rafetus swinhoei. The sequence goes on along the minus strand of JAFJHL010000483.1, from coordinate 15,297,531 downwards.
CCCGGATTCGGACCCTCAGTCCTACACGCTAACCCGCAGCAAAGTCGCCTGGCACAGAAACCCTTGCCCTTGCTCTGACAGGGACCCGGTGGGCATGTCGCCTCCTCCCCCTCCCGCCGGCTCCATAGCTTCCTCCCCGGCAAGACGGCTGGGCCCCAGGTGCAGCCCGGCCCAGGCTCCCTTTCCAAACTGGGATGGTATTTCTGTCCTTTTTTTTATAAGCAGCAGGAGACGCTGTTGTCCCGGTGGCAGCGCAGGGCGAGTGGTAAGTACGTGGAGGTGCGAAGCCTTGAAACCGACCGAGGGCCCCGATCCTGCAAAAGGCAGCCGGGCAGACTGATCCGTCAGAAAGGGCCATGGCCCTGCCCTGCTCTGAAGAGCCAAACTGGGGCTTCAGTTGGGGCTCCAGAGACGGAACTCCCCCCACATCACTAGCCGCTTCCAAGAAATCTTGGCCAGAGTCCAGCCCCGGAGCCCTCGGCGCTGGCCGGGAGCGTGTGGGCAGGAAACCTGAACCCAGTTGTGCCCTCCTGCCACCCTCCTCCCTCGGGAAGCCTCGTGCGTGCTCGGTGCTTGGTTCAAGGCTTCGCACGGGCAGCGCTGGTCTGTGCGTGGCCGTCGTCCCCCCGGAGCCGCTGTAACAATTCAGCGGGAGGCGGGAGAAGCCCGGGGAGCTGGTGAAACCCTGATGGGAAACACGCGCTCAGCCGGCAAGCCGCAGTCTCTTGCGGTTCCCGGCCGGCCGGCAGACTCGTGGCTGCAGAAAGCGCCTCTGAAAATCCGGCCCTGAGAGCCTCAGCCCTGGCTCCACCGAGCAGCTTCCTGGTGTGACCCACTGGCCGGGTGTTACGCCCTGGTCCCCGGAGGCTGTGGGCCTGGGCTCTTTGCCCGAGAACAGAGGCTTTTCGCCGGAGCAGCCGAGATCCGTGTGTTTAGCTCGGGAGACCCCCAGTGCAGACCCTGGCCGAGGTGGTAACCGGCGCAGCATAAAACAAACCTGGGGGTGAGGGGCCAAGGGGCCCTGATTCAGCACGAGCCTGGGTCCCCTCGGCGCCAAGGGGCCAGGGTGAGGGCCAGCACCAGAGAAGCTCTCCAACTAGAATGTAGCTGGTGCCTTGCCCCCCCCAGTGACCCCCCAACCTGCAGGCAGCAGGGCAGATCAGTCGGATTCTCCCCAGAGACCCAAGACAAAGCGGGGGGGGGGGGTGCTCCATGCCTGGACGTGACAGGCAGGGCCTGGAGACCGTTGTGGCAGAAACTGGGCACCACGGTGGGGCGGGGGGATGCCCCCCAGGACGGTTCGAAGGCTTGGCCAGGGGGCTCGCCCTTGGGGATCCTGCTTTGCATATTGCAACAGGGAGAGCCGTAGTCCCTGGGTGTAAATCCGGCTTGGTCCATTGACTCCAATGGCGCTGGGTGAGTGACACCAGCTGAGTATTTGGCCCCTGAATCGCCTGTCTCTGGACAGTCCCGTCGGTCTGTCCGGTTCCCTCAGCCATGGGCAGGTCGGCCCCTCTCTCCCGCCTTTACCCACAGCCCCTTGGCTCCTTTCCGGGTGCCGTGAAGAATGATCTGCCCCTGCGAGGCGCTCTAGAACGCAGGCGTGCTCCTGCTGGGGGTGTCGGGGGGTCGTTGGATGCGTTGCGGGGTTGGCGGACGCGTTGGGGAGGTGGTGGGGCGCATCGGGAGGTTGTCCAGTGAGTCGCGCGTCGGGGGTCGCTGGGGGCATCGGGAGGGGGTTGCTGGGGGTCGCGGGCGCGTTGGGGTGGGTCACCGGGAGCTTTGGGGTTGCTGGGGGTGGCCGGGCGTGTCGGGAGGGGTTGCTGGGGTCGCTGGGCGCGTCAGGTGGGGGTTGCTGGGGTGGCCGGGCGCGTTGGGGGTCGCTGGGCGCGTCGGGGTTGCTGGGGGTCGCTGGGCGCGTTGGGGTCGCCGGGCGCATCGGGGTTGCTGGGGGTCGCGGCGCCGGGAGAGGGGTTGCTGGGGTCGCCGGGCGCGTTGGGGGTCGCCGGGCGCATCAGGTGGGGTTGCTGGGGTGGCCGGGCGCATCGGGGGTTGCTGGGGTCGCCGGCGCGTGGGGTCGCTGGGCGCGTCAGGTGGGGTTGCTGGGGTGGCCGGGCGATCGGGGTTTCTGGGGGTGGCCGGGCGCGTCGGGGTTGCTGGGGGTCGCTGGGCGCGTCGGGGTTGCTGGGGTCGCCGGGCGCATCGGGGAGGTTGCTGGGGGGTCGCCGGGCGCGTCGGGGGGGTTGCTGGGGGGTCGCCGGGCGCGTCGGGAGGTGCCACATGCCGACCGGCTCCTGCGGCGCAGGGGTAGCCCGGCCTGGTCAGTGCGAGGGCAAAGCCAGGCCCTGGGGCGAAGCCGAGGAAATTAGCAAGAACCACACGCGGGTGGGCGGTTTGGACGCGGCTGGAGCCGGTGGCGGGTGGAGGCAGGTTTGGGCTCGGCTGGGCTCTGGCTGCAGCATCCGGTGGCAGGATCGGGGCCCTTTGCTTCGCCTCTGGAGCCTGAGTCTCCGGCCACTTCCCCCAGCGCCCTCCCTGGGCTCCAGCTGCTTCGCACCCGAGCGCGGCCCCGCGGAAAGCCAAGGAAAGGGCCCCTGGGATTCAGAGTTTTGGCTCAGGCCGCGTCTGGGTTCGGAATCAGGCCTCGGTGCCGCAGGGGGCAGGGACAGAGCGGTCTGGGCTCTGGGGGGAGAGCAAGGAGCTGAGGTCAAGATCGACGTGTATGCTGGGAGCTCTGAGAAGGCAGGGGGGTCTAGTGGGTGGAGCAGAGGAGGCTGAGGGAACACCTGGCTTCTATCCCAGCGCTGGGAGAGGGGAGTGGGGTCTAGTGGGGAGAGCAGAAGGGGCTGGGAGTCCGGAGTGAGGGTTAGGGAGGTTTAATTGCGGACACTGAACTCTGTAACAATTTCCACCTGTTGGTCTGGTTCTGTCCCTCCATCCCCCTTTGCTCCCCGGCCAGGCTGGGCCTTGTGGGGGGGCTGCCCTCTGCCGAGACAGCCACGCTGCCTTTTGTTCCCTGGGGACTGCTCTCGTGCCGGCTCCTTGGGGCTGGTGGGGTGGCTCGGGGGGGCTGTGGCAGGAAAGCCAGCCCCTCCCCACTCACACAGCTCAGCCGCCTGGCTCTGTTTTCCAGGTTGGAGAAGGAGCTGGAGAGCCTGGAGAACGGGGACCTGGCGCCTTCCACCAAGGAGACCCTGGGGGAGACGGTGGAGGAGGAGCAGAAAGAGCAGAAAGCAGCAAACGCACAAAAGGTCTGGAGGAGGGGCCGGGGGGAGCGGAGCCCTGCTGGCCTCGGGACCCCCTTGGAAGAGGCCAATTCCATTAACCCCGTGGCGGTGGGGAGCCCAGGATAGCCACGTCTCTGCGTGCAGGGGCAGGCCCGCTCCCAGGCTGGCACGGGGGCTGGGGGGCAAAGGGAGGCCCCATGAAAGCGTCCCTGTCTAGTCCCTTCAGACTGCTGTGACAGGGCAGCTGCCTCGGTTTCCCTCTCGGCAGCCCTGGCCCAAGCCAGGGGCTACGCTGCGAACGGCACCGAACGGCAGCCCTCTGGGAACGGGCTCGGTGGTGGGACCGGAGTGAGCTGCAGCTGGACGTGTCTGCCTGGCCCAGGGTTCCCCGCAGCCCTGGCTGCCGTCTGGGGGGCACGTCTCCGGGGCTCTTCCAGGCATGTGCCCAGGTGCTCCCGACTTCCCGGGGGCAACGCTTTGCCACCAGCCCCGCTCTGCACCGGGCTCCACATCTGCCCCCAGGAAATCCCCACCCCTCAGGCCAGCTGCCTGGGCAGAGCGGAGCAAGGGCCAGGCCTGCAGGGCAGACGAATGTCATCAGTGGCCCTTGCAGGATGAGCGCGGCACTCGGTGCCCTCACGCGCCCGCCCCACCCGTTTTCTGGGCTGGTGTTTGTCCCTGGCTGGACTAGCTGTGCTGACGAAGACGGGGCGGGAGGGGGCCCCGAGAAGGCTGGAAGGAAGCTGGGAATCCCCAGGACCGAGTTATGCGAAGCTATTTGCATGTTTTCACGGCCTGGCTGGGGAGCTCGACCCCTGGGTAAGGAGGAGGACTGGATCTAAAGGGGAATCGCTGCTAGCGGTTAGCACTAAAGGGTCTATGACATAGCCGCTGAAGGGTGCACATTCACCCCGGCCGATTCAGCACCGTATTTCCCCTTCTGCATGCGGCAATCCAGGGCGCTCGGTCATTTCTGGTTGCACAGACCCAAGTGTTGTGATTTGGGCTAACGGCGCCAAGCCCCCGGTTAGGAGGCGACGTGCCCATGGGGCTGACTGCTCCTGTCCGGCGGGCAAGCAGCAGCCAGCGGGGCGGGGCGGGGGAGCCATTTGCGGGGGGGAGGATGTGGGGACCATACGAGGGCTCGGGGGTCACAGGGCTGCTTGTAACCCCCCCCCCCGTTCTGTTTTGCAGACTCCGCTGGGCATGGCAAAAGGTGGGTCCTTTCCTGTCTCCGCCACGGGACCGAATCTTCCTTCCCTCTGGGGCACAGCCCCCCCATGCGCCCCTCCCCGCGGAGCCGCCCCCCACTGCCTGCTCCTAGAGCCGTGGCCTCCTGGGCAGCTGTCGGCAGGGTTAGCGCTGGCTGCTGGCCGCTGCTGAGCCCCGGTTTCCTCGCTCCGCAGAGAGCGGCTCCTTCTGGCAGTCAGCTCCCCTTGTTCCGGCGCCCCAGCCCCGCCCGGGAAATGGGTGTGGAAGCCCATTTCCGGGGGCAGCAGCCTCCTGCCCCCTTCCCTCAGAGCTCAGGCAAAGGGAGGAGCTAGGTGGTCATGCCTGCTGCATGCGCCACTTCCTCTGTTGCGCTGAGCAACCAGGGATCGCCCCGACATGTCCCCGGGGTGGGGCTGGGCAGGGGGCGTGGCAGGTGGCAGGGCAGTGGGGCAGGGTAGGAGGCGTGGCAGGTGGCAGAGCATGGTGGGAGCAGGGCAGAGGGGCGTGGCAGGGTAGGAGGCGTGGCAGGTGGCAGGGCATGGTGGGAGCAGGACAGAGGGGCGTGGCAGGTGGCAGGGTAGGAGGCATGGCAGGTGGCAGAGCATGGTGGGAGCAGGACAGCGAGGCGTGGCAGGTGGCAGAGCGTGGTGGGAGCAGGGTAGGAGGCATGGCAGGTGGCAGAGCATGGTGGGAGCAGGACAGAGGGGCGTGGCAGGTGGCAGGGTAGGAGGCATGGCAGGTGGCAGGGTAGGAGGCGTGGCAGGTGGCAGAGCATGGTGGGAGCAGGACAGAGGGGCGTGGCAGGTGGCAGGGTAGGAGGCGTGGCAGGTGGCAGAGCATGGTGGGAGCAGGACAGAGGGGCGTGGCTGGTGGCAGGGCAGGGGCCGTGGCAGGGGGTAAGGTAAGGTGGGAGCAGGGCGTGTCCTCTGCCACGGTAGGTCACCTGGCTAGAAAGGTGTCCGGCATGGGAAGTCACGTTGTTTCCTCTTCTTTCCCAAGCGGAGCGACCGATCTCCAACAGCCCCATGAAGTCGGTGGAGGGCACCAGCCTGATGAAGGCAGGTACGTACGTCGCCTCCTGTCCTGGGGAGGATGCTGCCGTCCTGCTGCCCCCGGTCCGGAGCTCTGGCCACCGTGGGGCTTCCCCAGGGTCGTGTTGTCCGCCAGGGGCAGGGCTGGCCGGCGCTCGGGTGAAATACGAGCGTAGCTCGGGGGGAGGAACGTTCAGGGCAGGGGCAGGTGGGCTGAGGTCGTGAGTGTCCCCCCCCGGAGGTGGGTTGCAGAACTGCTGGTCCATCGCTGTGGGTCACGTGCGCGGCACAGGGAGCCGTTCCCCGGAGACGAGAGAGATCCTTTGGGGGAGGCTGCAATTCAGTTGTGCCAGGCAGTCACCCTGTGGGTCGTCTCGAGCTGGGTGCCGAGCCGTGTCCCCGGTGAGCTGGGCGCTTGTGCGGCCGCTCGGGAATGAGTCACGTGCCTCCCAGCTGATTAACAGCGCGCCCGCAGTCGGCAGCACGTGTTTCTCCGGGTGGTGCACATGCCTCAGTGCACACAACACAATGATTCCGCACAAGGATGGGAAAGCTGAGGGAACATTGGTGCCTGGCGCATTCAAAGCCCCGTGCCCCGTCACACACTTCTAAGGGGAGACCCGGGGCTGTCCCAGGCCGTGCGTGAGCGCACGGCCCCGTGCGTTAGGGACATGCTGGAAGAGGTTCCCTCTTAGCCCGTGTCCTGGCTCTGTGCCTGGGGACAGACGTGGGTTCCCAGCGAGAGTCACTGTCCAGCACGCCCCACCCCCCTCCACAGCTGGTCAGCATCTAGAATACGATCTGATGGTCGTTCGGGCCGGGGGAGGGGGACATAATCCATAGACCTAGGCCAAGTTGGAGGAGGGGCAAACTGCCCCCTTGCCCCTAGCACCCAACGGCCTCGCAGGACTGCGGCCCTAATAGGCTCAGAACCCATCGTACAAGGCTTCACCGGCCCAGCCTCTGCGCGGCTTCCCCGCCCTCCAGCTCACAGCCAGTGTTCCCTCTAAGCTGAGTGCGAGGGCGGCCGCCCAGGAAAGACTCAGGTGCTGCCCAGCTGATTGGCAGAGCACCCACAGCTGGCAGCGTGTGTGTCTATTGCTGGTGCACATAACACATGCCTTGGTGCACAGAACAAAATTTATTCTGCACTGGGATTGAAAAAAATGAGAACGCTGAATAGGCCTCCTACCTCTTCCAAGTCCCACCCACAGCTCCTTCCATGCAGGGCTGGCTCAGGCCCTCAGTGAACGTCTCTCCCATCTGGCCGTGCCCCCAGGGCCACAGGGAGGGCGGGACTCGGAGCGGCCGTGAGTCTATCTCCGAGAGGCAGGTGGGCAGCGCCCAGGACAGGCCGTGCTGAGTCGCTGGGCAGTCGCTGCCCATTTCGGTTCCTGACATGGACCGGCTGACCTGCCTCCCGTGGGGCTGTTTCACACTGGGGGGGCACCAACCACGTGTCCCCACGGGGCCAGCCCCGGCCCGGCTTTGCCGCAGCTGCGCGGCGAGGGGAACGCGCTTCACCTCGAGTCCTAGAACACAGGAGGGTCGGCCCACGCCGAGACCGATCCACGTGCCTGCCCGGCCCCCGCTGAACCCGAAGGGGCGTTGCCCATTAACTCCACGCCTGCTCCCCTCCCCCTCCAGCGTGGTCCCTGCCGTCCACTGGTTGCCAAGCCCCGATGGGAATGTTATTTATGCCCCCTTTGCCCGACCCTTCCACCCGCCTTTAATCTGGAATCGCGCTGCAGCTGCTCCCTGCGGGCTGCCTGTCGAGAGGCGCCGCCGGCCTTCGCTTTGGGTTGTTTTCCTTATTTGCCTCCTGCGCTTTGTGGCTTCTTGGCTCCTTGGCCACGTGGGATCGCAGCATGGCTCGGCTAACCCCGGTGCTGCCGGGTTGCTTAGATCACCGTCCGGCTCGCCTCGCGGCCGCTTGCCAGCCAGCCCTGCTCCACTGGGAGCACTTGGCAGCACCGATCGCTGTAGGGTGGGCCGGCCGCTCTGCCGGAGCGTGGGCCTGGGCAGCTGCCGGGCACCCGGGCTTGGCCATGCTGCATGGCCGCGGCGAGGCTGCGACAGGGCAGGGCAGCTCCATCCCCGTTGCAAAGGATTCGCTGCAGCCAGGTGAGTGTGGATCACGCCGGGGAGGCGTTCGTGCCCGGAGTTGCCAAGATGAGACGATGCAGGTGGCCCAGTCCGGGCGGAGCCGGCAGGAGCTGGGACCGAGGCGTGCTCAGAGACGGATCCGGCCAGAGGAGATCGGACGAGCCAAACCGACCGCCTCGAGCAGGCGCTGCAGACCCTCCGGAGCCCACGTCGCCTGGCGCCCGCTGAGAACCCATCCCTGGGCCAGACGCACCGCCCTGCCTCTCAGCGGGAGCCCTGCGCCAAGCCGTGCGACACACACCGGGCCGGGCGGGGAATTCCAGCCGGCGGAGCTTGGCACCCGCTTTGCACAGGGACCGTCCCCCAGCACGCGACAGCGGGCGGCTGGGCTCAGCCCGTCCTGCAGAAGCCGAGCCTGGGGTGTCTTGGAGTCCCAGCTGCTCTCTGACTGACGGACACGACCCCTCAAGCCGAGCGCAGGCTCCTTCCTGCCACCGTGGCTGAGGGCTGGGCTCGTTGCCCATCGTGCAAGGCCGGAGGGAGGGTCGGACGCCAGCCCGGCCCGGCTGAGAGGGGTGAGCTCGCCCCATCTCCCGGCGGCCCGAGAGGTAAGGGAGCCGACGGCCGCGCTGGGCTGCTGGAAGGTAACGTACTCGCTGCCGGCTCCGTAGGGCTGCCTGCCGCGCACTCTGCCTTGCTGGAACGCACACTGCCCCCCACCTAACAGCTCCCCGGCCACGCCATCTCACCCCTTCCCCCACGCTAGCTGCCTGCTGCTGAGCGCTGGGGAGCCTCCGAGCGGGGCGGGAGCTGGGGCTGGTTTAACTCTCACTGTCCTGTTTGTGTCCCAGCCATGTACTCAGTGGAGATCACAGTGGAGAAGGACAAAGTCACGGGCGAGACCAAAGTCCTATCCAGCACCACCCTGCTCCCCAAGCATCATTGCCTGCAGGGGGTCAAGGTGTACGAGGATGAGATGAAAGGTAGGGGCCCCGAGGGAGTCCTGCTCTCTCCCGCCCCCCGGCGGCAAGGAGGGAGCTGTAGGGACACCGGGGCTGTACGGGGGCCATGACCCACGCTCCAGCTCTCCTGGCGACTGGCAGGTGGGCCCTACCCTGGCTGCGGCGGATCCTTGGCGTCAGCGACGGGGGGTTAGCAGCTGAGAGCCCCTGCCCCCAACTTGCTGCCCAGCCCCAGGGCCGAGCTGCTGCCCCCGAAGCGGCAGATTCCATGTGCGACTGTCGGGCTCAAAGGAACAGCCAGCCTGGATTTGCGGAGGCCAGATCGGGCCAAAGCAGGGGGGCGCCGCGGCGCGAGAGCCGGTGTTCGAAGAGCAGTGGCCAGGGTTTGCTGTCGCGCCGGGAGGGCGCATCGAGGGGCGCTGCGGGTCCGGCGCTGGGCGATGTTCTTGTTAACGGCTGGGCGGAGGGAGCGGGGCCGGCGGGTGCAGCGCGCAGAGGGGGTCGAGCCGGGTGGGGGGCAAGCGCTGTCGATACGAGCAGAGCGTGACCTTGGCAGACAGGAGAATTGCTCTGACGCGAAGCGCCAAGGGCCTCACTGCGGATGGAAAACTCAAACGCCAGCCCCCAGGACTCGCTGGACGGGGCCTGCGGGGCAGAGCGGCTCACAGTGAATAGGGGCCAAGAACGCGCTGCAGCCGAGAACAAGGCGAATGTCCTTGGGGGGGTGTCATGTAGCACATGGGGGGTAATTGTCCGGCTCTGCCCGGAACTGGGATTCTGTATCCAATTCCGGGCACTGGGCAACTTGGAGGGAGCCCAGAGGAGAGCAAGGAAATGCGGAAGGGGTCAGAAATCCCGACCTATGGGGCACGTTTAGTCTGGAGAGAGGATCTGAGAACAGGCATCAGATGTGCGAAGGGCTGGTAGAGGGGGTGGGAATCACCTGTCCATCTCCGCTGGCGGCAGGCCATGGAGGGGCCCAGACCTCCTGCTGCAGCCTGAGGCCACTGTGCCTCCGTCTGCCTCCGAACACCCACCGTCCTGCTGAAGTTTAAGCTGGAGATTAGGACGGATGATTTCCCTGGGCGGGTGGGAAGCGCTGGGATGGGTCCCTAGGGAGGGGGTGGAATCTCCATCCCTACAGGTGTGTAAGTCCCGGCTGGACCAAGCCCTGGCTGGGCTGATTGAGTCGGGGTTGGTCCTGCCTTGGGCAGGGGGCTGGACACGATGCCTCCCGAGGTCCCTCCGGCCCTGCACTGGGGGATGTTAGACAAGCTCTTTCCTGTGACCCCGGGAAGTGGAGGAAAGTTCTGCCGGCTGCCTGGCCTAGGGGTTGGGGGGAAGGAGCAGGGGGTAGGGCTTGGATGCTGAACTCTGGGGCCAGCTGAGTCCCTGGCTCTACTGTTCCATTTGTGTGGCCTTGGGCAATGTGATTTCCCAGCCCTGTGCCTCAGTTTCCCTACGATGGGGGGTGGGCTAAGACCTGGGTTCCTAAGGGGCTTCGGGATCTGTCCCCTTGCTCTCTTGCTAGGGGCCTGGCTGAGGGCAGCTCTGGTCTGGCCTTCGTGCTGGGCCACCACATCCCCCGAGAGCTGCTCTCGGGGCCTTGGAGCCGTCGCTGTGGGGAGGGGCGCGGCCGGGGCAGGCTGGTGCAAACCATCGAACTCCTCCTCCGGGATTTCTGCAGGCTCCCTCTCGCCCCCATGCCGGGACGAGCGCCCCGCGGGGCAGGAGCGGTGGGCACGGCTAGGCGTGCGGCGGGGGCCAAAGGAGTTTGCGCTCCGCCGGCCAGGGCCAGCTGTGGCCTTGTCTGGGCCCGGGGCGGGGTGGCAGTGGGGCTGAACTGTGCGAAGGCACCTGGAAAAGTCGCTTCTCTCCCGGGAGCCTGTAGCTCAGGTTGCAAAAGACGAGCAAACGCCGCCCATTGTCACCCCCCCGGCAGGGCTCTGACCCAGGACGTGCTGCCACCTTCCCTGGCCCATTGGTCCCCGCACTGCGCCCCGCCTTGGACCTCAGAGGTGTGCTCTGTGACGGCGTCTCCGCGGGGTGCAGGCGCTGAGCCGGGGGCTCCCCTGGGACGCAGTGGGCTTTGGGTGTCTGGGCGCGGGGCTCTGTGTTGCTGCCCGGCGGCTGTTCGGGACAGCAGCCAGCTAGCAGCCCGGGCTGCTGGAAAAGATGCACGGAGCTACCCGAACAGTGAGCAGCAGCGACCGGCCCACGTGTGCTCCCCACCCCGGGGAAATCCAGCCAGAATGCCTTGGAATGGTGCATTGGGGCCCTCTAGCGGCTGCCTGCGCTAGTCCGGGGGCGCGGGCTCCTGTCTGAGATGGGGTGTGACTGGGGCCGGGAAGCTCCCCGCTCAGTGTTTCTCAACCTTTTTTTATAAAATACCCCTTTAACAAAATGTCTACATGCCCCCAGTCCCTACCGTGTTCAGACACACACACATTTTTCCACCATTGCAGCATAGTTGTTTGACCAACTGCATCGTAGCTGGGCGGGCCGTGGCATTTTTGGGTGCAAAAAGCACAAAAACGAGAAAGCGCTGCAGAACTTAACACAAAAATTGAGTTTTCTCCGAATTCCAGTTGTTGACGGACCCCCCCAGACTCGGCGAGAACCCCTGAGGGGCTCGTACGCTGCTCTAGCTGACTCGCTCTAAGGCTGGCATCCTGTGTCCTCTGCGGTCCCTCGTGTGATCCGTCCCCAGCCCTGCGCCGGCCTGCGGGTGGGGTCGCCCTCGGGCTAACGCCCTGGAGAGCGCTGGAGGAGGGGCAGCCGCCGTGTCTGCCTGGGGGGACAGTGCGGCGAGGGGCCTGCCTCTTGGAAAGGCTCCAACGCTGCCGGAGCCCTGGGGAGCTCTGGGCAGGGGCCGGATCCCAGCCCAAGAGGGCAGCGATCAAGGGAGCTTTGCTCAGCAGATTCCTGCCCTCTCAGACCTGAGCCCTGGCCCCGCCTGTCCCACAGCCATCGGGCTCATGCCACCTTTGCCTTCCCCTGGGCCCTCACTGTCTTCTCTGTCTCTTCCCCCAGTGGTGCACGCGGTCCACATGGAGGACGGAGCCATCGAGAACGGGGTCCACCCGCTCAGCTCCTCGGAGGTGGACGAGCTGATCCACAAGGCCGACGAGATGACCCTAAGCGAGATCGCCGAGTGGGACTCCAAGAGCAAAGAGAGCGAGGAGGCCAAGAAGGGGGGGCCCGAGGGCAGCCTGCCCAGCCAGAAGACCACCCCCCGGAAGGAGATCACTGGGGTGCAAGCCAAGCCCATGGACAGCCCCAAAATACTGGCCTCCGGCGAAGGCCCCGAGCCGAGCCAGGAGCAGCCGGTCACCATGATCTTCATGGGCTACCAGCACGTGGAGGATGAGAATGAGACCAAAAAGGTGCTGGGCCTGGGGGGCACCATCACGGCCGAGCTGGTGGTGATCGAAGATGCCGAGAGCAAGCCGGCAGCCGACTGCCCGGGCAAGGAGCACGCCCCGCCCAACGGCAGCACCGTGGAGCCGGCGGGCGCCCTGCCGCTGAAGGAAGACAGCGAGGCCGGGGAGAAGCAGGGGGCCAACGACACAGAGCCCAAGGGAGCCGACCAGGACCTGGACATGAAGAAACAGCGCTGCAAATGCTGCACGGTGATGTGAAGCCACCGCCGGCTCCTTCTCCCGGCCCCCGTTGTACAGCCAAAAGAGACTGTCCCTCCCGTCCCCGTCCCTCGTAGTCACCCAGGCCCTGCGCACTCCGAGTGACACCGCCTTTTACTTACTGACCACACACAGCTCCTTTTTCTTACCAGACGGGGGGTCCAACGCGGCGTCGGTAAAGCGGATAAGAGGCGGCACCACCGTCCGGCCGCGGCATCGCTCGCCCGACGGCCGCGCCCACGCAGTACGCAACCGGCGCCGGATGTCCCATTTATTCCACACGCTTCTGTCCCCCCTGGCGCCTCCCCCGCGACTCCACGGCGGGGCCGGCATTCGTGGAACTCGCCCGTCTGCAGGAAGCTGGGTTTGCCTTTGCCCCTCGCTAAGTAGCACCCGCTGACGCTCGCCGAAGGACACCAGAGCTGATCTTGCTGATGGGGGGGCCCGGGAGAGGGTTATAGGACTAAGACGTCTCTGAGACGGGCCTTCGAGAACTGGCTGTTGTAAGGACTGTTTCTCTCCTGCCCCACGGGAGGGGACGGAGAGAGGCCACCCGTGGCCTGCCACTTCCTCCACTGCCCCGGTGACACCGGCCGCCTGCTCCTGTGGGACAGAAGCTCCCACATCGGCCAGAGTCCAGCCGCCCAAGCCACCTGCTTGACGAGCGCCCGTCCCTGGGTTTGTCCACGCCACCGACGTAGCGCCCGAGCTCCCCAGACCACGGCTCTGCAGGACGTCGGAAGCGGAGGTTTCGGCCGGCCCGTGAGCTCAGGTCTGAACTTCTAGCTGGCCTGATCTTGCTGCTTCCGAGCCCCGGGCCACGCACAGCTCCAGAAAAATGTAGCAGCTTAAAAAAAATAAACCTGTCCCTGCTGGATTTCCAGGCAGCAGAACCAATCATTCCGGAGCCCGTTCTCAGTCCGGCGCTCGAGTCTTACGGTACTTGTGGGCCCCGCTGGTTCATGCCGGTCCCGGGGCCCGTCAGCTCCCATCCCTGAGCTCTGACGTCCCCTGTTGGGTTCTGCAGACGGGCGGCTCCTTTCTTTCCTCTGCTGGAACGACGAGGCCGCGAGGGGGCTGGAAGCAGAGCGACCGTGTCTCCCTGTGCGACGGCTTCCCCTGCAGGCACCGCGCCGATGAGGAGCCACTGACCCGCGAGGCTCCCAGCCCTGGAGGAGGCTGGCCCAGGTCCTGGTCAGCAGGAGAAAGGCCCCTTCCTAGGAAGTTCTGGGGGTTCTGAACGTGCCCATGGCCACTAAACCCAGTTAACCGCCCGCCGGGCCCTGGCACGACCGCCCCCGCTCGGCCCCGGCAGCCGCCTGGCATCAGCGCTGCCGCCTTCCTAGTGCTGGGTCGCCCTCCCGCACGAGGTGCTTGTCTGAGCCCCCCAGTCCTTCAGCGTGTCCTCCCGCGGGCGTGCCCTGCCGGGTGCCCTCATGCCGGGGGGGGTACGTGTCCTCCCACGGGCATGCCCTGCAAGGTGTCCTCGTGCCGGGGGGGGTACGTGTTCTCCCATGGGCATGCCCTGCAGGGTGCCCTCGTGCCGGGGGGGGTATGTGTCCTCCCACGGGCATGCCCTGCAAGGTGTCCTCGTGCTGGGGGGGGTACGTGTCCTCCCGCGGGCGTGCCCTGCAGGGTGCCCTCGTGCCGGGGGGTACGTGTCCTCCCACGGGCATGCCCTGCAAGGTGTCCTCGTGCCGGGGGGTACGTGTCCTCCCACGGGCATGCCCTGCAAGGTGTCCTCGTGCCGGGGGGTACGTGTCCTCCCATGGGCATGCCCTGCAGGGTGCCCTCGTGCCGGGGGGTACGTGTCCTCCCACGGGCGTGCCCTGCCGGGTGTCCTTGTGCCAGAGGGGCCCTGATTTGCCTTTGGCGTCCCCTCGTGGCATTGCTGGGTCCCCTTGGCCCCTTGCTCCTTCTGCACATTTGGCCCTCGGCAAAGCAAAACGGTTTCATCTTGCGACCCAGGACGCCAGCAAGGGACCCGACAAATGGCAGAGTTTAGCAGCTGCCTCAATTGCTTGGAGACTCCCCTAAACCTGGCCCTGATCCTGCCCCCTTGAGACCTCTGCAGGCCGGCTGACACTGATGGGGTTCCCCAGCTTAGCTGGAAGCAGAATCCCACCCCTCCAGCCCCGAGTAAAGAGATGGGGCCGGATTCTACTCTCAGCCGATGCTGTGGGGCTGCCCCAGAATTCAGGGTCTCCTCTGGGGTTGCCCCTTCCCCCGAGTGTCTTTATTCCTCCACCCTGCTGTGCCTGAGGAGGGTGCCTGGTTTTAAAGCTCAATTCGACTCGGAGCCGGAGCTCCACGGGGCGGCACTTTGGTTATGTTGCTGCTCCTGGTTTGAGTCTGGAGCTGGCCGCTGGGCCGCAGCCGCCTCCAGGGAGCTTCTGGTTCTTCTGCGGGTGGATGCCTGCTCTTGGGAACACCGGAAGGGAGCCCTTCAGGACAGGTTCCCCCCGATCCGATTGCAGCGAGGCGACGGCAGCTGCGAATCTCGCCCCGGCTCTGCACTGAGCCTGACCCGGTTTTGCTCCGCAAGGGCCAGATTCGCCAGGCTGATGCAGGTCCCGGATTGTTGGCTCGCTGCCAGGGCCCTCGTGCGAGGGGGCGGCTCCTGCCGGGGCCCTCGTGCGAGGGGGCAGCGCTTTCCCACACGGCGGGTCCCGGAGGGGCGGCAGCGGGCATGTGGGAGAAACCCCCTCTAGCAGAACCACTCCCACATTGGGCCATGGCCCTGTGGTGCCCCTGGAGCACGTGCAAGAGGCGAGTCTGCCTGGCTTGTGCGTGGGGCTAGACAGGCGAAGCTCCTGCCCACAGGCCGGGTGTCTCCTTTGCTGGGGCTGCCGCAGGGTGTGCTCGAGGGCCACGGGAGCACGAGAAGTTTGCGCTGCCGTAGCACCGAGCCCCTGGAGCCAGAAAGGGCTCGCGCGGCGTGTGTGGGGCAGGGCGGCACAGCCGGGGCCGTGACGAACTGGGTTGTTTACCTGCAGTGAAGCGTTTCTCGATGGGACCTTGGCCCCTTTCCCCGCTGGCGGATGATTAATGCAGACTGGCTCATTCCTGGCAGGGGTTCGGTGAAGGCTCAGCCGGCGCGACGCTGGCAAGCCCCCGGCTCCGGGAACTTGGCCTTTCTTGGGGCAGCAGAGGTGGGTCTGGGCTGTTGGCGACGTGCGACGTGAGCGAGACGTGAGCATCCCTGGAAAGGTCTTGCAGACACAAGAAAACAAAAGCTTTAGGGCATGTGCCTGGAAATCAGGCCAAGCTCCCTGGAGGTCACGTTGGGGCCCGATCCCCCGAGGGGGAGGCTCAGCTGGAGTCACGGGGCCGGGTCATGTCTCCATTGACTCCAGTGGATTTGCACTGCTGGCGTCTGACCCTGGAAGTGCGTGACGGGTTTTTGCTGGCCCCTGGCTCTAGACACTCACCTGCTGCGAAGGGGAGGTCCAAGGCGTTACCCCAGCCCCAGGAGGCGAGAGGGCGCCAGGGCCCAGTTGAAGGTCCATGCTAGAAACGTGGGGAGATGGCCCCGTGCAGCAGGGTTCCCTGTGAGCTGGGCGCTTGTGCAGCCGCTCAGGAGCAATTCCAGCACCGCCCAGCTGATTAGCAACATGCCCACAGCCAGGTTTGTGTCTCTCCTGGTGGTGCGCGCCCGCACGGGCCTCGGTGCACGGAACAATGTTTATTCCACACATTGTGGGAAAACGAGAGGGGACACGGCCGTGCATCCTTGGGTTTCACCCGGTTCTCTCGCATACTCCTTAGAGGCTGAGCTCACCCAGGCGTGGCCCCTGTGCCAAGGCACGTCCGTCTGGCAGGGGCACGCCAGCCCGGATTTTCTGTCCCGTCACAGTTACGCCTGCGCAGAATTGGCAGCACGGGGCCTGTCGGCTTCAGGGGCTTCGGCTGGGCTGGGGCAACCAGCTGCCTCTCCGCAGACGGGTAAATTTCTCCCTCGTGATGTCTCCAGGATTAACCAAAGATCAGGCCGCTGACTGCACCCCCCAATTGGCACAGCCTCTGCCCCCCTGCTCTGCAGCTTGCACCCTTCACGGGCTCGGTGTCACCCCTGGCTGCTCCCCGCCGCACCCGTGTGCTTTTCACGCCCTGCCAGTACTGTCGGTGGGTCGCATCCCAGTGCTTGTCCTTGTTCAGTCGGTGCCCCGGTACCTGGCCTTCCTCCCAGCTCCCCTGACTCCGCGAGGGGCCCCAGCAGGCAGCGGTGAAGTTGGCCCCCAGATAGAAACCAAGAGGTTAAAAAGTATGTGCACGTCCACACACACACACACACACACACGTACAAACGCACGCACACATAGGTGCTCACAGGCGCACACGTATAAACACGTGCACACATGTGCTTGCGCATATGTGCATGCATGCACACACGTACAAACGTGCGCACACGTACAAATGCACACACACGTAGGTGCTCACACATGCACACGTGTGTGCACACATGCATGCACACACACACACACTCTGATATCTTGAAGCCTCCCGCAACAAGGAAAACATTTTACAGTCGAATGGTTACGGCCTTGTCTAGGCCGCGACCTCGGGTGCGTTGCTCGGAGCGTGCTCTTTGCCAGGTCAGGGATCCGGTGCGTGTTTGTGCCCGGTTCCGTTCCCAGCCTCCTCGAGTTCCCGCCCCAGCAGTGGCGGGAGGGCCGGGGCCAGTGGCGGGAGGGCCGGTCAGCCCCTGCATTCCCCCGGCCGGTTCTTTTCAGGCTCTGACAATCATTTCTCCGGGGCAGAGGGGCCCGACGTTTCGGGTGTAGACCGGCTTCCCCTGTGGCCCCTGAGAGAGCCACCCGGCTCCCCACCTGTGGGTTTGGTGCAATCCAGGAGGGACACCGGCGTGGCTTTGCCTGGACCTGGGTCCACCGCCCCTCCCCGATGTCACGTACCCGAGGGCCTGAGCCCTTTGCTGAATAACGGGACGGGCCCTGGGCTTTACCTGGAGCCTTGGCTAGGAAGCTGGGCGTGGCGGGAGAGCTGGCGTGGGAGGCCAAGCGCGGCTCGTGGGCTGGGGGCTCGCGGGGGTGGGGCCTGCAGGCGACCCAGCTGTACTAAGCGTGATGTTGCTGGGCCGGCTGTCCTGGCCAGGGGCCGGTTCTCTTCCCACAGCCCCTCCCTTGGGCCTGTCCCAGCCTGCCGTGCTGGGTCCTGGCTCCTAAGGCTCCGCAGATCCCCCGTTAGTCCAGCCCTGGGAGCCCTGCTTTTGTGGGGCCAGCCCGCCCCCATCCGCACACGGCTCCTCTGGGCCGTCCAGATCCGGGGCAGCCCCCCTCCGGGTTCCGCCCACTTCCCGTAGCTTGGGCCCCGAGCCAGGCGCCCACCCAACCATGTAAGGGCCCGAGTCTGCTCTGACGAGCTTTTCGCTGCTGCTAATGGACTCAGGGTCGGGCCCTCGATTGGGGTGGGGGGTGGCTGTGGGGGCGGGCGAGGAAGAAAGCAGGGACCCCGGGACTCCATGGCTGGTGCAGGGCTGCCTGCTCCTGCAGCCTCCTTCCCCCCTCTGCCCAGGCCCTTCCCAGTCAGTGTGTGTACATGGCAGCCCCTCTGTGAGCCCCCCCCCCCCCCCCGCGTGACTCGGCTGACGTGCATTTCCCGTGCTCCTGTGCTTTTTTAACTGTGACGAGCTGTTTGAGGTTCCAGCCCCCAGTGTTTGTAATACACCCCGACGAAGCCAATAAACCGTGTGACTAATCAGCTGGAGCCTCTGGCCTCTGCTTCCGGGCCGCTCCCAGACTCCTGCATGGGGAGAAGGGGGTCCCCGCCCCGGCTCCGCATCTGCCCCGCGCAGCCTCTGCATTCTCCGGCGCCCTGGCCCTTGCATGCCAGCGTCTGCCCCATGTGGCTCGGGCTGCATCGGCGGCGGAGAGGCGCCCGGAGGCCCCCGTGATGGGGGGTATCCTATAGTCAGAGGGGAGGTTCCGAATGAGGCGGGATGGACCAAGGGGGTGTGTGCGGGGATGGCTAGAGGGGGGGTGTGCTGACCCCGCGGGACACAGATCGGACCTTTCCTGAGCTATCGCCCCCTCCTCAGATCATGGAGATGGGCCTGGCCCTTAGCTCCCCTCCTCACCTGTGGTGGTCTGCCTGCCTTGGCCTTTCCTGGCAGCTTCGTGAGAGGCCGCTGCCCGGCCCCCCCCGGCCCGTGTTTCCCCAATGCCACGAGCAAGGGCGCGCTGTAGGCAGCCAAGGGGGAGGCTTCTACAGGCCTGAATCTCCTTGCTGGGCAGCCCGCGAGCAGGGGCCGTGCTGACCCGCCAGGAGGCCTTGCTGGACAACTCGGCTGCTGCCTGTGATCGATGCCCGGGCCCCTTTAGCGAGGGCAGCAGCCCTGCCGAGCGGTGCCGGCGGTTCCAGCTGCTTGTGCGCCGCCGTCTCTGGTTACAAACGAGGGAGGGGCCGTCTGCACCCTTGGGAGACGGGGAGCTGGGAGCGAAAGGCCTTGGCATGCTCCGTGGGTGGCTTTCCTGGCAGGGTGGGCCTGCTGGCGTGGCCCTGGGGCAGGGGGGTTTGTCTGGGCTGAGCAGCAGGCATTCCCCACCCCTCGCTCGTTCCTCCCTCACCTGCCCTGGGCTGTTCCACAGCTGCCGCGCTCCACCCCAGAGGGGGCTGCATGCAAGTGGCAGGTGACGTTACCCGCTTCATGAGGCTGGCAGCGATAGGGACTGTGAGGCTGCCCTGGCATACTCGATAGTGACCCTGACTTGAGCTCCATGGCAGGAGGGTGCTAGAGAGCCGCTGAGCCGGCTCCCATGACACTGCGAGGCTCTATCATGGCACTTTGTGAAGGCACCAGGCCTCCACCAGTTTCAGCTCCAGGAGGATCTCTAATTGCTGCTAGCAGTATAGGATGCATGGCACACACAGAGCACTAAGTGGCCCTGATTCTGTCCAGTAGAGGGCAGTGGTGCCACCGACACTCTGGCCCCGTCACAGCCCACGTTAGCATCACTTCCCTTCAGCGTGCTCTAGGCGGGGGCTCCTCTCTGCGTGTGGGGGGCGCGGGGTGACGGCGGATGCCCTGGTCTCTGGCTCTTGCTGGCCTAGTGCAGAACTTTCCTGCCTCCCTGCTTATCCCGAGGGCTTGTTTGTTGCAGCCGCGGCCGGGGGAGGGTGTTAAGGGCTGTTGTCTGTGCTAACCCCCTTCCTTTGATCAGTGGCAGTCCCGTGGGCTCCCTCTGCCCCGTCAGCACCCCCGGCCCCATTGTCTGCCCTTCCCTGCCGCCCGGGCGGGTGGCCACTGTCAGCGCTGGGCCTCTGCCCAGCCATCAGCCTTTGTTGCCTGCAAATCCCATAAGGCCCACAGATGCCCCCGAAGCTCAGCCCTGCGGAGCCCTCCCGCCGCGGATCCACGGCCGCAGGGCTGTGAGCCCCTGCCCACCCCAGCGATGCTTCCCTGCCGCAGGTGAGTGACTGGCCGGGGGGGCAGGGCAAGGCAGGGATGGGCAACCAGGTGAGCGCGCCCTCCTCTTGGCACAGGCAGGAGACCCCTCGGTGCCCCTGCGGGAAGGGAGCTCCCTGGGCCTCGCTGGGGGAAGGGGCGTCGCAGGGCGCCCCGAGTCAGCTGCGGGCACCCCCCCAAAGCAGGGAGGAGCCTGAAGCCCAACCCAGGCCAGCCCCCTGCCCCAAACTCTGGGGGTGACTTTCCAGGGCACAAGCCCAAAGCCAAGTGTTTGGGGGGACTCAAACCCGGCTCCACCGTTTGCCAGTGGGCCCTGGGCTGCAGAACGGGCTCAAGCCAAACCCAATTGTGACAAGATCGGGGGGTCCACACGCCAGCGCTGGCCCTGCCCAGGAGGAGCCCGAGGGGGCCTCTGGCCAGCCGGAAAGCCACAGGGCGGGTGGCACAGGGAGCCGAGGACTAGGCGATCACAGAGCAAGTCCCATAGTGCTGCCGGGGCCCCAGCAGCCCAGTGGGCGGGGCACAGCGCAGCCAATCACCGGCACTTTCGCTGGGTGACCTTGGCTATGTCGCTGCCCTGCTCTGCCTCGGTTTCCCCAGTTACAGGACGGGCGAATGCAGCTGCCCCTCTTTGCAAAGCTTGCCGAGGGCGGGAGATTGTGACAGAGGGCGCTGAGGCACCCGTAACTTGCTGGGCACTGGCCCTCAGTGTGACCCCGCTGCAGGCTGGGGCCTGCTGGAAGAATACACTAAAACCTGACGGAGGGGAAAGGCAGTGGGGGCCGGCAAGGCCCTTCCAGGGCCCAGGCTGTGACACTCAAGGGCCCCGTGGTGTTACCGAGCCTGGGTTTGTGATCAGGACAGAAGCAGCCCTAAGAACCCCCGTCCAGTCCCCAGGGGCTGGCTGCCACCGCAACAGGACGCCGTGTGAACGGCCAGGGTGAGCGACCGGATGGATTCTGGGCCTGGCCTTTGCCACGCTCCGTTCCCTCTGGTCCCTTCGCTCCCTTGGCCCCCGCTGCCGCTGCGCGTCCATCGGGCTGATCTCCCGGGATTGCCGGCTCTGCTAGCTCCCTGGATCCAGCCCCATTTCCAGCCTGGGGCCGCCCCGGGCCCAACACTGGGGCTGTTTCTTGGAGCCAAGCCCCATTCTGAGCCTTGTCAGGGTGACAAATCCCCGAGGTCCCGCCTTCCCCGAGGAGCCACATGGAGCCGGTTGGGCATTGCTACCCCTTCCGCAGGCAGCGGCTACGGAGCCTCTGCCAGCCCCGCCCCGGCACTTCTGGTGCAGTGAAAAGCGGCTGCCTGATCCCCTCTCCCCCGGCCCCTCGGGCTGCAGCCGTTGGCACGACACCGAGATGGTTTCCCGCAGCCCCAGCTCCTGGAGTCCTGGGATCGTGGGAGATTCATTCGCCACGTTCAGTGGAATGAATGTCCATTCCCACCCTGCCTGGCTGCAGAACTGAGCCTGCCCTGGGGCGCCGGGGAGCCCGGCAGGCAAAGCAAAGGAGCCCCACCCGCATTACCGCGTCAAACGCGTCTGATTTCTAAGCCCCTCGTGAGAGGTTGGTGGCAGGCCGGACTCTTGGCTTTGAACGCCGGAGACAGGCGACAGCCGCGCTCTGGCCCCATCCATCCTGGGGCCGGCTACAGCCCCTTTCCCCCAAACCGCTCACCAGGCCTGGTTCTAGGGATCGGGGTGGTGCTGCTGCCGTGGGAGAGGCCAGGCTGGGGCCCACGTTTCCCAGGGAGGGTGCGTGAGAGCCACACGGCGCCCACAGCAGGCAAAGGGCCGGGGACACGGGACCAGAACAGCAGCGGCTCAGAGGGGTGCATGGGAGCCCAGGTGCAGGAGGGAAGAGAGCAGCCATGATGAGGTTAATCTGGTTTCGCTCCCCCCCCCGCCCCATGCCCCACACCTGCAGGGGCCCCAGCGGGGCTGCCTTCCCCATTCCTGCTGAGTGCCGTGTGGCTCTTGCTCAAGAGGGTGCAGCCAGCTCTCTGCGGCGCCCAGGGAGGGCGTGGAAGGCGGAGCGCTCGCCAGCTGGGATTGGCTCCGGAATGACTGGTCGCTCCCCCACCGGGTGTAAATAGCCTAACTCCCCTTTCTCTTTCTGCTCCAATCAGTCCCACGCGCTGATGGATCGCGCTGACCTGCAGAGGCCGGGAACCGCATCCCAGACAGCCTGAGAGACCCGGGTCTGCCCTGGAGCGCGTCTCTGTCGCCCAGGACCCGGCATTGGGTACTGGGGGGCGAGGAAGGGGGGCAGCCTGCCGGGCCTGGCTGTGATTCTAGGGGGCTGGACCAGCGGAGAGAAGATGTTTAAATACACCCCACCATGGCAGGTCCTCTGTGCCTCCCTGGAGCCCAGGCCGCAGGTAAGCACAATGGCGAGACGCTTTCAGGCTGATTCTTTTGGGTCTGGAGGAGGCTGTGTGACCTAGTGATTAGAGCGGGGGGGCAGATGGATCTGCAGGCCCGTGCTCCTGCTCTGGTAGCATTTCCATCTCTGGCGCCATGTGCTGGGACAGGTTAGGCTGGGGTTACGGAGTCCTGGGCTCCAGTTGTGCCTCTGGGCCACAGCTGCTGGTCTTACCGCCAAGTGGCCCTGGCTGCCAGCAGGCTGGCTGCTTCCCTGGAAGCTCTCCGTGCAAGGGCAGAGCCTGTGGAGGGAGCCAGGAGCCGGAGCCCTGTTCTCAACCTGTCCTGGCTGCAGCTCCGCACCCCGGCCCGTCGGTCGCCACGCAGAGGGGGAAGCGAGGCCCAGCTGACCGGCTTGGGCACAGCTGCGGGCAGGGTGTGTCTGCCTAGGGTGGCCAGGTGTCCGGTTTGGAACCGGACAGTCCAGCGTTTGAGCTTTCTGTTCGGGAAACAAATGGAGACAATAGAACTGTCGGGTGTTTTCTAAATGAGATGAGATGTGGATTGTGATGTCGTGTCCGGTGTGTCCGGTGTGTTTGTTGAAACCATCTGGCGGCCCTATGTCTGCCCTGCACGGCCCTGCTGCAGGCCTGTTCTACCCAGACTCTGTGGGGAGGCTCGGCAGGACGGCAGGGGCAGCCTCCCTGCGCCAGCCACACACCAGGTCCCTGCTGCCTGCCCTCGCAGGAACACTCGGCTGCATGGGCGGGGGGGCTCCGCCGCCTGCACTCCCCGGACATGCCCCGCAGCTGCCCGCAGGGTCCTGTGCCCCTGCGAGCGGAATCCCGGCGCCCCGTCGGAACTCGGCACAGGCCCCTTGGGCAGGCGCGGGCTCTTTCCTACCCACGTCAGCAGGCCGTGGACTTTGCTTCAGGTCCCTGGTGAACGAGCCCCTGGAGCTCCCGGCCTGAGTCTCCAGCGAAAAACGAAACTAGCAGCCCGGCCTGAGCTGGGTGCAGACCTAAGAGTGGAACTGAAAGTGGCGCGGGGGGAGAAGGGCTATGCCAGCTGCTCAGTCACAGGGCACAGGGCTGCCCAGCACCTGGGCTTTTCAGCTGCAGCCAAGTGAACAAGCCCCGATCTGGGGTTTCCGTGTTTGTTTCTCCCAGGCAAAAATGCTTCTGTGATGTCAACTGCAAAGGAGAGGCTGGGTTCGGCCGTGGCCGGGATCCTCGCCTGGGAGCCGTGCCTAAATTGTATGCTGTCTGTCTGTCTGTCACTGAGCTCCGGCCACGCTGGGTACCCTGGGGGTGCTGTGGGCAATGGGGGGAGGGAGGTATTGGCTGGGTGGGGCCATCGCCGTGCGGTGCTCACTCTCCTTTGCATGCGCTCACGTCCGGCGCTCACAGAACTGTCGCCCTGTCACACTGGAGAAACCTCGATCCTCTGCCAAGTCTCCCAGGCCTTGCTGGGGGAGAGACCAGGGCCCGGCAGAGGGTGAGTGCGCCGGCTCTGAACTCTGTGGTGCCCTGGGGAGCCGGCTTTTCCCGCTCGCACTCAGCTTCCAAATGGGGCGGGAAATCGACACGGGGCCAGGGAGTTTTGGGTGCTCGCTCCGCACCGGGCGCAGCGGGGACCTGCTGTGACGAGGGCTCAGACTGAGTTAGAATAATGATGATAAACCAATAGAAGAGGCCACGGATCAGCTGCTAATAAACTCAGAGCCCCCCGGACGCCCCTGGCCCTCGGGGCATTGGAACGTGGGGCCTCTGGCCCGGGAGAAGCACAGGGGGGACTGGCCTTATAGGGGGCAGAGAGGGTGCCAGGAGCAGCAGCAGGCGCGACTGCCCGGTGGCCATTGGCAGGGGGCACAGGAAGGGCCAGAATGAGGTGCTGCCATCCACCAGCGGCTCGCACTAGGTGGCAGGTCCAGGAGGTGGCACATCAGTGGATGGAGGCTGCCCAGGGACCTCCGCAGAGAGGGAGCAGACAGGCCTTGGGTGCAGCCGCATGCCCATGGAAAGGGGAGGCCTCTTGGCTTGGCCTGACTTTCCCTGCCCGTCTTGGCCTTGCCTCCAGGGGACGGGACTTGCCGCTGCGGTTTGCTAAGTGCTGCCCACAAGCTCCCGCCAGCTGGTCCCCGGCAGAGCCGGAGGGTGACGGCACTAGGCCCGGGGGAGACTTTCACGTTATCACGATGTCCCGCAGGAGGCAAGGGGGACCAGAGCTTGGTTCGCGAGAGCCCCAGGGCGGCCTGGGCTGGGAGCACCCGAGCAGCCAAGAGGTGACTCCAGAGGGATGAGCCATCTCCCAGGAGGCTCTACAACCGCAGCCCTGGGATGCCGGGGGTCTGGCGAGAGTGCCCATGCCAGCTCCGAAGAGCGAGACTTGGCTATGGGGCACAGCACGCAGGCAGGAGGGGGGGATCCTGGCCAGGGAGGGGCACCCATCACGGAAACAGGGGAGTGTTTGCGGAGGCTGACAAGGGCTCTCCGGGAATTCACTTCCTCCGCAGCGGAGCCAGGGAGCTCTGACTCCTGCCCTCCAGGACGGGGGCTTTGTCTTCCACTCGGCAGCCGCTCGCCCAGCGACTCGCACGCACCAGCGGCTGCAGCAAGGAGCTGGCTGGTTTGCCAGCCCTCGGGCAATTTATATTCCTTGGGTGGCAGTGACAAGGGGCAGGCGGCAAATACAGATCCCGCTTTGGATCCAAACACCCGCCCTTCCGCAGCGCTGGGGGTCAGACAAGCACGTGGCATAGAGAGACCGTGGCGCTCGGCTGGGCGCTGCCCCAGGCACTGCTGGGTAGCAGAGAACGTGGCGCTCGGCTGGGCGCTGCCCCAGGCACTGCTGGGTAGCAGAGAACGTGGCGCTCGGCTGGGCAGTGCCCCAGGGGCTGCTGGGTAACACAGAACGTGGCGCTCGGCTGGGCGGTGTCCCAGGGGCTGCTGGGTAACAGAGACTGTGGCACTTGGCTGGGCGGTGCCCCAGGGGCTGCTGGGTAACAGAGAACGTGGCGCTTGGCTGGGTGGTGCCCCAGGGGCTGCTGGGTAACACAGAACGTGGCGCTTGGCTGGGCAATTGGCTTCACTGGTGAATTCACCCTCACTACCCTTCCCGTGCGATGGGTCAGCGTCATCGTCCCTTTTTATACAAATGGGGAAACTGAGGCCCAGAGAGGCCCGGCAGCTAGCTCAAAGTCGCACAGCAAGCCTGTGGCAGAGGTAGGAAAAGAACCCAGGAGTCCTGGCTCCCATTATTTTAGCCACAAGATTTCCCTCAAAAATCAGGACGGTTCTGCCCTGGGGCTGCCTGTGGGTTGGGCTCCGAGCGAGGCTGATGCTGGCGGAGAAGGTGACGGGCTGGCATGAACCGTACTACGTCCTGGCGCCCAGGGCAGGGTGCAGTGTCCCGCAGAGGGCTCAGCGCAGGCCTGGCGGGGGGACAGAGTCAGAAGCTGCCCCTGGCTGCAGGCAGAGCTGGGCCTGGCTCCCTCCGGGTGAGTCCCAGCGGGTGGGGCAGGAACGCCGCTGGGTGCTGCCAAGTGCAGGGCCTGGTGAGATGTGTGTCGGGGGCGGGGGGGCACTCAGGTTCAACGGTTCCTCCCCAGCAGCCAGCCCCGGCGAATACTTGGAATTGCTCCACTGACTTGGAGCCAGGAGCTTATCAGGGCCATGCAGCTCACGGTCTCCTGGCTGCTCCGGCGGCGTCACCCCTCCCGGCCCCCGCTGCGTAGTTCAAAAACACGCTCGCTCGCAAGCAGTAGCCCGGCCAGCCGTCCTCGAAGAGGCCTCCCTGGGGAGCTGGGCGCCCGCGCCGGAGGGTCCGTCTGACCGTACGTGCATGGCACTCTGGGTGGGCTGGGCTAGAGGGCGGGGAGGTCTCCTTAGACCGTTCAGCTCCGGGCAGCGTTTCCGCTGCTGCTAACGCCACAGCTGAGCTCGCTTCTGGCGCGTTTAGCGGGGCCCCTGTGCCGTGTGCCTAGGCTGTCCGCCAGGGCCGTGTGTGCAGGCGTGCCCCGGGAGGTGTGAACGGGTCAGTGTGTGTGTGTGTGTCTGTGTGGGGGTGTGCTGAGTGTATGGTCTGGGCTGTGGGGGCTACGTCTAGACTGCAGGCTTCTTTCGGAAGAAGCTTTTCCGGATGAGATCTTCCGAAAAAAATGTCTTCCGACAGAGAGCGTCCACTCTGCCAATGCGCATCGAAAGTCATCTGCTTGTTCGAGAGAGCGTCCACACTGAACGGACGCGATCTCGCACGTCCGCTGTGATTGCGATGGACGGAGCGGCCACCAGGGCACCTGCGCTTTCTCCTCTGTCCTCTTCTTCCGAAAGAACGCCCTCCTCCCCGGCCACACACGCCTGTTTGTGAACGAGCTCTTTCGGAAAAGGCTTCGTTCTTGTAGAAAGGGGTCTGCCCATGTCGGAAAAACCCCTCGGTTCTCTCGCTTCTTTCGAAAGAACGCGATTGCAGTGTGGACGTGAGCAAAGTGTTTTCGGTAAAACTCTGTAGTGTAGACATAGCCTGGGTCATAGCTGGGGGGGGGGAGTATTTGCTCTAGACAAAGGCCTCAGGGGCTGCGGGGTCATGGGGGGGGTAATCTAAGCGAAGGCTCTAGGGGCTGCTGGGTCACGGGGTGGTATTGGAGCTAGGCGAAGGCCCCAGGGGCTGCTGGGTCACGGTGGTGGTGGTATTAGATCTGGCGAAGGCCCCAGGGGCTGCTGGGTCACAGTGGGGTGGTATTAGATCTAGGCGAAGGCCCCAGGGGTTGCTGGGTCACAGCGGGGGGGGGGGGGATCTAGGCGAAGGCCCAGGGGCTGCTGGGTAACAGCGGGGGAGGCAATATTTGCTCCGGGCAATGGCCCCGGGAACTTTGGTGCTGTGCAGCATGCGCAGAGCAGACCCTGCGCAGTCCCTGACTCCGCCGCCTCGCCGGGTCCTCCCGCTCAGCCCTCTGGGCGTGGGGGGGCAACGGGCTGCGTCTGACCAGGAACCGGAGGGCAGGGGCCGGAGTCTGGGCAGGGCTGCGTTTTGCCCCAGGGCCTCCTTGGCTTCTCTCGCAGGCGTGGGAAGCAGCCGTTCGGGTCTGGCTCTTACTGTCCGCGTGGCTGGTGAGAAAGCCGGGTGCTGCCGAGTGGGGCCGCGGGGGGCTCGGTGTGCGGGGCCGGCGCAGCCGGATTGAGGGGACTCAGCGCGCAGGGGGCGGCCCGGCCCTGGGCCCTGGCGAGCACACGGGCTGTCACAGAAACCGGCCCTGTGGCAGGGCGGCCGTTACGTGCGAGTGGACGTGATCCCTGAAGCTCAGACGTGCGCCTGGCTCACAGCTCTCTGCCGCCCCGGGGCTCCCCGGCACCCTCTGGAGCCGGAAGGGGTGAGTCACAGGCCATGGCGGGTGGCGCTCGGGTCCATCGGGGCGGGGACTGACAGCCCGCACCCCTGCCCTGCATGGCACAGCGTGACTGCCCGGCCAGGGCGGGGGCAGCAGCAGGAGTGTCCCCGGACAGCAGGGTACCAGCCAGGCCAGGATTCCCTCCCTCTTGGCTGGATCAAATTCTCCCAGGGGTCGGGCGGTGGGCTCCCGTCCCCTCCCACCTCCCTTCCAAGCCCCCACTGCTCTGCCGCCTCAGCTGCAGCTCACCCCAGTGAAGAGCAGTGAGTGCCCCCCCTCCCCCGCAGAGGCTGGCCCCAAACCGTCCCATCCCTGGCCACCTGCGCTCGTGCTCCCCATGGAGACCCCCTCAGCTGTGTCTGGAGCTCCGGGGAGTCCAGGCTTAGTACCACGAGTCCCCTTCACTTTGACACGCGCCCTTTGCCATCTGCCCCCAGCCCTGCCTCTCAAAGGAAGAGCCAAGACGAGACCCCAGGCGCCCTGGTGTCGGCAAGCACAAACCCGCAGCCCCCTGCCCCTGCCCCGCATCCGCTCCCCTCACTGCGCTACTGAGAAATCTGGCTTGGGCTGACCAGCAGAGAGCCCTGTCGCGTCCAGGGGGCGGGCATAGTCCATACATGGGTGTACGGCCTGGACCCCGGACGGCCATCCAAGGGTTAGTGCTTTCTCATGGCGCCGTCACTCAAAGAGCAACAGGCCCCAGGCTGCCTGGGAGTGGGCCAGTGGGTTTAGGAACCTGGCCATTCCTTCAGGGGCTGCAGAGGGTGCTGGTCAATAGCACGGTTGTGACCCTGTCGTCTGCCAAAGGGCAGCGTCTGCGTATGAGGAGCCATGGTCCTGTGATGTGCGGGGGGGGCGGGGTGAATCCTGGGGGCTGGGGTCATACAGGGACGCCGTTCCTGCCTGCCCGCCCTCTGCACAAAGGCCAGATGCAGGGAGATGAGGGTGCAAAACTCTGCGCTTTGCTGAGGCCTCCCTCGGCCTTAAAGTGCTTTGCCAAGCTGGGGCGCGTCTCTTTATGCCCATTTTACAGATGGGCAGACAGAGGCCCTGAGCTGGGCCATGACTTTGTGCGAGGCCGGCCAGCAGGACAGTGGCAGACCTGGGCAGCGCATAGTTCTTGCCGGCCTATCCCATGTCTCACCCACCTGGCCACGTTGCCCCGGGACCAAGATTTCCAAATGTGACTCGGTGCCCAACTTCCACCACCTTACAGGGTCGGTCTGGTTATCGGGTGTCTAATGCTGAGCACCCCAAAACTGGAGTCACTGCAAATCACTGGGCTCTTTTCCCCGCAGATCCTACACTGCAACAGTGCCGGGGGGTGTCACCGACCTAGAGGAACGGCTTCAGAGGCCCACTCTGGAGTCTGCCTGGCGATGCAGCTCCTCCCACTCCCTTCCCGCTGAGGCGTGGGCTTGTGAACACGTTCCCGTGGTGGCCCAGCGCCAGGTGCCTGCTCTAGCTGGCTGCTTGCTCCGTGGCTCGCTGACGTGTCCAGTGCTCACCGCTGGCTGGCACCCGCCAGCATTCCACGGCGGGAGGGCCGCTCCCCGCAGGGACTTCTGACCCCGGAAAGGAGATAAGCGGCAGGCAGCTGATAAGTTTCCAATCTCTGTGTAGTCAGGGGCTATAAAGGACAGGTAATTACCTGCAGGTCGGACATGAGAGGGTCACACACGACCTCAGCGGCGCGCAAGCCCGTGGGAACTGCGGCACGACTGGATCCCAGGGGCCCGTGCACACGGGGCCTGATCCGTCCCAGGCGTCAGTGGCCTCCCCCCAGCTGACCTGGTGACTCTCGCCAAGCAGGTCAGTGGCTGCGCAGTGAAAGCCTGCGGGCAGCATTCGCACCGGCTGCGCTGAGGTGGCTTCCGTGCGCCAGTGGAACTGCACCTGCTTCCGCCAGGTGTAATTTGGTCCTTGCAGCTGCGCCGGGGTGCCTGGAAGCGACTGATACAGCTGCAGGGACTCTCCGGGGAGCAGGTGTGTGCCAGCCACGCGGCAGGACGGGCTGCAGACAGCAGCGCCCGAGGGGCTATGATTAGCGTGGGGGGCTGGGAGCCAGGACTCCTGGGTTCTCCTTCCAGGAAGGCAGTGGGGGGTTGTGATTAGGAGAGGGACTCGGACCTCCTGGCCTTGGTTCCGGGAGGAGAGTGGGGTGTAGCGGTTAGAGGAAGAGACAAGGCAGCTGGGGTCCAATCCACACCCTAGGCTCTTGGGCTAATCTGTCAGACAATTTCCCCACTATAAAAGGGGGTGTCAATATGTACCCAGCTCCGCCGGCTGAGATAAGAGTATTTGCTGGGAGGAACAGCTGTCGCTCTCAATGCAATCAAGAGGCCTGATGTGTTTAAACCCCGGGCCCCATCCAGCCTTAGTAAGTGACACTGGGTTCCTGACCACAACGGCGTGGCGACCGGGAGAGATGTGGCCACCTCAGAGCAGCCCTTTGCCCGGCATTGTGCCATCTCCTGCCCAGGCTGCTCTTGCTTGTTTGGGGCGCGCAGGGACGGGGGCTGGCGCCGCCCAGCAAAGGAGCAGGCAGGCCTGGGACGGGCCGCAGGGACGGGGGCTGGTGCCGCCCAGCAAAGGAGCAGGCAGGCCTGGGACGGGCCGCGGGGACGGGGGCTGTGGCTGGAGATTCTTGTCTTTTCCACCCAGCTCCCGCATTGCTCAGCCTGCTCAGTTTATCCAAGAGACTGTTGAGAAATGGCCTGATCGCGGCCCAAAGCCCCGCGCAGGGGAGGTTTCTGACTGTAGCGAGCTCTTCAATGGAGCCGCACAAGCTCCCGGGGCTGGAACCTGAAGCAGAGCCAATTCAGGCGAGGCAGAGGGTGTGGCTGTCTCACGGGGGGGCATTAACCACTGACACCGCTGACCGAGAGGTGGGGGTCGTTTACACCAAGGCTGGGGGCCGTCCTAGAGGATGCGCGCTGACCTCAAACAGGCTGCACCCAGGAGTTGCTGGGTGAGTGTGTCTGGCTTGGGTGGCACAGCGGGTCAGACTAGACGCTCAAGGGGGTCTCTGACGGTATCACAAGCCTCTGAACCGACCGTCGAGGCACAATAGACTCACTCCTGCCGCCGTTTCTAGTAACGTCTGTGGGCTTTGCCGCAGGCTCTTCCTTGTGACAGGAAATGGAGTCTCTAACAGCCGCTACCTGTAGCGCCCGGACGGAGCTGCCCGTTCGCGCCAAGGGAGAACTCTGCTTTTCGAGCTGAGCGGTCCGACCCTGCCTGGGGTGCGTGGCCACGATTGTTTCCTCGACACATCGGGCTCCCAGCCACGCCCCCAACCAGCACGCACATTGAATGCACTGCATTCGAGATCAGGGGAGCACCCCACCCCTGAGAATTCTGGGCTCCCCCCATTGACCCAAAATGGCTCCTGCGACAACTGGTCTCCAGTCATCTGAGGACTAGCACAGACCTCGGCAGGTGTCATCGTGAACAGCCGTACGGGAAGGCACAAAAGCCAAGGTCAAGGGCTGGAATTTATTTCTGTTTTGCACGATACTTGGGTTAACGTACGATGCATTTTATGAGTCATGTACGGTCCACACCCTTACAATCATCTCAAATATCTATCCGGATTGCTGGGGCTGATCTTTCCCTGGCTCGAGAGGGGAAAATCTGTGCAGGCGACACAACATGAACGCTAAATCCCATTCGTTTTCCATCCACAGATTCATGCCCCTTTGCTGTCTGAGTTTGGTTATCTTTCCCTGCCTGGGTCTTCTCTAGATATGACCCCCCTCCCCTTCATTTCTGAACATCCTGGGGCCATAACCATCCATGGGCTAATATAATCTTTGCGCTAAGCATCACAGCCAAAGGGAACTTTACAGAAGCAGAACTCAAATCCTCCTGCTTCAGAAACACAGGTCTGCAGCACTGAGCTAAAGGAGAATCCCTTGTGCCAGCAATATAGGGCCTCTGATGCACGGCTGAGCAGCCCTGAGTCTCTCCAGTAGAAGGTAGTGATGCTACATACACACTAGCCACTTCCTCAATATGTTTTTGTCATATGATTCCCCAAAATGGGTACCCAGGCGCGCTGCCACCCACAGATCTGTGTTATAGCAGCTGCCACCGGGGGCGCTGTTCCACATTCTGAGTGCACGAGCAAGTTTGGAGTCTTAAGAAGACAGCAGTGGTGTTAATTTTGGCTTCTGCCAGGTTTTTGTGTCGGGACAGCTTCAGGAGAGAGGGGGCT
Source organism: Rafetus swinhoei (assembly GCA_019425775.1). Classification (NCBI taxonomy): domain Eukaryota; kingdom Metazoa; phylum Chordata; order Testudines; family Trionychidae; genus Rafetus; species Rafetus swinhoei. Next base: position 15,265,962 of record JAFJHL010000483.1, on the reverse strand, counting down.
GTGAGAGCAGCAGGGGAATTCGCTGCCAGTCTTGGGCTCTGATTTGAGTCAATCTTTGATGCGGAGCTCCTCCTGGGGATGCAGACATTCGTGTCGGGCTGAGATTCCAGGTTTGCCCTGCATGCTCTTTCCCCACCTCTGTCCTGGAGCAGGTGTATATGTGTGAATAAAACAAGGTACACTTGGAATCTGTCCATAGTCTGCACAGCTGCCTTTTTCCTCCACTGGGAAGCTGACCAGCAGGGCCCTGGACATCAGCTACTGATTGGCAGAGGGGTAGCTCTGGGGCCAAAATGGATTACTGGTATCAGGAGAATGAGCAGCATTTTCATGCTCATTTGTGACTCCTGCTCTTTGTGTTTCTCTCTAACATGTAACTACCCCTCCCCTCTCCCCAGGGACAGGAAAGTGTCCTTCATGCAGACAGCCTTCTGGTGTTTGAGGAACCCAAGATCAACCCCACAGCTGAAGAGCAGCTCAGAGTCCAGGAAAACATTCCTGAGGAGTTGAAGGAGGAATCGCCCCCAGAGATGGACAGAGTCACCAGACACCTGATCTTCCATATCCCTCACCACGACAGCTCGTCTGCAGAGCTGAGCAGCCAGGATGCTCCCTCCAGCCATGGCAACCAGAAAGTTACAAATGGCCACGACTGGAGACCCAGCTCTCCGCCAGAAGCCAGATCTGAATTAGCAAACCCCCTGGAGGCTGGAAGGGATCTTTGGACTCCCCCTCCAGACAGAGAGTCCAAGCTAGGCCTCGTGAAGTCCGGGATGTTGTACGACATCAGGGCTTATAAAGAGGAGAGGAAGCCCAGCAAGCTGTACTCGGATGACGAGGAAGAGCCGAGTTACCCGCACAGCCGTGCGGCCATCTCCCCTGAGAAAGCCAGAGAACTGGAAGAGGAAAGGAAAGCCGTCATCCAAAGCCAGGTGGTAAGAAGACGTTCCACCGGGGCTAAGAAGCAGAGTTCCATAGATGAGCCGGATTCTCTAAGCACGGGCTCAGCTGGTAGACACGAGGCGACTCCGGGAGGAGGCTACGTCACCAGCTTTGCCCTTTGCTTCAATAGTCCTTCCCCGGCACACACGAGGACGATGCCCGTGGACCCCGAGAACGTAGACAGGGAGCAGATCAACTTTGCTGCTGCCCGGCAACAGTTCCTCCTGCTGGAAAAGACTAACCCAACCTCGCTCTTCAGCCCAAGGCAGCGAGTTATGTCTCCAAAGCCAGAATCGACTCAGCACATCTCCGAGGGGAAGAGGAAGGTGTTTATGCACTATGAGGATGTCCCTAGCCAGAGAGAAATCAACGGGTATGATGTGGAGTACAAGACACCCAGGATGGAGGAGCTGTATGCTCCCAAAAAGGCTGGGATGGAAAGGGAAGAGCCCGATGGGAGAACGGCCAACTTGACCAAAACATCTTCCAGAGATGACCTGGACTCCGGCTTGGGTGAAATGTCCAACGAGTTCAGCGCGGGCTACATTAGCGACGGGAGCATGTCCAATGAGGTCTTCCTCGATGCCAGCAGCCAGGATCCTGGCAAAGAGCTGCCGGCCAGGAATGAGACGCCCATTGAACGGGAAATCCGCTTGGCAATGGAGAGGGAGGAAAGCCTACGGAAAGAGAGAGGGATCCAGAGACTGACGAGCAGCAATGAGCTGGTGGAAATCCAGACCAAGCCCCTCCTCTCCACCTCTCTCTCTTCATCTTCCTCCAGGAAAGTGAAAGACAAAGGCCGTGTTTCCTTCTACGTCCAGAGGGAGATCGAGCAGGAAATCAAGCGGGAGGAAGATCTGAAGAAGGAAGGGAGGCTCCTGGGGACGTACGACAAGGGGATGCAGCAGGAACTGGGGGAGCGCAAGAAAGTCTTCGAGCAGGAAGATGCCGCCGCAGCCCCGCAAAAACCCACGTTTGCAAAGAAATCAGAGGCGCTAACAGGGACCTCGAACAGCAAATTTACCATGGATGGCAGCTTCGGCCCCAGGGACAGTAAGAGAAGCACGGCAGATGAATGGCTGTCTGCCAGCTGCAGCAAACTGGTGGAGGTGGATTCCTCCAGGGCCAGGCAAGCCAGCTCCCCAGAGAGGGCAGATTCCACAGCATGTCCGGAGGAGAGGGTTGGGCTGCCCAAGGAATACTTCACCACTCGGTTCTGGAAACCCAAGATCTCCTTTGTGAGCGAGGAGGGGACGCCGGGCCCTCTCGGAAAGGAAAAGGTGCTGGAGTCAGCGGGTCCCCAGGGGGACCAGTACACGCTGAAGAAGTGCAAGCCCCAGACGTCCTGGCTGATCGAGGAGGAGATCCGGAGCGATATGCAGAGAGAACAGGAGCTGCAGGAGCAGCGGAGGGGCAGGCTGCTGACCGATGACAACTCTGCCCTGGAGAAAGGCTTCCGGTCTCAGTGCTCGTCTCAGAGCTCAGGTGAGGAGGGCGACAGAACGATGGGGCATTACCCCCCGGCACAGGGTCAGCTGGAGTCCTTGTGCTCAGGACCCCTTTGATCTGCCCTGGCTGCTGAAAGGGGCCTTAGAGTGGGTGGAAACTAGGGATGTAAAATCCCAGCTAATCCGGTAAGTGGTTAACCCTTAGCCTAAGCTGGATTCCAACAGGGGAACGCTCCAGCCCAGCTGGTTTCTAACTCCCAGGCCCCCTATGTGCAGGGCTGCCACTCCCAGCTCCCCGGCACACGGCGTGGCCAACACCCAACCCCTGCTAGGCTGGGGCAGCCCTCCGCCTGTGGCAGGCCACCGGCTCTGGGCTGCTCCTGGGTACTGGTTAACCGATACCCAGTAAGCATCACCTGGGAAGGGGCGATGCTTACCAGGTAGCCGATTACCCGTTTTACATCCCTAGTGGAAACCACCCCTAGAGGATTTTTGCCCTCTGGATGCACTAAGGTGGCCTCCCTGTGTACTGGGTGGGTTGGAACCATGGCCACCCACCCCTGAGCAGAATGAATTTTGTTGTGCGCACCAGTGCGGAGGTGATGTGGGACCCATCAAGGGGGCCAGGGGTTCTGGGTGTGGAAGGGGGCTCAGGGCTGGGGCAGAGGTTGGGGGGCAAGCTCTGGGGCGGGGCTGGGGATGAGGGGTACAGGAGGGCTCAGGGCTGGGGGTTGGGATGCAGGAAAGGGTACAGGCTCTGGGCTGGGGGTGTGGGCTGTGGGGTGGGGCCAGGGATGAGGGCTTTGAGGTACACGTGAGCTCAGGGCTGGGTGGCTAATGGTGGGGCAGGAGGGTTGGCTTCAGAGGAGGGGCGCCCTTCCCCTGGCCACAGCAGCTCCATGCTGAGACCGGCTTGGGGAGAGATTTCTCTTCCCTGCTGCAGCCCTGAGCCGCTGCCCGGGGCTGCCTGGGAAGCCGCCCAGCCACAGCCCCACGCAGAACTCAGCCCGTAACACACGGCATGGGAGGAATTCTGTGCTGCCAAGGGCCCCGAGGGCTCATGGGAAATGAGAACAGCCCCAAGGCTGCTCTCACGTACCCCGGGAACTGGGCAGGGCCCTGCAGCCCCAGAACTGCGGGAGCACAAAGGTGGCTTAAGAGCAGCCTGCCCTGCCCTGAGCCCAGAATGGAGTAACTGAATCTAAAGGTCATGGCTCGAGCCCCATCTCGAGCAAACAGGCCACTCCCCAAGGAGCTCCCGGTCTGACTCAGGCAGGTGCCACGCCAGGGCACCTTCCCCTGTTTGCTCATTCCTCTCTCCTGTCAGCCTCCCCCGCGGGGGATCCGCTCAGCTGCAGCCGACCAACCAGAGCCAAGGTTAGAAATGCCAGGTCCCCTCCACCCCCGGCTCTGGGGCAAACATCCCTGAGCAAAGAGGCTCCACCCTGCAAGCACTTCCCGCAGGAAGCCTGTATCCTATGCGCAAACAGAGCCTGGCGTGTCCACGGCACTTAACCCTCCTTAGGCAGGGCACAGAGCAGCACATCCAGAGCCCACTGGCATCCAGGGGAGTCTTTCCGCCGGGCCCTGTGGCTGGGCTCCAGCCAGGCTGCCTGGGCAGAGACAGTGCTGGGGCAGAGACGACACAGACCCAGGGCTGGAGGTGCTCAGATTCCGGTTGGAACTCTGGGCTCAGCCCAAAAGAAACCCCCCGAGACCTTTTTGCTCCGGTGGGCCGCTGCCCCCTGGAAATGCAGCCCTGGAATCTGCTCCCTCTACACCTCTGCCTTTCTCTTTAAGCCGCCTCAGGCATTGCCGACAGCTACGAGGTGACTCAATCGCCCGTCTTCGTTCCTGCCTCGCACCAGGCAGGGGTGGCGAGGGCAGCGTCTCCACCTAGCGTGCCCAGTCCATATTGGGGCTACACAGGCAGACTGGCCTCTGAATCAGCCCACGACGGTCCCACGTGGGCCCTGAGGGATCAGAAGACCAGGAAGCTGAAGGACGACAAGAGGGTGAGCGCTCCAGCCTGGCAGCCTGGGGCTGGCTGGGGCTGGATCGGAGTCAGTGCCGGGCGGGGGCGGAGGACCCATGGCCATGCAGCTGCTCAGGTTTCAAAAGCACAGAGAGTTGTCAGCGCGGCGCACGGTGCTGGTGTGAAGCAGAGGCTGAGCCCTGTTTCACATGGAAGCCCTGGATCGCTGGGGAAGGCGCCAGGGCAGGCCTTAGGAGACCAGGGGTCTATTCCTGGCTCTGCTGCAGATTCACTGCATGTGACTCAGCTCAGCTCCGCTCCCCACCTGAGAAACCTGCCTGCGTCCCGGGCCCACGGGGAGGATTCTCATCAGCGGGTGCCCGGATCCTGCGGGAAGGGGGGCTGGCTAGACAGTGCAGCACCTGCACCGACTGAGCTCGGATCTGTGCCCGTCAAAGGTGTGACCAGCCCACGGGCCTGCCCTGGCTCGCTTTGATTTCTCTAGCTCCGTCACAACAGCAGCGACGCTGCGGCAGCCCAGGTGAGCCGCTAGCATAGGTACCCAGGGGACTGGGTGGGCGTGTCCAGCCCGCCCGGTGGCAGCTCCCCCGCTGGTGTTCTTGGAGCCAGGGAGAGCAGAGCTGGGCCGGGCAGGTGCCACACAAGCTGCCGTCACACCTCTGACAACAGGGTGGACACACTGCGGCTCCACGGCCTTGCCAGAGTGGGCAGCGTGAGGTCCCCTCCATACCCAGCCGGCCCGCGCCCTGTTCCTCCCCACCCACTGGGATAGACCGCTGTGCATGGGGTCTGTGCTCCAGAGCCATGCAGGGCCTCGCACACGCAGGGCCTCACTCACACAGAGCCTCGCACACGCAGGGCCTTGCACATGCAGGGCCTCACTCACACGGAGCCTCGCACACGTAGGGCCTTGCACATGCAGGGCCTTACTCACACAGAGCCTCGCAAACGCAGGGCCTCACTCACACAGAGCCTCGCACGCAGGGCCTCACTCACACAGAGCCTCACTCACACAGCCTCGCACATGCAGGGCCTCACTCACACAGAGCCTCGCATGCAGGGCCTCACTCACACAGAGCCTTGCACACGCAGGGCCTCACTCACACAGAGTCTCGCACATGTAGGGCCTTGCACACGCAGGGCCTTACTCACACAGAGCCTTGCACACGCAGGGCCTCACTCACACAGAGTCTCGCACATGTAGGGCCTTGCACACGCAGGGCCTTGCACACGCAGGGCCTCGCACACACAGAGTCTTGCACATGCAGGGCCTCGCACACACAAGCCAAGACTCCCTGAACCTTTCCCTCACTCAAATTTTATGCCGGCCCAGCACAGTCAGTGGGGGGGTTGCCCCTACTGCTTGCATTCACTTTATCCCCTTCCCCGTTTCTCTGCCGGGTTCCTACCGTCTGACCCGTTCTTTCCCTCCTGCAGTACGCCAACATTGAAGCAATCGATGACGTCAACGCAGAGGTAAAGTAGATCTGACCCTTAAGCGCTGCCTGTCCACTTCCCCTGCCTGCTCCGACCTGCCTCCCTCCCCCCATACCCATGCCTGCCTTTCTCTGGCACCTCTTCCCGGGGCCCCAAGAGCAGCAGCGAAGGGGCCTCGCTCGGCCTGTGGCTGGGGAATGCAAAGGGCAGGGTGACGGGCAGGGAACGGGTTAACAGCCTATCTTTGCTGGGTGTAGCTGCTTTGTCTGGTTTGCAGGGAGGAAGTGATTCCCTTAGGAGAGGGAAATGAGAGCCTCTCACTGCAAAGTCAGACCAGGCTAGGAGCCAGCCCCAGCTGGGACTACTAGTGAACTGGTTAGAAATGGCCTGATCCAGACAGCCCCCAGCACCGGGGAACATCAGATCAGAATCCAGCTCCCGGCCGAGATGCCTTCGCTGAGCCTGGGTCTCTGGACAACTCAGGGAAGCCCTTATCCACACTGGAATCCAACTCTAGGTTTCGTTTTGTGAGCTCTGGCTGGGGGGAGCTTCATTTACTGCCCTGCCCCCGTCCCGATACTTCTACACCCTTTGGATCGGCAGTGCCGACCTAACCTCTCGGGCACATACCACAGATGCACCATGTTAGATCCCTAACGGTTCGCACCCTCTGATGGAGAAGAACCGTTCGTGAGTTATACCGGAAACAGACAGGGCCTTGATTCTCTGCTGCTCTGCACCTTGTGCTGGGGTTCCCGCTGTGCGGGGAGCAAAGGGTAATTGGGCCCGAATGACAGCAGATTACACCCGCCTGGCACTGGTGTCACAGATGGCAGCGGTGCAGGGAACCAGGCCTGTGGTGTTCGTGCCTTTCCACGCAGCGGCTCAGGCCTGGTGTCCACAGAAAGGCTGCAGAGAGCTGGTCTCTGCTGGGGATAGAAAATTCTTTTCCAAACTGCACGTATTAATAAAGAGCATCTTCCGCACCAGGCAGCTTACGGGGGCTGGCTAAACCCAGTGCTTAGGCAAGGAGGATGTAGCCAAGCATGGGAGGGAGGAGCAGGCTGCCAGAGGCACCTCGTGAAAGCTCTCAACTGCTCCTGGAAGAGAAGAGGAAGGACTGGCAGCTTGGTGATTAGGGGCTAGCCTGTGACTTGGGAGTCATAGAGTTTAAGACCAGAGGGGATCACTAGATCACCTCGTCTGAACGCCTGTACATCACAGGCCACTATCATCACCCAGCACTCTCACACTGACCCAACAATCGGAATGAGACCGAAGTAGTACAGCTCTCAGGAGACTATGCTGTTCTGTGCCATAGGCAGAGAAGGAGGGTCTGAAGTGCTCCAGTGCCTGAGGTCCCCATGGTGGCAAGGGAATAATTCAGTGAGACTCACATGCCATTTCCTGCTCTGCCACAGACTTCCTGTCGGCCCGTGGGCACGTCACTTAATTCCACAGCTGTAAGTCAGGGGTAATAGCACTCCCCTGCCTAAAAGGCGGGGCTAGGTTGGTAAATACACTACAGAGTGTGAAAAGCTTAGACACTGCATGGAAGTATAACAGATAGATCCTGCTTCCTCATTCTTCACACAGGACAGGGTGTAGCAGGAAAGGTATCCGCAGCCTAGCCCTGTTCAGTGCTTATTTAAGGCACTTTCCCTGCAACATCTGTCTCTGATCCATGGAACTTCCAGTGTCCTGAGGTCAACAGCCACGGTCACAATGATTCTGACTTCACTTGCTTGCTGTCTGTCTGTCCTCACAGTGAGGCTATGTCTAGACTGTAGCACTTTTCCGGGATACCACAGTGCCGCGTCCAAGCAACACTTTCGCTTTTTTGAAAATTTTTTCAAAAAAACGGATGCGCTCTTTCACCACCCCGTGAACCTTGTTTTATGAGGAAGAAGGGATGTGTCGAAAGAGGACATTTTTCTGAAATTTGGCTCCGTGTAGACACACCAAACTTCAGAAAAGCCTCTTTCAACAGTAAAGCGGAAAAAGATACGCAATTAGCGTAGTGCAAATCACATTTCTTTTTCCGATTTCTCTTTGCAGTGTATACCTAGCCTAACAGTTAATAGCAGGGTGGAGAATTATTGCAAATAACCCCTATGGATGTAGAAATGTGTAACAAGCCGGACAATCTGGCAGATGCGCCTAGTTCAACAGCAACACTCCCAGGGTACGTCTACACTAGCCCCCTAGTTTGAACTAGGGAGGCTAATGAGGGTGACCGAAATTGCTAATGAAGCGCGGGATTTAAATATCCTGCGCTGATTAGCATATTCCGTTGTCGCCATTTTGGAAATTGACTAGCCGAAGTAACTGCCGCGTCTACGCGCGCAGAGAAGCATGATTCGAGATAAACCCCTTAGTTCGAATTAACAGTTAAACCTCATGGAATTAACAGTTAAACCCCTTAATTCGAACTAAGGGGTTTATCTCGGAATCGCGCTTCTCTGCCACGTGCAGACGCGGGCAGTTACTTCGGCTAGTCAGTTTCAAAATGGCGACTGGCGAATATGCTAATCAAGCGCGGGATATTTAAATCCCGTGCTTCATTAGCAATTTTGGTCACCCTCATTAGCCTCCCTAGTTCGAACTAGGGGGCTAGTGTAGACGTACCCTCACTGTTTTGATGTCAATGGAAGCAGGCCAGGCTACCTTATCACAGCCTTCCCCCATAAGGGCCTGGCGTCAGGATCAGCCCTAGATTTTGAAAAGTGGGCCCCAATTTTGGGTGCCCAACTTGTCACCTCAGCAGCCAAATTTTCCAGAGGTGTGTCAAACTGGACATGCAAAACTTCAGACAATTCAGATCAGCGACCGCTGCTGAAAATGTCAGGCCTAAGATCTGGAGATCAGAGAGGTGGTGGGAGGTAGGGAAGGCCAACGAACAAAACAGTCATAAAATAAAGAACAAGTGCTGAGGAAGTGAGTCTATCATTCTGTGTTTAATGGGTTTAGATTTTAGAAAGCACCCGAGTGATCCGCCACAAGAATGCTATGGCGGAACGCTGGGAGTCGGGACAGTTCTTCAATAACGACGATGCCTGAGGAAACTCTAGCAGCTGAGGAACAACCAGTGGCCTTCCAGGCATTGCTTTGTATCTACATTTACTCTGCTTTGGATTCAATCTTAGCCGAGTTCAACTCAGCCAGTCGTTTCGCCGCTTGATGATTGTAAGACTCATGGACTTTTGAAAATTGCAGGTGTTTAAATCTTAAAAAAGCAGCTGTTTAAAAAGCATAGCTCGTGCTCCTACCTCCATTTCCATGAACCAAAGGAATATTGTTAAGGTGGAAAAATGGATCATTTTATTTGGGTCTCCTCTGCTTGTAGATGACTAGATGAAATGAAATTAAATGAAATGCGGATGGTAATCTAACTCCAAGCTGTGTCCTTGTAGCTGGCAAAAGGAGTGATTTCAAGATGTCTTAGGGGCTTATCTCCGATGCCATTAGAACCTATCTAGAAAGAGAGATGTCTTTGGATCTTCACAAGCATTGAAATGGGAAATAGAGGATCTAGACTTAAGCCAGTATGATCTGCGGAGATGCAGTGGAATATAATATATATATATTTAAAAGCTGTTGTTTATTTTGCTAATAATTTATTAAAGCGTCATATCCCCCCTCATTCTTTCCAGCCTGTCTTGTCTGCAGAGATGTTCTGGGGTTGCTGTGCTGGGGATTTGAAAGTGTGCGCGTGTTTGGGGAGAATGGGGGGAGAGGAGGGAACAATATGGGAAAGAGCCTTAAGACAGAACTCAGTTTGCTTCTCGTGCCCTTGAACTGCAGAGGCAAGCGTTCCGGGAGGAAGGGGCAGCAGGACTTCGCAGGAGGTCTCTTTCTGCCTGGCGTAAGTCACTCAGAAAGCTGAGGTGTTGTCCTACTCAGAGGAATGGGAAAACACAAGCAAATCTCAGGAGGCTTTGAGTGTTAACGCAACAGCTTCCGGGATCCCGTCCGGTGGCCAGGCCGTGCGAGCTGCGTGCCACCAGGGGGCTCCAGAGCAGCAGCAAAAGCAGGATTTGCAGGAAGGGTTCGTTTCTGGGGGCAGCCACAGAAGGGAACTGAAGGGCAAGAGCCCAAAGAGTGCAGGGGGCAAATGACAGGCCTGTGTGCCACTGGAGCAAATGCCACACCAGGCCCAGAGTAACGACACGGGGGCTGTGGAGCTGCCATCTAACGTCTCATCAGGGAAGGGGGAGGGTGGAACTGACGGGAGAATTCAAAGAACTCGCACTGAAGCACCGGCGTGTCACCCTGGAGATCTACGTCCAAATTCTGACTAGAGGTGACATTTTTCCAAAGCACCTGTGTGATGGAGGAGCCCAAACCCCATTGGCTTTCAATAAGATTTAGGCTCTTAGTGCTCAAAGGTATTTGGGGCACCCACTCCCACGGACGCCAGTGGGCCTAATACCCTCTCAGAGCCAATGCCCTTTCTGAACACTGACTTAGCCTCGTGTTACGGTACATCACAAGCGCAATGAGCATGCCGTTCTCATTCAATCTGTGTCATTCCCTCCAATCCATCATGCAGCACGATGCTGTCTCTATTTAGGCACTGGACGGGAGCCAATGGTAGAAAGGAACGGGGCAGGCAGCAGATCATCTGCTTGCACCAGGCCTTGTCTGAGCCAGCGCTGTCAACCTCGGCTCCCCCAGATCTAATTTCAGGCAGAAATGTGACAGGGAAGAACCGACTCATGCGGCTGGGTGACATTGGGTAACAGCAAACATTTCCTTCTCGCACTTCCTCTTCTGCTGCTCAGGTCTTAAAAGTGGCACCAGGGAGGCACTGTGTTCTGAAAGCCGCACCCTAGGGTCAGCGGGGAGAAGAGGCAAGGGGCGGCAATGCCTTCCCTGGGTCCCAGTGTTCCACCTTTCCCTAGTCTGACCTTTCCTGCGGGCTCCCACAGCAGGCTGTTGCAGATTAGTGACTTTCCCTCCCTTGCCCCTCCCCTGGTGAATTTAACTTAAAAGTGAAAAAGCTTCAGAGGGGAGCCGAGTTGGTCTGTAACAGGAAAAACTTAAAAATCAACAAATAGTCTGGTAGCACCTTAAAGACTAACAAAACCTGTCGATGGGATCATGAGCTTTCGTGGGCACAGCCCACTTCTTCAGACGACCGGGGTGTTGGAAGTCCAGATCCAAGTACAGACTAACTCGGCTATCCCCCCTGAAGCTTATCTACTCACTGTCTCTTTTTTTCTTCTTCCCCTCCATTTTTTCTCTTCTCCCCCCTCCCCCTCTTCCCTTATTTATTGGATCTGGACTTCCAACACTCCAGTCATCTGAAGAAATGGGTTGTGCCCACTGTGATGGCGCGTCGGGGAGCCCCAGACCCTGCACCCCCACCCGCAGCCTGATGTGACTCTCAGCCAGCCAGTAGAGTAGAAGGTTTTTTATTGCTTCTCAGAGATACAGCGCAGCATCAGAGAGATGTTAGTATGGGAGCCAGGGCAGAGCCTTATTCCTCTTGGGGGAAAGGAGCTTCACCCCCTTCCTTGGTGCGAAACATCAGCTACGTCTAAACTACACCCCTCTGTCGGCAGAGGGATGTAAATTAGATGTATCGAAAGTGAAAATGAAGCGGGGATTTAAATATCCCACGCTTCATTTGTATAATGGCAGCCGCCGCTTTTTTTCGAAATGGGGCTTTCGGGGAAAAAAAGGCAGTTTAGACGGGGCATTTTAGACAGAAATGCCCTGTTTGAAAGATCCTGTACTCCTCAAAATGAGGAGTACAGGATCTTTCAAAACAGGGCATTTCTGTCGAAAATGCCCCGTCTAAACTGCCGGATTTTTTTCCAAAAACCCCATTTTGAAAAAAAGCGGCGGCTGCCATTATGCAAATGAAGCACGGGAAATTCAAATCCCCGCTTCATTTGGAATATCGACATGCCTAATTTACATCCCTTTACCGGAAAAGGGATGTAGTCTAGACACACCCGATCCTCCCTCTCACCCAGTGGACACTAACCCAACTCCCCGGCACTACCCCCCAGCCTGGGGACAGTCCCTGCCTATCTTCTTCTGTCTCTCTCTCTGGGAACAGGGTTCTTATCTGCTCAGGCTGGGACTCAGATGTCTATGGCCAATACACAAGTGAAGTGAGTCATTGGGAATCACACATCACACAATACAGCCTGCAGGAACACTGGGTTACAAAAAGTAGACAGCACCCCCACTACGTCACACCCATGAAAGCTCATGATCCCATCAACAGGTTTTGTTAGTCTTTAAGGAGCTACCAGACTATTGGTTGTTTTTTAAAGTGAAAAGCCTTCCCGCTTGCCAGACCCATTAGCTGAACATTGAACCTGTGAAAGAGCCATTAAGTGGTAATGAAACCATTTCACAGGTATGTGCCAAGTCTATTTATGGACAAAAGGAGTTGTGCGCTATGTGTCCACAGGACTTACATATATTAAATGTTTGCTTTCAATATTTCATTTGTTTGTTGCTGAAGATTATAAAATCACGTCTCTAAAAAATCCACGCCTGGCTATTGAGCTGCACAATCTGAGTATTCAGCTTTACCTATGTACATAGGAATGTATGTTGATGAAATACTAAAAATGCCCTCCAGTCTTTTTCAAAGACTCAGAGCTAATGTAGTAATGACTCTCACATCATTACTGCAGGCTGAGTCCTATAGCATAGGAAAGTCAGAAAAGAGGGTTATCCTAGCTCTGACACTGATTAGTTATATAACCTTGGGCAAGTTAGTTCAGTCCTCTCTGTCAGTGTCTGTACAACGGGAAGAAAAAAATTTACTCAGCTTTGTAAACTATTTTGAGATCTACGGATTAAAACAGAGCTGGGAACCTTTTTTGGGTTGGAGGCTGCTGAGTTTTCCCCACCCCTGAATTAAAAAATACTATCTACAAGGCTGGATCCTACAATGGGATCCACCCACCTTATGCCTGTGTGGAATCAGATGGACTTCATATGGCTAGATTTCTTAGCAGGATCAGCTTCACAGTACAAATAATCATTAGTCAGTTGAAGAAAGTCAATATCTGATTGTGCTATTAAAAACAGTGATTTGAATAACAGAAATGAAGCAATACCTGTTCTGAGTTCATAGTTTCATCTTCTTGGAAAAGACTGACCGTAATGAAGTAAAATTTTGTTTATTATGACATGCCTACAGTTATGACCGAACATTAGGAAAATACATCTGTTAAACCACATTTGAACATCTGAACTGAATTACAGAATTTGACTACTGACTCTAGCCCTCTACAGACTAAGGTTATTGCATAAAACTTTTCCATGTTATTGACTGCATTTGGGGGTTTGGTAATTTACTAAAACTCAACCTGAACTTCTTAAATGAAAGAATTCCTTCCTCATTTAGAAAAATAAGAATTGATCTAAACACATTAAAACATTCTGATTAGCTATAGATTAGTAGCTGGCAACTACTGGTAATCTTTCATCATTCTTCTTCCTTCCCAAAGCCAGCTCCACCTGTTTATATTTTTATTGTAAAAAAGGGCCAGCTAAATTCCACATTAGACAAGTTTGGTTTACCACAGGATCAATCCCTCCCCTCCCCGCCCAAACATACACGTACTTCTCAGCCAGGGGTATTAAAACACAAGTCCTTTCTACACTAACATTACTGAGCTAATTCAGTAGAACATTAACAATGGTTTAAATCCAGGATTTAGATTGTATTCAGTAAATAGAATGTAAGAACGAATTCTACCCTTGGTTTTTCTAAGGATGGGAAGGTGCTGGTCAATTTAACAACACAGCTTTTTAAGCTTTTAGGGTAATCTGCTGAGGAGAGGTGTTCTCCCTCAGCACATATTAACTGCAGCCATTTTAAACAACTCCCAAACTGACTGAAAAATATACTTCTATCAAAACAGACACAGCAGAGATCAAACTGATAACTCTTATTTCATGGACCTTTTTTCAGATCCTTTGACCTGCTGGACAATGACTTTCATCATTTTCTCCATTTTGGTTTTTGTCAGTGCTTTTCTACAGTACCATATTTGGTCCCATATGCAGCACAAAGGTTTAGGAGACAAGTAAAATGGATCACGGTCATGATGCATATCCAGTGGCCGTCTCTTAGCATACTCCTTATAATCTCGGACTGGACAGTTGCCTGGATTATCAGGCTTGGCATAAATATATAGAACTGACTCCTCTGTGCTTGCTTGTGTGTTCAGATCATCTTTCCACTCCAAGTACTCTAATCCTTGCGCGTTCTTTTTTAACACAATTTGCCCCCACCACAGATTTGGAGTCTGACTGTGCGTGTTTGCCCCAAAACCTCGGATGATGTTCACGAGCATTAGGTGCAGAAATCCTTCGGGATGCATTCGACTCAGTATGCCCTTTTTACGAAGATTCTCTACATCTCTATCTGTCAGGTTTTCCAAAATATTCCAATCTCTCTCCCTCTCCTTCCGTGCTAGATGCTGGCACTTTGCCTTTAATGCTTCCTGAGATGCTGTGAACTCAGGCCCTTTACTCACACTATACTCGTACTTGTGCTCCTTGAGGTATCTGTCTATACTGCTCTGAAAGAAGAATAAAGAGTTGGCGGAAAACTCTGTACCATTCTGCTTCCTGACTCTAGTGTAGAAGGAGGCTAGGTAATTATCAAGGTCTGCAGGAGGCAGTGTGAAGATCTCACGCGTTTCAGAAGGATAATGAGAAGCCAACCAGTCTCTGAACATTTTTATATCACCAATATTACGAATTCTTTTACTCTCCGACTTCTTCAATGTCTCTAAAAGATAAGAGACAACTCGGTGGATAGAAACAACTACAGAGGCTATCAAAAGTATGTATGGTGAAGCAGAGCTGCGTTCACTTCCTTTCTAAAGCATTCAAACATTCTGGATCTATTATGATCATGCTCCTTTAAGCTTTTGTTTTGGTTTTGTGATGGCATCCTCCCACCCATCCCACTGTTTGGACCACCTGTTGCCAACAGTAAGTTCTCTGGTACAGGGATCTGTCATCTTTGTTGTTTTTCTGTACTGTGCCTAGTACAACGGAGGCCTGATCTTTGATTGGCATGCCTAGGTTCTAATATATCAAATATTTAAAAACTTGCAATTCAAGGGTAGCAGGCTGAGGCCTTAAAGAAATTTTACACCACCTTTTGAAATTATGAATTTTGTCTCTGTGCAGAGAGACATTTAAATTATGTGCCACTCTAAATGGGACCTTAAGACAGAACTTTCATGTGTGTGTTGGGAAGGCCTTGAATTTCCCTGTATGATCTAAAAACTGATACTTAAGGACCAGGTGACAATCTGCAGCTCTTCCTTATGGAAGGAGTGATGACGTGACTAAGGATTGCATGACTGGCACCAGGTTATGCTGCAGAGGTCCATGTGCCCTCTTGTGGATTTTTTCCCAGGTGTGACTAGGCAGGTGCTGGGGGTGGGGGGTGGGGGGTCTGGAGCTGATGGCTGTGAAAGCTGCTTGTTGGCATTGAGTCATTTGGTGCATGAGTTTGGTTTAATGACTCTTTTATCTGCACAGAGGGTGTGGATTTTACAAATCTAAATATTGCTGCTTCCTTTTTGGGGAAAACTATTGAGGGGTCTACTTGAGGAAATAAATAGCGTAAATCAGTGCACACTGAGTCTGCAAGCTAAGGCTGAGGCTTTGTCTGAGTCTCCTGGCGCAGTATGTAAACAACCTCCACCGGGGGAGTAGCCCGCTGTGCTGGGAGCCTGCTCGCATTGGCATGTCACAGTGCTGTAACCTGCTGCACTTGGGGGTGGGGGGTGTTTTTCACACTCTGCTCCAGAAAGTTGCAGCGCAGGAAAGTGGCAGTGTAGATTTAGCTTGAGATTAAGATAAAATGGATTATGACTCATTGTTCAGCAAAAACAACTATTGCATAAATGCCCCCTGGTGATTGCACAGTGGCTGTTGATGAGATATACTATCAAATTAATATAAAAAAATGCTCTAACACTGTATTCACCAAGTGCAGTCGTGTTGTAGATATTTAGTTTGTAAGGGCTTGTCTAAACAAACATCCTATCTTAATTCAAATTCACATTCAAGTGTAGACAAGCCTTAAAACATCATTCTTGTACTCTGCTCAATCAAGGGAGAATTATATCTAATCTTCTGCATCATAGACTCTTACAGCAGGTTTTCTCTGTCTTTAACGTACTGGTTCTGCCACAAAATCTAAATATAAGAACATCAGAACGGACAGACTGGGTCAGACCAAAGTCCATCTAGCCCAGTATCCTGTCTGCCGACAGTGGCCAATGCCAGGTGCCCCAGAGTGAATGAACAGAGCAGGGAATCATCAAGTAATCCCTCCCATCGCCCATTCCCAGCTTCTGACAAACAGAGACTAGGGACACCTTACTAAATATACATTTAGTAAGCACAACTCTGAATTTTCATATTGCTCTTGATGGCCGTTAGTCAAATAGGAATAATCATTAGCTCAAACTGTGAAAAATTAAACCTACAACCCCGAGTTTTGAGACTATTTGCTTGAACTTTCAAAAGTTGGCTAGCTCTATATTTGCACCTGAATTTTTGCACGCATAAAAATAATTTGCATATATATCAGGCAGCCGTCCAACTGCCTGATATTTATGAGAAGCACCGTTTACAAGCAATACATATCAGGTGCAAATTTATTCGCTCTACTGAATGATCTCTAAAATCTTGGCTGCTTAGTCAATGTTTTTAATCACTAAATTAAATCAGTATGTGTGCAACTGGCACTAAGAATTCATTGCAGCCATACCTATGCTAAAATCACAATTGTGCTGTTTACTTCTAAAACAAAGCAGATTCATTCATTAATGGTTCCCAATATTTGCTAAGAAGGATGGTTTCTGTTTCTTTCTTCTCACCTGGCCCCAAGCTGCTGCAGGGAGAGAGGGCTGAGGTTGTCCTCTCTCCAGGAGGCAGCCTGCACACTGAACCCCTCATCCCCAGCCCCACCCCAGAACGATGATTTAAACGAAGAAAAACAAAACTTATTTGAGTTAAGGACCCAAGCAACACCACATAAATCTTCTAGCACCCTAGTAATCTGTTAGTCTTTAAAGTGCAACTGGACTCCTTGTTGTTTTTACTTTTATTCAGGTGCTCAGATATGGATTTAGGTGGCTAAATGGAGCCACCCAAATAGTCATATTCTGGCTAAAAGAGACATATACTAAAAAGCCCACCCAGGAATAAAACTCCAGAAATCTTACTTTTGTTTGAAGATACAGGCAGATTGTCCTCGGAGTTTTCATTCTCCAGAGTAGGCAGGGCAGCAGCATTCAGTGGTCCTGGCTGTTTGCTCTTCTCAGGAGGTATTTCAGCATAGTTCCCAGCTACTCCGGTTCCTGATGTGGCACACGTAGATGGGCACAGCTGGAGCTGTTGATGGACAGCTCCAGTGGGTGCAGTGTCATAGAAAACCATGAATGTGGATGGCTCACACTGGGCCTTTGTTTCCACACTGGAGACAGGAAATGGCTTTAACTTTTCTTTGGACACTGTTGATTCATAGGAATTTCTTGCTTTAGAGGTTTTGCTCTTGGACTTTGTGGGATGAAGAGCAGTTAACTTCAAGCAGTTGTGTTCCAGAATCCTATAAGTGCTGTCCTCTAAAGTCTCCCCTTGTAAACATGGAATTACTGCAGCCTTTTCTTTAAAGACAGAAACTGTCGTCTGGATGGTTGCTTCCTTGCTACTGACCTTACCATCTCCATGCATTTGCAGTTCTTCCTCAGCAGACGTTTCTTTATTTTGGACTACTCTTTCAGAATTACAATTACTTCTGTGTATTGGGTCTCCTGTATCAGCTTCAAATTCTTCTTCATCAGAGATCTCTTGCCGGTCCTCTCTGCTTTCTGGCTCATCATTACCTGGGTCAGTTTTGGCATGACAGTCATTTGATGGGAGACTCAGCTCTGCTGCAAAGCATGGCCTTGTAGAGTAGCTGTCTTTCTGAGGAAGTGCTTCACTTTGCTTTGCTTTTGGCACTGTTGTATCAGACATTACACAGAATGCGTCCTCTTTCTTCTGCATTACTTCGGGGGATCTGCTACTTGAGCCCATGTTAATTGAATCAGCTTTCTTTTGTTCAAACGGGGAGACTACCCTGTATCTCTTTTCACTTACATTATGTTCCGTTGACCAGGAGTCATAGCTTCTGGACCTCTTTCTCTGTTCTACAGCTTCCTCCCTTTCCTCCTGGCTTCTGAAATATAGTGCCCCACACGGCCAGTGATATGCATGCCCAGACTCACATATCCACAAAACAGAATTGTCCCTGGTGGGATGTCCCATATTCTGTATAATCTCCAAGCCTGGGATTTGGCTGCAGATAGTGCCATGAGTATGTGCCCAAGTCACTAAATTAGAGAGATCCATGGCAACCGAGCTGACATTGTTGTACACGTCATCACAAACGTTCTCACTCTGCAAAAGGGTTAGAATTATCTTAAGATACATAAGAAAAACAGGATGATTTTAGCAACAATTAGTGGGAGCTGTTCTCAATCCCATCTATTAAGTTTTAAATATCAGAATAATTAGCTTGATGAAACTTGAGAAACTTTTCAAATAAATAATTTGTTTGAAACGTTTCTTTGTTCAGCTGTAAGAGATGGAAGGTAATTTGTGGATATTGTGAAATTCATCAAGTAAGTTAATAAATATAAACACAACATACAACTTGCACGTGTATCCGACTATGACCTGAGCAAGCTTAATGTGGAGGGTATCTGAATGAAATGGGAAATATGATTGTGTTTTCGAACATGCATGTATTGGGTGAAACCATTCAGCTAAGTCTGCCATCCTGAAATTAATGGTAGCCATTCACAACTAAAAAAAATAACTGAATTTATAAATCATTCCCCAAGGTGTACAATGGCTCTGTGCAATAACTTCATAACTGTGGTATAGAATAAGTATCTAATCAAACAAACTCAAAACTACTCACAGGACAAACAGCAAGGAGTTTTATATAAGTAAAAGGGCAAAACAATTTTCAATTCACACACACATCTATATTTAAACAAATACAGTTGGACATCCAATGACCTACGGTGTATTTTAAAGTGTACTCACCATGGTTTTATCTGATGGAGTATATGTTCAGTGGAGGCTCAAGGGGTAAGTGTATATTTCAGCAGTCCTTCCTTTCACAAAACCTAAAATAAGAATCATACGTATTTTTTACTTTTTAATTTTTTGAGGCAAGTTCCACTCCACTAAACTTTTCAATATTCACTAAGCACAAACTAAATAATCCCAGTCCTGGAAATACTTCACTAATGTGAGCAGTACCAGTGAACTTAATTGGACCACACATAGGAGGAGATATTCATGTCAATTTAAAAGAAAATATATTAATTAGGAAAACAGATTTTTTTAAAAATTTAAATATATTTCTGTACTACTGGAAACCTACACACAATAGCGCTGTGATGGGTCTTGTTTAATTCTTCAAGCTGAGAAAAACCAGGAAAAGAAGCAATTAAAACCAAATTAAATTTTAAAATTATTTAACTTTTAATAATTAAAGTTGCTAGCTACACAAGTAAGGATTTTTTTGTGTAATTCCTATTTATCCCAGTACACTCAGGTGCAAATTTTAAGAGATTCTTCCTCTACACAGGCTTTTCTGAAAATCTTAGCCTTATTTCATTAACGCCTGTATGGTAGGATCAAGAAGAGAATCCTTCAAAGTTACTGTTAACGAGTACATGATGGCAGAGTCAAGAGGGTTTATTCCGGAAGTGCCTGTCTTCAAGCACTCTTTCTTGCCTACAATGCTCGGTAAGACCTGAAGAGGAATTCTGTGTAAACTTGTCTCTCTCACCAACAGAAGTTTGTCCAATAACAATATTATCTTACCCACCTTGTCTCTATGATGGCTTCAGACAGCCATCCATCTACCAAACTGTGCCCCTGGCCCCTTGCTGAGGTCAGGGGCCTGGTTTTGGGCAGCAGAGCAAACACAGCTAGAAAACTGACAGCAAGGAGTGTTGGCAGGAGAAAGGAAACATCCTCTCTAGGGTGCGTGGGGGCTCTTCAGGGACACACGCCCGCTGGAGGTCTGAAGACGGTAAGCTACCTGAGGCTCACCATGGGGGAGGAGGGGTGGTAAGCTGCTAAAACAGGTGTACAGACTGTTTTACGAACCTCTTTCTCTGATGCGAGGTGAGTCTTGCTGAGATTAACCGGCCGGTTGGGTGAGAACGCAGAATGCCCACAGGCTGCCGAAGGGGTCCCACGTTCCCAGGCGGGCCTGATGTGCAGAGAACAGGAGCCCGGGGCCTGGACTGACAGCGGAGAGGGGCCTGATTCTGCTGCACGTGAGCTATTGGCTGGGGCCTGGCAGCTGCAGCCCTGTACCCATAAAAAGCAGGCTGTGGGAGGCGGTGGGGGGAGCCAGGGCATCAGTGGGGCGGGCAGCTGGGGCAGAGGGGAAACTGGAGGAAGTCAGGGGCGTATGGGGTGGGGGAGGTGAGAGGAGAACCCCCCTTTTCCGGCTGTGCCCTGCCGTCCCTCCCCCGACACCCGCTCACCTCCTGCAGGGGCAGACGGGCCGTGCCAGCCTCCCGCCCGGCCTGGCTGCAGCAGGGAAGCGCTGGGGAAGAGGCCAGGAGGCCGGCTGGGGCACGGGCCTTTCCTGACACGGCAGCCTCTGGCAGCAAGGAGGAGGAGCTGAGGGGAGCACACCGAGCAGGGCTCCAGGTGCTCCAGCAAGGCTTTGGGGAGGAGCTGCTGCACGGTCCGGATGCCGTGCCGTCGGCCTGCGATGCGGCACACACCTCCAGCGGGGGTGGCAGCCACGCAGGCTTCCCTGGGCTCCTGGCAGATGTGTCGCCAGCATGACCGGAAGGGAGCCCAGGGAAGATGAGAGAGTAGCTCCGTTGTGCCGTCGCTGGGCTCTCCCTGGGACTGCCCGGCGCTGGTGAGGATGAGCGCTCTGTGATATAGGCACCTGGCCACTGGGAACTGGAATAAGAGGCCAAGCACTCAGAAGAGCGCAGAATAGAGACACGTTTTACCAGTCCACAACATCCAAGCAACGCCGATGCCACGCTGGCGCCGTCTAAGGCGCCGAGCTGGCAAGGCACAGAAGCACACTTTTAAAGTTAAGCAGGTGCTTACATTCCAGTGACCCAAAAATTATGCATGTGCTTTGCTGAATTCAGGGCCTAAATGAGGGGGGGAGATCAAAGCAGTGTGGGAGAGTTTAAACATACCGGGCAAAAAGCCCATCGTCACAAGGGGGTTCTAGGCTTTTAAAAATGGCCTAAAATAATTAATCAAAAATAACAAGAGAGATCTTGTTCCAGATGAATGTGGACAAGGGTCAAATAACCCAATGACAAATACCTGTGTAAGCAGGGTATGAACGAACGCTTCCATTTCAGCTTGTTGGAAGGGGAGAGAAACCCTGGGTGTGTCTATGTAAATACAGTTTGCCCCTGATTTGCTCAGCTGTGTTAGCTATTCAGCAGAGGGAGTGGAGTTTTGCTCATTGTAATCAACTTGGCTGGTGTTTGGTCACAAAGTGTGTTAATACAAATTGCAATGTCTGTAATTTTGTGGGAATACAAAAGAAGAGAGTCAGTGCTTAACCTGGCACAAAGGAGAGAGAGACACTGTCAGTGGAAAGAAACTTGGATGGACAGAGGTTCCACTTCCAGAGGCCTGGGAGGTTAAGCTGGGTAGGGTAGGACAATGAGTTAGCAGGCTACAGGCCTTTAAGATGTGAAGTGCAAGACTGCTTCATTGACAGAGCTAAAGATAGGCTCCATAAGGAGTCTGTTTGAATAGTTAAATTTACTCCAGTGAATGCTGGAACTTCTTGTGGCTGGTCTGTGCTTTGAGCCAAGAGCTGCAATCAAGTGGCTACGTCTACACTGCAGGCTTCTTGAGCAAGAACTGTTTTGCGGAAAAGTTCTTGTGCAAAAGGTCTTCCACAAGAGCACGTCCACGCTGCCATGTGCTTTTGTGCAAGGGTGCCCATGGCAGTGTGGACGCTCTCTTGCGCAAGAAAGCTCTGATGGCCATTTTAACCATAGGGGCTTCTTGCACAAGAAATTCATGTTGCCTGTCTACACTGCCTTCTTCTGGAAGAGCTCTTGCGCAAGAGGGCTTATTCCTCGTGGGGAGAGAAATAACTCTTCCGGAAGAAGCCCTGGTTTCTGACGCTGTACTGTAAACTTACTTGCGCAAGAACACGCATGCAGTGTAGACACTCTGCAAGTTTTTGCGCAAGAACAAGTGTTCTTGCACAAAAAGCCTGCAGTGTAGACGTAGCCACTAGGTTTGACCCAGAGGCAAATCCTCCCCAAGCTGGCAGAAGCAGCAGCGTGTCATGATGAGCGGCAGCGGCGGCAGAGCAGTGAGCAGGGGGGTGGCGAGTGACCAACAGATCGAGTAAGATGCCTCTTTACCTCCCTCTGCTCAGGATGGGAGGTGAACTCTGTGGATGCACCTCTGAACTCTGGGTCTGCCCTGGCCAAGGGCAGCAGGCATGTGAAAGGGGCATTTGCATTGCTGGACTTAAAAGAACAGAGAGGGAAAGGACCCCGCCCAGCCTCCTTGGGCTGGTACTGTTGCTTCTGAATGTGGCATTTTCCCAAACCAACTTTTTTTTATTTAATATGGAGATATACCTATCTCATAGAGCTGGAAGGGATCTTTGAGAGGTCATTGAGTCCACTCTCTGCAGGACCAAGTACCATCCCTGACAGATTTGCTCAGATCCCTAAATGGCCCCCCTCAAAGGCTGAGCTCACAACCCTGGGTTTAGCAGGCCAATGCTCAAACCACTGAGCTATCCTGCCCCATGCTATGGGCCCCCCCCTTTCCTTAAATGTTTCTTTTCCACGCTGAGACTCTGTGCTGGCAATTGGGGAGGCATTGCCTCTCAGAGGCACCCTGGGGTGTTGTATGAATTTCCCAGGTTGCTGGGTAGGGGCTTGAGCCAGTTCTATGTTGGATGGATGGAGAGGAACCCCGAGACATTGAACCCGGCCCTGGCTGCTGCTGGAGTTACCTGGCAGACGGGTCACACCTGAGAGGAACACTGAATGAATGTGCCACAGCTCTGCGGGTAACTATACTTCTAGCCGGAAGGGAAAGAAAAGTGCCACTGTTCCAGAGGGGTAGCCATATTACTGTGGTTTTGCTCTGATGCCTGGCTGCACCTCTCCGGGGCTCAGGTCACATGACAGGTGTCCCATTTAAAGAGGCAATGCCAGGTCAAATTCTCTCTTGCCAAGTTTGTTTTGCCACCTGGCAGAGAATGGGTAATAGTCTGAACTCTTCCTTCTTGGGAGTGAAAGGTCCCGGAGGTTAGCAATGATGTATTGCTGCCCCAAATCTGTTTCACAGTGTGTCTCCCCAGCTTCACCTACTAGTAGCTTTCCAGTGATAGTAGGGGTAGCTTTACCCTGGAATGCTGCTTCTCATAGGATTTTGCCTATGCTGGGCATATGAACCACAGGTAAGGCTAAGATTTTCAAAGGCACGTATGGGAGGGAAGTGCCCATTCCCACTCAAATCCATTGGCTGCCTAAAACATATTAGCTGGAAACACGTTTAAACTGAATCGCATATCACTTCAGCCAACTCCCTTTGAATCCAGGGCATAGGCATCGCACCCTGATCCCGTGGGTCTGTTCCTGCTCCCACTGACATCAGTGACCCTGACGTCAGTGAGTAATTTTCTCCCTAAAGGGCTGCACGAGGGCCAACAGAACTTCAGTGCCAATACTTTGGCATTTACAACTACTGTGGGACAAGGGTAATAGAAACAGAAGCATTCCCTCATCAGACAGCATGGAATTATTAACTTGGCAGATGAACTTCTTGCTATCATAACCTTCTGGAAATTGGACCCTTTGATCTCCCACTGTCTGCAAGCGTGTCTTCCCTTTCCTGATCTCATCTAGAAAGCCTTTTTCTTTTGATACTTAGCTCCTGATGAAACTTCAGTGAACAGTTATAGTACCGTTAGAGTCCAGTTCTACTCTGACATTGGTGTCACTCTAGAGTAACTCCATAGAAGTCAATGGAGTTACTCTGGATTTACACCAGTGTAACTGAGAGAACTTGCCTTTACAGTTAAATATTTACTAAATAAGAATGAGTCAGATTCTCTCCTGGTATAAATCACCATTGCTTCATCAAAGCCAATAGAGCCACCCTAGTGTCTCTCAGATAAAGATTTAGCCCAATGCCTAGCGTTTTAAAAAAAACCTTTATGAATAGCAGTTGCTGCTTCAGTATCTCTACTGGGGCTTTTAAATGGTGTTCCAAGTACTGCCATTTGAGAATGGACTTGAGCGTGCGAACAGGGATGCGGGTTATTCTAAAGCTGTAAGATAAATGCTCTCTTCAGATGAAATGAGCAGGGCTTAACACTACAATTGATTACGCTCCACCCTGCCCAGGAAATGAATGTACATAAATAAAAAGAATGAACCTTCTTATGGCTATAAGATTCTGCTTTCTTACAGTCCTACTCTGAATAACTGAACAATCAACATGCCAGCTGCTTATTTGATAACTTTTTTCAATATTCAAGATGGCTGCATGGCCCTAATCTCTGTGTGTCAGCTGGGCGTGGATGGCATGGGATGGATGACCTTGATAATTCTCTCTGAAGCACCTGGCATTGATCCGATCCAGTATGGCTGCTCTTATGTAAGGTAACTTAAGCCTGGCATTTTCAAAGGAGCCTAAATACACTAGGCTCCCAGCTTCTACTGAATTTGAATAGGGTTAAGGTGCCAGTTTTGAAAATCATTTCTTGGCCTAGATTTTCAAAACTGGCTAGTGATATTGTGTGTGCATCATGCCTGCATGCCCCATTCAACACATTTCAAGGGGGAATGAATTTTATAGGGTGGATGCTCAGAGCGTTCTGAAAATCTCCTGCAAGGTCCCTCCAGAACTGACACAGCCAAAATCACCAGTCACTTTTGAAAGTGTGAAACTATGTGATTGATTCCATTTTCATAATTGGAGGTTATTATAGTTCTGGTTCATAATACGTTAACGGTTCCTTGAAATCTCCTGTAACAGGGACTTACAGTTCCTTTGTTTGTACAGCTTCCTGCATTTGTACAGATCTTAGAAACGTCCTTAAGTGACATTTGGGGTTTTTTTTAAATTCCTTTTTCCTCTCCTTTCCTAGTAGTCTTGATTTGATTCTGTTTCTCTTTAGTCTTTTAATGTTTATTTCTCACTTTTAGTTCAAGAGGCAGGAATAAGGTTAGCAAATACACAGTCTGGGGGCATTTCCACCTCCTGACAAGACAAAACAGGAAACTGGAACAATCCTAGTAAGAAAAAACAGGATTTAGAGCACTGTTCACTTAGGCTATGTCTACACTACTAGGTTATTTCAAAATAATAACTTCTGAAATAATGATTTTGAAATAAGCTTATTCCTCTTTACAAGCAGGAGTGATTATTTCGAAATAACAGGCTTGGTAGTGTGGAGGCTTGCCTTGTTATTTCGAAATAACTCCCCAGTGTAGACATGCCCTTAGTCCTATGAGGGACAGCCAGTTTTCCCACTGCATGTGCCAGCTTTGGGAGACACTCTGCTAGTAAATGCTACTCCACAGAAACCTCACTATTTGGCCTCATATATTTTGACAGAATTAGGCACTGTTTTGGTTTTTACTTTTGTCAGAATCCAGATCATCTCTGCCACAGTTGCTGTGATTCTCTCACGTGCTTGTTACTGAGCCACTATTCTTGCAGTGTGGCGAAGCTCCCTGAGGCAATTATTATTTTATTTCATTTATTAAGTATGACAGAGCTGGCACAGGAGTGCCTAGATCTAACAAAATGTAATCAGGCACTAAAACAGATGTAGTATGCGGGGAAATTAATTACAAAATATTCAATTATATAAACAGAGCCTCAGCTTTTACCACCCTGAGAAGGAGCATGAAGGAAACAAATTAAAAGGAAACAAATTATGGAGCAGCTCATCAAACACGTTTACTAAAAACACTAAAATATAGAAAATAACTTTAAGTCCTGATCTTGCAAACACTTACATATGTGAGTAACTTCAGGGATGTGAGCAGTTGCACAAGGGAAAACTTGTGCAATATAAAATTATACACAAATTTGCAGAACTGGGGCCTTATTTTTGCATAGGGCTTTCATCACTCTTGGACTGTTAGGCTCCAGTTCTGTACTGTACATGAGCGTGCTTCTGCAGAGCTCATTGCAGGATTGGGGCCTTGCTTTGTTCTTTATACCCATATATGCAAATAATCACTCTTCCATCACTGAAGAACTGGAAGACGGATGCAGGATGTCAAAAGTGCATTTCTCAAAGACACTCACGGTGTTCTTAACTCACAATTTAAAAAAAAAAAACTCATAATATTTGCTCTTCTTCCTTAAAGCTCCAGCTTCTGGAATCATGTCCTTAGCTTTAATTTATTTAAGTACGTGTCAGTCCTTAGAGTTGCAGAAAAACACTTGAGCAAATAAAGAGAACCCATAATGTGTAGGCTTTTAAGCAAAAGAATTATGATGGGGGGGCGCTTTGTCTTATGATTCTTGAATGCTGGGGTTGGCAATCCTACATAAGAACGGCCGTACTGGGTCAGACCAAAGGTCCATCTAGCCCAGTATCCTGTCTGCCGACAGTGGCCAGCACCAGGTGCCCCAGAGAGGGTGGACCGAAGACAGTGATCAAGCGATTTGTCTCCTGCCATCCCTCTCCAGCCTCTGAAAAACAGAGGCCAAGGACACCATTTTATCCCCTGGCTAATAGCCTTTTATGGACCTAACCTCCATGAAATTATCTAGCTTCTCTTTAAACTCTGTTATAGTCCTAGCCTTCACAGCCTCCTCTGGCAAGGAGTTCCACAGGTTGACTACACGCTGTGTGAAGAAGAACTTTCTTTTATTAGTTTTAAACCTGCTACTCATTAATTTCATTTGGTGTCCTCTAGTTCTTCTATTTAGGGAACTAATAAATAACTTTTCTTTATCCGCCTCTCTCTACACCACTCATGATTTTATATACCTCTATCATATCCCCTCAGTCTCCTCTTTTCTAAACTGAAAAGTCCCAGTCGCTTTAACCTCTCCTCATATGGGACCCGTTCCAAACCCCTAATCATTTTAGTTGCCCTTTTCTGAACCCTTTCCAAGGCCAAAATATCTTTTTGAGGTGAGGAGACCACATCTGTACACAGTATTCAAGATGTGGGCGTACCATAGTTTTATACAGGGCAGTAAGATATTCTGGGTCTTATTTTCTATCCCTTTCTTAATAATTCCTAGCATCCTATTTGCCTTTTTGACCACCGCTGCACACTGTGTGGAAGTTTTCAGAGAACTGTCCGCGATAACTCCAAGATCTCTTTCCTGATTTGTCATAGCCAAATTAGCCCCCATCATACTGTATGTATAGTTGGGGTTATTTTTCCTGATGTGCATTACTTTACACTTATCCACATTAAATTTCATTTGCCATTTTGTTGCCCAATCACTCAGTTTGGTGAGATCTTCTTGGAGTCCCTCACAGTCTGCTTCTGTCTTGACTATCCTAAACAGTTTGGTATCAACTGTTACCTTGCCTCTTATCCCATGGCCATGTAATTTACACAAGAGCCTTTGGTGAGGGACCTTGTCAAAGGCTTTCTGAAAATCTAAGTATACTATATCTACTGGATCCCCCTTGTCCGCATGTTTGTTAACCCCTTCAAAGAACTCTAATAGATTAGTAAGACAGGATTTCCCTTTACAGAAACCATGTTGACTTTTGTCCAACAAATTATGTTCTTCTACATGCTTCACAATTTTATTCTTTACTATTTGTTTCGACTAATTTGCCCCGTACTGAAGTTAGACTTACCGGTCTGTAATTGCCCGGATCGCCTCTAGAGCCCTTTTTAAATATTGGTGTCACGTTGGCTACCTTCCAGTCATTAGGTACAGAAGCCGATTTAAAAGATAGGTTACAAACCACAGATAATAGTTCAGCAATTTCCCATTTGAGTTCTTTTAGAACCCTTGGATGAATGCCATCTGGTCCCAGAGATTTGTTAACATTAAGTTTTTCTATTTGTTCCAAAACCTCCTCTAATGACACTTCAATCCGGGACAATTCCTCAGATTCATCACCCACAAAGGACGGTGCAGATTTGGGAATCTCCCCAATGTCCTCAGCCATGAAGACTGAAGCAAAGAAATCATTCAGTTTCTCTGCAATGGCTTTATCGTCCTTGATTGCTCCTTTTATAGCTCGATCATCTAGGGGACCCACAGGTTTTTTAGCAGGCTTCCTGCTTCTAAGGTACTTAAAAAACATTTTGTTATTTCTTTTTGAGTTTTTGGCTAGCTGTTCCTCAAAATCTTTTTTTGCTTTTCTTATTACATTTTTACACTTGATTTGACAGTGTTTATGTTCCTTTCTATTTATCTCACTAGGATTGGACTTCCACTTCTTAAAAGATGCCTTTTTGTCCTCACTGCTTCTTTTACATGGTGGTTAAGCCACGTGACTCTTTTAGGTCTCTTGCTATGTTTTTTAATTTGGGGTATACATTTAAGTTGGGCCTCTATTATGGTGTCTTTAAAAGTTTCCATGCAGCTTTCAGGATTTGGCTCTAGTCACTGTGCCTTTTAATTTCTGTTTAACTAACCTCCTCATTTTAGCGTAATTCCCCTTTTTGAAATTAAATGCCAGGGTGCTGGACTGCTGAGGTGTTCTTCCCACCACAGGAATGTTGAATGTTATTATATTATGGTCACTATTCCCAAGCGGTCCTGTAACGGTTATCTGCTGGACCTGATCCTGTGCTCCACTCAGGACTAAATCGAGAATTGCCTCTCCCCTTGTGGGTTCCTGCACCAGCTGCTCCAAGAAGCAGTCATTTAAGCATTGAGAAATTTTATCTCTGCTTCTCTTCCTGAGGTGACATGTATCCAGTCAATATGGGGATAATTAAAATCCCCATTATTATAGAGTTCTTTATTTTGGTAGCCTCTCTAATCTCCTCAGCATTTCAATGTCAGTATCGCTGTCCTGGTCAGGTGGTCGGTAATATATCCCTACTGCTAATTTCTTATTATTGGCGCATGGAATTACTATCCATAGCGATTCTATTGAACATGTTGATTCATTTAATATTTTTATTTCATTTGATTCTACATTATCTTTCACATACAGTGCCATTCCGCCACCCAGCCGGCCTGCTCTATCCTTTTGATATATTTTATATCCCAGTATGATTGTGTCCCACAGATTTTCCTCATTCCACCAGGTTTCAGTGATGCCTATTATGTCAACCTCCTCCTTTAATACTAGGTACTCTAGTTCACCCATCTTATTAGTCAGACTCCTAGCATTTGTGTAGAAGCACTTTAAAAATTTGCCACTGCTTATTTGTCTGCCCTTCCCTGATGCATTGGATTCCTTTGTATGCGGTTGTTTGTCTGCTCTGGCCCATGGTTTGCCCTCTCCCCTCCTCTCTTTCTGACTACAGCTTAGAGAATCTCTATCAATGGATTCTCCTCTAAGAAAAGTCTCCCTCTGATTTACGTGCATCTCCGCACCAATCGGCTTTCCCCCATCTCTTTGTTTAAAAACTGCTCTACGGCCTTTTTAATGTTTAGTGCCAGCAGTCTGGTTCCACCCTGGTTTAGGTGGAGCCCATCCTTCCTGTATAGGCTCCCCCTCTCCCAAAAGTGCCATAGTAATCCTGCCATAGTAATTTGTTTCTGAAAACAAGATAACTTAAATTTAAATTACATTTAAGATGTGTTTTGTATTTTACAATTTAGGTGGCAAAGTCTTGTTAAAATGTAGCTGAACAAACCTATGAATTAACAGATTTCCTCCAGCAGAGGGTGCTACACTTTTAATAATTGCTAGGAAGGGCCAATTGATTTTAGTCATATTTTAGGCTTACACCCAACCCAGACAGAAAGCATTCCCTTTGTGCGGGTCTGACTGAAAAGCATGTTTACCCATCTCCCTTTGGCCTAGGCTAATGAAGAAAACAATGGTCTGATCCTGATTCAGAGACAATCTTATTCTGAATCCATGGGCCACTTTTCTCCTAAATGTAAACTTGGTAAGGGTAAAAATACCCTCCCCCAAAATACTGTTCTCTAGAGCTGCAAAAAAAAAAAAAAAAACCCACCCAACTACACACATAAAGTACCGCACACCTAAAAATAGCAATAATTAATACAAAGTCCTAAACTTAGCTTTCCTGGCTGCTCTTCAAGAAGCTTGCTATATTAATGCTAAAACAGCAGTGCAATTCTCGGTTGACTAATAGTATTATTTCAGCTGAATTCAGTAACGTTTCCATTTATAATCCTTCTATGTGACAGGTTTGTATCTTACTTCTTTTGTGCCTGGCTGAAACTTAGCATAAAAATTCCTCAGTGGAAGACTGCAGATTTTGTCCCGTCAAAAAAATCCCTTCTGAATTTGGAATAGGCATTTATGTCTTTTTTTTAACAATGGTTAAAAATCACTGCATTATTCCAATTCCAGGTATTGCTGAGCATTTTTTTAATAAAAATTCCTCTAAAAATACTGAAGTAACATAGGCTACTTCTCTACTAATGTTAATAAAGAAATTAAGCGGTGCTTTATATTGGAGGAGCATACTCCAGTGCTAAGGGGACTAGAGTGGGAGCTTTGAGCCCTGGGTTCTAGTCCCAAGGATATGCTGTGTGATCTTGGGCAAATTACTTTTCTCCACCCCTCTGTGCCTCAGTTTTTCTAAATAGAATATGCAGGTGTTGCCCTATCTTTTAAGACGTTTTGGACAAAGAGTGTCCTATTAGTTATTAAATGGTGAAGATGCGCCTTGTAACGAAGCCTTGTTGAGACATTGCCATTTGAATTGTAAAACGGAACACACATCTTAACCATTAAGATCACATTCTCCACTAACCCGACTTTCTCCAGGGTTTTGCCTTTTTAGAGCACTTTGGGTACGTCTAGACTACAGGCTTTTGTCGACAAAAGTTTTGTCAACAGATACTGTTGACAAAGCTTCTGTCAACAAAGAGCGTCTAGACTACAGCCAGTTCTGTCAACAAAGCAAGCCGCTTTGTCGACATGACAGTGTAGACACAAAGGACAGTGTAGATGCAATAACACCTTCTGTCGACAGAACTCTGTCAACAAAAGGCGTTATTCCTCATAGAATGAGGTTTACAGCCGTCGACAAAACTGCCGAGTTCTGTTATGTCGTCAGAACTCGGCGGCAGTGTAGACACAGGTATAGTTTTGTTGACAAAAGTCCACTTTTGTTGCCAAAACCCTGTAGTGTAGACACACCCTTTGAGTCCAGTTGATCAGTGGTAACTTGGTTCAGGGGTAGGGTGCAAGAGCCTTGTCCTATTAGCAGAAGGCAAGGGGCTCGTTCCCTTTTTAGCACTCCCATGGGTGCACAGAGCACAGTGATGAGGTGGAACAGGGGACAGAAAGCACTCAGAGGAAAACCAGATGCTTCTATGAAAATAGTTTTCTGGCACCTGGAGGCCTTCGAGGAGGCAGAATTCCTTGTATGCAGGAGAATCTTTCACTGAGTCTCCTCTGGAAAGGATTTGGCTGCCCAATTCTGGCACTGAGGACAGCACAGGGAATTTTCGAAGCGGACTGTGTGCGGGAAAGAGAAGTTACTCGCCCTGTGCAGTAACGATTGTTCTTCGAGATGTGTGTCCCCGGGGGTGCTCCACAGTTGGTGTCGGGCTCGTCCCGGCACCGCAGATCAGAGACTTTGAGAGCAGTGATCAGGTGGGCTGCGCATGCGCGAGCGGAGAGCAGCGCTCCCGCCTTTGAAGTAGCGTGCAGAGCCTGCTTATCCTCCGTTTCTTCTTTGACGCCCTCGTGGGCTGCTATTATTGCCCGAAGAAGTGGGGAGGAGGGCGGGTAGTGGAGTGCCCACGGGAACACACATCTCTAAGAACAATCGTTACTGCACAGGGTGAGTAACTTCTCTTTCTTCTTCAAGTGATGCGCCCATGGGTGCTCCACAGTTGGTGACTGTAGCAGTGCCCATTTAGATGGGCGATGGGCTTCGTTTCATTGCCACAAACTGTGGAGAGAACTGCAGTGGCTACTGTGGTATCTGTTGTGGAGCATGGTGGAATAGCGTAAAGCTTTAAGAAGGAGTGATTAGGCGACCATGTCGCTGCTCTGCACATTTCCTGGAGTGAGGCTCCCTTTAGGAAAGCAGCTGATGTCGCCATGGCTCTGGTAGAGTGGGTCCTTGGAGTCGTTGGTAATGCCCTATTCTGGAGCGAGTAGCAGGTGGTAATGCAGGATGTTATCAGCTTTGATATGTGCTGAGAAGACAGTGGTTTTCCCTTGGACCTTTCAGCCAGGGATCCCAGCAATCTCTGGGATGATCGAAAGGGTTGAGTCCTATCAAGATAGAAGACAATTGCCCTTCTGACGTCCAGGGTGTGTAATATGGCTTCTTCCCTGGAACGGTGCGGCTTTGGATAGAAAGTGAGAAGGACTATCGGTTCATTGATATGGCATTCCGAGCTCACTTTGGGTAAGAAGAACTGGTGTGGCCGCAGAATGATCTTATGCTTGTGAATGGAGGCAGAGCTGTGAGTTCGCTGACCCGCCTTGCAGAAGTGATTGCCAGAAGAAAGTTTTCATGGTAAGAAAGGTAAGTGGTGCGGTTGCCATTGGTTCAAAGGGTGGTCTTGTGAGCAAGTGTAGGACCAGTTCTAAGTCCCACGTGGGGGAATGGGTTCGCGAGACGAGTGAAGGTTCTGTAGATCTTTCCAGAATCTTTTTGAGATGGGGTGTGCAAATACGGAGAACCCATCAATGGGAGGGTGGAAGGCCGTAATGGCGGCCATGTGCACCCAGCGCAATGACATGGATACATTTTGTTGTTTCAGGTGCATGATGTACTCCAGTACTTGGTGGAGTGGCGCTCTGGATGGTTCGAGTGCCCTGTGTGCGCACCACTGTGTAAAGCCACTTGTATAGGTAACTTGTGCATGTCGTTTGTCTCCTGCTATGCAGTAGGGAATTTTTCTCTTGTTGGGAGTACTGTTGCTCAGCTTCCGAGAACCAGACAGTTACCATGCTGTCAGGTGCAGCATTTTTGGTTGGGGGTGGAGTATTGACCCCTGGTTCTGGGAGAGCAGATCTGGGCGGTTTGGAAGCGGGCAGGGAGGTTGTAGAGACAGGTGATAGAGACATGTGAACCATGTCTGTCAGGCTGGGGCCTGGTCACACAAGCCCCGTCCGTCTGTATCTTCCAGAGGACTCTGGGAATGAGAGGAATGGGTGGGAAGGTGTATAATAGGTGGGCCCCCCAAGTGAGGAGCATCGCATCGCCAAGGGAGCTGGGCCCTATGCCCGCTCTCAAGCAGTACTGGGGGCATTTGGAGTTCTGCCTGGTGGAAAAGAGATCTATCTGCCGTCGTCCCCACCGGTGGAACAGCTCGTGGGTGATCTGATCGTGTAGTTCCCACTCGTGTTCTGTGAGGAAGTTGCGGCTGAGGGTATTGGCCATAATGTTCTTGTCTCCATGGTAATGTTGTGGCGGATGCACCAATTCCAAAGCCTGATCGCCTCTGCGCATAGTGACTGGGTTCTCACCCCCTTGACGGTTGATGTAAAACATAGTTGTCATATTGTTGGTGAGGATACGCATCAAAGAGTCTTGGATGTATGGGAGGAAGTGCTTGCATGCGTTATGGACTGCTCGAAGCTCGAGCAGGTTTATGTGGAGTCTGGACTCGTCTTTGGACCATTTCCCTTGTGCAAACTGTTGTTGGAAGTGTGCACCCCATCCTATCAGTGAGGCGTCCATAGTAATTTGTTTGGACAGCTGGTCCCCATGGAAAGGCACCCCCTTGCAGAGGTTCTGTGCCTGGGTCCACCATTGTAGGGAGGTGAGGACTTTTGGGAGAGGCGAAACATGCCTATGGATCTGACGGCTGGCTGGTGTGTACACTGAAGAGATCCAGTGTTGGAAACACCAGAAGCGCAGCCAGACATGCGGGACAACATATGTGGTAGCTGCCATGTGCCCCGTAAGTTTGAGGCAAGTTATGATGCGTACCGTTGGGCTGGTGGTAATGATCGTAACGAGGTTTTTATATTGTCAAAACGGTGGTTGGGGAGATAACAGCTCGAGCTGTTGTGGAATCTATACGAGCCCCTATGAACTCCAGAGATTGTGTGGGGCATAGTATGGATTTTTGCTCATTGATAATGAAGCCCAACGACTGAAGCGCGGTCTTCATGAATGCAG
The DNA here is from genome assembly GCA_019425775.1 of Rafetus swinhoei. Classification (NCBI taxonomy): domain Eukaryota; kingdom Metazoa; phylum Chordata; order Testudines; family Trionychidae; genus Rafetus; species Rafetus swinhoei. Next base: position 15,231,841 of record JAFJHL010000483.1, on the reverse strand, counting down.
TCATGTCTCTCATGGTCCGTTATGAGGGACCTCGGATAAGACAATCATCTAGAGAAGGGAACTGTGATCCCATTGAGTCTGAGATTATTGTGGCGAGTGTAATCATTTTGAAGGGTTGCCTGCGAAGGTGTTTGTTTAATTGGCACAGGTCCAAGACAGGTCTTCAACCTCCTGTTCCCTTTTCGTTGAGAAAGTAGTTCCAATAAAAACCTCTCCCTTTGTATTTTTTTGGGATCTGCTTTATAGCTCCTATGTTGAGAAGGTGCTGAACCTCCTGGCGGAGCAGTGTCTCGTGAGAGGGGTCCCTGAGGAGGGAGAGAGAGGGTGAGGAGGTTGTGGGGATTGCTGGGAAGGGGATAGAATAATCTTGGCTGACGATTTCTAGGACCCACCGGTCTGTAGTGATTGCTGCCCACTGATCGTAGAAGGGGCACAAGTGGTGGTGAAATATATTGTGCTCGCCTGGCACTGCAATGGGGGGGAGGTCGGACAGACCCTCGACCAAATTTTCAAACATGCTGCCTCGAGGCCTGAGTCGTAGAAGAGTGGTTGTTTGGGGCTCTCTTGCGTTGGTTTCGTGGTCGGAAGTGGTTTTGCTCAAAGGGTCAGTATTGGTGTTGTCTAGTGAAGGTTGTGTCCCTGTGTCTTTGATACGGTGTATAATGCTTTCTTCAATAAGGGGGAGTGTACATCCCCAATGTGCATAGGGTAGTGCACGAATCTTTGTTCGAATGCAGGGCTTCATCAGTACCTGCTGCGAACAATTTAGCCTTGTCGAATAGCAGGTCCTCGATTTTGGCCTTGAGATCCTTAGGGACTCCCGCTGTTTGCAGCCAAGATGAATGTCTCATTACCACGGGCTCCGCAGTGTCTGCGGCATTCAGGGCCATTTGCATCATCGTACGGGATATAGTGTGACCCTCCTTAATGATCGCCTTGAAGATAGGATTTTTATCCTCTGCAATATTGTGCATGAGTTCTGTTAATTTCGTGTAATTGTCAAAATCATGATTTTCAGGCAGTGCTGTATAGTTAGCTATGCGGAGCTGGAGGTTGATGAGGAGTACACTTTTCTCCCAAACACATCCAGGCGTTTGTGGTACTTGTCCTGTGTATGTGCTTTGTGTTGTGGGTTCTTGGACCTTTGATTAGCAGCGTCAGCCACTAAAAGAGTTTGGTTGAGGGTGTAAGTAGAGAAAGTCCATGTCGTTAGATGGAACAAAATACTTCCTATCAGCCCTTTTATTAGTTGGAGGGGCTGTGGCTGGTGTTTGCCGTACTTCATCGGCTGCCTCAAGGATTGCTTTGTCTAGAGGCAGGGCAATTTTGGATTTTGCAGAGGGCTGTAGATTCTTTAGGAGTTTGTGGTGTTTCTCCTGAACCTCTGATAAAACTATCTCCTGATTGGTAGCCACTCTTTTAAATAAGTCTTGGAATTGCTTGAGATCATCAGTAGGTGTTGGGTCATTTGAAATAACCGCTTCGTCTGGAGCGGAGGATGAATTATCATTGGTGCTATGTCAGATAGGTAGATGGTTGGGTTGTCCTCGATCCGTCCTTCCTCTAGATCCGTACCCTCAGATGGGGAATGCGATGGATCTGAGTGCATGGAGGGCAGTGACCTTTGTGCGGGTGTAGGCAGTGCAGTGGAGGTGTGTCGTGGTGTCCAGTAATGATAGGGGGACCATCAGTTGCCATGAGTGTCATAGTACTGCCAATCAGTGTGCCACGGGAGATGTTGATAATGCGGTGGTCTGTATGCCCCATAATGTGCATGTGCCCTATCTGGGGAGGAGTGTTGTGAGGAGAACATGCTCCTTGTATGCCCGTGGTAGGACGGTGACCGTGGTGAGCCCCTTGTTCGTAGTGGGGATCATGAATGGTGTTGTGGCGAAGGCTCAGGAGGGGCTGGGTCCTAGTCCTCCTGCCATGTCTTGGTGGCACTTGTGTTTTGCAACCTGGGGAATGGCGGTGGGATGCAGGCTTGTGACCCGTTGCCGTGCTGGTCAGCACCTGTGGTGGGGGCATGGGTGCAGTCGTGACCCCAGGGGATCTAGAGTTAGTGTGGAATACTGGAGGGTGGCTGGAGCTAGCCCTGTCCGTTCTCGGTACCCTTGGTGAAGGTTGTGCCATAGGTTGGCACTGTGGGGGGGATTTTGAGTGTGCCCACGGCGAGCCAGGTGCCATTAATGCCAGTGGTGCTTCTCTCACCACAGGGCCCTTGCTAGGTGCCCTTTTTGTGGTAGCTGCTTTCGAGGGCTGTTTAGAGCTCGTTATTGAGGAAGCGCGTGGCTCATCTCCTTTGCTAATTCTTGAGGGAGATAGCGGGCTGGTGAGGGTCTAGTTTCCGAGATGAAGGGCTTGGAGGTTTGCCCTGAGGAGAAATCACACTCGAGCCCTTATTGCCCCCTTGATAATTAGGGGGGTCCAGGGCTCTATCCTTAGACTGCATGTGCACTGTGAGTTCTCTTTCCTTGCAAGCTCTTGTTGTCAGGCTACAGCAATGGACCCATTTCTGAGGTACATGTGTGTCCCCCAAACAGTGTAGACATTTGCTATGGGCATCAGAGGCTGGCATACATTCTCAGCATTTGCTGCATCTTTTTTCTTGAGGAGAGTCTGGCATGTCTCCCAGAGGGTAACTATAGTTGTATGAGCAGCATTGACTGCTCGTGGCTCACTGGTTCTTGTCTTTTTATTTTTTTTTGGCTTGCTGCAGCTTGCCACTGTGTGGCAGTAAAAGCTGGTGGCGGCTTTTTTTTTTTTTCCTTTTCTTTTGCTGTTTAAAGAGAAGGAAGTCTTGAGTGCCTCAGGACTATCTATGTTGTTAAAAAGCTTCAGGGGGTAGCCAAGTTAGTCTGTACAGGAGAAACTTAACAAACAACCAATGGTCTGGTGGCACTTTATAGACTAACAAAACATGTAGATGGGATCATGAGCACAGCCCACTTCTTCAGATGACCAGAGTTGAAACTTGGGTCATCTGAAGCAGTGGGCTGTGCCCACGAAAGCTTATGATCCCATCTACATGTTTTGTTAGTCTATAAAGCGCCACCAGACCATTGGTTGTTTGTTAAGTTTATGTTGTTAAAGTGCTTCTGATTTGTCTTGCATAGCGTGCTGAGGAGGAGAGAGTTGAGCTCCGTCTGTGGCTGAGGGCGGTGAAGAAGGAACTGAGGAGAAGCGGGCTGTGCACGCTACTTCTAAGGCAAGAGCGCCGCTCTCCACTCGCACATGTGCGTCCCGCCCGATCACTGCTCTCAAAGTCTCTGATCTGTGGTGCCGGGACGAGCCCGACACCAACTGTGGAGCATCGCCAGGGACATCACTCGAAGAAGAAGGGCACTTTTTCTTGTTCTGACCTCAGCACTGAATGCCTAGGTCTGCACAGCCTCATGTGTGACACTTCTCTCCAGGGGAGCAATTCACTGATGTGAGGGAGGGAGGGAAGGTGTGAGGGAAGCCTAGCCCTTGCAGGGAGACTGGAGGGAGCTTGGAAAAAACAATGGGGACTTGGGGCAGCCTGTGGATGAGGAAGCTTTGTTGTGGTCAGGGATGGTGAATGGGCATGGGAGCTTGAGACAGCCTCTTGGGGGAGAGGTCCTGCCTAGAGCAGCCTCCCATACTCTGCCCTTTACTTCCCTTCCCATCTGCTTTGCCCTCAACCTATGAGCCTCCTCCATTCTGTTCCCCTCCTTCCCTGAGCTGTCACCTCTCCGCTGGCCACCGCTGTTTTTATCTCCTCTGGTTGGGCCGTGCCCGCAGCAGGGCGGGCACTGAGAGTGGAGAAGGAAAAAGGCCCCCTGTCCTTAATGCCAATGCCCCCACGCTGTCTGGATGCTGGCAGATCTCAGAGGTGTCAGGGTAGGACCCTGGGCCGCCTTGCAAGCTAGCTCCGTGCCAGGCTGAGTTGTGCACCTGGCTGATGGGTACTTGGAACCCTCCCTGTCATGTGATGCTGCTGCATTCTCCCTATTTATAAATGCCACTGCTTCCCCTCCGTGCTCCAAGATCACCAAGTCCCTTCAGCAGCCCTCTCACAGGACAGCCAGAGCCTCTAGGGAACAGTACAATGGCCTCATAACACATGGAGTGATAGGGAAACCTTGGAATAAATAGGGGAGGGAAGGGGATTGGTCACTGGCCTTCAGAAATGACAAAGCAGCTTTCCCATGGGCTGCTCAAAGGATGCGGGGTGAAATGAGAAGCGACAGGGAGGCAGTTTCTCCAACCGATGGCCAGCGTTTTCAGACATGCACGGAGGAGTGGCACTAACAGGAATTCTTAAAACTGGAGTTTAGCTGCGCCCAGACTGCCTGAGCACACAGTGCTGGATGGGTTTTTCAAAAGTGCCCTTGCAAACTCCCTGCTGTGCTCTGAACAGAAATGCCCATGAGGCGCATATTCACTTATGTAACTAATCACTGTATGTATGCCAAGGAGGCCTGTATCGTCAGTGGGGAGCAAGACTCTGGAAGATCTGCCTTTCTGTCTTCCCCCTTCAGCTCATCACAGATGTGCTGGTGGGTGGCTTTGGGTGGAGCCTGTGGATCTGTCTGACCCATGCCTCGGGTGAAGAATGTCCTCAGAAGTGGAAAGGCCCTTAGGAGGGTATAAGTACCTCGACCTCTGGCCCTTTGCTTGCTGTCTTCTTTCCCTGAGATGGCTCATGAAGCTCAGCCCCAGCATGGTTAGACACGACACCCCTTGGCTTTCCTAGCTCTAGCCGAATCTCAGCTCTGTCTCTCTTTCCCTGTGCTAATCTGCAATTTCCTCTGTAAATCCAGTCTGTCTGTCTTTGTCCATTCATGTCTGTCCTCCCCTTGTGTGGGGGTGGAGGTGAAGGAGAGGGTCCTTTCTCTGTGATGTCTGATTTCAGCTTGACACAGACTGCAGATCAGCCTATGAGCAAACATTGCTCAAGAATCTTAACCTGCATTTCCTGATTTAGAGCTTGTCTGCACAAGAATGTTACACTAATTTAATCCTGAGATGAGTTTAAACTAAGGGGAGTGCACAGGCCTGTGCAGGCACTCTTACTTTGCTTTGAGTGCTCTGGGAGAGTTTGCAAAAGCGACAAGGAGTCCTGTAGCACCTTATAGACTAACAGATGTATTGGAGCATAAGCTTTCGTGGGCAAAGACCCACTTCATCAAATGCATGACGAAGTGGGTCTTTGCCCACGAAAGCTTATGCTCCAATACATCTGTTAGTCTATAAGGTGCTACAGGACTCCTTGTCGCTTTTTGCAGATCCAGACTAACACGGCTACCCCTCTGATACTGGGAGAGTTTGTTTTCTTTTGTTTTCCAGGTTAGCTTAAGATGATTGGGAGCAGGTTTAAGTAAACTCAAAAAGCCTGAAATCAATGTCCATACAGGGATGTATAATGAAATCAGTTTGAAAACATGATTTAGCTAAACCAGGTACCATCTTCCAGTGTAGACATGATGACCTGTGAGGACCTGACCAGCCCTTCAGTGTCCCGGTCCCTTCTGAAAATACAGTTTGGCCAACCGTTCTGACTGACTTTTTAGTGTTGAGGAAGTGTGTAACCAGCTCACAAGTACAGAATTAAATGCACTGCTATTATAAAATGTAGACTATTTAAATATAACTCTTATGGTCTGATTTTAAAGTCATTAAAGCAAGGCAATTCAATTAAACTAAAATTAATTCATCCTCTTGAAGAACTAAGTTAGCACCATCGCCTGGGCAAGGGCACCCTGTTTTCTGAGACACCTGCACTTTACGGGTATAGGATTTAAAAATAATAAACTTCATGATTTCAGCTATTTAAATCTGAAAATTAGGTGTTGTAATTGTAGGGGTCCAGACCCAGAAAGGAGTTCTGGGAGAAGTGGCAAGGTTATTGTGGGGGGGGAGAGGAGGGGAGTTGCAGTACTGCTACTAAGATGTAAAGAAATAATAAAACCAGTAACCGTGTAACCAACAAAAATTCTATCAGTTACATCCGCGTTTCTCAAACTGGGAGTCCCGACCCCCCGGGGGGATCACGAGCAACTTAGAGGGGGGTCGCGGTATCACAAAGTTTGAGAACCCCTGAGTTACATGGTTAACCCCTCCTGGCCCTGTGGGGCTGCTGGCACTCCCAGCCCCACAGGGCTAGGTACACCAAGAGCCCCATGAAGAGTTTAACCAGTGGGGTAACTGATAAGCGTTAAACTGTTACATCCCTAACTGCTACCCTTATTACTGCATTGTGGCTGGCTGGAGAGCAGCAGATACTGTCTGGGATTCTAGCCCTGAAGACGAAGTCGCCAGCAGCAGCAGTGCAGGAGTAAGGATGGCATGGCATGGTATTGCTACACTTTCTCTTCTGCACTGCTGCCTTCAAAGCTGGGACCTTATCAGGAGCTGCCATTCTGCAGCTACCCAGCTCTGAAAGCAGCAGTGCAGAAGTAAGGGTGGCAATTCTGTGACACCCTTAAAATAACCTTGCAACCCCCTGCAAATCCCTTTTGGGACAGGACCCTCAATTTGAGAAACGCTCCTCATCTCTGTGAAATCTGTATAGTACAGGGTAAAGGCACACAAGATACTAGATTTCACGGTGGAAGAACAGATTGGTCCGTGACATGTTTTTCATGGCTTGCAATTTGGTAGGGCCCTAGACATACTATATTAAAGATACCATTCTCGTGTTTGGATTTTTGTTTAAATTGCTGTTTATGTTTCAAAGTTTAATCTTACTGATCTATGCTGTGCCTGCAGAACATGCACAAGCATGTAATGATGTATGTAAACTAGGAAGCTGACCTTACAAATGACAATTGTGCATACATGCACACATTCATTGATGCAATTGTGTAGTTTTGGGCACCCAGAATAAACCTTTATGACTGATAGTTCAGGCCCTATTGTGTAAGTATTAAGTACCTCCTGCATGGTGCTGTCTTTGTGGTCACACTACACCCATCGCCATAGTATGTGAGCATCTTAAACATTCAAAGGAATATGATGTTTTCCATTCCTTTGGCTGTTGAAGTAAGAGTGCCCTCAGTTCCCACTGACTTTAGCATCTTGCAGGCAGGGGTGGCAGGTTTGTGAAATTTTGGTGGTGCCCAAAATGCCCAGAGCCTGCATCCCTCTCCCACTCAAACTAATCTCTTTCCCCTCTGCCCCGCCTAAGGCTCTGGGAGGGAGTCTGGGTCCTGGGTGCAGGCTTTGGGCTGGAGCAGGGGACTGGAGGAGGCGCAGGCTCTAGGATGGAGTTGGGGATTGGGGTGCAGGGTGCAGGCTCTGGGAGGGAGTTTGGTGCAGAAGATATGGGGTGCAGGTTCTGGGAGCAAATGTGGGTGCAAGAGGGTATGAAGGGTGCAGACTCTGGGTGCTGGCTCTGGCCTGTGTGGGGGTCCTGGGTGCAGGCTCTGGGAGGGATTTTGGGAGTTAGAGTGGTGGAAGGAGTTTGGAGGCAGGACTGGGGGTAGTGGGAGAGTGTGCAGGCTGTGAGGGAGTGGGGGTGGACAAGGAGGTGTGGGGGCCATGCTTTCTTGGGGCACCCCCCTCTGGCAGTAGCTCTTGGAGTGGTGGAAGGCACTGCTGTCTGCTTGCTGCCCCAGAGTGCTCTCCCTCCGTGCATCCCCCTGCCCCGCCTGCCACCCCTGGGTGACATAAAATGGCTGGAGGCCCCCACCTCTGGGACTAAAGCGACCTCCTGTGCTCACTCCCCGCAGCCCGGGGTGTCTCTGTGCACAGGGGCAGCAGGCGGAGAGCTTGGGTGAAGCCCAAATAATACGCTGCCAAATTAGAAATTTGCATTACGCTAACTTTGGATGAGTTGAAAATTCTGCATAAACTCAATAACATCAATGATTCCTTGCCCTGAGGCAATCCGCAGCACTCACTCTCAGAGAATGTGAAATGTGAAAAGAATGTAATGTGAACTTATGGCCAGCCTCTCTTGCATTAGACCCACAGTTTAATTTGTGTATGGCACAAGCCATTTCTCTTAATGCACTTCCATCTAGATAGTTTAATTATCAGTCCAAAATTGGAACATTAGTTCTCAACATTTTTCAGCTGAAACATAAGCAAGTCTTCATGCCACAACAGAAGAACCGCATAGCTGTGGGAACGAAGCACCACTGTGTTTTTCCATTGCATAACAGCCTTCAGGAACATATGAGCCGGCAAACAGTAGACGACTGCTGCATAATTATGGCACTGATAAACCAATTGAATCTCAGCCACTGCCACTAGGGAGGTTTAATTCAGTCCCAGTATTCTTGCCTTTTAAACTTAAGTGGCATTGGAACAAACATATTTGATCCTAGTAGGAAATCACTTGGAGCTTGATGTTTAATAGAGGTTAAGACCTTGGAAAATTAAGTCTTTATTAGTCTGCATGACTCGTGGCAGGCATGGTATACACAAGGGCTTGGTATCTGAACTCCAGTACTCTTTTGGACATACTTGAGTATATTTGTTACTATGTCAATAGAGATGGTTACTACATTGTGCTTCATTAGCACATGCTCCAAGGGTCCCTGATTCTGCAGAAATCCTTAAAGGACTTCACAACTACACAAAACTGCACAACTCTCACAGCAGTGTGCCTTTTATTTCCCATGGCAGTTGTAGAGATTACTACCACGTAGAAGAGCCTCCACGGGACTGGTACAAGGAAGAGAGAGGGCACCAGAGTCACTCAGCAGGTGGGAGATCACTGGCATGAACTCCCCACCCTCCCAGGAATTTACAGGTCCATTCCAGGCACTTTCTATGCCTGCCTAGCCACCATCAGGTTTACTCCGGGCAGTCCAGAGCCCGTGTGAGGGGCACGGAGCACCCCACCATTTCCTCTAGCAAAAGATGCTGTCAGTATCTTTGAGACAGGTGATCCTGACTTCATTTTGATGGAGTTTACTTTTTGCACCCAACTTAAGGATGAGTGTGTTGCATTATATAATTCAGTATCTGATGAGGTGCTTAGATGGCATGGTAATGAGGGGGCGTGTAAGTAGCTAATAGGAGACCTTCTTTGATGGAACTAAAAGGACTGATCGTAACTTGGTTGATATAATTTCATGGCGTATATTAAACAACCATATGAGAACTCTTCACACAGCTATGGAACTGAAGTGTGTGTTCCAGGATGTGAGCTTGCAAGCTCAGAACTAAATCCTGCTCCTGAATCTGGTGCAGGGGACGAAGTGGCGAACTGCCAGATGCATGTTTAGCATAGAATTGTTCTGTCCCACCAGAGCAGGATGTCGCAGAACACATGTTGCTGCGGATGGTACATATGAATGTACTCAGTCAAAACCTAGCCTTATCCCTTTTCCTGTATACCACACCCCTTCAGAGCACAGTACACAGCCATGTGTGGCATGGAGGCATTATGTTTAAAAAGGAGAAAACCTGTTGCCTGTATCCTACTTAATTAAGATAAGGAAGTGCAGGATTTAGCCCAAATACCACAGCAATGGAATGTACATTTTCCAACCTTGCAATAGTGTAGTAACTGACAATACAATAAATCAGTGCCATAAAAAGGCCAATAATGATTCAGTGAATATGTTCAGAGAAAACTCAAAGTTCATTCTCTAGAACAGTTCATCAGTCTCTGGTTATGAAACATATTAGGAAAGGCACCGGTGCTTTCCCTCTGAAAAGACAGTATCAAGCGTGTGTTTTTTAAAATAAATTTAACTTCCCTTTTAACAATATTCCACCTACATACTTGAAACACCATTTTTAAAAATCCCAAACACATCATGTTTTCAAAAGCTGCTTTAGAAACGCTGAAAAGAATGTGCCCAATCAAACCCAATAAATTTGATAAATCAGTGAAGATTTAATTTTAAAAGTTCTGCTCTTAGTTACTTCAACTAAGAGCAGAATTTGGCTCATGCTCAGAGCAAAATTTGACATCTTTAGACTATATAAAGAGTAGCTTGCAGATATATTTGTCTATAGACACAACACACAAGGAAATTCCTTGTACAGGGCCCAGTTTCATTTACATTTAGTGAATTCAGAGCTTAAAATTAGCCTGTTGTGTCATCTAGCATCTGTGTAATCCCCAGTTAAATAGCAGATACAGGTGGAGGGGGAAGGTGTAATCTGCTGCCACAAGTATACAGGTGATGAGCTAGCATTTCAGTGAATGATACTGCCTTCTGACAGGTGAGAGATGGAGAACCCAAAGAAATAATGCATGAGCTTTAACTCTGAGTCATGTTACCCTTCTCAGTGGTAGCCAGATATTGTTTCATCTACCACTCTGATCACTTTCACACTGTCAGCTTGTGCATTCAAATGTTGAAATAATTCATATACCTCAATAGCCTGCTAAAAGGTTTGGGGGAAACTAGGTTCTCAGAATGACTGAGAACAATCAAGCCCTAGGGTTCTGGGGCTTGAGTTTCTGCAAGAAAACACAGAGATACTGGGATTCTAACCTGCATTAGGACTCCTTTTTTTTTTTTTTAAAGGAAACTGGCACCCTCATTAGAGGGTACTAAAAAATATAATTGATGTAGACAAATGGACCAGAATGCTATTTCATTTTTAACAGATTGCAACTACAGGGAAGTGACTCATCTGTGCTAATCTTTACTTGAAGAACTGCCTCCTGATCACGTCTAGCTTTGCAAAGGAGAACAGAAAGAAAAATTATGTTTATTGCTCTGCCCTAGGATAGCACACTGAGATGTGCTTGCAAGGAGGGATGTTTGTATAAATAAATGTTCATTCTTGACTGTGGAATGCAAGCTATGCTGCAGGGTTGGAAACAAACCACTGTGCAAAGCGGAGGCCAGGATAAGGGAAAGACAGAGGGACTGCAGGGAAGAAATTCACATTCATTTTTAGCAATTTAGGAGAGTTTCTCAAGGACTTTTGATATTTTTAATTATACTGTCGAGTCTTCTCCAAGAGCAAAAGTCACCCTTTTTTTCAGGGGACTAAAGAGAAAACAATTAAGAAACTTAATGCAGACCAATGTAATGGTGGCGGTATGGGAGACCTAGCTTCAGCACAGCTTCAGAGCTCACGCTTTGTGGGCAAATGGACCTCAGATGCATTGTACAAATCCTGTGTGAGGGATAGTGGATTACTAGAGTGTTAGGGCCCAATCCTGCAAATACTACTAAGATAACTACGTGAGTAGTCCAATTGCATTGAACCAGGCAAGGAATGGATGAGTTCATGCTGTTGCTATTTGATCAGAGAATTTCCTGCAAGGCTGGGAAGCAAAGCTTTGCTATGTTTACATGGGCCAAGTTAGGACCTGTACCTTTGCAATGGAAAAAGGCCGAAACTAAAATTTATTTTTTTAAACAAAATATTTAATTCTGCTGAAAGGCATTTCTACAATTTAAAAATCATAGAAGCTACAGTGTTTCTTTATATTTGTGATCTTTCTACTAGCCTTGCTAGTGCACTTTTCATAGATATGCCATTGAGAAGGACTTGATGAAATACCCACCTACCTTCCTTACTGAATATATACAGGGAAATAGAAAATATTGTATATAGTCTATATATTTCAGAGATGTGTGTGTCTGTTTATTTGTGAGTCTGTCTGTCTGCGAGTCTGTTTGTTCAAAAATTTCTCCTAAACAGTAATAGGTAGGACCACCAAATTTAAAGCAAAGTCAGGGTTTGATTGTGCCAAGAAAGTGGGATGTGCCTGAAATTTGATTGTTTTCCATAACACGGAAAGGGAGGGGGCTGATAGGAGGGACGTGATACTGCAGGGTGACCACAGGGGACAGCGAGCACATGCGGTAGCTATTCTGCAGAATGACCACTGAAGGCAGTAGCACCAGGAAGGGAGAGGCCAGCTAGGGACGGGGCTCACCATCTTGCTGGCCACCAGCCCAGGTAAGTGGTCCTCTTATCCCAAACCCTTCCCCCACTGGCTTTGGCCCCAGTGCTGGACCAGAAGGGGGGGAGGGAGAAAGCCCCACTAGCTCCACCCCCTGGAAGCAAAACTGGAGCTGGGCAGCGCATCCGCCTCTCCCCGCAGGAGCCACTGGCTGCCCCTCCCAGCATCGCTGGGCTGCCCAGAGTGGCTGCGCCCGGGCTGGCCTGTGTACCTCTGCCCCCCTGCACCAAGCCCAGGGAGCACCGGTGGGAGGCCTCCGAGGCCCCAACCCAACCCCAGGCCAGACCCAGGCAACACCAGATAAGTCTTCTAGTATAAAAATATTATAGTTCCTTCCATCTGGCCTGATTCTGGTTAGATCTGGCAGTGGACTAGAATGCACTCCACTTCAGGTCTGAGTACAAATATTACCAAATAGTAAGGGAGCAGTTTTGTAAAATCCCATTTAATAGGTTAATCGGTTAAACATAACGTAAAAAATTAAAGGTGGGCAAGGGGGCATTAATGAGGCAGTTAAGATTGAGGCTTCTCGGTTAATCCATTAACCACTCACATTCCTAATACCTACTCTAAGTAGCTGAAGTACATTGGGAAGATGCCACTCTTTGAGTGCTAATGAAGAGAAGACAAGGGCTGCTGTGGGTGCTTGTACAATATATTCAGTTTAATAGGAACTTTCATTGTATTACAGTTAATGGAAAGTCACAGAGGAGGTATCCAGCACCTCAGCATAAATCAATCATGAAGGGTATGAATAATTTAGTGATAATCCACACAGCATGTGCTATATGCAAATTCAAAAGGGGCAGTATCCTGAAGCCAACAATTGTAATGTTTCATTTCCGTCAACAGATAGCATATGCATGACAGTGTAGTAAGCAGGAATATTCAAACAAAATCATGGAAAAAAGACTTTAAAAGGAGCTAACAAATTGCTTTTTAGCAACAAGACATTATGGCTACGTCTAGACTGGCATGATTTTCCGCAAATGCTTTTAACGGAAAAGTTTTTCCGTTAAAAGCATTTGCGGAAAAGAGTGTCTAGATTGGCACGGATGCTTTTGCGCAAAAGCACTTTTTGTGGAAAAGCATCCGTGCCAATCTAGACGCGGTTTTGCGCAAGAAAGCCCCAATCGCCATTTTCGCCATCGGGGCTTTTTTGCGCAAAACAGTTTTTAGCTGTCTACACTGGCCCTCTTGCGCAAATACATTTGCGCAAGAGGGCTTTTTCCGAACGGGAGCATCATAGCAAGAACACTGACAATCTTACATTAGCTTGTCAGTGTTCTTGCGCAAATTCAAGCGGCCAGTGTAGACAGCTGGCAAGTTTTTCTTTTGCGGAAAAACTTGCCAGTCTAGACGCAGCCTATCTGAAAGAGTTGAGACACTGCATAGTGGGGGAACACTACTGTATATTAGGTCACCATAGCAAGGTCAGCATCTAGAAAGAGGCTTTTTGTCCAATGTAGCTTTCCACAACACAGTTACAGGGTTCCACTGAGATGAAAAATTGGGAAATAGCTGTGAAGGACATTAAGGGTATGGGGAAGGAGATGAGCTGAAATTATGAAAACAAAATTGAGAAAAAGAACAATGTCAGACAGAAGAGTTAAATTGACCCATATCTAACATGAAAACCAATATCTGTATGATCTGGATCAGTCAATAACAAAGTTAATTCCAGTACACATACATTTGCTGCCATTTATTAAAATAATAAAAAAGTTGTGGGGCCAGATGCCTGCTGTAATTTTGTTTTCTTCCATACCATTATCCTGTGAATGAATTTGGCACATCAGGGTGTATCTACACAGCACCCTAAACTCGAAATGAGATACGCAATTTGCGTAGCGCAAATTACGTATTTCATTTTTAATAGCTTATTTTGAAATTTGGAGCATCTACATAGTGCCAAATTTTGAAATAACGTGCTATTTCAAGACCTCCCTTAGCCCTCATGGAGCAAGGGTTACCAGGATGCCAAAATTAGCACGTCCATTATTTCAAAAAATATTTTGAAATAACAGGCGGCTTGTGTAGCCATGGGGTAGCTATTTTGGGATACCATCCAGAATCCCGAAATAGCTGTGTAGTGTAGACGTATCCTCATATATTTTTAAATGTCCCATTTGCATGCATTGAAATGACTGGATCAAATTAACAAAAGGTTCTGGTTCCAGTGCACTAAGGCATAGTACCATTAAATTTTGATCTATGGAATTATTTTAATTCCAACACACACAAAAGGATACTGAAATGCACATTACAAGGGGCATACTCAATCTGTTAATATTACACTTTCATAAAACTGAAATGAATATTCCCAACTACAACCTAACTTGGAGGGGGTATGGGCAAACAATAGATCAACCCACTCAGAAACCTAGCACTGGGTGGTAGAAGAATTTTCTGAATTCAATAGCCAGGAAATGGCTGGTTCATTCTGCACAGGAAATGAGTCATCCAAACGCATCCAAGAGGAGCAGTGAAGACAGGAAAGAACTGAAACAACATGAACTGATAAGGACGGGAATAGCATAGACCAGTGGTTTTCCACCTTTTTTCATCTGTGGACCCCTAAAAGTATTGAGGTATAGACCCCTGTGGAAATTACAGACATAGTCTGTGGAACCCCAAAGGTCTGCAGACCACAGGTTGAAAGCCATGTTTTCTGAGATAATGACAACTTTTCACAGACCCCTTAGACATAGTCTGCAGACCCCAGGGGTCCATGGACCATAGGCTGAAATCTACTGGTGTAGACAGCGCGCTCTCTCATTTTGTAACAGATTAAAAATCGAGGAAGAAAATAATCACTAGATTCTATAATTAAACTTGGAATTTTCATTCACTCAGTTTTATGCACACAAATTATATCTTGGTCTGATTTGACATCATTGTCACATTAACCCCCCCTCCCTCCCCCGCCTAAATCAAAATTTATAACGGAAACACTGACAGACATTTCCAGTATAATGCTTGGTGGTCCAATAATTAAGGCCCTACTTGAATTGCAGGATGATTGCAGCTGAGTTGCAGACATGCCATAGAAAATTGCTGAAAAGTAATGATGGATCTTATTATTTGGGGTAACAAAATCCATTATTACTTTTCCATGATTTTTCACTGTCTGCCTCCTGGAGCTGAGCACCAAGGCTTCTGCTGTCAGACACTGGGGCTGAGAGCAGGGGCCCAAGTCTAAGAATGGGAGCGTGGGGCTGAGGGCAGGGTCCCAGAGCTATGATCAAGAACATGGGCTGAAAGTAGGAATGTTAACGGGTAACAGGTAATTGGTACTCAAAGTGTAGCCCCCCCACCTGTGGCCCACTGTGGGTGGAGAGCTGCTCCAGCCCTGCTGGGCCCCTGTGCATGTGCTGGAAGCTGGGAGCCATGTGTGGGCCCGGAAGCAGCAGCCCCACACCTAAGTGGCGCCAGAACTGGCAGCGGCTGTCGCTTCTAGAACCACGTGGGCTGGGGACTGGCGGCCTTACGTGGGACCAGAAGCAGCCGGTCTGGAGCAAACCCTGCTCATGGCATGGGGTTGGGGGGTTACTCCAGCCCACCTGCCCCCATTTAAATCAGTTAACTAGTTAAACTTACCATTTAATTGATTAACTAATTCAACTGAGTTTTACATCCCTAGCTGAAAGTGGGTGCTCCCCCAGTTGGGCACTCAGGGCTAACAGTGGCTGCTCAGGGCTGACAGCAAGGGGTCCCGCTGTCAGCCGCAGGGCAGCTAGGGCCCCTGCTGTCAAGCTCATGCATGCAGGGCTCCTGCTGTTAAAACCTAGCATTGTGGATTTCCATAATATTGCAAGTTAATGCAAACATTAATAGTGCTGTTATTAACTGATCCCTGAATAGGGCTGCCAGATGGTATCAACAAAAATACTGGGCACACTTGACATTACATCACAATCTACATTACATCTTATTTTCTCAATTTGTTTCCCAAACAGAAAGCTAAAATACTGGACTGTCCGGTTCAAAACTGGACACCTGGCAACCCTATCCCTGAAAGACAAGTAGCAGGATGTACCAGCATTCGGCCAACAAAGGAATTCCATTATAAAAGTCTATTTTAGGGAGATCTTAACCTGGTTATAAAAAAATTTACTCCCTGTTGACGCTTAATATCAATATAAGGGTCTCAATTCCAAACCCAATTTATTTAGTAATACTGTGTTGTTAGCTACTTGTAAGATACAGTTACAGAATGCAAGCCCGCTAAATGAATTTATTTTCATTTGTAATGCTTCTGTATCCCCAAAACTGTTTGAACCAATGGGGAAAATCCTCCAGTTTCTAACAACCTAAGATTCTTTTGACTCTGTATCTGAGATACATGTAAAGAAAAAAAAATCAAACACAAGGTGTATTTTGGCAGGGCTGACAAAAATACAAAGATACTTCTACCATAAAAATGAAACAGTAAAAACAATATATCTGTCCACCAGATCTAAACAAAGGATTTTGAGAGCTGTTATATCGTGAATGATGCACAAAAGAATGCTCTGGCATCCTAAATTGCTGCAAAAATACAAATTTGGTTTAAAACAAAACAGTCATGTTAATTGGAGGTCACTTTTTCAAAAAATATGGGGGCTATGTTTTTCCATTTGCGGAAGGCTAAAAGTGCCTTGGGGACTATTTTAAAAACAGTCAGAGGCCTCTTTCCTTCAAATACTTGCAAGCATGCCTCCACTGGGGCACGCCCTTCCACCCCCATTTACTGCTGTGACTAGTTCCACTGATTTCACAGCAGTAAAGTTATACAAATACATGTTTGCGGGACCAGGACCTAAGACACAATTATAAACCATGATAAGGATAAGGAAAAAATAGAAAGTGACCATGGTTTTTTTTTTTCTCCAGCGAATTATTTAGGATGTTATTATCATACTGTGCATATCTGTATATATTTGAACACAGATGACCTTCCTGGAGAGAGAACAAGTATTTATTTTCGTTTATCTTGAAAATCAGAGCAGCTGTCAGGAAAGCAAGGTGATGGGGGCTGCTGGTTTGTACAGAAAATATTTGCATGGAAAAATTACCTGCACAAAGCATTGAAACCCATTTTTAAATACAGAGGGAGGAGTGGGGAGGGAGAATTTCTGTGCAGAATGTGTTAAATTCCACAGAAGATAACATACAGGCAAGGTTTAAAGAAAACCTGGGTGTGTCTCCCAACGAACCTTCAACCCAGACATGAACAACCACAGGGGCCGAAGGGTCGGGGAGAGGCTCTGTAAATCAGGCAGGGCTCCCTGCTGGTTTGTACAAAAGGGGATGAATCATGCTGAAGTTTTGCCTATTTTCAGCTGGTGGCTGTTTTTTGTTTTTGGTGGAAGGAAGGTGAGGCAATTCCATTTTCCATTGTTTCCCAGGGAATGGATTTTTAAAAAATGCATCAGATTTGCTCTAAAGAAAAGCTGTATATTACCAGAAGCTTCAGGGGGTAGCTGAGTTAGTCTGTACAGAATAAACTTTAAAAACAACAAATAGTTTGGTAGCACTTTATTGACAAACAAAATATGTAGATGGTATCATGAGCTTTCAAGTGGGCTGTGCCCATGAAAGCTCATGATACCATCTACATGTTTTGTTAGTTTATAAGGTGCTACCAGACTATTTGTTGTATACTACCAGATGGTATGTTTACTAAATGCACTGATTTTCTTTGTGAAAAGAAAAAGACATGATAAAAGGATTAAAAAAACCCAAACAAACTGAGGAACTTTATTACCTGATGAACACTCTTACCAGTGCATACAGAACAGAACAAATGAGTAGCGTAGTCACCTAGGACATTTCAAAATCAAACCTCCTCGTTAGGTTGTCCACAGGATGTACCAACTTGTAATAAAGTGCTGTAGGAAGAAATCTGGTAAAACATTGCTGAAAATCCATTTATTTTATATATTTATGGGAAATCTGAGAAGGGGTGCATGACATTAAATAACAAATTTCGGTTACATTTCATTAATTCTTTCTGTCTTTTATAAACCACACAATGACTACGCAAAATGTGGCTTGGACAAGCAATAGTTCCTTGATTGTGGGTGCCCATTTTTGTTAATTCTTTAAATACATTTGATAAATAAGGGGGAAATATTTGTATATGCTATAAATGGATTTGTTTGTTTTAATAGTTATCAGTAAATTGGGTTTATTTTTTACAATTTATCAGTGGAATTAGTGCTCATGAAATTTCACTTGCTAAGTTGTTGCTTTTAAGTCTTTCCATATTGTGAAATAAAGATAATAATCCTTTCTTTTCCCCCATCCTTTGGATATGGCTACACTACAAGCACTACAGTGGCATATTTCAGTGATGCATTTCAGACACTACAGTGATAGGGTTTTTTTCTGTCACTGTAATAAATCCCCCGCCTCCTTTGATAGGTGGAAATTAGGTCAATGGAAGAATTCATCCATTAACCTACCTGTATCTAAACTGGGGGCTAGGCTGACCTAACTCCTCCACTGCATACGGTGTGAAATTTTTCACAGCTCTGAGTGAAATAACCTAGAATGATCTACATTTTAGATGCAGATCAGGCCTTTGTCATGTTAGATTGTAAACTCTCTGGAGTACAGTCTGTGCTTCTAATTTTTAGCACCTAGCATAACATGGCTTTGATTCTGGTTGAGGACTCTGGGAACTATTTAATACAAATAAGTATTAACAAGTAAGAACTTACCTTTTCCCCCACCTCAGGAGCACAGTGATCAACATGTGAGGAAAAGTAATGGTATGCTCCAACACTTTCGCAACATTTTTTACCTTTCTTTCAGTCCAGCAGCAGTAAGAAATGCACTTATGGAGAACCTGATCAAGTTGCCTGGAATCAACAACCTGCAGACTTGAATTTGCCTCAAGTCTATGCTAGACTATTTACATAAATATAAACTGTCATTACAGGTTTCAGCGGGGTAGCCAGCTTAGTCTGTAACTGAAAGAAATTAAAAAACAACAAATAGTCCTGCAGTACCTTAGTCGCTAAGGTGCTGCAAGACTATTCATTGTTTTTTAAGTTTTATCATTACAGGGGTAGCGATGATGGGAGTACTAATGTAGACAGAGTTCAGATGTGTCTACCCCTGTGTCTTCTACCCTAGTGCTTCCCTTTTGCTACCAACAGTGGAGCTATGTTGATGGAAGTGCAAGAGTGGGAAGTTTTAAAGAAAATTTCTAATGTTGAGCAGAAAAAGCAAAGGACCCATTATACTAAAGGTTCTGTCTACACAATGATCAGAAACAAATTAGTTACAACACCCTTTCAAATCCAGTTGTAACCAGTGCAGCTCTGATCCCAGGGCAGATGAAGTATTTTTTTCAGTGCTGCATAGCCAGGTGTCCGGTTTTCAACCAGACAGTCCAGTATTTGAGCTGTCTGTTCGGGAAACAAATTGAGAAAATATAAATGAGAAAATATAAATGTCCAGTATTTTCTAAATAAGATGTAATGTAGATTGTGATGTAATGTCATATGTATTCAGTATTTTTGTTGAAACTATCTGGCAACCCTAGTACTGCAAAACCTGGTTTTCGGAAATCTCTGATTTTCTCTGAGTGATGGCGTTATTACAAATCAGAACAATGAAAGTGAATTGTTGCTAGAATTCCAGATGAACAGGCATTATCCATATTTAAACAGAATATATCATTGGGTTTACAGAAGCATGCTACTGTAGAGTAGAACAAGCTAAAGAAAGGAAATCATATAAATAAGTTGCATCATAAAAGGTTTGTAAGGGGGAAGAGGATTTATTATTATTGGAACTACAGTAAGCACTAGGGGACCTGATCAGAGCCTCCTTTGTACTGCACATAGGGCAAAGTAAAAATGCAACGCCTGTCCTTGAAAGCTTACAATGGGACTCCACTTGGGCACAGTCAGCTGTCTGCATGAATCTCTCTGATGGAATGGGACCTAAATACCCACAGCAAGACTGAAAAACAAGTACTCGTGGGGTGGTGGAAGAAAGGCATCAACTAATCATGTGGTTATGGGGTAACAGAGATTTTGGTCAAGGAAACTGGAGGAGCCCTGGATCTTGTGAAGAGAATCCTAATGGGCAGGACCCAGCAGCTAGAGTTGTTAAACACCTTTGTAAAATATTACCATGCTCTCAAAGATACATAGAACAATGCTCTGCCCAAAACTGCAGCTCCAGTTACAATAAAGTGGATTCAATTATAAAATTGTAAAGGAAGTTAAAATAATGTTGTGTGTGTGTGTGTGTGTAAAAGTTGATGAGCGGCCTTTAAAAATGGACACATCTGTGCTCCATGTGCAAGTGGCTACAATGTACCTTTTGTAACAGGCACATGGACCTTTCAGCTTCCTGTCCACAGTCAGGATGGCCGCCCAGGGAGTGAGGCCTTTGCCCACATTCACTATGGCCGCCGAGCGTGGTCTTTGGACTATTTCCCCATACTTAAGATGGCTACCCGCTGCATTCGCCACCCATACTTAAGATGACAACGCAACAGGCACGTTGGAAAAGTTGCCCATAAGCAAGATGGCCGCCCAGCGTCGTTAATGCCTTTCCTTGCCCTTATCCAAAATGGCTATTCAGGGTGGCCACTGGGCTTCCTACCCGCTCTCAAAATGGCTTCCCTTGACAATGCCGGAGGCTCACCCAATCTCGCGGCGCGGTCGCTCTTCACCCCGCCCCTTGCCTCCCGGGCAGCCAACAGGCTTCGCAGCAGCCGTCCCTGGCTCCGCCCCCTGGGGCGACGGATTCCCCACCCGTGTCGTCAGGCCGACAAGGGCGGCAACCAATGGGGTGGTGGCGCGGGTGAGGCGGGCCGGACGCCGCCGCCATTTTGTGAGTCTATAACACGGAGCCGTTGGGTTCGTTCCTGCTATTCCGGCGCCTCCACTCCGTTCCCTGCGGGTCTCCTCTGTGTGCAATGGACGGGTGAGTGCCCGCCGGGCCGCGCCCCGCCACGGGCCGGGAGCGGGCTGCGGCCTCCCTGGGCCGCGGGACCGGCGGGGGGGGTCGGGCTGGGGCGTTACCTGCGGGGCCGAGCGTGTGGCGGAGCGTTACCTGAGAGGGGTCCGTTGGGCGCGCGGGGGGGGGGGTGCCCGACTGGATCCCCCTTCACCGCCGCTTCCTACTTCCGTCCCGGGTTCCCCCCCTCTCTCCGCATGAGGTGGGGGGGGGGTCACAGAAAGGGGGAGGGGCGGTGGCGCCGGTGCCTCCGCTCCCGAAGTGGGAACGCGCGCGCGCGCCTCGTGCGGGGCGTTCGGCGCTGCGCGCGCGCTCGGAACTTCTCTCCCCTCCCCTCCAAGGCGCGTGATGCGCTGCACCTGGGGGCCGGGGGCGCGCGCGCTCCCTCCTGGGGGGGGTCTCTGTGCCCGCCGCCCCCGCTCACCTGAGGCCTGGCGCCGGGCGGGGCTCGCTGCGGGAGCCGCCCTCGTGGCTGCGGCCGCACCCAGCGCTGGCAGCTGCCATGGTCCGGGCCTTCCCCCGGCGCGTCCGGGCGTGTCGCGCGGCTCCCACGCGCTGTCATGGCTGCAGGCACGGGCAGGGCAGCTACTGACTCGGCCCCCCTCGCCGTGCTGCCGCCGGTCAGGCTGTGCCGAGGTGGCCTTGCCCGTGTGCGGCTTCCCGGCCGGCCTGCCCCCCGTGGCAGCGTGCCCTGCCGATGCTGTGGCTCGTGTCGGCTGCAGCGTCTGTGCTGCTCACCTGGTGACCACCCCAGTCTGGTTGAGGCCTTCCAGATGCGGAGACGTGGCTTTGCACACCATGAGGTGGTGCTACCTCGGGCAGACTGAGTAGAGCAGTGTGCTGGCTTGTAAAGAGAAGAATGTTGCTAGTCAGTCCCAAACATTGGGTACTTCCAAACACAGTGTTTAAAGATCCAAAACCGTACATTAGAGAGCCTAAATGTAATGACTGGACTCATAAAAAAAGTTTCATTCACAATACTCTTTCTGAAAGGGTTCCATCTGGTTCCTTATGTGAAGACTATCTTAGCTTGCTCAGGAAATTCAGTTCAACTTGTTTACATTTTTAATAAATAACTGCTCAACATGTTGAATTGTGATGTGTTTTCAGTAAATTTAATGTGAAACTCTTCACTAATTTAAAAAACTATTGTTTCTACTGCTCAAGGTAGATTTGCAGGAAAGCTGGCTTGATTACATAAATTAAAATATTTGTACAGCTATAACTTTTCATCTTGTTCAACAGAAGTGGCAATATGAGCTGAAGCCTAAAATGTTAATCATTTGTTGTCAGTTAAAATCCCAGGATGTGGTTCACTTTCCTTGCAGAGCCTAGCTGCTGTCTGCTGGGCTTGTGATGAAATGTGGGAAGTTTCTTTCTTCTGGAAACTGTTTCACATCTGCACAGCTAAGTGCCCATGACCTTTTGTGTTTCTCATGCTTACAATTCTGCTTAGTTGCATTCTTTCTTAAATTGTTTTTGATGATCTTGTTAAAAGATGCGAGGGAGCTTGATATGGTAAAGATTGCATATTAGAAAATTGCCCAAAAGAATACCATCCCAGATGGCTATGTTGAATTTTCTGTCCATTATTCAAAAAAGTTTTAATCTTTCTATGTGAAAGTAAATTTTGCTCAACTTAATGGCTCATCCTGTTTAAAAACTAGGAGAAAACTTGGTAACAGATTTGGTTGCATGGACCAGTGAAACTTTATCGAGAAACCACAGTTTAAGAGTATATTCAAACTGAAAATAATTGCATACTTTTAAAAATAATCTAAAAGCTGTTGGTCTATTGTGTGCACTTCATGTGGCCTTAGTTATCAGATGGATTCCAAAGATATCCCAGAACCAAACAGTTTTTGGCAAATAAAAATGCTTTTCTTGCTGGGTTATTTTAAATACCATTCCCTGTAAAGGCTACTTTATGTAAAACATTTCCTGTGTTTGAGGCCCTCAAGAGGAACAGGAAGCAAGAAAAATTGCTCAAGGATAACTTGGAGAGGCTGAGAAACTTGATGCCTTTTTCTTTTTTTCTTTTTTTTTGGTCTTTCTGGGAGGTATTCTTTGATTCAGGTGTGTAAGAAGCACTCTGAACAATATACATGGTATTTTTTTTAAACTGAAGACAGCAGCATGTTAAATAACTTTGGAGTGGTTACGTGCAGCAGTATTCAGTTGGATTTTCCAGTGATGTACAGATGGGTTTAATTACTGCACTAAAGCTCTCCCCCTCAAGATAAAACAAAACCCATCTGTCTTCATTGGTGACTCTGAACACCAGTGGGATTGTAAAATCCTGCAGTCTCATGCAGAGTTTTTTTTAATAGCAGTCTGAGCTAAAGAAACCATAGTGTAGTTTTCTGGCAACAGCCATTGGAATAGATTGTGACTCCAGCTGTAAATTGCTGGGTTATGATGACATGGCAGGCTGGTTTTGAGGAGGAAGCATTGGAAACTGAGCTGTTTTATGCTAGTATAAGGCATTGTGTAAACTGTTGAAACCTGAATGATTTTGTAATAAATGGGAATAGTGTTTACTTACCTGAAAATTACTGAAATGCAAGGGAAGATATATAGCAAACATAGGTTGTGGTGGAACTAAATCCTTTTGAATTTTAAAATGCTTCTTGACACAAGTATGATTTCTTTCATATTGCTGTGCAGGACATAGAGTGATCCTGTGGCACCTTAGAGATGAACCAAAATATATAGAATCAGTGCTTTTGTGGGCAAAACCCACTTCATTAGATGAATTGGAGTGGATGATGATCATCTGATGACAATATTTAGGTTAGTCTCTAAGGTACCACAAGACTACTCATTTTTAAAGTTAGACTAACACAGCTACGTCACTGAGATTTCGTAGGACATACAGAATCTAGCTTTAGATGTTTTTTGTGATTCAGTAGCAGGTCACTGCAGATCTATTGGTTTGTGGCTGCAGGATCTTGTACTAGAAAGTCTGACATAAGAATTCAAGGTTCATGGTATGGTGTGTATCCTGAAGGACTAGAGAGCCAATGGGTCTGTGCTGGCCAGCTTTATAGCACTTCTTTACCATATTTTGGACTTCCTAATAGGGATGTGAATGTTTAATCAGTTAACTGGTGGGGGCTGGAGCAGTTGCTTCAGCCCCACTTGGGTGATGGCCCCCCACTCACCTTTTCATTAGATAACCAGCTAAACAATATGCTTAACCAGTTAACCATTTAAACATGATTTTGCATCCTCATTTCCTACAATCCAATTATCTCAGTTATGCTAGAGAACTTCAAACATACTGAAGGAATTCTGTCTCCATCTTGAATTTTTACAAAAAAGGTGTAAATGATGGTAATAGGAGTATCTTATTACTGTACTTTGCACTGTATTCTCCATTTGGCAGGCTAGTGACTCTCTCTGTCAGAGTTGCTATATAAGATCTGACCTGTGGGCCATTTAGTCCAGTATCTTGTTTCTGATGGTAGCCACTTCCATATTCTTTGGAGGAAGGTATAAAAACCCTGATGTAGGCAGAGGTGGAATAATCTGTACCCACCACCAGGTGTCATCTAGGTTAAAAAATGGTACATCTAAACAGGGATACAAAACCTGCAGTTGACCTGGGATAGCTGATTCAGGCTTTCAGGGCTCTGGCTGAAAAATCACTGTAGACATTTGCACTGAGGCTGGAGTCTGAGTTCTGGGACCCTAGGTGGATGGGGGAAGTAAGCATGTAGAGAGCTCAGACTCCAGCCTGTGCCTGACCATCTGCCCAGTGTGGATGGACCCCAGTAGATTGACACATGCTCTGATGCATTTTAATGTTCCTTACAAAATTTTAGTTATAACAATGTTCTTAGTATTCATAAAACTCTGAGAAATCATCTGTTTTGTTTTTTGTGTGCAGTTCCACTGATGCTAGCAATGAAGGAAGTGCTACTGTAAACCAGGCACGCACTGTTTTATTCAGGTATAGAGGAGGCAGTGATATAAAAGCCTGTCTAGTCTGTGCAAGCAGTTCCGCCATTCCACCATTTTTGGGGCAAATGGAGCTATTTTGGCGAATTCTAGAATAGTTATTAAACAGTCTTTGTAGAAATAACCCCTCCTCCTCCCGATCATCAACTCGCCTGAATTCTTTTGCTATATATTTATGCCAGCTAGATAGTCTAATTATAAAGTTTTGTTTTAACATGTTTTAGATATGGATTATATGGACTATGCTAGTGACTGTAGGAAATTAATTTTGACACTTCTTGCTGTGACTTGGCGGTACACTGTTTCTTACATTCCTGTGAAGAATACGGACTTTGGTATCTCTATACCCCTTTCTATGGTTCACTGACAAAAAGGGCAAAGTTCCACTGTTAGAAGTAGAAGTGGTGCACATTCCTAACACTTTGTGGCCTTGGGTCTTCTCAGCTTAACTTTTTGTCTTGTATAAACTGTCCTTGGCTCACTTGCGAAGATGGGTGCACTTTGACAAGCTTTTTTCCTTACTGCTGGATATTTGAGGCAAATCTATCTAACTTAACCCTCTTCTTTCTTTTTTCTACAGCATTGTCCAAGATATAACAGTTGGTACAAAGGTAGGCACTTCTCACTTTTTCTCTTTTTACACTTGCTCGGCATTTGACCTAATTTAGTGTGAGCTGTGAACTTACTAAAAATTAACTCTTCCATTTTAAAGGGTCTGTTTCTGGTCCTACATCTCAATTGTTTTTAACTGGAATGTTTGTTTAATTTTCATATCTGTTTAATCAAGTCATGGCTTTGTTTTTACTCTACTGTCCGGTGAGCAGAAAAACTTGTAATTGTCAGACATGAGATGGTTTTAGAAACAGAAAACAAACTGTGTTGGTGTTCTGACAAACTTGTGTAGTGTCCATATTAATACAGCATGAAAGAGAAACTGGCAGTCCATAGGATTGAGCGCGCTAAAGTTACTTCATGTCTTTGTGAATCGCCTGTTTGCTTGGATGTTGCAATACTTTTACTGCTAAAATACAGAGCATTTTACCTCTTGATTTTTATCTCGTGAGAGTACAGTAAATACAACCTTTACCCTTTAGTGTCTGGTTTTGAAAGTGCTGACAGGAACCTCCTTATCAAAAGTATATGGTTATAGCCTGCTGTTCATAGGAGGAAACTGGAATGTTCAGGATAGACAGCACTCCTCAGCTTAATTCATGGCCAGAATCTTAATTGTTAATCCAAAGAGTTAAATTGGACAGATGTGGCAGAATGTGAAAAAAGTTTAATTGTCTGGTGAAATGATGCGGTTTGGGACAGGACTAGGAATTAAACTGAGCTCAAGAATCATGGTGAGACTAGTAGCTTATTTAATCTATTTTTATATATTGTCTTGAGCACAAAACCATTTTTGCTACATGAAATTTAAAAGCACTACAAGGAAGCTATTAAAGGGTAGTGTCTTTCAGATCTAGAGAATGTAAACTGACCACTAGTAATTTTACAACTGAAGGCAAGTCTGTTAAAGTTCTGTGTGAGCAGCAGACTTGGAGAAGAGATATTTAACATCTGTATGGGGGAAGTTAATATTTGTGCTACAGTATTTAAAACTTTTATTATTAAAAAGTATAAAAATAACTTGGTGTCTGGTTTCTGCTGTGACCAAGTTTATCCGGACTTTCAGTCTGTCTACAGGGAGGAGTTGATATTTTGAGTGAGTTGTTATGCTACTGTGTGGGGAAGGGGGAGAGAACTTGTTTTGATGTTAAGACTCTGTTAGCAAGTCAGTCATCTTACCCTAGTGACTCTTTCCTTGTAGTAGAAATTTTAGTGACATCACCACTCTAGTTACATTTTAACACTACAGTAGAATTACAAAAATGTATTTAAGATGCTGCAGCCCATAGGAAGATTGCTAGTTATGGAAAGGAAAGGTTGTGAAACGTTTAATTTTTTGGTCTTGAAGTTCCAGTGATGGCAAGAACTTCAGGATGTGATACTATATTTTGGGCATGCAGTTCTTACCTGTTGCATGATTTTAAACCCTTGAGAGGAGGATATGATTTATAACACGGGTGGCCAACCCGTTAAACAGAGAGCCGAAACAGCAGCGGGAAAAAATACAATTTGCTGCACAAGAATTTTTTAGCTATTTTTGTTGAGCAAAAAATAAGAGCACCCCCACCAGCCCTCCAAGTTGAGGGGGGGAAAAAGATGCTGCCCCTTTAAAAGACAAGGCTTTTTGTCCACATCAGGCTCCTGTTGGCTGCCGCCATCTTGATGACGCCATTTTTAATCACTGAACTGGATGGCTCCCCTGCCCTGGTGAGCACAGGAAGCCTGGGGCCGTTTTTAGGGGCGGCTTCACAAGCCGCACTTTAAGGGGGGGGGGAAGAGCCGCATGTGGCTTGTGAGCCGCGGGTTGGCCACCCCGATTTATAATCTAAATTTGGATTGGAAGAAGCCACATGTCAGCAGTTCCACGTCTAGCATAGGAAGTGCACCTTTATGCTGCAAGTGCCATGGGGCATGAAAGATGGATGAGAACAAGAGGAAAATGTACGTACCAGAAATAGTACTACTTGTCAGTCAGGCATTCCACCTTTAGAAAGCCAGTTCAGGTTTTAGAAAATAATGGGAACAAAAGAGGATTGAATTGCATGAACTAGGGGAAGAAGTTGCTTGCTCATAAATCTTTTAACATTTCTCTCTGTTTGGGTAAGTTCAGTTTCATGCCTTAAAGAGTGTTTGAAGGGTACCTCCGTCTGAAAATGTAATACATTTTGAAACATGCTTTTGGTAAGTGCTTGGTTATTTAGTGTTAAATTTAATTTCTAAAGTCTTATTTCTGGAGCAATGGAATGAATGCTTGTCTTCTGTGGCTAATGCCATTGTTGTTTCTTCCCTGCCTAGGGATGTAAGCAAACGCTTATCAGATAGTTGACTCGACTAGTCCGGTTGTCCCTTCCCTCCTCCCTGCTGCCTCTATCAAAGAGAGGGAGCAAGGAGAGGGGGGAGCAGGAGCCAGTGCTGGGAGGGAACCAGTAAAGCTGGTCTCCCCCAGCAGCCTCTGCAGGGAACAGGAGAGGCAGAGGCACAGCAGGAACCAGCGCCAGTGGGTGACTGCTTCAGTCCCCTCGTGCTGGTTCCCAGTGTGGTTGCTTCTGCTTTGTACAAGAGCCCTGTGGGGGACGGGGGGGGGGACAGGAGCCCGTGTTGGTGGAGAGCTGGCTTAAAAGCTGGTTCTCTTCCCCCAACCCCAGCATTGTCTCTGGGGTGCTGCCCCTGTTCGCAGCAGGCAGGGCTGTCTGTCACGAATGGGGGCTGCTGGACTCATGGAGACCTGGGAATGAGCAGTCCCAGCTCATGCTGATTGCTGCACCTTTGCATTTTAAATGTAGTAAGAGCCCAGCAGTTCTTACTACATTTAAAATGCAGAGCCGCAGCGTGGGTGGCTCTGGAGTGAGCATGAGCCAAGACTGCTCAGTCCAAGCTCAAGCTGGCTCCTCTGGAGCTACCTCTGTTGCATCTCTGCAGAGACTTTTATGATTAGCTAAATCACATTTTAACCTCCTTATCCCTTTATTATAGCCACTTTTCCAGTTTCACACTTGTGTCCAAAGGAATGAGTGTCTTTTTTCATTAAATTTCAAAAACCATCTTATGAGAATAGTGTACATTAAAAGAACTAAGTGTGAACTTTTCTTCAAAAGTAACAGCTTTTGCAATTGCATTTACTAGTGTCCTCACTTCATTCTAACTTTTTTCTTTCCGAGTAATTAGGTGGTTGAATAGTGTGCAGAGGAAACTTTCTATACTATCCTACAAGCATTTCAGCAGGATTTCTGTTGAAATACTTTTTCAATACTTGAGCTCTGTTCTTTGCTGCAGCTTATAAATGTGATTCTCACAGCATCCATTGTTTGCAATTATTTTTAACTTCATTTTTTTCTTCAGGAATACGTTCTTTATAATTGTCCAGTGACTTACAGTAATAGTTGAACAGCAGTTGAGATGTTTACCACTATTAAATCTCTCAAAGATTAGAATAGGAATACCATTCACTTGAGAATGAAAAAAGCTAGAGCTCTAGCATCCATTCCAGAAAGCTGTATTCTGAGATTGTTTGCTTGGCTGTGCTCCTAAATTGTAGGCATGTGTATTAGGGAATGTAAAATCTTGTTTAATTGGCTAACCAGTTAGACATATTGTCTAACTGGTTAACCCATTAAAGGGGGGCAAGGGCCCTCTGCTGCTGGGCTGGATCACCTCTCCTCTCTTTCCCCTCTCCCCTGATGCAGGGCGCCCAGGCTTGCCGTGGACAGAAGCTGCACTGGAGCAACCTCTATCCTTTGTAAGTGGGGAGCTGCTCCAGCTCACTGGTTAACTGATTAAACCCATGGTATCCAGCCAGTTCTGAAGCAGTAGCCAATAGCAAACTAGCCACACTCAACCAGCCAAATAATCACATGTGGCTAGTGTTGGACACCATGGGGTTAAACCTTCACATCCCTAATGTGTATTCCAGTTGGATACAAATAACTTGCTTTTAAATCAGAAGAGGTAACTGATCTCCCTTCCCTATCATTCCAAATTATGTTCAGGATCTGCATGAACAGAGGTGACAAAACAGTATTCCTTTCAGTTCATTAAGTTTCAAAAGTCTTCGATTCTTTTTTTAGTGACTTTTTTCTAGACTGTCTTGGTTCTTTTGTCAAACAGCACTGTAGAGAGAGTGATAAATATCTCTTGATCTTTACTGTTAGTCAGTATTCTAGAAAAATGTGGAGACCTACCTAGCAGACTAATGTGGAAGGAGGGAAAAGCAGTAGGGGAATGAAATGTTACATATGGCACCTCTCTAGTCGGCACCCTTGGGACCTGACCAGTGCCAAACCAGAGAATTTGCCAAATCATCAAATTGTCTAGTAATGTTACCTACATTTCCATGACTTACTGGGTTCTTAAGAGGACCTTTAGGGGTAAATTAGAGCTAAATAATAGGACAGAACACTGAGAGCCAGGACTGGTGGCTGTAAACATACTTTATGGGACCCTGGGAAACTTGGCTATACAGTAAAACTCCAATAGTCCGGCATCCAATAGTCCGGCACTCCTGATAGTCCGGCATCAAAATGGCAAGAGCCTAGTGAGTGAGCTTTGGCAAAAATGAGTCACAAGGTAACAGTGGCAGCAGCTGAACTGAGCAAAAGGGTAAAAAGGCTTAAAAACTAAAACATTACAGTATACTGTATGTACAATAAAAGGGTTAAGAACACTTTATATACAGTATATAATGTATACAGTGTATATATATATAACCTGCTTATAGTACCTCCTGATAGTCCGGCATATCTGATAATCCGACACCACCTAAATCCCATAGGTTCCGGATTATCGGAAGTCTACTGTACACATGATAAGTGGATATTCAGCTAACTAAAATAACGCTGAACCACTCTGGACCAGAGTGGTTCAACTTCTACAAGTTGTTTTCCTGAAGTCTTCTTTTAGGCAGCTTCTAGTATTTTCCAAGTTTATATACAGCTATTGTGTGGCGTTCATACTTCATGTCCTTTTAAATCAGGTGCTTGTATTAGAGGGGTGTGCTATACTTCATCCAGCACATGTACAGTAATTGAGTAAGCACCATCACCCTTAATCTGTTTTAGATACATGCTGTGCAGTGCACTCTTCATTATTCTGAAGTTTTTGAAATACTTTATTTCAGTAATTTTGAGATCGCGAAACAGTATTTCAATGTTGAGAATAATGCACCTGTAATCTAATTTTATTGTAATTTAATGCAGTGCTGAATAATCTTGAATATTCTCTGGATCATAGTCCAAATTAACTAGTTGAGAGGTTTAAAATATGCATCTCACACGTCCTAACTGTTGGGTTTTTTTCACATCTTACTATGCAGACCTATTTAGTTTAGTAGATTTATTACAATTCTGTTACACTCAAAGTCCTGCCATTATCTGAGACGTGCTGGAAATAGTTCTGTGGACATAAACATGTGATCTCTTAAGACTTCCTCTCACCTAACTGATCTGCTATCTGAAAAGAAAGGAAATGGATAGTGGCATTGTGCCTCTGTTAGGTCTACTTTGATTGTAAGTACTTTAATGCAGAGATTGTTTTAAGTGAGTACAGTAGATGTTGATCTCAGGTGGTATTTCTAGACATATTGTAATGCAAATAATAAATTATGGTGATTAATATTCTGTGCCAATACACCATTCTTTGGGAAGAGAACAATTGGTGTTGCACATCATAACATGGAATTACTATAGAAATAGCTATCAGTTGGATTACCCTAAAGACAGAGCTCTGTAGTGGATAGGCCTAGACACAAATTCCATAGTGGCAGACAGAGGCCATGCCTACACTACCAATTATGTCACTCGGGAGCATGAGAAAAACCTCTCTGAACGGCATGAGCACTTATACTAGCAAGACTTATGTGCACAGCTTCTTCCACCAACAAAGCTATGGCTAGTCATTGATGTCAATGGATCCCATGGGCATATACTGGCTACACGAATGATTTTAGTGATGCAGCTGCATCAGTGCAGTGTAGACATGGTCTTGGAAATGTCATTTATGTTTGCAGAAAAACAGTACATCTGCAAAATTAACTCTTATAGTATTTCAGAACAAGTTTTGTTAGAGTATTATACAGGCTGACTGCATAGAAGTGGTTTTGTGGTTAAGCCAGGCTCTTTGCCATGGGAACAAGTAATTATGGCTTCAGGCAGCAGGCCAAGAATGTGATGAGGAAATTCCAGTCCCCTCTTATGGCTCTAGTTCAAAGGCTGCAAAAAGCAGGCTCTTGTGGATTTGCTGTTACAGGCATGATCACACATGTAAGGCACATGTGTGGAATACGGACACAGGAAATGCAGTATCTCAATGGCATGCTGATCAGAAATTGAGGCAAATAGCTGCTTGTAACAGGAATGGTTTTTGGAAGGAACATCAGGAATCAAGTCTTCTAATTTGATTTTTTTGCATAGCGACTTCAGTTTATGGCTAGATTATTCATCTTTAGGAGCAAATGGAAAATTCTCTAAATGTGTAAGAACTGAAACATTATTGCTTTATTTAGAACAGTAAATTGTACATATTTACTTCACCCTGCCTAATGGGCTGTAAGCAAGAGATTCCAGGTAACACATTAATCTTCTAATAAATCATTCTGGACAAGTGCCTTGAATCACATCGAAACTAGGGATGTAAGCAACTACATGAGTAGTTGACTACCCAACAAGTTTAGGCTTATTGGATAGTCGAGTCACTATTTGCTCTCCCCCGCACTCTGCCTTGTGTCAGAGGCAGCAAGGGGGAGGAGCCAGTGCTAAGGGGAGCCTGCTTAAAAGTTCAGTCCCCCCCCTTGCACTGCACTAACCCCACTGCAGCTCTGCAGTTTTATTGTAGTAGGAGCAGGGCTTCCTATATGCCAGGCTTCTATTACATTTAAACTGCAGAGCCACAGCGCCTCCCCTTTATTGACTAATAGAGTAGTCAATGGAAATTCCATCAGTTACACAATTAGCTGCTTAACAGCTATTATCCCCTAATCTAAACCATAGTTTACACTAAATTATTCATTCATTCTTATGTTAAAAAAAATTAGGATGACTTGATTCACAGCATGTGTAATCTCCTGCTCTAGTCCCTATTGTAACTTTGTTTTTCCCTAAGGAGACAGAGTATTTTGTAGAGTAGCTATTATAGTTTAAAACACAGTATTTCACAGGCATTGAGTAATCCTCCTCACTCCTGTGATTTATCTCCATTAATATGTGGAGAAACAGAAGAGATACTCAGGTCATGTAGTGATGTTGCAGTGGTCAATTTTCCCACATTCAATTTAGCGGGTCTAGTAAAGATCCGCTAAATTAAAAGCTAAGCGTGCCCCTGAAAAGTAAGTGAAGTTGGTGGGAGCATTTCCCCCATCAACCTCCCACTGTGAGGGTGGCACTGAAGCTTGGCTTAAGGTACGTTGACTCCAGCTCAATTTTTCACGTAGTTGGAGTTAGGGATGTCAGCGTGTAGACAACTTCACGATTAATTGATAATTGATAAGACTAGGCTTGTAGGTTAATCCTGTTGAATACACGCGCACACACCCTACCACCTTGCTGTCTCTGTATCAGACGCAGCTGGGGAAGGGGAGTGGGAGGCAGTACCTGTAAGGATCTGACTTGAAAGATGGCTCCCCACAAGCATTGGCGCACCCCCTCCCCCCCACGTGCTGCTGCCTCTGATGGTTTTCAAACAGACTCCCTGCATGTGCCGTCTCCTACAGAAGAGGAGGGGAAGCAGGAACCAGTGTTGGGGAGCACAAAGCCATTTTTCCCAGCACTGGCTCCATGGTGCCGCCAGTACCCCCACCCTGTGCTGCTGCCTCCATCAGAGGCAGCAGCACGGGGGCAGGGCTCAGACACATACACCCCCCTCCGTGGACAGGGGCTGCTGCCACCCTGCACTGCTGTCCCTATTAGAGGCAGCAGCATTAGGCAGCAGGCGAGTGCAGGTCTGTGTGGGGAGCTTGTTTTTAA
This sequence comes from Rafetus swinhoei, assembly GCA_019425775.1. Lineage (NCBI taxonomy): Eukaryota > Metazoa > Chordata > Testudines > Trionychidae > Rafetus > Rafetus swinhoei. Next base: position 15,198,490 of record JAFJHL010000483.1, on the reverse strand, counting down.
ATTTCATTGAGGTTAGGTCTATCAATGGCTATTAACCAGAATGGATAGGAAAGGGGTCTCTGCCCTCTGTTTCAGCGGCTGGAAATGAATGTCAAGAGAGGGATTGCTTGATGATTACCTGTTCTGTTCATTCCCTCTCAGGAATCTGGTTTTGGCTACAAGACAGGATACTGGGCTAGATGGAGCTTTGGTCTGACCCAGTCTGGCCGTTATGTTCTTTTCTAGCTTCATAATCAGTCTAATTTGAAGTTGGTCTTGACCTCTAACTCAATATTTTGTTTATGGAATTTCTATTTTCAAAGCAGGTTTTTGACACACCACCTCAATACTGTGTAATTGCAATTTAGTCTTTGATCTAAATTGTATACATATTTCTTAAACTATAGGAATATGTACACAGTGACATTTTATAGAATAATTAACATTGTCACAAGATGTTAAAGCTCTCCCAGATGATCCCTTATTTTGCTAAGCAATGTGTCATTCTGTTAATTCCTTTCTGTCACTAATTGTACTAAGTGTTTACTATTAAGGCTATATAAAATATAACCTTTTGGTTTTAAGCTAGCGATGTATGCAACTAGTCAACTATCTGATAAGCTTATCTGTTTAAGCTTATCAGATAGTCAGGTAGGAGCCGGCTTAAAAGCTGGGGGGCAGGAGAAATGGCGCGAGCAGAACTGCTTGAGTCTCAAGACTGCTTGAGTCTCAGCTCACCCTGTGCTCTCTGTAGCACCCCAACCTTTGCCACCTCTATCAGAGGCGGCAGTGATGGGAGGTGGGATAGGGAAGGCTGCTGTGAATCAGCCCATGTCCTCGGGTCCCAGTGGGGAGCTGCCCCTCACTCCCCACAGATGGGCTGCTGCCTCCACGCAGCCCCTGTTCTGTCTGCTGCAAACAGGGGCTGCTGGACTCGGAGTAAGCTGGGACCAAGTAGTCCCAGCTCGCGTGAATGCTGTGCCTCTGTATTTTAAATGTAGTAAAAGCCTGGCGACTCTTACTGCATAGTGGTCCTATCGACTAGTCATATAGTTGATATGAATTGTATCGACTATACGATTAGCTCGCTAACTGCAATTTAACATCCCTGTTTAAGCACTCTCAAATAATCTTTAAACATCTTGTTGGTTGCAAAGTGGTTGTTAGATAGTAAGCCTGGGACACAATATAAATGCCGAAGGCTGTTAGACGGGATATATACTGCCCTATACAACAAGAAATGACTACCTTCCATTGCTACTTTTAGCACAAGGATTGGGGCCAGTTAAAATGGCCACACCTTTTATTTGCTCAAAGGGCAGGTTTGTTTTATAGTCTCCATAGTAGCTGTCAGAAATACTTTGTGAGAGTGAATATTAGGGAAAGGCAGACTAGATGAGAGGGTTGAGCAGGGGGATTTCGAGTGGTGGATGTGATTCTGCACATGCAACACTCCGGTCACCTGAAGAAGTGGGCTGTGCCCACAAAGGCTCATGATCCCATCTACATGTTTTGTTAGTCTGTACAGGATAAACTTAAAACAACAAAGTCTGATAGCACTTTAAGACTAACTCGGCTCCCCCTCTGAAGATTTTCAATAGAAACCTTTAAAGTTTTGTTTTACTTATGACAACTGTATACTGTTTTGCATTTGGAATCTCAAGTCAGCTTGTTTGAAGGACTGCAAGATGTAATCTGGGATAATTTTTTAAAAGTGATTAAAAAGGAAACACAAGTAACACCAAGAGCTTTACTAGAGAAATTTGATGTGCTAATTACCATAACAGTACCTAAACTAGAAAAAAGGTATTTTAAAATTGCTAGCTAAATATATTTGACACACCTTTTAAGGCCTAATACAGGTCCAATTCAACCTCTTCAATTAGGGTAGCTGTTCAGAGTGGACCATAGAGATAACCTGGAGTTAGACTCCATTTTTAATGTCACACTATCTACTGTAGGGGCTTATGTAGGCATGAGTTCAAGTCTTAATGTGTTTTATCTTAATCTACATATGCCTTGGGTTTCAAATGGGACTAGCAAGCATTTGGTTTAAGTATTTTTGCTTAAAAGTCCTCATATTACCACTTATACAGCAATAAGATCTGCGTGCAACCAATGGTGAAGCACTAAAACTACCATTGATTTAGACTTGTTTTATGATACATAGTTGACTATGGTTGAATTTGAAGATCAGATCAGCTACAGCAGTGGTCCCCAACCTTTGGGGCTGCTGGTTGCCCGTGGGTGGGGGCTGTGCATGTGCTGGGGACTGCACCATGCGCCTGGGGCGCAAGAATGGCTCGGGCCGGCCCTGGTCACTAGGCGGGCACCATGGCACCCATGGGCACTGCACTGGGGACCACTGAGCTACAAAGTAGGGACGTTAAATAGCGGTTAGGAAGCTAATCAAGTAGTCAATGGAATTTTCAACAATTACTTAGTCGATAAGGGGTTTCGCTGTGGCTCTACTTTTTAAATGTAGTAAGAACCGTCAGAATGAAGTGTCTGGGACCGGGTGGGAGCCAGGACTGCTCAATCCTGGCTCGTGCCATTTCCTGCACTGTGCCTGTGCCTCCTCTGCCCTTGCGGAGACTGTGCTGGGGGGCAACCTGCATTTAAGCTGGCTCCTGATCCCCTAGCTGCCTCTATCAGAGGCTACAAGGGGGGGGAAGTGACTAGTTGAGTTGACTTGACTAGTCAACTAGTTGCTTACATTCCTACTACAGAGGGGACCAAGCACATGTTTTGAGTTCATTGGTCAGAAAAGACTCCAGAAACATCTAAGCTAAAGTTGGATTCCTAAAGAGAAGGTTGTTAAATGTTCCTTCCATCTTCACATAGAGTTGATGGAGCAGTGTAAGGCACTTCCTCTTGAAGTGCTGAGTGTGCTACTTTGCAGTATACACTGACCTGAAGTTAAATTGATTTTGTACTTTCAGTAATCCTGCAGAGTAGCCTTTTTCTGATTCTTGTGATCGCTTAAATGTTGCCTAGGTCCTTTCTGACAGGCTGTGTAATACAGTATTCTGGAAGCACAGGTTTTAATTGTGTAAACTTGAAAATGTGGAGGAGTCCCACAATTTCATATCCTGTCTAAATGCTTGCTGAACCTTTATTATAGTTTTTTGTAATTAGTAGCTTTGATGCAGAACATATTGGTATTCAGGTTTTCAATTAGCTGCCACCATGGAACATCACTAGGTTTAGTCTTTAAATTATTCATGACTAGACAGTCTGTCTAGCAGCAGCGTAGCCCTTTGCTCTGCCAGAATGCAACTATTTTGGTTTTTTTTTTTTTTTTTAAATGGGTGCCTAGTTTTTAATTAGATGGAGGATTATCCAGATCAACTGAAAATGTATGGAGTTCCATAGGTGTGCTTTGAGAGACATGAAAAGGTCTTGCTGTAAGATGTCTGGATTCATATGAGAAGCCTTTGCTCATAAACTTTACACCTAATAGGAAGTAAAATCCTAATGAAGGCAAGGCAGCTGGTAATTTTCATGAGTTATCTGGTGGAATTAGACTGGGTGTCTTGTCTCTTACCTTGAGTTAACACATCTTCTTAATGAAGACAGGGCCTTTTCTTTAATTTTACCAGAAGAGGAAAATTAGCTGGTATGTGAGCATTCAAAACTATAATTTAGAAAACATGTATGAATATTCATATATTTTATTCAACAGCAACCTCAGCTTGTGGGAGTACAAAACCCTTCATCCCCAACTGTTTGAGGAAGGACTTATTTGAAGTTAATATTGTATAGCTAGATTACATGGAGTGTAGGTGCATTTTATTAGATTAATGCTGCTAGAGCAGCAAACCGGTAGCTGTGTATGATAGACAAAAGCAGACTGCTGCCATAGAAACACCCGCAGTTAGTCTGTTAATATTTTATGATGTAGCTAATTACTTTATTTACTACAAAGACCTACAGAGCTACACTGGACGGGACTTGTCAACATATTTGAATGCATGTGCTATGCTTTTTCTGTGAACGACAAAAAAAGTAATATGATATCAATAGCTGTAATAGAAAATGTTAATGAATAGGAGTTTTTATACTACCATTAACAACATTGCTCATATTGGCAGTTTGGCTACTCTTTAAAAAAAAAAAAAATAAAAAAAAAAATATACCAGGTGGATAAAGGAGATGGCTTGCTGATAGTGCAAGATGAGTAATGTGGTATTACTTGTAATTGCAAATGTTAACTTCATTATTGAAGAGCTATTGGTACAGAGATAAAAGATACTCCTGGGCCTTTAGGACAGTAGTCTTGGAACAAAATTACAATGTTCTTGTAAAAAGTAATGATGCAGTAATTAGAAGGGGAAGAACACACTGTGGTATAATATCATAAGGAAATAAAGTGGGGAATCAGTTTACTAGGGTGATTTTGTTTTTTAATACATGTAGACTTCTGAGACTTCAGACATCCAACATTGAGTGATTCTTAATACTGCTCTTTAAATATAAACTGCATTCCTTGGATCCAAAACTTAAGAAATGGGTGAAAACTTCCTTGTGTTCTTCAAAGGCAGGAACCTTTATATGAGCACCAGATTGGTTGTCCAGCTTCCTGGAGTGACTGTTGTGGAATAAAATTATTAGTACAACTTGAAGCTTATGTCTAGTATAGCTTGTGCTAAACTGAAGGCCATTATTCTGAATGAGTGTGTATACTGGGAATTAAAGTGGTGCTGTATTTTTCCTTGTTAGCAAGACTGTGATTTTAATTTTCCAGTCTCTTCAGTTCTCCCTCTTCATTTGCTCACATTTCCAGCTGGGAGGCTTGCAAATGGACTGACCTCTGCTTCTGTGGTGTTAAACAATCTTGCCCCTCTACCACCTGGCTCTTGTCACAGTAGGCAGTTTAGAATGTCTTGAAGATAAGAGGGGTGTGGATTTGTGAAGTCACACTTTGATTATAGAAACCCTGAAGTGTGGAAAACTAGCAGCAGTAAGCATGTGTGCTTATATACACTTGATTCTCTTGAAATGTAAGAAGAAAATGGTGTAACTCTTCAAAGTACTACAAAAGCATCATTCAAGCTGGCAGATTTGAAAGAGCCAAATCCTTTCTGCCATAGTACAAACGTTTTTCCAGTTGATAGTTTCATATCTGGGCAAATGTGGCTTATTCTTCTAGTGTTTCTATAGAAACATCAAGGGGACTTATTGTGAGAATAGAGCCATTCTCCACATGCTGTTAGATTTTACATAGAAAACTTAGCACACTAGGCAAGGGTTTATGGAATCAGAAGTCTCGAATATCAATCGTGATGATCTTTTTAAAAAAAAGATACTTGAGTTAAAATCTGGGATTTGCAAAAACATCTTAGTGAGGAAGTCAACCCCTCTTAGAGCTTTCAATTAATCTTATGAATGCTGTAGTAGATCATCATTTAAATGGTGAATCATGAACCAAGATTACAGTATGCCTCTTTAGTTTGTATTTCTCTGGACAATGAAAATAGATGACTTAGGTGCACTTCTTAATAACCAGTAGCAATTTTATCCCTAGTTATTCATGCACCATCAGTGTTGCAGAGTTTAGGTGCAACAGTGGAATGTTCCATGAAATTTAAAAATTCCATTAAATCTGTTCTCAGGAACAGCTTTGTCTTAAGTTTTACAAAAGCTATTTTTCATATTTTAAAAACTTTCTCAATTTAAAATGGTGTGATATTCAGTTTCAGTTGCTATAGGTCAGTGATTCCCAGACTTTCACAACCTGGACTACTACTTAATAGTTTCTCTGGCTAGCAGTCATCACATCCCAATTGTAACAATTGCTTATTTGGCAAAGTAATAATTAGGAATAGGGTTGCCAGGTGTCCGGTTTTGAACCAGACAGTCCAGTATTTGAGCTTTCTGTTTGGGAAACAAATTGAGACAATATAACTCAGAAAATATAAATGTCTGGTATTTTCTAAATAAGATGTAATGTAGATTGTGATGTAATGTCAAGTGTGTTCGGTATTTTTATTGAAAACATCTGGCAACAGTAATTAGGAATGTATTAAAATTACCTTAATGCAATTTATTGGCTGGGAACAAGGAGAAACTGTCATGTGTCTAGTTCATGCTCTGCAGACCCCAGAAAATGCTTTGTAGATGTCCCCAAGTTGTGATCTATAGGTGGCTGGTCATCTAATTTATCTTGTGGTGTACACCCAAGTTTTGCATTTGGCTTTGGAAAACAGTTAACAGGTAGCCCAAAAGGATATTCAAGACACAAATAGATAAAATTTGTTTAGAATATAATTCCAGTTCATTCTGAGCTTCTTGTATGACTCTTAACTTGCTCAGATACAGTGAGCCGAGTCTTTGTCTTACACAGATACTGTTACTCCTTCAGTTGTCACTAGATAGCTGCAAGGGTAAGAGAGATTATTTCCAGTAATTGGAGTGTGTGATGATAAAGGAATTTGGTTTCAAGATGTTGGAAAACAGAACAACTTCCCGTTTTGTTGAGGTGCAGACTATAGAAGTAGATAAGCAAAGTTCTCAGTTACTAGAGGAAGTCTTTGTTGAGCAGTAATTTCACATCTGGATCGAGAAGAAATATAATTGACCTTCAGCTAAAAAAGTGCCATTTTTAGTAATACCCAACTTACTTTTTCTGGTTTTTCAAATCTTTAGTGTTGAGACTGTTTTGCAGTGCAGCACTAACTTAAATTAAAATTAAGGAACTGATTAGCATGTTCTAAATCTAAATAATATACATGGATATGAATTAGCCAGATTGACCATGAGTTTGAGGTTTTTGCAGACTTTCTTCTTTCATAGTAAAAATAGTATTAACAGCTTTAGAAATAGACCGCTATTCCAACAAGTCCCTTAATCCTTGTGGAGCGAGGCTTACTGGGATGTCAGAATAGCATGCCTGTTACTTTGATTACATTTTGAAGTAATGGGCATGCTGTCAAGACTTGGAAAACCCTATTTCAGGATACTGGAAGTATCCCGAAATAGCGCTGCAATGTAGATGTACCCCGAGACTGTGAAAAGTGTGGAAATTTTAACTGTCTCCATTAAATGTACAGTAGAAATCAGAAGTTTGTCTATTTTCGTGCTGGTAGAAGCACAATTTCTGTTAATAAAAGCAATAGTTTGTATCCAAATTGATTTTAAAAACAGCCGAAAAAAGAAATTTGCATGTTGTCCCATATAGAAATGTAACTTTACAATGAGCTACTCCAAGGCCACAGGTGCTGCAATTACTGGATAGTTACTCACTCAAGTAGCCCTGTGGATGTCAGGGGGACTAAGAATGGCATTAAGGTACTGTGCAAAGACATGGTATAAGTCTGGCCTAGTGCTTTTTAATGAATTATCAACTATTTCAGAATTGTTTAGTGTGTTCAGCATTTTTATGAAAATAAGCTTGTATATTATCAAAATGTTTGGTTCTTATTCTCCAAGGCACTTATTTTTTATGGAAATTAGGGTGCTGCTTTTCTAGCCTCTACCTCCTGAGATGCAAATAAATGGACTAAAAGTAAGATGGCAGAAACGGCCATAATACTACTTGCTTAAATGTACACTTGGACTCAAATATGGGGAGATTATTTTGTGGAACATCCCTTAGGCCTATAATATGACTATCAAATAATTGGCAAAAACTGTTAAGGATGTTAAATATCAAGTAATTTACTAGTCAATGGAATTTCCATTGACTATTCAACTAGTCCATAGGTACTTCCACATTCCTCCTTTGAAATGTACAAGACATCCCCTCCCCTGGGGCTCTTGTACATTTCAAGGGAGGAATGTGGAACAGTCCAGGGCTAGCAGGAAGTGGGGACTCTTGTACATTTCAAAGCAGAAGCGTTGTCCTGGAACCTGGGGTCAGCTGGGGATTCCCTAGCTGATCCCAGGCTCTGTGCGCTGCGCTAGAACCCAGGATCAGCTGGGGAGTCCTCAGCTGACCCCGGGCTCCATGCAGATGCTGTTGCGGTGATTCAAAGGGGCAGCTCTGCACAGCTGATCATGGGCTCAGCTGTGCAGCGCTGCCCCCTTTGAAACACTGCCTTGGCATTTCAAAGCAGTGCTGCATGAAGTACCCCCTTCACCCCCTCTTTGCTGTGTCTCTCTAATAGAGGCAGTGGTGGGGAATCGACTAGTTGACTCGACTATCCAATAAGCATTTGCTTATTGGTTAGTAGACTAGTCCTTAACATCCTTAAAGACTGGAGAGAGACTTGTAGGATGGCTTTGTAGCATTTCAGTTCCTAATCTTTTTATAACCTGGGTCTTCTCCTTGCCACTGAAAAACATGCATATATGTCTGGCTTAGCAGCACCTCATATAGTATGTGACTTAATGTCCTACAATAGCATTTTTGGACCTTATAAGCAAGCATTTAACTAGCATTAATATTTAGAGCTTTTTGACTCTTTGTAACCTAAAGTGACTATTGTGGATAGAAAGGATGGGTTAGGTTAATGTTGATGTTATTGTGACTTAAATACGTTGCTTGCCTAAACTGAAGATTGGATGGAAATCTTGTCTGGTATAGGTAATTTTGCCACTAGTGTTTCATTGCCCATTATCCTAATACTTCAGGAAGGTATGCATTCCAGAGAGTATTCTCCGCTGCCCGTCTCCACCCCACTATGTAGCTCTACTTTTTTGCCTTATTTAAAATTAACTACAGGTGAATGAAAGGCCAAGTAGATCTACCATAAAAGTATTTTCCCTTACATACTTCTGCTCCGGTTCTCTACCATCTTAATTTCTGAATTGTCCTCCTGTTCTCAAAGTACCTGAATAGAATTTAGAAAAATGCTGTCAACTTACCCTTTTCTATCTTTTTCTCTTCCAGCGGGGATCTGACGAGCTTTTCTCTACTTGTGTTACTAACGGACCCTTTATCATGAGCAGCAACTCTGCTTCTGCAGGTAAAATTACTAGCAAAAAAGTATAGCCACACACAATGAGTGTTGAAGGTGCAAATTAGCAGGGCTACTTTATTTCACTTGCTCTTGGTTTTAAATCTTTGCTTTCATTCTCACTACTTGTTCTGATTAGGGTTTAAGACCATGCAAAATATGACAAGAGGTTGTCCTACATCCTTAAAAGACTTGAACAAAATTAGTATCACAGGGCAACTTCTAAAATGGCCCTTTGAGGGATTAGACTGCACAGTTCATGCTGTAAACCTCTGCAGTTAAGCATAAATGATCCTTTTAGGTTCGTTTTGGGCATATGTAGTCACCATGGTGGGTATTAAAAGTCTTACACAGTACGGAGGTGAGTTCATAATCCTGATCTAGGCAAGATCATTAGTAGTTGAGTGCAGAATGATGCATTTCATGGTTTGCTTTATTTGCTTCAGATTCTGCGACTGTGTTAACCTAATCCTCCAGAGTTCTGCTTAACATTTGGCCTTGCTGCTAAACTGTATCATCTAGAGTATGTTAGTATACTGCTAAAAATGAATGGTTAGCAATCTGATGCAGAATCATTCCTGAGCTAAAGTAGAGTTGTCATGTTTGCTGTTTGAAATTGCCTATATGTCAGAGCCCCCACCCCAATAATACTGGTCAAGATTAAAAGGGAAAAAAAGAATGAAGGGTCTGAAACCTTAGAGTAGACATACTGTAATACAGGACACTCGAGAGTTAGCTGAATGCCGTAGCAATGGAATTACAAGTTATGTCACTCAACACACTTGATACAATTTGAAAAAATGAGTAGAGCCATGTGTCTTCATATTTGGATTGCCTAGAATATGCCTTTGAAATTTGGTGAGTTGGAAACTGAATATGGAAGGCAAAATGCAAGAGAGCGGTAACCTGTCTCAGTCAATTGGAAGCATGACAGTCAATGTTTTCACATTTTTTTCAGCTAATGGAAATGACAGCAAAAAATTCAAAGGTGACAGTAGAAGTACAGGGGTCCCTTCGCGAGTAATCCACGTTCGTAAACTCCCTAGTGACGTCACAGAGGCAGAAGTCATTTCATTGGGACTACCTTTTGGCAAAGTCACCAATCTTCTAATGCTGAAAGGAAAAAATCAGGTACTGTCCCAACAATTGAAAGTTGGGTATTTGATGGGAGACTTGACATCTTTGTCATGGTATCAACAAGTAAGATACATATTGCTAATACAGCTTTCACAGCTTGCATATAGTAGTCACTAACTTCAAGATACATTTTGCATACAGTCATGTACTTATATTATAATTGATTTTAAATTTTGAAGCAGGTGTGAGTTAAGGATCTAATTGACTAATTGCTTTCCCCCTTTCTTCCTCTATCTGAAAGAGGCAGCGGGGGTAGGGGTTCGGGATGACAAAGGCAGGGGTCCTGGAGGGAGCTGGCTTAAAAGCCTGTTCCCCTCAACTCTAGCTCTGTGGGGGCAGGGGCGCAGCAACGGCCAACTTTGAAATGTTCGAGTCCCTGCTGGGGTTCTTGTACATTTCAAAGTTGGAACACCTTCTGGAGCCCAGGGCCAGTGGGTGCTGGGCCAGTGGGTGCTTCCCCTTTGAAAGGCACAAGACTCCCATTAGGGACTCTTGTACATTTCAAAGGGGAAATGCCCACATGGAGCCTGGGGTCAGGGGGGAACTCCTTGCTGGCTCTGGCCTCCCACCTGATGTACCAGCTTTGAAATGTACAAGAGTCGCTAGCTGGGGCTCTTGTGCATGTCAAAGAGGAAGCGCAGCCTGGGGCCAGCATGGGACTCCCTGCTGGCCCTGGGCTCCATGCATTGTTAAACTTTGAAATGCACAAGAGCTCCCCTGGGGCTCTTGTACATTTCAAAGGTGGCACCCAGAAGTTCTTATTGACTATTTGATTAGTTAATTAATCAAAATTTAACATCCCTAGTGTGAGTAGTTCAGACAAGACTGATGTGAGCCAGTTCTTAGTCATGCTGGCCCAGTAGCCTCTTTTGTATTCTAACTTTTGAAGTTAAAGGAGGCCTAAAAAAAGTAACACATAATCAAAGCCAAAACCCAATTGGACAATTATAGTATTTTGGCAGGAATTCGTGGTGACAAGGAATTCCATTGTAGATTATAAATTGAAGAGGAAAGAAGCAAACAGTTTTACAGTTACATCGCATAAAATACTTTCATGCTTGCCAAAAATCAGAGAGTATGTAGCTCTCGTTTTGCTATTTCATAGTCTATAAATTGCATTTATGCTGTGTATCATGAAAGTAATGACCCACTGCAACACATTTGCATCTTTATTAGGAGTAGTATGAGAGCGTAAGAATAAGCCATTTGTAGATTAGCAGAGTTAGTGAGGGTATTTTGTGTTGATACATATTTCATGTGGTTCCATGGAACATTTAGTTTAGTGCTTTAAATGCTATTTTAGAAGTGGGAGATTTTAGCTAGTAAATTAAATACACACAATTAAGACCTGATTTATATCTACAAAAGAAGAAAGTTGAAAGTGGGCTGAAATCTTGGGTGGTAATTCAGTCTGAACTCCTGTCACTGTCACACTTCTGGCACTGTCAGCATTGATAGCCTCTTTAGTTTGAATATTGAAATTCTTTTATAAACTGTTTTTATAGCAGGTCTGTTGTCTAGAAATGAGACCCATGCAAACAAAGTTATTTAACTGCTCAGTGAAAACTTTCACTTTTAAATATGCTTAATCTCTTCTAAAAGCAAGGCTGTTGAAAACTACTTGCGGTTCTTATACAAGCAAGTGGCCTTGGAAGCTTGCATGTAAACACTCAGAACACACTTCTACATCTTGCTGAATCTCATGTAATATCCTGTACAGAAGACTTTCCATCAGTCACGTGATACCATCCAACATTCTCATTGCCATCTTAATGTGAGTGGCTGGTGATAACCAGGGCATGTTGCATTTGTGACCCTATGCAGGCTTTCATAGAAATGAATACTGAGGAAGCAGCCAACACCATGGTAAGTTACTACACCACAGTCACTCCAGTTCTTCGAAGCCAGCCCATCTACATTCAGTTCTCCAACCACAAGGAACTCAAAACAGACAACTCTCCAAATCAAGCAGTGAGTAGTAATTTTTTACATTGTCCTTCAGTACCAAAGCTGCATTGGCACTTTAAGTACCATTAACACTAAAGCTGGGTCTGGGTGACTGGATGAATCATTCACAATGAGTAGTGTTCCTGTGGGTGCTCCACTTCAAGTGTGCCCCATGTGCATTCGATTGGAGATTTTCTTTGGAAGTGTCTGTTCAGCCTGCACATGTGCCCTTGTGTCCTGTGCTTGGGATATTACAGGCTGTGTGAGTGAATTGCCCTCAATTCCTTCTCAGCCACCTCTAAACTGAGGTGATGCTTGGCTTGTTTGCCTTGGCTTTGCAGAGCTTGTTAGCCCAACTTAGCTAGCTGGTTAGTTCTTAGGATGTAGTCATACATTATTGGGGGGAGGGAGGATTTTTCTTCCCCTCTGGGGAAATCCTGCCTGTGAGAGGGCATTACCAATTTACTGAGATTTAAAAGTTCTCATGTATAGGGAGGTTATCCTGATCCAGTGCTGGATACAGTGCATTTGCTGCCTGGAAGAATCGCGTTTCTCAGTAGTAGTAGAGAGGTATCTGTGTTAGTCTGATCTTGCTAAAACAAAAGGAAAAACTATGTAGCACTTTAAAGACTAACAAGATGGTTTAATAGGTGATGAGCTTTCATGGGCCAGACCCACATAGATCATATTCTGAAAGAGAATTGGCATGACCTTATATACCAAAGGAATACAATGAAAAAAGTGAACACATTATTAAACTGGCAAATCAGATTTAGAACAGAAGGTGGGGAGAGGGAGGGAAGGAATAGCTGTTTATAAGTCAATGAATGGCTAATCAGGCGTGATAAGTGGGGAAGCTGTCTTTATAATGTGTAAGGTAATTAGCATCTTTGTTAAGGCCCATTCCTAAAGTGACAAATTTTAGCATGAATGAAAGTTCGAAGCTCAGAATATGATCTGAGGAAGTGGGTCTGGCCCGCAAAAGCTCATCACCTATCAAACCATCTTGTTAGTCTTTAAAGTGCTACGTAGTCTTTCCTTTTGTTTCTCAGAAGTGTAACATCTATTCAGTTCTCTAATCCAGGGCTTCAAAGAACTGAGAAACAAGGCTCTGACTACTCATGGTGGAGCGCTCCCGTTACCCTGATTTGGAACCTTGCCGACTGGCTGTGCAAGGGCTTGGTCACACCAAGAGGGGTCACTTGCTACAGTAAAAATGCTTTCCTTGTTCTTAGACTCGAGTCTGCAGCTGAATGTGGAAAAATTCACACTGATGCCCATTCAGAACATACAATTGATAGGGACGCCCATGGGATTCTTTAGCAGGCAGGGTATTCCTTCCCATGGACAGGCTTGTGACATCTGACCTGGTCATGATTTTTCAAGGGAGCCCCAGACTTGTCATGCACTGTGTTCAGCTCCTCAGTCATCTAGTGGTTTACACCATTGTGACAGAACATGCAGGTTTTCACCCTTACTGTTTCTAGGAGTGAGTTGGATCAATCTGCTTGCCAAACAGACACAGCCAAGACAAATAGGTGTCCATTTCCCCCCAACTGGTGAAACATTCCCTGGAGTTGATGGAAGGCTCTTTACCATGGACAGGGATTCCTTTCTTAAGCTGGCCTTCCTAGTGGCTATTGCCTCACGCCATAGGCAGGCAGACTGGGGCCTTCATAGCAGACTCTTTTCATAACTTTCTGCAAGGCTAGTGTCTTTGCATTCCAGGTGCCTTCCTCAAGAGTCTTCTGAGTGTTTCATCTGAATAGATCGTTTCCCTGCCATTTTTTCCAGAAAACCTCACAAATCCAACATAGAGACTGTGCTCCATAGTGTAGATATCAGAAGGCCATTAATCTTTCTAACTACATGGACTAAACTATTTAGTGCATCCTATAGGCTGTCAAAAGGCTCTTATTTCTACCCAGAGGCTATCAACACAGATGTCAGGGTGTATTATTGTTTTAGCATTGCCAGCATTCCATCTCCTGGAATTTGGTCTGCTCGCTCAACAATCATCCAGGGAATCTCCGCTTTCATTGCACCATGACCCCCTTCTGACAACAAAAATTACTACAGGTGTGGGAAGGACTAAAGCCTGAGCCTACCTATGCCCTGCTTCCCCGGATGGGGTAGATGGAGGCAAAACCAAAGCTGGTGCCTAAGCTGAAGCCCGGGGTGGGGGCCCTCAGACCCATACAGACCCTGATGGCCTCCAGTTTCAGCGTCAGCCCTGGACAGTAGGATTTGGACTCTGTCCCTGGGTGCCCCAGCAAGTCTAAGCCAGCCCTGGTGACCCCATTCAGATGTTTGTGACCCTCTTTGGAGTCCCAAGTCACAGTTTAAGAACCACTGTGTTAGTCAGTGGGCTTGGTCTTATGCCTTAGCAAGTTAATGGCAGCCAGGGTGACCCCATTAAAACTCTGTAATGGACTTGACTCCAAAGCACCCTCTTCCCATGGGATACTGCTTGCGAGTCATCGGAAATGGAACACTCATAAGCGGACACTGAAGAAAGAGAGGTGGTACTCCCTCTGCAGTAACTAGTTCTTTGAGAGATCCCTGTGGATTCTCCACTACTTGCTCTCCTTCCTCTGTGCTTTCACAGTTTGCTTCTGGGAGTCGGCATTGGGGACGGTTGAATTGCCTGTATAACTTGATATAGCCTTGTGGGGCAGAAGGATATCAATGATGCTTAATTCCTGGGTTGAACAAACACTTAAATCTCCCATCAAAGGTGCATCTGGCACATGCACATCTGAAATGGAGAACCCATAGATGGACACATCTGAACTACGATTACAGCACAGGGTGGATACCTTCCAGCAGGTTTACAACAGACATGAGAGAGTATTCCTTTGCATAATGCTCAGTATGTGAATCTCCTCGCCAGAGGATGTTGTGGAAAACCAAAATTATCACTTGGTTCAAAAAAGAATTGGATAAATTCCTGGAGGATAAACTCATCAGTGACGATTAGCCAAGATGGTCAGAGATTTAACCCTCTTTCTGGGTGTCCTAAATTGACAGCCAGAAGCTGGGAATGGATGACAGGATGGATCATTTGCCCTGTTCTGTTTCCTCTGAAGCATCTGGCATGGGCTACTGCTAGAAGCCAAGATATTGGACTATAGATGGACTATTATTCTGACTTAGTATGGCCAGTCTTATGTTAAAGTGAATATAGATGTGATTGAGCCCAGGTATCTGAGAAATAGTGTTTGTTTGTTTCTAGCACATCAGAACAGGAATGTCACATAGGGGGGAGACTCTTCATTTTATGAAAATATTTTTCAAGTTTGTTTTAATGTGGCTCTCCTTAAAACACCAAGGATTTGTAAACTTGTTTAACTTAAAAGTTTTTGAAGTTGCTCTTTAATCATCGTTTTGTCGGCTTCTGTAGTTTAGCGAAAGTTCAGCTCTGGTTGCTAGTTTTAGCATTACTTTAGTCATGTTGCTTGCAAATGTCTTCTGTTGTAAAGTAAAGAGCCTTATTTCTAGTTTAATTCTCAGTCCTGGGGTTGAGGGAGTATTCTTGCACATTTAGAAGGGTGAAGCCCTAGTGTGGAGTGATGGTTTTGTTGGAGGGATAATTGTCTCAATTCCTTTATTTTCTTCTTCCTCACTGCTGTTCCATGTATTTCAAGCACTACCCTAATAAGAATTATAAAATGAAATGTGTAATGTTACTAGTGCTGCTTGTTTGGTATGGATTCAAATGAGACTAGTAATCCAGATTCTTCATCTAAAGTGTAGGCTTGCTTAGCCTGCAGTTCTTTATTATGGAACAACTTTGCTGAAGTCTCACAGCTGTCTCAGACCTTGCACCACTAGATGTTAAACAAGATCACGCAATTTAAGCTATGGGGTGGGTGGGAAGCAATCACTAGCAATGGATCATAGCAAGAACTCAAGCAGTCTTTTTCTGTAAACAATTCATGCCTGCAAACTTTTATTCTGCATTTTGGAATACTTTTGTTGGCTCTGAAGTGTGCAACTGCTGCCAGGAACTTTGAAATGTACTGTTACATTAACGGGCTCTTACTTGTTTCCTTACACAAACTCCTAGTCTCCAATTGTGGTGATTAGTGTTGTGTTCTATGGTATTTTCCAAGTGGGAAACTTGAAACAAAAAATAAAGCTTAAGTACTTCTACCTGCAAGATTATTAACCTGACAGGGTTTCTTTCCGCAGCGGGCCCAGGCAGCTCTGCAGGCAGTGAACTCTGTTCAGTCTGGAAACTTGGCACTGTCAGCCTCTGCTGCTGCAGTGGATGCAGGAATGGCAATGGCTGGTCAGAGCCCTGTCTTGAGGATCATTGTGGAAAATCTCTTCTATCCTGTCACTTTGGATGTCTTGCACCAGGTGAGATCTTGCCCAAATTGCCTCCTGCAGATAAATGTGAAATAAATGGCCAGAGAGGTTTTGGATAAACCAACACTGATCATGTGATCATCCTTCCAGAGTTTTTCTCCTTTGTCTTGCATGGATTCCTTGCATCTGGGAATGCTTTCATCTGTAAACCACCATGTTATATACTCAGTGATACATCAGTATTTTAGTCCTGTGGCACCTTATAGACTAACCGAAGTGTTGAGCATAAGCTTTCGTGGGCAAAGACCCACTTTGTCAGATGCATGTAGTGGAAATTTCCAGAGGCAGGTATAAATATGCAGGCCAGAATCAGGCTGGAGATGACGAGGTGGATCCAATCAGGAGGATGAGGCCCACTTCTAGTAGCTGATCTGGAGGTGTGAATTCCAAGAGAGGAGAAGCTGCTTTTGTAGTTAGCGAGCCATTCACAGTCTTTGTTTAATCCTGAGTTGATTGTGTCAAACTTGAAGACGAACTGTAGCTCAGCAGTTTCTCTGAAGTCTGGTCCTGAAGTTTTTTTGCTGCAGGATGGCTACCTTTAGATCTGCAATTGTGTGTCCAGGGAGATTGAAGTGTTCCCCTACAGGTTTTTGTATGTTGCCATTCCTAATATCTGATTTGTGTCCATTGATTCTTTTTGAAATTTCCACTACATGCGTCTGATGAAGTGGGTCTTTGCCCACGAAAGCTTATGCTCCAACACTTCGGTTAGTCTATAAGGTGCCACAGGACTCCTCGCTGCTTTTGCAGATTCATACTAACATGGCTACCCCTCTGATACTTGACATCAGTGTTTTAGCAGCATAAAACACAAAAAGCACCTCGGAATCCAGATAAATGGTTGGCTCTCATCAAAAATTTCACTGACAACTCAGCTTTAAAAACAGCTGCTAATGAGGAAGTAATTGACAGAGGCATTTTAGATAACACTTTCATATCCCCTCATTTTTAATTACCATGTCACATTAATGATATTAGACTACATTGCATTAATTTGCCATTGTTCACTCCCTGCATGAAATCTAGTCCTGTGAAGTCTGGGATAATAGTTCAAGACTTACTGCCCAGTCAACACAAGAGCATCCATCCTTCATAAAGTGAAGCAAAAAGTAAGAAATACAGAATAGGTCAGATTTTATCTCGGAAAAGTGTAGGCTGCATCAAAAGAGACTACACTGGTCAGTGAGACTACTGGTAAAATTAGGAGTTTTGTTTGGTTTAAATAGTGCCATGGCAATTTTTCCTCTTGTGCAACTAAACCAGGTTAATTTCTTTATTTGCAAAGGACACTGAGGACAATACATTTGCTGTGTTCAGTGTCTTTGCTGATTAGAATGCAAAGCTTGTTTTTTTAATAACAAGTATCATCCTATTCCTTCAAACATCTTACAGAAATACAATAAGTGCAGATACTGTACCCCAGTTCAACAGCACAAGTTATCCAACAAGAAGTTGAGTTTTAAGTAAAGTTAAGAGCCATCGGCTATGAACTCTTCAAAATAGTAGCTGGTAATGATTCAGACAAACAGGATGCTGGTTAGTGATTGTAGCTTTTAAGTAGCTAGTTATGCATGCATTATATTTTTCTCATGTTGGTAAGCATGCATGCAGTGGCATGTACAAAACTCATTATGTTCCTGTTCATTGGAGGGAACATTGAGGTCTCTTCTGTGAAAAATCCACATTAAACTGTTTGCTGTCCATGTTATTAGTCACCTTGACTGCAAGGCAAAGACGCAAACTAAAAAGTTACCAGTATTTTAACCTAACAAAACGAGAGTGCCTTTACTTCCTCAAGTTAAAGATGTTTAAGCAAACTGTTTAAGGAAACTGCTAAAATACTTCTCTTTGCAGGGTTTTACCATTGTCTTACTAAAGTTTTTACACAAAGCTAAAATCATACAGCTTTCAAAATTCAAATTCATTAAGCCTACGCAGAGATCCACAAGCCATGAACCCAGTCAGAATATAGTTGAGAAATGTTTTAACTCCCTATTTCCTACTTTTTCATTCTGATCTTAATTTTAGATAGCACTATAAACAATGAGCACCTCTAACACTGTTAAACTCAGTTACTTTCAAAGTTAGAAAAGGAAAACTATTGAAATTTAGTCCTTATAATTCCATTGTATAGAAATAAGATGAAAGTGGCTTTATTTGCAGTTTACTGTGAAAAGTGGAGCTATGAAGAGGAAAAGCTATTGGATACATGAGCTGATGGTATGCAAATTTATCTTTCAGATTTTTTCCAAGTTTGGCACAGTGCTGAAAATAATTACGTTCACCAAGAACAACCAGTTCCAGGCCCTATTGCAATATGCTGAACCTATGAGTGCTCAGCATGCCAAGCTGGTGAGTACAGACGTCGTCAATACTCCTGAACTACTTACGGGGTGACTTGTAAAAGAAAGGGTTCCAAGTGATCGTGGAATGGCTTGCTTCTGTCACACTGGAAAGATTTATAATAATACAAAATCAGATCCTGCTTTTAGTGACACGTGTGCAACTGGATCACTGAGGTTTTGTGTGTATAACTGGGAGAATTTCACCGATAAAGGTGCATTGAAAGTGAAATGTTAAGTGTCAGGATATTGTAGCATATTATCTAAGCAAACTATTTGCACATGTACTGACAACTTTAAGATGTCAAAATAATTTCTCAGGTTAGTGCAATTTGTTCTTTGCCATCAAGGTGAAAGCTCTGCCTTGTTTAATGTAAAGGTGCCTTTGACAAGAGTAAAAGCTCTGGCTTTTTTTCTGCAGTCTTTAGATGGGCAAAACATCTACAATGCCTGCTGCACGTTGCGCATAGACTTCTCCAAACTCACAAGCCTCAATGTTAAATACAACAACGACAAGAGCAGAGATTACACACGGCCAGACCTACCTTCTGGGGATAGCCAGCCCTCTCTTGATCAAACCATGGCAGCTGCTTTTGGTAAGAAATCCCTTTTTAACAATATACTGACCACTTCTTCCTAATAGTCTGTATATTGTGGGCTTCAGCATTCAGTCAAGTAATGAAAGTACTTCACCAATCGCAATTTCTCATTGCACTAGTGATTTAAACCACTTTCTGTACACAGTGAGATTTTGTTCTTGAAAAATACTAAGTATCCATCTTTAGTGAAATCTTACGTTAACAAAAATATATAGGATCCTGAGTTTTGTAGGTAAGACCCACTTCATCAGATGATGTCTCTTTGGATTTGTGTCCGTTTCTTTGCGTAGTTGATGGATTTCCACTCCATCTGAAGAAGTGAGTTGTACCCACGAAAACTCATGTTACTATCTACATGTTTTGTTAGTCTTTAAGGTGCTGCTAGGCTATTTGTTAAGTTTTTCCAGTTACAGACTAACTCGTCTACCCCCTGAAGCTTTTCATTAGATGAGTTGGAGTCATCTGATGAAGTGGGTTTTACCCACAAAAGCTTTTGTTCCTATATAATTTTGTTAGTCTTTGAAATGCCACAGGACTATTCTTTGTTTAAAGTTTAAAGCCACCCCTCTGAGAATCATTAGTGGAGTACATCCAGTTCCTTTTTCATTTCAGAATGATCCCTCTATAGTGAAATAACTGTTGGCTCTGAAATGTCATTTTCCAAAGTGGCATGGTGGCACTAACCCATTAATGTGTTCTTAGCAACTGCTCCTTGCCACCATTCAGAAGTTGCCTCATACACAGTGTTTGAGAGTCTTTTCTGCTGGTTTGTTTGGTATGATAACCAAGTCCTCTTGTATCCAAAGTTGGCTTTACTGCTTAACCAACAGATTACTCTGTATTGGATCAATCAATGTAATCTTCGTTCAGTCTCTGGTGGCATACAAGGCTTACGCTAATAACATGAACACTAATATGATTGTACCCAAGAAACTAATTACTCTGCAGCGTTGATAGGCCATCTTGCTTCCCTTTACCAAGGTCCCTTGCAGATGCTTGTCCATTTGCTGTGCTGTTAGTGCCACCTACTGTTCTGTGATTGCTATGTGTTACTAGTTATACCCCTGACCTTGAGAATGACATAATCTAGAGAATGCCTTTTCAAAAGTGCATAGTGTAGAGAACTGTTCAGTTCCTGCTTCAAAGCAGGAAAGTGTCTTCAAAGCTAAACTTGAAATAGGAAAATGGTTCTTGACATTCCATGGTGATGCACTTTAAGTAGCTTTATTGGATGTGGAGACAGTTCTAATTTTGTGATGTCAGTTTGGTCTTTCCTCTGTCCTCAATCGCATGCATTTCAAGACATATGAGGAGACAGACTGGCTGGGTTTGAAGTGGGGTTGTCTTGTCTATTGTAATTCGATTTTTAGACTTACGGTCTTATTTTTTCTTTCACAGGAGCCCCAGGAATAATTTCTGCTTCTCCATATGCAGGAGCTGGCTTCCCTCCTACGTTTGCAATTCCCCAAGCAGGTACTGTATTTCAAACAGACTTAATTCCTTAGGTTGCTTTTCAGTTGCTGGCCATTGCAGTGCCTTTTTAAATATTTTGTCACTGGCCAGCCACATCAACCCAATTTGTCTTGACATCATTGGGCTAGAAAAATAAATATTCATTCCCTTTGAACTGCTAAGTCTGTGCATTGACCACAGGAACTAGAATGAGATGGTCATGTAATAAGTAGACAAAACCGAGACGTGGAAGATACTGAAGTCCTTCAAGCCATCTACGTGAACAAGTGTGGCCATAGTAAATCAACATAGTGGGAGGGGAAAGAAGGCAAGGCAAGAGACACAATAGTAGTAACAGATAGCATATTTAAAACAAAGACAATTAGGTTTATTTCTGAACTCACACTATGGGAGGTATGTTAGTGGCACTAGAATTTTAATTTTATAGCACTTGCATGCAAGCTTCTGAAACTGGAAACTAATTTTCATTGTCTTAATTTTATTCAGTTAAAAATATTAATATTTAAAGTTAGCTTGGTAAACAGGCAACCCTATGAACTTCAGGGTTCATTGCGGATATCAAAAGGGTGCATATATGACTGAAGAGCCAATTTTAGCAAATGTCTTTCCTCCAACCTTTCTCATTTTTTTGGTAGTAAATACGTGTTGAACTTTGAACAGTGAGCCAATCACTAGGTTGGCTCCTTTTTACTATAGTAAACTATGGAGTAAGTTATCAATAAACTGTAGCAAGGTATAGCTAAATGGAATTTGAGATGTCTGTGGGAAGATTTAGTCATGAGCCATGTGGTCTGTCTGGCCATCCATTCCTCTTTAATGTCACACCCCTTTTAGGAGGTTGTACATAAAGGTCCAAATTTCTTGGTCAACATATAGTCAAGGTCCAAACTCCAGAGAAGAAAAATCAGACACTTCCAGCAATAAGTAAATAAAAAGATTTCCAGGTCTGTTCAAAAGCATCTGGCAGTAAGATTGAAAGCTCTAACTCGGGAGTGCTTATGGGGTTTTTAAGCATAAACCTCTCCTGTGAGTTTCAGAGCCCAGGTCAATTGACCCTCGCTCCAGAATCTGGGAAGGAGGAGGTGTCTCTCGGAGCCTAGATTCCAGATTGAGTGGGAACATCTCTATTTTTAGCCTTGCAGCACAAGCCCAAGTCACTTGACCAAGCACTGAGACTTGCTTCTAGGCAGGTTTTTTGCAGTCTAGATGTATCCTAGACTTAGTGATGTATGTTTTATTGTGAGAATCGCTTACCTACAGTGAGCACCATAGAAATGCCTGTACATAGGATTAATCCTTTCTCAGATTGAGTAGAGAAGGATGGTAAGAGTGTACAATATTACATGCATGATAAAAGAATGAAGCACTTGCAGCATGCATTGATTGGAATAGTGTTACAAATGCATTGCTTGTAGTACCTTTCCTGCACGCATATTATTGAGGCTTTGCACGCATACAATTCTGCAGCTTGTGAAACATGCAAAATATTTAAAACCAGTCAGATCAGATTCAGAAGTATCTGTCATGCAGCAGGCACCACAAGAGAGCAAAATATATTGTTAAAAGAACCCATGAGGACTATTTCCTGCTTAGTAGTACCAGAATTGGAGGCACTTGTCATTCTTAGAGTAAATGGTTATCTTGCTTTTGGACTGTGATTGGTGGGATTTAAAGCTCTCTCTCCCTTCTAGTCTAGCGCACACATTAGAGTACATGCTGTTAATTTCTTTACTGGCTAATATTCTTTGATTTCCAGGCTTGTCAGTTCCAAATGTTCATGGAGCACTTGCTCCTTTGGCTATCCCATCAGCAGCAGCTGCAGCGGCTGCAGCAGGACGGATTGCCATTCCCGGCCTTACTGGGGCAGGGAACTCTGTTCTGCTGGTTAGCAATCTGAACCCTGAGGTTAGTGGAGTTGTAATTTAACTTTTTTCTCCTCTTAGTTACCTCTGCTTTCACTTTCTGAACACCAAGACTGTGCTGGAACTTACTGAAAGTGAAATCTTACTTTATCCTAAAGGAAACGGCAAAACTAGAAAAGCAGATGAAACTGTGCCCTGCCGGATCAATCCCAAGGCAAATCAATTCTCTAGCCACTAAAGGGAAATGGGAAGGTCTATCTTTTAAGCTGAAATCTTCGCTCTTCCTTGGTTGATAACAAGGGTGTTGCCTGTCTGCTCTGGTCCCAGAAAGCTAGAGTGTCTCCCTTATTTTTTACAATCTCCCATCCCCTCCCATGGAACTTGAGTGATTTGGGTCACAGAATAGCAAAGCCCCTCCCTTCCTTCCTTGGCATGTTCTATTTTGTATATTAATTCAGAGCTACAGAGAGAGTTTGTTCTGCCCTCTACTCTTTCTGTTTAATGTCTTGACCCCTGCCAGCTTGGCTTTGTTGTACCTGTGCAGTGTTTCCTCTACCATGTGCTTGCACATGTATTTTTTCCTTTCCAAGATTCCTTGAAGTTTTTCCCTGTTTATGCTTCACTGACAATTTTACATTTTCAATTCCATTTAACTTGTCTCAGAGTTGAAAATATTAGATATTTTTTTTTAAATGAAGGCAAGTATGATTGGAACAATCATTATAATAAAAAGGATGCAATATAAAGATCATTTGATAAGAATCAGATGTCTTTCTATTAAGTCAAATTTGGCTGCTGGTTGGATTGAAAGTGTAGACCATATTCCAGTTTGTGTGCAATACAAGATGTCTATACTGTCTAAAAAATAATGCTTTACTGTATCTGGTAAGACTGCCCATAAACCTTAATTCCTACTATGTGTAGTTGTAAAACTTGTATTGTATATATCAAAGTAACTGTAAAACCTCTTTTGCTTCAAAAGGGAAGCCTGGATGAGATAGAATAATTAAATATTGAACTGATTAAATTTGCTAATCTATCAAATTTCAGACTATTCTTTTCACCTGCCTTGCCATTACTATTTCTTTAGAGAATGAGACCATGCCAGTGGCATTCTCAAGGTGCTCTGCTTCCAGGCTAGATCTTGTCCCTAAAATGGAAATTCTTGTTCTGGTGCTTCAGGAGCTTTTAGCAGGGATTTCCGAAACACAACAAACGAAGAGCCCCTTAACTTGCAAAAGACTAGCATTCTCATTTTTAGATCAGTATTGTTAAATTGAGTTCACTTATGATTCCAGATGTTATGTGCTATCACCACGTGTCAATGACAGGCACGGCATTATCCATTTTTTTCTATGTAGGCATTTAAAATTTGAATTTTTTTGGTAAACTAACTAGACTTCTAAAGAACTGTTTCTGAACAGTGTGAACAAATGTTTTTGCCTGTGTGTAGGAATTAAGTAATTACTTGATCTCTTCACTATCCATCCAGCTTGTCTTTGGGTTAGAGAGACTTTGATACCTATAGTAAACTAACAGACTTGAACTTTTTTCACTGCTTGTATAATCAGTATTTTAGAAACTTACCTATGCAACAACTAGATGGTTAAGAGACTGTGGTTCTTCAGAGTGACTCTCCTACTAGTAATATGTGAAATTTCTTGCTGAAATATAAGACCTAAAGTGGGCATTGGGTTTCCATGTTATGGTAGACAGTGTGCGCTAGGATTTGCATGTATGTTGAATTATCATCATGCCCTCCTGCTGACTACCCTTGCTAATCAGTATTACACACTGACCTCTGCAGTAAGACTCATACACAAATGAAGCAAGTCTGTGGAAATCTCAGTTCCTCTCCAGTCTGTGGTAGTGTCCCTTGCAGTAGTAGACTGTAGCAGTGCCTGCTATCTAGTCAGCAGAGGTTCAGCAGTTCATCCAGCTAATCTTTTGCCTTGGAAGCAATGATTCATGTCGAGATTGCAGTCCTTTGGTTTAGTTGCAATGAAGTGTGCAACAGTGATCACCTCCATTAAACATTCATGTCTCAAGCAGATACTTCGCAGTGTCAGCACGCTGGTTTTAGTGTGACCATTAGCCAGACCACTGCTAATAGGTAACAGGTTTCAGCCTCTTTTAGAGGCCAAAAAAATTTCCTTAAGCCATTGTTTTGAGAAGGACAGTTGGCATTAATATTACCCCTCTAGAAGTCACTCTGCAGTGATACTGTCTCTTACCTTCTACATGTATCTTAAGTAAAAATGCTTTTCTTTATCATTGTGTTCCACTAGGTAAAACCTATTAACTATTCCTGTAAAACAAGTATTGTATGTAGAATTCTGTAAATCTGACTGATGGAACACTACATATTTCCTTATGTATTTACTGACCTGTGTTTTTTGCTACTTTTTTCTTTTCTCCCCCATCCCTGAATTTTTTTTTCTTCCCTTGATCCGGAATTTCTTTGCCAACTGACTGCACGGTACTTCTGCTTCCTGTTGTTGCTTGAAACAAAAATATAAAATAAAAAAATTCCCCCCTCCAAAAAACCCTGCTCTTCGGAAACCAACCTGCCCTTCAATATTAACCATCTTGAAAACTTCATCATCCATCAACCAATCTCGCCATTTCCTCCGGGGACTCTGCCCTTCCTCGTTGTGGACGATTTGTGCAACCTCGCTCTCCCCTTCGATTCCTTACCTCTTCCCTGTCCCTCCGCTGCCTTGCTCTGCTGTTCTCTAAAGAGAGTTACACCCCAATGCCTCTTTATTCTTTTCGGTATGTTATTATTCACACTTTTTATTACCTTGTTTTTCATTTATTTGAGATGATTTTTTTTGATACTTCAAAAATGTACAGTTTGCAGTTTGCCACTTTTGAATGCATTATTTCATTTTTTACATTGTTACATAGTTTGCTGTTTAGTTTAATTTGCCTTTATTTTTATGTTCAGTTATGCATGGTTTATTGCTTTGCATGTCTTTTTGTAGGGATTTTAAAATTTGTGATAGCATGCTAAATTGTCCAGTTCAATCCTTTGGCAGTTAGTGTTTGGTTTGTGTTTTTTGTTTTGTTTTTGTTTTTTGCTGAAACCCAGTATCTGTTTTCTTTAATGTATTGTTCCATTATTATTCTGCTGTATATTAGATCGCCCCAGTTAGAGCAGAATAAGTAAATTTGGTTGGAATGAGATCAGTCTGGTTGTGAATGATTTTTGGTGTTGAATTGATGTTATAAAATTGGATGAGACTTTCCTTTTCCTGCCTAAAGATTTTTTTCTTTGTCTCCTCGCTTTATGAAGGAGTCTATGGCGATGTGCAAAGGGTGAAGATCTTATTTAATAAGAAGGAAAATGCCTTAGTTCAAATGGCTGATGGAAACCAGGCCCAGCTTGGTAAGCATGCTTTGTTGCACCAGTGGGACAGCAAACCACGCTAGGCGTGTGGGTTACAATAGCAGTCTTCTGTAGCATGGCTGCTTGTTTAAAGGTTTAACATCAAATATTGTTACATCAAAGTACTTCCTCCATAAAAGAGTGGTAGTTCATACTAATGTTGCTCTTTGAAAGGTGCAGAATAAGTATCCATGCACTGAATTGCTTGCCTATCTAGTTGGCTGGGGTTTGGTGTTACACTTGAGTAGATATTCTTATGCCAGACAACCTGCTAATTGTGAAATGAAAAAGGGTAAAGAATATATTGTGCAGGTTAATAAATAGTAGTAATGATAGGTGTTTTAGTGTTTGGATAGTCTGTGGATTTTATTGAAATTTTACATTTGCGATAAAAACCAGCCATAACTAGTCTCTCAGCTTCTGTTTCCCTTATACTATTTTTTAATTCTTGTAGCAATGAGTCACTTAAATGGTCAGAAACTTCATGGGAAACCCATCCGTATCACCCTGTCAAAGCATCAGACAGTACAACTTCCCCGTGAGGGACAGGAAGACCAAGGGTTGACTAAAGACTATGGAAACTCACCTTTACATCGTTTCAAGAAACCAGGCTCCAAAAACTTCCAAAATATCTTCCCACCTTCTGCCACCCTTCATCTCTCCAATATCCCGTAAGTAACCATTTAAGACAGGTACTTTGCAAGTGGAGAGGATTTTGGATACCAGGTTCTGTGGAGTATGAAGATCTGTGTTTTCTAAGTATAGTAGAGTTTGGCAGCACTCTCCTTAAAATGGGGGCTGTCAGCTCTTCCATGTGCACTAACTTGCATTCAACTCCTCTAGATTTCCCCACAGCAGTTCTAGGTAAAGTCCATTTCTCCCAGAAATCTTGAATACACCAGCTGTCCAAGTTGGTCTCCTTAGGTATCCGTTTGAATAGGTTTGTGCTTCTGTGGTTGTTCCTTTAGAAAATAGTTTTATACTGGTGGCATTTCAAGATAGTACACATGTCCATTCTCCTTCCGGGGTGTGTGCCTCCAGCAAACTTGAGTCAGATTTTTTTTCCCCATGTAGCCCGTTGGGGTGGCACATGCACCCTCTGTCTCTTGTTGCTGCTTGATGGTTTAAAAAGCAGAACTGCCTTGACCCCCTCAGTTCCTTCTTACTATGGTTGGTGGAGCATTCTACTTTACTACTTTGTCCCTCTCTTAGCATTTCTGTTGGTGTTCATTAATAGTTAAGTGTGTAGGTCTTCGTATAGTTCTATACTAGTAGTCTTCCCTTTCCTTCTAGTGCACTCAGTGTATACTCCTGGTCCTTGCGGTTCTGGATATCAGCACAGTACAATGGTATGTCTTGGCCCCAGGCTTCAAAACTTGAAGGATGCAAGAGGCTGATGGTGGAAGTGCGTAGGAGTAGCACACATCAGGGCAATGCCAAATCTGCATTTTATACTTTCAGCCCAGAAGGACTAGACTGTCACACTAAGGCATCCCTTTGTGGAAGGAACCCTGCTCCCACCTTTGTAACCTTCTGTTTGTGGGTGGGCGTGGAATGTCAGTTGCAGTTAGGAGCGCTCCTCTAGTCATGGCAGAGTCTTGATGCCACTCTCCTTTGCCAGGACTGTAAAAGGAGAACTGCAAAACGGATTTCCTGGATGTCAAATCCAGGATGAAAGAGCCTAGCAGCCCACAGTCCAGTGAACAAGGTGGAAAGGAGAATAGTGCGTTGGTGCTATGACACTGGAGCATGTCAGTGCACCTCCAACAGGCACTGATGTCATGGAGACCAGCCTCTAAGGGAGCAACTTGTGGTACCACTCAGCAGCCTTCCCTTTGCTGCAGCAGCAAGAGTTTCCCAGTGCCATCAGTGCCTGAGGGCATCTATCGTGGCACCCAGTCTGTTAAGTCTCTTGGCGCTGGCTTTGCCAGTGGTTCAAGATTTCTTACCTGGCACTAACATTCTTAGGTCTGCTAGCCGTTTGGGTTTAGTACCCAGTACTGTGAGCACCACTGGCCATGCTGGGACCCCTGGTATGGTTCCACTGAGACACAAGCCACCTATGACTTCCCTAGTGGCATCCTCTCCAGACTGCCAGCACAACTTCTTGGCTCAGACAGGCAGTATGCCTGCTTGGTCAGATGGCTTGGTTCATAGTTCAAATTGGAAGGTGAACTTTGTCACAGCTGCACTGCATTAACCCATCACTTTCTTCAAGGGACTTTCACCCCTGGTATCTAGCAGAGCCTCCCCGTTAGTCTGCTTGAGGGAGCCATGGTTGGGAAGAAATTGGGCTCTGGGACCCTATTAGTGACCATACTGGAACCCATGAAGGTTTCCTCCTGTCTCAGATCCTCTCCACATCCTCCAGTAGGCATCACACAGCTCTGCAGGCAAGAGCTGCAGAAAGCCACTCCCAAGATCAGTACCAAGCAGTGGATCCCTCTTTGGAGTTCCACCTCACCCATTCGTGGCTTCTGACGCAATAGCTTGTGGTGCTTCCTCTTCCCTCCACTCCCTTCTCTGCCTCGCCTCCCCCAACCCCCCCATTACAGGTCTCACCGGGGGTGACATCCTCCTGAGACACAAAGATGAAGGCTTAAGAGGGCTGTGGGGCTTTCTCAAGTGGTGGTACTCATCAATGAGGTTTAAGTGCCCAAGTAGCAAATGTCCAAGTGCCATCTTCCTTACCTCCCACAACAAAAAGCACAGAGTGGAGGTATTATCAGGGTGCTGCTTTATAACCTCTTGGTAGTCACTTTTCTCCAAACCCATGTCACTTGGGTTTTTAAGTGTCTTGATTATATCCCCAGCTGGACAGCCCTGTTCTTGTTTAGAGACTTAAACCTGGTGTTTTGCATCTGCCCTTTGAACCTCTGTCTGTCTGTTAGTTGTCACCTCTTTGATAACCATGTAGACATGGTGAGCTGGAGAGTTGAGCCGTAGTCTTCTACAAGGATAGGGTATGCCTTTGCCCTCATCCCCACATCAGTCACACAGCATGCTTACCAACTCATGCTCATAAGGATGAGAAGACTTCTACACATTGGCTGTTAGGAGAGCATTAGCACTGCACTTGCAAAGGACTAAAGAGTTTAGATTATCTTCATTCTGTCCACAACAATCACAAGTTGTGAAGGGCCTTCCAGTGTCATCCAGAAGGACGTTGTGGATTTCCCCTGTATACTGGACATTTGTAAAGATGCAACTTGATCTTTGGTGCATGTTTCTGCTTCTCGTTACACTGTCTCTCAGCAGTCCAGAGAGGGTGCCAGATTTGCACATGTAGTCTGTCATCATTCAGAGACACTGATGCCACCTCCAGATTGAAGAGCTGGTGAGCGACCTGAAGTAGAATGGAGATGAGCATTCGCTTCAAGAACACTGTTCTGTAATTGTTCTTTGTGATGGTGGTCTGTTCTGCCATCCAACCTTCTTCCCGTGTCTGTCCAATAAGAGCCAACTGAAGGGGGATGGGCAGCAGCTGTGCCCTTTTATGCCATCACATAGCATCACTAGACAGCAGAAGGTGCATGCTCTGCCCCATTGGGTACTGCTAAGGGGGAAAAGATCTGACAATGACGCATTGGCCATGCACATAGTTGAAGTAGAATCGACAGAGGCAACACATCAAGAACAGTTACAGAACAGTTTAGTAACTAGTGTTTTTATTATACAAATAGTGTTATACCTAAATCCCAGTACAGTGGTAGCAGTGAGGCAAAGCATAGTAATGTTGGGTATGTCTACACTGCCGGACAAAGTCGAATTAAGATACACAACTTCAGCTACTTTAATGGTGTAGCTGAAGTTGAAGTAGCTAAACTCAGCTTTTGGCGCTGTCTACACTGCAGGAAGTCAAAGGAAGAACACTGTTCCTTTGACTTCCTTTACTCCTTGTGAAATGAGGGTTACCGGCATCAACAGGCACGCCCCTCTCAGTTCGAATTAGCTGTCTTAATTCGACCGCTGATTCAAACCCTGGAAGATGGACAACAGCAGCATCAATCTTCCTCTGCAGTGTAGACTTACCCCTAAGAGATCAGTTGCTTATGTCTGAAAATCTGGGGGGAGAGTCATGTTTTTGGATCTGACTGCTTGCTTGTCTGCTTTTATTTTGGGGGTGTAATTCTGAGCATGGCAAACCTTAGTGTCAGTTCTGTGATTTCAAATGTTGGAAGCATTTCTCCTGTAATGCTGCGGAGGGAGGGAAAATATATATAATAGGGGCAAGGCAGGAGCACATGGTTGCTCTGAAGAGGATCCATATGCAAGACAAGCATCAAAACTTGACTGGAATTTAGATTTGTAGTGACTCACCCAACAAGTGTATTTACTAAGGGAAAATACCATTTTCCATTAGTAGTAAATAAGAAATGCTTATCCATGGATCTATAGTCTCTTGGATGCCAGTGCAAGAAGCACAGTAGAAAATAGTTTCATTAAGGCATAAATGCCTAGTTTGTGCCAGCTGACTGCAAAATTAACTGTAATTCCTTGACTTTTAGACCTTCGATAACTGAAGACGACCTTAAGATGCTGTTCTCAAGCAATGGTGGGATGGTGAAGGGTTTCAAATTCTTCCAGTAAGTCTAAGATTTTAAAAACTGTCCTCTTGGGAGAAAATTGGTAAACCTAGATCTACCAGTGAGTTTTCCAATGTGAAGGTGCTGAAAGCACTGGAAAACAACTCTCAAACCAGAAATTTAGCCTGGTTGGATCTCTCATTTAGAAGGTGGGGGGCAGTCTCCAGGATAAAAGTGCATAGAGTGCTGGAGACAAAATGTAGTGTCTGATTTGCCAAGTGGCCTGGATGCAGGTTTTCACTATAGAGGCTATTTGGCCCTGGGTGAGGAAAAGAATAAACCTTTTAATGAACAGTTTTGCCAACTGGGATGTCTGGTTGGCCTTGAGTATCAGTCAAGAAAATTGGCTTTGGTCAGCAAGATTGACGCTATCCAGGTCATAGTAACAGACGTTTCTTAAAACTGACTGATTTGTCTTGGCAGGAAGGACCGTAAGATGGCTCTAATTCAGATGGCATCTGTGGAAGAAGCCATTCAATCACTCATCGACCTCCATAATCATGACCTTGGTGAAAATCACCACCTGCGTGTGTCCTTCTCAAAGTCCACCATTTAAAGCTTTGGAAGGCATGAAACCGAATGGACCTGACTAAAACCTCATGGATTCAGCCTTGACCTTAAGGCTGAATGCTAGGAGACAACTTCCATCATTCCAGAAAAAAAAGCCACTTTAAAAATGCAGCTGAAGTGACCTTAAAGACCAGAGATTTTATTTTTTTAAAGAGAAATCAGTTTACCGGTTTTTAAAAAAATTAAATCTAATTCATATTGCTAACCTTGCGGTGATGGGATAACAATCTTGATGGCTGTTCAAACAAAAAAATCACAAGTTCAAGTTTACACTTCGGAAACTGCTCTGGGAATTTTCCTCTTCCTCTCTCCTTCACACCCTTTCTCTACTCCCCTGCCCTCCTCCAAAATAACTGATCCTTACAAGCTTATCAGGTTTCACATTGATGCCTTTTTCGTTTTCTTTACCCATGCAGGCCTTGGAAGACCCAGAAACCACTGTGTGAATTCACATTAGCGCCTTTGAGTCAGGACCTTGCAAAGTACATGGTGTGCAGAATATCCTAACCCACCCAGTGCGAAGGGTTTTAGGGTAATGTTTTCTAAGCTGCACATCTGCTATCCTGTGCCTTAATTTTTTTTATGGGGGGGGAAATCATCTGAACTTTGAGGATTAGATTGGGAGAGTTGAAGGGAGAACAAGTGAGTTCTGATTATTGAATCAACTCATAATAAAGGACAACTAAAACTGGCAGAGTGGATAAAGAAAATATTGGGCTTAATTCCTTAGGAAATTGACTGTCCCACTGTCTAATAATCTGCATAGTATCATGTATCTTGTCACTTTCTAGTCCACATGTGGTTTTATCTCCATCTGTATGCTCTTCAAGGTGGCAGTTAATTGGAATGCTTGGTTTATTACATTCCAGCTAAGCAGAAAGGTCTGTGTGGGGAAACATCCCTATGGCCCCATTATATTCCACTGGCACTAGCAAGCTGACAGGCTCCCGCTTCACAAGAGCCTTAGTCAAGCTAAAAAAATTAACCACTGTTGGACACTTGTGAAGAAAACAAATCAGTATGAGCTTGTCTAAATTGTACATATGTCTTAACACTTGACTAGAACTTGAAGAATTATCGGATATCCCGTGTTTAGAAAGGTGTTCATCTGAGTCACCTTCACGCCCCTAATTTGACAATTAACAAGACCAGTGTAGCTCCACCATCATTCTTGTAGCATGTCTTCAGCATTTGAGCTTTTGTTTTAATCTTTGTATTATACTTTTTGATGCAGTTGCTGTCACCTGTGCTTAGCAATATTTCCAGTTGACCAAATATTCTAATCTCTTTATATGCAAAAGAAATAGTTTAAGTAACCTTTTTATAGAATAAGATGGTATAAACATAATCTAAATTTACTCCTTTTGTTGGTATTACCCTTGTATACTGTGCTTATTTTATTATTATTTTTTGTAATTGAAACTGTAGGGCAGGAATTTAGTTTCAGGCTGAGGTCAGGACTGAGGATGAGTAATGTAATGAAACCCATAAAATGTTAACCTAAGCAGTTTTTTAAACGCAAAAGGTGTTGAAAGTAGTGAACACGATGACTTCAGAATTGGATTGAGTAAATGGACCCAAGCTAAAGTTTTTACCTTTTTTTAACCTTTAAGACCACATCTCTTTAAGTTATAGGAAAGGAATTTATTAAGCAAAGTAGAATGCAGCAGGTTGGTTTTTCCCCCAATGATAAATCCACTGTTAAATTGAAATACCATTCCTCTGGCTTACAACTCTTTCCCGTGCCATTCTGCCTTCTATTTTGTATAATCCGATGTTGCCTTACATTTCCCTATAACCTGCAACCTGTTTGGATGCAAAAATAACAAGAATCTTATACTTTTTCAGGGTTTTTCTGCAAATAGTGGACCAAAGTTTGTTTTTTAATTGTCTCTTTGTGTTGCAAGTTCTGTTTTCCTTGCCTAGCATGGAAGCTATTGACTTGCCTGGCACTGAGGG
Organism: Rafetus swinhoei; assembly: GCA_019425775.1. Classification (NCBI taxonomy): domain Eukaryota; kingdom Metazoa; phylum Chordata; order Testudines; family Trionychidae; genus Rafetus; species Rafetus swinhoei. Next base: position 15,165,371 of record JAFJHL010000483.1, on the reverse strand, counting down.
GTTGGAAAAGTCTTAACCTTTCTTAGTTCCTCTCTGAGCTCTTGTGATTGTGATCTTTGCTGGAGAAGTGTGTGATGTCTGAGTGAGGGTTCAGCTTGGGTTGTTGGCATGAGCTAGGTAGTACTGGCCTGTCTGATCTCAATCTTCTCCTTGCTTGTGGCCGAAAGGCATTACAAGCCATCTGAAGTAAAACAATAAGTTCGCCCACAGTTTTGAGCTGAAAAGCGACTCAGCTAACTAGTAGATGCTGGCTCCAGTTGCCAGAGGCCCTTAAGTTTCTTACAGAAAAGTCTTATCTCCTTCTCTGAAAAGCTCCAATTTCCTTGGCCAGCATCTTGCACTCAGAAGACCAAATTAACAGTCATTCTAGTAATTGCTGTCAACCAGACTTAATTTGCTTCATCTCCCTCCCTTGAATCAAAACCAGTAAATCAATTTCCCTTGTAGCCAGGGGCACTGGCTATTGAATGTGTACCCTTGAGTATGCCACAGGCAGCATTCTACCCTGAAGAGATCCATGCGCAACCCAAGTGGGACAGCTGCAGTGTAATTTTTAAGTGCATTCAATCAACCTCACCCAAGAGCCTGGGAAGAGGCTTATTGGAATGAAACCTGTTTGCTGGCTGCTAATATTGGTTTGGTCAGCAGACAGACTATATATTTTGTAAGATGCAAGCAAATTAATTGAGGTGACCCCAAAACCCAGACAACTGTGGGTTTCTCCTTTGGATCCCTATGTTTGCATGTAAAGAATGAGTAACAAAAGGGTGTAAATATTTATAATTTTTTTATACCTGTTGTAAGACATGAGGGGGCAGCAAAACCCAGTTTTTTTATGGTGAACAGATGTATTGTATATTTTGATAACAGCTATTACAGGTTCAGTATTGTGGGAGGGTGACCACACAACATCAAAATTCCATTGCCTCTTTCAAAGAATGTTTGTAATGCAAAAAGAATTGAAATTAAAACTATTTTATAACAAACTTTGTACCTTTCTGTAGATCTATTATTTACTGTTGAGATTGTAGAAAGCAGTTATTGGCCAGTCTGTACTTGTGCTTTCAATAAATTTCTTCTGTATCTTTGCTTCTGATTTTCCTATCTTTTTATTGTGCTTTTTTTGTTTTTGCTTCTGATTTTTTCCTTCTAATGTAATTTTTCAACTGCCTCATATATAACTTTGACTTTTGCATACCTCTGGGCTGGTGGAGTGTTTATATTAGCATCTTGGAATACACTGAGTAAAGGGTGAGAATGAGAAACAGATTGAGAATCAGGGCAAAGGTAGCATATTTAAATAATCCACGCCACACTCCAGCCCTTCCATGTTTGAATGGGGGAAGTTCAGAGGTATGAAGTAACAGGGTCCTTAACTGATGCTCTGCCTTTGTCACACTCCAACCCTTTTTACTCCATGTTCCTAAACTTTCCATATACTCCAGCTAATATCCATGGAATAACCTAACCTTCCAGTTAAATGTAACGCCTTCTGCAGTATTGTGCTCTAGAGATGTCTGTTAGCTTTTTGGGGAACTTGACATTGAAGCAGAGTGATCCACAGCCAATGTTCTTGTCTCAGATTCCTTTTCCGGTCACACCAGTATATAGCAAGTGCACAGACCATATTCTTGGGGGTCTCTGGGTTGGTGATTGACAATGACAGACAAGAATTTCTCTTGATCAACTCAGTGAATTAACAGTTCTGGCTTCCTAATGATAAATGTTAAACCAGATGGTCTCTAGAGATATAATATTTTTCATCTCATTAAATACATCTGTTACTGAATTTCCCAATTGAAACTGTGGTAATCTAGTTACTAGACTGTACTCTACAAATCATTCTTGATATCCTGGGCAGGGCCTGACCACCTTCATGGCTGTGAAAAATATCATGGAGCATGAACTCTGGTCATCTTCAAGGAGTATCCCCATGAGTGCTCCACCTTGAGTGTTTCAGCACTGCTGAGCCCAGAGCCAGAGACTTGTGACATCAGTACCACTGGCCAGCCCACGCATGCAGGGCTGGTGTGTGTTCTGGGGAGGCTAATGCGCATGTGCAGCCAGCCCTCCTCCCCCAGTCCCTTCTCAACCGCCACTGGCTACAGTCGCGGATCAGCAGTCTCCCCTTCACCTAATTCAAGACTTATTTCATTGTATATAGTTTATTTAGACCAGTTAGTTTCTATTACTAAGGCTTTATAAAAAAGAGAGAAGTGGCAATCACTTCATTACACTAGCAGCAGCACATAACAGCCGTGTGCTACTGCTGACCCTCCAGGATATGCTGGGTTTGTCCGGATTCAAGAGGTGTACCACCTGCAAACTTTACATTTCAATCCGACGACCACGACCAGCACCTCCACTGTCTCAGGCAGTATCGTGGATCAGACAACTGCCCCTGTTGCCAGAAATTGACTAACTGCTCTAGGAGAGCAAGGGGGCTTCAAATAAAAATGCTCCAAATAGCAGCTCAAGACTGACCCTGATCCATCCACCCCTTCCAGACAGATCAGCTGGGACAGGGTCGGAAAGAGGCTCCCCCCGGGTCGAGACCAAAGGAGCAGCAAAAGACTAACGTTAATAAACAGTCTTGCTCCTCCTCAGGTACTGAATTGTTGGCAGGGAAGCGATCAGTCCATGCTAATGCTGCACCTCTGCCTGAAGTAAAGAGGTCCGACAAGCAGCAATCAAAAGGGACTGGCAAGAAGAGCTGGGATCCCAAACAGATGCATCGCACATCAGACAAACTATTGACAGGAGTGAAAAATAAAGCTGCCTTGTCAGCACCAGCAGGGAAACCCGCGCTGACAGCTGAGACACGGAACAAGTGGCATTCACACATGGCACCGGGCCAGAGCGCATTATCTGAGGCGGCACCACTGGCACAGCTGGAATATGCGGCACCGACAACTCACACTGTGCAGCCTCCCTTGCAATTAATGCCACAAACGCCTCCTGCCCTCCTCTACTGCCTGCCTCTCCTCCAATGCCTCAGTTCATAAGGGCAGTTGAACTGACGGTTCACTTGGTACCGGGGCCGCCCCTGCTTGGTACTGATGGTACCCCAACACTTTGCGGGGCACTCTCAGCCACTCCAGCCAGCTCTGTAGCAGCAAGCTTTAGTGACGAGGAGGAGGAGCTACATAAACCACATCATGCACCAAGACATTATTCTCATAAGCCTCTGCAACTGGCCCAGCAATGGCAGCCACCACAGAGGATGCCACCACCCATTATGTCTAACTGGCCATACTGGGACCCTTGGGCACTCTACAGGCCTCCCATGACACCACAGTCCCATTCATCAACCAGGCAGCCCATAGAGCATTACAGCTTTGACATGGAGGATTAGGAAGGGGATACCATAGGGGAAGATCAGTTCACTACCTTCCCTGCCTGCACATACTTCTGCCACATCTACGGATCACACATTAATGCCTCCACTATCAACAGCGGGGGAGGATATAAAATTGTTCCGGGAGCTTTTCAAGAGAGTCGTGGATGCCCTGAAAATCCCCCTCTCAGATGCTCTGCAGTCGCAGCATAAACTCACATATTTTATATACACATCTCTTCAATCAAAATTAGCCATCCCCATGAATGAGGCCCTCATGGATCCAGCCAAAAACGTATAGAACACCCCGGCCACAATTTCGCCAGCCTACAAAGAGCTGACAGAAAATACTGTGTAGTGCCTAAGGGAGCAGAATTTCTGTTCTCCCACCCAACACCAAACACTTTGGTTGTAGAAGCAGTCAAAGAGGGAGGCAACAAAATACACGCACAGCTCCCAACGACAAGGCTTGGAAGAGGCTGGATACTATTGGCAAAAAAGGCGTATTTGTCAGCAAGCATGCAGCTAAGAATAGCTAACTATGTCGCATTATTAGCAAAATACACACACCACATATTTGACCAAATTGTGTCCTTTATTGAATCTATCCCTGACAGAGGCAAATGTCAAGGAAGGTACACTAATAGTGTGCACAGCCCTACAGGCTGTATTGGACTCCGTAGACACCGCAGCCAGATCTTTGGCTTCAGTGGTGATGAGGTTGGCATCATGGCTTCAGCTCTCTGGCTTTCTGAGAGGGGTCTAATACACTGTTGATGACTTCCCCTTTGAGGGCGCAAAACTTTGCAGAGTCCACAAACATGTCCCTCAATACCCTTAAGGACTCTACAGCCACACTCAGAACACTGGGCATCCACCTACCTGACATAAAACAAACAAAACAGATCATTCCAACAAAGATACAGATCTTCATTGTTTAACAAACGGCAGTATGACAACTGGTCTGTCGCTGACATCGTCTGATGTAGACAGACGTCGGAACAATCATCCACACAGCAACTGTCAACATCCAGACAACAGTTTTGATGTCCTGGTTGAAGGTCAGACAATCCCTATATTTCCAAGGCAGCAGTCAGGATGATCAACACTATTTGGCAAAACTAGCCAACTTCTATCCATCCTCATCAAACGTCACCACCAACAAATGGGTGCTAGAAATCTTAACTGGTTGTTGCATCTCATTCACAACCGTCCCCTCATCCCACTCCCACCCGTACCTTTTCAGGGACCCTCTCATGAGAGCATACTTCTACAAGAAGCGGAGCACCTCCTTACTGTGGGGGCTATAGAAGAGGTGCTGAAACAACACAGGGGCAAGGGTTTCTATTCACATTGCCTTACCATCAGGAAATCAGCAGGACGGAGACCTATACTGGATCTTTGCAAACTCAACTGCTATGTCAAATACCAACGGTTCAGGATGGTTACCTTGGCTACAATTATACCTGCCTTGGAAAAAGGAGCATGGCTGTCTACTCTCGACCTCCAGGATGCTTATTTTCACACTTCAATCCACCCGTCACACAGAAGATTCCTCTGTTTTATAATAAAGGACAGGCACTTCCAATACAGAGTGCTACCTTTCGGACTGTTGACTTCACCTCGAGTATTCTCAAAAGTACTCTGTGGTAATGGCATACCTACGCAAAAACTGAATTACAATATTTCCATCTAGACAGCTGCCTAGTAACCAGCCCTACACAACAGGAAACACAGCAAGCAGTCTCGACAATCAGAGCTCTCTGGGGCCACTTCTAAATGTGGTAAAATGTACTCTCTCCTATTCAAACTCTGAAGTTCATAGAGGCGCGCACAGACTGTGTAAAAGCCAGGGCCTACTTACCACACCACTGATGGACCTCACTCAAGCTCTTGATAGAAACAGTGCGGTTAACTCCTTGTATAACAGCATGATTATGCTTGCAAATACTGGGGCACATGGCAGCAGCCACATTTGTAGAACCACACGCCAGATTCCGCATGCGACCATTGCAAGCATGGCTACGCACAACCAATCGGGTTCACATCCACTGTTTGAACAAAAGCCTATCCATAAAATCATCCCTTACATGGTGGACAATATAGAACAATATATGTGTAGGAATCTCCTTTCAACAGATCCTGCCGTCGGCAACAAACACTACAGATGCCTTGCTACTGGGTTGGGGGGCTCACCTACAACAAGAGCTCGTGCACAGTCAACGGACTCACGGCGAGACCAGGAAACCACTTAAACCTACTAGAACTAAGGGCCATAAGGAATGCTTGCATGCACTTTCTTCCAATAATTCGAAATGAAACGGTACAAATACTAACAGACAACATCTCCACAATGTATTACATCAACAGGCAGGGAGGAGCATGTTCACACCAGCTATGCCAGGAGGCCATACGCCTCTGGGAATGGTGCATCCCATGAAACATACACCTGATTGCAACCTACCTACCTACTGCAATATACTAGCGGACAATGTAAGCAGACAATTCCCACAAAACCACAAGTGAGGAAAAACCAATCAATGCTAACTCACTTCTTCAAGAAGTGGGGATTCCCGAAAGTGGACCTATTCGCTACACACGAGTGCTTGATGCCCACAGTACTGCTCCAGAGTGGGCATAGGACCCCGCTTCCTGAGGGATGCCTTCAGTATACAATGGACAGCACACCTGTCATATGCGTTCCTGCCATTTCCACTTATACAACGAGTGATCCTCAAGATCAAACACGACTGGGCCAGAGTAATACTCTGGGCCAGTTGGGTGTTATGACAGACATGGTACCCATACCTGTTACAGATGAGTGTTCAGCCACCACATTACTTTCCACCAGTCACGTCTTTACTGACGCAGCAGAACGGCCAATTTCCCCACCCAGCCATTCAGAGGCTCCATCTCCAAGCGTGGATGCTCACTGGTTAACCTCCAAGGAAAGGACTTTTCCCAAAGCAATACAGCTCATCCTCGCAAATTCCAGACGACCTGCAACAAAGTTATATGGTCAAAAATGGAAAGGATTTGCGGTCTGGTGTACAACCAGCAGCTATGAACCACTTCACACCACAATGCCTCTCATCTGACAATATCTACTAGACCTACACAAGGCGGGTCTCTCCATGAGCACCATCAAGGTACACCTTGCTTCCATCTCCTCTCTACATGCCCCCGTGCAGGGATACTCGATCTTCACACAGCCTTCCGTCAAACATTTTATACAGGGTCTACGCAACCTGTTTCCCCCTTACAGGGAACGAATCCCAGCATGGGACCTGAACCTTCTTCTGAAGATGCTCATGGTAAGCCCTTTGAAGCCCTTGCCTCATGTTCATTGCTATACCTGTCAATGAAAATAGCCTTCCTGGTAGCAATCACCTCTGCACGGCGAATTAGCAGCCTTAAGGGTCATCTTGTCTTTATGGAATATTGCAGACAGTCTCCGCCCTTAGGACTCATACCAAATTCCTACCTAAACTACTTACCTTGTTCCATTGCAATGAACCCATATACTTACCTGTCATCTTCCCTAAACTGCACAGGAACAGCAAGGAGGCAGCTCTCCATACCCTGGATGTCCGCAGTGTCCTGACGTTCTACCTAACGTAAACAAAACCCTTTGGGAAGACGCCGCGACTATTTCCTTCATCAGCGGAGAGGTCACTGGGGCTGCCTATATCAAAACTAAGACTCTCGAAATGGGTATCCAGTTGCATTAAACTAGCATACACCATAGCCCGGAGAGCCCCCACCCACTGCGAACTCACTCGCTAATGGCAGCCTCAACAGCATTTCTACAGGGTGTCCCGACAGAACACAACTGCAGGGCCGCCACATGGGCGTCAACACCTACCTTCGCGCAACATGATGCGCTACAGACGTTTTTGGCACTAGACACAACATTTGGCCACACAATACTCTCGGCCTCACAGGCTCAGCATTTGAAGCTCCTGCCGCCTCCTATGAATGCTGCTTTGTAGTCACGTAAGGTGGAGCACCCAGGGGGACACTCCTCGAAGGGAAGATTACTCACCTGTGTAGTAGTTGGAGATGGTTGTCCCCGTGGGTGCTCCACCACCCGCCCTCCTCCCCTCTGCTTCGGCACACAACATGTCCAGGTTTGAGAAGGACCTGGGGGGGGGCAACAACTGCACATGCTCATTAGCCTCCTCAGAAAACACACTGGCTCTGTGTGCACGGCCGGCCAGGGGCACTGCTGTCTCAAATCTCCCTCTCTGGGCTCAGCAGCGCTGAAGCACCGAAGGTGGAGCACCCCCAGGGACAGCCGTCTCGAACTCCAGTTACTGCACAGGTGAGTAACCTTCCCTCTTGTGTGCTCTTAAATCCGGTACTGTAGGGATCTCACCAGGGCGACTTGCATTTCTCACATTGGGGATTCTGACCCAGAAGTGTCTTGGCGCATGGGAGGGTCGCAAAGTTGTTAGTGGGGTCGCAGTATTGCATCCCTTCTGGGCTGCTTGCGGAGCAGGGAGGCTGGAGAGCAGTGGGCGCTGGCCAGACGCTCAGATCTGAGGACAGCACCCCGCCAACGGCACCACAAGGTGAGGATGGCAATTGGTGTTTCCCTGTAGTCGTGCGCTTGGACAGCCTCCCGGGAGAGTCAAATGCCTCCCAGCTGATTAGCACAGCGCCCAGAGCTGGCAGCATGTGTTTCTGCTGGTAGTACAGCCCCACTCAGTACACATTTTATTCTACGCAAGGATGGAAAAAATTAGAGGGAACGTTGGTGGCCGTGCCATGCTACTCTTATTTCTGTGCTGCGGCTGCCCTGCCTTGGGTTAGGACCCTATGGTTACACCTTAAAATTTCAGTTTTAAATATCTGAGTTCTATGTGAAATTGACCAAAATGGGGACCCTTTTTCGTAGGGCTCTAATCATGGCAAGCTGGGTATCCTCATTTCTGTGACTGGGCAGCTGCCCTTCACAGTTCACCTCTCTAACTTCTGACAATATACTTTCATCTCGGGACTCGAAGTAGAAAGTGGCTGAGATACTTGAGCGACAGCATAGATTGCATTACTGTGTTCAGGTATTCAGGCCTAGAAACCTCCAGAGACTTGTCAAGACCAGCTTCCAGGGTAGCCAAGCTGGCATTTTTCAGGAGTATTAGGCCTCCTAATAGTAGGGAAGATTTTTTTTTTTTCCTTTGTAAGGTGTCAAGGGATTTGCATTAACCTTTCCCCCACCTGTGTCATGGAAATGTCTCAAGCCCTAGCAACATTGTGTACAAGAACCAGTGCGTGAAACTCTCTATTGGTGGAAGTAGCGTGCAAAAGAAGCTCCTTTGGGTGAGGGGTTACCAGGGTTGTAGCTCCAGTTGCTAAAAAGGTGGTTTTGCCTGACTCCAGCCAGAGTGGCCCCTGCATCCTGGCCATCAGGTTTCCTGATGATAAAACCCATCTCCATTCATTGCTACCAGTAAGCCCGTTGCAACCTGACCATCCTCCCTGTGTGAGAGGAAAGAGTGCTCCTGCACAGCCAACGCTGCACCGGTAACGGGTTGAAGTACAAAGGCACCTGTGGGGTCTGCTGTGACTTGAAAGTTTCATTCCCCGACCCATTTTGCTCTTCCCCTTAGAAGTGGCCAGTGTCCCGGGAGGGCCCATCTCCAGCGAGGGAATCCCACGAGCCAGGCTCTGCAGTGCCTTGTTGGGATGAGGCCTCTCTTGCTCGATCACCTGCTTCAGAAAGATGGCAAGGGGGGCAGTATTCTGCTTTCTAGAGCAGGCTGGCTGCCTAGCAGGGGAGGAATCCGGGCTTGTCCTGCATTCCCCTCCCTCAGCCTGGGACTCATAAATTGCTAATTATCCACCGTCTGGTGCAGTAATTGTCCTCCCAGATCTGCCACGCCGGGCACAGCAAATATCGATCGACAGGCCAGGCGGGAGCATGCAGCTGGGTCTGTCTCCATGGGAACGGCTGCGGCTGTCGGAATGCACGGAGCGGGGGCTCCTGCCAGCTCCCATCCCCACGCAGCCTGTCCCTGCACATGCAGCTACCTGGCCTGGCTCTTCGCCATGGAAACGCCTTGGTCTGGACCAGTCCGTGCACAAGTCCACAATGCAGGGGCTGGGAGAGGATTCCTTCAAGGGCCATTGGCTGATGTTTATCTAGCTTGTAGCCGTTACCTGGCACCAGCTCGACTGGTGGTGTCTCCAAACCCCTGCAAGGTGCAAAAAAGACAGGGACCAAGCATGAACTCGAACAGACGGGCGTTCTCGTTTGGACACCAACCTCTGTGTATACGGTGGAAGTTTCTACTGCAGGGTCGTGTCTAAGCCCTAGAACTTGCTTGCTTTCCTATTCACATCCTCTTACTTGGACCCTTGTAACCAGGCTGCAAGCTCCCCATGACTCCCTCAGCTCTTAGCGGGCTGCGTCAAAACAGAGCCCTGAGCCTTCTGCACCTACCTGGTGAGACTCCAGAACCACCCCGCTCACAGCGACGTGCACACGGCTGTGTGGGGTGAGGGAAAGTGCAGGAGAATCGTGTCACATTGGGTTTGTGCTATGCTTTGATCTGACCAGGGGTATCCTCCAAAATGCAGCCGGCTCCGACCTGGTGGTGGGCCTCTCTTCCTGCCGTCGGTGCAGAATTGGTTACGCACAGGTGTGAGACTGCGCTTGGGTAAGGAAAGTTGGCTAATTTCAACCACTCAACAGGGCTGTCATACTCCTCCCTGCAGCAAGTCACCATTAGCACTTGCAGTGTGGCTAATGCCAGTGCAGTCACAACCATGCTTGCAAAGGGAAAATACCCCAATGCCTCGCTTGCTGAAACTCTGAAGATGGAGAAGTGCTATATATATCACTGTCTAAACACCCTGGGCGGGGGGGGCTCCTGAGTGGCTGGTACCGTGGCCTCTGCCAGCCTGACTTCCTCCCACCAGCATCCGTTGCAGACTGTGCTATGGGCAAAAGAATAAACCTGTCGGCATCAATAACTTTCCTGAGGCACTGAGCTCTGCCTTTCGACAGGGCTAAACGATTGCTGTACGGCGGCCCAGCCCCTTGGCCCAGGTAGGGGGTGGGTTCTCAGCAGGCCTGTGCAGAACCTGTCACAACACACGAGAAGAAATGGAAGCACAGGAGGAGACCTGGACGCGACGTAACCGTTTCATTCTGCAATAGTGCCCCAGCGTAACCCAGGGCTACTCAACACCCGACCAGGCGCGTCCTGTGTGTTACTATCGCACCTTTACTTGCAGCATAGACCTGCCTGGAGATTCGCCCAGCCCAAGGCCAGAAGGGGCCACGGAGAGCTCGTCTCACTTCCTGTGTCACCCAGGCCGCAGCACGTCCCTGAAATAATTCCTGTGGGGGGGATCCAGGGTGCAGCTGTGGCTGGAGAGCGGGCGCTGGCAGCGCTGTGGCAGGTTGAGGACTGGCTGATGGAGAGGTCGTTGCCTTGGACAGTTGGTTCAAAGTGGGGCTGAAGGCCAGAGCGTTCTCTCCCCCAAGGCCGAAGGGTACTAACAAAGTTGTGTACTATCCCCTGGGTGTGGGTCGGACGCTTGGACACAGGAGCGTTGGGCTCCTCCACACACCAGTTCTCACCCCTCCTTACAATGATTAAGGGTTTCTCACTCCTGCTTTGCTTGGGGTGGTGAGTTATTCCACAGATGGGTATTCTGTCCTTTGGAAGTGACTTGTATGAAATGCAGGGCCAGCCCAACTAGTGTGACCAAAGCTTGGCACTTGGCAGGGATGCAGGGGACTGGGAGGGGGCTCTGTTCCAAAGGGAAGGGCTCTTGGGGAGCAGAATCTTGCAAGGGCAGGGGCCCGACTTTCAGCTCTCTGTGAAGGGCAGAGGAGCCAGAAGGTCATTCTGGTCTGTTGTGACCAAGGGCAGCAGGCATGGGAAAGGGGCACTTCCATTGCTGGACTTATACCAGAGAGAGAAAGGACCCTGCCCAGCCCCCTTGGGTGGGGACTGTTGCTCCTGAATGCTGTGGCCTTTTCCCAAATCAAGGCTGTGCTACTTCCCTCCCCTTTCCTTAAGCGTTACGTGCGGCCTGCGCTGGCACGAGGGGAGGTGCCCGGCGTGGGGTGTGACTTCCTAGGGCACTGGGGTGGGAATTGAGCGGTTCTGTGTTGGGTGGCTGGAGAGGAAGCCCGAGACATTGAACCTAGCCCTGGCTGCTGCCGGCTCCACCTGGCAGAAGGGCTCCATGAGCTTTTGGTCAGACCAGGCGGTCAGGTGTCAGTTGCTGGGTTCTGATTCCAGCTCTGGGAGGGGAGTGGGGTCTAATGGTTAAAGCAGGAGGGGAAGGGCAGCTCAGGTTCTGCCCCCAGCTCTAGGAGTGGGGTCCAGTGGTCAGAGCAGGGGATGTGGCTGTCTGGGCCTCTGGTGGCTCCATGGCTTTAGGGCTACAGCAGAGTGCTGTGTAGCAGGACTCCTGCCTTGACTGCTTGCTCTACCTGTCCCCTCCCTGTGACTCGGTTTCCCCATCTGTGAAACGGCGCTGAGAAGAGGGAACCTTGTGGGGGGAGGGGCCAGGCACGTTGAGGCACTGAGATCCTGTGCATCGCTGGCACCGTGGCCACCAAGGTGCATGGCTCTGCCCTGGGCCCTGTGGGGGCGTGTGCCCCTGACCCCAGGCAGTACGCTGAGCCCGCTCCCAGCAGAGACGGGGGGAGCCAGGGCACATACAGAGCGCTGAGGGGGTGGGGGAAGGAATTAAAGCAGGGGCTGGCTGTTGCCATAGAAACTGCGAGGTCAGAGAGAGCCTGAAGCAGAGTGAGAAACCATTAATCATTGTAACGAGGGGGGAGGACTGGTGTGTGGGGGAGGAGGGAAGCAGCAACCCAACCCCCTCCACCTGCCCCACTCCTCTGACTCTCCCCCAAGCATGGGGGGGGGTTATGCCACAATCCCTCTGTAGCTGGAAGCGCCCAGCCCTGGGCGCTGCTCCCCATGTGCTCCCCGTCTGTACTGGTGCCCCAAGCGGCCGTGGGCTTGCACCATCCCCTTGTCCTGCAGGATTCCCCCCCTCTCCTGGGGCCGGAGCGGCGTGAGCTGGCCACCGGCTTGTCGTGGGTTTCTGTGCCCCAGCTGGGCCCTGGCCTTGTGCCAGGGGGCCGTGGGGGGTTGCTACTCGGCTGGGCCCAAGGCAGCGTGGGGCGGAGTTGTAGGGGCCCAGCGTTGAGGGTCTGAGCTCTTTAATCTGAAATGCTCAGGGCCTGATATCTCCAAGGTGCTGAGTCCCCCAGTGCCTCCTGGCTGGCCTCCATGGTTGGGGCAGGTGCTCAGGCCCTGGCCACTAGCGTCTGGCCCTCTATTTCAGCACCTGCATGGGAGCGGGGGGCCCAGATTTGAGACCCAGCTCTGCTCAGCGCTGCGCAGTCAAACCCCGTTTTCCACTGTGTTTTAGGCACTGAGTCCAATTGAAGGTCAGTGTCTAAATCACTTAGGGCGTGCCATGCTGGCCGGCCAGGGCCCCAGGGATCCCACAAGGCCCACTTGCCCTCCTGCAGAGATCTGAGCGCCTCTGTCTCAGCCAGCTAGCAAGGCAGCCCTTCCCCGGCCAGCTTCCTGTTCTTAACCCCTCTTAAAACTCCTGCCCGGAGCATCTTGCAGCCTTGGTCGTAGGAGGAGCATTGGGGAAATGGAGGCAGCTGGAGCAGACTTCGAATGCGTTTCTGAGCAATTCCTCTGCTGAGCCCGGCTCGGGAGCCTGCAGGCTCAGGAGAAGTAGCAGCTGCAGAGTAAAGGCAGGGACCCTCATCTCAGCTAGGATTTCTAGGTGCTGCTATAGTACAAATACAGGCCACGTGCACCTGTCTGTTTCCTTATGGGCCATGTACCTACCAGGCAGCTGGTGCTGTGCTGTGTCTGCAGGATGGGTGGCTGTGGTGTCATCCTTATGCTCCAGAGTTAACACACATGGAGGTGGATGCAGACACCTCAGGCCATGCTCAGAACCACCCCAGGGCTTCTGTGGCCCAGATCCTCAAAGCTTTGCAGACTCCTGACTTGCACTGATTGAAATAGATGGCAGGAGCCTAAATGCCCCTGGGGCGTGGGGTCCTCTGGCCAATGCAGCATCAGAGCACCTGGGGCATGTTGCAACTAAAAGGGCTGGCAACGTGTTTACAAAACAACTGTGAAAGTGCTAAACTCTGCAGTAACGCTGGGCTGGTAGAGCCGTAGTTAGGGGAGCCGCTCCGACCTGATCTCCTGTGTTAACTGGGCCTCTGGCCCAGCCTTTCAGCCTCAAATGCTCTACAAAGCCCTGGTGCTCTGAACAGTAGACATGGGAATTGTGCCTTGGCTCACTGCTGCAATGCAGCCACCTCTGGGGTGAAATGCAGCCTCTGTTTAACAGTGCTGCTCCGGGGATAAGGCAGGAAAGGAAGAATACCCTAGCCGTTGGACCACTGGGGGCAGGTATGCTGATGGCTGTGCCTTGTGTGATCGTGTGGAATGGGCGGGTCAAACTGAGTGTTTGACGGACAGCGAGTGAAAACCAATCACGTACGCTCGTCTCACATCTCCCGTAGATGCACAAACCCTTTCGACCACCTTAATGGATTAAGCATCGCCGCAGGGCGGGGGGGGACGCTCCAAGAGAGTGGTAAGACATCAAGGGCCGCACTTTCCTAGAAGGGGCCCAGGGTCTGGGATGGAGGCTGGGTGCAGAAGGGAGCTTGGGGTGCAGGCAAGGGTGTGGGAGGGAGTTTGGGTGAAGGGGGATTGTGATCTGGGGTGAGGATTGGGGTGCAGGGGTGGGAGGGAGTTTGGGTGGGGAGTTGTGATCTGAGGTGGGGAGTGGGGCAGGGGCTGTGAGAGGGAGTTTGGGTGGGGGTCGCAGCATGCAAAGTTTCTTCCTTCCTCCCAGGGCACAGCGGCAGATACTCTGAGCCCCAGGGCAGCTCACGGCCTGGGGCTCCCTAGAGGGCTTCTTAGGCCCAGCCCCAAAAGGTCAGTGGCCCCTGGGGCTCGGGATGGCTGCGCATTGCAGTGTCAGACCCCGCTGGAAGGACCAACCCGACTGCTCAGACCGGGCCAGGACACCCACGCGGGGCATCTGTCTGTTAATGCTTGTGAGCCCTTGTTAGCCTAGGGGCCCAGGTGCTGCGCTTGGCTGTTCCCCCGGCTGAGCAGCTGGCCTGTGGCAGGATCATGGCTGATGTCCCCCCCTTCTGCCCCCAAGCAGCAAAGAAAGGACCCTGGGTTCGTCTGGCCTCTCTCTGCTCTGGCGTGAGGGAACGGGCTTGCCTGGTGCCCTAGCCACAGGTGATGCGGTACTGTCACAAGCGCCTCCCTGGCATTTCCCAGTAGCAGGAGCCCATCCCTGTGAATTGAGCTGGAGGCCGAGGTCTAGGCTGCCTGGGAACAGCCCCTGCCATATGGGGCAGTCTTCTGTGGGCAGAAGCATTCCTGCAAGTGCCTGGGGGTGGAGCACCTTTCTGCCTCCTGCCCTCGGTCATTTAGGCAGCACCCAATAGTGAAGAGAGAGGGAAGGGCCAGCCCCTCTGAGGCAGCACTGGGGTGAGCGCTGCAAGCGGTGGCAGGGGTGGGATTGCTGATAATTTTTACCACCTGTTGACTAACCCCGGGCAGCTTCACACAAGCCGGGGTAAAATCACCGGGTCCACTCTGAGAGCAAGGGGGTTGGTGGGGGCTGCTGCCACCTGTTCTGCTCACACAAAGGGGTGGCAATCCGGACACTAGCTGAGGCTTCAGCGCTGCCGCTCCTTGGGGAGCCATTGCAGGAGGGGCTGGGGAATCCACCTGTCCGGCGATGCAGGCGCTCAGAGTCTGCCCGGAGGAGGGTGGCGCCCTGCCATGCCACCCCGCCCGGATACACAGTCCTCCAGGTGCCAGCCCATAGCCCCTTCCTGTCGTCATGGCAACGGAGCAAGAAACGCCCGCGGTCGGCGCATCCCGTGGCTGGGCAGGGTCTCCGGTGCCTGGGGCGGCCTTGGCCTGTCCCCGGGCTGGGGGCGCCTGCGTGTGCCCATCGCTGTGCGCAGGGCCCAGTGGGTGTCTGGCCGGGGCAGGGACCGTGCGCAAGTAAAACCAGCGCCGCTGCCCGCGGGGGGGCTCAGAAGGGGCCAAGCGCCCTCCCCCCCCGCAGCCAGCCCCGCTCTGCCTCCTGGCTCCCAAGGGCTCTGCCCCCTTTTCTCCTCCTCCAGGCTCTGCGACGGTCACGGCGGTGGGTGCATCGAGCCCCCAGCCCTGCCCTTTGCCCCCCGTAGGCGCCAAGCCCCCTCCCCCACTGTAGGGGCAGCCTCAGCAGGTTACAGCAATGGGGCACCTGGCACTGCCAGCAGCCACCCCCCTCGGAGGCCAGGGCCAATTCCTCCCACCGCTGCCCGGTAGCAGCCAGGCCGTCCCGGTCCCGTTCCTCGACAGCTGGACTCCCCCTTCCGCTGGCCCCACCCCTGCTCCCTGAGCAGCCCCGGTGCGCCCCGGAAAATCCCACCCCTGCCCCAAACAGCCTCAGCGCGGGCCCCGACGCACACGGCTCCGCACCCTGGGACGCAGCCTGGTCTGGGGCGAGAAGCGGGACCTGGGGGGCAGGACCCCGGGGCTCTGCCGCTGCCTTTGGTGTCCCTGCTCCGTGCCTCAGTTTCCCCATCTGTAAAGTAGAGCCGCTGGCTTGTCCGCCGAGGGGAGCAGGCGCTGGAGTCGGCAGGCGGGGGGCTCCGGGCTCCAGTCGGGCAGCGCCAGGGATCCTCCAGGGCTTTGCGCGGCTGCCCGGAAACCGCTCCCCCCGCGGCTGCTAACCCTGAGCGCCCCCCCCCCCGCACCCCCCCGCCGAGTGCCAGCAGCAGGGCTCCTCCCGCTGGGTTAAAAATAAACCGGGAGCCAGATGGAGCAAGTGAGCGACCCGCCACCTCCTGCGCCCAAGGCGCAAATAGATCCAGCCCGGGAACCCCCCAGCTGGGCTGCGCGGGGAGGGGCCCCGTTGAGTCGCTGGGAAAGGGGGGGCCGGGGGAGGGCTAAGCTGCCGGCTTGTGTCCCACGTAGCCCGCGCTGGGCAGCTGGTGGCAGGGCCCTGACACGGGGGGGGCGCCTGGGGGAACGCGCTCGTCCCCCCCCCAGGCTCTGGGCTCAGTGTGCGAGCGGCAGACGCGCCCCGTCCCCAGGGCGGCTTTGGGGGGGCGGCCGCAGCGCCTCTGGCGAGCCTCCCCAGCCCCTACCCGTGCCCCCGCCCTGGGACTGAGCCCCGCTGCCCCCCCTGGCCATCGGGCCTGCGGCGCGGGGCGGGGGGGGGTCTCTGCCGGCGCCGCCCGGGAATGTCTCCGCGCGGGGCAAAGCAGCCAGGCCGGGCGAGGCAGCGGGGCCAGGAAGGTGAGAGCTGCCCCCCCCCCCCCGGGCTCAGTTAATCCCCCGCCACAGATGTTGATATTCAATATTCGCCTTGATCCGCTTGCTCTGCCCTGTGTAGGACACCCACCTGCCCAGCTGCCCCCAGCCAGCCCTTCAACAGCTTAGCAGCCGGCTAGGGGACAGGCCCCTTTAGCTGGCTCCTTCCACCAATAAGACCTAACCTCCTTCCCCTGGCACCGGGCGCCGAGGGGCCAGGCCAGCAGAAAGTGAGCCCCCGGCTGCCCGGCCCGTCATTCATTCAGAGCCTCCGTGTTCTGGGGCAGGCACCGCTCTCCAGGGGTACGCGCAGGGGCCTGGGAGCCAGGCCTGCCTCCTCTTCCCGCTCTGGGCACCATTCCCTGGCCACTGGGCGCTTGTGTGGGCACCCCGCTGATTAGCAGAGCGCCCACAGCCAGCAGCCTGTGTCTCCGGGTGGTGCACATTTGTATATGCCTCCGTGCAGAGAACAAAATGTAGTCTGCACCCGGCTGGACAAGATTAGAGGGCCCATTGGAAGGGCGTCAGGGCCTGCTGGCTGCGGGAGGGCACCGACCTGGCTGTTACGATACGCTGGTTTGCAGGCAGCTTTTGGGCAAGTCACCTCACGCTTCTGTGCCTCAGTTTCTCCAGATGGTAAGATGGCTCCGGTGTGGCCAATCGCACGCTCCTCCGCCGAACAGCAGGAGCAGGCCCATGGCTGCGCAGGCACCACGGGGGCTGGGGTAGGAGTTAAATTAGGTCCCAAAAGGCTAAACGAGCAGTGGATAATGAAACGCAGTGGGTGGGGTGGGGGGGGTGGGGACGAAGGTGTGCTGGGGGCTGGCGGGTGGCCCCGCCTGTGTGCTATTGGAGACCCTCTGCCCTTGCTGGGAAGGGGGTGACTAGTTCTTGGGGGGGAGCAAGTCACCAGCTGGGAAAGGGGAGCACGTGGCAGCAGCTGCGTGGGGTCCCCGCCTCCGCCCCGCACCAAAGGGGCAATTATCTGCAGCCCAAGAACCGGCTGGGCGGGGAAGGACCTGGAGCCAGAAAGGGGGCAGGGGAGAGGGGAGTCTGCAGGCTCATGGGAGGGTCAGGGGCCTACCGGGGCTCTGCCCCTGGCCAGCGAGGCTGCTGAATGGGAGTCAAGGGTCCGGCCCGTGGGAACCAGGAGCCTGCAGGAGCTGGGAGAAGTGTAGGCCTGGCAGCCCAGGTCTGAGGCCCCTCAGCCTCCCAACCAGCAGCCAGCCAGAAAGGTGCTCCTGCCGGACACAGCCAGACTGGGGCAGTGGGCACTGCCGGGGGCGGCCCGGGAATCCTGGCTCTGGGGTCTAAAGCAAGAGGGAGCAGCAAGTCCCCGGGAGGGGAGCGTGGCTAGTGGTTAAAGCAGGGCCTGGGGGCCCAGGACCCCTGGGTTCTCTTCCTGCTTGTGCCCTCTGGGCTGATGGAACTGCCAGTGGGATGGTGCCTTTGCACCATGGGCGCCAGCGGAACAGCGCCCAGACCCAGGCCCGCTGCGCGTCTGGCCCAGCCCCAGCACGACCGGGAGCATCTCGGCCGCAGGCACCAGGGTTCCAGCCTTTTCCCTGCTGGGCACCCCAGGCTCTGCCCCCCCCCTTCCCCCCCCGGCTGATGCACAGACTTGCCCAGGTTCAGTCATTTATTTCCTCTCACACCCGGCCGCTCAGCCGGCGCCCAGCTGATGCACGTACAGTCCAGGGACGGCCTGGTGCCAGGGTGAGCCCCTGACCCGGCCAGCCCTGCTTCCAGCCGGCGCGGCGCTAGGAGCTGCACCCGGCAGCTTCACACCATGACCCCGTAAGTCCCTCCCCAGCTCTGGCAGCCCTGAAGCTCCATGCCAGGGGACGCACCCCCTTCCTGCCCACTGCCGGGGCCCAGGCAGCTTCCTACCTCCCTGCTCTCCCGCAAAGCTCCCCTGCCAGCCAGAGCCCCGGGCCAAGGGAACAGGCTGCAGGAGCAGAGGGACCCTTGGACTGGCAGCCCCTCCGAGCCAAGAGGGGCAGGCAAAGGAGGCCCCGGGCTGGAGGAGATCCCCTTCTTGAGCTTGGGTTCCAGCACCCACCGCACGTGGCACCATCAGGAACCTGGGCTTGTGCACTTCCCCTCCCCCCAGTGTTAGCCCCCCGCACCCTCCTACCCGCTAGGACCCCCCCTCGCTGCAGAGGGTGTGTCCCCCTGGCAACCTCCCAACCTCCACCCCCCTCCAAGACCTCCCATGCCCCCCCGCCCGCTGCCCACAGGCCTGGGGATCACACACCATGGCTGGCTAGTACCCGGGGGCTCCGGTTCCCTGCCCCCGGCCCATCAGCATCTCCCGCCTGGACCACGCAGGGCCCCACTGCAGAGCCCACAAAGGGCCGGACGGTGTCGCTAGGCTGGGGTCAGACCCACAGCGACCGGCCTGTGGCCTGTCCTGGGGGGAGCCAGCGGCCATTGGTCGTGGGGCAAACGACGACGACAAAAGCAGCCCCAGGGTGCCCTCGGTTCCCCCGCGACCGGCACAGGCAATAAGCAGCCCAGCCGCTCCCAGCACAAGGCTGGTGGGAAAGGCCCCCAGTACCCGGGCGGGTGGGAGCCCCCCCCAAGAGAAAATCAGCAAAACCCCGGCTGCTGATTTAATGGCGTCGCTCTGCCAAAGCCTGGACCCGCCCGGACACCCTGCCCCACGCTTGGCCCAGGTGGGGGAGGTCAAGCGGCAGCAGGATGGAGCTGCCTGGACAAGCAGTAAAGTCTGGGGGCTGGGGCGGTATCCAAGTGCCCCCCGAAGCTTTGTCCGGGAGGCCCCCCGCCCGCCCGCAGGAGCCCGAGGGGCTCAGCACAGGGGGCGCAGGCCGGCAGTGACTCCTGGACCAGGAGCCCCTGCAAAACCCTAAGGCAGCCGGCGACAAACCCTGGCTCGTCCCGCTCCCCTTTCGCTTGCTCCTTCCCCGCGGCCGCCGGGGAGCTGGCACCGAGCCCGAGAGCCTCGGGCGCCCAGGCGAATAAAACAGATGGGGGAGGCCAGAGCCGGCCCTGACGCAGGACACGGTCCAGGTCCCCGCCAGCCAGGCAAACAGACCCACAGCCAAGGCCGGACACCGTCGCCTCATTGGTCCGCTGGTAGCTCCAGCCCCGCGAGGGCTTGCCGAGGTCATTCAGTCTCCCGGCCCCCCGACAGCCGAATAAACGAGAGCCCTCCCCGGCCCCACAGCACCTGGGTATCACATAAATAACCGCGGCAGCGGCGTCCCGGGGAGGGCGGCTTGTCCATGGTCCCTGCGCCGGCGAGTCCCACCCTTCCCCTCGCAGCGTCTCCGCGGGCTGCTCCGCCCTGAGGCTCCTGGAGAGAAATCCCCGGAAATGCCCCCAGCATGGGAAGCTCGCAGCATCCCGGCCCAGGGCAGCAGCACGCGGAGGCGCGGGTTCGCCAGCCAGCCAGGCAGGAACCCCCCAGCTGCCCTGGGCTGAGGCAGGCGGGGTGGAAGCCGGGCGGGGGGGTCACTCCTTAAATCGCCGGTTGGCTTGGATTTTCTTGTAGTAGTTTTCCGCCTCGCTGTCCATGTGTCCGTCCTTCTCGCCGGCCGCCAGGCTGGGGGGCTTCCTCCGCAGGGTGGACTCCCGGCTGGCGGGGCCGAGCACGCTCTCCGGGACGCCGTCGCCCCGCTCGCCTGCCACGTTGATGGTGGCCACGCTGCCGTAGCGCGGCTCATCCTGCTCCATGTCGCTGACGGAGGAGCCCGGGGAGACGCCGGCGCTCTTGGTGGGCCGGAAGCCCCGGAAATCCTTGCCCAGCTCGTTCAGCTCGTAGGCGTCCGGCCCGTCCGAGCCCTTCTGGGCCACCTTCCACTCCCAGGGCCCGTTGCCGGAGGAGAGGTGCACCACGGGTGGTGCGGGGCGTGGGCGTCGATGGTGACGATGCTGGAGCTGTCCCGCTCCGAGGGCGAGCGGTACTGGGAGGAGTCGGAGCTGGTGGAGGACGAGGAGGTCTCCGAGTGCTTGGGGGTGACCGACACCAGGCCCTGCTGCTTGGACATGGCGATGACCTGCATGAGGCGAGGCGGGTTGGCCACCCGCTGGGCCGCCCCCTTCTCCGCCATCATCATCCACTTGGCCCGCACGGCCGAGCTGCTGTTGGGGGAGAGGCTGGCACTGCCCTGGCTCTCCTCAGGGATGTGGACCAGCTGGGAGGCACCCGGCCGGGGCTGGATGAGAACCCGGGGCCCCATGGCGGCCCGCTCAGCCGTGCGGGCCTGCACCGTCGGGTAGAGCGAGGCGGGGACGTGCTCCTCATCCTCGGCCCCCCCGGGGTCGCAGCCGGGCCTCGCGTGGCCGCTGGCCTCCTCCGCCAGCATCATGCTCCGGCCCTCCAGGGATTTCTGCTTCCACTCGGTGATGAGCTGTTTGGAGCGGGAGGCGTCCACGGGCACGTGGATGGTCATGTGGCGCCGGGCGGGGTCATCCATGGAGGGGGTGTTGACCCGGGGCAGGGTGTTGCTGAAGGTCACCATGTTCTCCTTGCCCATGGGGCTGCGGGGGGCCAGCAGGTCCACGTCCACGCTGGCCCGCTTCAGGCTGCCCAGCGAGTTCTTCTCCCGTGGGACCTGGCGGTTCGCGCCGTCCAGCCGGGGCTGGGGGTTCAGCTCGTCGGTGCTGACCGACTTGTTCTGGTGGTAGACCGAGTCATGGCCCCGCTGCGTCAGGGCCCGCAGGGCGTCCTTGGCGGGCGGGTGGGCCGGGGCCCTCTCGCTCGGTGCTTGGAAGTTGCCCACCGCGTGGTACGCCTGGCAGGGCGAGAAGGGCCCGGCGGTCAGAGAGCCCTGGGCGCTCGCACACGGTAGCCACCCAATCTGGGAGAGCAAGCGTCCTTCCTTGGCCCCCTCCAGGATGCCAGCTCTCCCCCTGGGCCCGGGGCAGCTGGAGCTCTAAGCAGTAGGATGCCAGGTGGGCAGGGGGGCCAAGGGCTCACACTAGCCACTGGCCAGAGGAAATTCCCACCAGGGTCCAGCCCATGGGCGGCTAGTGAAGGCCCAGCTGGGGAAGGAAGCTGAAGCCCCGCCCCTTCCACCCAAAGCCACACCCCTTCCCCGAGACCACACCCTTTCACAACCTTTCCTCCTCCCCGCCCAACCCAGCTGCGGGCCGGGCTACCGCGCGTCCCTGGTGGTGGGGCAGCGTAGGTGGTTTTGGGAAGGCAGGACCTTCCCTTGCCTGCACTGCCCCCGCCCGTGGTCCAGCCCCTCCGGCTGCGCTTGTGGCCAAAGCGTCGGGGCGGGTCCAGCCGGGGCCGGGAGCTCACCAGGTAGGCCGCGATGCCGGAGCCGATGAGGAAGCCCACGTAGACATCGATGGGGTGGCTGCGGTACTGGGTGATCTGGGTCAAGCCGCAGACGCCGGCGGCGATGGCGAAGGCGAAGACCAGGATGGGCTTCAGCAGCTTGGTGCTGTCCGAGATGATGGAGTTGAAATACATCTGGGGAGAGGGGGGAGCAGGGGCTGGTCAGAGCCACGGCGGAGCGTGGGGCGGGCTGGGGAGCCAAGGATCTTGGGTGGGGGGTGATCCCCTCTGCCTGGCCCAGGGAGCCCTCGTCCAGTCCCACGAGGGCCAGGCTTCCGTGAGCCAGCCGTGCGTCTGCACGTGGGTGAGCAAAGCTCTCTGTGCATGTGCGCACGTGGGTGTGCGACGAGGGGCCGTTTGTGCTGGGAGGGCGGTGTGGGTGTGTTTGCACGTGCACGAGGCAGGGCACTGGGTGCATGTATCTGTGCCTGTGCGGCGGGGCACGGGCTTGGTGGGGGCACCACAAGGTGTTTGCGCGTGTGCAGGGTACCACGGGTGAGTTGGGGAGTGCACAGTGAGGTGGCTTGCACGGGGAAGGCGCTGCACGGGTGCATGCACGAGGGACTGGGTGCTGTAGGCCTGCGGGTGTCCATGGGCGCACGTGCTCGCACCAGCCGGCGCTTGCCAGTCCGGGAGATGAGGAGGGAGCGGGTGAACTCACCGACACGTAGACAGCAGCGAAAGCCGAGAGCGTTGCATGCTGGGACGGGAAAGTCTTCCTGCCAAGGGAAAGGAGGGTGAGCTGGAGCGGCCCGGCCCTGTGCTGGCAGGGGCCTGGCCACGCCTGAGCGTGGGACACGCAGCGCGGCCCCGACGGGGCGAGGAGCCGGCCCGGGCCCCGCACGCAGGCTGAGCAGTGCGGGACGTACCTCGCGGAGAGAATGGCGCCGTGGTCCTGGCCCGAGCAGATGTCCTGGGTGATGTAGGGGTTGGCGTCACAGGAGATCCCCAGCAGCGTGTAGTTGGGCTTGCAGACGGTCAGGAAAAAGGGGGCGTGGTAGCCGGTGGCCAGCTGGATCACGTCCGTCACCAGGGCCGTGGCGCAGAGTCCGAACACGTGGACCCCTGGGGGAACCAGGAGCAGGTCGTGGGTTAGAGCCACGGGAAGCCACAAATGGGCCTCTGCCCCCCCCGCCCCACATTATTTTTTCTACTCCCCAGTTTGGGCCAAGGCCAGGCATGGCAGCGCCCCGGAGCAATCCACATTTTCCTTTTCCACAGCCCCTGTCCTCCCGCAGCGCGCCGCAGGCCAGAACCTCCGTGAAATGCAGCCAGCTCTGGGGTGCGGCCACAGGGCCAGAGCGCGAGAGCAGCGGAGAGGGGCCAAGGCCAGGCGTGCGGTGCGGGAACCAGAGAGTCACGAAGAGAGGCTGCCCCAGGAGCTGTGGAGCCCACGCTGATCCCCGTGCTGCCGAAGGCCACGCTCCAACCGGCACAGGCTTCCCGGGCGGGCCCCTCTGCTGCCGCCCCATCTTCCCCCAGGCCCCCAGCTGCTTCAGCAGGAGGCTCTCCAGGAGCAGAACTGAGAGGCCCCAGCCGGGGCTGCAGCAAAACCTACCCACAAACCTGACAGTCCTGCGCAGGAAGGAGTTGAAGTTGCAGCCGCCGGCGTTGATGCTCCCCTCCGCCCCGCTGCGCCCCTTCAGCTTGGACTGCAGGCAGTAGACGATGCCTTCGCCCACCATGATCTGGGGAGCAGAGCAGAGCTCAGGGGAGACCCCCAGCCGGGGCAGCACGGGGGCGTGTGGGTGTCAGAGAACGAGGTGCAGAAACACAGGGGGTTTGGCACAGGGCAGGGCCTGCCCTCTGCCAGCAGGGGGCGCTGTAGGGAGCGGGGCAGGAACACGGGTGATGGGGGGAGCTCCCAGCTACTCCAACCCTGCCCTCTGCCAGCAGGGGGCGCTGTAGGGAGTGGGGCAGGAGGGCTGGCATGGGGGGGAGCTCCCAGGGAGCCCATTCCTGACCCCCTCCCACATTATCATTGCTCCACCGTACGAGGTGGCTGGTGCCTGGGGGCCCCGAAACCTGGCCCAGCTTTGCATGGTTTCTGTAAGAGCCCCGGTGCAGGGGCTGCTCCAGGCAGGAGCAGAGGGGACTTAGAAGAAGGGGTAAAAGTTAGCCCGGGCCTGAGGCTGGACGGGCTCCTGCAGTTCTGGAGAGTGGAGGTGAAATCTGCCCAGCGCCCTTCCCCAGGGGGTCCCTCGCCCCCTTATCTCAGCCCTCCCGGCCCAAGCGCAGCGCCGCACGCCCGGCCCGGCCCCGGCTACGTACGGAGGCGGCGGGGGCGGCGAAGGCCAGGCTGAGCAGCATCAGGAGAGGGATCAGCTCCTCGTTGGTCTCCACGTACGGCATGGACAGGGCCCGGTCGTGGCACTGGAACCCCACCTTGGCGGGCTTGAAGAGGTCGGTCAGCTCCAAGAAATAGAGCGTCACAATGGAGGAAGCCACGATGGGGAGCTGGGAGAGGGGAAGGGAGGAAGCAGCCGGGGGGAGGGGGGAGGCAGGAGCATGGTTCAGTGGCTCAGGTTCATGCCCCTGCCTGGCTACAGACCTGCCTCCAAAGGGCCAGAAAATCGCGTCATAATAACTTCCTAAGGCAAGTCACCACTCCCTTTCCGGGGCTGGAAACAGATCTCAGGAGCCACGGCTCCCAGTCACCCTGCTCTAACCACTACACTGCACTCCCCTGCTCCTATCACTGGAAACAGACCCCAGGCGTCCCGGCTCCACGCTTTAACCACTGGACAGTCTCACCTAGCGTCTGTACAGCACCCGTCACATCTGGGCTCCAGTCTCCAATGTAAACGAGGAACAGACCCTCTGCCTGGTTCTTTCCTCCCCCTAGGCCTAGCGCCTCTTCCCTTTCCTCCTGGCCCAGAGGGGCATGATGGCCAGCCCTGAGTTACCCACCTCTTGCCCCCTGGCCACACCCCCGCGTGTGGCCCACTTTTCAGGGAGCGTCTCCAAGGGCAAGATTTTCATAGAGACTGAGACAGAGGAGACAGGCCAGGCAGCCGCATGCCCCAGTTCTCAGACACGGCCCCTCTGCAGCTTGAGACAGGTGGAAACAGCTTCCAGAGTACAGCCCTGCCAGGGCTCCCCCCGACCAGTGAAGGGCAGGCACACGAGCTCTCTTTGCACCCGAATCCAAGAAAGGAGCTTGCTGGGCGTGTGGCCAGTGCACACTGCACTACGGGGAGCTTGCTGTGCATGTGGCCAGTACACACTGCACTACAGGGAGCTGCTGTGCATGTGGCCAGTACACACTGCACTACGGGGAGCTTGCTGGGTGTGTGGCCAGTACACACTGCACTACAGGGAGCTGCTGTGCAAGTGGCCAGTACACACTGCACTACGGGGAGCTTGCTGGGTTTGTGGCCAGTACACACTGCACTACGGGGAGCTGCTGTGCATGTGGCCAGTACACACTGCACTACGGGGAGCTTGCTGGGTGTGTGGCCAGTACACACTGCACTACGGGGAGCTTCCTGCGCATGTGGCCAGTGCGCACTGCACTGCGGGGAGCTTGCTGGGTTTGTGGCCAGTACACACTGCACTACAGGGAGCTGCTGTGCAAGTGGCCAGTACACACTGCACTACGGGGAGCTTGCTGGGTTTGTGGCCAGTACACACTGCACTACAGGGAGCTGCTGTGCATGTGGCCAGTACACACTGCACTACGGGGAGCTGCTGTGCATGTGGCCAGTACACACTGCACTGCGGGGAGCTTGCTGGGTGTGTGGCCAGTACACACTGCACTGCGGGGAGATTGCTGAGCATGTGGCCAGTACACACTGCACTACGGGGAGCTTGCTGCGCCTGTGGCCAGTGAGCACTGCACTACGGGGAGCTTGCTGGGCGTCCCGGGAAACAGCGTGTAAGATACGCCCAGGATCAAGCCGCCTCATCCGCTGCCTCCAAGTAGAGGAAGGACAAAGATGGATAAAAGCCACTTTCGGCTCCTCCCTCCAGGCCCCCAGCCCAGGAAAGGAGCAACTGGGAATCAGCCCCAGCAAGTGACTCAGCCCCAGAAAGGCGACTGGAACCCTCTCCCACTCTTCCCCCGCCTCCGCCCCTGCAGGGCTCAGCCTCTCTGGTCCTGCCCCCTCGGCTCCCGCCCAGCTGCGGGCCTGTGGCGTTTAAGGCAGCGCCCGCCCTGCCCCCTGGAAAAGTCGCCACCCACCTCCACAAAGTAGAAGCACGGAAGGAGCGTCATGCTGTCCTTGGGGGCCTTGGACTTCTCCTTGGGGGAGATCATGGTGTCCGCTCAGGGGGCAGGCGACAGGAGCTCGCCTGGGTCAGTCTAGGGCCGGAGACACATGGAAGTGTTAGTTCAGTCGCACAGGGGGCGAGGGAGGGGGGCTGTCTATGGGGCGAAATCATAGGGGCTCCAGGACCATGCCAGCCCTGGAGCGCTGGCTGCGGGGGGAGGGGGCAGCTCCCAGCAGCTGCAGTGCCAGCAGGAGGCGCTGTGAGGAGTGGCGCCGCCACGCTGGAGGCTGGGAAGGATCCACCCACCTCATGCCCAGCCGGCTCCTGGCATCCGTGAACTATTTCATTGCCCTCCGCCCCCCGGGTGCCCGCCTTGCCCCATCCCCCTGGCTGCCTGGCTAAGAGCTGGCAATGCGACGCCTGGGGCTGGCCTGGGGGAAACGCTCGGAGGCCAGCGGGCTGGGTGCTCGGTGCACCCGCCCGGGGGCAGGACAGGGGTGGGGCGGGGAGTTGTGTGGCCAGCGCTGAGGGCGGGGGAAGGACCCCAGGGCCGTGCAGTGTTGAAACTGCTCCTGGAAAAGGAGGCGGGGGTGGGGGTAAAAAGCAGGGCAGGGAGGGGCTCTGCGGGTCCCCACAGCTAAGACCGCCCCGCTGGGGCTAGACAGAAGGGCAGACCAAGGGGTGCCCTGAACCATCATCCGGGAAGGGGCTGGGGGAGCCCCGAGGCAGAACTGGCCGCACCTGTTGGCAGGTGGGAGAAGCTGAGAGGCAGCGGATGGCAAGTGGGGGCGAGTCCCCCGCTTCGCTGTCCAGCCTGCCAGAGCCCCGCCTGTATTACCGCCCACGGGCTAGCCGGGAAGCGCGCCCCCTAGTGGCACTGCAGCCGAGGCCCCCTGCGGAGCCCGCCCCAGCCTGGGGCCGCCCAGCTGTAAGGCGATGAGCAGCCGCGGCGAGGGATTGCGATAGGGCGCCTATCGCGACAGGAGCCAGGCTCGGTGGGGGGAGGGGGCGTGGCTGC
Organism: Rafetus swinhoei; assembly: GCA_019425775.1. Classification (NCBI taxonomy): domain Eukaryota; kingdom Metazoa; phylum Chordata; order Testudines; family Trionychidae; genus Rafetus; species Rafetus swinhoei. The sequence goes on along the minus strand of JAFJHL010000483.1, from coordinate 15,138,138 downwards.
GGCTTCCCATCAGAGTCAGGGGCAGCGCGGGGGGGGGATTAATCCTGATGGGGGCCCCGCCTTGCCAGGAAACTTTCCCCCGTCCTGGTGCTGGGCAGAGGCGCACCCGCGCTCGGTGGGGCTGGGCGGGGGCGCATCTCGGCTCGGGGGCTGGGCGGGGACACACCGCCGCTCTGGGAGGGGATGGGCAGGGGTGCACCCCGGCTCGGGGCGGGCTGGGCAGGGCGCACCCCGCTCTGGGGGGAGCTGGGCAGAGGGCGCATCTCGGCTCTGGGGGGGGCTGGGCGGGGGACACACCGCCGCTCTGGGAGGGGGCTGGGCAGGGGCGCACCCCGGCTCTTGGGAGGGGATGGGCAGGGGCGCACCCCCGCTCTGGGGGGAGCTGGGCAGAGGGCGCACCCCGGCCCGGGGGAGGGGCTGGGTGGGGGACGCACCCCGGCTCGGGGGGGCACCGGGCCAGCCCCAGCCGATCTCCAGGGAGGGGGGCTTAGCCGTGGGACCCGCTGGCTGCAGAGCGGCCGGAGCCAGGGCCTGGGCGGGGGGAATCTGCGACGCCCCCCCGGGCTGCAGCAGAAGCGGGACCGGCCCTTTGTCCGGCGCTGGGCGGGGAAGAGCCGGGGCCGGCGGGGGCCACTCACCTCGCCGCGCCGCGCCCTGCCGGGGGCTCGGCGGGAGGCTCCGGTGCCCGGCTGCTGCCGCCGCTGCCGCTCGCACAAAGCCGGGGTCCGGGCTGAATTGGGGCGGGGGGAGCGAGCCTGCGCGCAAGGCTCCGCTGCGCTCCCGTCTCCATGGCGAGCCCGGGGCCGGCGAACAAAGGAAGGGCCGGGGGGCTGATACCTGCCCCCCAACGGCAGGGAGGCGCGGGGGCGGCTCAGCGCCCCCTCCCCGCACCTGCGGGAGAGGCGGGGCCGTGCGCCCTTCTCCCCGCGCCGGCAGCTGGAGAGGGGGACTGGGGCGCAGCCCTCTCCTGGCCGGGGGGGGTGTTGCTGGCCGCCTCCTTCCCTGCACCCACAGGGCTTGGAAACCCCAGGTCCGGAGACAAAGGGACACCCCCCCAGCTGGGAAGCAGCAAGGGGAGCTCAGCCCCCTCCAGCTGACAGGACCAATGGACCTTTGTCCCTCCGTGGAGCGTGGCAGTGCCAGGGACACCCACCCCACTCCCGTCACAGCAGCACCCCGGGGTGCTCCTCGGCTGGGACCAGCCGTGGCCACTGCTGTGTCTTTGCTCCTTACGCCCCAGGAGAAACCGGCCGGACACAGCCGGTCCCGGGGGGTGGGACGCCAGCCTGGCCTGGCTGCATGGGGTTCTCAGACGCAGACCACGGTGGGTGCCGCTGGCAAGTTCCCAGGGACCTGCTCTGCTCCTAGACGCTCACTCCCCCCCCACGCGGGATCCCTGCTTTGCGAGGCCACCAGCCAGGCACTCTGGTCTCTGCTCTCCATGGAACGAGGGCTGGGCAGCAATAGCTCCGTACACCCCCCCCCACACCGCCAGATCCCCGCCCCCGCATCAAATCCCCCGCCCAGGAGCTTGCAGCTGTCATGAGCTGGCCCGTGCTCAGCCGGCACCTAGCTCGCTCACCCAGCGGCTCGACCTGCCGCGTGCCAGCGCGCTGCTGCCCTCCCGCCAGGCCCGGCGGTGCCATGCTTCCCAGGTGCCGTTTGCTCCCAACTTCAAAGCCCCTGCCTGGTGCAAGGAGGGCGAGGCCAAGCCAAGCTGCCCACGGCGCAGGACATCAGGGGCGCAAGCAGGGCAGCCGGTGGGCGTGGCACAATGGGGAGCTGGGGGGGGTCAAAGCCTGCCCTCCCGTTCTCTCCCCCTCCACCCACCGCTGCCCTGGGGACCCTCCCCACTGATCACAGCACCCAGCAGGGGAGATGCCAGGTCTGGATCTGGGCCCCTCCTTGCACCACGCGGGCGTCTGGCCCCGGTACCTGCCTGAGCATCCCAGAGGCGAGCGCTGAATGTGGAGACCCCTTGGCAGGAAGCGCTGTGGCCCCGAGGAAGGGGTGGGAACTTCGGCTGCGTGACTGGCATCGCAAAATCCTCTGGCCCAGTTACCTAGCAACACAGCGGCTGCCTGAGCCTGCTCGAATCCTGGCTCCCTCGCTGGGCGGGCAAAGCTGCAGCTTTCCTAGGGCCTGTTCCCTGGCAGATGCTGTGGGGCAGCCAGGCCCGGAGGCTGATGCTGCTCCAGTCCAGCCCCTCTTCCTTACCACGCTCCAGGGGACCAGCCTGAGGGCTGGGCCTCGAGGATGGGGCAGGGGCTGGTTACAGATGATCTCAGAGCTCAGGGGTGCAGGGGTGGGAGGCCTGGCTCTGACTTTTCTCTGGCAAATCACAGGCCCCATATTGTGACTTCCCCTTGCCAGGACTCAACTGCAGAAGCCCCAGGTTCTAGGGACCCAGCTAAGGCTGCCTGCCCATGGGGATGTGTGTGCCGGAGCCGAACCCTGCTCCGAGCTCAGCCTTCCACGCCCACAGAGGCTGGCCTTTCACTCACACAGAACGGGAAGCGACTGTCTAGGGAGGAGTCCTGCAGGAAGGGATGGAGGGGTCAGAGTGGACCACAAGCTCAATATGAGTCAACAGTGGGACGCTGTCACAAAAACAGCCAACATGATTCTGGGCTGCACTAACAGGAGTGCTGTGAGCGAGACACGAGGAGTCATTCTTCCGCTCTGCTCTGCGCTGATCAGGCCTCCGCTGGAGTCTTGTGTCCAGGTCTGGGCACCGCATTTCAAGAAAGATGTGGAGAAATTGGAGAGGGTCCAGAGAAGAGCAACAAGAATGATGAAAGGTCCAGAGAACGATTGGGCTTGTTTAGTTTGGAAAGGAGCAGACTGAGGGGGGACATGATAGAGGTTTTCAGGTATCCAAAAGGGTGCCACAAGGAGGACAGGGGTAAATTGTTCTCCTTGGCCTCTGAGGATAGAACAAGAAGCAATGGGCTTAAACTGCAGCAAGGGAGGTTTAGGTTGGACATTAGGAAAAGCTTCCTGCCTGTCCGGGTGGTGAAACACTGGAATAAATTGCCTGGGGAGGTTGTGGAGTCTCCATTTCTGGAGATATTTAAGAGCAGGTTGGACAGACGCCTCTCAGGGAAGATCTAGACAGTGCTGGGTCCTGCCGTGAGGGCAGGGGACTGGGCTCGATGACCTCCCGAGGTCCCTTCCAGTTCCAGGATTCTGTGCTGGTCCCCTAAGATCCCCACAAAGGTGCCCGCCCCTGCACTCTGTGGGCAGTTTCTCTGCCTCCCCTGCCTATAACCTTGCAACTTCCTGCACATGGTTGCATCATGCCCAAAGCCCGCACACCCGTATGCCCTGCACAGCCACGCCCACATGGCTCGCACACAGCCGGAGTGCGTCTGGGCACACACAGGGGCAAGATAATCCCGGGTGTAACTCCATGGGGCCACTAGAGCTCTTCCCAGGATGAATTTGGCCCGCACGCTGGTATTTCGCATCACCCTTTCTTTGTCCTGTACGCCCCCTCCCCTTTCTCGCACACACTCAGGCCCTGCAAGTGGAAGGGGAGTACAAGCGCCGGCTGGGGCAAACAGCCAGAGCAGCATGTCCATGGCAAAGGGCAAGCCCGCGCCGGAAGCTAGAGGTTTCGTTCAGCATCAGCTGAGGACTGACACCCCGGTGCTCTGGTGAGAGAAAGAATTATCCCGAACCCTGAGATGGGCACCTCTAGGCCAACGGGATTATTTGCTTGCCTGTGGCGTTCAGGAGCAGAACCTAGAGGGGGAAGGACATGGAGCCGGTATCGGAGGCCGAGGCAGGGTGGGTGGAGCCGATATCGGAGGCCGAGGCAGGGTGGGTGGAGGGGCAGGGAGAACTAGAGACGCATCCTAAGTCTCCAGACGCCCCTAGGCAAAGACTGAGGGCTTGTCTACATGTACTGCACCTGCTACCTAGAATCCTAGAACCCTGGGGTTGGCAGAGCCCTCAGGAGCCATCGCGTCCAGCCCCCGGCCCAAAGCAGGACCAACCGAACTCCATCATCCCAGCCAGGGCTTGGTCATGCCGGGACTTACACACCTCTAGGGATGGAGATTCCACCCCCTCCCTAGGGAACCCAGCCCAGGGCTTCCCCACCCGCCCAGGGCAATCGTTTTTCCTGATACCCAACCGAGATCTCCCCCCCCGCAACTTCAAGTGAGCTCCCTTCTTGCCCGCTCTGATTATGGCGCGATTTGGAAACGATTCACGTGGCTCTGCCACAGCTGAGCCGGTTGTTCCAGTAGCTGGCCAAGAGCGGGATGTGACCGGGTGACCGGCTACGGGCTGGCGGGGACAGGTTACCGTGGCGTGGAGGCTGACCCGGCTCCGTTTGGATTCCGTGTGCTTTCAAACTAGAACTGGGCTTGTTACACAGCGGGGGGGGGGAGAGGAGGCCCGACTCCTCCAATACTGGTGAGTCCCAGTCACGGCTCAGGGCCCCATTGTGCGAGGGGCTGTACAAACACACAACTACGCCAATGAGAGCTAGTCTTGTAGGGAAGGGCGTAGCCCCCGTGGCCCGCAGGACGCAGGTTGCCCACCCCGGCGTGAGGTCTCCAGTTTAGCTGCTAAGTAAATTCCTGTTTGCAGCCCCCAGGCAAGTCACTGCGCTGCCCCGTGCCTCAGTTTCCTCACCTGGAACACGGGGCTAATGATATTGGCCTCCTTTGTAAAGTGCATTGAGATCTACAGCTGAGAAGAGCCGGGATTAATTATCCTTAAGAGCTTTCCCTTGATCCAGCCTTGGCCTCACAGCCTCCACCCACAGCATAAACCTCCCTCCCCCCCCACCCGCCAGGCAAGGCAGAGAGGTTTTCTGAAGGCAGGGAGCAGCCGTCACCTCCACCCCTGGGAGGAACAAACGGACACTCCCCCTTCAGCTTTGTTGATGTGGGGGGGGTTTGTCCTTTACATAAACTGCTCTGAGTCAGAGCTGAAGGGAATTCCCAGAACCAGGCAGCGGGACGGGGACGGGGACGGGGATGTGGAGGGGCATTTGCGGGGGGAGCCCCTGGCTAGGACAGTGAACAGACAGGCCCAGATCCTCAGCGCTAATCCGAGCCCAGCCCCGGTCTCTTGTCAGCCCAGCGGGGTGGGTTAAGGAGGAGGCGCTAAGCCAGCTTTGAGCTCCCTGGTTCTGGGGCCTGCCTGGCTACTGCCAGCAAATATTAGAGCGGGGGAGGGAGGGGAGGCGTTTGTGGGTCGGGGGCTGCACACAAATGCGAAGCAAAAAACAAACCCAACCCCTCACTGACATGGCCCTTGGCTGAGAAGGAGAAAGACCCTCCCCATGCTCCCCCCCCACACCAGAGCCGGGGGGGGGGCGGCCTAGTCGAGTTTGTGGGCTCCAGCCTGGGTGGCGGTGGGACTGGAGCATCAGCACAGGCTCCCCAATGCTGAGGGGGGCTCCATGAGCCTCGGGGGCCAGATCCAGGCAAGCCAGGGGCCTGAGGTTCCTCACCCCATCAGGGGAAGACCAGAGCTTACATTCCTGGCCTGTTCTGGCAGCGTGGGGATTGGCCCAGCCGCACCCCCTTTCTCCTGGGAACTCCCCCTATGCTGGGGGGGAGCGACAAAGAGAATAATGTAGGTGCTGGGGGCTAGGCCCCCAGAAGGTCTGTCCTGGTGAGGGGCGATCCCCAGGAAGCGAGATCCCATGGCTCCACAGATACTGCACCCCACCAGGCTCTGGCCCCGAACCTTTCTACTATTTTATAGGGACATCAGTGCGCAGAGCGGGCAGGAGCCAAACTCCCACCGCAATCGACTTCAGCGGATTTTCTCCCGAACTGCACACCCACCAATGAGCAAAGGCCGGGCCGCCCCCGCCTCCTCTGGCCTCTCTGAACCTCTCTCCCACAGATCCACACCAGAGCGGGAGAGAGGCTTTTGCCAAAGTCCGGGAGATTGGTACATCCCCTCCCTTTCCCACGGGACCAGTAGGCACACACGGAGGGGGGGGGAGGGCAGCAGCAAATGTGGCAACACGCAGGAACCTGTTGGAGAACACTTTAATCCGCCTGGACACTCGTTAATGGATCTCCAAGTCACCCTGTTCTTTCAGGCCAATTCCACAAGCCAAAAACACAGGGAAGGGTTGGAACTGAACTTTGTTTACAAGTTTGACTCTTATCAGATTGGAATGATCAGGGACAAGGCCGGCACAGACCTTCCACATCCTAATGACTTAACCAAACCACCAAGCAAGCAATGGAGGCGCTAATTGTTCTTATCAGCCTCTTGTAACTTAACTGTCTTTTTTCTTCCTCCCCTCCCCCACTTCCCTTATTTATTCCTGGATCCGGACTTTCAATACTCCAGTCATCTGAAGAAGCGGGCTGTGCCCACGAAAGCTCATGATCCCATCTGCATGTTTTGTTAGTCTATAAAGTGCTACCAGACCGTTTGTTAAGTTTTTCCAGTTACAGACTAACTCGGCTCCCCCGACAAACTCTTGTGTCAAAAACTTGCATGGAATTTCCCTCCCGAAACCTACAAAGGGTGATGGTCTGGTGTGAGCAGCAGGCTCAGGTTTGTCTCTAGGGCTTTAAAGAGCCTCCCATGAAGACCAGCCTCAGTCCTTGACCTAAATTCACAATTCAGGAGACACGGAACTAAACTCGCTATAAAATCTCTGATTTCTTATTTAATCAGATTTCTAAGCCTCTGGCTAGAGGGGGGTTGGCTAATTAGATCTGAGGGCAGGGCCACACCTGATACTCTATTTGTTGTCCTAATTTCTAACCTAGCCACCGAGGTGTCGGGCAGCGTACAAAACTTTGCCAAACTTTTCATAAGAAGCAGCACAGTGGGAAGATAGGGTGCTGGCCTGCTCCTAGGTTCTCTTCCTGTCGCCTGCTGTGAGGTTGGGCAAGGTACTTCATGCCCCGCTCCCTGCCTCAGTTTCCCTCTCTGTAAAAAAGGCAATAAGAATAACACTCACCCTCTTCTGCAAAGCACTTTGAAATCCTCATGAGAGGCGCCGTGGATGTGCGATATCGTAACGGCAGCATCTTCCATCCCCGTGCCAAGCAGGTGGCACCGATTTGCTTTCAGCTGTGGCCACGCGGAGGCAGCTTCAATATCTGTCTCACAAGTGCTTCACAAACCATTGTTTGCGTGAATTGGGCTTGACTCCCTTTTCTTGTCACTGAAATAGGTGTAGGCCGGTGGTTTCTTTCCCTCCAGGTTCATCTGGGCAAAATCTGAAATCTGGGGCTGTTTGGCCCTTTAAGCGACAGGACTTTACGGGGCAGCCCCAGGGATTTCAGAACTCTGAGGCTCCAGCCGCCCTCCCGTCAGAATAGAGGGGCAGTGGGTACGGCCAGATTTCTCCCCAACTGCTGAGTGACTCTGTGCCCGTCTGAAGCATTGTTCAAACCCAGTTTTGGGGACCCAGGCCTGGCATGGAAACTGAGGCACCAGCCCCACCTTGTGGCACAGGTGAGAACCGCAGGAGAATAAGACCCAACCAGATTCAACCCCCTCCAGCCCCATTTCTTCGCCAGGTTTCAGAGGTGGCCATGTGAGTCTGTTGCAGCAAAAACACGGAGTCCAGTGGCACTTTGAAGACTAACCAGCTTGTTCGGGCATTGGGGCCTGAGCGTTCGTAGCTAGAACTCACTGCCGCAGAAAAATAGAAACCAAAAGGCTACGGCGCGGGGAGCGCCACATCAGCGCCAGTGAAATCACAGGGGATGCGGCTCATCTCCAGCTGCAGTGAGACGGGGAGTCAATTAACCAATTCACGATAAGCAAAAGCAGATAGACCACATGCATTTCCCCCCCAGACTCTCTTGATAGTACATTTTTTAGCTGGCTGGCCAGCAGCCCGGCTCAGTCCCTCATGCCGGGTCTGGGACCGACCCCCGCTGCGGCTCTGCGTTTAAAGGGTATTAAGGAGCCAGGCGGGTAGGCAGCCCGGCTCTGTTGCGGCTCACGCCGGGTCTGGGAGCTCAGTCCCCCTGGACAGGGGCTGCTGTCACCCCGCACTGCTGCCGGCCCCACCCCGGGGACTATAGACTAGTCAATTAACTGATAATTAACTCCCTAGAACAGTCAACCCTTGGGCCTCCCCGCCTTGCCCGCCCCGCACGCTCTCCCACTGCTACTTTCTCCCTTTCACCCCAACCCAGCCTTGCTTTCTGGCCAGCTCCTTTCCAGGTGATTGTCAGAGTCCCTTGGCCACTGCTCTTATCCTACTAGCCACGGGGCACCTTCCCTTGGCCCGAGTTCAGGCTCCCATGTCCGCGTCCGAGGTTCCCAGAGCTGGGCAATCAGCCACCCCGGAATTCAGCAGGGGCAAAAAACCTGCCACCCTGGAGACCCCAGGTCCTGGCTCCCCCCAGCCCAGGTGCACAGAGCGGGATCGGGCCCCATCACCTCTTATTCTATGCTGGCGGAAGCTTTGCGAAGCGGGAAGTTCACACAAAGGTCCCCGCAGTTTGGCAGAAAGAGAGGCGGGCGGGGAAGGGAATTTCTGCATTGTTTGCTCTTCAGAGCGGTCATGGGCTGGGCAATGAACTCGGCCTGCCCCTGGCAGTTGGAAGGACAAACACAAGCTGCAGAAATCCCCTTCCAGGCAGGCCAGGTTCAGCAGTGGGGTGGGCTGCTTTGTCCCAGGGCTGCCTGTGTTGAGAAATCATGAGATTTCCCCCTCAGGCCCTGGCACTGCAACAACCAAAAGGCCTTGGCAGGCCAAGTCTCCAACAGCTGCTGCAAATTTACTCTCAGCTTTCTCCTTCCTGGAAATCAACTTTCCCCCCCTTCTTCCCCCCCTCCGGAGCGCAGTACAAAAGGGAGATCTCCGCTCTCGCTCCAAGCAGAAACACTTCCACCAGGACAAGACACAGCTCCCGAGTGAGAGACTCACCTGTGGGCGTCTCAGCAGCCGGCATGGGTCACCTGTCGCCCATCCTCGCCCTGGTGGCTTTGCTGGGCATCTCGGCCTGTGGTGAGTGCAGCTCTTCTCTCAACCCCTCCCTCTCTCTTCTGTTCTCTTCCCTGACTCCTCCGAGCCTAGCAGAGATGCGCCGGGTCCTTGCGAGGTGGATGCCGCAGGGCAGCCTGGCTGAGAACTGACACAATAAGCAAAGCTGCTGGGTGTCCAGATGTTTCCTTGCCACATCGAAGGGCGACAATTGAACTTTATCGCATCAGCTGACGGCCCTGGGGGACCTAGTACATTTCACTGCTCTCTAGCCTAGCCCCTGCAGGCTGGGGATCTCCGAGCACTCTCCCAGCACACCCACATGACAGGGAAACTGAGGCATGGGGCTGCGGAAAGCTTGGATCTAGCTCACACTGTGAATCCTTGTCACAGATGCCTGATGTCCCAGTTCCCAGCCCCAAACTTACCAGCAATGCGGCTTCTTCAGTCTCTGGCTCCCAAACGCCCAAACCCATGGGCTAAGGCGGCTTCTCAGGACACATCTCCCAATGGCAGGGATCTTTTTCCAGGCTGGAAGGGATCTTTGGACTTAGCACAGACCAGAGACCCTCTGCCAGGTGGGAAGGGGAGGCAGCTTGAGACAATGCGGGTGAACGGAGGGAGGCATATTTCTGCTGCGGCAAAACCGCCAGAGGGCTGGTGTGTGGACAGGCGGGTTAAATGCGCTGTCCGTTTGCAGAGAGACGGGGGGGTGGAACCGATAACAGAAACATCCGGGTCTGGAATCCACTAGCTTTCCCCACTGTGTGTGTGTTTTCTGAAATGCAACTTGACTCCCTAGAAGCCAAAGAGCATCCTGGGGCGGACACTAGTCCTAACCCCTCGCGCTTTTTATCGGTGGATCTCAAAGCGCTTTCCAATGGAAGAGGCAGGATCACCATTTTACAAATGGGGAAACTGAGGCATGGAGCCGGGACGTGACTTGCCCAAGGTCACCCAGCAGATCGGTGGCAGAACTCAGGTCTCCTGAGTCCCAGCCCATTGCACTAGCCACCAGGCACTACAGCCGACACCCCGGTCACTGTTGCTGGGTGAGATCTACACCTGGTGCGACTGAGATGGGGTGGAGGGAGCTGGGGGCATTATCCAGCTTCTCCTAGGGGTCACGTATCAGAATCAGCTGTAGATCTTTCCCAGGGCGAATTCCTGACTATGGGCTAAGGCCTCCTGCTATTCTCCCGGGCACGTGGGCGATCCATTGCCGCAGAACCTTCGGAAAAGTCTTCACCCCACACGCCTGGAAACCTCTCGCATTTCCTACCCGGGGCTTCCTTTCTCGTTTCTTCTTCTTCACGTTCCTGAAGGGTGCAGAGGCGTTTTCCCCTCCGAAGCTCCAGGAAAAAACCACACGCTTGTCCAACCAGCTAGCAGAGCTCCGCGTCGGCTGCCAGACAGCTGCACCCGGGGGGGGCCGGGAGAAATGATTTGTGACCCCGCCCCTCGTTATTTGCATAAGTGGGGTGAATGGCTCCACCCCTCGTTTTGAAAACGCCAGGTGGCGGGGGGCAGAGACAGACGCTGCCCCACGGTTTCCCCCTTGCGCCCCCTCCCTTGCAAACATGCCCTTGTAACGGGGGGTGGAGGGGCTGCTCTCTTGGCTGATTCCGGGGGGGCAGGGGCCATAACAGCAGTGCTGATGGAGGGCTGTGATGCCCCATAGCCCGGCCCTCCGGGGCCCCAGTGCCAGCTGCATGTGTTGGCTCTTGTAGGAAGCTCCCCGCCGGACAGCTAAAGTTCTGCTCCATGGCTGCCGGCCTGGGGACGTGCGGCCGCACAAGGCCAGCAACCCTGCCTCCCGGGGGGGGTCGCGGGGGTCGCAGGGCAAGGGAAGGGGGCAGAAGGCTGGAGGAAGCCTGGGCTGGATGCTTAGTGGCCCAAGAATTGCTCCTCTGGAGGAAGCTAGGGACAGAGGCGTGACTTCCCCCCCACTGAGCGCTCCGATGGCAGCCAGGCCGGGCCTAGTAGCTGGGGAACGCCAGAGCCGCGCTGCCAATATCAAACCGGCCCTGGACTCTGCTTCCCTTCTGCTCAGAGCTACAGAAGCAGAGAAAGGTCGGCCCAGTGCTTGGGGGGCGCAGCTAGGACTCGGGTGACCCTGCCTCGCCACCGCCTTCCTTTGCGACCTTGGCCAAGTCCCTGCATCTCACCCTGCATCAGTGGGTTGGCCAGTCCGGGGGGAGACGGTCGCTGGGACATGGGAGACCAGGGTGGGGTCCTGAATCAGGCTGAGGTGGGTCTCAACCCTGGGTCTCTCCCAGCCCGGTGGAGTGCCCCAGGCAGCTGGCTGCTCTGCGGTGAGCCAGGCTGGGGGAGTTTTCTCCTCCCCAGCAGCGGAGGTGTGTAGAGATGCAGGCGCACGGGGCCAAAGGACCCTCGCCGAGCCGCCCCGCTCCAGATGTGCGTCCCCAGGCCCCGTGGGCGCCGAGGGGGACCCTCCTGCGGCCAGGACGGCAGGGCAGGCTCAGCGGCTCACGTCCCTTTTCTCCTCCCCCCAGCGGGTCACCCCCGGGGCCGCATTCTCCGGGGCTACGAGGCTGCCCCGCACCGGAAGCCCTACATGGCATCGCTGCAGGTGGACGGGAAGCACGTGTGCGGCGGGTTCCTCATCGCCGAGCAGTGGGTGCTGAGCGCGGCTCACTGCCTGGAGGACAAGTGAGTCCCGGCCGGGGCCCCCCGGGGCAGAGCAGGGGCCGGGGCCCGGGCCCAGCTGGGTCCGACGCAGCCCCGGAGCATTTCCGGGCTCTGGACTGAGTGTGGCCACGGCTGCCCCCTGCCCTGGGGCGGGTTGAGTGTCCCCATGAGGCGGGGGCGGAGGGGTGGGAGGAGGCTGCTGGGAAGCCGGCTTGGGCCGTGGGGTCCGGGAGGGTGGGAGGACGCAGGCCAGTTGGAAAAGCCTCCGGGTCGCGCTGCCATTTCCCCAGGCAGGGGCCGGAGGAAGGGGAGGGGGTCGCTTCCTCCCCCCACTGGGCAGAGCCCGTGGGTGGGATCCGGCTCCGGCTTGCCGGACTCCAGTCAGTGAGGCTCGGGTCTCCTGCCCCGCCGCAGCAGGGAGCCAGTGCTGGCGCTCCAGCCCCACAAGGGGTACTAAGGGCTCCCAAAGCTGGGAGCCTCGGGGGCCAGATCCAGGCAAGCCAGGGGCCCTTCCCCCGTCTCTAAAGGAAAAGCTGAGGGTGGATTGCCCGTCACCCCAGGAGCAGGGCTGGGCACTCGGGCAGGGCAGCCCAGGTGGGGCCTGGGGCAAGGCAGAGGCTGGCCATTGGCTCTGGGGCCCGCGGGGGGATCGCGGCACCTGGGGGGTATGAGCGGAAAGGCCTCGCGGCTCCCCGCGGGGGGCGAGCAGAGCGCTTCATGCGGCCGTCTCCGTTCCCGCCGCAGGCCCAACAAGCCGTTCCAGGTCCTCTTGGGAGCCCACTCCCTCTCGGAGCCGGAGCCGCACAAGCGCCTCTACGAGGTGCGGGCCGAGATCAGCCACCCCGGCAGCAGCAAGGAGACCAACAGCGACGACCTCCTGCTCCTCCAGGTGAGCACGAGCCACACCGGCCCCAGCCCCCCTGCAGGCGCAGTGGCCCCGGCCAGGGCATGGCTCCATCCGGAGCCCATTGGCGCCAAGGGGGGAAACTCCTGACTCCTGCGGGCCTGGGGCTAGGCCCAGCTGCCCAACGGCACCGAGCTCCTGTTGACTTCCAGGGCTGAGATCCAGGAACCCCGATGCCCCCTGCTCTGCCCACAGGCATCACGGGCTGGGGACACCCCTGTGCACCACTGCAAGGGAGGGGGTGACGCCCCAGCCACCAGCTGCAATAGGGCCCGTTGTATTCACCAGCGGAGGGAACGCCAGGCACGCGGCACCCAAACTGAGCGGGCCTCGGGGCTGGTGCTCCTGGGACGCCGACAGGCGGAACCGAACCCGGGAGCTTTGTGCACGAGCCTCTCGCGCAGGAGCCGAACGCCATCGGGCGGGGGGCTGAGGCTGCAGAGCAGACCCTCAGTTCTCTCCCTACGTGGTCTCGGGGCCACTGGCCGGGACAGCGCCACGCCCAGTCGGTGTGTGGGTTACACTCAGCACCCACCTATCACCTGTTTGAGGGGCTGGGGGCAGAGGACGGGCAGGAAGAGGTGGAGCGAGGGCGGGGCTTTGGGGGAGGGGCAGCATGGGGGCGGGGCCTCGGGCAGAGCAGGGGCGGAGCACCCCCTGGAAAGATGCTGGTTGGTACTGCCTGTGTCCAATCAGAGCCAGCGGAGGTGTTTCGAGAGTCGCCTCCCACGGTGCAGCTCTGTCCCCCTCTAGTGGCCACACTCAGTCCTGCACTGAACCCACTCCTGGTCCTTTGAGCCCAAGCTGTAATGTAGACAGACTCCCGAGGTCCCCGGTTCTATCCTGCCGAGAGCCCAGCCAGGGGCCACGCGCCACGTACCGACTGCGCCTCTCTCTCGCCCCCACTGACCCTGGCCCCTTTGCCCCCCAAATCAGCTGGAGGAGAAAGCACAGCTCAACGAGCACGTGAAGGTCCTGACCTTTCAGAGGCAGGACAAGGATGTTCCCTCTGGCACCGAGTGCGAGGTGGCCGGCTGGGGCGAAATGAACCACAACGGGAAGCTGCCAGACAAACTGCAGCAGGTGGAGCGGCCGGTGATCAGCCGGGAGACCTGCAACGGCAGGATCTACCACGACAACACCATCACGGAGAAGATGATGTGCACCGACTCTCGGAGGAAGGACACCTGCCCGGTACTGACCTGGGGAAGGGGGTTCCCTTACCAGGGGGGTTGGAGCTCTGGGCAGGTGCTTGGGGGTCTCCAGGTGTGCGGGTGGGTCTGGGACTATCCTGACAGCCTGCCCCCTGGGAAATACAGACCCACGGACCTGCCAGACTCCTGGGTCCGTTTCATGCCATCCCTGCAGGGTGCTGGGGCCTCATTCTCCTCTGCCTGGCCTGGTTTGCACCCGTGAGAGCAGAATCAGACCCTTCACATCGCCCCCCCCACAGAGCTGACATAGCCCCCCGGGGTGGGTCACATTCAGGGGAAATAACTTACATTTCTTACAGGTTCTGTCAGATGGTAGCCCCTGGACAGGGCTCCGGCCAGGCTGCGGGGCAGCACCGCCTAAGGAGAGTCCTCAGCCCCAGCCAGGCGGAGGCTCAGGGCTCTGTGCAGGGAGCTGACGGACTGGGCGGGGCTGATGAATCACCTGCCACCCAGCATAGAGGGAACCCTGCCTGGGGGGACTCAGGGCAGGAGGATGGGGCGGGGTTCAATAGGACAGTACTGTAAGACGCTGAAGTGTGTGGAGCTTAAGGCAGGGGGTTAGCGGTGTGTGTGGGACTCCAAACTGAATCCGCGGCTCAGGGCCCCAGCTGGAAGCCTGGCTCCCTCCCCTGCTCCCGGGCTTCTCAGCAAAACCGACTTCTGCTCACTGCACGGGCAGGCTCCCCTGCTCTGAACTCGCTTCACCCCCTGGGCTAACCTGCTGCACCCGTGGATGAAGGGGGTTCCAGAACAGGCCCATCCCCCCGGGCGGCGAATGGTGAATTAATCGTTCATCTGCTGTAAACTCACACTGGATTCAGCGTCACCTGCAGCCAGACCCTGGCAGGCTGGCTCTGCCCCATCTCAATGACACCCCCCTGCCAGAGCGCTCCCACCCCCCCGCCCGCGCACTGAACGTCCCCGCGCCAGCGGCAGAGACGGCAGCACAAGTTCTGTGCCGTCCGGACCTCCCCCCGCACCGCTTGAGCGCTTTGCAGAGCTGAATTGGAGATAATTATCAGCTGCCTAGTAAAGCTTGTCGCTTATCTGCAGGAAGCTCCTCAGCCCTTAGGCAGCTACTGTGCAAATTACAGGTCTCCCCCCCTTCCCCCCCCTTCCCCGCTATCTTGGGGGGGTGGGTTGGTTATTTTTAACCCCATGTAACTTGTTTTCTGTTCAAAAGGACTTGAGCGATTCAGCAGGGGCGGGGGGGGGGTAATTACAGAGGTTAGATCCCAGCGCTTGGGCCCACACAGCCTAGTGGTTAGGGAATGGAGCTGGGACCCCAGAGGCCTAGCTGGGAAGGTCGGACTGGCCGGGTCCATCTAGCCTGGCAGATAACAGTGAACACACGAGAGCTCCTTCGTAGGCCGCTGTGGTACAGCCTGTGCCCCCTTCAGCCTCATGCTGACCGGAGAGCGAGGGATTCACTCCGGACCGGCGATTATGTTGAGTCGGGATTTTCCCCGACATCCCTCTAAATGTCCTGTCTCCTTGGGGGCTCTGTTCCTGCCTCTGCTGCAGCCCTGCTGCGTGCCTGAGCCGATCCCTCTGCTCTCCCGTGCCTCCGTTTCCCCTCCTCGGAGCCACGGGCCGTGTCGGGCACGAGAGGGCCTGGATCTCAGGCAGAGCCTGGGGGGGGGGGAGAGGGCACAGCTGCAGTCCAAAGAAAGGGGAGACGCAGCACAAGCTTCCCCTCCTCCACCCTCCATCCATTTTAGGCAGGGGCTGTGGGGGCGAGGCATCGGAGCCTCGTCTTCCCTGGGTCGGCCTTTGGCAACAACGCCCAATCCAGGCCAAACCTTGCCCTCAGCTGCCTGCTGCCAGCCTCAGGGACTTCTGTGGGGTCCCCAGGAGAGGCACCAGGCCACTGGGAGAGGCACTAGGCCCCCAGGAGGTGCACCAGGCCACCGGGGGCATGTGGCAAACTGACCCCCCCCACCCCGAGGCTGACCCTGTGGCTTGTTTCTGCAGGGAGATTCCGGCGGGCCGCTGGTTTGCAATGGGATCGCCGAGGGGGTGGTCTCCGCTGGCTCCCGGGTCTGCGGGAACTACAAGAAGCCAGGAATCTACACCCGCATCGCTCCTTACGTCGACTGGATTGACAGCGTCATGGCTGCAGCTAACTGAGGGCGGCCGGTCAGCCCAGGCGTGGAAGGGACCGGCCGCACGGCCCTCGTGGCAGGGGCACACAGCAGACTCCATGCGATTTCCCTAGGGCAGGGCCGAGAATGCCCAGACGTCAATGTAACCGGACACTGGGGGCTTCCAGGGCAGACCTGGCCCCTCCTGCTTACCTCGCTATTAACCTCACTGCAGTCCCCCCGCAAGCAGCACCCCGGAGAGGGGAGGAGACCCCCCCGCCAGCTGGCTGCCCGGCTCCTTCCACCCACACAAGTGCTGCTCCTGGAAACCTCCCGGCCCAGCAATCCCGTCTGCCAGGAGATGCGGGTCCGGTCTGCCCGGGGAGCGGCGGGCTGGTGGGGGCAGAGGTTGGTTACCCCTCAGGCTGGGGCTCCAGGCCGGATTTCAGGTGGCATCTTGTGAACTCGTGTCCTCCCCGTGCAAGCCACCTCCGGCGCAAACCTGAGCGCGTGTATTGCAATAAAGGAGCAGGTTGTAACCGCCTGTCACCAGCGTTGTTGGGCTGGCACAGAGGTGATGCGCTGGGGGTGGAATTGGGGTACTCACGGGGGAGGGGCGCGTGGAACAGGATCTTTTCTCACACCTCGTCAGACAGGGCCCTGCCTCAGTTTCCCTACATGGTCTCATATTCCAGTGGCACTTCGGGCTCCTGCTTTGGCTGTGAGAGTCTCATGCCGCTCAGGGGTTTAACCCTCTGGCCAGAATCCCCCACGCCGCTGGAGGGCAGGGTAAACAAAAGGCCGACAAAACAAGGCAGCATCCTGCTGGCTCTTCCCTTGGCCACCCGCCTGCTGCCTTTGCTTCCTCCCCCCAGCTCAAAGCAAGCACAAGTGTCGATTCCCCTCCCCGCCCCGGGCCTCCATGGCCTGGGGTAGAGGCCCCTCGCCGGGCTCCCTGCTGCTCTCAGCACCCGTGCCTGCCCCACCCCATCAGCTGGGAGGCAGCTCACTGGGCCCAGGCGGGAGGGGGCCCAGCGGCCCTTACAGGGCCGGCACACGCCAGGAAGGGAGATACTGCCATTTACAGCCCGGGCTCGAAGAAGCCCAGGACTGCCCCCAGCCTGCCCTGCAGGGATGAGAGGGGAGCTCAGCCCTTGCTGCTTTGAGAGGGTGGCTGAGCAGTGGCTGCTAGCTGGAGGGGTGGCCTGGGGAGGGCCCGTGTGTCCCTGGGGCCGGGCTGGAGCCTCATCAAACCGGTCACACGGGGCACAGATTCCAGGCGCCCGCCTCGGCTGGCTGGGAGCTCCCGTCCCCAGCCCTCCGGCTTGCCACTGCTGTACAGCTGAGTGCTGGGCTCTGGCGCTGCCACGAGGTTGGGGGGGGAGGGGTGCTGAGCTGCAACCCCCCGGGAGCTGCTGAGATCAGGTTGCCAACGCCCCCAGACCCGACTGCATTGCTGCATCTGGCGGCTGGTCTGTCCCGTCCGGGCCCCAGCTGAACCGAGGCGGAAGCGCTGGCCAGCAGGATGCACCAAGTCCTCCCCTCACCCCAGACATTTCTCTTCTAATTGCCGGTGTTTAGAGCTGGGGGGGGGGGAGGGGGCCGCTGAACAGCAGAAAAAAAAAATCAGTCGGGGGCCACACAAAAGTGAGAAGCAAAAACAACCCCTCATGGCCGTAGGCCCCCGAGGAGAAAGACTCTTCCCCACGTTCCCCTCCCACGCCAGAGCCTGGGGGAGGCCCAGCCTAGGTGCTGTTGAGTGCTGCAGCCCTGCAGGAGAGTGTGTGTGTGTGTGTGGGGGGGGGGGTTGGAGTACCAGTGCTGGCTCCCCAGTGCTGGAGGGGCCCTGAGCCTCGGGGTCCGAATTCAGGCAAGCTGGCAGCTGCATCCGGCCCCCAGGCCTGAGGTTCCCCACCCCTGGTTTAGAGGGTGGTTGATTGTGAAGCAGAGAGAGAGGGGGGTTATATCTCCCTAGCATTTGACCTCCTGGGCACCCAGTGGCCAGGAGTTCCGCAGGCCCATGGTGGCAGTTCTGGCACAGGTCTGGCATGGGAGTGGGGTGGGAATCCCATTTGAACCAGGCTGGTTTGTGGGATCCGGCAGAAAAAGATCCCCCAAGGGGAAACTTTCAAACTGATGGCAAAGTTCCCCCGAGGCAAAATAAAAGCCCAGCCTCAGGCTCTGCCAGGCTCACTGGGCAACGGTGCCCGGCTGGGGGGTTCTCCCAGCACGCCCAGGTCTCCAGGAATCCTGGCTGCTCACAAGGGCCCGGAACACCGTCTGCTGTGCGTTCTGCTCCTTAGGCAACAAACCCAGCACAAAGAAACCACCGGCACAGCACCCATGTTACTAACACCACACAGCACGCAAGGCCCCATTACACGCGCTCGCACGGGCACACGGGCACACACGCACGCTGAGCCTCTGGCTGGATTCTACTACCTGGAACCCAGTGGGCACCACTCGCGGGCTCACAAATTATTTAAAGGGAAACCGCCCCATTCTGGTGCACAGCACAGTCCGACGGAGATGCTGTTTCCTGCCCATACCTGCAGGAAAGTGATCGAGCGCCAGCAGCTGCCTGGGGGCTTTGTTTGCACGTAAGGAAGCGAGCTGAGGCCCTACAAACTCATTCCTGGATTGGTCCTGCCTTGGGCAGGGGCTGGACTTGATGACTCCTGAGGTCTCTTCCAGCTCTACAATTCTATGACGCGCCCCGGGGGCTCTGTTCCCCTAAGTCTCTGAAGCTGGGCCGGGGGCTCCGCTGCTAGGCATGGCCTCCGCCTTCCCTTTGGCGTCCCTGCTGAGCCGGCCCTGTGGTTTCCGTTCTGCAGAGACAGCGCTTTTGTGCTGATCCAAGCAACAATTGCTGCTCCCTTCCAAGGCATAAAAGCCACACGCCCAGCCACGCGCCGAGGACACAGGAGATGGAGGGACCCCGCATTGCACTGCTGGGGCTGCTGCTGGCATGTTCCACTCAGGCAGGTAAGCAAACCGCACACCTGTGCCCGCTCTGCCTCCTCCGGCTGGGTCTGTGTCAGATCAACCCCGCCCTCCCTGCCCGCTCACCTGGCATTGCACTGGCTCTGGCCGCAGTCAACAGCCTCCAGATCGCCTGCTCCGGCTGAGAAGGGAGGATGTGGGGGGCTGTGCTCGCCATCGCCTCTTCTGGCTCGGAGATCGCAGGGGCCGAGAGGACGTGTAGGCTCCATGCAACCCTTTGGGCACCATCTTCTGCTCACGCCAGGTGTCCCTGAGCTGACTCACCAGCCGGCGGGCACCCGGCTATTTCCACCCCACGCCATCTCCGTGGGCAGCCGCGCTCATAATTTTACCCACAGTTCAAATTTAGCCCTGGCTTGCATCACTTTGCTGGGTTGAACGTGGCCTTCTCCCTGCTTGGCTGAGCCAGGTATGTTCCGGTCCAGGTCCCGCGGATATGTTCAGGTCTGGACAGTGCGACTCCCCGACGTCGGGTTTCTCTCCCCCCTGCCCGGCGCCAGCAGCTAAACTCTGTTCTCTCCCCCCGCCCGGCGCCAGCAGCTAAACTCTGTTCTCTCCCCCCTGCCAGGCGCCAGCAGCTAAACTCTGTTCTCTCCCCCCCACCAGCAGCTAAACTCTGTTCTCTCCCCCCACCCAGCGCCAGCAGCTAAACTCTGTTCTCTCCCCCCCCCGGCAGGCGAGCAGGATGTTATGATCGTTGGGGGACACAAAGTGCAGAACCACTCCCGGCCCTACATGGCCTTCCTGGAAAGCGAATATAGGGAATTCCTATGTGACGGGTTCCTGATCCAGCCTCTGTGGGTGATGACCGCAGCCCACTGCCACAGCTTCAGGTGGGTGCCTTGTTCCTGCAGCTGCAGGCTTCCGGTAGACAACCCTGGGCACTGCAAGCACGAACCGCACAGAGAACTAGCCCTGGTGTGTCCCTCTTCCTCCACCCTCTGCACCTTCTCACTGGCTTCTCTCTCCTCATGGCCGCACTGGTGGGGACAGCAAGGCACGAGATGTACAAGAGCTCACACCGCTGGCCCACGAGCGGACAGGCGGAGAACCCTGGTCTCCTTTTTCACAGCCCAGCGGCTTTCGCCAGGGACCTGCGCTGCCTGCTGAGAGCACGGGGCACACAGGCTCCGAGTGGGCACGGACGGCGCTCTGCTCACGGGAACCTTGTTTCTTGCAGGAACATGCGCGTCCTGGTTACGCTGGGCGTCCAGCTGCGGAGCGACGTCCCCAACCACTTGAGGGAAGTCGCACGCTTTTACCCGCACCCTAAGTTCAACGCAGAGACCATGGAGAATGACCTCATGCTGCTCCGAGTAAGTACTTGGGCTTGATAATACATGATATTCTTATCAATAAACTAGGCAAGTACAACTTAGATGGGGCTACTATAAGGTGGGTGCATAACTGGCTGGATAACCGTACTCAGAGAGTAGTTATTAATGGGTCACAATCCTGCTGGAAAGGCATAACAAGTGGGGTTCCGCAGGGGTCTGTTTTGGGACCAGCTCTGTTCAATATCTTCATCAACGATTTAGATATTGGCATAGAAAGTACGCTTATTAAGTTTGCAGATGATCCCAAGCTGGGAGGGGTTGCGACTGCTCTGGAGGATAGGGTCATAATTCAAAACGATCTGGACAAATTGGAGAAATGGTCTGAGGTAAACAGGATGAAGTTTAATAAAGACAAATGCAAAGTGCTCCACTTAGGAAGGAACAATCAGTTTCACACATACAGAATGGGAAGCGACTGTCTAGGAAGGAGTACGGCAGAAAGGGATCTAGGGGTTATAGTGGACCACAAGCTGAATATGAGTCAGCAGTATGAAGCTGTTGCAAAAAAAGCAAACATGATTCTGGGATGCATTAACAGGTGTGTTGTGAGCAAGACACGAGAAGTCATTCTTCCGCTCTACTCTGCGCTGGTTAGGCCTCAGTTGAAGTATTGTGTCCAGTTCTGGGCACCGCATTTCAAGAAGGATGTGGAGAAATTGGGGAGGGTCCAGAGAAGAGCAACAAGAATGATTCAAGGTCTAGAGAACATGACCTATGAAGGAAGGCTGAAGGAATTGGGTTTGTTTAGTTTAGAAAAGAGAAGACTGAGGGGGGACATGATAGCCGTTTTCAGGTATCTAAAAGGGTGTCATAAGGAGGAGAGGGAAAATTTGTTCATCTTGGCCTCTGAGGATAGAACACGAAGCAATGGGCTTAAACTGCAGCAAGGGAGGTTTAGGTTGGACATTAGGAAAAAGTTCCTAACTATCAGGGTAGTCAAACACTGGAATAAATTGCCCAGGGAGGTTGTGGAATCCCCATCTCTGGAGATATTTAAGAGTAGGTTAGATACATGTCTATCAGGGATGGTCTAGACAGTGCTGGGTCCTGCCATGAGGGCAGGGGACTGGACTCGATGACCTCTCGAGGTCCCTTCCAGTCCTAGTATTCTATGATTCTATGCCCTCATGCTGCTCCGAGTAAGTACTCGGGCTTTATTTGACGGCAAGACCAGGCTAATATCCCAGGGCTGGCAAGGACAAAGAAGCATGTAGCAAAACAAGGGAACCAAGAGCCTGGGGGAAGTCTCCCCTGGAATTGCCGAATGGGACAATTTGCCTCCTAACATCTCCACTGCTCTGCACCTCCTGCAGGCCTCTGCCCCCGCACCAAGGGCTACGGCATCCGAACGTAGCTCTTTGTGCTGGTGTAAGTGACCCCAGGCGCCGCAGGCCCACAGCTCCTAGGTCCTCCGACTGCCCTCCCGAGCCTGCGGGACATGAACAGCTCTCTTGTTCCTCGGCTCTGCCACTCGCCGCTCACTTGAACATCTCCGCTCCGCCGCGGGGTGCTTGGGCGTGGGCAGCGACTCCGCTTTGTAACCTGCACCCAGCAGGCAGCCTGAGACCCAAGGGATCTGTTTTCACGCCAAGAATCACACGGAGACACTAACAAAATACAGATTCACTGACGAGTCAGGCTACAGGAGCTTTCAGGGCCATGGAGGGACCAAAGCACGGGAGAGTCTCTCTCATATTGCAGGGGCAGGAACCTTTTTTGGGTCAGGGGCCGCACACAAGTGAAAAGCGGAAAATAACCCCTCACTGTGTCTCCCCACATTCCCCTCCCACACCAGAGCCTCGGGGGGCCCAGCCTAGTAGATTTTGTGTGCTCCAACCCCCAGGGGAGGCAGTGGGGCACTGGGGCATCAGTGCAGGCTCCCTGATGTTGGGGGAAGCCCTGAGCCTCAGGGGCTGGATCCAGGCAAGCCAAGGGCTGCATCCGGCCCCCGGACCTGAGGTTCTCCCCCTCCCCGTTCTACTGTATTACATCGGTGTCTTGGTATCTCAGCTGAGAGCTGTGTGTCAGGCAGAGTAAGAGACAGATCTGCTGAAACAGGCTAAACCGACCAAGGGGGTGAGAGGAAATAAGAGGATGAAATTAAATCCATATTTAGGCCCTTGGCCCGATTCGCAAGAGCACCGAAGTCTCTGGGCGCTGCTGGGCACTGAGAACTTTTGAACACCAGTTCTTTCACGTAGGTGCCTAAGAGCATGGATCTGGGCTCCCGGGGTTTTCAGATGGTGGATACAAGCGTCTCGCTTTTCCTCTAGAGGGCTCGCAGGCTCCACCTCACGCGGCAGCCCCGGCTGATTTAAAGCAGAAGGTGGTGAAATGTGCATTTCTAGCATTCGGCCCAAACTACGCTGACAATCAAAGCCTGTGAAAGATCAGAATCGGCGGCTGGTTTGTCCCCCAAACCCAAAACGCGGCGCCCTCGTGGGCCCTCTAGCAGCCAGGCCAGGCCGTTTCCCAGAGCCTTCCAGCCCCCGGAGTGTTGATTGACAAACCCAAAGGGCCCCGTGCTTGGGGGGGGCCTGCATGCCCTGACCGCATTCTCCTCCCACTGTCCGCAGCTGAGCAGCCCTGTGCCCGAGGACGCGACAACGAAGCCGGTGAGACTCCCGGAGCGGGACAGGGAGATCCCCCTCACGGCGTCCTGCAGCACAGCGGGCTGGGGCCGCACCAGCCAAAACAGAGAGTCCAGCAACAGTCTGCAGGAGGTGAATGTCACCCTGGTGCCGAGGGACGTGTGCAAAGCCGACCGCAAATGGAGAATCACCGAGAACATGGTCTGCGCTGGGAACATGCACCACAATGCCTGCGAGGTACCGTCCTGTCTCTTGCTCAGCGAGGGGAGGCCAGATGTGTAGCATACGGGCAGCAGGGCCACAGTTAGTCCAGAAACTGCCGGGAATGTCTTCCCTACGGGGCCTCCTGATTGGCCCCTTACTGTAGTGCAACCAGCAGTCCATTCCGAGTGCTTTAGGCCAGACTGGGATAATAGGAAGGTGCCAGCTGATCTGCCTGTGGAACTCACTGCCACAGGATAGCCTCAAGATTCATAAAAGGACAGGACGTAGCTGTGGACAATAGGAATATCCAGAGTTATGAGGATAGGGATGGGATGGTGGAGGGTTAGGGATAGGGTGGTGGAATATAAATTCTCATGTTCCAGGGCATGATCCAACCGCTAACTGTAAGGTCAGGAAGAAAAGCTCCTGGGGGACCCCTTATCTCAGAGCTATCTGCTCCTGGGGTTCTCACAGCTCCTTCTCAAGCATAGAAGCAGCAGGCGCTAGTGGAGGGCAGATACCTGTGCTCTGCTCTGAGCCAGGATGGCAAGTCCCATGTTCACCCTGAAGATCCATTCGGCGAGCCTGAGCCTGAGCCTGAGCCTGAAATGCTCCCTTCCGCGCCCAGGTGCAAGTGATGCTGTGAGCTGCCGGGCAACAGACCAGCAGGCCCATAGGGCTCACGGGGTGCTCCGGAGAGAGGGGGGGCACAGAGGTTCAGGTGCTGCTGGGTAAGTCATTTAGGGTAGCATCAGAGAGACGGGGGAGCTCAGCATCTGTGACAATGGGGCGCTTGGGCAGCCTCTGAGACCTGAGTCAGATCCGGCATCCGTGGTTCCCGCGCTGTTCACGTGGGCTAGCTCGTGTGTGTCCCGTCTGCAGGGCGACTCGGGCGGGCCGCTGGTGTGCGACGGCGTGGCTGAAGGCGTGGTCTCCTTCGGCAGCAAGAGATGCGGCGGCAGCAAGCTCCCGACGGTCTACACCCAGATCTCCCGATACTTGCCGTGGATCAAAGACATCACCCAATCGACCTGCTAGGGGATCGGAGGAGCTGCTCATCCCCCCTCCTTCCTGGCCAGCACCCCCGCCAGGAACGGCTCCTTCACCCTTCGTGGGCTGCTAAGAACCCCACCCGCACCTGACACAAGCTGAGCATGTGCTTGCTTTAACCACTTAACTGCTGAACAGGGCAACCAGGGCTCACCCTGTTGGGGCTGGGGGGGTGGTGTCAGATGGGGCTCAGGATAAAGGTGCTGGGGACCCAGGCCTGTCCCAAAGGCAGAGAAAGGATTAAACGGGGAAGAGGGGGGTTTTCACGGCTCGATAATCCAGTCCTGGAAAGTAATCCCTTTGTTCTCTGTTTAATTCAGCCATGTCAGAGATCAGAGCGAGCTAGCGGCTGCGCCTCCAGGGATAAGAGTCTACTATAGCTAACGGGATTCCTCCTTTAGCTCAAGCAGCAGACATTCGGCCTTTAGCACGAGAGCCGATGCTCCATCTGTAATCCAGAGGCACCGAGGCCACTGAGATGGGCGAGTGAAGTCTGCTGACTTTGCGCTCATGAAGGCACGTGGCTTTAGTCCCTAGTGTCGCAGGTTTGATTCCCCTCCTGCGGTCGACAGCGCTATACGGACCCTGTAGCCACATCAGAGAAGGCGTTTGTATCCCTGCCCAATCTCAGCCTGCCCAGCGATGCGACCGGATCGCACGTTGCAACAGCTAGGAAAGGCTCCTGGTACTTCCTTTGGCCTACGCAGGCTCAGGATCTCGTTGCCTTTGCCCATAGCTTGCTCCCCCCTCGTGTGCTTTCTCTAGATTGTAAATTTGTTGGGGTGGGGACCAACCCTCTGTCTGAGCAGCACCCAGCCGCCCCTGATGCCTTTCGGGAGCTGCCAGGTTCTGCCCTAAATACACACCATCAATACCAATCTCCTGCTGCTGTTTTGATACTGTGAGGCCTTTTTTGGCTTTGTGAAAAATGCTAATCCTAATAAACCTGTTTCACAGCTGAGGAGTGTTTGCATTCTCCTTTCCACACCTTCCATCTGCAGGCTGGGAACTCCTCCCTTCCAGTGGAGGAGCACGCTAACGGAACCCTAGACTTATTTGGGATCAGAGCCCCTACGGTCTGTGTCATAGGCCCTACAGTGTATGCAAACGATGGGGATTCTCCTTTAGCTGAGCTGAGAGGGGCCTGTGCTGATGTATGCCAGTTCTGTGGCATGATGTTCTGCAGGGAGTGAGCTTGTGAGGCTGAGACAGGAACCCAGAGGAAAGAGTTCTTCCATTTTCTTATGAGCTCCCATGCACTGAGAGAGAAACTGGGAGAGAGGAAAAAAACACCTTTTTAGTCCCTACTGGCTTGTGAAGTCCCTCGTTCCTGAAAGTGGTAGGTCATCCTCCAGCAGCTGTCCTGCGTCTTTTACACGTACCCACGGGTGTGCCCACACCACAGGGTCTACGGCGCTGTCAGCTCTAGCCAAGCTGGGGGGGAGGGGGCGAAGGGACTGGCAGTCCCCACACCGCAGCGCAGCGGAGCTGACAGCCGCTCTGGGGGGAAAGCGGAGCAGTTGGCGAGGGCCTCAGCTTCCTCATTTGTGTAGCTACACTCGGGGTGGGGAGCACCACCAGGAAGAAGGGAAAATGTTTGGGGGACAGGGAGCTCTGAAGCCACGTTGTCTTAGGCCGTGATCTCCGCACAGGCCCACGAATATCACATTCACAGGGGTCCTCCCCTCCCATTTCACCCAGTTACAGATGCTGAGGGCCCTGGTACAAACGTCCTCTCTTCGCCCTGCCGCAGAGCCAAGAGAGTCGAGCCAGGTCTGTGTCTGACTGGAAGTCCTCCAGGAATGCGCGGCAAAGGCTGGCGGTCTTGTTTCTGCCCCAGGGCTGTAGAGGCCACTTAAAGACCCCAGGAAGGAGGGGGGACGGGGAGCTAATGCTGCTGTCTGGGCTAATTCCACTCAGGCTTTTACCGCTGAGGAGCATCATCTTTCTGCCCCCGTCACGTTATTGGATTTTGAGGGGAGCAGCCGGGTCACTGCTGCACCCATGGGGGGGTGTTCGCCCCAAAAGTGGTACAAGGGGGGCCATGTGAGGTGTCAAACAAAAGCTTACTTTCTACTGGTTCTGTACATGCTCTTCATATATATGTGTAATGTCTGGGGGTGGAGTTATGAATATGTACTCTGTATGGAGACTGGAAGTTTCTCTGTATGTGGTTGAGTAATGGGCCAGGAACGTTTGCCTATTGACATGCTAATGAGCAAGTCTCCATGGAACAATGGATCTCTGGAGGCCAAAGACACACCTGGCCACTGGCCAGGTGACGGGGGCCAGCTTGGAAGAAACCTGGAAGGAGGGAAAAAGATGCGAGGTGGCTGACTCCAGGTGGGTCTTCAGATCTGCTTCTGACCCCAGATGCGGCCTCGCAGGGAATCATGAGCCGGGAAGAACTGTGGACCCATCCTGCCATAGGACGTGCACAGGACTTTTAAGCCAGTAGCTATAACATCTCTGCTAGAGCCTGAATCGAGAACTGGGAGATTCGGTGCATGTAATATATGATACTTTAACAACCTTACTCTCATGCTTTTCTTTCTTGTAGCAATAAACCTTTAGATGGTAGATTCTAAAGGATCGGCTCAGCGTGGTTTGTAGGTAAGATCCAGAGAGTAAATCGGCCTGGGATCTGTGGCTGGTTTCTTGGAACCAGACAGAACTTGTTCGGGGTAGGTGAGATTGGGTTCTAAGACCCCCCACCTGTGTATGAGGCCCGGGGCCATCTGGGGCACGGATATTGCTGGAGTGTCGGAGGGTTTTGCTCGTGAGGTTCCAGGCAGGCAGCTGAAGCGCTCTGTGGGACTGGTTTGTGGCCTATTTGGGAAGGTCTCTAGTCTGGGGGCTAGAAAGAGCCCCGGATTTGAGCAATTCACCCTGAGCAGACGCCCTCAGCTGTGCCCAGACGTGGCCCGGTCTGCCACACCCCCGAGATCGCTGAGTGCAGGGCGCTCACCCCTCTGCAGGATAGTGGGGCTCAAAGCAAGCAAGAGCCACTGAGGGAGCGATCAGACAACGTCCTCTCCGCTGGCGCGCACGCAAAGGGCCTCCACGTCGCCTCAGAGGCTCTAATTCATCTCCCGGCCTAATGGGGGAGACAGCAGTGCCAGGCCAAAAGCGCCATAGCTGGGAGAGCTGCTTTTGCTGCCAGCAGCTACTTTATCAGGAACGGCCCTGCTCGAGGGAAGATCTGCTCCAGAAATGCTGCCAGGGCCTCACTCTACCTAGGCACCTAGACTGATCATCACCACCGCATTATCTGATGCTGTGCTGCCAAGAGAGGTACAGAAGCAGCAGGATCCCTCACCACAGACCTCCTGTTCCTGGAAGGACCAGGCCCTAAGCAAGTTCGATCTGCTGTGCTCTGTGCCTCTGGCTGCTAGCAATACCAGTCAGGGTTAGCCACCAGGCACAGCTCACATTTAAGGGCAAAATCCATCTCTGCTTTTGATGGGCATGGACCGAGCCATGCAGCCCTGCTCTCCACGGGGCTCAGTGTGGCCTAGGAGTAGTTTAAGGATGGTAGGGAAAGGCTGCCTATGTAGCAGGACTATTTCTGGGGGCTAATCAGAAGCGAGTAAAGTGCATTCCCCGGGAAGGTCACCTTCAGCTTGGAGCGTTAATGTTCATGCCAGAAAGACCCAGAGGCCTCAGCCCAGATCAGCACCCCGCAGCGCAAGGCCAGAAACAATCCCTGCCCCACAGAGCCTGCCCTCTCAGGGGGCCAAAGATGTGTTACTAGCCTCGTGTCACAGGCAGGGAATTGAAGCACAGTGCGATTAAGTGACGCGGCCACAGTCTACGCAAATCCAGACAGGGAACCCAGAGACCCAACCCAGACGCTTCCTCACAAGCCCGATTTGAATGGTGACTCCCCCCGGCCACAGCAGAGCAAACTGAGACATCCCAGTCACCGGGCGAACAATCGGCTATCGCTTCTCCTCCGACACGGTCTGCAGCAGTACGAATGAAACACTCTGCGGCTCAGCACCTTGCAAGGCAGCTCAGCAATAAGATCGAGAGACTTTTGTTGTTTTCAGGTGGGTTTTTTAACTCAGCAGAATCTGCAAACGGCTGACAGGGAAATAACCAGTATAAAGAGCCTCATAGCTAAACTGCAAGCAGGAAGGAAGCCAGGGATAATCTCAGTATCACATCGCGCCCACCTCAAGTCTATTCACCACCACTTTGGAGAGGGCATTTCCTGCATAGGAAGACAACTTTTGATTAACTCGGAGATATGAACCCACAGCTAATTTTCTCCCCTCCATTTTAAATTGTGCACTACATCTTTCACCCACCGGGGCCGACTGCTTAGCAGAGAAACGGCAATTGGTCATTGATCATTGCTAGCACAGGCATGCACACAGAGCCATTGCCCTAGGCACTGTACCACATAGCGACAATCCCTGTCCAGAAGAGCTTACAACCCAACAGAGAAGGACTTGGTGGGGAAATAGAGGCACAGAAAGGTGCCCAATGTAAGGGCACAGCCCCGAGTAGCCCCCATGGCACCTGGCCAAGCATCCTACACACTCAACTACTTTGTCTGGCTAGTAACATGCAGCCACTGGGTGCCCCTTAGGCCTTTCCCGGATAGCTTAAAGAGCCCAGCATTATCTGCTATTTCCTTCCTTTGAAAGCTCTTACATGCGGCAAGCTAGTAACATAACAAGAGAGGGAAAAATCCTTCTGAAGATTTAGAGATTTTACTAAAACTTTGTGCAAAACAAAGAGAATTATTATTTACAAGACAGCACTACGGGCAGGACAGCCCTCTGCTGGTCTCATCCCAGGGCAGTAACGTCCTTCTGGTCCCTCTGAAATAGGGGGAAACGCTCCCATTCGAATACTGAGACTGTACACGGATAAAAAGCCTTCACCAGAGGACCAAAGTGATATGGGGGGAGAGGGGGAATCGGTATGATCCCTCACCTTTTATAGATGGGAAACTGAGGTGGCCCAACCCGTTCCATGATTCACAGGCAGACAGTGGGAGAAGTAGGAACACAACCTAGATTTCCCATAAACGTGCTTTGACCACTAGACCATGCTGCCTCTCAGAGTGTGGCAGAGAAACCCACACGGGAAGATTCCCCTCTTACTCTTTTCTTCAAAAATCCTCTTTTCCTTTCAGCTTAGTGCACAAAGGAAAGAAGCAAAGCCAAGGAGGATGAGCCTCTAAACACTCCACTTTGCTTCTCGGGCAGCGGCGGGGGGCCAGATAAGGAAGAGCGATGTGTTCTCCCTCAGGCGTCCAGCCAGCTGACTCCGGTCCGAATTCCCAGAGGGTTCTAAATTGGAAAGGCTGCTCTAAGCTGTTCCCCCACCAAGGGCAGGTTTGTTCCCTTGTCCCCTGGCAGGAGGCGCTTTCAGGAGTAGCTGAGCGGCATTCTTCTCCAAAGCCCCCCACAGAGGCAGGTTTTGATCCATCGCTGCTCCCACTGTTTCACCGCTGTGGTTTTGTTAGGTGATTTCAGCATGGTCACGCAGCCGCATCTGAGAGAGACACAAACGCAGAGCATGTGAAATGCAAGCTGGCACTGCCGGAGGACTTTATGGATCAGGTCAGGATGGAGAAGTCACAGGAGGAAGCTTTTTGCCCTTTCCAGGTGATGCTTGGGAGAAGCAAAGCAAAACGGAAGAGGCGTAAGAAATGCTCCCAAGTGAAGAGGGGTATCAGAAGAACACAAGCTGTCTCCAACAACGATTTCGTTATCATAGAATCCCAGGGCTGGCAGAGACCTCAGGAGCCAGCGAGTCCAGCCCGCTGCCCAAAGCAGGACCAGCCCCTACTCAATCAGCCCAGCCAGGGCTTGGTCAAGCCGAGACTTAAACACCTCTAGGGATGGAGATTCCACCCCCTCCCTAGGGAACCCATCCCAGTGCTTCACCCCCCTCCTAGTGAAATAGTTTTTCCTAGTAGCCAGGGCTTGACAAATAATACAATCTACTCGCCCGTGGCAAGTAGATTGTAACCCGGAAGAGCCGGGTTCAGGCGATCTGCACATGCGCAGATCACCGGACAGTGCGGCTGACGAGCGGGGCTCGCCGCAGTTCGGCGAGCCCTGCTAATAGCCAACCTAAACTTCCCCCACTGCAACCTGAGACCATTGCTCCTTGTTCTGCCATCTGCCACCACTGAGAACAGCCTCTCTCCATCCTCTTTGGAACCCCCCTTCAGGAAGTTGAAGGCTGCTATCAAATCCCCCCTCACTCTTCTCTTCTGCAGACTAAACAAGCCTAAATCCCTCAGCCTCTCCTAGTAGGTCAAATGCTCCAGCCCCCTAATCATATTGATTGTCCTCCACTAGACCCTCTCCAATGCGTCCACAACCTTTCTGTAGTGGGGGGCCCAGGACTGGACGCAACACTCCAGATGTGGTCTCACCAGTGCTGAATAAAGGGGAAATAATCACTTCTCTAGATCTGCTGGCAATGCTCCTCCTAATGCAACCTAATATGTAATATTTTTGGCTACAAGGGCACACTGTTGACTCATATCCAGCTTCTCATCTACTGTAATCTCCAGGTCCTTTTCTGCTGAACTGTACTTAGTCAGTCGGTCCCCAGCCTGTAACAGTGCTTGGGATTCTTCTGTCCCAAGAGCAGGACTCTGCACTTGTCCTTGTTGAACCTCATCAGATTTCTTTTGGCCCAATCCTCTAAATTGTCTAGGTGTTTCCCTAATGTTTCCCAAATGATGTTCCACGGAACCCTGGGGTTCCGCGAAGTGAAAATAAGGGTTCCGTGAGAAAATTTCATTAAAATCACATTTTATGATTTAAAAAAAGGATTTATATTTAATCATTTATGAATTTTGTTGAAAACGATTTTCATTTGTGTTTGCCATGATAAGTGTCCCTGTGTAATGCCAGCTGAGCCAGAGAGTGGGGACGATGATGTCACTACTCTGCGCTGATGTCCATACATTAGACTTTTATTAGGGGTTCTGCAAAATTCTTTCGAGTTTGAAAGGGTTCCGTGGCCAAATAAAACTGGGAAACACTGGTCTAGGTCACTCTGGACCCTATCCCTGCCCTCCAACGTATCTACCTCTGCCCCTAGCTTAGTGTCATCCGCAAACTTGCTGAGGGTTCAACCCATCCCCTCATCCATGTCATTAATGAAGATACTGAATAGAACCGGCTCTTGTACCGATCCTTGGGGCACCCCACTGGAAACCGACCGCCAACTGACACACCAGCCTTGTGAAAGCAGCCTGCCACAGGGACTCCCGAGAAAAACCAACTGTGACGGGGCGCCGGGCTCCTGCACGGAGGAGCGCCCGACCCCCCGCACTCTTCGGCGACCAGGGGCCGGGGAAGACGCCGGGGAGGAGGAGACCAGCCCGACCGCAGCAGCAGGGGCGGCCGGGAACTTTGCCGGGCGTAGGCTGCCTCAGGGCGCGCATGCCCAGCCTGCACGGGGGCACCACAGAGGCAGGCGTCCCCGCGGCTGACGTCATCACCCCGCGCCCCAGGAAGGGGCCGGGGCCAGGAGCAGAGGGAAGTTTAAAAGGGACGCCAAGCAGGCAGGAAGGGGAGGGAAAAAGGAGAAAAGGGAAAAGAAGAAACGGAGAGAGGGGCCGAGGGACGAAGGAGGAAGTGACCCAGGACGGGGAAGAGGGAATCCCGAGGGTTGGTGAGTTTCGGGGAAGCGCCCCACCAACCGGACGGCACCAGAGTGCCGTGCCTTTTTAAGGGTCCCGGGTCGGGACTTGGGGCGAGGGAGGGCCCGAGTCCCCCTCCGTCCCCCCCCACAAGTAAAGGCAGCCCACGAGCGGGGCTAAGACTGAGTTCAGGGTCCGTGGGGTCGCGGACTGGGACCTAAAACGAGACTGGGTGACGGGCAGCACGGGAAGGGGGGGCGGTGTACGACGGCAAACCCTGATGATGAAGAGGCTGTAAGCCTGAGGGGTTGCCCGTCCCTTAACAGATGGTGGAGAATGTGGGCATGATCGAACCCCACTTTTAGGCAGTGGTGGGGAAAAAAAAAAAAAATTTTTTTTTTCTCTCGTGATCCTGGAAGCCAAAGAGGTGTGGCCATGGCTCTCGGAGCAGTAACGCCAACACCAGCAGCTACAAACCCAACTGCTGAAACAACTAGCAGCCCAGCAGCAGGAACAGCACAGACAGTTAGATAGGGAGCTGACGGAACAGCAACAAGCCCAGAGGGAAACATGGCTCCATCAGGGCGCTGCCCTGGCCAGGGCAGGAGCAGTAGGAGGGCAGGAAGGCGTTCCTCAGTTGCCTATCCGGTTGACCAAAATGGGGCCTCAGGATGACCCGGAGGCTTATCTCGAGACATTTGAGCAGGTAGCCACGGTGGCCCGGAGATCATTGGGCCACATTGTTGGCACCTTATCTCTCGGGAGCCGCACAGTTGGCTTACAGGAGCTTGGATCCCCGGGAGGCACTTAATTATTATAAAGTAAAGGAAGCCATCCTAGATCAAATCGGGGTCACCCCCGAGACATTTAGGCAAAAGTTTAGGAAGGAACGCTACCCAGCGGAGGCGCACCCATGGGCGGTCGCTCAAAAGCTGTGGGAAGCATGCAGGAGGTGGTTACAGCCAGATAGACGGACCAGTGCTCAGCTGGTCGACATGATAGTTTTAGAGCAATTCCTCCACATACTCCCTAGTGACCCCCAGAAATGGGTACGTCGACAACAACCATCGACACTGACCGACGCAGTCACGTTAATGGAAGCATACCTGGCCGCCGAGGGAGCCGGGGAAGGGCCTCAGGGCCCAGGGAGGGGACCAAGCCAGCACCTCCCAGAGGGGTGGGCCCGGACCCCACGCGGCGGCCGAGGACGGGGGCAAGGAGGGGCCAACAGATTGG
Organism: Rafetus swinhoei; assembly: GCA_019425775.1. Classification (NCBI taxonomy): domain Eukaryota; kingdom Metazoa; phylum Chordata; order Testudines; family Trionychidae; genus Rafetus; species Rafetus swinhoei. The sequence goes on along the minus strand of JAFJHL010000483.1, from coordinate 15,105,298 downwards.
GCCAGGACTACGCCATACCCCGGAGGGAAGGGCCCCTGGAGGAAGGAAGGAAGGAAGGGGGACAGAGCACCCGATAAAGAGGAGTTCATAGACAAGCCTGGAACGGCGGCCAGCAACAGGGGTGCGTGCTATGAATGTGGCCAGGAGGGCCACTTCCGACGGGACTGTCCATTTATGGACTGCTCGTTCGGGCGGGTCGTAGCCCGTAGCCGGAGGGCCCGCCCGCGGGAGGGGGAAAAAGTATTAATAAAGATGGACGTAGAAGGGCAATCTGTTTGGGCCTTGATAGATTCAGGCTGCGGCCAGACAATGGTCCGAGCATCGTTGGTGCCCCAGCCCGAGCCCGCCGGGGCCCTGGTTTGGATGAAATGCGTTCACGGGGACATTCGGCCCTATCCTACAGCCTGGGTGAGATTATCGGATGGGCAGGAGGAAGCGGTCTGTCAGGTGGTGGTGGCAGACCACCTGGAGTACCCAGTTTTACTGGGGCGGGATTGGCCGGGCTTCCGACGGTTAATGGAGACCTGGACCCCGCAACCGGCCCAAGGATCCCAGGCTCGTAGAATCGAAAGCGTGCTGGCTAACCGACGGGTCGGGCAAGACCCGAACCCAGGGACCGAGACCCAAGACGGACCACGGAAAGAGCCAGAAGCACTACAGGAGTCGGAACTAGACCAGAGAAACGAGATATCGAGCGACTTTGAGCAGAAGCAACGCGAGGACCTGGCGTTGAGTAAAGCCTGGGAACAGGCGTGCGAGAGAGCGGCGAGGCAGACGACGAGGAAGAAAAGGTGGCGGGGCCCTATTTTTGCTGTGTGGGGACCGGCTATGCTGAATAACTTGGCAGGGGAGGGAGGTGAAATCCTGAGACAATTGATAGTGCCGACACCATTGCGGCGGAGACTTCTGGAGCTGGCGCACGCCAACCCGTGGGCTGGACACTTAGGGAGAGAAAAAACCTTACAACGAATAACCCGGAGGTTTTTCTGGCCGGGAGTGCATAGGGAAGTGAGGGACTTCTGCAATTCCTGCCCTGAATGCCAACTCGTCAGACCCCGAGAGGTCACGAAAGCCCCACTGGTGCCCCTTCCAGTAATAGGTATACCCTTCGACCGCGTCGCATTAGACCTTGTGGGCCCCCTGGAACGGTCCAAGGCAGGGTATCAACATATATTAGTGCTGGTGGATTACGCCACCCGGTACCCCGAAGCGGTACCCTTGAAGAACACGACCGCCCAAACCTTAGCAGGGGAGTTGGTAAAAATCTTTTCCCGGGTGGGGATCCCTTGCGAGATACTGACAGACCAGGGGACCAACGTCTCCTCTAAACTCATAGCAGAATTGTGCCGTCTCCTGTGCGTTAAAACGCTCCGGACCTTGGTCTACCACCCGCAAACGGACAGGTTGGTGGAGCGGTTCAACCGCACCTTAAAGGCCATGCTCCATCGTTTCACGGAGAGCGACCCTCAGGAGTGGGACAAGTTATTGCCGGCCCTGCTATTAGTCGTCCGGGAAGTCCCGCAGGCCTCGACCGGGTTCTCCCCATTTGAACTGCTTTATGGGAGACAACCACGGGGCATCTTAGATTTATTAAGAGAAAGCTGGGAAGAGCAGGAGACCCGGGTCCAAGAGACAGTCACTTATGTCCTCCGCCTCCAAGAGAAGCTACAAAAGCTCGGGGAATTGGCGGAAGCTAACTTAAGACAGGCCCAAAACAAACAAATCTTTTATTATAACCGGGATGCCCGGGCCCGAGAGTTCAAACCCGGTGATCGGGTCCTGCTCCTCCTACCTTCCAGTGAGTCGAAGCTATTAGCAAAATGGCAAGGGCCCTTTGACGTTATTCGTAAGGTGGGGCCGATAGATTATGAGGTACGCCTAGTAGGGAAGAAAAAGGGTACCCAAGTCTATCATGTGAACCTGCTAAAAAAATGGAACCCGAGGGAGAGTCTGTTCATAGACCCCCAACTCCGGCCCACTGAATTAGGGCCATGGGCCGGGGACTTGGAGTCGACCCTACCCCGGATGTGGGGACTGGTCTCACACCCACCCAAAAACGAGATGTATATGAACTACTTCACGAGTTCAAAGCAGTGGTCAGACGAGAACCGGGGCGCACCGATCAGATAAGCCATCATATCGCCATTAAGCCTGGGTGTAGAGTCCGAGAACCAGTACGCCCCTTCCCCAGGAAAATGTGGGACACAGTAAGGAATGAAATACAAAAGATGTTGCAACTCGGGGTTATAGAGGAATCACGTAGCGAGTGGCGTAGCTCTATCGTCCTGGTCCCGAAACCTGATGGGTCAGTGAGATTTTGTATAGACTTCCGAAAAGTTAACGCAATCTCCAGGTTTGACGCCTACCCCATGCCCAGGGTCGATGAGCTTTTAGAACGCTTGGGGCAGGCGCAGGATATATCAACCCTGGACCTCACGAAGGGGTATTGGCAAATTCCCCTGACCCCAGTTTCTAAGGAAAGAACGGCCTTCTCCACCCCGTTTGGGCTTTACCACTTTAAAACAATGCCTTCGGGCTTCACGGGGCCGCAGCAACTTTTCAAAGACTCATGGACAGGGTGCTTAAGGGGCACCAGTCGTATGCAGCGGCATATATTGACAATATTGTCATATACAGTAGGACTTGGGCCGCCCATCTCCAGCGCCTACGGGCGGTCCTAGCCGCTCTGCTGCAGGCAGGGCTCACAGCTAACCCCGAAAAGTGTTACATCGGACAGAGCGAAGTAACTTATTTGGGGTTCACGGTGGGAAGAGGCCACCTAAAACCCCTAGCAAGTAAAATACAGGCGCTGGCGGAGTACCAGCCGCCCAAAACAAAGAAACAGGTCAGACAATTTTTGGGACTGGCCGGATATTATAGACGGTTTATCCCGAACTTTGCAACGATAGCAGCGCCCTTGACAGACCTAACAAGAAAGGGCAGCCCTAGACAGGTACCCTGGACGGAGCAAAGTAGGTGGGCCTTCCAGCAGCTAAAGACGGTGCTAACACAGGCCCCAGTCTTAACGCAACCCGACTTCTCAAAGGAATTTATTCTACAGACTGATGCATCCGCCACCGGGTTAGGAGCCGTATTGGCGCAGCAGGTGGACGAGCAGGAACATCCTATAGCCTACCTGAGCCGCAAGCTCCTCCCACGGGAACAACAGTATGCTACCATCGAAAAGGAAACCTTGGCGGCTAAATGGGCCATTGAAGCATTAAGATATTATCTGCTGGGGAACCCTTTTAAGTTAATAACGGACCATGCCCCACTGCGGTGGATGCAGGTAATGAAGGAATCAAATCCTAGGGTAATGAGGTGGTATCTCTCGTTACAACCGTATAAGTTCGAGGTGCAGCATCGCCCTGGCACGGCCCACAAAAATGCGGACTTCTTCTCACGAGCGATGGAAGAAGAGGAAGTGATCGACACGAGGGCTAGTAACTCAAAGAGGGGGATGTGTAACGGGGCGCCGGGCTCCCGCACGGAGGAGCGCCCGACCCCCCGCACTCTTCGGCGACCAGGGGCCGGGGAAGACGCCGGGGAGGAGGAGACCGCCCGACTGCGGCAGCAGGGGCGGCCGGGCGGTGGGAACTTTGCCGGGTGCGGGCTGCCTCAGGGCGCGCATGCCCAGCCTGCACGGGGGCAGCCGGGGGCCAGGGCGTCACAGAGGCAGGCGTCCCCGCGGCTGACGTCATCACCCCAAGCCCCAGGAAGGGGCCGGGGCCAGGAGCAGAGGGAAGTTTAAAAGGGACGCCAAGCAGGCAGGAAGGGGAGGGAAAAAGGAGAAAAGGGAAAAGAAGAAACGGAGACAGGGGCCGAGGGACGAAGGAGGAAGTGACCCAGGACGGGGGAAGGGAATCCCGAGGGTTGGTGAGTTTCGGGGAAGCGCCCCACCAACTGGACGGCACCAGAGTGCCGCCGCCTTTTCAAGGGTCCCGGGTCGGGACTCGGGGCGAGGGAGGGCCCGAGTCCCCCTCCGTCCCCCCCCACAAGTAGAGGCAGCCCACGAGCGGGGCTAAGACTGAGTTCAGGGTCCGTGGGGTCGTGGACTGGGACCTAAAATGAGACTGGGTGACGGGCAGCACGGGAAGGGGGGCGGTGTACGACGGCAAACCCCGATGATGAAGAGGCTGTAAGCCTGAGGGGTTGCCCGTCCCTTAGCACCAACATTTAAGACCAATTTAATCATCTGATCAGTTGGCTGCTCATTCACGGCACCTTCATTGCATAATCCAGGTTCCTTATGAGGGGAGAGCAGAGAAGAGAGAGAAAGGAGCCGGTTGGAAGGACTTCCAATGCAGGGCCGCTCTGAACAGTGACGCTGAAGCGGTCAGTGTGGGTGCTGAATTCATTCCCTTTCGCTCGCTCCAAACCAGGAACCCAGAATTGTATTGGTAACGTCCAAGCATGCAATCGCTGCCTGGAGATTGTTCCTAGTCATCAAAACTCACCACTAGGAGTCTGCAGGCAAAGTTCTGTCCTCAGTTATGTCTGTGCATCAACACGGCCCTCCTACCCTGTGTCCAAAGCCGTATTATCTTCAGATGTCATGGAGCACAATTGGATAGCAGCTAACAATTCTGGGACAATGTGTAAAGCAGGGCAGAGTCCAGCTCTCTTCCACAGCTGCACTGGCTTTGCAGGGAACAGCAAACAGTAACACACACGCACACAAACATACACATGCAACTACAACCTGGAATGCTCTTGGGGAGCACTGTACTGAGTAAGAACGGTGCCAGCTTACACCTTTGTCAGACTAGTCCAGCACTTCAGGGATCTGAGGCAGCCCAGGGAAAAGGTTAATGGAACAGCATAATCACGATTGTCTAAGCTTCCTTCCAACCGCAAGGGGGCGCAACGACACTTTCTCATGTACACAGAAAACATGTGTCATTAACATGGGAAAAACTACCAAGGGATTGCAAAGAGAACAGACCTACTAGGGCATGGACGGGCACAGCTTTTAAGCAGGCAAGCCCCGAATAAAACCAGCTGTGAATGAAAGGGATCAGACGTGCTGAACTTACCGAGTACATGACTTGCACTCCTCTGTTGGATACGCCCCCTAAGTGCAGCCGTCTCAAGTGATCAATTTTTGGCTGCCCAGGTGCCCTGCATAGGAAGGAAAATGTGAGAAACTGCACAGCCCAAAAATTGCAAAAAAACCTGTTTCTAGGACTGCGGGCTTGTCACACAGAACACTTGTACCACACGCCAGCCAGAGGGAATCTCTCAGTGGGGCACTGTTACAACCCTTCTCCACATGCAAAGGCTACACTCGAGGGCTTAAAGTGCCACTTTTACCCCAAGGCATTGTACCCATTTCAGAGATAGAAAAACTGAGGTGCAAAGAGCGCAAGCAACCCCTCTGCAGTCACAGAGTGAATCTGTGACACAGCCAGAAGAACTAATTCCCAGTCCTCTCCCTGCTCTAACCGCACTACCTGCGTGGTTCAGCCTTCCATACCTGACAAAGACATCGAACTGTGACGAGACAGTGTGGCCGACGAGTCCAGGGGCCTTCCCGAACTGCAGCCTGATGAGCTGCTTGCTCTGCAGCTTGCTGATAATGCCGTCATTGATGGGCAACCAGTCTATATTGGGAATGAGCAACTGGCTGGGGAGAAGACAACACTCGTCAATCAGGGTATCGTCCGGCTCGCTCGGGTGAGTTTCGTCTCGACCTGCGTGGGAGACGAAGCACAGAGAGCTCTCTGGAACGGGCCCCTTGCTGGAAGCACAAGAAATGCAGCCGCCTGCAGGGTTCCCCCCTCCCCGACGCAGGCTGGCAGCTCAAGAAACAGTCAATCCCGTAGCCCAGTGGTCTCCAACCTCCTTAGGCCCTGCCCTGCTCACTCCGTCCCGCCCCTCCCTCACCCTCAAGCACTTTCACCGGGCTGGGGCAGGGGACGGGGGTTCGGACGGGGTGCAGGCCCTGGGCGAGGGCCAAGGGGTTTGCAGTGCGAGAAGGGGCTGCAGGCTGAACCAGGGGCGGGGTGCAAGCTCTGTGAGGGAGTGTGGGTACAGGAGGGGGCTCCAAGCTGGGGTGTGGGATGTGGGCTCCTACCAAGTGGCACTTACCTAGGGCAGCTCCCAGGTGCCAGTGCAATGGGGCTAAGACAGGCTCGTTGCCTGTTCCAGCCCCACACGTCTCCCAGAAGGGGCCATGTCCCTACAGCCCCAGGGTGGGTAGTACGTGGCTCCACTCACTGCCCCCTCTGCAGCCACTGCCCCGGCAGCTCCCATTGGCCACAGTGCCCTGTTCCTGGCCAATGGGAGCTGCGGGGGCAGTGCTTGCAGGCAGGAGCAGTGCGCAGGACCGTCCACCTGCCTTAGCGACAGCCCCACTGCACCACTAGGGATCACAAGCAACGGGGCGAGTCTCCAGGATTGACCAGTCGATCGCGACTGACCAACTGGTGACCACTGCTATTGCCGCCTTCCCCTTCTAATGGCTACAGACCTACCCAGAGCCTCGCTCTCCCCGGGTGGTTTCTCTGCAACCAGCAAGCAATGTCCCCTGCACCCAAAGAGAGGACGAGTGGCTGGAATTCTGGGAAGTTTTAAACCCTTACAGCACAGCCAGAGCTTAGTCAGCAGCCGGAAGAGCAGGGACATGCTGTCCTGGGTATCGGAGGTTGCCGTGTAAACAGGGAGGCAGCTTGGCTTCAAGAGGCCCCAGATCCGGATCACCACCATGAGCTCTCGGAGCATCCCCAGCGACGCCCCGTCTCGCAGGAAGCTGTGTCCCGGCCGCACAGGGGATCCCTGCAGGGAAAAGACACTTGTATGATCTGGGCTCACGGGCATCGCCTCGGAACCGTTTCCTTTACGTGGCTCTATGCGCTCCAGTGCCGTGGGCTCACTCCAGCAAGAGAACAAGTTACCCTGAAAAGGACACAGGGGCTTCAGAGCAATCCGTCTCTAGGGCAGCAGCAAAGGCCACCGCATGGAAGAAGGGCTTCCACGATCCCCTCGCCCCCAACAAGGCTGCCTCAGGGACAGGTTCTCACCTGGTTGGGGAGGCTGGCGAGCAGATAGAGCACGAAGTCTCCCACCCACTGGATGAGCTGCTGCAGGGACTGCAGTGTGGTCATCTCCAGGACAAACTCCTCTGTCTTCAGGTTGATCATCACTTTGTCAATGTCTGAAATGGAAGCAAGGCAGCTCCTAGCACAGGGAGAAGGGAGGCTCTTGGCATTCCCACCGCTGCCAACAGACCACGCTCCTCTCTGTGAAACCCAGCTGCCAACTACAAATCCATACGGCTTTACTGCTACCCAGGTGTGCAGCCTGCAAAAGGTAGCATGGCCCAATGGGTAAGGCATTGGACTGGGCTGCGGGAGACCTAAGTTCTGGTCCAAGCTCTGCCACGTGTCCCTTTCCCCTCTGTTCCTCCTCCCGCCCCTTGTCTAGTCAGACCATAAGCTCGTCAGAGGAAGCCTCAGCCCTAGCAAAGTATCTGCACAGTACGTAGAAAGCCCGACTCCAGCTGGAGTGCCTATGTGCCATCACAGTATAAACAGATACGCGCCTCTGGGATCCTCCACGCCCAACACCTGTAACTGCCCACAGCTGGTCTCTGACGCTCCCTCTGGGGCACCTGGCATGGACACTGGGCTAGATGGACCTTTGGTCTGACCCAGCCTGGCCACTCTTATACCATCATCTTCTGGGGTTCCACCAACACTCCTCAGGGTCACAAGTGAGTGAACCTTTGCTGAGGCCAGTAGCTGTTGAGGTGTGGGACTCGCTCCCCCATGGAGAGGCACCGCTAACAACAGACGCGTTCAGAAAGGGAGGAGCTGACTGCAGATGGCCCGGCTGCCGGCCGCTACCTATGTCGGTAATCTTGGAGCAGATCTCGGTGAGCCGGTCGCCGGGGCTCTTGTCAGGGGTGTTGAGGAAGTGCGGGCGGAGCAGGGATTTCAGGGTGCAGCTGATGGCGATCAGAAAGAGCTTGGCGTGATAGTCGCACACGCGCGCCACCGTGCTGGAGGACAGCTTGCAGAGAGAGGCCTTCATGGCAACGATGCGCGTGGAGAGAACCTGCGGGACCCACCAGACCGGAGTCAGAGAGAACCCACTTAACACACAACCCCTCGGCTCCCCCTCGTACATCCACGTCAGGCTCCCCCGGCCTGCCAGGCGCTCCCCAGTGCTGTTCCAATGTGAACTGCTGGCGTCTTCAACCGGCAACCCTGGGAAACAGAGCATGCCAGGCGAGGGAGGACGCTGCGGGAGGGGGGTGCTTACCTGGAGCCCTGCTCCCAGGGGCACTAGTGGCTCTGCACCCCCGCCACTCACAGGCACCGCCCCCTACTGCTATGAGAGAGGCGGGGAAAAGCCTCAGGGAAGAATGTCGCTGCACTGCCATTCCCCCAGCTGGGGAAAAAGGGGGGGCAGCGTGCAGAGCTGTTTCCCCTTCCCCCTGCCAGGCTCAGAGCCACAGGCGCTCCTGGATTTGGGGCACCCGGAGTACGGAGGGGCAGGTGTACTCTTAAGGCAGAGCAGGCAAGTCCAGAGTGGTACTGATCACATGCTTAAAATGCTAACTCAAAACCAGCCAGTGCTCTGTCGCTGGGGCGAACTCATCAGACCAGGAGTTCTCAGACTTCACTGCACTGCAACCTCCCTCTGAGAACAAAAATTACTGCATGAACCCGGGGGGGGGGCCCAAAGCCAAAGCCCCAGGTGGGGTGGGGCCGGGGGGCTGGAACCTGGCCTTGCCACTCAGAGGTGAAGTCCTTGGGCTTTGGCTCCAGCAACTCTATGCCTGCTCTAGTGACCCCTACGCTGTGGCCCTGACCCATGGTTTGAGAACCGCTGCACTGGACACTATGCAAAGTTCATGCATAAGAATTCTTTCCACAGAAATCTCCATCACCCCACAATCGCTGCAAGCCCCCCGACAGCACACACGGACCTGCTTACGAGAGGCAGCGTAGCCTAGTAGCTAAAGTAACCCCTGGAAATTAACACCACCCATCCCTCCGTTTCTCAACTCCCCCCTCCTACCCGTCCACACGTGCCTCTGTGGCTCTCACCTGCTGCAGGGCTGCGTTCTGGCGCATGTACTCCTCATGCAGTTTCTCCACCAGGTTCTGCACCATGCTGGGCTGCACGTGCAGCAAGATGTCCCACCAGTCGTACCCCGTCACCATGCAGTACTCCAGCAGGAAGAGCAGGTGGCGTAGAGACATGTTCATGTCCAGCACATGGCCCATGGAGGGAGAGATCCGGAGCATGCTCAGCTGAAGAAAGAACGGACAGGAACACCCCTCGTGAGGCTCCGTCCCTACTAGGGGGCTAACACCACAGGGGATCAGACAAAGTCATCACTGCTCTACAAAACCTCCAGCAGACACAAGGGTCAGCCACGGTCCTGCTAGATTGGTCTGTCCCCTGCAAATGTAGCGCTGCCATGATCTGGGGAGACAGCCTCCCAGGGTAAGGGCAGGCCAGTCTCTCTAGCTCAGGCCTGAGCAACAAGCAGCCAGTTCTGGGGAGAGGCGTGCAAACTGGACTGGGACCTATTACACTGATGCTACGCAACAACAGACTGTACATCTGACCTTAGCAATGCTCAGTCACTACTGGGCTGGAGACACTGTTCTGTGAAACAAAGGAACTGCACAGCCGTGTCTTGGCGGGATCAAACGGACTTGTAATAACATCCCTGGGACCTTCCCGGAAGCCCCCTGCTTAAGCCATCTAAGATCCAGCAGAGCCGAGCCCTAGAGAACTGAAGGGAGTTCGTGCTGGCCTTGCAGAGCTACTAGGTCTTTTCCCCACATCTGACACAGCAAGGCAAAGTACCTTGCCGTGGTTATCAATCCCAACCAGGGCCAGTGACGTCCAGGAGAGCTGCATGGCTTTGAAGTGAACCAAAGGACCGGCTGCTCGCTGCCTTTTGATCGCCTGCTCATCCACTGGGCGCTGAGAGGAGGATCCGTAGAACACTGCCATGGTCTGCAAGGATAAGCGATGAACGCTGTGCACGCTACCATCGTGGAAGGCCAAAGCAAGACCTGGGGGTAGGAAATATCTGGGGCTTAGCAAGTGACTTGCAAACATTAAGACAAACTCACTGAGAGGCAGGTACAAGTACACCCATTCTGTGGTGTGTTAAACCTGGCAAAGATGGGCCCTGCCCCCAAAGCCTACAGTCTAAGCATACGTCTACCCTGGAACAGAGGTCAGATCTCCAGTTCGGGTGGACGTACACGCCCTAGCTTTGATCTGTCCGGCATGCTAAAAACAGCAGTGGAGCTGCAGCAGTAGCACAGGCTAACCATCTGAATACATACCCAGGGTCCTGTGCTCGGGACAGCTAGCCCCTCCCAGGGGAACTGCCAGGTTTAGCATGCCAGCTCTATCAATGCTAGTGTGCATACGTCTACACGAGACCTGTTGAAACAGCACCCCCAGTCGCAGCGCTGATGTACCGCAAGACTGACACAGATACAACATGCTGCGTAAACGGAGTCCGGGCCTGGCTCGCAGAGCTCCTGCTGCTCTCACAGATGCTGGGGGAGTTATGGGTGCTCAGCATCTTGGAAAAACAAACGTGATTCTAATCAGATCCTTGTACTGACCCACCACTGTGGTACCGGAACATCCTAAGTGATGTGCCCAAGTTTACCCAGCAAGACAGCAGCAGAACCAAGAGAAGAACCCAGAAAGCTTGACTCTCATCCTCCACTCTAACCGCTACATAGTGTCCCTCCTCAGCACCTGCCTCATTAGTGCCGCTGCATGGACAGCTGAGAACAGGAGCCCCCAGCTTTCTAGGTTTCTTCAGTGCCCACTAGCAGACAGAGAAAGCTGGGGCACAGTGGCAGATTAATCAGTTAAGCAATTAAATATCAGGTTTAACTGGTTAACAGATAAGGAGGGATCCTGCTCCCACCCCTTTCCCCCCTTTGCAGAGGGAGGGGGAGCTGGTCAGGGGGCATGGCAGCTTCTGCTTCCAGTGCCCCCTGCACACCAATGGGCCAGCTCCCAACCCCTGGGGGGCTGTTCTTGGGTACCTGTTAACTGGCACCTGGTATGCATCACCTGGTTAGGGTGACGTTTACCAGGTAACCGGTTACCCATTCACATCCCCATCAGGCACATGTGACAACGACAACACTTCCTCCTGTGTAAGTTCTTCCTCATTGCTAGGGGGCTGTGACCATTCCCACTGGGAACAGACTTGGTGCAGTTTTAAAGGGCGTCTTAATTGTGGCAGGACGTCTTCTATCAAGGAGCACACAAACACGCTCCAAAGTAGCTGGGCCCCTCTGATCATAGGTGAGATGAACAGAGGCAGCAAAACTTCGATCTGCAGCTAGATGCCCAGAAAAGAAGCCTCCTTACCCAGTCCAGGGAAGAATTTGGTGTCATTAGCCACTTTGAGGTCAGTATTGGTTAGGGAGATTGGCAGTTTTGGCAAAGCCACAGCTGAAACGCGATCCAAATCGTTGGTGGCAGAGAGAATCCGCCATTTCAGTATCATTGGCTGCTTGTCTCCAACTTCAAAGAAAACAAACGACAGAATTTCACGTAAAAGTCACAGAAAGTGTCACAGGCATCCCAGTCTTGAATTCTCCCCGAAAAGTGTGCTTGGAATTAAACCCCGATTACGTTTATTCACTCAGGCTGACAGATTTCCCTAGAAGAGACAAAACTGTTTTTCTAGACTCCGTAGTTTTACGAAAAAGTTGAGGGGTTGTTTTTTTAAATTCTAAATCCATGATGACAGAAGGCTCGTCTATTGTCGCGATGACAATGTCATTCATTTAACTTTGGGCTAAACATGCAGATTTGATTTTATCTGCAAGACAAAAATGGGATAAATTCACAGCCTACGTAGCCTGATTAAGCCATCTGACTGTTGCATACTTGTTTTGTAAGATTGTGCACACCCTGTTCTCAGCAGGAAAAGTGGATGCACTGCAAGCTGCCAAAAACAAAACACGCCCACCAAAATCTATATCCATTATTATGGAGAGAAACAATTAAACTCCCTGTATTTTTCTCTTGGAATTTGCAATTTGTCGCATCCTGTGCGCAGGCAGATGCAAACAAACAGATAAACAGGAGAAACAAAAGACAGGACTAAAAACAGGAGGACATGGGTGAGAGAACGCCAAGATGAATAAAGAAGAGATTTCAAGTCATAACCGAGTCAAGAGTTTACACCAAGTTTTGATTCTCCTTGGACTCCGCTTCTGTTTTAGAGGGGCAGCAGCTATTGAAACTCACCCACAGGAGAGATCTGCTGGAAGATGTTATTGACTGGCAAGCCCTCTTTGCGGAGAGACCAGCACTCCACGATGCTGCTGTTCTGGTTGGAGGCACAGAGCAGCACCTTCAAATCAGAAAGGAATGTTCAAACCGGGCACGACTACACAGCTGTGCCTTTTGTGCCCATCCTCCAACCAAAGGGAGGGGGAAGTTTGGTAATGTAATTGTCTGCATGAAGTTCAGATCAGGAGAATGCAGGGCTGTTTCCTTCCCACTAGGTTTACAATCCACAAGTGAAAAACAGAAATTTTGAAACACATGAAGTTCCAAGTTCTTCCTTGCATGTTGACCCCTCCCCACCCTTATGAGACACTCATCACAGGCAGAATTTCAATATGCAAATCTAGCAGTTGTCATACCCGTTAGCTTCCAAATTATGAACACCGTTATTTCTACACCCTGCTTCTTCTCCCACAAGCCTGTAAAATGCAGCTCTTAATGCAAGGAGAAAACAAAATCATAAAACCAGACGGTAGGAACCGAACTGAACGCTGATACAGGCGACAGCCCTAGAAACTGTCATCCCTGCTAGCACAGGGCAGTTGCTCAGACGCTCTGACAGAACGTGCTCCACTCTGACCGAAGAAATTAGCTTGGAGTGGGGAGCTTGGCCTCTGCGGAGGTTGCCAAATGATCACCCATTATGGGGACTTCTGTGAATTAGACACCTTTCCACTGCCCAGCAGGCGTATGCCACCAAATCATTTCAGACTGACCAAGAGCTTTAAAGGCCACTGATCTAGGCTGGCTTTGAAGCAGTGAGCTACAAACTTGAACGGCTCCATAACCCAGAAGCCTGTGAACAGACCAGTGCCCCTCAAAATCAGCTATTTGTTTTATGAGTCTCCCAACAGAGACGACAACTAGGAGCAGGAAGAGGATGGGTTTTCAAATTGCCTTTCCATGACAGAGAGCACCCGTTGCTCTATAAATCTTCCACGTGACCACACTTCTCAACCACCTCCAGAGTCTAGCTGGGAGGCAGCGGACAGGAAATGCAGTGGAGTACTGCCGGCCAAGACTAGTGTGCACTGGCAGAGCCGGTGGGGGGGCTCGAGAGTGGAACAGCACACAAGCTACTGGTTAGTGCAATCGCAAAGCTGCAGGGAAAAGCTCATAGATCCAGTATGTTCTTCCCCTTCCTAAACATTTCACTCTTGGAAGGCTGGTACAACACAGCAGCTCACCTGCTCTGACATGTCCCTGGCGAGGAATTTCAGATGAGTGATGGCCGGGTACTTGTCCTTGCGGGCAGGGTCCGTGGTACACCGCATGAAAAGGGAGGGCAGAATCTCCGTGTCAATTTTGCACTTCGCGTTCACCACGCTGACGCAGACCTTGTAGAACTGGACGGGAGAGGTGCTGCTGCCGTCCGAGGTGGCCACCACGATGTTCCCCCCGCCGGTGAAGGCAATGTCCGCCAGGGCGACACGGCAGCGGAGGCGGCAAAGGCTCTCCGTGGAGGTCAACACTTGCCCATTGGGCTTGAGGAGAGAGACGGTCACTAGGCCGCTGATGGTCACAGCGATCCAGCCTTCCATGGGCTTCCCCCCAAACAGAGTCAGGAAGGGAGAGAACTTGACCCGGGAAAATTTCTCACCAAAGTTCGAGGCTCCAGACTGTGAACAGATATTAACATACAGAGAGAGAGATTTGACCCTAGGACTGAAATGACTCTGCCATTGCCTGAGTCTCTCTTTACTAGAACTTCAGCATGGCCCAGGAGCAGTGACCACCTAGCCCAGTGTCCTGTCTGCCAACAGCGCCCATGCCAGGTGCCCCAGAGGGAGTGAACAGAACAGGGAACCATCCAGTGATCCCTCCCCTGTCGCCCATTCCCAGCCTCTGACAGAGGCTAGGGACACACAGAACTAAATATTCATCCTTAAGCAGTATGCTGGGGAAATATTGACCAAGTATTAGTATTTTATTAACTACAGTCATTTAACAACATAGTAAAAGTCTCCTGACTGGTTAATAAACACAACCACACCATGTGTTAAAACATGAGCTGCAAAGAGCCGCAGGAAGCGCATTAAAGAGCCACTTGCAGCTTGCAAACTTCAGTCTGAGTATCACCGGCCTAGAGAGTTAAGCAAGGAACAGGGAAGCAGGACTCTTGAATGCTTATTCCTGACCCTATCACTTCCTTGTTGTGTGACCTGGACACTTTTGCCTCTCTGTGAGTGAGCTGCCTTCATTGGACAGCTGGGGAAAACCAGACATGCCTTTTTGAAGCTGCACTCCTCTGGCGAAAGGTGTAATAGAAATGCAGAGTCCTTATTACAAACATGGACTTTAAGCCAATACAGACCTATTGGCCTCCCTCTGGTCCCTCAGCAGAGCGGACCAAAGCTTCTTTGGCCCTAGTGATGGACAGAACACATCGGACCAGAGGAGTGGAAAATGAAAGTAAGTTTAGGTTGCTGACTAGAGCAGAGAATGGGACCCATGTTCCTCTCACACCTGCTCCAACACCAACCTGCTATGCAATCTTGGGCAAGGCATTTCATCTGTAAAACGGGACAAGTATTGAGCTTATCAGGGTACCATGAGGGCTGGGTATTAGGACACACCCTGTGGAATGGAAAGTTTGTTAAAGCCCCTGACTCTTCTCTGGAATCAGGGAAATAGCCTGCAATATCGACGGTGTAAGTATGGTCCCCTTCAGTAAGCATATCTTCGAATCCTGAAGGCATGTATCCTCACAACACCCCGTGAGATAGGGCAGTGCTATTCTCCCCATTGTACAGAAGGGGGACTGAGGCAGAAAGGCTAAGTAACTTACCCCAGGTCATACAGGAAGTCTATGGCAGAGCAAGTATTTGAACCCACATCTCCCTAGTATTAGACTATTGTCCTAACCACCGGACAGTGCTTCCTTTCTGACTCCTTCCTTGCAGGTTCCCTGTGCAAGAGCTAGAACAAACCTTTTCCACGTGCAGGGCCAGCTTCACCCCATTGTGCAACCAGGAGAGAGCCACGATTGGATCTCCCTCCACCATGCTGCCCACAGTGTTCTCCCAGCTATTGGCCAGGTGATCTGTCATGCTCCAGCACTTGATGTGTCCATCTGCATCTGCTGACAGGAGCCTGGAACCTAATGCAGAACAATGTAAAGAACAGAAAGGTCAGAGCACACCTCTCACAGAAATCCCCAGGGACCCTAGTCAAGGCAATGCAGTGGGAGGGGGAGGCACACGATGCCCGACAAAAGGGCTGTGTAACATTATGCTTACACCAACATCAGCAGAAAATTCATAATTCAAGCAGCAATTTAATCCTGAGCACCAGTTCCCAGAGCATACCCATGAAATCCTATCTGGGTGGTGTTAATGCCTCCTTTACTACCTTACAGATACTACAGGTTGGATTTCAAGAGGTGACTCCTGACCCCCATGAGGATATCTGGTACCAACCTAGGAGACCCACCTATTGCTAGTAACTAACCCAAGAAAAATGAGAAGCACAGGGCTCTCTGAAATCCATTATGGACCTCACAGTGCAGATCTGCCAGAGCTAAGCAGTGCAGATATTACACAATGGGCACTTACAAAGATTTCAGACAGCAGGAATCTAAAAGAGAAAGACCTCCATAAACTCCTCTCTATGCCCCATCACACTGTGAGCAATTTTATGAAGTCCTCTCCCCCCCCCCACCCCCCAAAAAAAAGCAACTATAAAAAGTAGTTTACCTGATTGATCCCATTCCAAGCAGGTGATGATTTCAATGTGCCCAGAGTTAATGGAATAAACATCCCACGGATGCTCCGTGTCCAAGATATGGATCATGTGGGTAAGATCTAGGCAGGGAGAGACCCGAGTCCATTCAAGAATTGGCAGTGGAGTTTATTTTTAAAACATTCCATTTTTTATTGCAGGCCATCAGTGAAAGCTGCAGTTATTTTTATAGGGCCATAAACATGTGCTGCTTTACAAGTCCAAGAAATCAAGTCTCCGCTCTGACGAATTGAAGATCTAATCAGAGCATTTTTCTACTGCAAGAATAGCCTAGAGCGGGGGTTTTCCACCTGGGGGTTGTGAACAGGTGTTGAGAGGGGGAACAGATACAAATCACAAGCCACAGAAATGGGAGGACAGGTACCTTTTTCCTCCTCGTTTTTGAGGTCAGTTGTGAAGGCAATCAGGTTCCTGCAGGACCACGCGCACACCAACGGGATGGAAGGACAGTGGTTGCTTTTGGGCCTTTTCTCCCACTCACAGACATATGCCAAATCCATTGTGCCCTGGAAGACCTTCAAGACGCCACTTGCCTGTTGAAAACCTATTCATAGATTTCTGTGCGTAGGAAAGAAACAGATGACTAATCTCTGAATAGGAGAAAAGTCTATTGTACAGCCACACACTCAAAGGACCTAGGTACATTGTCAAAGATCCCCTTTAAACACAGCTGCAGCCATTTTCACTTTCCAGAGGAAATTTGCTGCTTTGTGCAATCCCCATTAAAAATAGGATGCGCTGACTTACATTGTCAGTCAGAGTAGACAATTCCCATCTGGCTACAGTTTTAAACCTTACCCTTTTAAAAACTCCTATGACAGCTGGATTCCCCTTCATTGCCTCTGGTCTCCTTTGCATTAACTCCTCTCCCTGCCATCCTTTCCATTCTCCCAGGACCTCATTCCTATCAAGATCTCCCACCTAAGATCCTCCCAATCTCCATAACTCATCCTTTGTCCCTAAATATAAGCCAAATGGAATGTGTCTCGTCATACAGATTCTGAGCACCATTAATTAAGATTTCTTTAAGCAGGCATAGCCCATACTGAGGCATCTGGGGGAAAGGAAAGCCATAGAGTTCATAATCTTTACAGCCATGAGCACCTGCTTTAAAGGTTAAGTTTTCCTCTAAAGTGGAGAGAACGCAATCATACAGATTATCCATTATACCACCTCTTCCCAGGTAAAAGAGTACCAAGCCTCCAATCCAAGTCCTAGATTGCTCATTTTCCCTGTGGGCACCTATCGCCCTAGGCCACAAATGAAACCGTTCTATTTGAAGGAAGAATTTGGCAAAGATAAAACAAGAGCCCACGTGGGGAGCTGGATGGTCACTTCCTGGCATATAGGTCCAATAAGCACACTAGATAATAACTCTCTCTGAGCTTCTGTTTAATAATCCCTGATCTTAACCTGAAAATACCCTATAAGGCAAATGGGGCAGTATCTGTGTACAAGTGCAGCCTCTGGAGTGGAAATACTGCTACTAGCCGTGGATCAAAGCGGACGAGGAGTCTGAAATGCTTTTAGAAAACCTCTTTTTCCCTTAAGTGATCTGCGAGCTGTGAGGGTCAAAGGGGTTCCCCCAGAGGTATGCAGTCTGTCCCTGGCAGGGCTACCATGCAGCTGCGAGTGTGTTCTCCCCGCACCCATGAACCCCTGCTACCAACGGCAGCTCCCTGGGGCCGCCGGAATCCCTCCACTCCCAACCGTGGAGGTAGCCAGGGTCTTCCGCCCCGGCCACCCCAGCACCGCCGAGCTGCAGTGAGTGGGAGCCCCCCCGCCCTGCCACCCCACAACCTGGCACAGCCAGACCTGGGCGAGGGGGGAGGCGCCACCTCTTCCCAGACCGGGGGGGGGGGATGCCTCGCTTTCCCCAGAGGCAAAAATAGTAATTATCCCTCCCCTCCCCCGAGTTAATTATCCCCCCTCCCCCTCCCCAGCCAGAGTTAATTATCCCCTCCCCGAGTTAATTATCCCCTCCCCAGCCAGGGTTAATTATCCCCTCCTCCCCGAGTTAATTATCCCCTCCCCAGCCAGGGTTAATTATCCCCTCCCCGAGTTAATTATCCCCTCCCCAGCCAGGGTTAATTATCCCCTCCCCGAGTTAATTATCCCCTCCCCAGCCAGGGTTAATTATCCCCCTCCCCCAGTTAATTATCCTCCCCAGCCAGGGTTAACTGCCCCCGAGCCATGGTAACGACCCCGCCCTCCCCACAGGGCACTGGCCGCATCCCCGACTCACCGAGCTCCCCGCATCCCCGCGCGCCGCCGCCCGCCTGCCGAAAAAGGCCCCCGGCCCGGGCTGCCCCCAACGCGCCTGAACAAACCCCCGCGCTCAGGCAGCAGCCCGGGCTCGCCTCCGAAGCCCGGGGAAGGGGAGGCCCGTCCTGCTGGCCCGTGTGCCAGGGCGGGAGGCGGGCTCGGAGCCGTCCGGGCGCGATTCGCTCAGGCACTGCACGGGGCAGCCCCAAGGGGAGGGCCTTCTGCAGCTGAGGGCGCTGCTGGGGTGATTTCCATACGCGCCTACCCATAATGCTCTAGGGCCCCGAAGCGGCGTGGGGGCAGAGTATTTCGTCTAGATCAACGAACATAAATGAAAACAATTATTAGAAAATCAATACGGTGATAGGGCTCAATTGAATTAACTAGTTTCGTGATACAAATACAGTGATAAAATAGTTTGCTCACCCTCAGTGAAATAATTTAAAGAGATAGAGGTATAAATACTATTCTGGTGGCTTAAGCATTTGTGCTCGCTTCGGCAGCACATATACTAAAATTGGAACGATACAGAGAAGATTAGCATGGCCCCTGCGCAAGGATGACACGCAAATTCGTGAAGCGTTCCATATTTTTCTTGCCTCCAGGTCCCCTTTTGGGGTGCTCCAGTGAACTCCCTCTGCAGCCGCCTTAAAGTCTCTCTTTGCACCCAAAGCAACCCTCACATATTATGGTTCCCCCATGATCCACAGTTACCCCAAGATCTGTCTTCATCCCCCAATCTCATGTGCATGTCAGTTTCTTGAGCTTTAGATAGAGCCAAATACACCCCGATATTTTTTCTATGGGTGAACCGACAAAGAACTCCAGAATCTTGGTGTTTGCATAGATGCAAATAAGCCCCAGTAACTTGTGATTTGTGTACACCCAAATAAACCCCCATTGCTCAGTAGCCCAAAACTTTCCCTGTCTGGTACATTTGCAGAACTCACCAGGTTCTCTGGCTTTAGGGAAGAGCTCACCATGAGCTCCTGCCTGACCCAGGATTTTGTTACCTCCCATAGCTTGGCTCAGGTTTGCCTGAAGCTCCACGAACCCAGATCAAGTTTTAAGCCACAGCCGGACCCAGCCTGGCGTTAACCACCTGGGGCTGCAGCTCAGCCTACGTCAAAGCTGAGGTTCAAGCAAGCTGGGGGGTGAGTTTTGTGGTGACACAGGGGCTCTGAGGTTTAAACCAACACCCACCCGCCATCAGGCACCAGCGTGGAATTTGTAGTTTCAACATGAGATCACAGGGGTCTGCAGAACACACTGTCAGCCGCCTCATTCGGCCTGGACAATTCCCAAGCACAACACGGATGCGTGCAAATCCGCACTGCTGTTTCAGTAGGGTTGCCAGGTGTCCATTTTTGAACCGGACAGTCCAGAATTTGAGCTTTGTGGCCGGGAAACAAATTGAGAAAATATTTTCTAATTAAGTAAGTTTTATTATTATCATGAGCAGGGCTTGACAAATAATGTAATCTACTCGCCCGGGGCGAGTAGATTACAACCCGGAAGAGCTGGCGCAGAGCGATCTGCGCATGCGCAGAATGATCTGTGCATGCGCAGAGCACAGAATCGCGCGAAACCGCACGGCTGGTGAGCAGGGCTCACCGCCGCTTGGCGAGCCCTGATCATGAGTATCAGTACGTAGTTGTGTACTGCCTGGCTGGTAGAGACACTCACACTGCGTGAGCGTGTCTACCAGCCCGTCAGTACGCAACTATGCTGTAGAGAGCAGGGGGCTGGGGCGGGGCGGGATGGACTCCCTGGGGCCGGACTCGCCCGTGCGCCCTGCCAGGACCGTGCATGGGACGGACAGCACCCCGGGATCTGCATGCCCTCCTTCCCGCCAGCTGGTTTCCCCCGATCTCCCCCGGCCAGCCCCACTCCCCTGCTTCCCGCCGGCTGGTTCCCGCTCCCGATCTGAGATCAAGTGTGTCTGGTATTTTTTTTAAATCAGGGGAGGAAACCTGTGCCAAACACGGGCACTACCTGCTCCATCTGCTCCCTCTGGCTCCCATGAGCTGGGGCAGCATGCAGGGTGCAGAGGTTTACAGTTCCTAGCTGCATGCAGGGTGCAGAGGTTTACAGTTCCTAGCTGCAGCCCAGACTCTCTCTGCTCCTGGAACACAAGCCCATTCCCTGGGCCCTGGAACATGAAAGCATCTGAGAACCTGGGACACATTCAGCTCCCTGAGGGCTGTGCAGTCCTGTGTCATTATGGGGGGCTGCACCGTGGCAGGACCAGACCGGCCGTGCCATGGACCCAGGTGCCAGGAGCTGGACAAACAACAAAAAGACGCCCCTCCCCGGTTACCACAGGGCCGCTGGGTCAGTTCTGTCTCCGCGTGGGGGCTGGAGCCCCTCCTCTGGCCTGGTGCTCCGTGGGCACCCCTGAGCTGGCTGGTGTGATGCCCTGATTGGACTGTGAGCTGGAACCAAACACTGTGTCCCTTGTCCCCTCCACCTGACCCCCCTGCTTCTCCGTCCCAGCCAGCATAGGCAAGTGGAGGGCCGGTCTCCTGCACTTGCAGCCCACCCGGCCCTACGTGAACCAGACAGAAAGTGACAGGAACCCTGGTGGGCTCGGTCGTCCGGCCTGATGGCTCCAATCACCCAAGCCCCAGGCAAGGGGCTACAGAGGGGTCCCAGAGGCCTCCCCCTCCTTGCCGACTTTCTCTCCTCTCTCCGGCTCCTGCCTTCCCACCCGGCCTGGCTCCTCCGTAACGGGCGGCAATTAAAGACCCGCCCAGGCGGCTTGGGGAGCCGGGAAGTGGCTTGGGCCGGAGGCCGCTCCACAGGGCTCCATCCAACTGGTGCATTGAATGCCCCTGTGCCTGGGAACGAAGCGGCATCTCCCTGTCCAGCTGCAGCTTGCAAGCAGCGGAGGCAGCAGCGGGTGCCTGTAAGCGGGAGGGACATGGCCCGACGCCCAGCTCCGTGACCCCGTCTCTTTCTGCTTAGGCTGGGGGGGAAGGGGCACCCCCAGGCTCCCTAGGTCCGGATGCTCAGCGGCTACAGGATAAATGGGGAGGGGGAAGGCATGTGGACAGTAAAGTCAGCTGCTGGGGGGGAGGGGCACAAGTGGCCTACCGGGGACATGTGCCCCCAAGGGGCAGATGGGGGGGGACTGAAGGTCGGCTGGATCAATGTTGGTGATCAAAGGGGGTGGGTGCATGAGGAGGAGCGGGCTGGAGAACTAACAGGCGTGGGTGAGTGGAGGGAGCTGGCAGAGGGTGGCCCTGCAGAGAGAAGGGAAGAGGGACATATTGAGAGACGGCAGGAGAGATCGGGAGAGCGGCCCTGCCGACTGATAGAACAGCTGGGGAGCCGCTCGTGGCCCCGGCGGATGCCGGGCTGTGGATGCCCACGGGGCTCGTCGCAGCCCCCATGGCTGACAGCGCCGGTTGGGGGTAGATGGGCTGCGGGTGTAACCATGCCCCAGTCTCATCTGCATCCCCTTCCCCCCCTGTTGTGTCACCCTTGGGCACCCACCACCCCCGGCTCGGCTGATTCCCCCCACGCTCCATTCGCTAGCCCAGCCCGGCCCCCCTTCCCCTTGACGCAGCTCTGGCCGGGCCTGCAGCCTCCTGCTGTTCTAGCCCTGGGCCTCCCAGGGGCAGGGAGCAAGTGTGATGCAGACAAGGACGCGCCCCCCCTGCAGTCCCTGCCCCCAACCAGGCCACCTCCCCTTGCGCACACGGCCCAAGATCAAGGACCCGAGCCTCTGCCACCAGCCCACACTCTGGGCCACCGAGCCCCACCCAGGGGGGCGAGAAGGGAACTTTTACTGGAGGCTCTGCCGCGAGGGGGAAGGGGGGCTGTGGCTGTCGCCCCTCAGCCATGAAACAAGGCTCACTGCTACGAGCGCCCCGTCAATCCCCGCCTCATGCTCCAGCTGCCGCTCTTCTGGAGGATAATAGCCTTCTGCTGCTTCCAGCTGGTGGAGCTGCTGCCCCTGCCCGCCACTGCTCTCTGCAGTCACCTCCCGGGGGCCATGCCCGGGGCTGGTGGGGCGCTGAGAGGCTGCACAACGTGGGGGCAGGGAAGGATCGATCTTAGCCTGATGAACAAGGGAAACTCCAGGCCATCTGCCCCAGGGGAACAGCAGCAGCCCAGGGAGGCTGGAGACTCGGGGGAAGGGGGGTGCCAAGCCAGCCGGATCCCAGCCCTGCCCAGGGGAATCAGGCACCACGGGTAACAC
This sequence comes from Rafetus swinhoei, assembly GCA_019425775.1. Lineage (NCBI taxonomy): Eukaryota > Metazoa > Chordata > Testudines > Trionychidae > Rafetus > Rafetus swinhoei. The sequence continues at coordinate 15,082,782 of JAFJHL010000483.1, read as the reverse complement.
ACAGCAGGCAGCTGCAGCGCTGGGAATGAGCCAGGCTAAGTGGCAATAAAACCCAGTCGGGGCCAGGGCTGGAGAGGCAGGGCCGGGGGGGTCTCGAGGAGGCTGGGGGGGATGAGGGACCCCGGGAGGACATAGAGGACAGGTAGGGAGTGACCCAGGGAAACCCACAATGCAGAAGAGGAGCCGGCCTGGATCTTCAGTGCCCGAGCCTGGGCCAGACTCCAGGCCAGGGGGAGGGAAGGGGGGGGGGCTGGGCTCTCCACAGGAGGCTGCCAGGCGTGTATCTATGCTGCAACTAGACACCTGCGGCTGGCAGCCGCCAGGTTCCCAGGGCTCGGGGGCTGCTTACCGGCTGGGCAGCTGCTCCCGCAGGATGCTGAGCTCTGGGACCCCCCCAGGAGAGGAGCTGGCTCCTTGGGGGGTGGAGCCATTGACAGTCAGCAGCCCCTGCTGCTCCTTGGGGGGGCTGCTTGCCGGGGGGCTGGGATAAGGGGCGCCGGTCCAGAATGGGGGCTGGGAGTGCAACCGCAGCAGGCCTGCCTCTTGCGGCCTACAGAGCACAGGGGAGTTCTTACAGGGCATAAAACCGGAGGCTGGGTCGAGATCTTGCGGGCTGGGGTTGTGGAAGCCGTTTCTTTGTTGCTATGCACCCCCCCCCCATCTCTATTGTTTATCTGTCTGGCTCTGAAACGTTGCCATCTCCAGTATAATTGATTTTGCTGGGTGTAAATCAATCAAGGTGCTGGGATGCAATTGCTAGGCTTGGAGAGTTACATTTCAGGAGAATGGGGAAGGGACAGCTGCAAATATTACTGTGTCTGGGGGGGAAAGCAGGAAGGGGGTGGGAAAAGAAGGGAAGAGGAAATGGGATTCATGTTTGCTGGAACTGAACCCCAATAAAAATCCAGTGGTTTGCCTTTCCGGCCTTCGGGTCTGGCTCTTCTCTGCTCACGGGGGGCCAAGGATCAGCCAGTACAAATAACGTACAGAAGCCAGCCCAGAGGCCTCAGGCACACAGAGGGTTCAGCTGAATCAGAGCCAGCTTGTGTCTAACACTCTGCACAAGGACTCTAGCCAGGGAGGGAGCAAGGGCTGTTTTCCATCGGCTAAGAATCACACACATCCTGGCTGTGTCTACATTGCACGCTTCTGGCGCAAGAACAGCAGTTCTTGCGCAAAAACTTGCCGGCTGTCTACACTGCATGTGCGTTCTTGCACAAGTAAATTTACAGTAGAGCGTCGGAAACCAGGGCTTCTTCCGGAAGAGTTATTCTTCTCCCCACGAGGAATAAGCCCTCTTGCGCAAGAGCTCTTCCAGAAGAAGGCAGTGTAGACAGGCAACATGAATTTCTTGCGCAAGAAGCCCCTATGGTTCAAATGGCCATCAGAGCTTTCTTGCGCAAGAGACCATCCACACTGCCACGGACACTCTTGCGCAAAAGCACATGGCCGTGTGGACACGCTCTTGTGGATGATTTTTTGCACAAGAATTCTTCCGCAAAACAGTTCTGGTGCAAGAAGCCTGCAGTGTAGACGTAGCCCCTGTGTGGTACCCCGGCTCCTTCACCTCAGCCTGCGTGTTTGCTTCGTGCGCCTGTCAGGTCACCCTCTCAAGTTCCAAGCTGTTTGGGACAGGGGCAGTCCTTCGGCACCGGGACAGACCAGGCACAGCCAGCGTTGAACGGAACCTCCTTCCAGCCGGCATCGTTCTCTCAAAACCCAAAGGCCACATGCTACAGGGAGAAGTCAGTTTCACTTCTGATTTCGAAGGGGCTCCACAGGTCTCCTCTAGCTTCACTGTAATCTCGTTTCACCTCTATATCGGCCAGCTAGTTGAACTTGTGAGTTGACACGGACTGACTGCTAAAAGGGAGAAAAGTCACTTTAAAAATTGCGCCCCCCCCCCACCTTTACGAAAACGAGGTGGGCTGGGCCCGGTAATTTCAGAAATCAGCTATTACGGAGGACAAAGCTTTTGAATGGGAGATGGATTGAAAACATAATTCATGCCTATGTCAGTTTCCCGACACCCATGGCGCTAAGTGGATTTAAACTCAGCAGGGGGCGGCAGCTGGCAGAATTTCTTCCTAATCTACATGGAAGATTGGCGAAGGCAACAGCAGCCGCCCTGCAGCTTCTCCCCGCGCGGATGACTCACACGTTAATTGCCTCTCGTCTTCCTGCAATAGGATATTCCATGAAGCTGTCTTTGCTGCCCCCCACAGAGGCACAGCTGTCCAGCTGCACCAATGGTGAGGACGGCTGCACAGACCGAGCTCTCCCGCAGGGACTGTCCAACTGCCCCACGGCGAGGCGGCACCGCATCTCCCGCTGGCAGCGCTGTCCACACCATGGCAGACGGGCAAGGGGCTGCGGGGTGGTTTTCTCCCATCCGACTGACGAAAACGCCAGTGTGGACACAGCCCAAGCGTCCCACGTCCCCGACCCTCCCGCCCGGCTCGGACGAGCGATCGCTCTACGTGACCCACGCGCAGACGGGGCGACTCCAGAGCACTGCGATTTATTGTCCTTTTGGCCGCACCTTCGACAGCACAGTCAGCTCAGAAGGCGCGTTTCCCTCTTCCAGCACAAGCCCTGGGTTTGGCCTCTGGTTTCCAGCAGCCTAAAGCCTGCCCCTCCCACCCACCCAGTCCCCATCCCCCCGCAGGGATCGGCTCAGGCGCAGCAGGGAAAGGCGACAGCCGTCCTCGAGCCACAGGCAAGAGCTGGGACGGGGCGATACAACTTACACGATTAAAAACCAAATCTTTCAACATTCCCAGAAGCACGGCCCCTGGCATCCATAGCCACAGCACACACAGCCACGGCCCCCGTAGCCACTGCACACAGCACCCATAGCCACGGCACCCGTAACCACGGCACACAGCACCCATAGCCACGGCACCCGGCATCCATAGCCACAGCACACACAGCCACGGCCCCCGTAGCCACTGCACACAGCACCCATAGCCACGGCACCCGTAACCACGGCACTCAGCACCCATAGCCACGGCACCCGGCATCCATAGCCACAGCACACGGCACCATGGCACCCATAGCCATGGCACACACAACCACGGCACCCATAGCCACGGCACCCGGCATCCATAGCCACAGCACACGGCACCATGGCACCCATAGCCACGGCACACACAGCCACGGCACCCATAGCCACGGCACGACCCGCAGGCTGGGCCTGAGTAGGTGCTGGGCTGCACGGAGGCAGGAGGGTGCCAGAATCGCTTTGGCTTGCATCATCTCACCAGCGAGGCTGCGGGGGGAGGGGGGAAGCCAGGGCCCAGGGCGAGCAGAGCAGGGACTCTGGCAGGAGGGTGTGAGGGTTTGACACTGCCCCCAGCCCCCAGCCCAGGGGCTCCGCTGCTGCCCTAAGAGACCTTGGGCTGGATGGGATTTTTTGCTCGAGCTGGTGGACGAGGGGCGAGGGCAGCGGGGCCCGATTCTCCGCCCCCTCGGTGCAAAGCCGCGCAGGCCCGCGCGATAGCCCCTCCTGCCCCACGAGAAGAGGGGAAAGGGGCCTGATCCTGCCCGGCGTGGGCCCGAGCCTGGTCACTGACTGGTGAAACCGAGGGAGCGGCGAGGAGAGGAAACAGGCAGCGCTCCTCTGCCTGGGTCCCTGCTCCTCCGCCTGGGTCCCCCGCTCCTCCTGCTAGCGGGGCAGCGTTCCCCCCTTGGTACAGGGCTGGGCGGTAACCTGGCAGCACAAGGCCACGCAGGGACCTGGCCCGGCCCATCCCTTCAAGCCAGCTGCTGCGGGCAGGTGAGAGAAGCCCAAATCCAGCCCCTGCCAAGCAGTAAGCGCATGAGAAAGCGCCACCCCCCCCCACGGGCGCTTTGGGGCGCTGCCGCGCTGAGGACAAGCCATTTGCATCATGCAAAGATATAACCCCCGCCCGGGCCGGATACCCCGGCAGACCCTGCGATGCTCAGCCCACACCACCCGGCCACACCGGGAGCCACGGGCCTGGCTCAGACCCCACCCCAGCTCTCCGGGAAGGCCGTGCCAGGATACTGACAAGGGGCCCCTCACGGCGGAGGAAGCCGGGCCTGCGCGTTAACGTCTCCTTGGCCCCGGTATGGAAGCCTGGAGAGCAGCGATCTGGCTGCAGGGGCCGCCCACCCCGAGGTGCCGCCCGTGGGCTAGTGACGCCCACTCGGAGGGGGGGGGCTTTGGCCAGCTGCTCCCCGAGCGTCTCAGGACTGATGTGTGGGTAGCTGCCCCCAGGGTTGCACACTGCTCCGAGCCAGACCCTTTGGGGACGCGCCTTTGCCTTCCCGAGGCCAGGCGAGTGAGGGGCCAAGGCAGGCATGACACCCCCATCGCCGCAGGGCTGCCGGGCCGAGCCTTCGACGTCCTCACTGCGCCGCTTTTCAGCACCCACTCTGGCAGGCAGAGAGCGGAAACAGCTTAGGCACAAACACACTCAACTACACGCACGCAACCGACCCAAGGCTGCGGCCTCCCCGGTTTGGGACGTGCAATTTCCAGGCAGAACCTGGACAGCAAAGCTCGCCAGCACCCGCTTACGCGTCAGGCGCCTGTGTAAGTCAGCGGCGGGCAATAACACGGCGGCGGGTGCCCAGGGTTAGCCCCCGGGAGGCCGCTCCTGCTCTACGTACCTGCGCCTCCGCCGGTCCGGGCGATCGCAGCTCCCTCTGGCTGGGCACGGGGATCTGTGGCCAACCGGCGCTGCGACTCCCGTACTGGCAGCGGCGCAGGTAAACCCGGTGGTGTGCGGGCCCGCCAGGGGCTAACCCTGCAGACTGGCTCCGGCCCACCCCTGGTTTAAGTGCTTGCTGAGTTGGGGAATGAGATCATTTCCACGCTCCACTCTACGGGCAGAGCAGCTGAAATGCGAAGACCCAAACGGAACAGGTTTGTCCCCAAAATACTGCTCCAAATCCAGCCCCGGGGCAGTGAGAATCGCCCCAGGGACTCGTCCTTTGGTTGGTTGGTTGGCTGGATGGTCGGTTGGATGGTCGGTCGGTCGGTCGGATGGTCGGTCGGTCGGATGGTCGATCGGTCGGTCGGTCGATCGGTCGGTTGTCTATACGCCCGCTGATGTAAACACACTCACCCAGCCAGGGAGCGCAGCGACTGCAGGGAGATAGCGCCACACGCAGGCAGGGCCAGGCAGCTGGGCTCACACCTTACGCCTGGTGATATCTGGCGGCAGCAGGCGGCCCTGGAGACTCCCGGCCACGCTGAGAAGCCAGCGAGTCAGGGGAACGATGGGGCGGGATGCGGCCTGACGGGGCTGAGAGGGAAGGGCCCATCTGCGCCCTCCCAGAGCCACTTGGTTCCCCCAGCACGGTTAGAAGCCCAATTCCACATTAGGTGACGGGTCTTGCACCATCCCCCGACCCTGGCTGGAGCCTTCAGCTGTAAGGCGGGCTGGGGGGCAGGGGAGACACAACCGAGATCCCATCTACACTACGAGAGGGACCAGCGTCCAGGCTCGACAGGGGCGATGGGCCCCCTGCGGGGAGCCTGCCTGGACGGTGCTTCCTCACCTCCCACCAGCCTACAGAGCCCCTGGCAGGCGGCAGGGAGAGCCATGGAGTCAGCTCCTGCCCCCATGACTCTGCCCACCCTGCGCGAAGGCCTGAAGCGAGGCCGGGCCCCGGGGGCAGAGGCAGCCGCGCGGAGAGGGGGCTGGATCCTTGAGCACGACGCCGGGCGACGTTTTGAGCTGTCCCACGGGCGGTCCGTCACAGGCAGTGGTCTGCTGGGGGGGTGCTTGCAGGCCCCCCTGAGGGAAGCAGGGATGGTGCCCTCCGCAGGGCGCCGGGAGCAGTATGGAGAAGCCTGGGGTGGAGCCAGGAGCACCACGGGGGTGGGACGCAAGCAGGAGTCATATCCGTGTTGTGCCACTGGCAGCTGGGGAGGTGCCCGCAGAGCCCCAGGGACGGGCAAGGGACGGCCCTCTCCCCCGCTCCCGGGGCCGTGGCAGGAGCACAGACGCTCCGGGGGGAGCCCCGTTTTCACGCCGAGCAGCTGGAGAGCAGGGCTGGGGGTGGAGATGCCGATCAGCTCATCTGCTCCAAGTAGGCGGAGAGCAGCAAGTCGGGGGGCAGGAAGACTCGGTGTTTGTTGCTCACTTTCATCTGGCGCTTCCCTTCGAAATCCGAACCTGGACGGGGGGGCGAGGGGAGGAGTTGGGATTTGGCTTCGTGCCACCATCTCCCCTGCGGCCAGCGCGGACACCCCGGGGCTGGGCCGGCCAAGCAGACGCTCCATCGCTTCGACTGCCGGCCCTGCGCTCGGACTGGGGGTCTCAGGCACTCCGCCGCAGGGAGATAAACTCTGGGAGCGCCCCACCCCGCAGGCCCCCGAGGCAGGTAGCATGGTGCCCCACGAGCCCCGGCTGGCCAAACCCCGCAGCACTACGCACCAGAGCCACCCCAGGCCGCGCAGTGAGGCGCTGGATCCGAAGCCGGAATAATTCCTGGCTCCCACCCCCACACTCAGCCACGGGCTGAACCACCCCAAGGGATGGCCCGCCCGCACCGCAGGCCCATGGGTGTCAGGAGTTATCTGGGCGCGGCCGGGGGAGCCAGGGGCGGGAGAGGGGAGCTGCAGAGGCGTGATAGCAGCTGAGAGAGGAGAGAAACAGGCTCTTACTGGCAGACACCAGGTCCATGTACTGGCAGATGGCATGGAGCAGCAGGCGCTCAAAGCTGGAACAAAACACACAAGCCACCGGGCTCTGGTCACAAGCGATTCTGAGCTCAGCCCCGCAGCCCCCCTGCCGCTCCTTCCGCCCCCTGAGAGCTGGCGGGGCAGAGGCCCCCAGCCTGTCATGCCCCCGGCGGCCGGCAGCTCTCGGTGTGGGGGGCCCGAGGAATGGGAGGTGGATTCCCTCCCCCGCCGGCAATTTCCACTCCCATCGGGCTCGTGGGGGGCATCAAACCCCCCGCCGGCCGGGTCACAGACCCCCGGGGCTCCCTGAGCAGGGCGGGCCCAAGCCTGGACGTCCCCACTCAGGTGGGACAGCCCCGAAGGCGAGTCCGCTGCCCCGCACCAGCTGCGGGTGTTTCCGGGCAGCCGGGACGCCCCCTCGCTTGGGGGCTGGAAGGCAGCGGCGGGGGCGCGAGGGGCAGCGGGCCCCACGAGAACACTGCCAGGGGACTCAAGCCGCAGGTGGCTCCATCCGTGAGCCCAGCCGAGTCCCTGGTGGCCCCGCCGCGCGCCCCATGGCTACGCTGACCAAGCGCAAGCAGGAGCCACTGCGCACCCCCCATTACCTATTGTCCATCAGGGCGGTGTAGACGGAGTGAGGGGTGACGGAGAAAAAGGCCAGTAACTCCTCCTCCAGACACTCCAGGGTCCCCTGCAAAAACGAGACCCCCGGGGGGGTGACCGCGGGGCCGAGAAGCTGTTGGGAAGCTGGACACCAGCCTCCGGTCACCCGCTGGTGCCTCCCACGGCAGGGCCGGGCGCCGGGCCGACCCGCGGACACGCCACGAGCGCCTCCGACCGCCCCTCGGGAGCAGGCGCTGCCAAGACATCGGGTCTGCCCTGCCTGGGGCAGCAGGCGACGCGCCCGGCTGGGACCAGGGACCAGGCCGCAGAGCCCAGCCCTTCGCCCTCAGCGAGGCCCCGGCCGGGCCCGGCTCCCTGCGCCGAGGCAGGTTGGCCCCGCTGAGCGAACTCAAGGGGGGGCGGGGGCAGTAAAGGCCCGTCAGAGGGGGCGCGAGTGGGGCCCGGGAAGAGAGGCCTGGAGCCGCTGGGCCGGAGAAGTAACGGAGCTTGCCAGGAGCTGCCGGAAGGAGGCCCAGGGACCCCGGCAGGGGCGGCTGCGGGACGTTTGGACAAAGCCAGGACAGAGGAGGCTGGGCCCGGCCCCGGGACGGTGCCATCGGGAAGCATTTCCGGGCCTGCCGATCGAGAGCTATTTGCTGGCCACAGGAGGGGGGAGCCCCCCAGCCAGGGTGTGGGATCAGGACTCCTGGGTTCTGTTACTGGTCCTTGCAGGCTCTCGGACAGGTCGCTTCCCTGTCCCCTACCCCACCCCCGTCCCTCTCATCTGCAAGGGGGCTGGGACCGGCTCTCGGGGGCCGCACGGCCCCTAGCCCGTCCGGGCCCCAATCGCGGGCGGGGTCCCGCTCCACCCACACCGGTAATTCAGAGGGGCGTTTGGGGGGTGGAGCGAGGCAAGACCAAGAGCAGCAACTTCCAGCGTGTGGAGAGAAACCCCCCGGCCCTGTGTCGCCCCCGGGAAACATCTACAATGGCGTTTGCGAGTGGGCAGCCACTCCGAGGTTTCCGGGTCGTTACCGCAGCTCCCCGAGGACAACGAGCAAGCCGCTGCCGCAGGGCGCGGCGACCGAAACCATTAGCAGCCGCGCGCCGCGCAGCTGGAGAGCAAATTGGAGCAGCAGCGCCCGGCTCAGGCTGGGGCTGCGTTGAGAAGCGGGCGCCCAACAGAGGCAGCAGAAAAACAGACCAAGGCAATTAGAGCACTGAGGAGCACAAACAAAGGGAGCGGAAAACAAGGGCCCTTCGGAAGCAAGGGCTAATTGTCGGCCTACGCCGCCTGCCGCGCCGGTTTCTACCGGGTCAAACAGAACGCGCCCTTGGAAGCTCCTATCACGTCCCCTCTCGGTCTTCTCCCGCTTGCGTAACGCCGGCCAGGACACCAGCGGAATCTGGCCACCCTGTGAGTGGGCCACAGAACCCCCCGGGCTGCCATAGACCCTGGACGCCTACCGCCCACCCCCAGGAAAGCAGGCAGGCAGCACAGAGCCAGACTCCAGTCCTTACTGACCCCGGGCACTTCAAATCCCACAACCTAGAGTTACAGGCTCCATCCCCAGCCTCTGATCTCCTGAGCCACCCTGGTCTTGAACCGACGGCGTCTCCCCGGTCCCCCGCCCTGCACCGAGGGGAGAGTCTGACCCTGGCTCCCAGGAATCCAGTAAGCGAAGACTTCAGCCCGAAGAGTCCTGCGCCCGCGTCCTCCCAGCTATTTTTAGCACGGGGGCTAAAGGAAAGCTTGCGCAAGCGCCCGAAACCAAGCTGCAGATCCCACGCCGGCAGTGGCGCAGGCAGAGCGGCCCGAGCCCACGACCTGACAGGGTCTCACCAGGGGGATTCTGCTGCGCCGCAGGGTGGTGCGCAGCCGGCGGCTGATGCGCTGGAAACATTCCTTCGGCGTGTAAGCAGGATGATCTGGAGGAAACAAAGCAAAACGGATTTAAAGAATCTGCATGACCCAGTTTAGTTCCAGGGATGTGCCGGCTGCATAGGGAAGCCAGGGCCTTGAATGAACGTTGCCCTCAAAGGCTGGAAACCCAGCAAAGGCAGCGTGAAGGTGGCACGCCCCAAACAAGGCACACAAATCACCTTAACTCTGCCACACAGGGGATATCAGCCGGGCATCTTCTCTTTTCAGCCTATAAAGAGCACAAGAGGCAGCAACCGTCACCACCAGAACACCTCCGGCGGAGGGGCAGCATAGACAAGGGGGATCTGCAATAGGAAGAGATGCGGCTGCCGCAGCGACCCCAGCGATTCCCTGCTGCCACAAGGATCAGGAAGACACAAGCTGCCTGACGGCACACAAGACACCTTGGCCGTGCTGCCCCTCTGCTGGAGGTGTTCTGGTGGGGACGTTGCCGCCTCTTGTGCTCTTTATAGGCGAAGAAGAGAAGATGCCTGGCTGATATCCCCTGTGGGGCAGAGTTAAGGTGATGTGTGTGTCTTGGCTGGGGAGCGCAACAAACTGAAGCTCAATATTAACTAGTGCCCTGCTGATCCTTTTAGCAGAAAGGTCAGCACGGTTTGACGTAGCAGGAGAGGAGAGCAGAGCGCAGTGGGACAGTAAGGTGACATAACGCCCACTTCAAGATTCAAAGCCATCCCTGTCCAGTCGTCCCTTCCCCTCTCGGTACCTTTCCACTTGTCCTCTGCTTTAACAGGGAGCTTCCTCTTGTGCTTCTTCTTGGCCTCCTCCTCTAGGTAGAGCAGGACTCTCTCCTGCTCCTCCCCAGACCGGTTCATGAAGTCGTTCCAGATCTGCAAAGGGAAGCCACACCACAACCTTAGTGTAGACGTGTGCAGCAGACTCCGATCCTTGCACGTCGGCCGTTTCTGGGATTTAAGCCACATGTAGCACTGTGGTCTTGAAACATGGAGACATCACTGCCTCTCCAACCTCCCGCAGCCCGTCAGACAGGCCAACTCGGCGCAGTGACATCCCTGGTGGCGAGTGAAGAGCGTCACCCAGACAGACGCCTCTTGTGGAGAGGCCTGGAATGACTTGGCACAGGTACAATGGACGGTGCCCCCCTCCCGGCCCTCCGCACTACCTGGAACGTGCCGCACGGAAGCCCCGGGCCCCGCTGAATCACCGGGACCCAGCGCAGTTGCCCCCTTCCCTCCCCCGCATCGGCGGGCCTGGCTGTGGGATCCCTCTGGGCCCTGGGCTCTCCGGTGCTCATGGCCGGGCAGAAGGCCGTGGTGGCCTCACTCGGTAGCTCGCAGCCCTGGATTCTCACTCCTGGGACGCCGCCCAGCTCGCATTTCCATTCCCGCACGAGCGGCTTCAGCCGCCCCGCCTGCGGCCCTGGCTCGTCGCCGCAGCAGAGAACATCTCCGCGTCGCGCCCTTTGGCCTTGTCCTCAGCAGCCCAATGCCGGACTGAGCGAGTGGGCACTTCCTCTCCTCCTCGCCTTCCCTGGGCGCTGGGAGCTCGACGCCCTCCCGGCTACTTGGGCCTGGCTGCGCCCGAGGGGATCGGTTCCCCTTGATGGGGGCCCTTCAAACGACACACCCTCTCCCAGGGGAAGGCGGACGGTGTTCCACCAACCCAAACCCATGCACCGTTCGCCTCGCCCCCGGCAGGCTTCCAGCACCTGCTGCCTTGCGCCTCCTCTGCTTCTGGGATAGGAAGGGATTTCAGTCCTCTGGGCAGCAGGGACTAGTGGGCAGAGCTCCAGGCTGGGAACCGGGGGCCCCTACGGGTCGTTTCTGGCTCTGACACAGATTCCTGGCACGGCCCTGGGCAGGCCACTCCCATCCAGCGCCGGATGGCGAGCGTTCGCCAGCGTTCCTGCAGTGCGTGGGCGGTAGCAGCAAGGGCCTATGCCCCACGGTCCCCCCCACTGGACACCTGGGGCCCACATTTCCCGGCCTAGAGCAGGCACGCTCGGCCCTGGCCTGGGGCAAGTGGAGAAGCACCTACCTCCACGTAGGTCTCGTTGTTGCAGGCCTCCGTGAAGATGCTCGGGGCGGCCGGGTGAGCGAGCTCCCCGTCCTCATTCCCACATTCGTCCCGCTCCAGCAGGGTCATCAGGTAGCGAGCTAGGAAACAGCCCGTTAGGAACCAGGAGCAGGGGCGCCAGGCAGCGGCTCCCCATCGCTGGGAGCAGCACGCACCTGCCTGGGGCTCTAACGCCGACACACAGCAAGACGCTGCTGCACCGGGGCAGGGCAAACAGGGCGGTGGGGCGGGAGAGCTACCCCGGAGCCAGGCCCTGCACAGGAACTGCCCCATCCCCTCACATCGGGGCTCAAGCATTCAACACGGCAGAGACCCAAAGTCATCAAATCCCTAAGCGGGACTGACCTCGTCCGTACATTCCCGGAGCTCTGCCCCAACCGGTTGGCGCCTCTCTCCATCCCTTGACTGTTCCTCCCTCCCACAGATCCGGCCATGCTGACCTTCCCTCCTGAGGATCAGCCCGAGCCGCCCTCAGGCCTTGTCTACACCAGCACGTTTTGTCGCCAGACAGCGAAAGCGTTTACACTGCACCGGACTTTTTTCCGGGAAAACACCCAGTTTGGGAGACAAAAAACTTCCAGCCCTTTATTGTCTGTTCCCCTCCCTTTATTGTCGACAAAGAGCCAGTGTGGACTCTGCTGCTTTAGTTGAGAGACCTGGCTTCCCAGAGTATCCCACAAGGCCCGCCCTGCTGGCTGTGCTCAGTGCTCTGTGATCTCTGCTGCCCGGCAGGCATGTGCCCCTATCCAACCTAAGCCCTGCCCCTTTCAAAGCTCCAGGAAGCGTCTGACAGCTGAGTGAGCTGCTCCATTTGGGGAACAAACAAAGAGCAAATCATTCGCGTGCTCCTGTTCTGCCCCGCGAGGAACCCAGCGGCAGGCAGGCTGCTGCTGCAGAGGGAGGGCTGGCGAGACGGCCATGCTGCTTGGACATTTCTCAGCACGGGGAGCGCCCAGACCTGCTCATGATGCTGCTCCCTGCAACTGAGGAGGCTGTGGGAGAATTTGGAGAGACCCCCAAGAAGCGCAGGGATCAGCTCTGCCTTCCCACCACACTGCACTGTGGGATGCTTACCCACAATGCTTTGCTCTGTTGAGAGGAAGCTAGCTGTGTGGCCATGAAATGTCATCAATGGGAGGCAGAAAAAGCAGGTGGACCGGTTTTCACTGTTGCCGCCTTTTGCCTGTCGACAGCACCCGTGTTGCCAAACCTTCCCCGTGCGGCCTCAGTTTCATCCCTCCAGACGCCCTTGGGCCGCGTCAGGTAAGATCACTCGCCCCGCCTCACAGGGGGCAGCCCGGCGTTACACCCCCGCACGGTGCACACCCCGCGCCAGCGGACTCGCCTAGCGAGAGCCTTGGCAGGCATAAAACAGAGGGGCACCAGCCTTCAGGCTGCTTGTCCGGAGGGCCCCACGCAGTCACCGCCTGGACTGACGCGCTCTCCGGGACGGCCCAGAGGGAATGAGCGAGCGCAGGGGCAGAAGGCACCAGCTCGCTTGCCGAGCGCCGACCCTCCCGCTGCAAGCGGCTCCCGGGGACGCAGCGCAGACTCGCCCGGGGGTGGAGACAGGGCCGGCTCAAGTCATTCCTGCACCCCGGGCAGTGAGTGTGCGACGCATGCATGGCCCCACCCCTGGGCGTATGGCGCATGCGCGGCCCGGCCCCCCGGCGCACAGCCCCGCCCCCCAGCGCACAGCGCACCTTACAGCTGCAATCGGGTGCCCCCCATAGGTTGGCACCCCGGGCAGCTGCCCGGCTAGTCCCCCCCTTAATCCGGCCCTGGGCAGGGGGCTGCAGCACGAGGCCCTTACTGTTCTCCAGTCTCTGCAGGCTCTTGCGCCCCTTGGCCTTCGGGATGAGGTCGGAGTTGCGGATGGCCTGGTTGATATAGTGCTGCTTCCGTTTGGCGGGGGAGAACCTCTTGGCGGGGGAGGTCCCCAGAGGTGGCAGGCAGTCTTCAATCCTCCTGCAGAGACCCAGAGAACACACCGTGAGACGGGCCACCTGCTCACATCCGGCAGCCACCTAGGGCTGGCGCTGCTGGGAGATCCTGGGGACCAAGGGCTCCACCAGCAGGCAGTGGGGGGGGAGGTTCTTCCTAAACATTGTCTTCATGGTGGTATAAGGAGGAGGGAGAAAAATCCATCTCCTTGGCCTCTGAGGACAGGCCAAGAGGCAATGGGCTTAAACTGCAGCCAGGGAGGTTGAGTTTGGACATTAGGAAAAACGTGCTAACAGTCAGGGTGGTGAGACACCGGAATAAATTGCCTGGGGAGGTTGTGGAATCCCCATCTCTGGAGAGATTTAATAGACACACACCTGTCAGGGATGATCTAGCTGGTGCTTGGTCCTGCTGTAAGGGCAGGGGACTGAACTCGATGCCTCTCGAGGTCCCTTCCAGTCCTAGTGTTCTATGATTAATACAACTTTGAAACTTTATTATGCTGAAAAAATGATCCTGGCAACCATCTTAAATCACGTGAAATAAGCACAGAAGCAGGTTAATTACCAAATGACAGTTTCATTGTCAGATCTTTTTTTTATTTCCCTTTGTTTAGTAATTTACATTTAAGAGAGCGCTGTATGGGGGATGGGTTGGTCTGTGTGTACACTGGACTGAGTCCTTCCGGTGCCAAACGGGGGCGGTGGGTGGCCGGTCAGTTTGGAACTCTGGGCGAGGTTTGTCACTGTGGAGGACGCTGCCCTGTCCCCTACAGAAAAGTCACAGGGAGAGGAAACGTGCACATCTGGACAGCCCAGGAAACCCATTTGGAGAGAAACCTGCAAGCTTGGAGAGCCACGGGAAAGGTGCTAATCAGGGAAACAGAACGACTTGACCTTGCAAGTGAATACAACGGGCAAAGGAGCGAGCTATGCACTGGCTACTGCCCTCTGTGATGCAGAACAACATTATTCCGCCCACCTCTATCTGGGCTGCTGGCCAACATGCTGCTTTACTGCGACTAGGCACCCAACAGCTACAGAAAGACAATTTTGAGGGATTTACACCACAGTGGGGCTTTGCTTTTACCGACCCTCTCAGTCCGCTTTTAAAGCCAGGGTTTATCTCGGATGCAGACGCAGGCTAGCGCCGAGGTACTCGGCTCTCTTTTGTCATGGTCCAAATTTCTTGGTCAAGGCCTAGCCAAGGTCCGGACTCCAGAAAGAACAACAAAACCGGCACAGCAATGATGAGAGTTTCTGCTATATTGGAGGGATAGTGTCGGTCTGCTCAGGAACATCTCCCGGGCGGTGAGAGCGAGGGGCACCACAGCTGCTAGGCAGCTTCCTCTGACCCTCGCTTAAAGCAGGATCAGAGTTTGGTTAGGCCCGGCCAATGGGAGGCGCTTGGAATGGGATTGCTTCTCAGACAGATAGGGTTGCCAGGTGTCCGATTATCGCCCGGACAGTCCAGTAATTGCATCTTCTGTCTGGTAAAAAACACCAGACAATACCGGACATGTAAAACACCAGACATCTGTTTTTCTCGGAAAACCGACGGGGACATTTTCCCCCTGTTGCGTCTGGCGGGGGGAGCGCAGGAATTTAAAGGCGCAGTGACCTTTTTTTTTTTTTTCGCTCAACCAATTTTTTTCCCCACCATGTTCAGGATTTTTTGTGAAAGCATCTGGCAACCCTACAAACAGAAGAGACACAGAATCACCGGGCCGGTGAAAGGGGCTGGCTGGGGGTGCCCCCCACTTCTGGGACTGTCCCAGCCCCAAGCCTCCCACCCCTCCCAGGAGCCCTATAGGGGCTGCAGCTTCTGCCCCCATTCATGCAGGAACATTGCTGGCTGTTCCCCTTCGTCCGGGAACGAGGGGGAAGTGCAGTTTGCTGCATTCCTCACTCTGGCTGGGGAGCCAGGGGGCAGACGAGCTGTGCACTTTGCTCTCCTGGGGACAAAGGAAGGGGAAGAGCAACGGACACACACAACACTACACACACAACACAACACACCCCCACCCCCCTCACGGAACCTCCTGAGAAAAGTTTAAACCTGAGCCTGAATTTAAGAGGAACTGACTGAAAAGCTCAGTTAATTGTTTTCCCTTTAAGGACACAAGATTTGCCCCCTGATTTTTTTTTAAACCTGCCCCTTCCGATGAACCCCCTTTCAGATGATGGCCCTATGTTGTGTGTCAGTCTCTTTGTGCATTTGGCAGCTGCAGGCTGTGAGCGAGCTGGCTCACTCTGTTTCCCCTTTCGCTTGGCTGGGTTTCAACGCAGCAACAGCCGAGAGACAGATATTAAAAAAAAGGAAAATTGCGCAGCGGTGGAAAAATTGGCAGGCGGACGGCGGAGCAGATCTGGCACCTGCTTGTAACTGTCGGAAACAAACTCATCTCGGTTCTGTCTTTACACAGAGGCAAGTTTCTGGGAACAGAGGACCAAAGAGACTCTCCAACGGGGGAAGGCCAGTCCCAGCCCCGCCCCGCCCCGCCCTGCCCCTTCAGCAATCCCGCCCCCCCCCCAGCTCCCCGGGGAGCCAAACCCCGCCCAACCCCAGCCCCGCTGCAGCCCCAGCCCTCCCGGGCAGGGGGAGCACATGCAGCTTTGGGAAGGCAATGCCTTCCCTTGCCTGCATCACCCACCACCCGGACCCGCCTCGGGCTGCGCCCTCGGGTAGATACACCTCTGCTGGGTCATCGGAGGCCCTGTTCTCTGCACCAACGGGTCCCTTCTTGCCAGCACATCGGCCACAGGGCGACGGCATGAAGGGCCAAAGCTTATGCTTGCTTTAAACGTATCTCCCAGGCCCAGCGTCCTGCCGAACAGAGACACGTCCCCCCCCATCCATCCCCCCCAGGCAGCCAGGGCTTGTCTTCACCCCTCCTCATCTCAGGCCAACGGCAGGAACCCCCTGGGGTCTAGGGCACCCTTTGGGCAATAGGGCCAGAGTCCCCCTGCCTTTGAGGCCTATTTACCCATCTCTGAACCAGTCGACAGAGCACCAGAGTGGAGGCGGGAGACTGGGGTTTTACAACTGGCTTTGCTGCAGGAGTCACAGCAGGGGCGTGCCTCAGTTTCCCCACCTGTAAAATGATGATCACAGCTCTGCCACTGACTTCCCCCACCCGCCCTTTGTCTATTTAGATGCTGAAAATTCCTCCCCAAACGCTTTGGGGCGTTGACGGTCTCTCATTACGTACAGCACCCAGCACAAAGGGGCTTGACCTCGTTTGGGTGTGACTGTACTGCAACTCCCTTAGCTCTGACCCACCACACTCTCCCCTCGCCTCCTTTTTTCCTGTCCAGTTTAATCTTGTACCCTGGGGACGCTGGCTAAGCAGCCCAGGTGGTTTAATTCTGTTTGTACCATTTATAACCTCCCGGGTACTTCCTGATGGGGCTTGGGTGAGTAAGTTGCAGCCCTACTGGGCACAGGTTGCAAAGAGCCATTTCAAATTCACGACTCCACTTGAGTTCAGAGAAACCTGCTCCAGCCAAGCCGAGACCCCAAATGCAAGCAGCATTGTGCTGTGTCGGGGTCCGCCAGAGCCTCCCCGCGACTGTCACTGCAGGCCGAGCTTGGCGTAAGGAGTAAACAGCCTAAATTAAGTGTCTAATAACCCCAGATGATCTTTAAACCGAATACAAGAAATTGGGATGCAGGTTTCATTCTGAGCGCGTCCTAGCTAAACCCCAAAGTCTGACTACGCCAAACAGCGAGACCGCTGGGTCCTATAATCTAAACAGCCGCTCTCTGGGTCACGCTAACTCCACAGTGCATAGGGAAGGATGGTCTCCCATTTAAGGCATCACGTTGGGATTCGGAAGATCTGGGTTCAACGGCTGGTTCTGCCACCGATTGCCTCTGTGGTCTTGAGCACAGTGTCTTCATGCCTCAATTTGTCCATCTGTAAAAGCGGGATTAGAACCTTTCATCTTTCCTGTTTAGAGTGTACGTTCCTTGGGACACGGGCTGCCTTAGGAATTCTCCTCGGCGCTACTTTATAACTAACGCTGGCTAAGAATTCCACAACCAGCTGGGTGTCATCAGTCACACGACCCGGTCACTAGTGTGCAATCCACTGGGGAAGGCCAGGCAAGGGGAAACTTCCACCGAAGTGGTACTTTAGCTCTAAGAGTCACACTCAGTGGCCGCTTCTGGTCAGACCCGTAGAAGAACGGTGTCACCCTCCACATGAGCTTCATCAGACTCAGTTTCCCCAACATGCCCAGGTAAAGGCAGGTCTGAGCTCCAGGAACTCAACAGGCAGAACAAGGAGAACAGCCAGGTTCTGTCAGGCCGGGGCCTCATTACGTCATCAGGGCACCGCTTGGCTACCCCCTACCAGCTGTGCGGGCAGGCGACCAGCTGCAAACAGTGCCCTGGCAGGGCATGAAGGGCAGGGTTTTATTTTGCCTGGACGTCCTGATTTCTTTTCTTAAGTGGAGCCATGCCAGGAAGACACACCCTGCTTTAAGATCTCTTGCCCCTTCCCAGGCAGGCCCCATGGGTCAGGGACGATGGTGCAAAACGGAGGCAGGACACTGGCGTGACCATGAACAGAGGGAGATGGAGAAGAGAAGCAGGGACCCGCAGAGCATGGGTTAAAAATTCCCTGACCTCATCCCTCCCACGCAATTCAACCGGCTCAGCATAAAGCCGCTGCGCATGGCATCAACCAGTTTCCTTCGGGTGTCTCAAAGTCCACGGGCTTTGAGTTCGTCCCAGGCTCCCAAACCTTGCTAGGGAAGCCCTGAGGCTTGCTGCATTCTCTCTGATGTGTTTGACTGTCCGGGGGTCTTGCAGAAGAGGGAAGAATCCAGGACAACGCACGCTGTGAAACAGTGAATTGTATCGACACCTTAAGTCAGTCGCAACACACCAGAGCAGGGCAAAGGAAAAATGAAGCTGCCTTTCCCCTCTGACATCCGCTGAGGGAAAAGTCACATTTCATCAGAGGGCGCGGTCCAAGACTTTGGTGCCAGGGTTAATTTGCCTTGAGCTGGCAGGTTAACCCTGGCCGTTCTGCTGGGTCTCCGGGCAAAGAGAGCCATGCTTAGCAGGCAGCTTTTCATCCTATGCTGACACTACTTAGAGCACTTTTGCACTTAACCCAGTGCACCCTGCCCCGTCGAGTATTCACGTGGAAACTCCCCCCCCCCCCCCCCGTGGGGGTTCTGCGCTAAGTTCGGGTGTCCCCTTTCTTTTCGCAATTCACCCTGCCTGTCGAGAATCAACACTTCATTCTGAGCCCTGCTTCCGGACTGGCACTTGGACGAGTTTCACGCACCTGAAAGCATGTGTCCCAGTCTGCCAAGTCAGCCCTTGCCAGAGTCTTACCCACGTGACTGCAGTGGCCATTTTCAAGAAGCGTATGAGAGCCCTGCCCGACAATACCCAGCATGCCTTGCTAGCTCCAGGTGTTTGTAAGCTCACAGACCCTAGGAAGGCAGCATCACCTAAGCAGACAGAGCTTCAGCATACAAGGGTTCAAGTCCCAGGTCTGCCGCAGGTTTGCCAGCTAACCTCCAGCAAATTGTTTCCCCTGTGCCTCAGTTTCCCCTGTCAAATGAGGACAATGACCTACTTTGAAAGGTGTGGCTGGAAAGCACGACTGGTCCCCAATAATTATACCCAGCTCACCCAACAGTTCAAGCAGGAAAATGTCCACCCCAGAAGGTGACCGGCGTGACCCTTTCTCAGGCCCCTGTCAGAGCTACAGACAACTGGTTTCATACTACTTGGGAGTCGCTGATTTTCCCCTCCCGGCTGGCTTCTACACGGATCCATTTTCAGCCTTCACGGTGACCTTACAGCCAGGCAGGCCCCTCGGCCGCAGCCTTTGGTCCAGGAGTGCCCAGCAAATCCAAGAGAGGCTTGAACGTTCAACCCGCGTCAGTGACAGCAGGTTGCTCAGAGACTGACGGGCAGACCCGGCTCAGCCAGCGTGCCAGGGCGCGACCGGTCTTAGGAAGAAGGCAATGTTTTTCTGGCAGCAGCCCGAAGCTAAGCTGCTTTTTCCTGGCCGCCCCCAGTGCGCCACTTGCTTGGCCGGCTCCTTCCAATCCTTGTATCCACGTTCACAGCCAGCTGCCTAGAGACAGGACTTAGTTCCTTTGCTTGTTGCTTCTCTTCACCGCACAATGTCACGAAGCCGCAGCCACCGTTCTTCGGCGCCACAGAACGAGCGCTTTGCTCCGAGAGAGCGTGCAAAACTGCTCTTTACTAGCGAACTCGCTCTCGGTCCCCCCCTGCTCTTCTCCCAAACCCCCAGATCTGAATGACAAAGAGGGGTGGGGAGCAGAGACCCTCAGCACCCGCGTGTACACAAATCACTGCTCTGGACTTAGCAACAAGCAGCCCAAGTTTCCAGCCATTTAAAAGAGTTTGAGCCAACACTCACGCAAGCCTCAAACCTCACAACGACACACCCCTGACCGATATCCACAGTCCCTTAAAGGCCCGGCCCCATCACACCCCCACAAGATTAGAGGCACTGGAAGGAATCTTACGGCTCTCCTGTAACAAACATCAAACCAGCTCCGGCCTTTACTACTTTAGGAACAGGATACAATGCAAATGGCCACGAACCTGAATGTTAGAGGGATCACTGGATGGTTCCCTGTTCTGTTCCCCCCCCCGGGGCACCTGGCACTGGCCGCTGTCGGCAGACAGGACGCTGGGATGGACGGGCCTTTGGACTGACCCCGAATGGCCGCTCTCAGGTTCTAACTTAACTCCGTAAAGTATTTGGTGACCACGGGTGAAAGGGGCCATAAATGCAGAATATCCTCAATGGACACAATAATTAGTTAATTACCCCAGTAACAACCACAGGGTAAGCTAAGGGGGAGGGATAGCTCAGTGGTTTGCACAGTAGCCTGCTAAACCCAGGGTTGTGAGTTCAAGCCTTACGGGGGACATTTAGGGATCAGGGGCAAATCTGTCAGGGATGGTGCTTGGTCCTGCTGTGAGGGCAGGGGACTGGACTCCATGACCTCTCAAAGGTCCCCTCCAGCTCTATGAGATAGGTCGCGCTCCCCTTGCACGCCCAACGCTGCCAAATACAGAACAAAGCCTCCTGCTGCTCCCTGAGGGCCATCTAACCTGGCTGGCTTCAGCCTTTCCCACAGTCCTGATCCCCCTGCTTTCTGGGACCTATGCAGCCCCGCGTAATCAACACCCAACATTTATTTACAGCACCCAGGCTGAGACCCTAACAGCAGCCTGATTCTCCTTCGCCATTAGAACTCTGGAGATCTGGGTTCAATCCCAGTGGGGACATGCCACCAGCAAGTCCCTCAATCACCATGTGCCTCAGTTTCCCCTCTGAAATGAACGTGAGGCTGCTCTACCACACAGGGGCATCGCCAGGGTAAATACATGAAGCCGTAGACACTATGGCTGTGTCTACACTGGCATGATTTTCCAGAAATGCTTAAAACGGAACAGTTTTCCATTATAAGTATTTCCAGAAAAAGAGCATCTACATTGGCAGGATGCTTTTCCAGAAAAGCATCCATGGCCAATGTAGACGCGCTTTTCCAGAAAAAAGCCCCGATCATCATTTTCGCGATCGGGGCTTTTTTGCGGAAAAGACTGCTGGGCTGTCTACACTGGCCCTTTGCCGGAACAGTTTTCCGGAAAAAGGACTTTTGCCCGAGTGGGAGCAGCATAGTTTTTCCGGAAAAGCAGCTGATTTCTTACAGTAGATCGTCAGTGCTTTTCCGGAAATTCAAGGGGCCAGTGTAGACAGCTCGCTGCTTTTCCGGAATAAGTGGCCCAGTGTAGACACAGCCTATGGGAAGGGAGACAGTAGAAGTACATCTCTCAAGTGTGGTCTGTGCTGAAGACTCAGAATGATACAACTGAGATGCTCAGGTATAGGAAAAACCCACACCTGAGGGCCTGGCTGCAGTTTCATTTACTCCTCTTCCAAATGAGCAGGGAGGGGGGGACATGACAGACACCTCAGGCACAGAGCAGGGAAGAACAGGGCTGGGCTTCTGGCTGCACAGGTTTTATTAATTGCAGCCAGGGTCGTTAAGCCAGTGCGAGAGGCTGTATGGACTCAGACCCCAGTGCAAACCAGGCTGCTTGTTTCAGTTTTGTTTAAAATCCACTGGGAACCGAACCAAAAAACATCTCCCCTGGAATCTGCTTCAAAGTAACTGAAACTGGAACAACTTTGGCATTTAAACGAGGCCTTATGCTTTCAGGGCTGCCATGGGGTGCAGTGGGTGATAGCTGGATGCACCACAGGCTCTTTGGAGGTTCAAAGGGGCACAACGTGGTCTAGACCAGTGGTAGAGTCCCCTTAGGGGTACCTGAGAGAAGTCTGGGGGGGACGTCAACACAACTGAAATCTGGAGACAACTGAATTTTTGTGTTAAGTTTTACAGCTTTTACTATTTTTGTACTTTTTACACCCAAAAATGTCATTGCCCGCCTGGCTACGATTAAGTTGTTTAAACAAATGTGTTGCAACGGTAGAAAAAAAATGTGTGTGTCTGAAAACTGTAGGCACTGGGGGTACTTCTAATTTTTTTTTTAAAGGGGTACTTTATAAAAAAAAAAAAAAAAAAAGGTTGAGAAACACTGGTCTAGACGGTGCTTGGTCCTGCTGTGAGGGCAGGGGACTGGACTCGATGACTCTCGAGGTCCCTTCCAGCTCTAGTGCTCTATGATTCTATGATTCAATGAGCTTAAACAGCAGCAAGGGAGGTTTAGGTTGAACGTTAGGAAAAACTTCCTGCCTGTCAGGGTGGTGAAACACTGGAATAAATTGCCCAGGGAGGTTGTGGAATCTCCATCTCTGGGGATATTTCAGAGCGGGTTAGACACACCTGCCAGGGATGGTCTAGACCAGTCGTCACCAACCAGTCGATCAGGATCTACCGGTAGATCTTGGAGCCTCTGACAGGTGATCCTGATTGGTTTGGCCAGAAAATTATCAAGTGCCAAACCAACTGTCCCACTGTCATGCTGCTCCTGCCCTCTGCCTTGGAGCTGCCCCCCCAGGGAGCCTCCTGCTTGCTGTGCAGGGTGTGGGAGGGAGAAGAGGGGGTGCTCATGTCAGGGTGTCCCTCCTCCCCCCACTTCTGTATCCTGTCTCCACACAGAAGGGGATGGAGGGAGCTTGGCAATGCAAAACTCTGTCACTCCCACACTGTGCGTGTCTGTCATTTTCACACCCCCACTGTCCTTCACTGTCATCTTCTGACCCAACCCGTATGAGAGGGGTTGTTGTTACTCCTTTTGCCGCTTGCAAAGTGGGTTAGTCTGGGGTTGTGACTGGTCTGTGCATTTCCTCGTTTTCATTTCTCTCTTACGCGTCAATGTAATTCTCTGGGCAGTGAGTTCTCAAATGCCCAACCTGTCGCGCCTGGAGTCATCATCCCCATGGGAATTGCTGCTCCTGGACATGGCTGGGCTGTCCCTGCAGCCCCTGAGAGAGGCAGAGCAGGGGGTCCCCACATGCCGCCCTTGCCTGCAGACACTGCTCCTGCAGCTCCCAGTGATCAGTAACGGGAACCGTGGCCAGCAGAAGCCGTGGGCTCGGTGCCTGTAGATGAGGGGCAGCACATGGTGCCATGGAGCCACTGCAGTACATGCCAGCTGCTTTCAGGAGCGGCGCAGGCCAGGGCAGGAGTTAGCTGCCTTAACCCCACTGCTTCACCCGGAAGCTCTCAGTTAAACGGTGCCCAGCCAGAGGCTGCTTCCTGAACCCCTGTCCCAGCCCTGAACTTCCTCCTGCACCCAACCTCCTGCCCCAGACGTGAGTCCCCCTGTACCCAAACTCCCAGAGCTTGCCCCCGAAACCCCTCCTGGACCCCAATCCCCCTCCCGGGCTAAGCCTGGAGCCCCTCCCACACTCCAAACCCCTTGGCTCAAGACCAGAACCAGCACCCCAGCCTGGTGCAAGCGAGTGAGGCTGGGGGATGGAGCGGGCAGGGGGATGCCTCGGAGAAGGGGCTGGGTGGGGCAGGGCGTCAGAGATGGGGCGGGAAGGAAGCGGGGCAAAGGTGTTCGGGTTTGAAGTAGATCGTACGTGGCACTTAAACTGAAAAAGTGATTTGTGGTTAAAGAGGTTGGGGACCGCTGGTCTAGACGGCGCTTGGCCCGGCCGTGAGGGCAGGGACTGGACCGGATGTCTCTCGAGGTCCCTTCCAGTCCTAGTGTGCTAGGATTCTAGGACTCAGAACAGGGATGTAAAATCCCACGTAAGTGGTTAACCGATTAAAGGGGGAATGAGCAGGGGGGCCCCTGCTGGGCTGGAATAACACCCCCTCCCCCGCCCACAGTGGCAGTCCTGGAGGGCCCCCCGCCCCACCCTGCTGCAGGCAGGGGCTGCTTCAGCCGGGCCGGAGCAGCCCTTGCCGGAGGCGCGCCAGGGCCCACCATGGACAGGGGCTGCTCCGGCTGGGGTGGAGCACCTCTGTCCGCAGTGGGCCCCGCAGGGCGGATGCAGCCCCCGCCCACGGGGAACGGGGAGCTGCTCCAGCCCCCACCGGTTAACCCGAACCGGGAAGCATCGCCTGTTCAGGGCACGGCTTGCAGACGAAGGGGTGAACCTTCCCCCCCCAGCTCAACAGGCAACTGCCGGGCAGGAGAGGACGCAGAGCGATGACCCTAGGAGTCAGGGAGATGGAAGGGTGGGGAGAGGATGGGGCCTTCGCACCGGGGCTGGGGGGCGCAGGGCCTGAGGCCTCGTTCTAGCGGGGAGAGCTTAGACCCCCAGTTCTTACACTGCTCGCTTCCCCCTAGAGCAGAACACTTGCCCCTCCGTGTGTAGCAATAAGAGCCACCTGGCTCAGGAGCAGGTGGCCTGGGGACCGGGGCAGGGTGACAAGGAGGGGCAGGAGATTGGAGCCGTTCCAGTGTAACCCCAGAAACAAAGGGGAACAAGCCCCCGGTACTTACCGCTGGGCGTGGGGGCAGCGTCCCCCCCCGGGAGAGGGAGGGGTTCATATGGCATCAGAGAAGGGAGAACCCTAATTTATCACCAGTAGGGGGAATCTGACCATGCCTGGGAACAGAGCCGCCATCTCTGCCCCCCCAAACCGAAGAGGGGGAGGGAAACAACCTCTAGGCCCTCCACCCTGAAAGGGGGGTGAGCTCTCCGGCTCAGACAGGGACCCCCCCCCAAAAGGAGACCTCCCTGCATGGAGAGGGAAACTCTCCCCCAGGCTGCCCCCACTTTCCCAAGGATGGGGGCTGGGGATCCCACCGGGGGCAGAGAACCCCAACTCTGGCTGCTCCCCCATATAGGGACCCCATAGGGAAGAAAGCTCGCCTCTGGGCGGAGAGGGGACCCCGAGCTCTCTCCCCCCCCCAGCCAGGGCTCCCCAGGGCTAGACGGGAACCCCCAATCTGTCTGCCCCCAGCCAGGGGGCTCCCTGGGACCGGGTGGGGGAACCCCCGGGGATCCCCGCTCGCGTCACACTCACACGTAGGGCTCCTGGGGGGCCTGCCCGCCACCGGCCTCCGGGCCGGACAGCAGCACCATGGCGGGGCCGGGCGGGCAGGGGCCGGGCGGCGGCTCCGTCTGCAGGGCCCGGAGCACCCGCCCCGCCCCGGGAAGCAGCGTCAGGCGCGGGGCGGGCCGGGGATTAACCCCTGCGGGCCTGGCGGGGAGCGGGGCGGGGGCAGCCGGAGCTGGGGTGCAGACGGAGTTGGGGTGCAGCCGGGGGTGGGGTGCAGCAGGAGTTGGGGTGCAGCCGGAGTTGGGGTGCAGCCGGGGGTGGGGTGCAAACGGAGTTGGGGGTGCAGCAGGAGTTGGGGTGCAGCCGGGGGTGGGGTGCAGCCGGAGTTGGGGTGCAGACGGAGCTGGGGTGCAGCCGGGGGTGGGATGCAGCCGGAGTTGGGGGTGCAGCAGGAGTTGGGGAGCAGCCGGGGGTGGGGTGCAGACGGAGTTGGGGGTGCAGCAGGAGTTGGGAGCAGCCGGGGTGGGGTGCAGACGGAGTTGGGGTGCAGCAGGAGTTGGGGTGCAGCCGGGGGTGGGGTGCAGACAGAGTTGGGGGTGCAACAGGAGTTGGGGTGCAGACGGGGTGGGGTGCAGACGGAGTTGGGGGTGCAGCCGGGGTGGGGTGCAGACAGGTTGGGGTGCAGACGGGGTGGGGGTGCAGACGGTGGGGTGCAGCCAGACACAAGGTAGGATGGGATGGGGCAAGAGGGACAGGCAGAATGGCTTGTGGGTGCAGACGGGTGGGGGGTTGCAGCAGGAGGTGGGTAATAGACACAGAGGGGCAGGACGGGATGGGGGTGCAGACGGGTGTGGGGTAATAGGCAGAGGGGTGGGATGACATGGGGGTTGGGATGCACCCAGGTGTGGGGATGCAGCAGGGTACGGGGCGCAGCCAGGCTTGTGGCAATAGGGTCTGGGGGTGCAGCAGGGTGTAGGGGTGCAGGCGGGTAGGGGGGTGCAGCAGGAGGGGGGAATTGACACGGGCAGGATGGGATGCGGGTGCGGCAGAGGATGGGGGTGCAGAGGGGTAATAGGCAGAGAGGGGTGGGATGGCATGGAGGGTGGGATGCACCTGGGTGTGGGGATGCAGCAGGGTTCGGGGCACAGCCATGTGTGTGGCAATAGGGCATGGGGGTGCAGCAGGGTGTGGGGGTGCCGCCGGGGATCCACATCTGCAGATACCCACAGTTATAAAGCGGTCTCCACAGATTTGCAGGGTTCTAGTTAAAGGAATGTAAAGGAGCCAGATTACAAACTCCAGGGTGCATCCACCTGGAACAGGGAGACAAACTTTTGGCAAAAGCTCCTAATTCTGGAGCCTTTCTGCCGGCAGGGAAGGCAAAGAGCAGGCCTGCTGTTAGCTCCGTCTTTTGTAAGGCTAACAGTCTCTGCGGGAGGCTGACACTTTAAAATGCATTTTTTGGAGGGGACAAACAGCCAATTCACCACCTTTCACCTGGCAATGGGTCTGTGTTGATTGTTCGGGCCACATGGGGAGCTGTGAAGGTCCCTCTTTCATAGGGAAGGCAGGTCGTGTGGTCATGTCCCTCTTCTAAAGAGCGGGCATTAGCTTCCTGGGTGACCTCAGACAAGCAACTTTGCTTCTCTGTGCCTGAGTTTCTGCTCTGAGGCGGCGTAACCACCCTCGCAAAGTCTCAGCGGGGAGCCGGGTTGGCCTGTAACTTTAAAAACAACCAGCAGTCCTGTGGCACCTGAGAGACTAACCCAAATATCTGTCCAGTGTCGAGCGTTCATGGGCACAACCCACTGCCCCAGATGAGCTGGAGTGGAGAAGAAAGGGGGACCCAGAATTTTACTTCGCAAAGTGCTTCGAGGTGGCTGTTTTAACCTCATTTTATTGTTGCTCCTTTAAACTTGGCATGGGCCTGAGGCACTAGGGAGGAATGCCAGCCGGGTGGGGGGCTACCAGACCCACACTGAGTCCTGAAACGGCTTGTCGGGGGCAGGGGCTTCATTCACGCCCGCTATTCAGGGTGAATTCCACCCAAATGCAGCTCTGGATCCCAGGTTAGTCCCACCTCCCGCCCTGACAGTAAGGTGATGGGGTGGGTTCCGGCAGGGGATAGGGTGCTCACCTGGGGAGGGCAGTGTCATAGGTTTAAGTCCCACCTCCCCCAGGTCAGGTCAGGACAGGACAGCCAAAAGCCAGGCAGCACCAGGGCAAGAGGGATAAGGGGCGCCCTGACAGCAAGGTGGTGGCATCACACAACAGCTACTGAGTACAACCCAGCGCTGCCAAGCCTGGTTCATCAGTCACAATTCGCCACATGCCCTTCCTCGAACCCTGGCAGGATGAGGTTCCCCGCCGTGCAGCAAGATGTCACAAGGCCGAGGCACAACAGAAGGCCTCCAGACAGGGTCTAAGTGGTATCTAGCACTCTGCACAATGTGGGGGGGCACTTCACTGCAAAAAATGTAGCTGTTAGTATTGGTGATAAGACTATAAGTATGATGCATAATGATTTCATGTCTAAGGACTTGCTTATAGGTTCTGTAGCTTCTATTTCTCTCTCTTTGTCTCTCATGATTAGATAATAAGAAGGGCCATACTGGGTCAGACCAAAGGTCCATCTAGCCCAGTAGCCTGTCTGCCCACAGTGGCCAGCACCAGGTGCCACAGAGGAGGTAGACCAAAGACAATGATCAAGCGATTTGTTGTCTCCAGCCTCTGACAAACAGAGGCCAGGGACACCATTTCTATCCCCTGGCTAATAGCCTTTTATGGACCTAATCTCCATGACATTATCTAGCTTCTCTTTAAACTCTGTTATAGTTCTAGCCTTCATAGCCTCCTCTGGCAAGGAGTTCCACAGGTTGACTACGCGCTGTGTGAAGAAGAACTTTCTCTTATTAGTTTTAAACCTGCTACCCATTAATTTCATTTGGTGACCTCTAGTTCACCTATTATGGGAACTAATAAATAACTTTTCTTTATTCGCCCTCTCCACACCACTCATGATTTTATAGACCTCTATTATATCCCCCCTCAGTCTCCTCTTTTCTAAACTGAAAAGTCCCAGTCGCTTTAACCTCTCCTCATATGGGACCCGTTCCAAACCCCTGATCATTTTAGTTGCCCTTTTCTGAACCCTTTCTAAGGCCAAAATAGTGTTACTGTAAGGCAAGGTTACTCAACCTTGGAAGCCCCAGGGGCCACAATGATACTCATAGCACATGCCGAGGGCCACAACTTAAGTCTGGTTGCATAGACATGGAAATATATATGCAAATAGCTTCTTCCACACAGTGCCCCTGGCACTCCCAGCACCTCCTCCTTGGGGGCTAGAAACACCGATACCCTGCACCCCTCTGTTCCAGCCCGCCCGTCCGCTTGCGTCTTACAGTGCTCACCCCGCCTGGGAGAGGCCTTGCGTGTTCCCAGTGGAGGCCACGTTCAAAGGACCCCACCTGCGTACTACGTGTTGAGCCCCACATGGACCCAAATCGCGCCGCAGGCCGCAAACGAGCTGTAAGGCCTTGCTCCCTGTTAGCATTACAAATGACGTTGTACCTCATGTCTGCATCCCAAACGAAGTCCTGTCGTGTAGTAACGGTTGCTCTTGTCTGAAACTCTGTACAATTGTGCGGTGCAAGAGGAGGGGTTCTGAGGGTGGCAGCCAGCACAGATGCCCAGGTGAGCAAGGAGAAGTGGAACTTTGAAGATAATGAGGAAACAGCCCTTGTGTCTTGAAGCTGAATTGAATTAGCAGCATTGACAATCTTGGAGAGAGGCAGAGACCCCCAAGAGTGAGAGACGCTGATGGGCAGCCTGACAATCCCCATCACAGGATAACTCCGGAAAACAGATTAACACCTCCTAAGGGTGGATAATGGCAGCATGACATGGCAATATCCATAGACCCAAATGGGAACTTACATGTGTAGGAAGGTGGGTCTTGCCAAGGGACTCTGGGTTCGGTACTGCAAGCCGAGAAAGAGAGAGAGAGAGAGAGTGTGTGTGTGTGTGACTCTGTCTACACTACGAGTTTTCTGGGCAAAAAAAATGCTAATGAGGGACTCATTTGCATGAGTCGCAATCTCATTTGCATATTTTCTGCTGATTCGTTTTTGCGCAAAAACAAGCAGTGTGGACGTTTTCTTTTTGCGCAAAAACCCCTTTTTCCACAAGATGAGATTGCGACTCATGCAAATGAGTCCCTCGTTAGTATTTTTTTTTTTTTGCCCAGAAAACTCATAGTGTAGACGTAGCCTGAGTGTGTCTTTATAAAGCATATGTATTCTCAATAAACGGCGTGTTGCCTTTTCCCCTGAAAAAGATCCCATGTGCTTCATATATAAGCATAACAAGATCTCGAGTGGAGAAGAGCTAGCTTTTGTGGGAACCTCCTCTGATGTAAATCAACATTGCTTCCGTGACTTCGCCGGAGCTTTGCTGACCAGAGGGAAGGTTGTGTCTATTCAAATGGAGCGTCCCTTGGAAAGGGGGGTAGCAAACACACACCAAGCCTTCAGACCTGAGGATTGGGGGTAGGCAAAGTTGCTTCACTAGGAGCAATCCGCAGCTCATTCTGATTTAATTAGACCATTACAATTGTGACCGCTTAACAGGGGCGGCCCTAGACTAGCTGCTAGCAACTGGCGCCCTAGGCAAACCATGCAATCAGCGCCCCCACCTCCAAACCCCTCAATGATATTGCGCCACCATTTGGCGCCCCATTTAACTTGGCGCCCTAGGCGACCGCCTAGTTCGCCTATATGGACAGGCCACCCCTGCCGCTTAATGAAGAAGAGCATGGTGTCCCCCGAACACATTGCAGTTCTTAGCCCTGACTAGGGTGACCTTTGTGAACTCAGCTGTGCGCTGAAAAGGCGTTTTCAAGGAACTGCCCACGGTGACTCCAAAGCTCTGCCTGGGGTGGGAACAGCTTCCTTAGAAGCCCTCCCAGTGCACGGAGAGCTGGGGTTATTTTTTTCCCTAAGGTGCACTACTTTGCACACCGTTTCATGAGCTCCCCCTAGTGCCTCACAGGCTGCTTTGGACTTAACTACCTTGCACGATTCCGTGTCACCGTGTGTTGCCACGTCACTGGTCCTGCTCTTTCCCGGGTCACTCACGAAGATGCTGAACAGCGGAAGGGCCCCGGGGGAGACCCTGCTGCTCCCTTTTCTTTCCCCATGGAAAGGGTCAGCGGAAAGGGGGTTGCTAAGGCGGGTTGGTGCTGCTGTGTTGAATCGGGGTTTGTTCCAAGCTCTGCCGCTGGCCTTGCTTCAGGTGACCCTTCCCTCCTAGCTGCACGCTAGCCGAGGCTGCTTGCAGCCCCCGGGTCCGGACAAACCCGGCCCCTTGGCCATGGGCTGGCCCAGGCCCTGCTGGACATTCCTCTCCCTGCCCCGGCCCCTCCCTGGGAGGCAGGAAAACCAACCAGCCGTTTGGAAAGACTCCTATCCCCACAGCCCTTTTGGCTGGGTTTAGACAGCCTCGCCTCATGGCAGCACCAAAGGCCGGACAGCTCTTGGGATGCAGGCGAATTAACCCTGCACGTAACCAGCCTATTGGTAGCTGCTTCCAGCATCGGGTTTTTTCCCCATCTGCTTCCCTCTTCTGGCCTTAATTAATACAAAGTCCTTAATAGAGTTTGTGCACGTTCAGGGCCCGGGAGCTGTAATTATTCCGTCAGCCAGCGTTAGAGGTGTAATTATGTTAATGTGTCTGGGCTCTGGAGAGGGCCCCAGCCCCTCTTCAGAGAGATAAGCACCGCTTGCATGGGACATCGCTGTTCCGGGGCCCCCGCGGGGCTTTCTGGAAATCGGCCTATGAATATGCATAACTGGAAGATGTTTTGTGCAAAATGCATCATGGAGCATTTCAGTGCTAACATTACAGTCTGCTGGGTCTGCCTGTGCTATTGCTGTGCATGTATCGGTCTTGTTTGGGAAGTTAGAAATACAAGTGTGGGTCTGTTTATAGTTCTAAAAGTGCTGACGAGGGCCATTAGGGATACTTCCGGTACTTAATGACACAGTACTCAAACCAACAACCTGTGAATGGTCGTGTTTGTCCTATAAGCCCAAACTGTGATTGGTCCTAGGAAGACATGTGACCAGGCCACCTGGTACTGGGATCCATCTTGATTGAACCGGGTAGTTTTTCTTAGGGGAGATGGGGAACAAAGGATGCCCGCCCTGGGCCAAAGTCTATTTAAGCAATGGGAAGCCATCAGTCCTTTGTCTTCAGCTGGCCTTTGAAACTGCCTGGCCCACCTAAGAGGATACCTGAGGAACTCTGAAAAGCTGTAGACTCAGACCAGAGTAAAGATCAGCTCTGACCCGAATCTTTCCCCTGAGATAGGAATAGCTGTTAGGGTAAGAATTTGCATGTGACAAGTGCCTGAGTGGATTAGGACTAGCCAAGTGTTTTCTGTTCCTTTTAACTTAGTCACTTACTTTGATCTGACTGTTTTCACTTGCAGCCACTTACCTCCTCCTTTCAATCTACTGTGTATTCAGAGAGTTTGTGAATGTGTCTGTCCATCCGTCTGTAAGTCTGTTTGTTTGTTCAAGAACTCCTCCTAAATCGGGGTGGGCAAGACAGCGTCCGTGGGCTGCATCCGGCCCACCAAGCCGATTGATCTGGCCCGCGGCCGCCCTGCTGCTCCCCTGCCCCCAGGCCAATCGAGACTTGGGAACAGGGGAGCGCACGAGGTCTCCTCCCATCGACAGGGGCGCATGGCACCTCGAGAGAACCACCAGCATTCAAGACAGCTGGCGGGTCTCTCTACGTGCCACCCATCCCTGGCAGGGCGGGGGCAGTGGGCTAAGACTTCACACGCTCCCCCACTGCCAGGCAGGGGAACAGGGTCTGTGGGCAGGGGAGCATGCGAAGTCTTCTGACCCCGCCCCTTCTGCCTGAGGCCCCGCCTCTTTCAGGGCAGCCTGCAACCACTTCTGAAATTCGCAAAGGGGCCCCCCTTCCAAAATCATTGCCCACCCCTGTCCTAAGTGGTCAGAGCTAGGACCACCAAATTCAGCAGCTTCCTCTTAGCATGGCTTGAAGCAAGGTCGGGGTTTGGTTGTGCCAGCACAACGGGATGTGCCTGGAATGGGATTGTTTCCCATTAAATGGAAATGGAGGGTTGAGATAAGAGGGACAGTTATACACACGGATGACTACAGGGGGCCACAAGCGCCCCTGGGGAACAGCTGCTGGCTGGCAGAACGGCCCCTGCCACCCTGGCCTGCCAGGGGGAGCAGCTGCCAGTTGCCACGTGGCCCCCACCACCCTGAGCTGCCCCAAGGGAACAGCCACCTGCTGGGTCACATGGCCCCCGCTGCCCTGGCCCTGGGCAGTGCCAGGTGAGTCTTCTAGTACTTAATAAAACTACTTCTGTTTATTATCAAGCCCAGTGTAAATAATTGTTACCCTGGGGTGGGGGGGAGGAGGGGAGCAACCAGTGTGCATCTCTCTCTCATTGATGAAGAGGGCCGACCTCATGAGCTTCCACTGCATAAAACTGTCACATGGAATAAGTCAGGTTTATCTGGGGTTTTGGCCCCTTTGGGGGCTGAGCCCTTCCAGAGCTGAGCTGGTTCGGTGTCTGTGTTGCTCTGCAGGGCAGCGGTTACCCCAACTCTGTGGTTTGGCTGGAGGAGACCAGAGGATCTGCCCAGAAGGACAGGGCAGTGGGGAGCCCCGGAGAGCGTCCGTGGCATGATCAGAACCCCAGGAGACAACCCCAAGAGGACTTCTGTGATTGCACCCGTCACGGTCACATCATAAAATCTGCTAAGCGCTGCCTTGCTAGCGCTTGCATGGGGCTACTAAGGAAGAGAGAAAGCGACCCCCCCAAGGGAAACGGATGCCACCCAATGTGCTCTCTAATGCCCAGCGAGCCATGGCACGGAGAGAGGGGACATGCCAGCTCCCTTTGGTGACCATCCCCCGAGGTTTGAGTGATGCCGGGGGGACGTGGTGCGAGGCTGTTACCTGGGCCCACAGGGCTTGTGCAGACTGGGCTAGCGAGTGGGCTTCAGGCCCTGGATAGGAGCCAGATCCTGGTGCCTTGGGCTAGCAGAGACACTCTCTCCAGGCTGTCGGCGGGTGTGCGCATTGGAGCCCACTCCTGCCCCCACGGTCTCCCCAGGAGAACGAGTGGTCCCGTGGCACCGTAGGGTGCATCTACACAGCAGCATTACTCCGGAATCACGGACGTGATTCCGAAATTACTACGCGAGCATCTACACAGCAAGCCCGTTATGTCGAAATAATTTTGGAATAAATAGCCGACGGCTTATTTTGGCATTTGCAAACCTCATTCCACAAGGAATAACGCCCCTTGCGATGCAGCAATTTCGGAATAGCGGGAGAGCAGACGCTCCACAGCTGCTATTTCGAAATGGCTCCTCCCCCAGCCAGTCCACGTAATGACTCCCCAGAGCTTCCTGGGGCGCTACGTCGAGGGAGCGTGTCCACACTGGGGGAGCCGGCCTTGGACTCATTTCCAGGCTTGCCTGTAGCGTAGACGTGCTATTTCGAAATACGCTATTTCGGAGCATGTCTTCCGGAATAATCATGCAGCGCAGACGTAGCCATAGAGACTAACCAAAATACACATCGCATTGTGCGCTTTGGTGGGCAAAGCCCAGTGCCACAGAGGAGCAACAGAAACCCCGAATTTATAACAGCCACTGCCAGGGTCACGGCATGGCCCAGCCCTCAGCTGGCCTAGGGGCCCTTCGCTCACGTCTCCGCTGCAATAAAAACTGGTGGCACCACGTCCCGGCACCTGGGTCAGCTGGCTCAGGCTCACGGAGCTCAGGCCGCAGAGTTCAGAATTGTAGCTGTCAGGCCTGCGGACTGAGATCCCCTCACCCCATGTGTTGCAGTTTGGCCCAGCTGCCCCGTGTGTTGCAATCACGCAGTTACGCTCCAGCTGCGGCCGGACTGGCTCATCCAGCTCCCACCGCAATTTCCTGCCGTTCTCTGCTTTGCCTCTCCACCCTGCCGGCCCCAGGTTCCAATAGCTCTAGAGCGGGTGCCCGGGATGCACATTCGTCCGTGCCAGCCTGCCCTCTGAAAGTCTTCTCTACCCTGGCAAACCGTTTTGTCGGTACCGCCGTGCCGCTTGTAAGTGCAGAGCTGGCCGAAGTCCAGTGCTTGGGCACAAGTCGATTTCCCCAGTCACCCCGGCTACTCAGGCCGGTCTGCCCTCGCCAGCCCCAACGCTCTGTTTTGAAGGGGCTGGTTCTGGCAGGCTGACAGCTGCCCCTGGGGCTGGCGAGGTGTAACCGCTTTTCATTGTGTAACACTCCAGACGGCTCGTCCTTGCGTCTCCCGGCCCCGTAACAGGAAACATTTCCCCTTCAGCCAGGCCGATCTCAGCTTGGGCTCTTGCTGCCCCTCTCGCTGGCTTTGAAAGCGCTGGCAGGTTGGCAGCCATTCCTGGCTCCTACAGGCAAAGCGATGCTTATGCTAGATGCAGTTACCTTTGGAACTCCCCGCCCCATGACATTTATGAGGCACTGATCATACAAAGGGATCAGGTATCTATGCAGATGAGACCAACCACTAGGACTACACAAGGGAAGATAAAAATGAGCAGGGCGCTCAGTCCTCATGCTTCAGGGTATAAACTGACCGGCAGCTGGATTCCTACGGGCTGGTTCCTTTGTGGGGCAGTGCGGTGCCATGGGATGTAAGTCTCCGAGGGCCCTGCTGGGAGGGCTGGGGCTGCTGTAAAGCCTGCAGTGGAGACGTTGCCTGGTCGCACCGGGCATGACATTGGTCACAACCTTGTGCCAGGCCTTAGTCTCTCCGGGCCTCAGTTTCCCCTTGTGCAGGGGGATCACAACACCTGGGGTCACAGAATCATAGAACCATAGAGCTGGAAGAGACCTTAGAAGGCCATCAAGTCCAGCCCCCTGCCCAAGGCAGGACCAATCCCAACTAATCAACCCGGCCAGGGCTTGGTCACATCAGACGCTTGGCTGGTTTATGTGAAGTCCAAGGGTGGCGAATGAGCTGCCCCCTGCTGAGGGGGTGTCACCAGCCCCCAAACCCGCCGACGCCTTCCCAGGGCCCTTCATTGGAGAGCCCCTGGCTCCTGCCCCTTCACCCCACTGCCCTGGGGCAGGTCAATATTCTCTCCCCCTGGATTTGTTCCTGTGAGCCGGGGCGCAGAGAAGCCCAGGTCTGTGCCAGGTGATGCAGGGAGTCGGTAGGGAAGGAACCCAGGAGTCCTGCCCTCTGACCTCCTGCCTGCTCTAACCACTGGGCCGCACCTCCGGCGGGGCGCTCTGAGGGGCCGGGCATCCACCCCCAGCAGAGGCCAGCGCTGGGGCAGCTGGCCACGGGGTGGGACTTCGGGCTCGGCTTTGGTAGCCCCCTCCCCAGGCGGGAGGGGCTTCTCGCGTCCCCACTACAAGAGGCGGGCGAGAGGGAAAGCGGAGCGGATTCGGAGCAGGGGGGAGGGGATGCGGCGCCTGCCACGGGGCTCTGCAGCTCGATCCCGCGTGGGGCCGCTCTCGGGCTCCTGGGGTCCCCGCCGCGAGGGGCTGCAGCCCCGGGGGGGCGCGTGAGCGGGGCTTGGGCACCCCCCAGCTGCCCCCAAACTCGCTGGGCTGCCGGCGCGGGGGCTGCGGGGCAGGGTCCGGGGAGAGTCCGGCCGCCCCACGCGGGACGCGGCGGGCATCATGCGGGGCGCCGCTGCCAGCGCCCGGCTCAACGCCTCGCTCCTGCTGCCCGGCCGTGCGCCCTGCCCCGGGGCGCTGCCCTGCGCCAACAGCTCGGAGCCCCGCGGCCCCCCGCGCCTGCTGGACGCCTGGCTGGTGCCGCTCTTCTTCGCCGGGCTCCTGGCGCTGGGGCTGGCGGGCAACGCGCTGGTCCTCTTCGTGATCTCC
This sequence comes from Rafetus swinhoei, assembly GCA_019425775.1. Lineage (NCBI taxonomy): Eukaryota > Metazoa > Chordata > Testudines > Trionychidae > Rafetus > Rafetus swinhoei. The sequence continues at coordinate 15,047,235 of JAFJHL010000483.1, read as the reverse complement.
AAGCACAAGCAGATGCGGACGGTCACCAACTTCTACATCGGTCAGTGGGGCAGCGGGCCGGGCGCGCGCGGGGCTGGGCACGGGGGGCGCGCGTGGGGGGAGCGTGGGACCGGGCGCCTGGGGGGACGCGGGGCTGGGCACTGGGGGATGCGCGTGGGCTGGGCACGGGGACGCGCGCGGGGCTGGGCACGGGGGCGCGCGTGGGGAGCTTGAGGCCAGGCGCCTGGGGACGCGGGGCTGGGCACTGGGGATGCGCGTGGGCTGGGCACGGGGACCCGCGCGGGGCTGGGCAGGGGCGCGCGTGGGAGCTTGGGCCAGGCGCCTGGGGGGACGTGGGGCTGGGCACTGTGGGATGTGCGTGGGGCTGGGCACTGTGGGATGTGCGTGGGGCTGGGCATGTCACATGTGGGGCTGGGCACAAGGGGGGTGTGCCTGGGGCTGGGCACAGGACATGTGGGGTGCGCTGGGGCTGGGCACAGGATATGGGGGGCTGGGCACGAGGGGGCGTGCCTGGGGCTGGGCACAGGACATGTGGGGCACGGGTGTGGCTGGGCACAGGACTTGTGGGGCTGGGCACGAGGGGGGTGCACGTGGGGCTGGGCACAGGACATGTGGGGCTGGGCATGGGCGAGGCTTACCAGGGAAGGTTAAGCGGGGGAGCTCCCGCTGCCCTTCAGTCCCGTGTCCCATCACACAATTTGTTTAACCCGTTAGCTTGAAGGGGATTTGACCTCCACGCTGGAGTAAGCCAGAGCTTCCGCTCAGCTGGCAGAGATGCCCAGCCATGGCCGGCCGCGTCCCAGCCGAAGGCACAGGCCGTCCCTACAGAGGCTGGGGCCCTGCACAGCCCAGCACCAGCATCTCCCCTACCCCCCAGCAGCCGCTCCACATGGGAGAGGGCGGGAGCTGTGGGGAAGGGGGCTGCCCACTCTCCTGGATTGGAGCCCATTGACGGCACTAGAGTCTGGTCTGGCAGAGCTGGCACGGCAGGAGCAGGGCCGGAGCAGGGGCGGTCGCACAACCCACCAGAGGGACAGGGTGTTTTTAAGGGGACAGCGAATCTTCTCTCCAGCCCCCTGCCCCATGAGTCCCTGGCCCCCGAATGCTGCTCAGTGAGCGGGGGCTGGGCACTGAGCCCCAAGGGGGTGGCTGAGGGATGGGGCTGAGGGCCATCAGAGTCTGCACTGAGCCTGCGGAGGGGAGGGGTGACTGGGCTGTGCCAGAGCCCATAGGCAACCCATGGCTGCATGGGGCACCATGAATTTTGGGGCAATTGGGGGTGCCCAAGTGGCTGGATGTTTTGCATATGGCCCTGTGCAGACAGCCTGAAAGAGCAAAGAAAGCAACATATCAAAGAGGGACTCCAAAGAGTTACCCCGAAAGCCAGGGGCGGCGGACAGAACCCACTGGCAGCTGCAGGTCCATGCTGGTGGCTGGGTGCCTCGCACGCACTTGGGAACAGTCGTTATCCAGAGCGGTGCGGGTCCCTGGGGCACAAGCCAAGAAAACTTGTTTCCACATGGCGAAATGGGAGCGGAGGCAGCTGGGAACAAAGACCGTAAGCCCGGGCGGGGGTCGGTATCCGGGAGACGGGGACTCGGCAGAAGATTTGGGGGGCTGTGGAGAATAACCAGCGGAACGGGAGTTCCCACTGCAATGCTGGGTCAAGAGAGACAAAGCCACCCAGGTCAGCGTGAACGGGAATCTCGGGTCAGAGCAGAGAAGTTATTTTTACCTCTGTATTTGACCCTGGTGCCTGGGCTCCTGTGTCCAATTCTAATGCCCACAATTCAGGAAGTTGGTGGACAAATTTGAGGGGCTTCAAATAAGAGCCAGGGGAAGGATTAAAAGCTTGGAAAACCTGCCTTATAGCTGGGGCCCTACCCAATTCATGGCCATGGAAAGCACATCACGGACCGTGAAATCTGGCCTTTCGTGAGCTATTACCTTGTACTACACAGATTGCATGGGGGAGACCAGCACATCTCAAACTGGGGGGGCCTAATCCAAAAGGGAGCTGCGGGGGTGGGTCACAAGGTTATTTTAGGGGTGAGGGGGTTGTCATGGTACTGCCTCCCTGAGTTCTGTGCTGCCTTCAGACTGGGTGGCCGGAGACCGGGTGCCCAGCTCTGAAAGCAGTGCCCTGCCAGCAGCGGCGCAGAAGTGAGGGTGGCCGGGCCGGGCCGGGCCGCCCTTCTGGGCTGCTGCTGGCAGCAGCTCTGCCTGCTCCAGGAGCTGGAAAACGGGGATACGGGCTTGATGCAGGAATCCCTTAGGAGACATTCTCGGGGCCCTTGAAGATGCTGGGCTGGGGCATGTTGACCCAGCTCTGTGAACTTCCCAGGAGCAACGACAATTGCCCTCTGCTGAGGCACAGCCCTGTGAATCTGTGGGTGCCAGGAGGGAAGCATCTAACTTGTGGAAATATACGAGGCCCTGGTCTGCCGCTCTCTCCCGGACTGTGCTGCTGCAGGTGAAATCCTGCAGCGCTGGCCGCGGTGGACCCTGGCACTATCCACCCTTTACCTGGAGTGAAGAGGAGGGGAAATAAACCGGGGCCTGGCCTACATAGAAAGAGGGTCAGTTTCCGTTTTCCAGCAGGAAAGTCTTTGTTTCGGGCCTGTTCCCAGAGCGGCAGGGGGATGGTGAGAAATGAAGCCGCAAAGGCTGGCTCGTTCCCCTTTTAAATCAGTCCGTGGCCTCCCCGCTGCTGAGGGATCCAAGCGCTTTGCTGTCATTAATGGATGTTGCCTCACCGGGCCCCTGAGCGACAGAGCAGAGCTATTCTCCCCATCACACTGGCAGGAAACTGAGGCACCGCTGCTAAGTGACTTGCCCAAGGGGGCACAGGGAGCCTGTGGCAGAAGCAGGATTTGAAGCCAGGCCTCTGAAGCCCTAATCACCGCATAACCCTGCCTTTCTTTTGGCAGCCAACCTGGCCAGCACAGACATCATCTTCCTGGTGTGCTGCGTGCCGTTCACCGCCGTGCTGTACCCCCTGCCCGGCTGGATCTTTGGCGAGTTCATGTGCAAGTTTGTCAATTACATCCAGCAGGTGAGGTGCTAGCCAAGAGCTTTGCCCTCCCCCCCCCGGCAGAGCAGAGTCCCCTGGGGCAGCAACAGGGTGAGCTCTGCCCCCCTTTGCACACCGGCACCTCACGCTGCTGTCACACGACAGGGCACACCCCATGCATGCCAATCCGCCTCTGGCATTTCGCTGCCTCCCCACCCCTGGGGCTGAGGGCAGAGGCCCAGCGTGGCCTGGCCCCCAGCCAAGGCCGCTCCCACGGGCTTCTCTCTCTGTTTCTACCCCCTTGTAGGTCTCTGTGCAGGCCACCTGCGCCACCCTGACGGCCATGAGCATGGACCGCTGGTATGTGACCGTGTTCCCACTGCGCTCCCTGCGCCTGCGCACCCCCCGCCTCGCCGCCGCCGTCAGCCTGGGCATCTGGATCTGTGAGTGGGGCCGGCAGGGGGGATGGGGACACTTGGCCCCCGGGGCGAGCTGGCCATGAGGGGCTGTCTCCGGAGCTCTCGACAAAGATAGGGGAATGGCATGGATCTGGCCCTCCCCCCTGCTCTCCCAGCTGTGATCCAGGTGCTGGTTCAGTTCTGTCCCTCCATCCTGCTCCTTTGGCTGTGATCCTGGGGCTGGTTCTGTCCCTCCACCCTGCTCCCCCAAGCTGTGATCCCAGTGCTGGGTTGGTTTTGTCCCTTCTTCCCCCACCAAGCCCCAAAGCCAGGCGAGGATCCAGCCTGGTGCTGGGTCACTGATTCTGGTGCTTGCTGCCCATGGCAGGTTCCTTTGTCCTCTCCACCCCGGTGCTGGTGTACAACAGGTTGACAGAGGGCTACTGGTTTGGGCCACAGACCTACTGCAGCGAGTCCTTCCCCTCTGCCGCCCACGAGAAGGCCTTCACCCTCTACAACTTCCTGGCCGTCTACCTGGTGCCCCTCCTGACCATCTGTATCTGCTACGTGGCCATGCTCTACCAGATGGGCCATCCCACCGTGGAGCCGGTCGATAACAACTACCAGGTAATTGGCTCCTCCCCCTGCACTCCCTGCACACACCAGTAGGGGGCGTGTGCACGCAGAGAGCTATATAAACCTTGATCCCCAGAGGCACCGAGCACCCGTCGCTCCTGTTGGCTCCCCCTTGGCCACAGGGCCAAATTCATCCCTGGTCTCTGTACACGCGGGCATGCGCACAGCAATGCTCACGTGCGTGGCGTATGGCTGCAGGGAGCTGCATCTGTGTCCACGTGCATGTGTACCTCACACGCCGCCATTTGCACCCATGCACTCACCACACGGCGTGCCCGTGAATGCACACTGAGGCACCCTGCTGTTTGCACGTGTGATGCTCAGTGGGTCCCCTTCTCCCCCGTGGTGGCGGCTGGGCTGTCGCTAGAGGTTGCTGAGCCTGCCACTGGGCTGTTCCTTTAGCTCAGGCAGCAGCAGCAGCTCATGCTTTGATCCGGAGGTCCCCGGTTCAATCCCCGTTCCTAACCACTCTCCCGGCGATGTGGTGCTCTACGCCCATGCAACCCCTTGTGTGCGTGCCACTTTGCACGTGTCCAGCTGGTGCGCGTGCGACCGCCCATGCCCTGTCTCTGTGGCGTGCAAGGTGCAGCAGCTGGCGGAACGCTCCGAGGCGATGCGGGCCAAGATCTCCCGCATGGTGGCCATCATCGTGGTGCTGTTCACCATCTGCTGGGGGCCCGTTCAATTCCTCCTCCTCCTCCAGGCCTTCGCCCCCCGCTTCCAGCGCAACTACTACGTCTACAAGGTGAAGATCTGGGCCCACTGCATGTCCTATGCCAACTCCTCCGTCAACCCCGTCGTCTACGCCTTTATGGGGGCCAACTTCCGGAAAGCCTTCAAGAAGGTCTTCCCCTTCATCTTCAGGCCCAAGGTGGGCTGCGCCAGCGCGGGCCGCGCCCATGTCAACACCGAGATGCACTTCGTCTCCTCCGGCACCTAGCGGGGGGCGCCTGCCCCGCCCTGCCCAGAACGTGAGGCTGGCTGGGGGGCCCTCTCTCCTGAGGACGTGCAGCGCCGCTCGTCCCCAGTGCTTTCCCGGCCCTCTCACCCGCCACTGTCAGTCACCCACCTCTGGGGGGACGGCAGCAGCTTCTGTAGAGCCCAGCAGCGCTGCTGCCCACTCAGGACAGGAGGGCGAGGCAGGCCTGCAGAATGTAATTACCCCCCAAGAAACCAGGCGAAGCTGCTACCACGCTGCCCCCCTGAAAAGATGACCAGGAGCGGCCCTAGACTAACTGGCACCTTAGGCGAACCATGCAATCGGTGCCCCCACCTCCAAACCCCTCAATGATATTGCACCACCATTGGCGCCCCATTTAACTTGGCGCCCTAGGTGACCACCTAGTTCGCCTATATGGACGGGCCGCCCCTGCCGGGGACTTGTAACCCCCGCAGAACCAGAAGCTCTGCTTTCCCTCGGAAAGATGCCTCCCTCCGCCAACACCGACTTACTCGGGGAGCAGAGCGCCCTCTTCCGGATCACTAGTGGTGCTTCGGATGCCACTTCCGTCGGACCCTCCCATCTAAGTGGTGCCCTGCAGGCCCCACCAGTAACTCAGCCCAAGTTCTTTCTTGTGCGTCCTGCTGATGGACTTGTGGTCTCACACACACACACACACACAACCCCGTAAACACCCACACAGCCCTGTACACCCCCCCGTACACCTCCCCCCGTACACACACACACACCCCGTACACCTGTCCCCATACATACACCCACACCCTGTACACCCACACACGCCGTACACCGTACACCTCCCCCCCCATATTAGGCCCAGCTGTGGGGGGAAGTTTCCTATCTCAGATCCCAGGAAATGCTTCTCTTGTATAACACTAGACTGAGCTGGCTGTCAGCGGCGCTCATCCAGGGTCAGTGGAAACCAGCCATCTCCCTACGACCCCTGGGGGCCTGGCCAGTGAAAACTGGGGCCGTCGTTAAGCCCTCACTTACTGGAGTAAACTTTTCCTGGGGCCTGGGTCTAACCTACGTAATGATGTGGCTCCCCCGCCCCTGCATGTGGGCACGTCCCATTGCCCTGTGAGGCAGGGAATTATGGGAACGGTTACCCCCTTTTTACAGAGCAGGAGCTTGGGCACTGAGAAGTTAAGTGACTTGCCCCAGGCCACAAAGGGCAAGTAGCAGAGCAGAGACACAAACCCAGCTTGCCAGGAGGCACATCTAGCGCCCTAACCACTGGGCCAGGTTGTTCCTGCTGGAGCCCCTGGGATGGATCCGGCCTGGCTAGTCCAGTCCTTGTAAAGACCCCGAGGCTCAGAGAGAGCTACTCAGACACCGCCTGGAGTGTAACTGGCCCATTGATCCCACAAGTTACTCCTCTCACGCTGCTGGGGGCAGATGGGCAGCAAAGAATGGAGGGTTCCGGGTTGCTGAGGAGAGAGGATGGAGGGTGCCGGGATGCCGAGGAGAGAGGATGGAGGGTTCCGGGTTACCAAGAAGAGAGGATGGAGGGTGCCGGGTTACCAAGAAGAGAGGATGGAGGGTGCCGGGATGCCGAGAAGAGAGGATGGAGGGTGCCGGGTTACCGAGAAGAGAGGATGGAGGGTGCTGGGTTGCCGAAGAGAGAGGATGGAGGGTTCCGGGTTACCAAGAAGAGAGGATGGAGGGTGCCGGGTTACCGAGAAGAGAGGATGGAGGGTGCTGGGTTGCCGAGAGAGGATGGAGGGTTCCGGGTTACCGAGAAGAGAGGATGGAGGGTTCCGGGTTGCCGAGGAGAGAGGATGGAGGGTGCCGGGTTGCCGAGGAGAGAGGATGGAGGGTGCCGGGTTGCCGAAGAGAGAGGATGGAGGGTGCCAGGTTGCCGAGGAGAGAGGAATGTGGGTACTGGGTTGCCGAGGAGAGAGGATGGAGGGTGCCGGGTTGCTGAGGAGAGAGGAATGTGGGTACTGGGTTGCCGAGGAGAGAGGATGGAGGGTGCCGGGTTACCGAGAAGAGAGGATGGAGGGTTCCGGGTTGCCGAGAGAGAGGATGGAGGGTTCCGGGTTACCGAGAAGAGAGGATGGAGGGTGCCGGGTTGCCGAGAAGAGAGGATGGAGGGTGCCGGGTTGCCGAGGAGAGAGGATGGAGGGTTCCGGGTTACCGAGAAGAGAGGATGGAGGTTCGGGTTACCGAGAGAGAGGATGGAGGGTGCCGGGTTACCGAGAAGAGAGGATGGAGGTGCCGGGTTACCGAGAAGAGAGGATGGAGGTTCGGGTTGCCGAAGAGAGGATGGAGGGTTCGGGTTGCGAAGAGAGAGGATGGAGGGTTCGGGTTACCGAGAGAGAGGATGGAGGGTTCGGGTTGCCGAGAGAGGAATGGAGGGTACCGGGTTGCCGAGAGAGAGGATGGAGGTGCCGGGTTGCCCAGCAGAGAGGATGGAGGGTTTCGGGTTGTCGAGAGAGAGGAATGTGGTACTCAGAGAGGATGGGTGGAAGTGGCAGCTCAGGGTGGCTGGTGGCATCGTCTCTCCCTCCAGGGGGGCAGGAGGGTGCCGCCCCGCTGAGTGGGGGCTTCTGGGCCCGGCGGGAAAGGACTAGCCCCCCACGGCTCCTCAGGGGGAGCCCTGCTCCTTTAAGGGTCGGGGGGCCAGAGCCAGAAGCTCAGACCCAGCTGGGAAGGGGCCGGGGATTTCTACAAAGGGCTTTGGCGCCCCAGGGAGGACGCTGGCGCCTGTAGCGGGGGGAGGGGTGCAAAGGGCCGGGGTCCAGGTTGGGGGCCGGCGATTCTCAGTCAGGGGGCGCGTGCCCCCGCGTGCAGCCCCTCAGCTAGATCTTTGCCTCGTTTTACAGCAGGCCACACACACACTAGCCGGGTCCGCGCAGACGGAGGCAGACTCTGCTTGCTTAGGCTGCTCTGCGCCCCAACGCCGATGTGCAAGTACAATAGTCACCGCCGAATGGGCTTATTCTACAGGGCCACTAGCAGGTTCACCCGGCCTTGCTCCGGCCTTAATTAACGGGGTTTTACCCTCGGCCCGCTAGTGGCGCAGGTGCACGCTTTGGCCAGCAGATGGCTCCCTACTTCCCAAAATAAGATCCCTTGTTGCTTGGTCCATAACTCCATTAGGTTTTGTTGATCTTGGTTTCAAGGGCGGCTGGGGAGGAGGGTTGGGGGGCAGGCTGACCCAGGGGGAGAAGGCAGCCCCAGCCCTCTCACTGCAGCAGCTCGGGGCCAGGTGCGACGCACCTCTCCGTGGCCTCTCCATCTCCAGTGGGCACAGCCCGGGGAGGGGGGCGTGTCCCCCAGCTGAGGCAGCTCCCGGTTCATCTGCCCCCTGCACTCCCAGCCAGAGTGAGGAATGCAGCAAACTGGGCACTTTCCCCTCGCTCCCGGACGAAGGGGAACAGCCAGCTCAGCCCTCCCTGAAGGGCACCCCCCTCTCTCCTGCCTCACGCCTCTGTCTCTTTCCTGCACCGTTCAGTGAGAAACAGTCCCATTCCAGGCACAGCCCATTGGCCTGGCCCACCCGAACCCTGACTCTGCTGTAAGTGAGGGGCAGAGGAAGCTGCATCCCGAATGGGGTGGTCCTCGCTCTCACCGTTTTGGGGGAGTTCTTGGACAGACAGGCAGGCGCACAAACACTCTCACATACGTGGTAGCTGGAGATGCGGCTGTTCCGTCCTAGTGTACGCTCATGGCCCAGTTTGCCAGCCGGGAGCTCTTGAGAGGTGAGCCGCAGGGGCTGGCGGATGAAGGAAGCTGAGTTCCTGCCACGGCAGGTTTGCGGGAGGGTTGGGGGGTGCCTGGCAGCTGCGCACTGGTCACTGGGAGTCCTGGTCACTGGGAGTCAATGAAGGCTGGGCTGGAGGCTGGAAGGGCTGGGGGAGGATCTCTGGCCGCGTTAATGAGCCCCACAGCCCTGCTGGCCTTGGTGTGTGTTAAGCCCCGGGCAGTTTGCGCAGCCCTGGGCACGGTCCGTGGAGGGAGACGGGCCGGGAAGGAGATTCAGAATCCTCAGATGGGCTTTGCTGCGGGGGCCGGCTACTGCCCTGTTGGGGGAGCTGGCGAACTCCAGCCCTACCCCCCTGTCCTGCTTGGAGGCAAAGGGCTGCCCCACCGGTGGCTCCCGAGCTCGTGTCCCTGGAGCACGGGCTAGACGCCCGTTGGCTGGAGGGGGTGACCCCTGGTTTCCTAGCGGGCACCAGCCTAGGCCCTGCTCCCCAATGGATTTGGGACTTGGATCTGGGCAGCCCGTGTCCTGTGGCAGGGCGCCCTCTAGTGGTGCCATTAGCCCACCCAAACCAAGTGTCATTGCCCAAAACACGCTGGCGGTGAGCAAGGCTGCAGAGCCGCTGTGAATCCGGCTGGAGGGGCATCTGGGCGAAGGGCCGGGCCACCGGTTCCCCTTGGCTCTGCCAGAGCCCCCTCAGCCCCCTGTTCTGACACCCCCAGGCCTCTGCAGTAGCCCCCTGCTGAGAGGCCCAGAACGGAGCGGGCCATGGAGCTGGAGCCCAGGGCGGGGAAGGGCTGATCCTCTGAGCTGGGAAATGGCGGGGTAAGGGGATCTGCCCAGCGGCCCCGAGGCAGGGGGTGGATTGCCTGGCCGGGGACTGCAGCCTGGCAGGAAAAGAAACCGTCTGTGAGCCCCTGGTGCTGCAATAGCCAAACCATGTGTGTGTTTGTGCGCGTGTGTGCGTTTGCACAGACGGGGTTGTGGGGCCGTTGTGTGCTTTTACCTGAGCCTGCTCCTCCAAGTGTGGGATTTTTTTTTTTTTGCCAAGAAAACCCAAGACCCTTCTAAATGTGTTTTTGGACGAGGCTTGGCCTCCGCCCCAAGCTTCCAGCTGCACCTCGCGCAGAACATCTGTGCATCTCCGCTGCCTGGGGCTTGGCTGCCAGTCAACATCCCAGCTGTGAAAGACACGGGCCAGCCGCCTGCCTGCGGCCATTGCTTCTCGCGCCACGAGGGGGCGACCGGGCCGCGGCGGAATGAGAGCTGGGCGCACAGAGGGCTGGCTGCTGCTGGGGAAAGAACACCTGGCTTTGCAATGGCAGGCTCTGGTCAGGCCCCGTTAAAGTGGATGGGAGCTTTGCCCCATGCGTGGAGAGCCAAGCAAGCCCCGGTAGGAGTGTCAGCCGTCTGCCTGCAGCACTCGGCAAAGCCAGTCTCGCTTTTAAAGAGGGGTAAACTGAGGCACAGAGCTGCTTGAGGCGAGTCAGGAGCAGCAGGGCTGGGAATAGAACCCAGGAGTCCTGACTGAAGGATTATTTTCCCAGAGGGCCCAAGATGCCTGTTCCTCTCCCACAGGGCCTGTAAGGTGCCCTTGGGGAGCCGCAGCAGACTGCAAAGGGAGGTTAGAGGGGGTGGGGAACTAGGAGGCTGAAGCAGGATGACGTACACCTAGGCCAGCCCGGCCGGGTGTTTGTCATGTATCGCTTCATCCTAGATCGGGCCATGTGTGTGTGCCTGTGTGCGCTCACATGACTCCGATCCCCATCCCCTCATGAATTCAGTTTGCTTTTACCTTCGAAAAGCTCCTGAGAAGCGTGCAGCCGTGGAGGGCTGGCTCCTCCCCAGCAATCAGCACCCAAAATTGGGAGCCACTGGGGCCTGTGGAGCAGTGTTCCCTGAAAGCTGAGTGCTTGGGTGGCCAGCTGATTAGTAGAGCACCCACAGCTGCCACAGGTGTTTTGATGGGTGGTGCACATGCTTGGTGCACAGAAAAAATTATTCTGCACATAGATGGAAAATATTAGTGGGGACCCTTGTGGAGCACCTGATCCAAACACACTTTTACTACATTGCTGGCCTGTGCAGACTACGGCGAGGATCAGTCCCCCCTGCTCCCAAGTCAAACCCTGTTCTTGTCTGTAGGATCCTTTGGGGGCAGATTTTTCTACCAGAGCAGCTTGTATCTCATGCTGGGCAGAAGTTGGTTTTGACCTGACATCCCAGAGACTTTTGCCATATCAGCTAGGGATGTGAACGTGTCCCCGTGTGGACGGGTCACTGATCGGCATGGGCTCATCGGTGAGCGTGCACGGTTACGCGCAGCCCCCGCCCTGCTGCAGGGCGAGGCTCTGTGTACATTTCAGCAGTTACACGTTTGCCTAAATAAACCCATTTGACATCCCTAATGTAAACCCCCTTCTGTAGGGCAGACGCTTTGGCACAACCTGTATTCTAACACACAGGGGCGCCCCCACCCCGCTTCCTCCTGCTCCCCTCTATTTGCCCAGAAGCCCTTTTTCCTAGCCACTCCCTGCATTAGCCTGGCTTGTAATTCTACCCGCCGGGAGAGGCCCTAAGGGCTACTATTCTGCCTAGCAGGCAGGATATAGGTACAGCCACTCTGGTTTGTTTACTACAAGCCTTGAGCTGCTTTAGGGAGCGTCCTTAAAGTGAGACATTTTCTTTCCACGGCCTGGGAATACCCACTGAGGATCTTCCTCACGCTGGCTCCTGGGGAACCTTTAAACTGCCCCCGTCTGGGCCTGGTGCCGTTCAGCTCCCTGCCGCGGGCCAGCAGCCGAGAGGCACATTCAGGGAGCAGTGGCCGTTTGGCCTCCCCAAAGGGCTGCTCGAGTCCTAAGTCAACCAGGACCCCAAAACGGCTGGGCACAGGCTGGAGCAACAGGTTCCCGCGTCGCGTCTGCGCCCTTGGGGGCTGGTTGTGGTTCGCACTCCCTTTGCTGCCCAAGAGAAGCAGACCCAGGGTGTCTCTGGCATAACGGAAAGACCTGGGGGGGGGCGGTGTTTCCAAACCTCAAGGCACCAATTTAAGGTGGGGGGGACCAACAGGTGGATTGGCTCACTGCCCCATGGAAAGTGAGCAGGGCTTTTCCCTGATCCGAGTCGAATAGTCCAGCCAGCTGGGATAAGGGGGCTGTAGCGGAGGTTTTAAATACAAGGAGACACTTTCAAGTACGACGATGGCTAGTATGGAAAAAAAACAAACCCCCAGTCGAGTCAATTTCATCCCTAGGTCCTGCAGCACTTTACCAAGTATCCTTAGCCCCAACTGGGGAAACTGAGGCACAGAGCAGTCCATGCTGACAGCAGAGTGGGGACTGGAAGCCAGGTCTCCTGACTGCCACACCCAGATCAGACCACACCGGAGTATTGACATTTTATTGCAAAACCCTCCTCACACTGCTAAGTAATTTCCAGACACTTTCCCACCCGCATCACTCTCCAGGAAGAGACTGCTTCCTGCTTCCCAGCTCTTCAGTGCCTAGCGCCGGCCTCTGCAGTAAAACAGTTTGTCGTCCAGGGCCTAACACAATGGGGACCCGGGGTATGACCGGGGCTGCTGGGCACGCCAGCAATACAAATAGCTGCTGGTCCGCCCCTCCCTCAGTAACCACCTACTAAGTCCTGGTGCCCCTTTTTCTAGCGTAAGGAGGCTGGCCCTGCTGCAGGAAGCCAGGGTGTTTCCAGGGTGTCGCATTCCATACTGTGAAGGTTTGCTCTCTCTGACCCCTGGAACAAAGGGGTGTGTGTGTGTGTGTCTGGGGATTAAACTGCACAGTAGCTAATACGTGGCAATGAATCCTTGTGTGGACAAGGGCGTTGCAGCACTGACCGGCATGAACAATTAAACACCAGCCTCGTGGTCATCTTGAGCTACAACCGTGCAGAAAACTGCGACTGACTTGACACTGCGACTACACTGCAAAACCAGCTGGGCTTTTCCATCCGGCCAGTTCTCAGTCTGGCCTGGGCTACACGAAAGGGGAAAGTCGACGTAAGAGGCGCAGATCCCGCGATGTTAATTACGTAGCTGGAGTCGACGTATCATAGAATCATAGAACCATAGAGCTGGAAGAGACCTCAGAGGGTCATCAGGTCCAGCCCCCTGCTCTAGGCAGGACCAATCCCAACTAAATCAACCCGGCCAGGGCTTGGTCAAGCCGAGACTTAAACACCTCCAGGGATGGAGACTCCACTACTTCCCTAGGTAACCCAGCCCAGTGCTTCCCCACCCTCCTAGTGAAATAGTTTTTCCTAATATCCAACCTGGACCTCTCCCGCCACAACTTGAGACCATTGCTCCTTGTTCTGCCATCTGTCACTACTGAGAACAGCCTCTCTCCATCCTCTTTGGAACCTCCCTTCAGGAAGTTGAAGGCTGCTCTCAAATCCCCCCTCGCTCTTTGCTTCTGCAGACTAAACAGACCCAACTCCCTCAGCCTCTCCTCATAGGTCATATGCTCCAGCCCCTAATCATTTTGGTCGCCCTCCGCTGGACCCTCGCCAATGCGTCCACATCCTTTTTGTGGTGGTCGTGTATCGGCCGTTCACCCAGCGGGAGGTCGACAGGAGCAAACGCTCCTATCTCATAGAACTGGAAGGGATCTTGAAAGATCACAGAGTCCAGTCCCCTGCCTTCACAGCAGGACCAAGCACCATCCCTGACAGATTTGCCCCAGATCCCTTAACGGCCCCCCTCAAGGATTGAACTCCCATCAGCTTCCCTTCCTCCTCGTGAGGAGCAGCAGTACCGGCGGCGCCGCGCAGTTCGAATGAGGGGGGCTTCGCTAAACCGGCTAATTTGAACCCTAGAAGAGCGACTGCGGCAGCATAGAGGCCGCTGTGAGGTCCCAGTGGACACAAGGCTCGAGGGTTTTTTATCTGTAACGTCGCTAGTCAAAGTCAATCCATCCCATGTTCCGTGTTGCCCTGGGCCAACTAGATCAAGGTGAAAACTGCAGAGCTTGTCTCTCGTGGGGTTGCGGAGAAGACGCACCTGGTTTGGGAGTGGAGGGGTGGAACAGGCGCCGGGGTAGCAGAATCCATGGGAGAAAACACCATTTTTCCTAGTCAAGACAAAGCCAAGAACTCCACCTGCGATCTGCCCCAGCGGGGTGTTTCCCAACCTCCCTGCCCCTCCAGGTGCTGGCGTTTGGAGGGTGAGAGTTTTATCAGTAAGACCTTTGAATTCTGGCGGCATCTCTAGTCTGAGCTCAGTGCCGAATAGCACTTTATTACCCCAGGCCTTTGGGCAGGGCATTCTCCCCAGAAATGCTGAGGCCCAGATGTGGAAGTTTAGGAGCCTAAATATTTTGGTGATCTTGGCCAGCGAGATCCATTGACTTGCCCCTTGTCATGGCAATGACCACAAAACCAGATCACAGTGGCTATACCAGGAATTAATTTGGCAGTAGACATTCTGACTCCCACTCAGCTTTAACCACTAGACCATACTGCCTTCCATATCTGGGGATTGAACCTAGGTGTCCCAACTCCTGGTTGGTTCCTTTAACCACTACTCGATGTCCCCCCACCTCATTATTTCCTTATATTACCATAGCTCCTAGGAGCCCTAGGCATGGACCAAGATCTTGTTGCGCTTGGTGCTGCACAAATGCAGAGCAAAAAGTCCCTGCCCCATGGAGCTTATGTCTAAGTACGAGACGAGACGACAGAGAGATGCAGACAAGCAGGGGAGTACAACGAAATGAGACCACACTGACATTTTTTTCTGCCTTGCAACGTCAATCTCACTTGAAAGTTTTCAATTCCAAAGTCCTCTGTCTAGTCCAGTGGTTCCCAAACTTTTCGGCATCACGCCCCCTTTTTGATTTTTGAAAAATCCTCACGCACCCCCCCCCCCAAATAGCAGCAAAACTTGTTGAGCAAAAAAAAAAAAAAGGAACTGACAGAGGCAGCAAAACTTGATGGGGAAGGGGTCAAAGGGGCGGAGAGGCTGGGGGGAGGCTTGCACCCCCCCTGGAATTTCTCCCCCCCCAGTTTGGGAACCCATGGTCTAGTCAGTGGCTTCCACTCCTGCATTGCTCTTCACAGCAGTAAACATAAGGAAGGGGGTGTTATGTTGTGATCCAAAATCACACCTGTAATGAGGCATGCCACAATAAGGGGAATCCTCAAATGCCATGCTTCAGGGCACAAGTAGTTTGCCAGCAGGGGTCAGGAAGGAATTTGCTCCACCCACATCCAGAATTGCACCATTGTCCAGGTCACTGTCTGCATGTCCCCCTCTAAAGCATTAGAGATACCAGCCACTGGGAGAGAGAATTCCAGACTTGGGGGACCAATGTTATCTGATGAACAACTTCAGCTTTCAGCCAGTGGAGCTAGACCAAGGCATAACGCCGCCTTTTTCTGATGCAGCTGGTCACTTGCGCGGCTTACATCTCCGGTGGCAATTCACAGGATCATTGTGCGTGAGCCACCCTCTGCACCCCAGGAAATGCTCCATCTTCTCACCACGCCCTCTCGAAGGACCTATGGGGACCACAGCTCTGACAGCTCCTAAAGACCTGCCAACGCAGGACCCCCTTCAGTGCAAATGCCCAGCCTCTGACTAGCTGTGTCTGGCTTTTCATGCCCCCAGCCCCTCATTCGTTGCCTGGAGCCTCTGGAACTTGTGGCCTTACCCGCTCTGCGCCTCAATTTGCTCATCTGTAAAATGGGTGTATGTGTGATACTATGTGGCTGTGTTGCAATGTCTGTGAGGCCTGCCTGGGGTTGGGGATGCTAAGTGCTAATTATTGAGACAAGCTGGATTCCTTTCCAGCTTAGTTAATGTGCTTGTCCTTACCTGTGCACGGCAACTTTGTTTTTATTGTAAACCATGAAATAAAATGCAAGGTGAAATAATTATACCTTAATGCATTGTTGTAATTGAGAGAGACCAGCATTCTCATGGCAGCTGCAATTGGGACGTACGCATACTAAACTCAACGTCACAAGCCATCAGACAATAATCCCTGACTCCTAGGCAGCACTTCCCATCTGCAGATCTCCAAAGGCAGATCAGAGTTGACAGATGGGGAAACTGAGGCACAGAGCTGGGGCTGGCAGAGCCTGGACTAGATCACAGCTCTCTTGAGTCCCAGTCTAATGTCCTGAAGAACCCAGGAGTCCTGATTCCCATGCCATGTTTCGGACTCCCGGTCCATTCTGCGAACCATAAGCCCACGCTGACTCGCTGGTATGTGCCATGTGCCGATGAAGCGCACTTAACGTGGCACACACGTGTAAAGTGAAGCGTGCGTGTCAATGTTTGCCAATCAGAGTAGCTACGTACCATCACTCCACCTCTTGCGTAATTAAAATTGCAACCACCAGGTTGTGTTAACAGAGAGTTGTGTACATAACACGAGCCTGGTCTTTGTAGCCTTCCTGACCTAATATTACACTGCCGCTTTGCAAATGGAAAGCAGGAAATAAATAGTGTTTATACAAATAAAATTCAACTCCCCTGGTATTGACTAGTTCATTTGAAATACACTAATTTCCTGCAAAAAATCAAATTGTTACAAGGATAACATCCACAGTGGGACCCTAACAATAATCCAGAGTCTGTGGACGCTGTGATCTTCTAGTGCTTGAGGTTGCAGCTGGGAAAAAAGTAGGATTAACTATTTGTTTAGCAGCAACAATGTGTATGGAGCTGTACAAAATGCACCAGCGCAGTTGTGAACATTTCTCTGTAATGAACATACTTAAACCAGTGTTGTCAACTCTCAGGAGTTCGGGGAGGTGGCTACTCTGTGTCTCTGTGTTAGGGGGAAAAGTTCCTGCCCCGCAAATGTGTTAAAACTACAACTGCCTGGTCCACACTAGGATTAGATCATGTCTCAGCTAATGTGTTAAAAACACACTTCTCTGGCCAACGCCAAGTGCCCCAGAGGGAGTGAACAGAACAGGGAATCATCCAGTGATCCCTCCACTGTCACCCATTCCCAGCTTCTAACAAACAGAGCCTATGGAGGCACCTTTCCTGCCCATCCTGGCTAACAGCCATTGATGGACCTGCTTTCCATGAATTTATCTAGCTCTTCTTTGAACCCTGTTAAAGTCCTGGTCTGCACAACATCCTCTGGCAAGGAGTTCCACAGGTTGACTGCGCATTGCATAAAGAAATACTTCCTTTTGTTTGTTTTAAACCTGCTGCCTATTAATTTCATTTGGTGACCCCTAGTTCTTATGTTATGGGAACAAGTAAATAACTTTTCCTTGTTCACTTTCTTCACACCTGTCATGATTTTATAGACCTCTATCATACCCCCCTTAGTGTCCTCTTTTCTAAACTGAAAAGTCCCAGTCTTTTTAATCTCTCCTCATAGGGCAGCCATTCACACTGGATTCATCTAAAGTAATAAGTTCTTAGCACTTCCTAAACTGGGGGTAATGGAGTCATAGGTTCATGACCAGTCTACTATGTCACAAGTTAGACACTCCAAATTGGTGGGCATGTCTGAGAGCTTTTGGCTGTAACCTGTCTATGCCTCTGTTTCCCTACCAGTGAAACGAGGACAGAGAGACCGATCTTGGCAAAGGGCTTTGAGATCCACAAATGAAAAGTGCTGTGTGTTATTATTTTCTTATCACAATGAGGCTTTTTTCATGCCCGGCCTGCTGCATGTTCTAATTGCAGCTGCTGATTTGACTCCCCAAAATACCCTTTACTCCTGTTAGCCGAGCAGAAACAAGACCGCTGGGCGGGAGGGTCTGTGGGATCACAAACCAGAAATACAGGGTTGCACTGACAGAAATGACAGACTTGATAGGTTGCAGGTTTAAAACAAACCAAAGGAAGTTTTTCTTCATGCAGCGCACAGTCAACCTGTGGAACTCCTTGCCAGAGGAGGTTGTGCAGACTAGAACTTTAACAGGGTTCAAGAAAGAACTAGATAAATTCATGGAGGTTATTAGCCAGGCTGGGCAGGGAGGGTGTCCCTGGCCTCTGTTTGTTAGAAGCTGGGAACAGGCGACAGGGGAGGGATCACTTGCTGATTCCCTGTTCTGTTCACTCCCTCTGGGGCACTTGGCACTGGCTACTGTCACCAGAGAGGATATTGGGCTAGATGGACCTTTGGTCTGACTCAGTCTGGCCGTTCTTATGATGAAACAAGGGTGGGGGGTATGTAGTCCGATCTGGCAAACTTTAGATTGTCAGTTTTCCCCTGACTAACACACCCTTCTGAGTCTCCTCCAGGGAGGTGAACACTTTAAAAGTAAAAAAACAAAACAAAGAGTCCCAGCCAATCCTATTTAGGGAATGACCTGTCCAGAGCTAGATTAAACAAATACAAAGTTAGGGGCTGGGTCATTTGAGTAGCCCCCATTGCAGGAAATGGAGCTACTCCTGCGAGGAAAGTTATCCCACTCGAATTTTGAGTGTTTGCAGGGGCGGGGCTGCAGGGTGGACAAGAGTCCATCATAAGCAAACAAAAAAAATGGACAGTACCTCTTTAAATTCCACCTTCCGGGCTCTTTTGAGACGCTCCCTAATGTGCAACCCTAACCTAAAGGCAGTTCCGTCTCAGCCCCCCCCCCTCCCTTTTTTTTTTTTAATTTAAAGGAGCCGCGTCCATTTATGTTTGTGCCTGTGGACACCTCGCCGACCAGCTCAGACTAGAAGAAACAGGTATTTATTTTCTAAGCAACTGCAGAGACAGGAATCTAGGGAATGTATTTCTGATGCTTTGCAGCCCAATCTTTATGGGAAACTGCAAAGTCTAATAAGACAGACTCTCGGATGCAGATCTCAAAGCACTTTCAAGCTCTCCCTTCCCCCCATTTCCAGGCGGGGAAACTGAGGCACGGAGTCCGGGCTAGGCCTGCTTGCCAGTCAGGGGAGCTCCGCATGGGTTCGAATCGCTCTCAATAGCCCCGCGTTAACATGCTGCAAACAATTAGGCCGGGGGTAAGCGGTATTCCCGGGAGACAGCTTCACAGCGGCCTGAGGGGGTGTGTGTGTGGGGTTGCAGGATCGAGCCCTTCACGTTAAACAAACTCAACGCTACCGAACGTGCGACTGCAAATGAGCTACGCGCAGTTCACACACACACCGGGAGGCGAAACAGGCTTCTGGGGGGTTAAGCTCCAATAACCTTGGAGCCGCCCCCAGACTTTGCGCGTTTTCGGGGGCAGCCGGGGAAGCGGGAGATGGTCCCTAGCCGGGCAGCCCTCTCCCAGGGCAGGTTTCTGATTCAGAGGTTAGGAATTTGCATCTGATTGCTATTTGTCACCCAATGATTTGCCGCTCCAGCCATGAGCACGCCTTAGGCAGGAGGGGAAGGGGGCCAGCGCCTGCCATGAGAAATTTACCAATCAGGCCTGATCGGGGTGCATTAAAACAAACCCAATTAAAAGAGCGGCACCGGAAAAAGAAAAAGAAGCGAGGCTCGAGCCGGGGCCCCTGAAGATCTCCGGGGCGGCGATGGGGCTCCCCAGCATCCAGACCGCCGTGGGTAAGGAACCTCCTTTCTTCGGCCCTGGAAAGCGGGGGCCCGGCCCGTGTTGCTGGCACCGGGGGCCGAAATCCGCAGCTTTTTATTTTGCATTTTGGGGGGGGCGTTAAAAGCCCCTCTAAATAAAGTTGCTGGGGGGGGGGCGCGCACAATTTGCAAGGCAGGCTCTTAGTCTGCCTGTCGATGCAACTTCTATCGACCCCCCCCCCTTCGGCGCCTCTAGTAGCATGACCCCCCCCCCCCTTTTGCATGAGGAGTCACTTCCACAGGGGCCCATCGAGGCAGGCTGGGGGGCTGGGAGCCGCCTCTGGAGTCCAAGCTCGGGTCTGCTTCGGGGAGGGAGCTCTTCTGGCAGAGGGCAGGACTGCCCCCCCTTGGGCGAGGGAGTCGGGGGGGGGGGGCTCTCTTCACCATGCTAGAAGCTTAGCTAAAAGCGGGGGCGACCTGCAAACAACCCCCCCGGTTCGATGCGGAAAGGGCTTGTGCCTTTGCAAAAGGCTCCATGTTTCTCAGCCGCCCCGGACCGGGCCACTGACCTTTGGGTGCCTGGCAAAGCGACCCCCCCCCCGGAGGAGCGACCCTCGTGAAACTGACCGCGCCGCGTGTGCGCGTTTCTTCCCCCCCGCCCAGGGCGCGTCCCTGCGTGGGGATCCGGATCTATTGGCTCTGCAGGGCCGGCTGCGAATGAAACCCGGAGCCGGAGGGGTTGGGGGCTGGATGTGGCTGCGGCCGCCAGACCTGTAAGGAAGCCCCTAGAATCGCCTCCAGCTGGCTTCCCCACGATTTTCCAAAACTCAGGGGGGGGTTAGACCAGTCCTCTTGTTTGCTCTGTCGCTCTGCCTGAGTTTAACCTTTGTTACTTCTGCCTTTTAAAATGTAACTGTGTGTGTGTGTGTGTGTGTGTGTGTGTGAGTCACTGGGCTGCCTCCACGCCATTTCCAGTTGGGTAAAGTGTTGCATGTGTCTTGCAATCTGTGTGACTCAACTTTGGTTCCCCCAATATAAAAGCATGGGACAGCTTTGCCCACAAAGGGAGTGTCGTGAACCCGGCCACGTAACCCTCTGGTCTCCATTTGTCTGTCCAAAAACCAGTGTGCTTGCCAGACTCCACGTGCCTTGTTGTTGGCTGTTACAGTAGCGCCTACAGACCTGCTGTGTTAGGCTCTACATGTGCGTAGCGAGGGCCCGTCCTGCCCCGAAGTGCTATTGAAATGTCCACGACAGAACTGGAGGGGAAAGGGACGCTTGTCTGAGGTCAGGTTGCGGGTTTGGGACAAATCCGGGACTAGAAGGCAGGTCCCTCTCCGGGTGCTACCTGCCCCTTTGGCCCCTCTCTGGGCACTGCTTGTCCCTTTGCCTTGCCCAGATGCACCTTCTGGAAACAAGGGTTCCTAGCACCAGCTGGAGTAGAAGTGGGAGCATTTAGGGTTCACGAAACTGAAGAACAAGTGTCATTGTCTGGGGCTCAGCGTGGCCTGAGCTAGGCTCCCTTTCAACACCCCGCAAAAGCTTTTGCTCCCTGGCTGGGTGGAAGCCCTGCAGCATCCTGGACCTGTCCTGGGGCTGGACTTGTCCTCTTCACCCCCAAAGCCATGGGGCGGGTGAGAGGCTGTGAGAAAGGTGCTTCATGTGTCCGGGCTACAGTCTGGTCTTGGTGCCTAGTAGACAGGTCCCTGGTTCCCAAGTAAGGCCCTGGGGTGTTACCGTCATATAACTTACTGGCTTGGAGGCAGTAGCAATTCAAACGACCACGGTGTTTTCCTCCTTTTTCTGCCCTCGGTTTGTTGCTTTAGTGTTGCTGTGTGCTGTTAGAACAACTGTTTGTTCCGCCCCAGAGGTGGCTGCCCTCCACTGAGGGATGTAATGCTACAGTCTGAATTGTAGTCTGTAAAGTGATTTAGGGCCCTGAGGGATAAAAGTTGCTGTGATCGAGTAGGAATAGTTAAGGTTCTACCAGCATCTTTGTTTCATAGCCTCTAATTTCTGTGGTTTAGCTGTTCTTGCACCCTGTCGCAATGTTTCTTTCACCAAATCCGAGTAGGTGCATTTTTCTGGTGAGCTCGGATGATTTGTACAGCACGCTAATGTTAGTTTGGAATATGTTCTGATAGATATCCGCCCCTCCCCCTTTGTATCTTCAACCAGAAACCTTGAGAATCTGAAAGGAAACTTGCCAAGGTTTGTAAGTGTGTGTGTGCAAAACAAATCAAGGGCCGGTACATGCCTATGTCAGAACTTGGACCGAACAGGTTCTGAGTGTGGCCTCATGGCTAGGGCAGGATCAGAGAGGGAGAACTCCTGGTTACTGCTCCCAGCTTTGCTAGTCGTTCGCTGTGTGACTGTAAGGAGTTTGCGTCTCTCTGGGCCTCAATGTCCACATCTGTGAAATGGCCACAAGAGCCCTTCAGTGAGGCGGGGGTACAATTTAAGGGGAGCCTGTGGGCCTGGGACCATCTCTTGTGCATTCGCCATTTGTTGTGTGGCTCTGCTCCGTGACCCTGCCTCTCAGGCTCCACGGCAATACCCCTGGATTGTGAGCTTTAATCTTTCCAGGACCCACACTACCTCTTGTGGCTGGTACCTGGAGAGAGCAGTGGATTTCTGACCCCCTCGGCCGTGTGGCATTCTGACCTGCTGGGAGGGCTGGACACAAGGCTAATGCCACACTCCCTTGCATGGTGTCGGTGTGTGTGTGCGTCCTTACTTTGTGAGTTGGTGGCGTTTGCTGTTCCTCTTACGGCTCCCTCCTCGGCGGGGCGCGGATGGATTTATTTTTTAAATGTAGCTTCTAGTCCTCCCGGCCGCACACGTGAAACACGACCTCTAAAGGTTGGGGAAAAATCAGAAGGCCCCAACCCTTCTGCGTGTGTAAATCCCATGAGTTTTGTGGGACCGGACTCACAAGTGTCTGGACACTTCAGGGTGGCGGCACCACGCTGGTGCAGGCAGGACCAAGCCGCTCTGGCACCCGCTCCATGCAATCGATGTGGTTGTCTTATCACTGCTGTCTGCCTGGCTAGCTCAGCCATGCCATAGCAACAAACCCTCTGGAAGGGAGGAAATGGCTTCTCTTGCTCGAACGCGTGGGAAGATCAAAAGGGAAGGGGAGCGGACACAATGGGCAAAAACCTACATCAGAAAACAAAAATGCAACGGAGCCCGTCTGCTCGGGGAGAACCTGCCATGGCTCTGGAAGAAACGTCCCTTGGTCCCGGTCCACCTCAGCCCTGATGCTGTGTGGCTTGCTCCCTGCTTCACAAAGATCAGGGCAAATTTTTCCCCGTGTTTTGTGTTTGTTTTTTTGTTTTTTGTTTTTTTTTTCTTCCCTCCCCCCATTGAATTTTTGACCCACGGCGGTTGTACTTGCGAGACAACCTCCGCCCCCGCATTGCTGACTGTCTGATTGTTCCTTAAATGGGTTGGAGGTAAACAGAAGCTGATTGTCCAGCGGCAGGTCGCTACAGCCCGTGTGTTGTGCCGTGTGGCTAGGCAGCATGTCCATCCCCTTGCAAAACCCAACGGCCGGCTCGGGCTTATTTTTAGCTGCGTTCAACTGACACCGTCTCTCAATTTTTGCCGAGCACCTGCTCACACGGCGAGCCAGCAGGGTTAGCAGCTGAGTGCCAGCGTGCTGCCGTCAAGCACAGCAGACTTCTGTGGCTATTTTTAAAATGAGTAGCAGCCCCCAGGCCCCAGCGTGCCAGGTGCCGTACAGACACGGCGTAGGAGTCTCTGAAAAGCAGGCCGTCCACGTGGGTGGGAAGGGAAGGGGCTTACCCAAAATCAGAGTGGATCAGTGGCTGATCTCTCGAATTCCTGCCCACTAGACAAACTCTGCCCCGCGGAAGGTGCAGCTTTAATTGGCTCTAGCGTTGCCGGTTTTGCTTGGACGTATTCCTGGAGGTTCCATCCTATGGCGCAATCCTGAATTCCAGGAGACGGCTGAAGGGTTGGCAGTCCTAAGACTGGCCTTTAATTCAAGGCCCCTTCTCCCTTGAGGTGTGATGTGGCTTTCAAGATCCATTAAAGGGATCTGTTCTGGCAGGGTTCAGGAGGGAACCCCTTTACCTAGCAGATGTCTGACTCGACATCCGTCCTCATTAGGCAAACGATCCGGGGAGGTCAAATGGTGTGTGTGTGTGTGTGTGTGTGTGTGTGTTCAGGCAGGTGTCTGGGGTGTGTCTATGTGGATGCTGGTCAGTGTCCCTTCTAACTTTTTTCCATCCGTGTGCACATAAATGTATTCTGCACCGAGGCATGCGCACTGCGAATAGAAACACACAACCTCACTGTGGGCGCTCTGCCAACCAGCTGGGTGGCACTGGAACCCCCTCATGCGCTTGTGAGGCTGTCAGAGCAGCAGTGTTCCCTGTAAGCTTACGCAAGTTGTCACTAGTAAACCTCTGGGTGCACCCCGCTGGGGGGGGAGGATCGGCCGTGTCTCTTCATAAAACATCCTGCCCTCCCCACTCTTGTCCCGGCTCCCCCAGGCCCTGATTCCCAGTGACTTGCTCCCTGTTTCCCAAGCGGAGATCAAGGGAAAGTGCCCCTTGTTCTGGCTCTCTTCCATCTTTAAGTCCCAATCTGGCCCTGCCGTGGTCACGTCAGAACGTCTGCCCCCCGCTTTGCGCACAATGGGCACCCTCTTTAAGAACCAAGCATGCGAATTGTATTGAGGGCTGGCTGTTACGCATTGTGCCGGGGGGGCCCTCTCTGGAAAGCAATCTTTCCCTGCGTATGTTCGTCCAGCCCACAACAACAAACTTTCGCACCGGCTTCCTGAGCCCTCCTGCTGGCTTTCGGCCGTGCGCTGAGCAACGCGACTTGCACCCGGTCCGTTTGCAGAGGAATATTATGGAACTGGGTGCGAGAGAGCACTTGATGTAGGCACTGCAAAAATACCTCCCCTCCTCCAAAGGGTATTTGGAGCGTGCTTCTGCTTTAGCTTTATTCCACGCCACTGGATTTCCCCCTGCTTTTGGTCACTCGCTGTGCGACTTCTTAATACAAGGTCCTGGGTTAAACAAAGCTGATCTTACAAAGAGATTTCCAGTTGCTCTGGTTTTTGATCGGTACATTGACCAAGTCGGCAACTCATAGCAAAACTGAGCCAACCACCAAAAAAGTGACTTACAAGCTCTTGGTTACTGGAATGACTCGTGTTCCAGTTGTGATCTGTCTCTCTATGAATGAAGCTCACCTCCCTTTTCTTGTAAACCGAAAGGGTGGGGGAACCAGCAGAGGCTTTTGAGCCTTGTTTACCCTGGGGATATTTTTTCCCCCCAAAGATTTCCCGCCCTTGCCATCACCCCTTCCACCTCTGTTGGTAGCTGTAATGCTTCGAGGTCTGGACTGAGATTGGGGCCCTACTGGGCTAGGTATTGTACAAGCAGATAAGAGACCATCCCTGCACAAAGTGCTCATGATATGAATAGACCAGACAGAGAAAATGCAGGAGTAGTAACAGGCAAGTGGTCAAGTGACTTGCCCAAGGTGATCCAGTAGATCGTTGGCAGAGATGGGAGTAAGAATTCAGCTTTCCTCACTCCTGCGTCTATTGCCCTGTCCTCCAGACCACCGCGGACTGCCCTGTCTCCTGTCCCTGCTGCAGCCTGGGTTCAAGAAGGTGGCAGATGGTCCCAGCACACATCTATACCAGAACGCCCCAGGCTACAGTTTTACCAGTCTCTGGGCTTCTCTCCGCTTTCGGGGAGATCCACGCTGCAGAGCGCCAGCTCCCAGGTTTCAAATGAGCAGGTTTAGTAAAGACCTGCTGAGTCAAGCGCTGAGCATGCCCCTGTGGGCTCCAGGACACCACGAGATTGCAGGCAGCGAGAAGCCACAGGAAGGGTTTCTCCCACTGAACTCCTGCTGGGGGGAAGGGGGTGCTGCAGAAATTCGACCTAGTGTACGTTGACTCCAGCGATGCTGCTCACATACCTGGGGTTGCATCTCCCAGGTTGACTTTCTCCTAAGTGCAGACCTGGCCTTAGCACGGGCAGGAGAGCGAAGGAACTAGCAAGCGTGGCTGCGGTCACGCTTACAGCTGTCCCTTTCTGCAGGGGCCAACTTCAAAATCGGCGGCACCGGGCATAAGCCGATCGAGTAAGTTGTTGGGTCCCTGATTTAATAGTACCTCCCAAACCCCGTGCACCCTCGTTAAGGGGGGCACCAGCAAGTAGATTTGTGTGTGTGTGTGTGTGTCCAAATGCAGCCTTTGGCTTGTGGAAATCAGGCAATTTGCCTTTTTAAAAAGTTTGGGGGAAGGGGGCCCCCGAAAATTCCTGCTTCGGGTGCCCCGGGAGCGAGCCCCACTTCCGCTTGAGTGGCATGGCGGCTGTGACGTTCTGGGGCCTGGGTCTACCTCGCGCCTTGGCAAGGCATTCTCCTCTCGCAGCCTAGATGAGCCCGGACGCTGCCGTGGTTTGTGGGCGCTGTGGCCTTAGCAGGGCATCGGGGGTTGGCGTTCAGACAGTCGAGGCCATGGGAGAGAAGGTTGCAGCCGTCAGTGGATCAGCGGGGGGGTGCAGGGCTAGCTGGCCGCTCGGCTTGTGCTTCCAGCTCCACCCAGAACTTGGTTTTGACGTGGGGATCGGACCTGGCTTCCTCTCTTCTGTGCCCTGCGTGGCTCTGCTGGGGCGGAGCAATCCCTTCCCCACCCCCGCTGGGGTACGTGACACACAGCTGCCGGGAGGAGCAGAGGAGCTGCCATATGGGGCCAGACCAGGGGTCCCGCTAATCCTGTCTCCAACAACACCGGGTGCTTCTGAGGCCTGGGCAGGAAATCTGGGTCCATAGACGTAATTAAGGTCCAGCTGGGACCTTGTACGGCCAGGCAGGCTAGAAGAGGCCGGCTCCTAGGTCGGAGAATCTCCGTGGTTCGTGGCAGCGGGGCCACGCAGGGGTTCACAGCAGATCATGTTGGTGGCCTCGGTGTGCGGCCGCCAATTCCTGCTGGTGGCCACTGGGCGAATGTTTCCTAAAATACTTCAGGCAAAGCCAAGGACGTGGACGTGTCCCGTCCCAATCCTGTGACTGGATGCAGGTCTTTTTGCAGGCTTCGCAGTGCAAACGCCGCTTGTCCCGATTCTTTACTGGATCTAACCAGCACAAACGCAGAGAAGGGGCGTGGCACCTTCACGTCTTTTAATTTTTTTTATTGTTGCTTTTCTTGGGTTGCTTTGCTCTTTTCAAGACGTGCGAGCTGGTGAGTCTGCCGTGAAAAGTGACCGTAGCCTTCAGCTCCCCCTTGTCACTGCAGACTCAGCCCTGGGCGCTAATAGTGGGGAAGGGGGCAGGGGTTAGGGGGCAGAGCCAGGGAATGCAGCCCAAAGCCGCCTGCCCAAGGGAGCCTGCCCCCCACCATACCAAGGCTGAAGCCTGATTTTCCCCCCCGGGAAGGTGGGGAACTCACCTCGGCTGTCTGCTCCATGAGCTTTTCTAGCTCCAGAGGCAGCAGGGCCTGGTCACTGCTAGTGCCCCTCCCAGGAGACTAGCCACAAGAAAAGCTCCCTGTGGCCACACCTGAGAAACTGGGCTGGCGGGGAGAGCACTAGATGGCAACTGGGGAGACCTGGGTTCTAGTCCTAGCTCTGCCATTTGCCCTATGTGACCTTGGGCAAGTCACTTAACCTGTCGGATCCTTCCCTGCCCCCTGTCTGTCTGGACTCTTCATGCCTTAGGCTCTCTTCCCCTGTGTGTACAGCACCTAGCACAGTGGGGCCCTCAAAGTACCCCAATAGCAGGGGGAGGCCAGGCATGTTGGAAACAGGATTCCTGTCCAACGTGTGGGCAGGGACAATTGAGTGTCAGCGCCTGGGATGACGAACCACGGAGCGCTGGGTGCCGATCTCCAGGTGGGTGCATCTCCTAGCCAGACCCGCCACATGGGGGGGGTCCTTCCCTAGCTGCTACATGTTCTTGGTGCCAGCTGTAGCATGTGCGTGAGAGACACAGACCCTCCCTTTATCAGGGTAGACTCCACCCTGCCCTCGCCTGTTGACGGATCGTGTGTATCAGTCGCATGTGAGACCTGGCGCCGGCGGCTGTACAAACATAAGAGCCGTGCGCGCTGGGATGTACAACTTCCAGCGCTGGTAGATCTCGCGGCTTAGTGACTTTGCCTCTGTGCTGGGGTGGTGATTCTCCGAGCCCCTGTGCTGGCAAGACCACGGTTCTTGGTTTTTATTTGTGTCTAGGAGCCTGGGCCTACAGCAGGACCACAGTGCACCGGGCGCTGTACAAACAGAACAAGGACGGTGCCCCTGAAGAGCCAGAGGAGGCAGCGGGTGGTGGGCGCTAAATTTAAACGCCCAGACGAGACGGGCCAGGCCAAAACACGGCTTTTGGACTGATGCCACTTTTGGCTCTGAAACTCCGTGGGGTTTAAAACCGAAACCTAGCGCAGCCCCGAACGTGGGCACTGCTGCCCTGGGAGAAGGCCTCTTGGCCCTGGTATCGCTGCTTCTCCTTCCCCCATGAGAAGCCGCTGCAGCGGCATAAACCGGCCTGTTCCAGCATGGCTGAACCGCGCTGGGGTTCCTGCCGCCGTAACGATACGGGTTTGGTTAAAGCCACGCAGCTCTCTGGCTGCCACGCTGCCTGCTCCCCTACCCTTTGAGGGTTGGCGGTGGAGGAAAAGCCGGCCATTGTGTCTTTTCATAGCTAACTACCAGCCCTTTATAAACCTGCTTTTGTCTTCTGGCCCTCTGCCGTCTGCAACATCATTAAACGACCGTCTCCAGCACGGGCCGGGGGCTCGAAATGCCTTCCCTGCTAAGATGCTTGCTCAGCATTCTCCCCGCTGTAACCTCTCAGAGAACTAGTGAGACCTGTTGCCGGGACCTAGCAAGGGTGATTTGGGTTGAGATTGGGAAATCGTTCGAGCGCCGCATCCAGCGCCGGACTGGGCTTGCAAGGGGAGCTTGTGAAATCTCCACGCCTGGGATTTTGTTCAAGAACAGGCTGGACAAACACCTGTCGGGCGCAATCGCGGGGGTTGAGTTGGCTCTGCCTCCGCACAGGGCAGCCGCGCTTGATGACGTCTCGAGGATCCTCCCAGCCTGACGCGCTTGTTGGTAGCCTCTGGGCTGTGGCGCGGCTGCCTGTGAGCGGCCAGACCTCCAAATCCATTTGCCTTGTCTTCAGCGATGAATGGCCTGGCCCCACGGCGAAGGACGGGGCTTGGGCTGTAGTCCCCACCTTGAAATTACTTTGACCCCATTAGTGCACGGGGGCTCGTGTGACCCTCGGCCCACACGCCGGGAAATTCACACTTGCGCAAATACACCCAGAATCCTAGGACACCAACGGGAAGGGACCTTGAGAGGTCATCAAGTCCCATCCCCTGCCCTCCTGGCAGGACCAAGCACCACCTAGAGCAGGGCTACTCTACTTTGGAAGCCCCGGGGGCCACAAGGATACTCACAGCATGTGCAGAGGGCCACAACTTAAGTGTGGTTGCATAGACATGCAAATAGCTTCTTTCACACTGACGGGCATGAATACAAAGATTAAGGCAAAACTACACAACACGCAGGCCCCATTTCAGTCAGTTCTGCTGATACTAATAAAATGCACCATTTCCCCGATTTCCACCTGTATGACAGCACTTTGAATGAGCAATGACAGTCCAGGAACGTAGCTACTAAAATGCGTCTCAACAGAAGACCGTTCTATTGACTCTTTGTTTTGTTTTGTTGTGGGTTGCATGTTGGGCCCCGTGTAAACCCAAACCACACCGCGGGCCACACGGGCTGCTGGCCGAGGAGCCCTGACCTAGATCATCCCTGAATGTTTGTCTAACCTGCTCTTCAATCTCTCCAGTGATGGAGATTCCACAACACCCCCCCTGGCAATTTATTCCAGTGTTTCACCACCCTGACAGGTAGGAAGTTTTTTCCTAACGTCCAACCTAAACCTCCCTTGCTGCAGTTTAAGCCCCTTGCTGCTTGTCCTGTCCTCAGAGGCCAAGGAGAACAATTTTTCTCCCTCCTCCTTCTGACACCCTTTTAGATACTTGAAAATCGCTCTCATGTCCCCTCTGTCTTCTCTTCTAAACTAAACCAGCCCAATTCTTTCAGCCTTCCCTCCTAGCTCATGTTCTCTGGACCTTTCATCATTCTTGTTGCTCTTCCCTGGCCCCTCTCCAATTTCTCCACATCTTTCCTGCAATACACAATGCTCCAGTCGAGGCCTCCTCGGGGTAGAGCGGAAGAATGACTTCTCGTGTCTTGCTCCTGTGACTAGTGTAAATCCCAGTCATAAACAAAGATGTTCCCCTCCTCTCTGATTTTTTTTCATCTGTGCAGAATAAACATTGTGCACACACCTTGTGCAAATGTGCACCACCAGTAGAAACACCAGCAGCTGGGTGTGGGCGCTCAGCTGGGCGGCATTTGAATCTCTCCTGGGAGGTTGCTCCAGCACTCTTGAGTCCTCCCCCTCTTCCACCTGATTCCTTTGTATTTAACAGGCCAAGTGGGTCTCCACCCTCCAGCTGTGAACAGGAAGGGGGGCCAAGCAGGGAACATGCAGTTGTACTGTATCCGTGGGGAGGGGGTGGTGCAGCGCCCCTGCCCTCCCCGCCCGGAGCCAGCTCTGCCAGTACAAAGGGGCTCGTAAGGTCTCGCTTATTCCTGCCTATTGACAACCCAGACGCAGCCTGGCCTTTATACGGACATGGCTGGGCCTGTGCCGGGAGGTTCTACTGCTTTCCGCACGCCGGCTTCTGAACAGATTCTAATTAAAGCAGGACAAAAATGGCACCGCCGAGCCCCCGGCGGAGAGTCCGCAGCCTGCACTTTGCAAAGCGTAATCAGCCGCCCTGGCTTAAACGCGCGCGTGAGGTTGTCTAGAAACGTCGCCCTCCGTCTCCTCTTCCCTCTGAAACTGATGCAAGCCCAGTGCGGCCGTCCCTTCCTCTGCGAACCGTGGGCCCTGCTCCACCGACCGGCGGCCCTGTGCCGCACTCCCTTCGCGAGGGCCTGGTTCCGAATGAGCGGCCCCCGGGTCTTTGAGGTGCTCTGCACCATTCACGCCCTGGGGGGGCCGTCCTGCTGGGCTCTGGATTTCTCTGCAGCTTTCTCCCTGCCGAGCAGTTGGACCTGCTGCTGCTTCTCTCGCCCTGGTGCGAACGGGCAGGGCTAGAAATCGGTGAGGGGCACCAGTTTCCCTCTGAAAATCTGTCCTGAATTGCTGCAAACCAGCTTGTGGCTGAGACGGGTTTTTTAAACCGGTTCTGTGAGTTCAGCTTTCTCTTGGGGCTGACCTAAGGCAGCGCGGGTACAGGCGCATGCACCCAGCGCTGATCTACGGCTAGCGTGACCGTGTTTCCCAACGAGGAGGGGGCCCCACCAGCTCCCCCGAGGGGCTTGTGTTGCTGGAATCCTGGGGACCCAATGCTGCTTCCTCACCCTCACGCCCCCAGCCCTGCCTCCCCTCTGCACCGGGCTGATGCCTTGGCTTGTGTCCTCTGTCCCATTTGCCAACCGATCAAGAGCAAACGGGACAAATGTCGCTTTTGTTGAGACAGTGGGGTGCAGGGTAAATGCCTGCTTTGGGGGAGAGTCAGGACGACCGGACGGGGCTTAAAAAAGGCCCTGTCCTGGCCAGAACGGGGCATGTGGTCCCCCTGCTCCCAGCTGGTTGAATCACACTCAGTTAACCTGGGCCAGGCCTCGTCCTCTTCCCCTCCCCTCCCCGTGATTTCTACCCCTGTGGGCCAGGCCTCGTCCTCTTCTCCCCCTGTGATTTCTACCCCTGTGGGCAACTGTTGCACCCTGGTGGCTCCCCCGGGCCTGTCGCAAGGAGGTTCACTGCGGCTACGTTTAGAGCTGAGTTAACGTGTCCCCAGCCAGCCCCCCCGACCGCTTGCGGGGAAATTGCAGCGGGGATGGCAGCCAGGCCCCCGGTCTAAAGCCAGAGCAATATTGGGGGAGACGTGCAATCAAAAGTGAGGGGGGGCTTTGCCCCATCTTCCTCCCCGTTCATTTCCTGCGCACACCAAGAACGCGTTGAAAATGCAGCTTGGTTCTTTCTGGGCCGCTTCCGACGGCATTGGAGCTGCTGGGTCGCTGCCGGGCTGGTCTCCGCAGGGCGTGGGCCAGGCTTCTCCACTGCACGGCCCCAAGGGGCCAGGGAGAGCTGCAGCCTGGCCGGGGGGCGGGGGCGGGCGGGCACTAATGACTCTACCAGACCAGAATCCGGCGCCATCCTCTCGAGCTTTGTTTACCCTTCCTACCGGCGTTTCCCTCTGTGCCAGCAACCGTGTCCGGTCTGGGGTCCTAGACCCGAACGAACTCGGGTATAGTCGATCAACCGATGAGCAAACGCTTACAGGTTAATGCTGTAGACTCCGTGCATTTCCCCGCCCGCCCCAAGGAATTTTGTAGAAGGCTGGCCAGCAGCCCAGCTCAGTCCTGGCTTGTGTTGTATCCGGGACCTACCCCCCCTGCTGCGGCTCTGTATTTAAAGTGTATTAGGAGCCAGGCAGCCCAGCTCAGTCCCGGCTCGCGTTGGGTCTAGGAGCTCAGACCCTCCTCCTGCCCCTGGACAGCAGTGTGGGGCAACTGGCAGCTGGCGCACAAGGGGGGGCTGTGTTTTTAAACTGGCTCCCTTCGCAGACCAGCTCCCGCCTGGGCTCCCCCTGCACTGCTGCCTCTGATACAGAGGCAGCAGCGTGGAGTGGCAGGGGGCTCCTCGGGAGTGGGGCCGGAGCGCACTGGCTGCTGGTCCTGCCCCCAGGGACTGTAGAATAGTCGAGTAACCAATAAGAATTCATGTGGCTACTCGACTGTTCAGTTAACCGATATTGAACATCCCTCGTGCGAACCAGGTTAGACGCTGCAGTCTCCTCTGATGCTCCTGAGTTTGCTTGCCGGCTGCTAGCAGAGCTGAGCTGGTGGCAGCATGGCCTAGTGGATAGGGCAGTGGGCTGGGAAGCAGGAGGTGTGCCCTCTGCTCCCAGCTCTGCGCTAGGTGACTCTGCATATGTCACTTCCTGTGTGTGTGTGTGTGTGTTGGGACAGACTCTCTCGCTGTGTGTCTGTGCAGCACCCAGCCCCCGGGGGCCTGATGGTGGCTGGATATTACTGTGATAAAAGCCCAGTGTTGGGAAATCTGACCGTCTAGTGTGGACACATTTTTAATAGAAGAGGGGAAGTGAAGAAGCTCTTGTTTGCACAGCTGATGAACTCTGCAAGGAGCTTCTTCTGCTCAAGCAAAGGGCAGCTGGACTTTTCCAGTGTCTTTATTTTCCTTTAAGTGCCTGATTGTGCTGGCAAACGACATAAGAACATAAGAAGAACATAAGAACGGCCGTACTGGGTCAGACCAAAGGTCCATCTAGCCCAGTAGCCTGTCTGCCCACAGTGGCCAGCACCAGGTGCCCCAGAGAGGGTGGACCGAAGACAGTGATCAAGTGATTTGTCTCCTGCCATCTCTCTCCAGCCTCTGACAAACAGAGGCCAAGGACACCATTTTATTCCCTGGCTAATAGCCTTTTATGGACCTAACCTCCATGAATTTATCTAGCTTCTCTTTAAACTCTGTTATAGTCCTAGCCTTCACAGCCTCCTCTGGCAAGGAGTTCCACAGGTTGACTACACGCTGTGTGAAGAAGAACTTTCTTTTATTAGTTTTAAACCTGCTACCCATTAATTTCATTTGGTGTCCTCTAGTTCTTCTATTTAGGAACTAATAAATAACTTTTCTTTATCCGCCTCTCCACACCACTCATGATTTTATACACCTCTATCATATCCCCTCAGTCTCCTCTTTTCTAAACTGAAAAGTCCCAGTCGCTTTAACCTCTCCTCATATGGGACCCGTTCCAAACCCCTAATCATTTTAGTTGCCCTTTTCTGAACCCTTTCCAAGGCCAAAATATCTTTTTGAGGTGAGAGACCACATCTGTACACAGTATTCAAGATGTGGGCATACCATAGTTTTATACAGGGCAGTAAGATATTCTGGGTCTTATTTTCTATCCTTTCTTAATAATTCCTAGCATCCTATTTGCCTTTTGACCGCCGCTGCACACTGTGTGGAAGTTTTCAGAGAACTATCCACGATAACTCCAAGATCTCTTTCCTGATTTGTCGTAGCCAAATTAGCCCCATCATACTGCACGTATAGTTGGGGTTATTTTTCCCGATGTGCATTACTTTACACTTATCCACATTAAATTTCATTTGCCATTTTGTTGCCCAATCACTCAGTTTGGTGAGATCTTCTTGGAGTCCCGTCTGCTTCTGTCTTGACTATCCTAAACAGTTTGGTATCATCTGCAAACTTTACCACCTCACTGCTTACCTCTTTCTCCAGATCATTTATGAATAAGTTGAAAAGGATTGGTCCCAGGACTGACCCTTGGGGACACCACTAGTTACCCCTCTCCATTCTGAAAATTTACCATTTATTCCTACCCTTTGTTTCCTGTCCTTTAACCAGTTCTCAATCCAAGAAAGGACCTTCCTCTTATCCCATGGCCATGTAATTTACACAAGAGCCTTTGGTGAGGGACCTTGTCAAAGGTTTTCTGGAAATCTAAGTATACTATATCTACTGGATCCCCCTTGTCCGCATGTTTGTTAACCCCTTCAAAGAACTCTAATAGATTAGTAAGACAGGATTTCCCTTTACAGAAACCATGTTGACTTTTGTCCAACAAATTATGTTCTTCTACATGCTTCACAATTTTATTCTTCACTATTGTTTCGACTAATTTGCCTGGTACTGAAGTTAGACTTACCGGTCTGTAATTGCCTGGATCGCCTCTAGAGCCCTTTTTAAATATTGGTGTCGCGTTGGCTACCTTCCAGTCATTAGGTACGGAAGCCGACATGTCGCTCTTCTCTGGCAAACTGCCAGGCAAAGTGGGATGCTGTGCCCCCCCAAGTTGGGGAACCCCCAGGTTCACGGGATGCTGACCAGCCTGACTGGCAGTTAACGTTTTAAGCACTATTTTACAGCCCTTGGCCCTTCGCCGGGGGCCCGTTGATGGTCTAAGGAGCCGGGTGTAAAGTCCGTGGGAGGTTCAGTAATTCCGTCTGCCAGCAGGACGAGGGCGGGACTTGCATGGCCCTGCGCCGAGACAAAACGCGTCTTTGCATCTGAGCTGCAAACATGCTGTGTCGCTCTATAGGGCAGAGCTGCAGATTGGCAGGGCTGTGCGGGCGTGTGCTGGCCCCGATGTTCCCCACGTCTGGGCGCCCTCAATGTTGGCCGGCCTCCTGGCCTTAGATGCTGGTTTTCATTGGTCCAGACTCCAAGCAGCTGGCCTAGGAAAATCACTGGCTCCATTCTCTTGCCTTCGGACAAGCCGTGCCCCGCCCCAGCGGTGGTGGAGGCCGGCTGATAGCCGGGGTCTGAGGTGCTGTGCGAAGGTGGGTCGGTTCTGCTGTCCCACCCTGCAGGGAAACTGAGGCACCCAACAGCCATGCAGCAAACTGGTGTCGGAGGTGGAGGCAGAAGCGGGGCTGCCTGGCGCCCAGGCCAGAGCCTGATTTGCTGCCACCCAGGCAGGAATGGGGCTGCTCCTCTGGGAATTGACTCCTCCGTGCCGAGTTACACGCTTGTCGCCCAGCCCTGAGCCACCATGTGGTACGGCCTGGACCCCAGAGGGTGGCCTTTCTCTGCAGGCTGGGCTGCGCCGAGAGGGGCCAGGCACAAGATGCACGAGGACTGGGGGAGGTGGCTGGAATTCAGGCAGTGAGGGGAGGGGGCTCTGCATGGGGGGGCTCTTACAGGAGCCCCTCTTCTCCCTCCCCCTCCCCAAGCCTGGGAGGAGAAGCCAGGGTCTGGGGTGAAGGGTCACATTGGGGGGGGGCGGCAATTATCGGTGGGTTGGTGACAGCAGGGCTGCTGGGAGGTGGGTGTTCTCATGGGTGGCACCAGGCTGGTGCAGAGCAGGCCAAGGGGGAGGGACTGTCCTCCCCCCTCCCGGTCTAGCCTCCCTCTGGCCTTAATTCTGGGTCTCTGGCTGCTGCGTAACCCTTCCCTTCCAGTGGCTGCCCCAAACCGGCTGCACTGATGCCACTTTCTCTCCCCGCCCCAGGTCGGCGCGGACCCCTGGATGACACCGAAGTGGCCAAGGACTAGAGGGACCCGGCCCCACGACGGCTGCGGTGGCAGGGGCAGGAAGGAAGCTACAGCCCAGGCCAGGAGCGCCCGTCGCCCGAGGGACGTGGGATGTCCAGGCCCGCGCTGGCTGCCTGCTGAGCCGAGGGGCGCTGGCCCAGCGGGGTTCTGCCAGCAGAGACTGACGCCCGGAAGAGGGGGGCTGGCGACGAGCTGACGTCTTCTTCTTTGGGGGGCCCCGTCCCCAGGGAAACGGTCCCGTCGGCTCCTCCATGCCACGCAGCCCCCTCCTGTAACGCCTCGGGTGCATCATACCCCTCCCGGGCACTGTGAACCCCGTCCTCTCGGGAGGGGGGTCCCGGACACCTCGCCGGGGCACTGCCCCGCCCAGACCTTATACCCTCCTAGGGCCTTGCCGTCCAGCTCCCCCTGGCACTGTCTTCCCCTCTCCCCTCCAGGGCAGTGCCTGCCCCGCCCCGGGAGCTGCCGCCCGCCGGCAGAGCCATGAAGCTGCAGGCGGTGATGGAGAACCTGCAGCGGCAGCAGCGTGCGCGGCTGCAGCAGCAGGAGCAGCAAGGCGCCACCCCTCTCCCGCCAGCGCCGCCGCCCCCTCCTCCACCCTCTGGCCAGAGCCCTGCCCTCCCTGCGGGGGTCTCCCCGTCGGCCCGGGGCCGCAGCCAGGACCCGGCCCCCACCGAGGAGGGGGCGGAGCTTGAGAGCGCCCGCATCCAGCGTGCCCAGATGGCCGCTTTGGCCGCCATGCGGGCGGCAGCCGCCGGACTGAGTCACTCGCCCAGCTCGGGGATGTCGGATGAGAGCCAGGCCTCGGAGGAGGAGGAAGAGCAGGGGGAAGAGGAAGAGGATGGCGGGTACCAGC
Organism: Rafetus swinhoei; assembly: GCA_019425775.1. Classification (NCBI taxonomy): domain Eukaryota; kingdom Metazoa; phylum Chordata; order Testudines; family Trionychidae; genus Rafetus; species Rafetus swinhoei. The sequence continues at coordinate 15,011,068 of JAFJHL010000483.1, read as the reverse complement.
AGGAGATGGGCTCGGAGGAAGAGGAGGAGCTGTGAGTATGGGTGTCTATTGCACATTGACTCGAATTAATGCGCTGGCCTGGTTCCACCCTCGCCAGGGGCTGTGAGCCGGGTTTGAACCTGGGACCTTCACGGTGGAAAGTGCAACCCTTTTCTACTTGGGCTACGAGAGTAGGTCCCTTAGTGTTTATCAGCAGTGGGCTTTTATCTTCTGGCCCACCCTCCGCAGGGGGCTGTGATAACACTTGGCCAACATGTTACCTTGGTTTGCCCGTGTGTGGATAACCCAGCATAAACCTCCCGTCCTAGGTAGGTAAAGTAGTTTGGCTTTCTGCAGATAACCTAGGAGTGTCCTTAGGTTGCAGTCAGAGACGCTTTTGCATGTAAGGAAAAGTGCCATAAATTGAAACCGATTTTTGCACAAATGCAAAGTGCTCCACTTAGGAAGGAACAATCAGTTTCACACATACAGAATGGGAAGCGACTGTCTAGGAAGGAGTACGGCAGAAAGGGATCTAGGGGTCATAGTGGACCACAAGCTGAATATGAGTCAGCAGTGTGATGCTGTTGCAAAAAAAGCAAACATGATTCTGGGATGCATTAACAGGAGTATTGTGAGCAAGACACGAGAAGTCATTCTTCCGCTCTACTCTGTGCTAGTTAGGCCTCAATTGGAGTATTGTGTCCAGTTCTGGGCACCGTATTTCAAGAAGGATGTGGAGAAATTGGAGAGGGTCCAGAGAAGAGCAACAAGAATGATTAAAGGTCTAGAGAACATGACCTGTGAAGGAAGGCTGAAAGAATTGGGTTTGTTTAGTTTAGAAAAGAGAAGACTGAGGGGGGACATGAGAGCCGTTTTCAGGTATCTAAAAGGGTGTCATAAGGAGGAGGGAGAAAACTTGTTCATCTTGGCCTCTGAGGATAGAACAAGAAGCAATGGGCTTAAACTGCAGCAAGGGAGGTTTAGTTGGACATTAGGAAAAAGTTCCTACCTGTCAGGGTGGTCAAACACTGGAATAAATTGCCCAGGAAGGTTGTGGAATCTCCATCTGTGGAGATATTTAAGAGTAGGTTAGATAAATGTCTATCAGGGATGGTCTAGACAGTATTTGGTCCTGCCGTGAGGGCAGGGGACTGGACTTGACCTCTCGAGGTCCCTTCTACTCCTAGGATTCTATGATTTGCATCACACTTGCATTTAACTGAATCGCTATGTGGCAGCTAAAGTCTTGTGTGACACTAAAATCACACGAGGGGATCAACACCGGTGTCTCCCCTCTGCTGTATAAGTGCAGGCGCCGCGCCTCTCCAGCGGGTGTCTGGTGGTGGTGGCATGAGGCCACGTGGAGATTAGGGGTGCAAGATGGTTTAACCAAAAATACCAAACACCTTCTCCCCCCCCCGCCCCCCCCAAAAAAGGGAAAAATTCTGTTGGGGGGGGCGGGGGGGAGAGAGAAGGGAGACCAAAGTTGTTGGGCAAAAACAAAAAAAGGACCCGGAGAGTTAAGCAAAAAACATAAAAAAAAGCATGGCCCCTTTAAGAAAGCCTTTTTGGCCCTAACAGGCTGCTGCCGGCCTCCCTGCACCGGGCCAGACCGCTCCCCCTGTGGAACCCAGTAAGCACCCAGGATTTTCGCCTTCTGGCTAGGAACAGTCAGAAAGTACTGGACACTTTAGGTGTCTGGTATTTTCTGAATTTTACCGGACAGGCTGTCCGGGTCGATGCTGGACACCTGGCAACCCTAGTGGAGATTGACCGAAGTGTTGCCCAAACCCGCTTTGGGTGCGTGCCCTTTGGAGCCCTTGTGGGGCCTGGGAGAGGCTCCTGTCAAGTCCTGCCAGCATAGTCCGTGTCACAACATCCTAGAATCGTAGAACACTAGAGCTGGCAGGGCCCTCGAGAGGCATCGAGTCCCGTCGCTGCCCTCACGGCAGGACCCAGCACCTAGCCCATCCCTGGCAGGTGTCTGTCCAACCTGCTCTTCAATCTCTCCAGAGATGGAGATTCCACAACCTCCCTTCGCCACCTGGACAGGCAGGAAGTTTTTCCTACTGTCCAACCTGACCCTCCCTTGCTGCCATCTAAGCCCATTGCCTCTTGGCCTCGCTTCATGTTGTCTGCGATCGCACTCGACCTCTGCGCAAGAGGCAGGATCCACCTTCGGCGCGGGTGGGTACAACCATGTTGGGAGGGCCCAGCCCTGATTCCTCCCTGGGAATTGCTTTTTGGGAGAGGATCCCGTGGCCTCGGTAGAAGGGAGGCCGTGGGGGGGAGGGGAGCGGACACTTTCCTGGCTACGTCTCTGCACCCTGCCTAGCGTGGCCGTTCCAGAGCGCGCTGGAACACGCCGCGCTTAGCTGTGGCTTCCCATCTGGAATTGCAGGGTGACTTGGTCCCGTCCCCTCCGGCAGCTGGTGCAGGGTCTCTGAAGCAGGCCTTTCCCGTCTTAAATTACTCTGGCAACAGGTTGTTCTGGTGCCAGGCAACCTGTCTGCTGCCACCCCATATAGGACCGGGCACTCGGGCAGCCGCGGGAGCTGTCTGTCAGCAGCTGTCTGCCTTTGGAAGTGCTGGCTCAGTGGTTTTCGCCAGGGTAGCTGGTAGCTAGAGGGCCCTTTTTCAGTGCAGACGCAGGGTCCGAGTCCAGTTCAGTCCGAGGACAGCATCCCCTGTGTCACGAATACACTGGAGCATTTAAAATTCAAAATTAAATATATTTAAAAAATCACATCTGAGCCCCTTCTACTGTGAGTCCAAACCCTGTGAAACAATCAGAACAGAATTTTGGGCTCCGCTTCTGCCTATGTCTCTACCTAACTTGCGATGTCGGGAGTAGAGAGGGAACCGCTGTACTGGAATGAAGTGGCTAAGTGTGTGTCAACCACTGCTCTCCACAGGGTGGAATTGGAATGGTTCCGATGTGTGTCACATGCCCTATACTGCAAATGAAGAGTCTCAGTTCAAGTATTAGTGGAGGCTGTGACTTTTTGCAAGGCGGGGCGGGGAGGGGGCTACGTTTGGTCTCTGCTGTTGCTGTGAAGTTGCAAGTGGCATACAATATGGTGACCATCCCCAATCTTCTGGAAGATCACTCTTCTGGTGGCTGGGGAAGGGGGAAACAGGACTAGGAACCTGACATGTAAATTTGCCTTTTTTTTTCGTTTTGTTTTGTTCTAGCTGAGGTGGTGACACCTTCCTCTGTGTGCGTCTGTTTGCTTAAGGCGGGTTCACGCCCATGGCACGAGGAGCCACCTTTCAAGTTAAACAGATGCACGGGATTCGATTCCTTTTGTCTTGCTTTGCTTCTCTTATCTGCAAACGGCAGTGCTGGGTGTGCTCTGTGGGCCTGGCGCCCTGCATGGCCGCCCTCTGCCTTTAATACCTGTGGAACCAGACCAGAGAATGCACAGGTGCATCCTCGCAGCATGTTCACCTGGAGCAAACCTTTGGCAGGGTCTAGCTTGATCTCCGCGGGCAGCGAAAGGGGCCCACTCACATCCTCCTTGGGGAGTGTATGCTCCCAAAACTCACTCTGGGGAGTGGGTCTCCTGATCTTTGAATCGCTCTCTGCCCAACCTGCGCCCCTTGGGCAGGATGAGAAATCCACTAGAGGGCACCTGTAACTATGGGGAGAAGAGCCTACTACTGCCGCTAGCTCGCTGTTGCTGTTCTAGGCCAGTCGCTTGAGCCTTTCGAGCTGAATGGCCGGCTCCAGTCCTCGTTGGCAGTCTGTGCCCGCTCGCTGGCAGGCCCCATGCTGGTGTGGGCTGACTGGGCTGGACTCTTGACTTCCAACTGATGGCGTCGTGGGCTGCCCCCCGAGTCTGGCACCAGCCTTCCCGGGGGCCATGCTGCTCGGCACAGGCTTGCAGACCTCTCCGACCCCTCGCTGGCGCAGAGCCAGGCCGGTTCCGCTCCCCTTCCCGAGGCTGAGCTGATCGATAATTGATGCCGTAACAAATGGCTAATCCTTCCCGTTGGTGGCTTAGAACCTCCCCTGCCAGCCGCTTGGACACGCCCGCTCCTGCTGGGCTGAGGGAAGCCGCTGCGAGTGGGTCAGATCCTCTGGGCTTGATCGGGGCCTGTTACCCGGCCAGTGAGGGGCAGGTGGGGGGAGGGGGTCTTGCTTCTGCAGCTCTGGGGTCCCCCACGGCACCCTCCGGCATACAGGCCGGCAGCCTCCATTGTGTCGTTCTTGCCCCTTTTATAAAGCATCGGGAGGCGGAGTCTGTCCACGTGACGTGTGCCCGGGGTGTGGGAGTGCCAGCCACTCCCCTGGAGGGCGCAGGGCCAGACAGGCGGACGTGGCGCCGCCCGCCGAAATAAACACTTCCCGGCCCTGTCCCTCTGCGGAGCCGGCAGCTGAGCGAATCTTCCCCTTCCCGCTAGGGTGGATGGAGCTTAAGCAGGATCTGGAGCTAACCAACCCTCTGCCCTCCCCACCGCGCCAACCCTGTATGTGGGGCGGGGGCAATTCCCGCGTTCTCCTTCCTACGGAGACTCTAGTCTCCTTGGGGCAGCTGTGTGGGCCCAGCGATGGTTCCGGCTGCCCTGTGTCTCTGGGCCCAGAACAGAGTCCCGGCTCTGGTCTGGCACCCGGAGACCCCCTGCCTCCCCTCCCCACACACGTGTGCAAGCTCACACTCGCTGGACCCCGTCCTGGTCTGCACTCCGGTGAGATGAGAAATCTGGTGCCAGGGCCGTGGGGATGGAGCGCTGGGCCTGCTGCCTTTATTACGCAGAGGGGTTCTCGCCAGTATTCCCTATAAGCTGAGCTCTAGGGCAGCCACTCAGGAGAGATTGAGGTGCTGCCCAGCTGATTTGCAGAGCGCCTGCAGCATGTGCTGCTATTGGTGGTGCACATCCACACTAGCCTTGGTGTACTGAACAAAATTTATTCCGCATGGAGACCGAAACAAAATTAGAGAACATGGGTTCTCTCCTTAGCCCCTTGATGGAGCAGGAAGGATGCCTTCCTGACCAAGCTGAAACTCGGCTCAGGCTTTTCAGGGAATGCTAATCCTGCCCACTGCTAAAACCAACCCCCTCGCTCGCGTCTGACAAATCCAGGCTCGTTGGCGAGGGGTCGGCATGACCATAGGCAGCGCCAGGCCGCTGGAGGGGTTCGCCTGCCAGCTCTGGGGAAGTGGGCTCGCTCCAGGGTGGGGAGGCGCCCGCCGCTGTGGCGTTTCTAGGGAAGAGCCGAGTCTGGGCGAGCCCCCTGCTGCTCCTGCCCCGCCCTGTCTATTTCGGGTATTCCCTGGCGTCCCCACCCCGCCAGCGGGTCCCTGGAGAACCAGCCCCACTGGCTGGCTGGTTTCTCTAGTCCAGGAGAGACGCCTCCTAGCCAGCAGCGACTGGTCTTGGAGCCAGAGTTGTCTGCACTAAGGGGAAACTTTCAAACTGGATTTAAAACTGGTTCAGCTAAGCTGGCTGGTGTCCTCCTGGAGACCGGTTCTCCCCCTCCCCCTTTTGTGGGGGAGGGCCAGGCTGCGGGATCTCGCCTTGGACCGGCTCAGGGCTGCATCCCTACCAGGCTTCACCGTGCCAGTTTCGAAACCGGTTAGGACACTTCTGTGTAAACAGGTCCCCTGCGATGTGGCTGGTGAAAATGGACGCGGCTCGCGGAAGATGCGCCGCTGTTTCCAGGGAGGATGGGTCCCTGTGATGCACGTGAAGCAGGATCTGATTCGGTTCCAGGGATGAGCCGTGCAGTTAGTGCGAATCTGCCCCATCCTGCATGAGGGCAGGCGCCGCTGAAGGGTCTGGGAATAGCGCAGCAGCGACTCTGCCTTCCGCGGGGGTCTGGGAATTGCACAGCGACCCCCTTTCTCTCTTACGAGGAGGGCTTGCAGCAGCCCCATGGGAAGCTTTGTGCTAAGGCTGCTCCCCTCCCTTGGGCCGATGCAGGCTCCTGGGGGGAGAGGGCTGAGAGTCTGGCTAGAACTGCCCCCCCCCCAGTTCATGCAGGGAATCTGGAAAATGTTCCATGCCCCCGCTATCTAGCCTGTGGACTAGATAACTTGTTCTGGCAGGCAGGCGAGTTACTGGCTGTTTGCACGGCCGTAGCGTGGAGAGGCCTCGGCCGAGGTCCAGGCGCTGCACCAACACCTAGCGAGAGGCAGCCCGAACGCCTTCGGAGGCAGCGACTGGGTCGGCGGGCAGCCCTGCTCCGGAGAACCTGCCTGCGGGCGTGGCTGCGCTGCGGCGTTTGGAACAGCTGCTGGGCTTGTGGATCCGTGAGATTTAGATTCGCCTGCCCTGAGGTCCCTCTTACTGCCCGTCTCGGGCTTTCCTGTGTCGCGCCAGGGTGGCAAGCGAGCCGGAGATCAACTCAGACTCTCTTCTTTATGCCCAGCTCTTGTGCAGCCAAAAGTGGGTGCCGGGTAGCGTCTGAATGGAGAGGCAGCGGGCCCCACTGGTTAGAGCACCTGTTGCTGTGTGGCTTGCCCCCTAGCTGGGAGGAGTCAGTGCCCCAGGCTGGGGGTTCCAGGCTTGGTTGGCGGCTGGAAGCCGCGAGGAAGCGTCTCGTCAGCCCGTGATGGATGGTGGCCAGGCTGCAGTGGGAAGGGGTTGGGGAGCTGCCTGTCCAGTGACCTCTTCACCCGGCAGCATGTTGCCAGCCAGATGGAAGGTGCTAATGCTCCAGATGGTGCCGGAGAAAGGGTGATACCCGTGTTCCTAGGGGCTCAAGCCACACGTGGCCGGTGCTGCCCATCAGGAAGGGACACTGGCTCGATTTAGGCACCCAGCGGCCGTTGAAATCCATGGAGGGTCGGAGCCGAAGTATATTTGAGGCTCTGGGCCCCAGAGGCGCAGCGAGGAGCCTGCTGTAAGAACCGAGGCAGGGCCGAGCCAGCCTAGGTCAGAGCGAGAGTCCATCTAGGCCTGCACAGCAGCCGGAGGGGCCCTGCACTTGGTGGTTCTGGGGTCGCTTCAGGGAAAGGATTCCTGCTGAAACCTGGGAGGAGGAGGGTTACTATGCCCTGGAGTCCTAGGGTTGCAAGAGACCTCAGGAGATCGCGTCGAGCCCCCGCCCAAACTGCCAGCCTCAACTCTTGCTGTTAGAACGGTGGGGATCTAGTGGGCATGAGTTCTGCAGGCCAAGGGTGGGCTCTGTGGTCCGAGCCTTTCCTCTCCCTGCTATGAGTTTGCCCCCTTTTTTGGTTGTATTGAGAGTCCCGTCCCAGACTATTAGAGAGGGACAGAGTCCGGTGGCGCAGGCCGGGCCGTGCAGGTAGGGCACAGCGACTCAGGTGGCATCTCGGTTGGCATGCGGATTTTTAGCAGCTCCAAATGCTACATTGACTGTTCTCCCTTCCCCCCCTTTATTTTCTCTTAAACTCCAGGAAGCGCAAATGGGACGAAGAGGACTTTGAGGAGGACATGGAGGAGGAGGAGGAAGAGGAAGAGGAGGAGGAGGAGGAGGATTACGAAGAGGATGAAGAAATGGGGGAGGACGAAGGGCTGGGCTCGGCAGAAGCGGTGAGAGCCGGGCCGGGATCTCTGCTGCTCCACAAGCCGCAGGTCCCCCCGCCGTACCGAGGCGACCCGCAGCGGCTGCCTGGGGGCCAGGAGCGGCTGTCGTCCGGCTTGAGCCACCAGGGGCATTTGCAGCTACCACAGCAGACTCCGGACCACGGCGACTGGACGTACGAGGAGCAGTTCAAGCAGGTAGGTGCCCGGGAGGCGCCCGTCCCTTTAACTGACTTGCTGGCCCGGAGTTTATAAGCCGGTTACTCTTAATGCTGCACCTCTAGCATTTAATCCCCGGAGGGTCCTTGAGCAGGGTCAAGGCGTCCCACCGCCCTGCCAGGCTGGAGATGCCAAGGTGGCTGCATTCCTGGCTAAGCCGTGTTTGGGATGGCTGGCGTCGTGCGGGAGCTTTGGAAGGGCGGCAGGCGGGTCTGACGTGGCGTGTGAATGAAGGCTCCGGGGGAGAGCCCGGAGTGCCCAGACCCTGCTAGTGGCTTAGACGGATTTTAATATTTTGGGAATGTTGCTGCGCCGTGCGGGGCGCCTAAGCGCTTGGCAGGTTCCTGGCGCTGTCTCTCCAGTTCCATGCTGCCAGCCTCAGGCTCAGAGCTTGTCCTTGGAGCCACCTGGGCCAGTTGGGTGCCAAGTCCAAGAACTAAGGACCCCGGACCCACGGGCCCGTCCTTTGCAGCTGGGCTAACGGGCGTGTTTAGTGCGGCTGAGTGACTGGCTGCCCTCAGTGCAGGCTGGCCGGGGCAGCTGGGTGCCCGCGTCTTCCCACCAAATGGTTCTTGCGTCACTAATGCTGCAGCTTTTTTGACTTCGTGCGTCTGCTCGGCTGGGGGCATTGTGGGGATGGGCTGCCCGATCGCAGCTCTGCCGTGTGTCTGCATTGGCCGTGTTGGCCTCCGGCCTTTCCAAGAGCCAGCTGAGCGGTGCCCTCTCCTCGGCACGCTGCTTTCGCAGGCAGACCGGCCCTGCTGGCGTCGTTCTGCAGAGCTCTGTGAAGGCGGGGACCCTGGCGACTTATCCATTTTGGCCCTGATTTAAGACAGGTACCTTGCAATGCTGCCCAGCTGCACCCCTCCTAGCTAGGGCAGCCCTCTGGGTTTCCACTTCCCAGCAGGGATGTGACGGGCAGACCAGGGGGCTGGTCCAGCTTGCCCCCATCTCTCCCCGGTTAACCGCTCAACCGGCACTTCCAGCCCCACTTCCCCCAGGGGCCAATGCGGCTGGAAACTGTACTCCGAGTCCCAGAGTAGAGCCCGGCGTGGACACAATTCTGGGTCCGCTGAGCCGCAGCGAGCGGTGGATTCGCAGGGCGCTGCGGCAGAGACCGTAGGCATTCGGTGGCCGGAGCCGCACCCTCCCTCCCGCGTCTGCCTGGCGGCTAAATGCGCTTTCTCCTGGGTTTCGCTCTCGAACAACCGTCTTGCCCCCCTCTTCCTCCTTGGCCGAGCCTGGCTCTGGGGTCGCAAAGCCCCCTTCCCCCCCACTCTGTAAGCCTTGGGCCACTGGAGGAAATGCTTCCAGCCGGGCTCCCCAGACCCCCGGGGCGGCTCCTTTGATCTAGGTGGTGAAGGCCCATCTGAGTTCAGAGCCGGGGGAGGGGATGCGCCACGAACAGTAGCGGCAGATGGAAGCCAGATGGATGGGGGGAGGAGACTGGTGCTGCTTTTGGGGTGAGTGTTGATTGGCTGTGCCCTGAGCATGCCAGGGGCGTCTGGCTCGGCCCAGGAATGGGCGGGCGGGGAGAAAGTGTTGGCTGGCAGGATCCAGGAGCCTTCTGTCTGCTTCCGTGAGGCTGCACGGCCACTTTCCCACTCAAGCACCTGGCGGCCGGGCCGCTCTGTCTGTCGTGCTCTCCCCTCTGCTCGGTCGCCGTCTCCTCCCTGCCTGGCCCAGCGCCTTGGCGCAGCCCATCTTCTCTTTCCGGGTACGGTCACTTTTGCGTAGTTGGCGCTTAAGAAAAATCCTCCGAGACTGGCTCAAGCGTCTGCCTTGCTTCCCTCTTTCTGCCCTAGACGGTCTCTTCCTGCTTCGTTTTGCACCAGCCCCTCACGGCGCCCACGTGAGGCCTGGGCCCCTCTGCGCCGGGCGCTGCACGTGCACGGAAGCCGAGTTTGGCCCCGAAGAGTTTGCAGATCAGAAAGAGGAGAGGCCGGTCCGCGGGAGGAGGCGACACGCCTGAGGAAGTGACTTGTCTGAAGGGTCACACCAGGGGTCAGGGGCCGTGCTGGGATTAAAAGCCCTCTGTTCTCCCGAGTCGCCCACCCCGCACGGCCTGGCTGGCCGCATTGCTACGTGCGGCTGCCGTTCGAAACGCTCGCGCTCCAAAACGCTGCTGATCCTTCCCCAGCTCTAACGTGCATGTGGCTTGGCTTTTTTAAATATATTAATTCTTCCTGTGTTGTCTCAAGCTCTTATTTACACCTTCCTCCGGTTGATCTGTATCTTCTTCATGTGGCTTTTTTGGTACTTCCTGTAAATAGGGAGTGGGGGCGGAATCTTTTTATCTGTGAAAAAGCTTTTAAATCCCTCACTTGTGATCTTCCTGTTTTTGTCACCCGGTTACTGTCATCACACAACCCCACGCTCTGCGGGTTCTTGGGACAGCAGGATCGCGAAGCCGGGGTGCCTCTCTCCCCTCTCGGCGTGGGGCAGTAGACGCTAATTTTAAACTGCAGCTGACCGACATGGCAGCTTGCTACCTGGCGAGTGTGTTGGCGGCGGTTTGTTCACAGCTTGAAAGTTTGTGGTTCTTCGCTTGACACTCGGCTGGGCCAGAAAAATCTGTGTGGCTCTGCTCCCAGCTGACGGCACTTGCAAGCCCTGCCAGCGTGTGTGGTGGCTTTGTTTTAACCCAAGTCGTGTGACGTTGGGCCGAGACACAGCTCCGGGAGTCATGTGATTTGCGGGAGCGTCTCGCTTTGGTTTTCAGTAGAGTGTGGTGTTGTGGTGGGTTTTTTTTTTAAAGTGCATTTGTGGCGGCAAACGAACTCTGGCAGATGTGACTGTGAAAGACCTCGCAAGCCGAAGGCCCCTGTTTTGAGCCTCACGGCGGGTTGCTGGGGGTTTGTTTGGGGGGAGAGGGCAGCTGCCTCAGCTGGGGCAATGCCACTGCTGATGTATCAAAGCCGCCTGGGCCCAATGTGTAGATGGGCAAGACAGCTGCAAGGGCTGGTCTAGTCAGCAGTAACAAAGAGAGCGTCCCCACCCCCACCCCCCCGCCAAGAAAACCAGATCCAGGGAGCTGAGCCAGGGGTTTTTCAAGACTCCCCAAGGGGAGTTAGGCACTTAATTCCCTTGGGCTCATTTGAGCGTCCCAGCTGGCTCTCCGCTGCAGCCCTGCGTTCCTCTCTGGGCTGGGCACGGCGCGCTCTGTTCTGCCAAGCACGTCCCTCCCAGGAGCATCCCGGCACTCCGGTGTGGAAGCCCGCAGCCGCGGAGGGGCAGCGCTCCAGCCCCGCCCGGTTTGGGGAAAGCCTTTCCCCACGGCCGAGCATGTGGGAAAGCAAGCACGTCAGCGCCTGGCCCTCCGCCAGGGGTGTCTCCGCGCGGCGCTTGGCCTGCGGCGCCGCTTGGCCGCCCTCCAGCGCAGGCTTTTTGAACCGGCTCCAGCCCCAGCTGCCGGGGAGCAGCGCTGGTCTCTGGGAAGGAGCAGCAGGAATGTAAACACTGGCTGTTGGCAGGGCGTGCGGGGCTGGAGGGGCAGGCCCCGGGAGGGGGGGGTTCCTAGCAGCGGATACGCGACGGCTTCCTTGGCCCCCGCTCTCCACTCGCCCAGGCCAGCTCGAGCGGGGCCCCCACCGCAGATCTAAGCTTCTTGCTGGCGCTCCTGTCCTCGCCGGGAGCCCCGCTGTCCCTCGGCCGCTGGCGAATCGCGGCCGTGCCGGGGAGCCAGGCCCAGAACAAAACGCCAGCGCCTGCCCCGGAGAGAGCGACGCCCCCAGTGCCGGAGGGGGTGCGGCCCCTTCCCCACGGGGCTGGCGGCTCACGAGACCGATGCCTGCTCTTGGCGGCAGGGAGGCCGGGGCTGCGGCGTTTCCTAAAACGTTAGCCGGGCTGGGAGGCAGCCCCTGGCCAGCGGGCGCCGCGAGAGCGTCTCTTCCCCACCGGGTCCGGCCCCTGCGGCGTCTCTGCACAGCCCAAAGGCCGGGAGTGAGCCGGGTGGCCCGTCGCCTGCTTCGGCCGGGCGCTAGACCAGGACAGAAGAGAATTCCTCCATCGTCCCCTAGCACATGCAGGGCCTTTTCTTAGCGCCCGTCTGCCTCCCCCTCCTGCCCTGTTCTCCGGAGCACGGTGGGGGGCAGACGGGGTGCCGTGGCGGGGGTCCTGGCAGAAGCAGTGGCACGAGAGGGCCCGAGAGGGCTGCATCAGCTAGGCTGGCTTTACCCTGCCATGCAGGGCTCCAGCACTTCCACTCTCTGCTCCCGAGGCCTCTGGGAGGGGGTGTGGGGAAGCTGCACGCGGTCTGGAGGGGGACCCATGGAGCCCGGGCTGGCTCGTGGCTCAGGACCTGGTGCACCCGAGCTCCCTTTGACCGGCGATAAGCCACCGGGGGGAGGGGAGGGTTCAAACGCGAGGAGCTGGCTTCTCCCCGCAGGGCCCTCCCCTGCCTCTCTGGGCTGGGGCCGGGGGCCGGGTGAGCGCCCCATGGCCAGGGGGTGGGTTTCCGTCTCTCCAGGGACTGGTGGTGTTCCCTGTGGGGAGGGGGAATCGAGTCCTGCCCTGGAGGTGGGAGGCTGTTTCCCTGGGGGGCTGTGTGTGTGGGGCGGCTCACTCTGCCCTAGAGGGCCAGCTGCTGTCTCTGCTCTGGGGCACTGGCTTGCCACACCCCCTGGTTTGGCCCCGCTGCCCCCCGCGTTGCCCAAGGGATGGCTGAGCTGGGCGTTAGGTCGACGCGAGGTTGTTATTGCCCGCCCAGGGAGGGAGTGCTGCCCTGCAAGGCCCCGTGGCCAGAAAGAGGGAGATTTGTGGCTCCTTAAATGGATGGGGGGGCACACAGTCCTGGCTCTGGCTCAAGCAAGGATGACTCCAGGAGCTGGTGCAGGGCAGCTCCCCTCTGCAGAGCCCGCCGAGGGGCATTCGAAGGTGACAGCCTGGCCAGCTCCCCAGGGAGGGACGAAAGGAGGCTCTGCTCCCCTGGCCTTTGTCCCGGCTTGTCAGGGGAAGGTGCAGGGGTGAGTCATGAGGCTGTTGTAGGGGGCGGAGGACACCCTGCAGCAGCCCCGACGGCTGTTCTAAGGACGTTCTCCCCCCCGATCCGCATGCTGGAGGGGAATGGGGCTGTAGGTGGGGCTGGTGAGCAGGGTGAGCCCGCACCCAGGTCCTGGGCCTGTCCAGGGGCCCGGCCACATCGCGCTTCGGGCCCACGGCTGTTCTCGGGAGTGACGCGGGCAGCCAAGGCCTGGTCCGCACCTGAAAGAGGCCGACGTCCCTGTCTTGCTCGGGGAGGTGGATTCACTCCAGTGATGGGCAGGGGGGTCCTGTTGCTGTAGCTAGTCTGGGCTCTGCTGTCGGACACCCCGTGGCATCGCAGTGCCAAGGCGGCGTTCCAGCTGGGCAAGCTGAGAGCCCCGCCGTGGGACACCCCCCCCCCGCTCGCGGGAAGCTGCATCACGGGGAAGGGGCGCCGGGGCGCTCGCCGCGGGAAGGGCTTTTTGCACCCCGAGCCACGTAAGCGCTGACGCGTTCGGCTGCAGGGCGACCGTCTCGCCGGGCCATGCGCTGGCTCTTCTCCCGGCCCGCTGCCCCGCCCCCGCCTCTCTGCTCCTCGGCCAGCTACGGCGGCACAGAGCTGCCTGCAGGCTCAGACCTTTCCTGCGGGGAGCTCCCCATGTGAACCGCAGCCGCCGTGTCCAGGTCCTGCTAGGGCCGTGCTGGCTGCAGACTCAGGGGCACCCCCTCTTCTTCCCCCCATGGCATATTTGTTCTGGCCACGCGCTGGGCGATTACCACGCTGACTGGAAACGCCAACGCCCGCTCGCCTCCCCCAAACGATGTCAAAATATTGAAGTAAACCCGCCCGCCCTTCCCCTCCTGCTGGTATCAGGCCCTTGTGCAATTCCCTCGGCCTCGCACCGGTTTCCTTCTGTTTTAACCCCCGGTGAGACGCTGGAGGCCGGCTGGCTGCGCTGCTGCCTCAGGCACCTGCGGGCCCAGGACAAAGGGCCTTGGTGCCACGCTGAAGTTCTGCCACGTTACCGGTCCAATAACTCGCTGCCCGTGGGAGGGGTGTAGTTTTTTTCACACCCCGTGCGAGAATGTTCCAGTGCAGCAAAGTGACGGGTAGACACCCTTCCCCGTGTCGGCTACAGTAAGGCACCGTGCACAGCGTCCTGGTGAAGCCGGTGGCCTCAAGGGTGTTGCTTTCGACGCGCCCCACAGCGAGGTCTCTGCGACTCCCATGCAGTAAAACCTTTTTCTGTTTTACCCTCGGCCTGTTGCCTGTGTCCGATCGGCTGCTGGCAAACCTTGGGAGGCGTTAAACTCCACTCCGCTTGTTCCACCCTCCTCGCGCCAGGCGCTGTTCAAAGGGCAGGGAGCAGCTGGCTAGCTGCGCTCTTCTTGCCGGCGCAGATTTGGACCGGCGTGAATTTTTATAGCTGAGAGACGACGTCCCCAGAATGGGGCGGCGAGAGTCCAGGTCGTCTCGCTATACAACCTGCCACAGTGTATCGCTCCTGAACATTGGTAATTGTTCCCCTGCCCTTGCAGAATCAATGTTGCATGCACCAAGACATGTGTGGATGTGTGCCACCAGCAAAAACCGATGCTGTGGGCGCTCTGCCTAATCAGCTGGGTGGCATGTGACTGTCTCCTGAGCACCCGCCCCAGGGTTGGCTGGCAGGGCCCAGGCGGGATCAGACAGTTGCCAAAACCCGGATCTGATCCTGCAACCAGCCCTGCCTGTAACTCGACTCCCTGCCCTGCAGCCAGGGGCCGAATGTGGCTCCTAAGTCTCTGCGGCATGGGGGGGCCCTGCTGTGCGGGGCAGAGTCTCTGGCTCCCCTGGACCAGACCACCCGAGGGCAGGAGGGTGACTGGTGTCACAGGGCAGAGCTGAGCCCTGTCCAAGGTCCTGCCTTGCTGATTGGGGTGGGGTGGCACAAGGGCATTTGTCCCAAGATCTGGGGATTCAAAAGGGCCCGATGCTCCCAGGGCTCTTGGGGGGCCAGTGGGGAGTGCTTCTGGCAGTGAGGGCTGGTGGCCCCGCCCCTTCTGGGAGCAGGGTATTCCCATCCCCTGCCCAGCGGCCGGGCTGGTCTGTCGGCCCCTTTGGTTGCTGGCAGTAGAGCCGGGGTAGCTGGCTGCTGCACGCTCTGGCTCGCGTCTTCCTGCCTCTGAGCGACTGAAGTGCTGTTGGACTGTCGCGTGAACGAGCACACGCACACGCACACGCACACGCACACGCACCCCTGACGCCGTGCTGAGCGTCCCAGGGTTCCATGTCACACCCAAGGCATCACTAACCCGCCAGAGGGGCTGGAGGAGCGTCTCTCGTTTTACTTTGGGCCGTTCCTCCCGCTCTGCGCCCGGCGCGGCTGGGCAAAACGGAGCCGGGCGGGAGAAGTGGGGAAACGTGGGTCTCTGCCTACCTCGGGCGCGCGGGATTTAACGGGCAGTGAGTATCGGGCGTCTGCTTCCTTTGAATTCCAGCGGAAACCCCCTCCCCACGTGCCTGGGAGTCCTGGTTTTGGAATGGACTAACTGAGCGAGGTGCTAGTTTCCAGTGGAAATCAATGGGCATTAGGCACCCAAGGGGAACAAAAACAGTGAGGGGTTTGGAACGGGTCCTATATGAAGATTAAAAAGACTTGAACTTTACAACTTAGAAAAGAGGAGACCAAGGAGGGATCTGATCGAGGGCTACAAAATCATGAGTGCTGTGGAAAAAGTGAATAAAGAAAAGTTATTTATTTATTCCCACAATATAAGAACTAGGGCTCACCCAATGAAATGAACAGGCAGCAGGTTTACAACAAACAAAAGGAAGTTTTTCTTCACTCAGCGCACAGTCAACCTGTGGAACTCCTTGCCAGAGGATGTTGTGAAGACGAGGACTTTAACAGGGTTCAGAAAAGTGCTAGATAGATTCCTGGAGGTTAGGTCCATCAGTGGCTATTAGCCAGGCTGGGTAGGAATGGTGTCCCTGGCCTCTGTTTGTCTGGAAATTGATGACAGGGGAGAGATCACGTGTGATGTCACTCCCTCTGGGGCACCTGGCGTTGGCCATTGGGCTAGATGGACCTTTGGTCTGAGCCAGGCTGGTCGCTCTGATGTTCTTATGTTTTAGGGTCTGGGTGTAAATGTCTATTGACCTGACTCCCTTCTGGTTGCGCAAATCTGCCCCCCAGATCTGGGTGCCTGTGAATTGTAGGTTTCCTCCTCCCTTCTTCCCCCTCACTTGGGCATTGTGATAGCGGCGGAGCGGGGCTCTCCCTTTGCCTGGCTGGGAGGGGAGGCCGAAGGTTGAGGGCAGCCCTCGTGGTTTTGTTTGTTCGTCTCCCGGCCCAGCAGCAAAATGTCTGTGCAGCCCGAGTGGGCGGGGGGAGAGCTCTGGTCAAAGGCGGTTCCTTAAGCCAGCAGGAAAAACCAGTCCCACGGAGCCACTGTGCAGGCTCCCCCTGAGCACCGGGGTTTCTTGCAGGTTTTCAACAGGCAGGGGCCTTCGCCCTGGGCGCAGCTGGGGGCGGGCTCTGTCCGTTGGCGTGTTGAAACAAGCGGGATATCGTGGCGCCCTGGCTGTGCGGTGGGTGGGGGTGCTACGGCTTGGGGGGGCAGGGCTGCGGGTTATAAAAGTTCCCCCAGGGCCTTAAAATCGACGCCGTCCGTGACGCTGGCAGCCAGGCCGGCCCCGTCCTTTCGCCGCTGCAGGCCGCTTGCTGCAGAAGGAAGAAGCCAGCGCCTGGCTGCCGTGTTTCTTGACGGGTTAGTCCGTCTCTGCCGCGGTCCGTCAGAGGAGTTCTGCGAGCCCTAATTAATGACCCCTCACAAACGGGAGTGGTGGCGAGGAAGGCAAAGAACTCCTGGCTGTGCTTTACAGCTGGTGAAACTGAGGCACGGGGTTGGGGGGGAGGAGTGACTTGCTCACCCAGGGAGTTGCTCTGGGAGAATCCGGAATAGAATCCGGGTCTCTGGTCTCCACTGTCGCCCCCAGCCCGTGGCTGGAGGAGGAGGTTTCGGGATAATTCCCAAACTGTCCGTGACCTGAACCCTGGGTGCCCGAGGGAAGCCAAGCGCAGATCTGGCAAGACCACGCTTGGGGGGCCGGAGGGCAGGGGGTGGGATTGAATTAGTGGGACAGGGGCTCATGCCAGCAGCCCCGGTTTCCTTCCACCCCTTCTTTGCGAGCGGCTGTCCCTCTGGCTTAGAGCGGCTCCTGTGTAACCGGGGTTGTGTGAGCGGCTGCTTTCTCTGCCGGGATCCGGCAGGACTTGCTCCCAGCCCTAAGAGCCAGAGGTGAGGTCCAGGGCCTGCCCCGCACCTAGAGCAGGAGCGCCTCCGCGCACTCTCCCTTGCAAAGCGCGGTGCTGCGCCCCGGCCCCCTGTCGTTAATCAGCATCTTAACTGTCCGAGGCCACACCTGCTGGTGAGCGCCCCCGCGGCCGCCCCCGGCGCGGCGCAGCCTGCGGATTAACACCCAGAAATTCCATGGGCTGCTCACGCACGCTGGAGGATCGCATCTCTGACCTTTCTGTTCCGGATTCGCGCTCTCACCACAATTCACTAAGATCAGGAGTACTGAACTCAGTGAGTTTGCAGCGTTTCCTGTCGCTGCCCCTTCTGGAGTTTCCTGTGCGCTAATGCGAGAGGCAGCTGCTCTCCGGATTGCTCACGCTGTCCCGTAATTCAGCCGGTGGGAGCACCGAGTTGATTCATCCTTCAAACGGGAGGCGCAGGCCCAGACCTGCCATCTAGCGTTCCCCACCCCCTTGCTTGCCCTCAGGGAACAAGGCGTAAGAAGCGCTGTTGGGGGCATTCCATGGGGCACGTTCAGCGCCTGTCTATGGATCTGGTGCACGTGCCTGCAGCTGTCAGGTTGCCTAGTGGTCGGAGCCCGGTTCTGACCTTTGGAAAATTGGAGTCTGTTTCGCTGTCGCATAGTCACCCCTCCCTGTGCATTCCCCCTCTGTACATCAGCCAGGCTAATGCGTCGCGACTGGTGTCAGCTTCATGTGCACGGGGGCAGGAAACCTTTCTGGTGTCGGGGGGGCCACGCGCAAGTGAGACGCAAAATAAAATTGAAAAACCCCTCACTGCTGGGACTCCCTCTGCTCAGGGTGCTGGCATCCCCCTCCTGCTCCAGGCTCGGGGCAGGGCTAGCAATGTGGGGGTTCAGTGTGCAGGAGGGGGCTGTCGGGGGGCAGGCAATGGGGGTGCAGTGTATCTGGGGCACAGGTGGCTCCACCCTGCCATGCATTTGCAGGCACTGCCCCCCACTGCTCCTATTGGCTGTGACTCCCAGCCAATGGGAGCGACAGAGGTGGAGCCTGCCCTTCCCCCAGCTGGGCGGGGAGGAGAGGGAACGGCTGCAGGCAGAGCTGCTCCCCGCCGCCCCCACCAGGCAGGACTGGCCTTGCAGGGGCTTTAGCGCCCACGGCGGGGAGCCGGGCTCGCGCTCCAGGCACATGCGGGAGGGGGCTCGGAGACTTGCACTGCCAGCGTTGGTTTGCCCCACTATGGGGGGAAGATCTGGCCCGCGGGCCAAAGGTCTCCCGGCCCCCCCGATTCATGGAGCGCTTTGAATTCACCCTCTCGAAAGGCACGGAGCGATTCATATCTGACTCGTGGGGCTCCAAGAGACGGAAGGGTGCCGGGCTCCGAGGAGCCAGGGGGTTATTCAGTCGGCAGTGTGGCCTCTTGCTCTGCCCTACAAAATGTGGGCAACTTTTGCATCCCGCCACCTTCCCCGTTCGTTTGCCATTGCCGGTTTGAAAAGAGCAGCCAGGGACGCCTTCGAAGCAGGCTAGTCGCCAGAGCAGTGGAGTGATTTTTGAAAACCAGCCCCCTTTAAGAGGTCCGGAGTCTGTTGTGAAACCTCAACTTTTCCTTTTCCTCAGCAGAGCTTTTCCCCTCCCAGAAATAGTGCCGGTTTTTTAAAATCCGCCCACGGGGATAGGAAAACAAGGCAACTTTGCAGCCTCTCGTGTGCCCTGCAAGGCTCTAGCTACCCAGCGGCGTTATTCCAGAATAACGGAGCGCGTCTACACTGCAAGCCGCTATTTGGGAATACTGGCGAGCCGGAGGCCTTCACTCCGACTCCTGGAACCCCCATTTCCCGAGGAGCGCGGGAAGGCGAAGGAAGAGCGTTCCTCCTGCCGTGTGGTGCGTGCCTACAGCCGAGCTGAGCTATTTCCACTTCTGCTACGCAACTGACAGAGCTGAAACTGTCGCTTAATTCGACTCTTGCGCTGTAGTGTAGACGTGCCCTGTGTGGGGAAGGGGAGTAGGGGGTTGGAAACCAATTTCTCTACCACCCTTCCCCCTATCTCCAGCTTGGGCGGCTAGCAAGCAGGAAAAACAAGCCCTTCTCGTCTGAGCTTTCTCCTCGCCGAGGGGCTAATCGGCGCAGAGATGGGGCAAGAGACGGTCCAGGAAAGTGCAGGTTTTGCAAACGCGGCGACCTCGCAAATCTGGAAAATTGACTTTTTGCTTTGGCTTCGCCGTGCGGCAGGCGAATCGCCTCTGGGGAGCGGGTGGGCTTTAGGGTCATTTCAGGCAGACCTACAGGAGACCCCCGCCTGCAATCAAAACTGGCACCTCCCTCCCCTCCCCCAGCCCCCTCCCTTTGTGGTTCTTCCGCCCTTGTGCAGGGATCCAGGAGTCGCTTGCCCTTAGGGGCAGGTGCTGTAAATAGTTTCATGCTGTTCACATGACTCAGGCAGCAATTAAAGCTGAAAAGGGGGGAAATGCAGGAGGGTCTGGGAGGTGGAGGAAGTGGTGTTTTTCTCCTTCAAAGGGGCCCCATGAATAGAGCCAGTTTTCTCTTTTGATTGCTCCTCAGGATATGGCTTTGGGTTGGATGTTACTTTTGTCAGGGAGGTTTCACTACTGGTTTATGCTGCGTGCCCTGGGTGGGGGGAGAAGTAGAGCGGAGGAGACTGGGAGAGCAGGCTTGTGAAAACGCTCTTTGGACGGGAGTCTCACGGCAGCCCGGTGCCGTCGGTTTCTCCCGCCGAGGTACTTGGCGGTTTGGTTTGGTTTGGTTTCTACAGCTCCGGCTCCCGGCACGAAGGCGTAAGAATCGCCATTTGGGGGGGTTTGCTTAAAAAAAAGAAAAGTTCCGTTCCTGCCCATGTTTTACGCAGCGCAAAAGCATAAACCCAAGTGGCCCCTTCAAGCTCCAAATGCAGAAGGCAGCGAAGGAGAACCTACGCCGAGAAGAGATTTTGAAAAGAACAATTTAAACCAAAAAAAGTCACGAGTGGTTTAAAGCCAGGGCTTTGAAGGCGAGAGACTGTCTGTCGGTCGGTCGGTCTGTCTCCAGGGTTACAACCCGTCTCCTCAGGCTTCCTGTGTGAACGCAGGCGAGTGACTCGGCGCCTGTGGGCCAGGCCTGCCGAGATATTTGGGTGTCCGCACCCTTGGAAAGCTCTCGTAAGGATTGCGGGGCCTAGCATGTTCGCAGGATCAGAACTGGGCGTAGGGCATTTCTCAGCCCTTTCCGGGCCTAGTGTCGGTTCGGCACCATCTGCCATAAGCAAAGAGCTTAACTCTCTAGATTCCCCGACGTCGCGCCCTCTGGCTTATCAGCCGTTCTTAGCGTCCAGCTTCCAAGCACACTGAAACGTGGTGGGGATTCCAGGTCCCCCTTCTCTGACACCAGACTTGACTCGAACCAGGTGCTTAATTTCCCAGTAGGGGCCGTGAAAGTCAGTCCCTGTATGTAAGCAAACAAATGCAGAAATCTAAGGAGACGTGCTCCGTGTCATTTACAGTATGCCCACACCTGGGTCGGTGGGACCCGTGGGTGTGAATTCGGTGTTTCCAAGACCGTGGCTTTGTCGACACTACAAAGTTTTGTCCTCAAAACCTGCCTTTCGTGCCCGCTGAGGTGGGACTCTTGTCAGGAGAAATGCCCATTTCTGGCGACCAAAAAACTTCCTGTTCCATGAGACTTTTTTTCTTTTCCCCGCCCTTTTACTGCTGGCAAGAGCCAGTGTAGACGCTGCTTTGTCAGAGAACTGGCTTCTGCCAGTATCCCACAAGGCCTGCCCTGCTGGCTCTGCTCAGGGTTTTGTGATCTCTGCTGCCCTGCCGGCCTGCGCCCCTCCCCTTTTGTAGCTCTGGGAATATTTGTTTATCATTGGAGTGCTCCTGTTCCACCCAGCACTAGGGACCCAGCGGCAGGCAGGCGGCTGCTGCGAGGGAGGGGGACACACGCTGAGTTTCTTTGACGCTCCTCAGCACGGAGAGCTCCCGCTCCCAGCACCCGGGGAGCCTGAGGGGGAATCCCAAGAAGGGCAGGGATCAGCTCTGCCTTCCCACAGCACGGCCCTGTGGGGAACCTACCCACAATGCACTGCTCAGTGTCGATGAGGGTGCCCCTAGCGTGGGCATGACCTGTCGACGGCGGGCGCAAGTGTGAAACCCTCTGGCGACTTTGGTCGGCTTTAGGGTGTCGACATCCGTGTGGCTGGCACGGCTTGGTCGTGTGGACGTACCCCTGGCTCGAGCACCCCCCCGCATGGCAAAGCCTGGTTTAAAGTGGCTGGCTCCGGTCTCCCACTCAGGCGAATGCCTCCAGACTGCGCCAGACAGAGCTTCTGACGCGCGTCCACACTGCAAAATGCCAAGGACTCAGGTTCAGACCCAGCCCCTTAGGGTCAAGGCCTTGAGTCGGACAGACTTGTGGGTGGATGGTAGGCAGGGCCGGCCCGAGGGGGATGCTCCTGTTGCCCCTCACCAGGCCCCCGGAGTCGCCCGGATCCCGCCCATCCATAGAACGGTTGGGGCAGCCGCCGCGGAGCCAGGGGGCAGCCGCCCCAAACACCCCAATGCATGGGACAGCCCTGACATAGGAGGGTGCATGCTCAAATCTGGTTTACAATGCAGTGTAGACATAGCCTTCCGGATCCCAGATCTGACACCCCGTTCTCCCATCCAACCCTTCCTGTTTTCCTCGCTGTCTCTTTCCCTTTGAAGCCCCAACCGATCCCCAAAACCAGCCTCACGTCTCCGGACAGGGCCAAGGCAGGTGAGGCAGGATCTCCGCCCAGGCCCCTTTCTGAGGCTGGAAGCTACGAGCTTTTGAGCGACAGCTAACTCCCCGTCAGGTGGGTTTCGTGTCTCGGCGGGGACCGTTCGGCGAGGCCGGTCGCTGACTGAAACGCCTTGTTGCTCTAGCAGCAGCCTCTCTCTGTCCAGGCCCTGCGTTGGATTGTGTCTTGTGTGTGTGGCTTTTCGGGGATGGCTTATCTGTCACGCGCAGACTTCAAGAGCCGCTTCCTAACGCTCGGCCACGCTCCGGCCCCGAGGGAAGGGGGGTGGAGGATTTCTTTGTCTAATCAGGCCTGGGCACTCCGACTCTGTCCGGCCGAGGCGAGCAGGCCCAGAGTGGCTTTTTAGCAGGACTTGGTGCGATCCAGGCTAGGGCCTGCCCATCTTCCCGAGAGCTGGTCCCAAAATGGAGGCTTTTTCCTCTGGACAATTTCTGTTTCCTGCCAGAAAAGTAGGGGCTAGACTTTCTAAAATGTCTCCGGCGTTCCCTCTCTTCTGGGGAAAACGGCTCTGTTCTCCGCCGGGTCCAGACAGATTTGGCAAAAAAATCATTTAAAATCAAAAACGGAGTCTGGGTCAGAAAATCGGTTAAGTTGGGAAATTCCCCCCCTAACCTGGCCCTTAGTGGGGGTTTCGGCAGCAGGGCTCTCTCCACTTGTGCGTGGCTTCGCTGCCGTGGCTCTTGGGAGGCCGTCCCACCGAGGGCAGCCCAGCTATAAGGCGGTGGCTTGTTCCGCGGGGGCCCGAGAGGTTACCTGGGGGGCACAGATGGGGCGTGCTGGGAGTTTGGGTGCTCTCTCGGCCCCGGGGCAAACGGAGGGCGGTGCCTCCCGGCGTGGCCGTAGCCAGCTTGGTTTCCTCTCTCCGAAATATTGATTGGCGCTTCCCTCCCCGGTGAGCTGAGCGGGGAAGGGCGGGGGCTGTTGAGAAGAAAGGGAAGCCCAGGTCTGGGAATTGGCACAAGGGGGGGCCGTAAGGGAAACCTAGAGCAGTGAGTGGTTTTTCCGCCTCCTTTTTCTCTTTCCTTTCCCCAAAGTACAAGAACTTTTGCTGCTTGGGCTGCAATCCGACAGCGGCAGCTGGCCTGGGGGGGGCTGTTCTCCTCCTGCCGCCACGTGCGTTTCGCTCTTGTCAGCATCTTCCTAGGGCAGCTGTCACACAGGGATCATGCCGATAACCGTCCCCCCTCCCCCATCTGCGTCAGCTTCGGGGGGCCCCTTTTCGAGCCAGCGCTTTCTGCTGCCGGCAGGAGAGTGATTGCTGCCCCACGCCAGGCCCGGCGGGCAGATAAGAGGGGGTGCGGGGATTGGGCCGGTGACTTGAAAGGTTGTGGCGTGGGGGGGGGGCCTTGCGGCGCTTGCACGGCCTGAGCGCTCGGCCGCGCGGGAGCCCCCTTGGAACGGGCAGGGAGCAGCGGAAGGAGCGACGGGTCCCAATCCCTGCTCTGCAGCAGGCAGGGGTTGGGGGATGAATTCAGTCCAGCCTGTGAGGTTTGTGGGGGGAGGTAAGGAGCCTAGAGCCCGGGACAGGCTCGGTGTGGGCAGCCCCGAGCCCCCCAAATTCCCCCGCGTCGGGACATTGGGCTTCACGCCCAACATTTTCGACTGGGGGGGGGTCGTGGAACATGCGTGTCGGTGTCCGTGGCGACTGCATTTGGCCTCGGGGTGCCGCTGTCCCTCGCTCCCTGCGCCTCCGCTGGGCATGTGCAGCCCCTCCCAGCATGGCCCCTCTGAGAGAGGGCCCCCCCCCACCTCTTCTGGCCGTGACGTCGGTCCTGGCGTTGGCCACGAGCTGTAAGACGCGATGGGCTCCGGAGCTACGAGGCAAGGGCCAGCGCCTCCCCTGGTGCTAGAGGAGCGTGTCCCTGCAGCGTCTCGTTCGGGGCAGTGAGCCAGTTGTAGCCTCGCTCAGGCGTCCCCTCTTCCTCGCTTGCCAATGGCCGGCTGCCTTTCTGCCAAAGAGAATGTAACGGTTGGCCTGCGCTACAGTCAACGGAGGAAGGAAGGCCCCGGGGGTTCTGCCCCAGGCCAGAGACCCAGGTTCGATTCCTGGCTCTGCCACCGATTCCTTGCGTGGCCTGGTCAAGTCTCTTTGCCTCGGTTTCCTCCATGTGGAGGTCCCAGTGGAGATCAGGGCTGCGTCGTGCTAGGTGCTGTGCAGACGCACAGAGAGAGTCAGCCCCTGCCCTGACGAGCTTAACATCTTACAAAGAGACAAGACAAAGGATTATTCCCCCCCCACTCCACCCCCGCCCCGGCCCCCACCTGCCTGTTTTGCAAGGCCACCCTGGGGGCTTGGCGGAGCTGGAAATTGATCTCTTGCATCTGCGACTCCCCAGTGAGATAGCCCTGCCGCTGTGGGGCCATAGCAAATCCAGGCCCTTAGCACAGCCAGTGTGTGTCCTACCTGCCCTGTGCCTCTGCCTGGGATCTGCGAGCCAAGTTGCATCATTTCTGGCTTCTGCCCCATTTCCCATCCCCTAACCCCCTAAACTCGCCCCTGCCCCCAGCCCCCATTCAGGAAGCAGGTGCAACGCACGAGTTGTCCCTGGGCCTGCAGCGCTGGCGTCACGTGCTGAGCCGTGGCCCGTGAAACCTGAAGCATCAGCTCTTTGGCCTGGTGCGGGGGCCGCGGCGGGATGGGGGGGGGTCCCACACAGCTGCGCTGACGGGAACAAAGGTTGCTCTAAAACCAGACCTGGCCAACCCGCCTCGGTCAGGAAACAGGAGCGTGACCCCCGGGGCAGGGCCCTTGCGTAAGACGCCGCGGCTGCATCGTTGCTTTTCTGCCCGGAACAGCCGCTGCCACGCGGCCCTCAGCCAGCCCTGGGGATGGTGCAATTTCCTCGCTGCGCCCGCATGGAGAGCGGGGCCTGGGCAGCGGAAGGGGGAGGGCGTGTGCACGAGGGGGGCTCTGCTGCTCCTCGCCCCTGGGCCCAGTTCCTCCTCCTGCCGCCCCCCCCCAGGGGCCCGTTCCTCCTGCCGTCCCCCCCGGACCCCCTTCCCCCAGCCACCAGTGGCCCTTGCGGCCTGGAAACAGGGCGAGTGAAAGAGACGGCAAGAGAGCGTCTTCCAGGGCCCCTGAAGAATCTTCCCTCTTTCTGGAGAACAGGGCGAGGCTCCTGAGCCCTGGAGGAGCTGCTGGTGGAAAGGGCCGTGTGCGAGCCGGGAATTCGCGTTCCTGCGCCCATCGAGGACCGAGATGGCCCTGAGAGGTGGAGGGCTAGGGCTGTGCCCGGTCACTGAATCGCTCCGTGCCTTGGCGCCCCGTCTGCAAAGCGGAGCTGAGACGCCCTCCCGGCTCGCCCCTTGCATCAGGCTGTCCGAGGCCAGGACTCCCTGCGCACCGTGGGGGGGCTTTTAGGCGCTACCGTGGGAGTCTGGAGCAGCATACAGTCCTGTCGAGGCCTTGGCTAACCTGCAGCTGCTGCTCTGGGAAGGGTCCTGCACCCCAGCGTGGGGGAACTGGGGCTGTTAAATGGCGTTTTATCGACTAATCGATTAGCCAAAGGAATTCCCGTCGACTGGTCAATAAGGGGGAAACTGCAGAGCCGCAGCGGGGCTGGTGCCCGGCCCAGAGCTGACCCCGCTGCAGCTCTGCCAGCAGGCTCCCCATACGTTGAAAAGGCTGAAGTGCAGCTGTGGGGGACCAGGTGTGAGCCAGGCTGCGCCTCTGCCTCCCCTGCCCCCCCGGAGATGGTGCTGGGGGGAACTGGCTTTTTTCCTTTGCTGAAGGGGCACCACCTTCTGCCTCAGTTTCCCCCCTCTGCCAAAGGGGGGTAGTGCTCCTCCCCGTCCCAGGGCAGGGCGCTGTGGAAGTGCAGCCCAGGCTGCCTTCGTTTTGGGACGGAGGGGAGGAAAGGGGGGAGTCGCTTGGGGAAGAAGGACGTGCCCTCCGGAGAGCCGAGAGCGGCGCTTGCCTCCCGTTCCAGCAGCCCGCTGCCTGCATGTGGGAAAGATCCGCCTGCTGCCGAGGCTGGCGCGTGTGCCGGAGAAGTGTCACCCTGCAGCGGGCAGACCCGGCCCCCTCCGCCCCCCTCTTCCGCCTCCTTGCCCTCTGCTGCTAGAAAGCAGCGGGGCGCCGCCAGGCATCGGAAGAGGCTTGCGGGGATCGTTCACAGCCGTGACGGGCCACAGCTGGACACGTGTCAAAACCAGCTGTGGCTGCTGGACCCCGTCCAGCTCTGAGCTCTGGCTGAGGGCACGGGGAGGCCTAGGAGCCGCGTGCAAGGAAACAGGGTTTCAGGGTAAATCGGGCTGCAGCGAAGGCGCTGGGTGGCCCAAGCGGCACACTGCATTTCAGGAACGGGGCTGGCCTGCCAGCTTTGCACATGTGCACGGCCCCGGCTGCGCCAGCGTGCGAGCGAGCGCCGGCGGGGACACGGGGTGACTCACCCGTGCCAGCGACGCACCACCACCATGTGAGGCTGAGCTCTTAGGCGGGGGGAATTTGGAACCGAGCTCACCCGGAAAGGGCCGGGCAGCGTCTTGTGTGGGATGCGGGTTGTTCTAGGCAGCGGCGTGTAGCCGCACGACAGGCGCAGCCCGTGAAATTAGGGGACCCCGTGCCCAGCGTGGACAAACATGTAACCTCTCTGCTGCCGGTCCCCTCCCCCGTAAGTGTGGCCTCCCTGGCTCCGTGGCTAGCTACAGCCACTGGTGGTGGTGGCACAAGTGAGCCGCGCGGCGGCCGGGAAGCGGACCCCCGGAGCAGCAAAGGGGGCACCCGGTGACGCTCAGGTAGAAGCCGTCCTCAGCCGGGAGGGACGCCTCTGAATGACTGTTCAGACGAGGGGCGGGCGGGCGGGCTGGGGAGCTCCTGTCCAGGCCACGCCTGCACCCAGGGCGAGTGGCTGGAGAGAACTATTCCGCTGACACACTTTGCGGTTAGCAGCGGGTGGGGATTTTTAACCCCCCGTCTATTCAGAGCGCTGGGGCGGGGGCGGGGAACTCATCGTCGCACCCCTCCTTTGAGGTAGATTTCAACCCGGATTTGACAGACAGAGAAGACAAGGCAGAAAGGTGGAGTGACTTGGCCAGGGCCAAACAGCAAACGCAGTGGCGGAGCTGGGCTAGAACCCAGTCACTGGCGCTTCCCAAGCTCCTATGCTGAGATCGCACAGAGACCCTGCAGCCCTTGGGGGAGCGGGACTTGTTCTTCCAGGCCCAGCATGCTCTGCTCCAGGCACCTGTCTGCTCCGGGCTCCTTTCCAAATCCCTGCCGGGAAGCGCAGGGAGGGAGTTTACGCCGCGGGCCTTCTCCAAAGCGCATTCACGAGTTTCATGCCCAGTTCCTGCAAATCTAGCTCTGGCGGGGGTCTCCCCCTCCCGCTCCCCCGGCCCTCACTAGCTGCTTTAGGAAACTTCGGCCTCGCACAAGAACTACTTGGGCATGGGGTAGAAGCTGGAGAAATCGCCGAGGGAAGGAAAATCCCTTCATCGTTTTCTTCTTCTCCCTGCCTCCCGCTGGCTCATGCTGGCAGGCAAAACCGGGGCTAATTCAGATGGGGACTGGACGCCTTCGAGCGCCGTTCGCCCGCAGGGAGCTGCCGCCGGACTGAGCCCCGGTGGGGCTTGTCCCACTAAGGCCAGGGGGCCTGGAGGGTGCTCAGCCGCTCGCAGGATCAGCCCCATGTATTCTGCCCCCGCCCCATCCGGACACTTTTCTCTTCCTCCCCTCTCCTGGAGCGCAGGGGAGGGCAGCGAACAAGCCGAGGACAATGGGGGGTCACGGGGGTTAAACGGTAACTAATTCACCCATTGAATTGCCTGCAGGGCTGCGTGACACCCGCATTGTTAGCCAGCGAGGCCGCTCTGTGTCAGCCGTGGGGCCGGCGATGGCGGCACCGGGGCAGCTGGGAACGCGCCTTCCCTGCCGCGCTTCCGGTGCCTCTCGCGCCGCACCCCCGGCCCCCCTCAGAAACCTGCCCCTCCGAGAAGAGGCTGGGCCACGCCGGGTCATTTCCTGCTGCCTCTCTCCCCTCCGCGAGATTCCCCCTCCCCGGGCGTCCCAGAACCACTCCTGCCGCTGGCCCCGGGCTTGGCTGGCAGCTGGCTTCGGAAGGCTGACGGTGCTTGGCCCCAGCCAGGGCTGTGACTGGCTAGCCGGGGCAGGCTTACTGGTTACGGTTAACTGGCAGAGGCTGGAGCAGCCCCCGTCCAATGCAAGCAGGGGCTGCTCTAGCCGGGAGGGGGCCGCCACAGGCGGGGGGCGCTCCAGCCCGGCCCCCTTCCACCAGGTAGCTGTTTATCGTGATTTGACATCCCTAGCTCTGACCACCTGCAAGGACCCCAAAGAGCAGCCAGACTTGGCCAGACTAAAGGTCCGTCCAGCCCAGGGTCCTGTCTGCCCACAGCGGCCAATGCCAGGTGCCCCAGAGGGGGTGAACAGAACAGGGAATCTTTAAGTGATCCAGCCCCTGGCACACAGAGCCCAGGGACACCCTCCCCGCCCAGCCTGGCTCACAGCCATCGATGGACCTGCCCGCCATGAATGTATCTAGTTCTTTGTTTGAGCCCTGTTAAAGACCTGGCCTTCACAACCTCCTCTGGCAGGGAGTTCCACAGGTTGGCTGTGCGCTGCGTGACACGCGTTTCCATCGGGATGAGGGGTGGAAGTAACTGACATTTCTTATGGGCACTGTGGGATTGCAACGTCTGGGGGACGCCCTCAGGGCAGGGGCTTGGAGGGGAGGTAAGAAGTGCAAGTGTGGGATGCAGGGTGAGGGGATGGGGACATGGGGGGCCAGGAGTCAGAGCAGGGGGATGGGCCAGTGGGGGCTGGAGCCTGCTGTGGCCAGGCCGCCCAGGGGCTGCGGGTGCTGGCTCGGGCCCACTGGTGGATGGTGGATGGCAGAATCCAGGGCCCCGTCCCCAGCTGGCCACGCCCTTACCGGGGCCCCACCGGCTTCCTTTCACGATGGCCTCCGCCAGTTCGGCAGAGAACATGGGCCTGGTGGGGAGAGACTGTGCCGCAGTTCGGACTCTCCTGGGGAGCAAGGGCTAGTGGTTACAGCACAAGGCTGGGAGCCAGGACGCTGGGGCTCTTTCCCCAGCACTTGCATTTCTGTGAACCCGGGTCCAAGTAATTGTCCCTCCGTGACTCAGTTTCCCCAAGTGGACAGCGAGGCTTATAACTGGTATCACGGCAGCGTCACTCAAGAGCCCCTGGTGCGCAGCTGCCCCGCCCGCGGTCACGGACAACTCCCCACGGCAGATGCTGCAGCCCGGAGTCTCCGATGCCCACGGGGATCCTGGGGCGGAAGAGCAGAGCCTGCGCCGGGGGGAGGAAGGAGCGCCGCACCACGCGGCTCGTTCTGGGATTCAGCGTGGCCTGCGGGACGCCGGGCGCCTTGCGTCGCTCTGCCCCTGGCCCTGCCGCTGGGGCTGGGTGCAGCGTGGCCTGTGGGTCGCCGGGCGCCTTGTGTTGCTCTGCCCCTGGCCCTGCCGCTGGGGCTGGGTGCAGCGTGGCTTGGGAGAACTGCGTGGAGGGGGCTGAAGCCACGCTCCAGACCAGGCTCTCCACCGCTCAGCCGCTCTCAGGGGGAGCAGCCTGTGGCGTCTCCCGTTCGTGTTCCCCTGGGCTTGGGGAAAAGCCACCATCCGCCATGGCCTCGTGGGGATGTGGGCTCAAGGGCCTTTGTCCAGGGGACCTCGTGACGGGCCTGTGGAGGTTTGTGACGTGGCCCCCTTTGCCGTAACAGCAGCCGGTTGGCGGGCCCCAATGCGAGGTGCTGCCGTTCGGACGTGGTAGCGTTCTGCGTGGCAGGGGTCCTGCAGTCGGGAACGGCACCCCACGGCCGTAGCGCAGGTAGCGCCTCTCTAGTCCGGCACCCTGCAGACCTGCCTGGCACCGCACCAGGGAATCTGCCGAACCGCAAGGTCAGCATGGGAGCAAGTGGGTCTCTCTTTCGGTTTCACCGAGGCGATACGCGGGACACGGCCCATGGTGCTGCTCAGGAAGGTCTGACTGTGCCGACGCGCCCGCTCCCAGCCTAGGCCAACCGGCTCTTCCTCGCCCAGCGCTCGCAGCGTTGCAGTTTTACTCGATTGGCACCGGGGGAGAAGTAGATAAAGCATAAAGCCAGGCTTGTGCGTAGCCGCATTCCCAGCTCTGCCCCGGCTCGCTGGGCTCGGAGAAGACTTTTGGGGTAAATTCGCGCTAAATAACAGCCCAGAACATTGGGGCTGCGTCTAGACTGCAAAGGAAAGTCGGAAAAAGATTCGCAAACTGCAGTTTATCTTTTTCCGCTTTTCTTGCGAAAGAGGCTTCTCCGACGTGTGGCCCGTCTACACTGGGCCAAATGCTGGGAAAAAAGCCTCTTTCGGAACATCCCTTCTTCCTCGTAGAACGAGCTTTACAGGGATGCCGAAAAAGCACATCTGCTTTTCCCAATTGTTGTTTGGAAAAGCAGACGCATTCCTTGGACCTCCAGTATCCCGGGAAAACTGCCGTCTGGACGTACCCCCAGAGCCAGGCCTGGGGGCTGTAAATAAACTTTACAGGGCCCTGGGGAGCTTGGCCCCACCCATGAGAAGTAGGGATGTAAAACCGTTTAACCAACAAGCGGGATCCCAGGGCGGGGACTGCTCCAGCCCCGCCTGGCTCCTGCTCCCAGGCTGCAGGCGGGGGGCTGCTCCCGGGGAGCCGGTTAACTATTTGCCAGTAAGGGTGATGCTTACCGGGTAACCCGATAACTAGTTACCCGTTCCTATCCCTAAGGAGGAGCGGAGACCCGGCTAACTAACATCATGCCGGCGCATGGGTGGGTCGACCTGCCTGAACTACCCCGCTGGACGCTCTGTTCTGCTGTGGTGGGACTGGACTGGAAGGGCCTGTTCTGTGTCCGGCTCGGGGGGGCCTGGCGCACGGCAGGGGCCCTGGGCGCTGTCCCAGCACAGAGCAGCCGCAGGTGAGCTGAGGTTTTTAGTGACTGGCCTTGAAGTTCTCATCGCCATTGGCAAGTGTCTCTCCCTGTTGGCACTAGCCACGTCGGAGCTGCCCCCATGAGACCGGGGGGACCCGCCCTGTAGACTAGCCGCTCGCTCCTGTGTGCCCCAGGCCTGCTCAGGTTCTGGGACTGCTCCTGCGCTCACCACGAAGCCACGTTCAGGGCGGGTGCGTGGCACCCCGCGGAGGGCGTCTTTGGTGGCCTAGTGGCTTGCGTCTCGGGCGTCTAGGTGTGAGGCCCAGGGCTCTGTCTCCTCACCAGGTTGCCCAGACCCAGGCAGCGGGGCGTGATCGCTGCTCGTGGCCAGGTGCAGCCTGGAGGTGCCTTGCTAGACAGGCTCAGTCGTTCTCCTGCGGGGAGCTGGGGGTTGGGGGGAGGACGTTCCTTCAGTACAGTGGTGGGAATGAGCAGCCCTGGCTTCTCTTTCTGCCCCGCGAAGGGGCAAGCAGCTCATGGCTCCCAGCTGGCTGTTTCCAGCCATTCCTGTTGTCGTGGTTCATTCGGGCCCCCTCGTGGGAAGGACCTCGCCTGCAGCCTCTCGCGCCGACCGTTCGGCACCGACTCGAACGAGCGGCGGGCAGGTCAGAGAGTCAGATTCGAGTCTTGTTCCTTGGGCCGGCCGGCCCCGTGGGACCTACACGCAGGGAGACGCCTCCCTGCCCCGAAGAGCCAAGACAGATGAATTCTCCTTCTCTTGTAGATGGGAACGGGAACTCGGGTCCCTTGTCCAGGGTGACACAGACTCCGTAGCATGGCTGGGGATTGGACGCAGAGCTCTGAGTCCCAGAGGCTGGCCTCTCGGACCTGTCCCGCTCGTTTTAGTAAGAGGGGGCATAATACAGTTATATAATAGAGCGCATGGGGTGGGAAAAGCCGACCAGGAGCTTTGGTTCTCACAGTCTAAAAGCACAAGAGGGCATTGGACGAAACTGAAAGGTGGCAATTTCAAAACCGAGACAAGGAAATCCTTTTTCACGCTGCATAATGAGACGGTGGAACTCACTGCCACAGGAAGGCATTGAGGCCAAGGACTGAACGCGGTTCACAAAGGGACTGGCGAGCTCTGCAGATGGCGCCGCTCTCAGCGAGATCGGAATGAATTCCAGCAGCCTCAGCCGGGTGACGTAAATCTTTCGGCTGGGGGATTTGAGCCGCTCTCTAGCGACGAGGGACCTAGCGCGGGGGCAGCTTCTCCTGTTCCTGCCTCCTGCAGGGCTCCTTGCCCCTTCTCCTGAGGTGTCCGCTTTGGGGCGCTCCAAACGGAGCCCCGAGCTTGCGGCTCTAGAAGTTGGCGAGGGGTGTAAATCAGTCAGCCTCCTGCTTACCGGGGGAGGCGTACCGGTTCCGGTTAACCAGTAGGGGCTGGAGCAGCTCCCCGCCTGCCCTGGGCCGGGGGCTGCCCCAGCCCCATGGGACCCACCATAGCCGCCCCTGTCCGGGGCAGACCCAGCCCGGCCCCTGCCGCAGGCTACATGCCAGAGCAGGGCCAGCAGCCGCCCACCCTGCCCTGCTGCTGCGGAGGCTTCGCTGCTGACCCTGCAGGGGAACATTGCTGGGCCCAGAGCCCTCCCACCAAATCTTCCTCCCGGACTTTCTCTCCCCCTCCCCCCCCTTATTTAACGTCTTTTCCCAACAATGAATGCCGCCTTCCTCTTCCCTCGCCTTGCTTCCTGGGGCTTCGCTCCTCGCCGGCTTCCTCTTGGCCGGGCTGCCTGCGCCTCTCTCTAAACAAATTCTGCGCCTGGCCCGTTCGTCCCGCGGCCGAGCCAGCCTCCTTGGCCGCGGCCTCGGCGTCCGCCGACCCGCCCAGCAGGACTGTGTCTTACACGGCCCTCCAACAATGCAGCCACAAAGGGAGACGTGGCCTCTTGACACGCGGGGGAGGCGCCCTTTCGCCGTCGCCGTCCTCCCAGGCAAATCTCCCGGCTTGCCAGCAAGCTCTAAGGAGCCGCCCGGAGGGCCCGGAGGGGCGCCCGGCTTGGTGCAGTCCGGGGTGTTTTTAGCGCTCCTGGCAGGGGAGCGTTGAGCCCCAGAGGTGGGGAGGTGATTCTGTGGGCCAGCCCCTCATTGATGGGTCGTAGCAGCAGGTCGTGGGAGGAATTTTCCTTTTTGGTGAGGAAGCTGGGCAAAGTCTTCCCCGTCCCGAGGGCTAGACAACTGGCAAAGGCAGCTGGTAAGAGGGTCAACGCCCACGAGGGCAGCCCTCGGTCCCTCTCTGGAGCCGGGGGATGCTCTAGAGAAACTTGCTATTTCGATGGGCGAATGTTTGCCGTGAGGCCCGTCCGAGGAAGCCTCGTCGCGTTTCCGAAGACAATAAGGGCGAGAGGGGAGCGCTCAAACTGACCCCGTCTCGCTGAGAGCGGCACCGTGATTTCAGGGTAGCAATGGGCGTATCTAGACACACATTCCGCTCTTTCGAAATAACGGACGGCTGATTCCGAAATCTGTAACCCTAATTCCACGAGGAATAGCGCCTCTTCCCAACGCTATTTCGAAATAAGGCCCGTGTAGACGCTCCACTGCTGCTATTTCGAACTAGCCCCTCCCCAGGGCCATTCTAAGCTATTCCTCCTGGGGGTCTAACTCGAGAGAGCACGTCTGCACTAGGGAAGCCGGCCTCAAACTCATCTGGAGGGTTCCCTGCAGTGTAGACGTGCTATTTCGAAATCAGCCATTTCGGGATAACTATTAATAGCTTATTTGGAAATAAGCGTGCAGTGTAGACGTACCCTAAGGTTGCTTCTCTTTTCCAACCTGCGGCATCTGCCCAGGTGTTTGTAAAGCCCAAATGTAACCGACACGAGAGTGAAGTTAGAGCTGGTTGAGAAATGAAACGCTGTTTTTGCCCAAAAAGCTGGGAACTTGCCTTTTTTTCTGTGTGTTCAGTTTGCTTTTTTTTTCCTTGATTGATAATTTTAAATTGAGGGGACTTTACAAAGAAGTAATTTCCTGACAACCCAGCCTTTGGGTCTGCAAATTAGTCATTTTTTCAGCAAACTTCAGAAAGCTCCAGGGTTTGTTTAGGGTTATTTTCTGGGCGAGGGAGAAGGCAGCATTTGGACCAAAAACTGGTTTTAGTTTGAAAAATATCAGCTAGCTCTGATAAATGCCTGAGCCGTGTGTTTGTTCACTGTTAACGAACATCTTCGTGTGTGCGCTGAACAACAGGTTTTCCCACATCTTGCAGGGCAGCGCAAAGAGGGAGTCGTGTTCCCAGCGGAAAAGCCTCTTGTAATTTTCAGAAGCAGGGATGGTGAAAGCTGGTCCCTTTGTCTGTTTCTAAAGCACATGATGCCAAGCCCATTTTTGAAAAGACCCTGGTTTTTCTACTGTAGACGTTTTTAAGCCGCTGGCCTCCAAAGATCAAAGCATGATTCGATGGTGGTGATTTCGGTGGGACTCCAAGCTGCCAATGCTTGTGTTTTTATTGCTCTGTGTGTGTGTGTGTGTGTGTGTGTGTGTGTGTGTGTTACAGCTCCTGAAGTCATGTACCGTGTGTGTGTGTGTGTGTATGTGTGTGTGTGTACACGCGTGCGTGTTACAGCTCCCGAAGTCATGTGCCGTGTGTGTGTGTTACAGCTCCTGAAGTCATGTACCTTGAGTGTGTGTGTGTGTGTGTGTGTGTGTGTGTGTGTGTGTGTGTGTGTTACAGCTCCCGAAGTCATGTGCCTTGTGGTTCTGGCAAAAGGCTCGGAAACAAGCCCTCTGGAATGGTAGTCGTGTGACTTGGGGGTCAATCTGGCCGTTCGGAAGTGCCTGTGTCTGGCCGAAGGCCCCGATGGCAATGTCACGCCTGCGCGTAGCTCCAGCCCCTGGCCAGAGTCCCGACCGGCTGGCGGGGTGTGAATGCTCCTGTGTGCGAATCAGCAGCCAAAAGTTTGATGCAAAGATCTGTCTGGCTCCCGCGTAAAGTCCTGAAGTGGCAGCAGGTCGGCCCCAGGGGCCTTGTTACGGCAGCTTCACGGGGTTGCTTCTCCCCTCCCTGTTTTCATTCCACTTTGTGCTTATTATTGTTGGAGCTGTTTCATTTGAACCGAAGCTTCTTTTGGAACTAAAACCCGAGGCAGCTCGCTCTCCCTCCCCCCCCCCCTCCGGCCCGGGCGTTATTTGTTTCATGTGCGTTTTATTCTTTCCTCCGCAGACCCAGCTGACAAATCCCCCCCCAGAGCCTTGGCCAGGATGCTGGGAGGGGGCGGGGCAGCTGGGAATGTGGAGGTGGGGGGGGGTCTGGTGTGTGTCCACATGGGGGGGGGACCCGCGCTTTCTCCCACATTCCTAGCATTGCTCAGACGCTGTAGAATTCTGGCAAGCCCATTTAAAGTCAACGGGCTGGGATTTGGACGTAATCTGACTTGAAACGTTAATCCACTTGTCGGCTAATGGCATAAGAATGCGCACTAAACGCCCGGGCTGGAAATCTCCCGGGGAGGGGGAGAGGGCCGGCTGGTTTCCTAGAGGGCGAGTGGCGTTCTGCTGCGAGTTTGTTTCAACTTTTTCCCTCAGCTGGCGTGCTGCCCCGTGCGCGCAGCCACAGCTTGTGCCGAGTCGCCGGCTGTTTTTAAGGAGCTACCCCCTGGCTTGATGCTATCTGGAGACTTTTTTGGGGGCGGTGGGGAATGGGTTAGACTGAAGCCTGAACCCACAGACTCTTGCAAAGAGAACCAGGTTGTTGCTTTGCAGGGTAGGTGGGTCCAGAAATTGTGTGAGCATATGAGTAAAATTCTTCTCCCCCCCCAGGTGTGAGCAGGGTTGGAACCTGGGAGTTTTCGTACCGTTGCCCCAACCTGCAGGGGTGATTCGGGTAGCAGTAGTAGGCTGTTACCCTCTGGCCCCTGTGCACTGGCAGCCCTAGAGCACGGCTTTAACAAGGGGGCAGAGTGTGGACAGAAACAGGCCCATCTGGGGAGCAAGCAGCATGCTCCACCTGCCGCCGAGGGGTTTAGCTGCAGGCGTCCCTGTGCCATGTTAGCCTCATTGCTGCTGTGTAGCAGGAGCATCATCTCGTTACGGATGATTAGGTACCTCTGGCCCCCTCTGCTCCCGCTCCACTGCTTTGCCCTTGGGAGTTTCTCCATGCGGCCCCCCTGCACCTGCGCTGGGCCCAGCAGCTGTGGGTCTGGGCGGGAGGGTGGGGATGTCATTGCGGAACAGCTCGTTCCAGTGCGGCGACTGGCAGGCCCCTACGAGAGCCCCTCTGCAGCGCAGACCAGCCCCAAGACGTGGGTTCTAATCCCAACTCTGGCACGGTCTGGCTTTGTGAACCTCGGCTAATCATCTCCTCCCGCCTGTTTGTCCCTCTTGTCTGGGGACTGTAAGCTCCTGGAGTCTGGGCCTGGCGGCACCTCGCACATCTCCGCTGGGCCCTCGAGGTCACACAGACAGTAGCGATATTTGTGCATCCTGTTAGCATTGCTAGTTACAAACCCTACACAGCAACCCCTCCAAAGAAACCTCGGCACTGGGTGCCTTCATGTCTAATAGAAGGTTTATTATACTTGCCCAATTCCTTGCAATCGTTAATTGAATTTCCCTAACGGCTCGTTGGGTTTTTAATAGTATAAACACACGTCAGAGTTGTTTGCCCTGGAGTGTAATGCATGAACATTGGCAGAAACCAAAGTTCTACTCCCGTGCACCTGTTAATTTCAGTCGTGTGGCGTAAGCAGGGTGGTTATCAGACTGAACCCTTGCTGGCTAGTTTGTCAGTTTCACATATTGCTTAAACAAAAATGAATTTCAGTTCCTCAATTTTTTTAGAAAAAGGCCTGATATCTAAACTTTTTGTGATCAGTACTTTTAAGTTTCATTATTCATAATGGGGCAAAAAAGAGATGAATTGGGATTTCACATTTATTTTTATCTGTGCTCTTCTCTCTCTCATTTAATTTAGCTGAAAAAAGAAAAGGTAGAGAGAAATACAGGAAACAAGGCACGAGATGTAGAACAAGGACGTCGTCAATGCAAAGCAGTTTCTGGGGCGGGTTTTTGGAATTTGCTCTAACTTCTTGGCAGTTCTAAATCTGTCTCTGATGTGCACCTGCTTTCCCGTAATGTTGGATAAATCAGGGAGGTGATCCAAAGAATTTTTTAAAGCGCTTTAGTGGGAAAAATGCAAGAACCTGCCAACCGGTGGGCACTGGAAGGTCTCCCACCCTTCCCCCTCGGTGTATCTTCCCATGAAAGTTCCTACATATTCTTAAGTGTAGACCAAGCCTCGTTCCTTGAATGTGCCCAGAGCTGAGCAGCTTAGCAGCATGGCCCTGCTGAGAGGTGCGTGCTGCCTAGGACGCTCCCCTGGCGTTGCGGTCTCTGGTTTCACGAGGTCGGAGTTCAGCCAGGTGCGACTGCATTAACCCTTCTGGGCGAGAGATTTTGTTCCTCGAAGCTGAAACAGATGGCACTGCCCTTTAAGGGGCAGAGGTTCTGTGTGTGGACCGGCTGCCGCTCGGACCCTCCGCCAGTGACTTAACCGTGAGCTCTTCCCCTCTTCCCTTTCGCTCAGGAGCCGAGCTGCTTTGAGCGCGTCCCTTCGGAAAGCTCCCCGAGAAGTCCGCTCCCTGGTCCGCGTGCCAGCAAGGCCAAGTGGCAGCAGAGGTGCTGGGGCCGTGCCCGGCTGGGCTCCGACGTGGGGGCTGTGGGGCCGTGCCCGGCTGGGCTCCAAGGGGGGGGCTGTGGGGCCGTGCCCGGCTGGGCTCCGAGGGGAGGGCTTGGGGCCGTGTCCGGCTGGGCTCCGAGGGGAGGGCTCTTCCCTTCGGAGCGGCTTTGGGGCAGAGGGTGGGCAAGTCCAAGCTCAGGGAGTGACTCCCAGACGTTCTCTCAAAGGGAGCGGTATGGAATTCGGTATGAAACTGAGGCAGAGAGAGGCTAAGTGACTTGCCCAAGGCTGTGGAGGAATTCTGTGGCAGAGCTGGGATTTGACCCCCAACATTCCCAAATCCCAGGCTGGTGCCATGACCCCAGGATCCTCCTTGCCCTTGACTGCTGGCTTTTGGGGCTGTGCGGTGAATGGGCCAGGGAACCAAGCAGGAGGTATCTGGGGAGGACTGGGTTGGATGCAGGGAGCTGGTGCCAGCTGGAAATGCACAGACTGAGTGGCCACAGCACCAGGCCTCTTAATTCAGCTCTGCTGTTCCCGGGAAGGGGGCTTTTGGGTGTCCCCGTCCCCCCCCCCACGGCTGCTATAGCTGTTTGGCAGCAGCAGGGCCAAGAGCTGAATTCGGCCGAGTGACGGGACCACAGTGCCCTCCACTGCCTCTGGCTCAGGGCCCGATTCCCAGCAGCAGAGCACGGGCCCACCCTGTCGCCTCCTCCAGCGCGCTCAGCCCTCCACAGGATCGGGGCCCCGGGAAGGGGCGGGAAGTCTGCCACAGTTGAAGTTTTCTGGGCCCCTCAGTAGCCAGGCCCCGCAGTTCCTCGGCTGGCCCCCCCTTCCCTGCAGAGGAGGAGACAGCAGCTGCTCTGCCTTGCTCCGGTGGCTGTAACTCCTACCGGCCGGTCCGGCTCGCTGGGCAGGCGGAGACTCGAAAGCGGCCTGGGCTCACAACTGGTGTCGATGAGAAAAGCAGCTTCTGACCTTTCGCCTGGCTGAGCCTTTATCAGCCTTCCTGGGGAGCTGCGGGTTTTATGGCTCCCGTGTAACACCTGGGCAGTGATGTCCCTACCCCCCCTGCTCGGGAGTGGGCTGCGTTCCCTGGCGTCGGAAGCCTCATTAGCCGCCACCCAGGCGTAAATGACTCTGGGGGAGGTGGGAGTTTGGCAGTCAAAGGATCAGCGCCCTGGCTGCCAGACCTTGCTCTGCCACAGACTCCCTGTAGGACTTGGGCAAGTCACTTAGCCTCCCTGTGCCTCAGTCTGCCCATCTATGCAATGGCAAGAATAGCCACCCGTCCTCAGTGGCTGGGAGGTGTGAACTCTTCTTATTTGTATTATAGTCCCAAGAGCAGCCAGGCTGGGTCAGCCCAGTGATCCATCTTTCCCCGTGTCCTGTCTGCCCACAGTGGGCAGTGCCAGGTGCAACTGAATCCCCAGCGGGGGATGTATCCTAGATTCACAGAATCCCAGGGCGGGCAGAGACCTCAGGAGGCATCGAGTCCAGCCCCCTGCCCAAAGCAGGACCAGCCCTATCTTTCGGGGGGGGGGGGGACACAACATGGGAATTCTGGGCTCCAAAAATAGTTTTGTTGGCCCTCGGTGGCCTCTGTCGGTACCTGGTGGAGCTGCTGCTCTTCTCGGATCCTCCTTCCCCACCAGTCCTGGGCCTCACCCTGCAAGGAGGTAGCGGCTCCGGGCTGGCGCTGGGTGCCTGGCATGGGGGAGCAGAGCGCCTGCTTGGGAACGCTCAGCATCTCGGCAGCCCAGGGCCCGTGTTTCTGCCGTTGGGTTCGAAGCCGCATCCCCCACGGCCATGAACTCGCCCCACAGAGCTACCCTGCCCAGATCGACTTCACCAGGCCCACGGCCCAGCCCCTCGGCCGTGCAGCCGGCTCAGAGCCATGAGACGTGGCTCGTACTCTCTGGTGTGCTGCCTCTCTCGGCGCTCCGTGGTATCCAGCGTGTGTCTGTCGTGGGAGGCCGTGTGGGCCCTGACGCACAGAGCAGACACAGTCCCTGCCCTGAAGAGCTAACAGGAGCACGGCCAGTCAGAATGCTGGAGGTGAAATGAGGGATAGACACAGGGAGGGATTACCAGGATAAGGCTATTAATGGTGCAGCATGCTGGTTCCTAGCTAGCGGCAGTAGTAAGCTATTCCCTAAGCTGGTCACAGGATTTTCCCATTAGAACGCTTTTGACGGAAAACTGGGATTTCAGCTATAAATAAAAGCTTTTTTGAGGACAAGTGTGTCTGCTTCCCGCAGGCAGAAATTAAACACCCCCAAGCTGAACCATTTCTGTTATTTCCTAGCTCGGCAACACGCCCGAGTGTGCCACAGAAAAGTTCAGCGCAAGCGGGGAGAATTGGGGTTGGCTGGAATTGGCCACGGTACGAAGTTGGGAGCAGCGCGGCTGTTCTCGGCGTGTCTCGTTTCACTTCCGCGCAGTGTCCGGGACCTCCTGGTCGTGCGCTAAGCACAGCGACTCGCGGAGGTCACCAGTGGCTCGTTCTCTCGTCCGCTCCCCGGTTGGCTCGTTTTTGCTCCGCCCGGGTTGTGGGCCAGTCGTTAAAGGAGGGCCTGACGCGTTTGCAGCAGGATGGCGCAGCGGTGGTTTCGCTCGTTAACGTCTCCGTATTTCACGCCTGTCGGGGACCCTCCTGGCCCTCTCCTCCGGCGGTTCCTCCGGCAGGCGTGTGGCAGGAACGGTTGTGAATGGGCTTCGCCTCCACCGTGCAAAAACTCCACCCCGCCTTGCGACCCAGCCTCCGCGGCGGGGCTAGGGAGCTCACGGGGCCTTCTCTTCCTTCCCCGGCCCGGCCCGCTCTCGGCATATGCCCTGCCGTCAGACAAGGGCGTGGTGCCCGGAGCACAGCGGGTGCGAGTAGAGATGGACGCCCACGGCGAGGCTGCATGAGAAGGCGCCTGTAGATCTCCCTGTCACCGCTTATAAGAACATCCCCCAGTTGGGTCCTGCTAAGAGCCTTGGCAGCGTGTAATGCCCCGACCGTGCGTCATTAACCCCGTCCGGTTAGTGGAGCGCTCACGCCAGGGCTGTGTAAGACTTGAGTTTGCGGGGGAGGGCGGGGATCGGGCAGCAGAGGGTCCCTTTGCTGAAAGGAGGGGACGGGGCTTCCGTGCCTCGGGTCTCGCTGAGGGCAAAGGCGGCAGCTTTACGCCGGATGCTTTGTAAACAAGACTGGGAGCTTGTCCAGACCCGGTTGCGGATCCTAAAACCATGGGGGCGCTCTTTGGCCACACCGCTGTGGCGCACTGCAGGCAAAGCCGGGGGCTCACGAAAGCCCCTGCCGGCCAAGGCACAGTGAATGCCGAACTCCTCGGGGCCAGGCGGGATCGCTAACGCCCGGCAAGCCAGGCCAGTCGTGTGACGCACGAGGAGGAGAACGGCCCTTGGCTGGGGACTAGCCTGGCCAGCAGGACCTGGGTGCCACCCACAGGTTGGCAGCGGGATTCGAACCTGGCACCTGCAGCAATGAAACAGGGCACGTCGCCCGCGTCACTCCAGTAGCTGGCAGGGGCAGGAGACATGTATCCGCCAGGAGACGAGACGCACTCAGGGAGCGCGTTACAGTCGCTGCTGGTCTTGTACCGGGGCTGTGCCTGGGACCCTGGGTGCTTGGAGCTGTACGCGCACAGAACAGAGGGATGGTCCCCGCCCCTTAGATGCGAACAGAGACGATGAGTGAGGAAATGGCCTTTACTGGACCAACTTGTGTCCGGTACAAGAGAGTCCCTCACCCAGCTTGTCTCCAACATCCCGGGGCCGCCTGGCTGCATTACGCGCCCGTGGACATGGGCATGCTGTGGGCCTCTCCTTTACCCGTCTAGGCTGTTGTGGTTCTTCGGGGCGGACGGAGAGCCCAGATCCTCAATGGGAACGAGGCCTCTAAGGCCCTGTCTGGCCCGTGGGCCCCTCAAGCCGGCGAACGGGAGGGCGTCTGGGCGCTTGCTCTGGCGGTCCGGGGCCGCGGGTTGGCCGGGACGTTTCCCGCGAAGCGTTCGGTGCCGGTCGGACGGAGGCGGCGGCTCGGTGCGATTTCACGTCCCGGACCTTTGGGGCGTGTTTGGAAAGGGCCCGAGGGGCAACGGTCCCGCCCGCTGGCGTCCGTGACTGCCGCTCTTGCTGCCCGGGGAGTTAATAGTCGCTGCAGCGTCTCCCGGCCCCCGCCCTCTTGCTCCCGG
The DNA here is from genome assembly GCA_019425775.1 of Rafetus swinhoei. Lineage (NCBI taxonomy): Eukaryota > Metazoa > Chordata > Testudines > Trionychidae > Rafetus > Rafetus swinhoei. The sequence continues at coordinate 14,969,622 of JAFJHL010000483.1, read as the reverse complement.
GCTGGGCCTGCCCCGCCGAATGGCTGTGCCCCGCTACCGGCTCCGCAGGGTTCCCGTCCGGCCCAGAAACTCCTGCCCAGCCGCGCAGGAAAGAGCTTTGCAAGGGGACGAATCTCTGCGCTGTGACCCATCCGCAGCAGACGTCGGCCCCCTCGGAGACCCCTGCCCCGGCCTCGTGCCCCTCAGCGCCGTCGGCCCAGCGTGTGGCCCAAGGGCCTTGTCCCGGCAGGGAGCAGAGCGACCCCTGGTCGGTCAGGAGCCCTCCCCCGTGAGCGGACGGCCCTGCTGCCCGTCCTGCCGGCCCTGCTGCCTGCTCCTGGGAGAAGACGTGGCGGCTCTTCCTCGAAGCCGCGCAGGGCGTGTTCATTGCCGGGAGCCGGGTCACGCCGGGGTGGGCCAGCTGTCCGTGCAGATCAGCTGCTGCCGGGGATACGGCAGCCGGCCGGGGCTCCCGAGCCGAAGGGCTTTCCCCTCCTCACTCCGGGGGGGCTTGGTCGTGTGGGGCCGACCGGCTGGGGCTCTGCCCCACTCGGGAGGCTGCGCTCCGGGGGCCGGGCTCCTGCTGGAACGTGGGGCACGACGGCACCAGGCTCCTTTGGAAAACGCTGCCGCCCACTCTGAACCCAGCGAGGCCGGTCGGCCCGAGGCCATACCGCCCCCCCGGCCCCGTTCGGTCTGGCTGGGACGTCCCGCTCCTTTGGCCAGGGCTGTTCTGCTAGAGCCCAGCCCCTAACCCGCAGCTGGGGGTCAGGCGCCCCCGGTCTGGGGCCTTGGGGAGTCTCTTGCAGCAGGACGGGATGTTGCCAGAGAGGGCCGAGGAGAGGGAGTCTCTCTGGTCCCCGTTGCCGTGGCATTGGCCCCCCGTCCCGGCGCTGCGGGCTTGTCCCAGCCCGCCTGTGGAGAGGGGCCTTATCGGAACCGCTCTCCCCTCTTTGGGGCCTGCGACACCAGGCAGCTGAGGGACGTGACCGTGCGTTTGTTACCTCGCTTTGGGGGCCTTGCCCCCCGGCTCAGAGTCTAACTGGCTGCCATATTTGGGGTTGGGGAGGAGCGGTCCCCTCGGCTCAGATTGGTGGGGGGGGGTCGTCTTCCTCTGCAGCACGGGGGCTACGCTGCCATCAGTGGGTTCTCCGGGACTTGCAGTCTTTACACGCGGCCCGGGGCGGTCTGTGCCCACGAGACCTTTTTGGCCCGTGCGCAGGGCTGCCAGGTGCCGCCGGTGCCGGATTTTCCCTGCCGGTGTTGCTAAGGCAGCCCGCACGGGAAGGGAGGCACGGGCCGGTCGCGCACCACAGCGCCTGGAAGAGCCGCCACCCCCCTCGCAGCGGGGGCAGCAACCCCCCGTCCCAGGGACCGTCTTGGTCGTGACAATCCTGCGGCCACGGAGCGGAAGGAGGCTGCTCGTGCGGCCCCTCACTAGCTGGGGTTGCCCAGCGCTGCTGCTCTGCGGACGTCAGTAACTCAGCCGCGGGCCGGGGTCTATGACGGGGGGGAGGCATGGGGGAGTCTTCCAAGCCGTGAGCGAGCAGCTTAACCACTAGGCCGCACTTCCTACCTCCGTGGTGGAGGTGCATGTAAGCAAGTGTGTGCTCACCTGCTGGTCCCCTGTTAATCACCGCACCAAACCACCGCCCAGCCCAGCACACCCCACCGGCTGCCGCACAGCTGGGCCTAGCCAGGGAGCAGTGCCAGAGCCCTCCCGGTGTCGCTGGAAGACAGAGGCCTGGCTGCGTTTCAGGAGTTTGCTTCTTGCAGCCTCCCCCATTCCCCCTCTGCTCGCCAGCGGCCCCAGCAGCCGAGTGCCGTGCTTCGTACCTAGCCGGCCCCCCTACACGTCCTCTGCCCCGGGCTGGGCCGGGCTCTGGTCCCCCCCCTGCGGGGGGACGGCCTGCTGGGAGGGTGCTTGTCCATGGTCCCCCTGAGTGCCTCGCGAGTGATCTCTTCTCCTTCTCTCTGCGCAGCTGTACGAGCTGGACGGCGACCCCAAGAGGAAAGAATTCCTGGACGACCTCTTCAGCTTCATGCAGAAGCGAGGTGAGCCGGGCCGCTAGCTCGCGGGCGTGTCCCCTGCTCCCACGCCGCCTTTCGGAGCCCCCGCTTTTAGTGGCGCGCTTGGGGATGGGAAAGCGTCGCCGCGCACACAGGTAACCGATGAGCCGGGGTTACCCACAGGCTCCCGGGACCTCTGCACACAGGGATCCGGCCGGCTGCCCTGCAACGGGAGGTGTCTCTGTCCCCAGGGCCGTCAGGAGGGGGGGGCGGGGCTGCTCGCGCCGGGGGCCTTGCGTGCTTCGGGGCTGGTGTCAAACCCCCGTGACTCTGCATTGCAGTTTGATAACCACCCCTCCACTTCCTAAAAGGGTTTTGCTTCCCGTTGACAGCCTCTGGCCGACGGCGTGCGGATGCCGCATCCTGCCCCCGGTAACGGTGCTGCCACTGCCCCCTCCGCCGTCTCTCCCGTTGGGCAGCGGGGCGCTGCCTCCGGGACCCTGCTGCCGAGCTTGAGAAGAGGGTTCCCCCTTCCCCCCCCCCACGCGCGGCGCCGCTCGCTGCCCAAACGCCCGCCACTCCTCCGGCGCCGCCAACAAGCCGTTGGCCGGCAGCTGGTGCGTTGGGCAGAGGGGCAGCGTCTGCGCAGCAGAGCGACTCTCCCCCCCCCCCGCAGACACCGCGGAGCCGAAGTCTCCGAAAGCAGCACGCGGGTTCTCGGGGGTGCGGAACAGGGAGCGGCCGTCGCTGTGTCGCCACGGAAACGATTGACGGACAGCGTGAGCCGGGGATGTGAAGGGTGACCCGGTCCCCTGGCGAGCACAGCCGTACTGGCGTGCTTACCCGGGTCATCGGTGAACCGGCGCCCCGCCCGGCCGGAGCAGCCCTGCCAGGCCCAGCACGGTGCGCCGCGGGCCCGTGAACGGGTTAAACATACAGTATAGGGCGGAGGCGCCGGGGGCTTGGACAGCTGCTCTCGGAAGCTAACTCCCCGCGGAGAACGAGGGCGCAGCCTCGAGCGCGCGGGGCTGAGGGAAAGGTTTTGGGAGCGTGGTAGGTAACGGAGGCATCTGAACAACGGCTTGTTCCTGTGTCCGAGAGTGGGTTAGGAGGACCAGGTCGGATTTAATCCTGCAGAGATTAACCCTCGGGGCTGTTTATGAGGCTCCTCACCTGTGGCTGTCAGAACTTCTCCCAGAGCATCGCTGCTCACGTTTCCCTAAGGGGCCGGGGGAAACTGAGGCACGGAGCAGCTGCGACTCTCCCGAGGGTCACTCGCGGGCTGCGGCCAAGCTGGGAATAGGACTCTGCAGTCCTGCCTTCCAGCCTCATGCCCTCAAGCGGGCCGGTACCCGGAGGAGGCTGCGGAAAGCAGAGCACGGGGGGATACAGGGCCGCTGGGGGAGAACAGAACCGGGGGATGAACAGCAGGTGGCCAAGTGGAGGTTACATGGCAGCGGGGACCCTGTGGGGTAGCTGGCCAGGTCTCAGCGTTAGCATGGAGCCTGCAGGCAAATTAATGCCCCTTGGAGTGGGCTAGCAAGCCGGCGCCTGAGGTGCGGATGAAACACGAGGCCCTGGTGTTGGACACGCTTGGATCCGCCTCCCCTCGGCCTTGCCCTCCTCAGAAGCTGCACCCGGCTCCCAGGAAATAGCCACTGACCCTCGGCCGGCCCGTGGGCTCTACGCTCCCAGGCCAAAGCTGTGGCAGGGCCGACAGCATCGCCCACGGCAGCGCCAGCGCACGGCCAGCAAGTAACCGTGCTGGCCGGGTAGCGTGCAGGCCCCGTGGGGCTGGGGCAGGTCCGTGGCTGACAGCCCCCGTAAGCTGCTCCCCACAAACAGGTTTCTCTCCCCCTCCGTGCCAGGGGCCTCTTCTGGGCTCTCCCTGGCCGCCCGGGACTCAGCGGGGGCGTGCGGTGCTCGGGGCTGTGGGGGGAGAGCAGGGAGGTGGTGACACAGATGTCTCAGGCCTCTCCCCTCCCCCTTGTCAGTCTGGGGCTGCCCGCTGGCCTCTCCCGGCCCTGCTGCGGTGCCTGCAGGCCGCGTGGCCGATGGGCAGGACTGGACTCACCAGCAGAGACCACCGGCCCCTGGCTGGAACCTCAGGCTCCAAGGCAGACGTGGCCACTGGTCTGACCCCCTGTGTAGCTGGCACCCGCCCACCGCCCCCAGGAGCCTGGGCTGTGCAGGGACCGACGGGCCGTGGCCGGGGCCGTGGCCAAGTGAGACGTGTCCCGATCAGACTCAGAGAGCCCTAGAGCTGGAAGGGGCCTCGAGAGGCCACCAAGTCCGGCCCCTGGCCCTCGCGGCAGCACTGAGCAGCATCTTGGTCCTCCCTGACGGGTCTGTCCAACCCGCTCTTCAGTGTCTCCAGGGATGGAGATTGCACCCCGGCAATGTATTCCGGTGTTTCACCACCCGACAGAAAGATTTTCCCAATGTCCCTAAACCCCCTTGCTGCAGTTCAAGCCCCTTGCTTCTCGGCCCGTCCTCAGAGGCCAAGGAGAACCATTTTTCTCCTTCCCCCTTGTGACCCCCTTTTAGGTCCAGGGTAAGCAATGGGGCGAGTGCCCCCCACGCTGCAGGAGAAGGGGAATCGCTACTACTTTGAGCTGGGGGGGAAATTCCTTCCCGGCCCCACGTGCGTGGAGCAGTCAGACCCGCCAGCCTTCGCGCTGCTAGCGAGCGTCAGAGCTGAACACGGGACCTTGGCGCCTGACTCAGGGACGTCTGCCTGAGCCTGCAGGCAACCTGGGCCAAGGGGTGTTCCCGGCAGCCTCCCTCTCAGGCCTGCTGCCTTAATTTCCCAGCTCTGCCACCGTCTCCCCGCGTGACCTCGAGCAAGTCACTTAGTCTCCCTGCTGGGCTGTACAATGAGGAGGAGCCAGTTCCCTCTGCCGTGTTCGGGGCAGGGCGTCCCGAGCTCTTGGCCTGCATGCGGCACCCGGCGCAAAGGGGCCCTGAGCCATCCCGGCGCCACCACCCTGTAAACGGCCGACCCTGGTCAGCAGCACTTCAGCGGTTGGAACCTCCCCCAGCCCCCTCGCCCCAGCCCTGCTTCCCGTCCCGGTGCGGGGGGGGGATTGCTCTCGGTTTCAAAGGCCGTAAGTCGCTAAGGGCCAAGGCAGGAGGGGAGACGCCTCCTTGGATTCCCCCTCCCCCACCCTCGGCACCCTTCCCCTCCACAATCACCCAGAGGTCACCACGCCCTCCGCTCCCGCGCCCCCCAGCTGGCTTGGCTGGCCATTGACTCTACAGGCAGCTATTGATGAATGGCTGTATTATAGCCCAGCCCCTGCCCTGGGTACATGTGGTCGCTGCCTCTTTGTATAAACATCCTGCCCCCGCCCTTCCCCGTCCGCGCTCAGCCCCAGCTCTGCCCTAAGACGCTGCTTCAGGATGCTCCTGGCAGGAGCGAGTGTTGCAAAGAAGCTGATCGCTCAGGATCGTTCTCTTGCATTTGGCCCCCGTCTGTTCTCGGCTGGGGAAATCTGCCCTCAAACGGGGCGTCTTTCCTTGCAGCTGCGGTGGCCAGCTTGATTTCTTTTACAAATGGCTGTTTCTAATGGCGCGGGGGGTCGTTTTTCCCAGCTTCCGATTGACAGGGCCCTGGTGGACACAAAACGTGTCTCTGTAGCTGCAGAAAGGAGCGGCGGATGCAGGCGCCCGTGGATCTCCAGGGCTGCCCCGTCTGTTGTAGCTGGGCATCGGGAACTTGCCAGTTCAATCCAGGGACCCCTCAAAGTCCTGTTGCGTTCGTTCCTCAGGCTGTGCCCATCACCCTAGTATCTGGGCGCCTTCCCGTCGGGCATTAAGCAGCACAACTGACAAACATCCCACGGTGGCTGTTCTTTCGCCTGCTCCCCGGGGCTGCCGCGGGTGCAGTGCAGCGGGTCGGATTTTTTAACCCATCGCTCCGTGCTGATGGTGGCAGAGGCTGGTCCAAGACACGGGCCCGGCACTCGGCGCTGGTTCTGGGGCAGCTTGTTCCGTGGTCCGGGACCAGCCGCCGCAAACGTTCTGCCTCCGGCATGGAGGAAACGGCTCCCAGCCCCTGATGAGAGGAGCAGGTCGGGTTCCAGGAGGCCTGATGGTTTGTGAATTCCCAGCCCGGCCTGCCCGCTTGATTCCCCCCACCAGGCCAAGCTGTTCCTGCCCCGAGAGACAGAGGGCTGGGGTGGGCGGGATCCTTGCCTGGCTCCGGGTACCACGGAGCAGCAGCCGAGACGCCGCCCAGCCACGCTGTGGCCTCAGGGTTACAGCCTGCCTCCCACCCGGTTTTCTAGCAGGCGCATCCCTAAGCATCCTCGGCCTGGCCCCAATCCCGGGATTTTTATCAGGAGGGAAACCGAGGCACCTGCAGTTTTCAGCCTCCCTGGGCAAGTGGGGACCCTTGGTAATCCCGGGCGCGGGACTCGGAAGGAGCGTCGGGGGCCCAACCCCCTTTAGCCCCTCGGCTCCTCTTGGCGTGTGAACGGCCCGGCTTCGTCTGCTAGCGCCACCTGCTGGGCGCGACGGAGCGGGTGCCCTCTGCGTGCACTGGACGGGCAGAGCAGCCGGGAGCGAGCGAGGACCTGGGGAGAGTAACGTGTCTCTGACGCCAGCCGTGAAGCGCCTGGGGGGGAGGGCTGGGTTTCTCTCTTCATCACATCCTCTTCCTCCCCTCCCCTGAGTCCCTCCCTGCCCTCTGGGGCTTCCAGGGGCAGGAAATCAAATAAACCAGCCCGTCAGCTAGGCCGTGGGGTCTCTAGATCAGCCCAGGCCAATACACCAGGCTCCAGCGCGTGTGCGTGTCCGGCCCCCGCCCGGCGGGCATAAAAAAGGTGTAAATAGCAACGTGCAAATATGTAACCCCTCCCCCGGGCCTGCTGGACGTCAGCTGGGCCCTGCTTCCCCTTGTTCGTCTCCCGTTGCAATCAGTCCTGCAGGCCCAGCTGTGCTAGGTGCCAGTGACACGTGGGTGGGGACAGTTCCTGCCCTGAACAGCGAGAGAGGCACAGAGGGGAAACTGAGGCCCGGAGCAGCAATTGTGCAGGAGCTAGGGAAGGGATCCAGGGCGTCTGGGTCCCACTTGCTCCCTGCTCCTCCGTCTCCTGGCTCCTGCTCTCTGCAGCATCCTGACCTCCCTCTCTCCGCAGGGACCCCCGTCAACCGGATCCCCATCATGGCCAAACAGGTGCTGGACCTGTACATGCTCTACGTGCTGGTGACCGAGAAGGGGGGCCTGGTGGAAGTGATCAACAAGAAGCTGTGGCGGGAGATCACCAAAGGGCTCAACCTGCCCACCTCCATCACCAGCGCGGCCTTCACCCTGCGGACTCAGTGAGTGGCCTGGGCTGGCAGGACCCCCCTGCCCTTCCGGCCGGCTGGCGGGGTGCCCGGCCCCGGCTCCTTGATACAGCCACGGCCCTCGGCGGGAGGCTGAGCGCCCCGGTGCACCCCGCAGGGAGAAAGCGGGAGGGCTGCAGCCAGAGGCTGATCTAGCCCAGCCCCTCGGTGGCCGGTTCCCGGGCTTGGCTGGTGCAGGGCAGAGTCTCGTGGGGAGGGCTTGGAGCTGCCCAAATCGGTTTTGCTTGGGAGAGCCTGGCAGTGGCCCCGCCCCCTCTCTGGGGGGGTTAATGGGGGGCATTTAGGGCACTTCCTATTCAATCCCTGCTTAGCTGCAGAGCCCCTGGAGCCCCCACCTCTCCCTCTGGGGCAAAGGGGGCGGGGCTGGCGAAGCGCTCGGCCGGGAGGGGGTTTGGGGACAGGTGAGGTGCTCAACCAGGCGGGGTTGTGGGGGCTGCCAAGGCATTCAGCCGGGCAGGGGCTGGCGAGGCGCTTGGCTGGGGTGGGGCGGGGCAGGGGCAGGGTGGGGGCCAGCGAGGCGCTCGGGGGGTGCAGGGGGCCAGCGAGGGGCGGGGCCGGGGGGCAGCAGCGCTGCAGCTCAGCGGGCGTTTCCTGCGGCAGGTACATGAAGTACCTGTACCCCTACGAGTGCGAGAAGCGAGGGCTCAGCAACCCCAACGAGCTGCAGGCCGCCATCGACAGCAACCGGCGGGAGGGCCGCCGGCAGGGCTTCGGGGGCTCCCTCTTCGCCTACTCGCCCAGTGGCACCCCCACCCTGCTCGCCTCCCCCAAGCTGCAAGGGCCGGCCCTGGGGCTGGCCGCCACCAACGGCGGCCCCGGCGCCCCCCTGCCGAAGATAAAGAAAGGTGAGGGCCGGGGTGGGGGTGGCGCTGGGGCGGGCGGGGGACTCGGGGGCTGGTTCTGGTACCCGGCGCCAGCAGAGCCCTCTGCAGAGGGGAGGCAAGAGCATCCCTGTGTCACTCGTGGGCAACCGATGGCAGGGCCAGATCCCAGGCGTTCTGTGCGTCTGTCCGTCCCCCAGCCGGGGACGTGCACCCCTCCCCCGGCTGTGCCTGCAGGAGCTGCAGCGGCCACGGAGAGGCGCTTCTCGCCTGGCCCCCAGCTGCGGCGGTGAGAGAGGGCCGGGGCTGTCCTCTCCCCCCGGGGCAGCCTGCCCCTGAGCCCCCGGCCCCGCCCCAGAGCCATGAGCGACACGGAGCATTGCGGGAAGGACCTGAGCAGCGCACGGTACATCCCCTAGTAAGTAACTAGAAAGGGTTTGGGGTCTATTCATCTGAGACCCGGGCCTGGCTGCTGCGCCTGCGGGGGGGCGACCCATGTGCAGAGCCTGCTCTTGTTCTAGGTCTAGGTCAGCCGGGCGTCCTGGCTCCCACACCTGTGCTCTGTTCTGTCCTGCGCCAGCTCCTTTACATCATGCGGCTTCTGGGGCAGCCACATGGGTGACTCCGCTCACCCACCATCAAATTATCCCTCGACTACTATTGGGGAAACTGAGGCAGTAACTTGGCCCAGCTCTCACGGGAAGGCAGCTGGAAATAGGGCCTAGCTCTCTTGCTGTCCAGCTCCCCTGGTGTAACCACTAGGCATCACTCCCCTCCCAGAGGCGAGACTAGGCTTGACTCCCAGCACCGTGCGTAATGCCTGCGCAAGGAGCGGACCGAGGAGCAGGCAGTGCTGGGTGCGTGTTGAGGTCTGGCCCTCACGAGCTCCCAGGACTCCCAGACCCTCTCCCCTGTTGCAGAAGAGGACTCCTCCCTCCCCATCCCCCTGCCCAGCCGCCTGCCCGTGTCCCTGGCCGGCCACCCGGTGGTAGCGGCCCAGGCCGCAGCCGTGCAAGCGGCGGCGGCGGCCCAGGCCGCAGCGCTGGAGCAGCTGCGAGAGAAGCTGGAGTCCGGGGAGCCTCCGGAGAAGAAGATGGCTCTGTGACGGAGGAGCAGCAGCGGCTGATGCAACGGGCCATCCAGCAGAACCTCCTGGCCATGACGGCGCAGCTCCCCATGAGCATCCGCATTAACAGCCAGGGGGCCCCGCTCGCCAGGTGGGGAGCTGGTGGGAAGGGGGGCTGCTGCCCTGCGCATCTTCCCTAGAAGTTAGCCTAGGGTGCCCGACCCTGTCCCAGCCGGCTGGAGCAATGCCCGCCCCCGGGCACGGCTCGCCGACCGTGGGAATTGAACCTGCAACCTCTGGCTCTTAAATCAGGAGCCGCCTGAGCGGGTAGGTTGGTACCCAGCTTCCTGTCCCACACTTGGGTGACTCTGCCAGGCCTCGCCCCACGGGGAAGGGCTGTTGGACTAGCCAGCCTTTGGTGGAACGTCTGAGCCGGTGCCACTCTCCACTCGGCCCCTTCCCGCCCGCTGGGCGCGGCGTCTCCGGGCCCGACCCTCCTCTGGCAAACCTGAAACCCCACAGCGGCAGGCGGAGCTGGGTTTGAGTCCCCGGGCCGGGGAGGTCTCCGCTTCTCGTATCAGAGCCCTACCCCAGCCTGGTCCGCAGGGCTCGCTCCGCGTTCTCCCCCTTGTCCCGCCCGCCTCCCACGCCCTCCTCGCGAGGCTGGTGTCCGGGTAGCTCAGCTGCCTCTCCCAGGGGCGTCGGGAGCGTCTCACGGCAGACCCAGGTGCTGGGTCCCCAGCTGTCCCTGGAGAGGGGTTTCTGTTCCCTCCCCTGCAACTGGCCCAGAGGACGGGGTGGAGGGGGGGTCTGCAGGGCCCACTGAGCCTGGGGGGGCCGGCCAGTCTTGGGTGGTTTAGAATCTGATTTCTCTGGTGGCAGAAAACCGTCAGGACTCCGGCCCGAGCCTGGCCCACAACGGCACCAACAGCATCAGCATGTCGGTGGAGATCAACGGCATCGTCTATGCAGGTAAAGGGGGGGCGGCTGGGTCTTTCACCCGCCCCGGCCCCGTCGGACCCGGCAAACGCTGAGCTGGGTCTCCCGGGAGACCCCGTGGACGTGTGACTGGGGGACATGGCCCAGGAGCCCCGCAGGCCTCCAGCCTGCCCCGGGGAGAGAGGGCAGCCCCGGCCCTCTCTGGCCGCTGTCGCTCCAGCAGGCCCAGCCCGGAGAGGGGTGCACGTCCCCCGGCTGGGAAACCGGCTCTGGTCTGGGAGTTCCTTTTCTGCAGTCCCCTCCCGGCCTTTGCGGGGTGGGTTGCATTGCTCCCTGCCAGACTCCCCTCTTCCTTTGCAGGCTTTCGGCCACCACGCTAGTGTAGCCGTGTGCACAGTTAACCGTCACGGTTCCGTGCGGGCAGCCGGCTTAAAACCCGGCTCCCCGTGGGCACCAGCTCCCGGGAGCCGCCTCCCCACGTGTAACCCCTGAGATGTTCAGCGGTTACACGTTTACTTTATCAAACGCATTTTAACATCCCTTCTCCAGCCCTGTCCCGCAGGGACCAAGGCTCTCGTGGGTTATTTCACGGAGCAGCGCTACTCCGGCCACCGAGAGCCCTGCGCCCTCGTGCTGGGCGTGGCACGAGACCTAGCAAGGGGCCGTTCCTGTTCCAAAGAGCGCCGTCTAGCAAGACCCAGTTGGGAGGGGAAATTGAGGCACAGTGACTCGCCCAAAGGCAGCACCGGGGGCTCCCAGGCCAGGGCCTAAGCCATCGATCTCCCCTTCCTGGGTGGGACCAGGTGGGAGCCCTCTCTCCCCTTCCCTGCTGGTTCCCCGTGGCAGGTAGGACCCCCTCCGAGCCTCTCCCTCTTGTCTGTCCCCAGGTGTGTTGTTTGCGCAGAGCCCCGGCCCCTCGGCCGCCTACAGCAAAGGAAGCAGCGGCAGCCGGAGCAGCGGCGGCGGGGCGGGTGGCAGTGGCGGCGGCGTCTCCCAGGCTGCCCCGGCCGGTTTGTCCGCCCCCCCAACCGTTACCTCTAATAACTCTTCGCCTTAACCCTCCCCTCCCCCCACGGCAAGGCCTCATCTCACCAAAAGACACAAAAGCAGATAAACCCGCCCCCGGCGCGCCTACCGCAGCTGATGCCAAAAACCAAACTTGGATCTGGCTTTCCTGGGGGGGCCGGGGGCGGAATCCCCCTTCCCCCTCCCGAGAGGCCTGGCGAAAGAGTTTTGCAAGGAGAAAAGCTTTAATGCGGGGGGTTTCATTAAAAGCACCCTGGACTGTGAGCCAGTGGTGAGCCGGTAGCTTGGGACCGGCCGCCTCCGCCCAGAACTCTGCACCTCACAGACACCGCTTTGCACTGTGTGTTTGGTTTGCAATGCTGTGGTTTGCAATTGTGCTCTTCTGGATACCTCCCGACAGACACACAGTCGCACCCACGCCCACGGGCTTGCGCTTTTAATGAAACCTCCCAAACTTTTTTTGGTTTTTAAACCAAAATTTGCAGCAGCAGGAGGAATGTCAGTCTTTTCCATCTTTTTTTTGTTTGTTTTTTTTGTTCTGAGAACTACACTCAAACGATCTGGCATTTTATGAGCTGGTTATTTGGATTTTTTTTTTTTTTTGTAAATAGCTTCTATTTTATTCTCTAAAAAAATCAAACGTTAACACACACAAATGATATCTATCTATCTATCTATCTATTAGTGTTCGTTCAGGGAAACAGGACTCGGAAAATGTGTAACCTCCTTTTCTTTTTCTCGTGTCGTCGTTGGATGTTGGTTTTGGTCGGTTTCGATCCGTGCTACTTTCTTTCAAACGTTGGCGGCACCCACGGTTCAGGAGAGAGCCAGGGTGACCCCAGCGAATGAGCTCAGGTGTTTGTATGCAGGGCGGAATCGGGGGGTGGGGGGGTTAAACAAGCTCCATTTGGAGATTGGGGGGGTTGGAATTGTGTAGTTGATCTGCCGTTATTAGGAGGCGGTTTTGTAGAGCTGCCTCACTGGCAAAGTCTGTGTTTCTGGTATCCGTTCCCGTCGGGGAGAGGAGTAACGGGTCGGGGGCTCCCTCCCTGGGCTCTGCGCTCCCCCCACACCCAGCGGATGGAGCCTGGACCTCGATCCAGCCCTGATCCAGCGAAGCACCAGGCCCAGACTCAGTGAAGTGGAAGGGATTGCTCGCCCGGGCCACGCCACGCCCGGGCGTAAGAGCAGTGCTTTGGGGCAGGGAAGGGCAGGTGGCGTAACGCGGGGCTGTCTGCACCCCCTTCGGGTCCTGCGCCGGCAAAGCACGCGCTGGAGGCCCGCGGGCGGGACGGGGGTGCCAGCCAGCACTTTGCCGTTGAGTTGTGACCGCAGCGTGGGTGGGGCTGGGTGCATTGGAGGCCAGGGGGAGGGCGGTGCGTGTGGGCACGGTGCTCGACGGCGGCTGCCCGCTGCAGTGAGACACTTCCTCTGCCGGCAGGGTTCCCTGGGCGTGAGCCGAGGGGCAGCAGAGGTTGCGAGTCCGGCCGGCAGGCAGAGAGGTTTTGTACTGCAAGACTGAACGGCCAAGCTGCCCGCCTTCTAGCACGCGGCCTTCCCAGGCACTTAAAGCAGAGAAGAGGGTTCCCAGCCGGAAGCCCTGGGATTTCCGTTAGAGCAGCCTCCCGTTGGCTTAGGAAGGGGAACGCGGCTCCGTGGCAGCACGTGGCGTGGGCTGGGCTGGGGGCGTGGCAGCGTGCGGTGTGGGCTGGGGGCGTGCAGCGCGTGGCACAGGCTGGGCTGGGGGCGTGGCAGTGTGCAGTGTGGGCTGGGCTGGGGGTGTGGCAGCACGTGGCGCGGGCTGGGCTGGGGGCGTGGCAGCGTGCGGTGTGGGCTGGGGGCGTGGCAGCACGTGGCACAGGCTGGGCTGGGGGCGTGGCAGTGTGGGCTGGGCTGGGGGTGTGGCAGCACGTGGCACAGGCTGGGCTGGGGGCGTGGCAGCGTGCGGTGAGGGCTGGGCTGGGGGCGTGGCAGCGTGCAGGGCGTCGGTATGTTCAGAATCAGGCTCTGAGGAACAGCGTTCGAGCTGGGCATGGGGCAGGGAGACAGCTGGTCCCAGGTGGCTGCTAAGCTCTGGGCAGGGAGCCTGCCAGCCCAGCCAAGCCACGGAGCATCCTCGCTTTCTGGCCACAACCGGCCAGAGTCCTGGGGCTGGAATCGCCCAGCCGGCTTGGCTGGCTTAGCAGATCGCAACAGTGGGACCCCCCGGTCCATTGCCAGGCTGGTGAAGGGTCCCATGGGCTGGATGGAGCCGCGGTCGGCATTCTGGGGGGAGGCTTCCGTCTGATCTCGAAGCCTGTGTGCCAGGAAGGGGGCACACATGTGTCCATGCGTGTCCGTGCCGCCTGCGTGTGCGCCGTCCGCAGGGGAGGGGGCAGCTTGCACCTAACGCCCGCTGGAGAATCCCCGGATTCAGCGGAGCCTGGGGCCCAAGGGAGGCGGGGGAGGGTCCCGGTGCTGCTCCGTGCCGCCGGGTGGCATCCCACGGGGCCGGCCGGCCTGCTGCACTTGGTCTGTTGGGTGTTTTTCTTGGGGCGTTTGTTTAATTGCTCAGAGGAGAACATGGCCGTCGACAAGCTCTCCGCTCCCCCCGGCCCCTCCCAGGGAGCCTGCTCCCAGGGCCTTGCAGCACCAGGCTCTCCGTGATTAGGCCCAGGGGAGCGTCACGTGACGAGCTCTGTGCCGAGTTCCTGCCGCGGGAGGAGACTCTGCTCAGCGACACTCTGGGGCTCGCTGCGGGGTGAATCGGCCCAGCCAGGGGCTCCAGGAGCCAAAAACGTCCCTGCCAGGAACTGACCTGCCGGGCGCCGAGCTCCAGGAACGCCCCCCGGAGCCGTGCGAGCGGAGCATGCCCGGCGCTTGCCAGGACCAGGCCTCTGCCTGTGTCCTGCTGGCGCCGTGTGGTGCCTGCTCTGTCCACTGCACCTGCCTGTCAGTCACTGCCCTGCCCAGGGCCTGACTCTGATTCTCAGCTGCTGCCATTTGCACCAGGGCAGGTGACGTGATGGTGAATCCAGTCGTGTGCTCACCTTTGCCCTGGTGCGTCTGCGCAAGGGGCAGAGCAACAGGCTGAAGCCTCCTGGCGCGACCTCGCCCACAAAACATGGGCAAATCTAGAGCTGCTCTTGGGCGGGGGGAGGGGAGGGACTGTGGTGGATTTTTTTAGACACGTCTCGTCCTGCTGATTTTTGTGCTTTTCCAGTTGCTAAACTGGCTCCCAACCTCCCCAGCCTGCTTTTCGGGTCACAAGCCGCGCTGACCCCGCATGCTGCCAGCAGCCACTGGCCTGAGATCTCCCTGCTCCGCTGAAACGCGGCAGAGAGAAACGGCTCTCGCGTCAATACTACGCTGTAGAAGCCAGATTGTGCACGTGCCCCGCCCCCGGCTTCTTACACCAGACCTCCTTGTCTGCTCAGGGCTGAACCAGCAACCTGCTGCTGCTTCGGTTCCGCTGTGTTTTTGTTTCCAGATGAAGAAAATAACCAGACAAATCAGGTGCACTAGATAAGTCAGTGAGGTTCCCGTTTTCCATCTCTGCGCCGGCCTCCACTCCTTTCTGGCTGTCTCCCGGGGCGTTGCTGGCGCAGAGACTAGGGCTGGGTGTTTGCACGGCTCTGTGCAGGCGCCGCAGGAAGTGGACAGATTGGCGAAGGAATCCGGCACGTCGGGTCGGGAGCGTTTGTCAAGGCTGGGCACAATGGAAGCCGAGCGCTCCTGTTCTAGCTGTTGAAAATCTGCCCCCCCCCCCCGATACCACCCCAGGCATTTGGTGCTCGCGATGCCGCTGGGCAACGGCCTTGAGGGCTGGCGCACCACGGTGGAGCGAATCGGTGCGGTGGTATTTTTAGCCGGTGCGCGGAGCTGTGTGTGTGTTTAATCTCCATGGTGTGAGTTCGCGAGACCCCGCGTATCTGTCTGAACACGTACCCCGGCTCGGCTGCAGCTAACCTGCCGGAGATTAGAGGCAGCGCGAAATCCCCCTGGGTTGTCTTCAGCTTGTTTTCCTTTGTGATCTGACAGCGCTTTGTGTGTGGTCAGGTTCGCTGCTGGCCTCCCTCCTCTGCAGGGGCCTGAGCCAAAGTCCATTTCAGTTTCCACGGGCTTCCCCTCGCTGCTCGGCCTCCCTTCCTAGAGGTGGGTCTTCGGGAGACTGTAGAAGCCGGGAAACAGCAGAGCCCTGGAGAACCCGCCTGCTGCTTCCAGTTCATTGAAACTGACAAGCTCTCCAGCTGATGGCGTCCCTGCTTGAATGGTCCTTCAAAGTGAGTGTCGGGAACCCGCAGTCACTCGCGCTGGACAGAGCTAGCCAGGCCAGGAGACCCGCCTCCCGTCTAGCTGGGACCTAGGTGGGACCGGGGTTTTGTCATTTCGGGGTGGGCACATGGAAGCCGTAACCCGTTCTCTAGGCCACGTGGGTTGATAGCCGTGCGACTGTAGCCGTGAGGAATGTGGCCACGGCAGCCCCCCGGGGCGGCCAGAGGTAAGCCGGCAGGAAGGCGATTTGTCCCAGTAGAGTCGTCTCCCTTCTCCTGAAGCAGGGGCACCTTGCAAACCAACAGGCCTGCGTCCGCACTCGCGGGGTGGCGCTGCTTTACCGCCCCCGCCTCCCCGGGGAAGCAGGAGCCACGGAGCGGCTGGAACGTGGTGCCCAGGGAGGCTGGAATGGGTGCCGTTAACCCGGTTCAGGGTGAGAAGTCGCCTCCCTCGCTCTCTGGCTCCGCGCCCAGAGAGGCGCTGTCCGCAGTGGAGTGCGGGATGTGTCCCCTTTCCCGGCCTTGGCCCTGCGAGCGGGCTCCTCTCTCTTCCCCTCGACAAGGCCAGGGACCGCCCCGTGGGGCACAGGGCCATGGTGAGGCCTGGTAGATGTGTCCACTTCAGTGTACTTGGTGTCTGCTTGTGCCAGGGCTGCCGCTGGTCTCCAGCGCGTCCTGGAGGAGGAAGCCGACCCGGGCTGCGGGCGAAAAGCAGCTGCCGTAGGGTGCTGGGAAAGCAGCTTTGTGACGCCGGTTCCGCCAAATGGGGCGCTGCGCTGGCCAGCTGGGGATCCCCGATCCCGCCGGAACCAGCCCTGCTCTGCTCCGTCCCTCGCCCACTCATGGCCTCTTTGCTCGGCTGCACGCCAGCTGTGCACTCCCGGTGCACCCTCGCTTCCTGTGGGCTGCACTCGAGCCAGTACCCCGCAGCATGCAGCAGGGCCTGGCTTGGCTGCGCCTTTATTTCCCTGGCTGCTGAGATCAGGAGGCTCTGCCTCCCCTGGGCTTCTCAGGAGGCTGAAGGCATCCAGGCCTCCCGGCGAATCCAGCTAAACGTGCTCCACGTGGCCGCTCGTCGCTCAAGTGCCCCGGGACTCTAGCCCCTCCGCTCGGTTCAGCCCGGCCCGGCCGGCTCTCTCCTTTCGAGCCAGGCAGCTGCGCTGTTCACAGAGCACTCGCCGTGGGCTCGGTTAGCCACGCCACGACCGTGCCTTCCGGAGCACCCGGCTGCGAACCGGGGCCCCGTCCCGGTGACGCCGAGCCAGCCAGACTCACGTGCCTTTGCCCAGCCAGCGGCGCGGTGACAATCAGCTCACTGCCCAGCCTCCCTGTGCCGGACGCTCCCTCGTGGCCTCCCTGCCCAGAGCCGGGGGGCGGATCTCCAAGGGGCGCCCTTCGGGATGCTCCTCCAGGGAACCCAAGCGAGGGTGGATCTCGCTCGGCCACTGCTTGGGGAGACTGTGGGAGCCAGGGGCCTTGGGGAGCGGAACTAGGTGTAGCAGGCCGCTGGCGATGCGAGCTCCGGCCCCGGAGAAAGCTGGGCCTCTCTGCAGAGGACCAGCCCTTGTCTGAGTGGGATACATGGTGCTGTCTCCCTGGATTTCTCCAGGGAGGCTGGAGCATCAAACACCTGGTGGGAGGGGGGCATCGGGCCTGAAGGGCTGGGTCCAAATCCCCTGAAGTCAGTGGAACGGCTCTGGCTCACTTCGGGGGGCTCCGGAGGCTCCCGGTCCCCTTAGGCTCCCTCCGGCACTCAGCAAGTTACCGGCCTTGGTCCCGTTGCTGCGTTCCTGCCCTGCCTGCCAGCCCCCAGTGCCCTCCCTTTCCTCGCTGCCTCCGGTACCGGGAGGCTGCCTGGGCAGCTGCCCCCCGAACTGCCTTTGCGTGGACTCTGGCCCGCTTGAAAGGGGAAGCGGCGCTCAGCCCAGGGAGAGGGGCTGGCTGGTCCCGGTGGGGCTGCTGCCCTGCACATCCTGGGCCTCAGGGAGGTGCGCAGCTGAATCAGGCTGGGTGTGTTCGCTGGCATCTAAAGTCCCAGGGCGACGGCTCCTGGACGGCTCTGAGCGACTCCAGAGCTAGCTCTGCAGCCCCACGCCCGGCGCTGATTCCTAGGCTCCCCTCTGCGTGGAATTGACCCTGCCAGCCGGGACCAGCCCCTGGCTCCCCCGCCGCCCACGCTCGGTTTGCAACTCCGGCGAGATCAAAGAGCGTGAAACCCTCGCTTGGCAGCGAGATAAACGAAGGGGATTCCCCTCTCCCGCCTCCGCGGTGCCGAAACCTGCCGCGAACTCCTGCTCGGCGCAGGCCGCACCTCTGACGGCTCCGGCGCGGCGGGGCCTGTGGCTGCTCTCTGCCTGGTGGGGTGCAGGGCCGGGGCGCGGCGCTTTGCCGGACTCGGAAGGAAGACATTGCTCGCCTTGTGCGAGCAGCCTTAGCAAGCAGGGTGAGAGAATGTTGGTATCAGGTTGTGTAGCTCGTGTGTATTGCGAGTGTGTGTATCGCGCAAACCCGACCACGCAACCTGTGGGGTAACACGCGTTTCTTCTGCGCTCTCTCGGCGCGAGAGCTGGACTGGCACTCAGGGGAAGACGGCCTGCTGTCTGGTTCGGGTTGCACTGTGGACAGGGCGGGCAAGGCACGATTTGCTTGCTGTGTCATTTGTTTTTAGTTCCAGTTGTTTGCGGGGGGGGGCGGGGTGTGAATCCTTCGCCCTGGTTTTTCATCCAGGAGAAACTTGCCTTAAAGTTGCCTGGCGGGGGGTGACCTGGGTTTCTCCCCACGCCGACTGCAGGAGAGGCGGCTTCGCTAGCGGCGCATCCGGCTTTTTCTCTGGCCCCTTCTCGCCGCTTGCACCGTGGCGGCAAAGACACCTGGACCCGAGCGTTACTGAGATCTTGGCTTCAGAAGGGGTGTGGGCGTCTTCCTGGGCCTGCTGCCTTGGGAGCATGTTCCCGAGGGAGATCCAGCTGGGCACCTCCAGATTCCACCCAGCTAGTGTCTGGAAAGGCTCCCCGCCTACACCCCCTCTCCGGTGGGAAGGCAGCTTTCGGGGAGAGGGCCTGCCTCTCTGCTGCACCTCTGGGCTGCCGCAGCTCCGCAGGCAGTCTCTGAGCGAGCCAGCTGGCCGGAGGGATGGACGCAGGAGCTGGAGGTGCCTACAGCAGCCGGCAAGCACAGAGCACCTCCGGGCTGGGAGAGGGGGCTCTCTCCTCCCCAGAGCCGTTCCCCAACCCCCCACTTATCTCTTGACACTGTTTTGTGGCCCCCAAACCCCCACTCGCTTCTGAAGCTCTGGCTAGGACGATGCAACCAGGCCTTGAAAGTGCTGCTGTACAGGAGTGTCTGACCACTTCCAAAAGAGAAACCCTGCAGGGCAGTGCAGAGTGCTCTCGGGGGCTGGGCTTGTGCTGGGGGGGGCGTGTTGAGATTTTTAGTAGATTTCTGCATTTGTACAGTCCCTGTTTTTACTCCTCCCCCGCCCCACTCATTTTCGGTTGGGTTTTTTTTGGGGGGGGGGGGAGCATATTACATTCAGCTTTTTTCCTTTGTGCATATCGATTTTTTTTTTTAAGTTCAGTTTCTCTGGGGTTTGAAAGGCAGAAGGAATGAACACAGCTGCCGAGGCAATTACACAGCACGCGTATCTTAACTCAGGTAAAAAAAAAAAAAAAAAAAACACAAAAAGAATAAAAACCACATTCTACCTCTGATAGCAGCGGGCCTCGGACTGCCTGTCCTGGGACTCCCGCGGTGAAATATTTCAGTCTTGCAGACATTCAGGTATTAAAACTTTGTGATTATTAAATAAAATAAATAAAATAAAAACACTGAAAGTTTACATTTTATAATAACATTATTATACAGATTGTATTTAAACTTCAGAATATTTAAGACAATTGTAACCCTGTAAAGTTGATGAAATATTAAAAACAAAAACAAAAATCTGACTTTTAAGATCGGCTTCTGATTTCTTTATTGCGTTGCCGGGTCTCTCTCCACAGGGTCCCTCAGCAATGTTGCCGCTAATCTTTTCCACCCATGTGCGGAATACATTTTTTAATGTGCACCGAGGCATGTGTGGATGTGCACCACCACTAGAAACACAGGCCGCTGGCTGTGGGCGCTCTGCTAATCAGCACCTGAATCTCTCCTGGGGGGCCGTACAAGTGCATAGCTTACAGGGAACTCTGTCTCAATAGTCGATTAAACCTTGTAGAGAGCAAGGTTGCCTCTGGGTGATTTAGGTGTATTACGGTGGCGCCTAACAGCCCAACCTATTTGTGCTGGCCCCATAGACTATCAGGTATATTACAGCGGCACCTGATAGCTTCCATCAGGAACAAGGATGCGCTAAGGCCGGCACAAAGACAGAACAAAGTGCCTGTCCCTGCCGCCAAGAGCTTCAGCGCAAAGCCAGAGCCAACAGGTGGCTACAGCCAGTGAGTACATAGAAACTGTGCTGGGCAGCGTTGCCTAGTAGTTGGATCTCTTTCCAACACGCACACCATGGGCTTGATTCAGAAATACATGAGCACAGCTGCATGGCCAGGTGAGCATCGGCGGCTCACAGCATCTCTGAGCTCTTGTGATGTTTGGGGGGGCTGCAGAGGGTCTCCTGACCCCCCCCAGCTGCTCTGTGAGAACTTCCACTTCTGATTACACTCCCCCTCCCCCCCCCCCGGGGTGCCTCGCCCTGCTGGCTGGGTGGCAGCGTGTGGCAGGGAAGTTCAGAAACCCTGCTCGCCGGGTAATATTTCAGCTCTCCTCATGGTCTGGCAGGCGGATTTTGGAACGCTGGGGTCTGACCATGCTGCAAAGGAGACGGGGGGGTCGGCAGAATGCAGGTGGCTGCCCTGGGACTGCTCCCCCTATTGGCTCCCCCCCTTGGGTGGCCACTGGGGCCCCAGTCCAGGGAAGGGCTAATGCACCACAGTGCTTAGGAGCGGATGGGACTCGGACAGGTGCTGCCTGGGCTGCTTCCCCTCCCCAGCAGCCTTCTCCTGCTGGGAGAAGGGCCCCCCAACTCCTCTGGTCTGTGTCCTTCCCCTCCCGCAGCAGCACCCGCCAACCGGCTGCCTCCTGAGAGGCGGTGCTGGGAAGGAGCCCCGGGGAAGTGGTTCCCTGCAGTTGGGGGGTTGGAGGGAGCTGGCGTAGGCAGGATTCCAGGAGCCAGGCCCCTGCCATGGAAGCAAGAGCGAGTCCTGCCCCGAGGTGGCCGTAGAGCCAGGAAGCCACACGTTGCTCTGCTGGGAGCATTTGTTAATATCCAGCAATTCCCACCCCCCTGGCACGGGTTGGGCTGAGCCAATTCGGACCCATCCACTGGGCTCTGTCTCGCAAGCCTCTCTCCTCTGCCTGCATGGCCCCTTCTCTGGCTTTGCCAGCAGGCATGGAGCAGGGCTGGGGCAAGGAGCACACCGAAGGCTGCACCTGTTAGCCGAGGCTCTCAAACAGTGGTCCCTCCAACTTTTTCTGCCCATGTGCGGAATACATTTTGTTATATGCGCCGAGGTATGTGCGGATGGGCACCACCAGTAGAAACTCGCTGCCAGCTGTGGGCGCTCTGCTAATCAGCTGGGCAACATTTTTAATCTCTCCTGGGTGGCCACCCAGGTGCTCAGCTTGCAGGGAACACCTCAAAGGGCAGCCAAGTCCTGGATTGGTTTCATGTTACACGGGCAGGGAAGGGGCGGAGGCCCAGAGAGGCAAGGAGACCGGAGGCAAAGGCATTTTGCCCGGCAGTCCTGGCTCCCAGTTCCCTGCTGTGGCCAGTGGCCTGCGCCCCCAGAGCTGGGAATAGATCCCCGCAGTCCTGGCTCCCAGTTTATTGCTCTAATAGCCGCTCGTGCTGCCTCCTCACATCCCCCAAAGTCCCCTCTGTGCCATAGCCTCACCTTCCCTTTCCCAGCCCTGATCTCAACGGGGACCAGTCCAGCTGGGGGTCCCCAGCAATCTCTCTGACTTGGCGCCTGCCTGCAAGGCCTTGGCAGATGCTGCAGGGGCAGGACTGACTGAGGAAGGCAAGGAGCTGCATGCGCTACAGAAATGTGTATACACACACGCGCGCGCGCACACACGCACGCATGCCCTGACTCCACAGTGTCCGTGCAGGGCAGACAGGGCCTTGCCCTCAGAGTCGCAGCTGAAAGCCTGGTCTGTTGCAAAGATCACCGAGTTGTGCGAGACTTTGGCTTAGTGCCCTTAAGGCCCTGGCCAAAATTTCCCCTGCGCGCTGTGCTGGGAGCCACCGCAGCTCGTGCTCCACCCCAGACCTGGCTGCATTTCTGCAGGGGCTGGATAGGTATGGCAGCCAACGATCTGCTGCCAGAAGCAGGCTGCCTTTACAGGACTTGTAAGATCGCGGTTTGTAAAGTGTTTTGAAAAGGACCCTGACCACAGTGGGGAGGCCTTTGTCTGAATCCGCCAGCGAAACCTGATCCCCATGAGTGCTGAAACCATTAAGGGACGTTCACACTCTTTCCTGTCCAGTAATTTCCACAACCGGCTGCTCTTCATTCCAGGTAAAGGGCACTTGCATCTTCATAGGATTTAGCTACGGGGTCTGGCTGAGCGAGCGACCTTTGACCTGCGAAACAAGGCAATGGGCGGTAGCCAATAAATCCTGGTGCCTGCAGGATAAAAGGGGGAGGAAGATTGATTGGCGGGGAGGGTGGATGCAACATTAGCCTCAGTGCAGGCAAACCCGCGTAGGAATTCACGAGATAAACGCAGGGGTCCCAGGGTCTCCTTTGTCACAGCAGCGAGCGAGTGACCCCCCACGGGGCTGCAGGGCTCAGTGCCGCATCGTCCCAGCTGGATCCTGAAAGGCAGCACCCTGTTAGCCAGCTGTGGAAGTTCAGTTTATCAGCCCGGACTTGGTCTTTACCAGGCCAGGCGTGGAAAAGCTTGGCCAAGGGGCGTCGAGCAAGTCGAATTGCGTCCCCTGGAGCAAGGCACCCCCAGTGCCGGGCTGTGCACCCTTGGCCCCCCTTCCTGCAGCATGGGGAGGGGGGCTGCTAGGGCAGGGGATTTCAAACTTCTTTCCTCGCAACCCAGTTGAAGAAAATTGTTGGGGCCGTGATCCAACGTAATGCTATCTTTTCACTAGAGTGAGGGCTATGGGGTGGAGAGGAGAGGGCTCCACCTGGGTGTGCAGGCTCTGGAGTGGGGCAGGATGAGGGTTTCGCCGTACACGAGGGGGGGGGGTGCCAGGCTGGGGGGAGGAAGCACGGGGCTGGGGGCAGGCCCCCTCTGGGGTGGGGCGGAGATGAGGGGTTTGCAGGGCTGGAGCCTCTGCCAGCTCCCCGGGCGCAGGGCAGCAGGGGGCTCAGGCAAGTCTCCCTGTCCCGGCAGCAGGTCTGGCTCCCAGGCAGGGGCGCCCCCGTGGGCCCGGCCCCCAGAGCCGATGCCCAGGTGGAGGCAGCGCCCGGACCCCCAACCAGCCCCGCCAAGGAGCCGGACCAGCCGCTGCCAGGGAGCAGCAGGGCCAGGGCAGGCAGGGCCAGGGACCCCCGCAACCAGGGACACACACCCCAGGCAGCCAGGGACAACCCCCTCCAGCCAGGGGCCCCCTCCAGCCAGGGACACCCGCCCTGCAGCCAGGGCCCCCACAACCAGGGACACCCCGCAACCAGGGCCCCTGCAGCCAGGGACCCCGCAACCAGGGCCCCCCGCAACCAGGGCCCCCTCCAGCCAGGGACCCCCGCAACCAGGGCCCCTGCAGCCAGGACCCCGCAACCAGGGACACACACACCCAGGCAGCCAGGGACAACCCCCTGCAGCCAGGGGCCCCCACAACCAGGGACACCCCGCAGCCAGGGACACCCCGCAGCCAGGGACACACACCCCGGCAGCCAGGGCCCCGCACTGCACCGCCCGCCCCGCCCGGGGGTCACTGAGCTAGGCCCGGCGGGCGAGCAGCGCCCCCTGGCGCCCCACTGGCGCGCTGAGCCCCGGCGCCCGCCCCGCGCGGTCTCCCATCCGGCCCCGGCCGCGCCTGCTTAGCTTCCGGGGCGGGCCGGGCGGCAAGATGGCGGCGCCCGCGGAGGTGGCGCTGGTGGCGGACGCGGCCGGGCCGTGGGGCTGCGCCGTGTGGGAGCTGCGCTCGGGCTGCGCCCTGCCCGGCTACCGCGGCGGCAACAGCGGGGCGCGCGGCCTGGCGCTGCTGGGCGCGGGGCACCTGCTGGGCGCGCAGCTCGGCAAGGCCTACGTCAGCGTGTGGGAGCTGCAGCGCAAGGTGCCCCGCCCCCCCGGGACCCTCGGCCCCGCCCCAGGAGCCCCCGGCCCCGCCCCGGGACCCTCGGCCCCGCCCCAGGAGCCCCGGCCCCGCCCCCGGGACCCTCGAACCCCGCCCCCGTACCCCTCAGAGCCCCGCCCCAGGAGTCCCCGGCCCCGCCCCTGGGATCCCTGGCCCCGCCCCCCGGGACCCCTCAGAGCCCCGCCCCCAGGAGCCCCTGGACCCCTCAGAGCCCCGCCCCCGGGACCCTCGGCCCTGCCCCCCAGGAGCCCCTGGCCCTGCCCCCCAGGGACCCCTCAGAGCCCCGCCCCAGGAGCCCCGGCCTCGGCCCCCAGGGACCCCCTCAGAGCCCCGCCCCAGGAGCCCCCGGCCCCGCCCCAGGGACCCCTCAGAGCCCCGCCCCAGGAGCCCCGGCCCCGCCCCAGGAGCCCCCGGTCCTCGGCCCCGGACCCCTCAGAGCCCCGCCCCGGGACCCTCGAACCCCGCCCCGGGACCCCTCAGAGCCCCGCCCCAGGAGCCCCCGGCCCCGCCCCAGGACCCTCGAACCCGCCCCGGGACCCTCGGCCCGCCCCGTGCCCCTCAGAGCCCGCCCCAGGAGCCCCGGCCCCGCCCCGGGACCCTCGAACCCCGCCCCTGGGACCTCGGCCCCCCCGTACCCCTCAGAGCCACGCCCCGGGACCTCGAACCCGCCCCCCATACCCCTCAGAGCCCCGCCCCAGGAGTCCCGGCCCCGCCCCTGGGATCCCGGCCCCGCCCGGGACCCCTCAGAGCCCCGCCCCAGGACCCCTTAGCCCTGCCCCGGGACCTCTCATCCCGCCCCTGGGACTCCTCAGCCTCGCCCCTGGAGCCCCAGAAACCCCTGGGACCCCATCGCCCCAGCACTTCCATCATCCCCGTGCCCTTTACTCCCCCCATCGCCACTGGAACCCCTCAGCCCTGTCCCGGGACCCCTCGGACCCCGCCCCCGGACCGCCCCAGGACCCCTCAGCCCCGCCCCTTGGGACCCTTCAGGCTCCCCGCCAGACCCCTCCAGGATCCCTCAGCCCGCCCCCCAGACAGCCCCGGACCCCGCCCCTGGGACCCCTTAGTCCCGCCCCAGACCCACCCCTGGGACCCCTCAGCCCTGCCCCCCTGGGACCCCTCTGCCCCAGACCCCTTCATCCCCTCCCCTGGAGCCCCAGAACCCCTGGGACTCCCCTCAGCCTGAGCCCTTGGGAACCCCATTGCCCCGGGCTTCCATCATCCGTGCCCTTTACCCCCAGAACTCCCCATTGCCCCTGGGACCTCCCTCAGCCCTGCTCTCATTGCCCCCCGGGATACCCCCTCAATACCCTCCCTCCATTACCTCCCAGGATCCCCTCAGCCCACCCCATTGACCTCCCCCAACCTCCCTCAGAGCCCCATCCTCATTTACCTCCCAGACCCATCAGGCCCTCAGAACCCCACCTGGGACCCCCTCAGCCCCGCCCCAGGACCCCTCAGCCCCCATTCCTCCCGGAAGCCCCTCTCAGAGTCCCGCCTTCATCTCCTCCCCGGCCTCCTTCTCTGCCCTGCCCCCATTGCCCTCTTGGGACGCTCCCGCCCCCATTGATCCCTCACACCCATCAGGCCCCTCAGAGCCCTGCCCACAGTGGCCCCCCCGGGACCTTCCTCAGAGCCCTGCCCACGTCAGCCCCCCCGACCTACAACTGGGACTGGAATTGAACCTGGGTCCTCATTCCTCTTCCCAGTTCCCTCACGTATCCAGCCCTAAGTGAATTTCTGCCCCCTCCCTGAATGCTCCTGTCCCCGTCCATTCTTTGTGCTTCTAGGACCAACTCCAGCAGAAGATCATCTGCCCTGGGGTGGTGACCTGCCTGACAGCGTCCCCCAATGGTCTCTACATCCTGGCAGGCATTGCGGAGAGCATCTATTTGTGGGAGGTGAGATGTCCGAGGGCTGCATGGAAGCAGCTGTGTAGGCTGCTGAGTTAAAAATGAGGCTACAGGCAGTCCCCGGGTTACGTACAAGATAGGGACTGTAGGTTTGTTCTTAAGTTGAATTTGTATGTAAGTCGGAACTGGTACATATTGTACCCCAGGTGTCCCCGATTCAGCCGCTGCTGAAACTGACCAGCGGCTGATTCCAGGAAGCCCGGGGCAGAGCAGCTCTGCCTCAGGCTTTCTGGAGTCAGCCGCTGGTCAGTTTCAGCAGCGGCTGACTTGGGGACACCTGGGGCAGAGCAGCTGGGGTGCTGCTGGGTTGGTCCAGTAGCGCCGCACCTCAGTGCTGTGGGACCAACCCAGCAGCCCCCAGCTGCTCTACCCCAGGCGTCAGCGAGAAAAGCCTGGTCTGCTGGGGGAGGTGAGATGTCCGAGGCCAGCAGACCAGGCTTTTCTCGCCGCGGAGGACGGGGGCGGCGGGACGCGGCGCGTCTCGGCGGTCCCGCCGCCGCGTCCTCCGCGGCGGCGCTCCGCGTCTCCTGGTCTGCTGGGGGCCAGCAGACCAGGAGACGCGGAGCAGCTTTCGCCGCGAAGGATGCGGGCGGCGGGACCGCCGAGACGCGCCGCGGTCCCGCCGCCCCGTCCTCCGCGGCTTTGCTCCGCGTCTCCCTGGTCTGCTGGGAGACCCAGCAGACCAGGGAGACGCGGAGCGGCTTTTCTCGCCGCGGAGGACGCGGGCGGTGGGACCGCCGCGCGTCTCGGCGGTCTGCTGTGGGGCGCAGCTAGTGCGGGGAACCCCGTTCGTATATAGGGATCCGACGTAAGTCGGATCCACGTAACCCGGGGACTGCCTGTACATGTCAGGAAAAGGCTGACACCCTTAGGCTACTGGGGAAAACACAGTGTATTTGCTGTGATGAGTGTGACTGCAGTGTCCATCTTTCACGTCTGTCGTGTGGTTCGATTTATTTTAGATCCAAGGGAAATTACTATAATACAATTACTATAATATTTAAACCTTAAATACTATAAATGCTAAAGCAATTAATACAGCGCAAAGCAATGCAAAAGCAATTAATAGAAGATCTGCTATAATACGCTAATTAAGCCTAGGTCACTTACACTTCACCCGTATGCTACCTACAGTACCGGGCAGGAGGTCGTGGTCCCTTTGATTCCCACCCGTCGGAACGCCATGCACTGGGGTCTCCGGTGTGAAGGGCCTATTTACTTCTAGTTACGAGCGGGACCTTTGGGTCCGTCCTGCTCCCTCCCTCCCATCAATTCCTCTTCCTAAGCCTATTTTATAGCAAAACGAGACTTGGTCGTTCTAATAATATTTAACAATTGATCACGTAGTGTGTAAGAGACCTACAATGCCCACTGCCCTATTTGGGGTACATCAGGGTGTTCCAAAACCAATGTGCGTAGTTAACAGTTTTATGGCTGCATCTGTAATTTTTGCTGATCAGAAATAGAAGTACCAGTGCAAGGTTGCTTGTTGTGTGTTCTTGACGGGGTCTCTCCTATGATGCTTAATCTGCATTGTTATGCAAAACATTCCTGCCTCCCAAAGTTTCTCCCTCCCAAACCTTGCCTGCGTGCTTATGTGCACCAGACTTGACAGGCCTGGGTTTTGCTTGTTAGAGATCCGCACTGTGTTTATTGCCAAGGCAGGGCCGTGCAGGCCCCCCTAACAACCACCATAGGAGCAAGGACTGTTGATGGAGTGAACGCTGAGCACGGCGGCACTTAACCGAAGAGCCCTCTCTTTATTATGTACATGGTGGCTTCTGGTTGCTTCCTGTTCGGGAACTGCACAGTGAACCCAGGCTGAGCTCTTGTTTCCTTTCATCCAAAACACTTTATTCCAAAACTCCACAGCGCTCCTTTGTGAGCTAAGAGGTTCTTGCCCAAGGTAATACCATGACTAGGGTCCTACCCCATTCGTGGCCATGAAAACCACGTCACGGACCGTGAAATCCAGTCTCCACCTGTGAAATCTGGCCTTCTGTGCACTTTGACCCTATGCTATACAGATTGCATGGGGAGGGTGGTGTTTCTCAGACTGCGGGGCCCGACCCAAAAGGGGGTTGTAGGGAGGTTGTACCGTTATTTCAGGGCGATTGCAGTATTGCCACCCTTACTTATGCGCTGTCGCCAAGCAACCGCAGGGCAGCCGCTGAAGGCAGTATTCTACCGGTAGCAGTACAGCAGCAGTAAGGATGGCAATGCCACACTGTGCTACCTTGCTTCTGCACTACTGTCTGCAGAGCTGGACAGCCAGAGAGTGGTGGCTGCTGGCTGAGGGCCCAGCTCTGCAGGCAGTAGTGGAGAAGGGTGGCCATCCTGTACCATACCATCCTGCCTTCTGTGCTGCTGCTGGCAGTGATTCTGCCTTCAGAGCTGGGCTCGTGGCCAGCAGTGGCTTCTCTCCATCTGCCCAGCTCTGCAGGCTGCGCTGCTGCCAGCAGCAGAGCCGAAGTAAGGGTAGCAGAGCCACACCCCAGCTTTCAATAACCTTGTGACCATCCCCACGCCTCCTGTTAAGTCAGGACCCCTACAATTACAACACTGACATTTTAGATTTACATATCTGAAATCATGCAGTTTATGATTTTACAAATCTTGTGACCGTGAAATTTACCAAAATGGGCTGTGAATTTGGAAGGGCCCTAACCATGAACCAGTGATAGGGTCTTCGGTACATGCCAGGAAGCCTAGCTTCTGCACTAACCACTAGGCCGTGCTCTGCCTCCAAAGGCCCCGTTGTGCATTAGCTCAGGAAACACTGAATTGACATACCTAGTGCCAAGGGTCTGATTTGAACAACTGAGGCACATGTTTGTCATATGGAACTGGGTCCCAGTCTGAATGCAGAGAAATCCCATTCCTCTGGGTACCCGTAATTACACGTTATCTGTGCTCTCTGATTGGCGGAGGCCTTGTTAGGTCCGTTCCGAATAATATAGGAGAAAGTCATCTTTTTTTCTGCCATGAGCTTAGGAAACCACCTTTGTGCAGCTACAAGAAATTGCCACAAGAGGGTAGGGGCTGCCTGTCTGGCAGGCCCTTTGCTTTAGTGCATGTGGAGAGGGTAAGAGAAGTCGTCACTTACTGATAGCGGTTGTGTGGGTAGATGCTCCCCCCCTCGGCCTCCCCGGCTGCTCCAGCAGCTTGGCCTTGAGTTGAAGGGAGCAAAGGGGCCCTGCCCAGCAGCCCGAGATGAGAGGATGCTGGATCCTATCTCTGGTAAGCACTTAGTTTCTGCTTCGAGTTTGTATGAGAGTTTAGTAATGGGTAGCAGAGGCTGCAAGGACGGAGGGGCTCCGACCATCAGCAGTAACTGTCCTTGTCCCCTTTGAGAGGGGAGCCCGTTCAGTCCTCGGGCTCTCAGTGGAGGCTACCCAAAGTGGTTGGTAGAAGGCGGTGTGCAGGGCCACAGCCTAAAGGGAAATCACAGTCATTGTGATCATGCCAACAAGCTGAGCGTTGACAGGATAAGCTGGCCCAAGAGTCCGCACTCCTGGGTTTTATTCCCAGCGCTGCCACAGACTTGCTGGATGACCTTGGCATAGACGGTCTCTTTGTGCCTCTGTTTCCCCACTGGCACAATGAGGGTCGTGCTGCTGGCCTGCCTGCCTGCCGTAGGAGCTTTGAGAAGTTCTTTGGGGCCTGAAGGGATGAGGGTTGCAGGGCTTGTTAGTGGCACTCAGGCGGGGTAAGAGATGTGCTAAGTACTTCCTGGGGCAAATCAAAAAGCCATGACTTGGGCCCAGGTCCAGGGCTAAACTGCCAAGTGTCTGACCCATAAAGCTCTCGGTCCCGGGGCATGGTCCTGAGCCTCGCTCTTTGAGCAGCTATGTAGGTATCGGATTGTCACCGTGGGACAAGAAAAATCGTCCCGAATGCTGGGTGCACAGAGCTCTGTGAAAGATGCCAGGAGCCGCTCCCTGCCCGGCTGTCTCTACTACATGCTGCCCTTCTCAAGCAGTGCTCTCAAGACACTTTGCATCCGTTCACTCTGCCTCATGAGCCCCTCCCGGCCCCCAGTGGATAGGAGAGTCTTGTCTCGTGCTGTAGGTGGAGAAACTGAGGCATGGGGAGTGGGTTGGTTGGTGGTTGTTTTTTTGAGGTCACACTGAATCAGAACCCAGGGGTCTTGTGCCTTACCAGTGAGTCCATCTGTTCTCTAGCTCATCCTGGCTTGGCTTGTGTTTACGCTCCGGGGGGCCCTCGTGAGGTCCTTCCACACTGCTGCGAGGCTGGGCAGGAAGGAGAAGGGGCCGTCTAGGGGCTTTCACGGGTTCCCTTTCTCGCTTTCCAGGTCTCCAGTGGGAACCTCCTCGCCATCCTGAACCGCCACTACCAGGACCTCACGTGCCTGTGCTTCACTGACGACAGCAGCCACTTCCTCTCGGGGGGCAAGGACTGCCTGGTCCTGGTGTGGAACCTTTACAGGTAGCGGCCCCTTGCAGAGGGCTCTGCGGGGGGGAACGTGGCATCTTCCACCCCTAGTGGGGAAAGATTCTCCCCGCCCGAGGTGCTGTGTGGCAGGAGCAGTGACCGGGGCGCTCCCACGGGGAAGGGGTTGTGCCGTCTGGCTGGGGCTGTTCCCCTTCTCTGCGTGGGGGCACCCTCACCTGATCAAATGACTAGAGCAGTGGTCCCCAACCTTTTGGGGCTGCCAGGCGCCCGGGGGCGGCACCGCGCATGCGCCATGCGCCTGGGTTGGGGGCCGCGCATGCACTGGGTGCCTGGGGTGCAAGAATGGCTCGGGCCGGTCCTGGTCACTAGGTGGGCGCACGTAAATGCCCCGGCGGGTGCCATGGCGCCTGTGGGCACCATGTTGGGGACCACTGGTCTAGAGGGCAAGAAGCAGGCAGTGAAACGCCCAGCCCCGTTAGCGGGGAAGGGGGAGCACCTTGGTGGGTATATTTCCTGTGCACGAGGCCACTGCTGGGGTCAGTTAAAGGGCCCTTCGCAAGGGGCACATGCCAGACACGCAGTGACCATGTGTGTACGTGTACCCAGTGACTCTGTGTGTGTGTGTGTGAGAGAGAGAGAGAGTTGGTCTCCCAGGGACGTCTGGCCTCGAGGGAGCATTGGAAGACAGGGCGCCTGGGTTCTAGTCCTAGTTCAGAGGGGAGCATTGTCTAGTGGCTAGATCAGGGAGTAAATAGAGACGGGACTCCTGGGTTCCTGGCCCAGTTCTTCGAGGCAGCGTGGTCTAGTAGCTACAGTAGGAGAATGGGAGCCAGGGTTCCTTGGTTCTCCTTCCGGCTCAGGCAGGGGGCTGGGGCTCCAGGGTTCTGTTCTGAGCTCTGGAAGAGGAGTGTGGGCTAGTGGTTACAGCAGGGGGCTGGGGCGATGGGGGTGAAAGTGGGTTCCCAGCTCTGCCACTGACATGCCAGGAACCTCGGATAAGTCTCGTTGCCTGTCGGGCTCGGCCCTGGCTGCTGACCGGACGTACGTGCCAGGCCTCCCGGGGGGGCTGATGTTGAGTCTGTGTTTGGGGAGCACTTGGAGACCCTCTGCTGCAGCACTAGAGGAGGGCAAAGGGACGCAGTGCATGGCAGGGACCCATCCTCCCTGGCTGGAAAGGGGGGAGTCCACCAGACCGTATCCACCTTTCCCTGCGCAGTGTCAGGGACACCTGCTTCGCTGCCGACCACATGCCCCTTGCCATGCGCCGGAGCCCACCTGCCCCTCACTGGGCACAGGCGGTCGGCTGAGTGGAGTCTCTCGCTGCCACGCTCCCATGCTTGGGAAATGCCTGGCACTTGGCGGCCGGGTGCCTCCCCGGCAGGGACAGTGGTGATGTGCAGCCGTATGCACGTCAGAGCCAGGCAGGGACATTGGGGATTAACGTGTAGCCGTGTGCACGTCGGAGCCGGGCAGGGACACTAGTGATTAACATGTAGCCGTGTGCACGTCGGAGCCGGGCAGGGACACTGGCGATTAACCTGTAGCCGTGTGCACGTCGGAGCCGGGCAGGGACACTAGTGATTAATCTGTAGCCGTGTGCACGTCGGAGCCGGGCAGGGACACTGGCGATTAACCTGTAGCCGTGTGCACGTCGGAGCCGGGCAGGGACACTGGCGATTAACCTGTAGCTGTGTGCACGTCGGAGCCGGGCAGGCGCTGGGCTCACAGCAGCTGTGCCTCCCTTTCCCTTTGTGCTGACCCCGGGGTGGGGTGGGCGGGATTGGACGGGAGGGAGGGAGCAGTCACCTGTGGCTCCTGCTGCGCCGAGATCCAGGAAACAAGACAGGTTGCTGTCCCTGAGTGTCCTCACCTGACCCCGTCCGGGGCACGTGGCAAAGTGCGCCTGGACCCTGCTGCGGCTGCTTTTGTAGGGCCCAGCCCAGAGCAGCTTGGGGCTGGCTGGGCGGAGGGGGTAGGGGAAAGAGGTTGCGGTGGTGCTGTGCTAGCAGGATGCCAGCCCTGCCGTTGGCTCGGGGCGCCTGCCCGCTGACAGCTCCACGAAGCGGCACAAGCAGGAGGCCGCAGCGGAGACGTTTCAGTGCCTGGAGCCGGGGACAGTCGCACGCCCTGATCTCGGTGCCCCTGCTCCCGGCTCCTCCCTTACTTTGGCGGAGTCGAAGAGCCTCTCGGCAGTGCTGAGCTCGCACGCCGACACGTTCCCCTCCCAGCTCTCACGCACAGCCCCCGGGACGTGGCCTGGGCGACCCTTGGGAACTGCCATTGCTGGAGGGTCCCCCCAGGCCCCGGCAGCTGCATCTTTGCTCTCCTCTCGCAGCCCCCCTGCTGCATTAACCCCCCCACTCTGTTCTTCCCCATGCAGCACGCTGCAGGTGGAGCACCCCCAGATCCCCGAGCCTCGCCACGTGTGGTCCCGACACAGCCTCCCCATAACAGACCTGTGCTGCGGCTTCGGCGGCCCCCTGGCCCGAGCCGCCAGCGCCTCCCTGGACCAGACGGTGAAGGTAAGGGCATGATCGGGGAGCTCCGTGGTCCCGGTCACGTGGCTTCTGCGCTGCTGGCCCGGCAAACGGTGCCCTGGAGGGGGGGGTTAAGATCCAGCCTGTCTCCCGTCCGCAGTCAGCACAGGTTCCTGGCACGCTCGCCGGTGACTCAGCCCTGCCAGTGCTTAATGGGGTTTCTCCTCCCCACATTGGCAGCTCTTCTGTCACCTCGAGCCGATGTCCCCGTGTGCTTGGCAGCTTCCCTGCTCTCCGGGAGGGGCCTGCTTGGAGCCCTCCGAGTCCTACCCGGCTGGCAATCCCTCCATCCGGCGGAGGCGGGCAGCTGCAGCGGGGGTGCTAAAATATTCCAGGGGATCCCTGGGAGAGGAAGCTGCCACAGGACATGGTCCCTGTTTTACAGGCAGGGAGGCAGAGCAGTTCAGGGGCTCGGCCAGTCATGTAGGGAGGCCACAATGCAACTGGGGCACTCTGCCTTTTGGTTTGACCACTAGGCAACACTCTCCCTCTTGTAAGGGGAGCTCCAGGGAGACTGGAAAGCAGCCAGGAAGGGGAGCTCTGGAGTGTAGAGAAAAGGGGGCCTGGACTGCTCGGACGACTCTCTTGGCGTGGAAGAAGGGAGGCGGACGGGGGGAGCGCAGGCGCCTGCCTACGTAACCGTCCTGCGGCTGGTTCACATCTGCTCTCTTGGGGCAGCCTCTTGCTTTGTGACCTTGGGCTGGTGGGCCCATGCCTCAGTTTCCCCACCTCTAGCCTGGGGCGATGCTGCTGCTCCTTCCCAGGCAGGCGAAGGACTGCGTCGGGAAGGGGAGTTGCTAGGGAAGGACAGCGTGTTCTGCCATTAACCCCGTCGTCTCTGCCCCCGCCCAGCTCTGGGAAATCTCCTCCGGCGAACTCCTGCTTTCTGTGCTCTTTGACGTGGGCATCATGGCGGTGACCCTTGACCTGGCCGAGTATCACATGTTCTGCGGCGGCATGGACGGCTCCATCTTCCAGGTCGACCTCTGTGCCTGGGTGAGTGCTCTGGGAGGGGCCCCCCGTCCTGTGTGGGCGTGCGAGCCGGACCCCCTCAGCCCTGCGCAGGGAAGGAGCTGACAGGAGCTGGCTGCTTTTCCTCGGGCTGCTCATCTGCTCTCCTGGGGCTGGCCACCCCCAGTCCTGCTTGGCTCGTAGCGTGCGGGTGCACCCAGTGGGGCGTGGGCTGGGAGAAGGGGTGCCTGGAATGAAGCCTCTGGCGTGGTCAGAGCGTGGGGGGGCGGGGCAGCGGTGCCCGGTCTGTGGCCGCTGAGGGCCCGGGCAGGATGCAGCGGCAGAATTGCTGGTTGAAACCCCCCTGGGCTCCTGAGTGGCCAGAGGGATCTCGGTGGCTGGGGACAGGAGTGGGGGGGGGGTCCTGGAATCGTTTGCAAGTCTGATTCCCCCTCCCCGCTGTAAATATCGAGAGCCGGAGCAGCGGGACGTGGTGTCTTCCGCAAGGGGGGTCATGACGCCTGTAATGCCCCTTCCAGGGTGGCTTTCTGGAGCTGGGATCGCGGCCCAAGCAGGGGCCATTACATGCACACATCCCCGCCCCTGCAGAAGAGCACGTCCCTTCGCCTCCCTTCTGCGAGGCTGAGAACTCGGATTCAGGGGAGCAGTGGCCTGGGGGCTCAGGCTGCTCCATCTCCCCTGCTCAGCCCCCTGTCCGCACTGGTCCCAGGCCGTGACCCTGGGCCATGCTGCACAGGCACGACGCGACTGCAACACCCCCGGGCCAGACATGAGTTGGGGGTCAGACCTGGAGGGGCTCGCGTGCAGCTCGGTCGCCTCTGTAGGACCTGCTCTCCCCTGCTGTCTCCTCGCTGGGGAGGGAGGCAGCTCCTCCTCTGAATTCTCCTTCCTTGGCTCCCGCAGCCTGTTCAGAGAGACCGGGCCTTCCAGTCGGAGCGGGAGAATGGGAAGATCTTCAAGGGGCACAGGTCAGTCTCCACCACACGCTGACCCTTTCCTGACCTCCAGACCAGTCCCCGCATCCCCACTGCCTCCCCGTAACCCACCGGCGGCAGCTGTCTCACCGCTGTCCCTCTGTCCGCAGGAACCAGGTGACCTGTCTGTCCGTCTCCACGGACGGCAGCCTGCTGCTCTCCGGCTCGCACGACGAGACCGTCCGGCTGTGGGACATCCAGAGCAAGCAGTGCCTGCGGACGATGAATCACAAAGGTGGGGCCGGCTCCGGCGCCCTGCCCAGCCCACCCGGCACGCAAACAGCTCCAGCCAGCCTGCACCTGGGGCGGGTTCCCCCCGTGTGTGACAGTCTGAGCCGAGCCCTCCCCTTCCCCTAGTGCTGTGGGGGGACAGCGTAACCCCTCATCCCCAGCGAGTTGGCCACTGGACGGGGGCCCCCCAACTGCTCTGCGGGGCTCAGGCGGGGCAGTGATGCCGCCATGCTCTGGGGTGCTGCTCGCAGCCGCTCTGGCGAATGCTCAGAACACAGCCGGGCAGAACTGGGGGCCCCTGAGCCGGGCTGAACCTGGGGGCGCGGATGCAGCCGGGTGAGGCCCACATGCCCAAGTGGGGATGTAGTGAGTAGTCGACTACCCCATAAGCCTGGGCTTCTTGGGCAGTCGAGTCGACTACTCGCCCCGCCAGCCAGCTGGGCGCCATTGAATCCCCGCTGGGTGGCCACCGCCTACTGCCCCCCATCACAGCACGTCCTGTCACGCCAGCTGAAGCAGGAGCGTCCCCAGGCACGTTCAGCCTCCTTTCACCGAGCTAAAGCTCCCTGCACCTGGACTGCTC
Organism: Rafetus swinhoei; assembly: GCA_019425775.1. Lineage (NCBI taxonomy): Eukaryota > Metazoa > Chordata > Testudines > Trionychidae > Rafetus > Rafetus swinhoei. Next base: position 14,934,293 of record JAFJHL010000483.1, on the reverse strand, counting down.
GCCCGGGCCTTGGGACCAGACTGGGCGCCCCCCGCTCTCTGATCTCCCAAAGCAGCCGACCTCAGCACGGTGCGCTGCCCCCGGCAGGCCCTGCTGAGTCCTGCGTCTGGTGCCTTGGCGTCACTGAAAGCGCGCCCCGGGTTTGATCAGCTGCGTGGCCGGGAACCCAGGAGCCCGGCTGCTCCGAGGCCCCGCTCCCTGCCCGAGCCAGGACCAGAACCCAGGGGCCCTGAGCCCTGCTCCTGGCGCCGAACACAGGGTCCCGCTGTGTCCCAGAGCTAGGACTAGGACCCAGGAGTCCTGGCTGCTGCCCTGCCCTTCCCAAGCGCGGGGTGAACCCAGCACGCTGGCACCGTGAGAATTTCCCCGGCTCTTGCTTTTCCCCCAGGCCCGGTTACAAACGCCTTCATTGCGATGGCCCCAGCCAACATGTGTAACCCGGACAGCAAGCCCAGCGTGCCGCTGCCCAAGTTCAGCAAACACCTGCACGGCACGGAGAGCGGCGAGGAGCCAGGATCCGAGGGGGTGACGCTGCGTCTCGGCCTCCACCAGCAGGTAGGCGCTAACGTCCCGCCCCGGCCTGGGGGGTGAGGGCTGTGGGCTCTTCCAGCTCCAGCGGAGCAGGTGGCTGATCCCTGCCGAACTGATGCTGTCAGCAGCAGCCTGTTCTGGCCCAGCCACCCCTTTGGAGAGGAGGCGGGCAGAGGGACCTGGTGGGCGCTTGGCGTACTCCTGTAATGGCCTGAGAGCCCAGCCGCACCTGGGCCTGGCCGTCTGACAAGTCGACTGAAAGAGCGGCTAGAACGAGAGGGACTGGGAGTCGGCCTCGGGGTCTCTGGCTCTGGGAGGGCAGTGAGCTCTAGTGGTTAGAGCTCAGGCTGTGAAATGGCGGTTATCTGGCTAATCGTGTAGTCCGTACAATTTGTATTGCCTACACGGTTAGTCGATAAAGGGGCCCTCTTGCAGAGCCGCGGCGGGAGCCGGCTCGATCAGGGACTGAGCAGTCCTGGCTCTCTCGGGCTCTGGACAGCTGCACTGCATTTTAAATGCGGCAAGAGCCGCCGTGCTCTTTGAAAATGCAGAGGCGCAGTGTCCCGGACTGGCATAAGCTGGGACTGCCTGCTCCTGGCTCATGCTGGGTCCAGAAGCCCTTGCCTGTGGCCAGCCGGGGCCAGCGTGAACAAGGGCTTCTTGGCAGCAGCAGCCCCTGTCCACAGGGGGATCCAGCTCCCCACTGGGACCCCTGCGGACAGGGGCTGCTGCCAGAGCAGCCTCCCCTATCTCCCCCCACTGCCTCTGATAGAGGTGGGGCGGAGGGGGGGGCAAGCGGCACCAGCTCCTGTTTCTCCCCCCTCTTGCTGCCTCTCATACAGAGGCAGCAAGGAGAGGAGAGCAGTAACTGCTACTCGTTGACATCCCTCGTTAGAGCAGGGGGTGGCGGGACGCGGGTTCTATCCCCAGAGCTGTTGGGACGTCTTCGCTGCGGAGCCTGCCCCTGTAGCACCCGGCAGCCTGTCCCAGGAAGAAGCTCCGACGCTCTCATGGACCTGCCCCCAGGCTGTCCCTTCTGGTGTGGAGCGACCCCCGGCCGCCCCTCCTCCCATGCAGACCGTGCAGAGACCTAGTTAGGTGGGACCCTTTCGAAGCTCTTCACAGGCTGCTTTGGGCTTAACTGTCTTGAGCAGCCTGTATCATCTGCAGCTGTTCCCCCCCCCCTCCAGACCACTGATAGCGGTTGAGTAGGGCTGGTCCCAGGACTGACTCCTGGGGCACACGACTCGTTCCCTCTCTCCGCTCGGACAGCTCACCATTGAGTCCTGCCTTTTAACCAGCTCTCAGCCCACGAAAGCACCTTCCCGCTTATCCCATGGCAGCTCGCTTTGCTTGGGGGCCTTGGGTGAGGGACCTTGGCAGAGGCTTTCTGGAAATCTAAGTGCACTAGGTCCACTGGCTCCCCCTTGTCCGCATGCTTGTTGGCCCCTCTCCCTTCGAAGAACTCTAGATTAGTGAGCCATGATTTTCCTTTACAGAAACCACGGTGACTTCCCCCCAACAAATTGCCTTGGTCCCCGTGTCTGCCGATTCTGTTCTCTCCTAGAGTTTCAGCCAGCGTGCCTGGTACTGACCTTAGACTTCCCGGATGTAATTGCCAGCATCCCCTTTAGAGCCCTTTCTGAAAAGGGGTGTCGGTCAGCGATCTGCCAGTCGTCGGGCGCACAAGCTGATTGGAAGGAGAGGTGACACGGCCAGTTAGTAGTTCCGCAGTTTCCCATTTGAGTTCTTTCAGAACTCTTGGGAGCTGCGTCTGGTCACGGGACTCGTTCAGTTCATCAGGGTGCTCCAAGACCTCCCCTAGGGACACCTCAGTCTGGGACGGTGCCTCCGATTTGTCACCCACAAAGAATGGCTCAGGGTTGGGAATCTCCCTCACGGCCTCAGCCGGGAAGACAGAGGCAGAGAATTCATGTAGTTTCTCTGCAGTGACCTTATCGTCTGAGTGCTCCTTTGGCACCTCAATCGTCCAGGGCCCTCCCGGGCGGGGAGCTGGGTTCCTGCTTCTGAGGCACTTCAAACCATTTTGCTATTACTTTGTGAGGTTTTGGCTAGCTGCTCTTCAAACTCCTTTTGGGCTTTTCTTGTTCTACTAGCCAATTAGCCCGTCATAAGACGGGATTTTCAGGTCTCTCCTCCACGTCCTATTCCCTTTCTATCTCGGTCTTCTCTCCTGAGCCTCCGGTCTCTCGCTCCGTCTCTCTCTCCCCCCTCCTCCTACTGCCTCCCCCCCCTCTCAGCTCTCCTCTGTCTCCTGCCTCTCTCTCCGTCTCTCTCTCTCTTCTCCTCCTCCTCCTGCATGGGGAGCGCAGAGCCCAAACGGCTGTTTGCGCCGCTTGCTCACGCGCGGCAGCCCGGCTGAGTGGCTGCCTGTGAGCTCCAGCTGCCCCCCTGCACCGTTTCCCTTCACCCCAGCACTGATCCTGCAGCCTCCCAGTTGTCCTCCCCCTCCCCCTGGCCAGGGTCTGTTCACGGCCAGGGGGCGGGGCCTGGAGCCGCTGTCATGCCACACGTCACCGCCCCGCCCCACCTCGCCTCCTGCCGTGGCGCTTGGCTGACTTCTGCGCCGCTCAGCTGGGCTGCCGCGCGGGAGCAAGCGGCGCAGCGGCCTTTTGGGCCCTGCGCGCCCCATGCAGCACGGGGGTTCTGTATGGGGAGCGCGGACCCCAAATGGCCGCTTGCGCCACTTGCTCCTGTGCAGCGGCCTGGCTGAGCAGCGCAGAAGTCAGCCAAGCGCCACGGCGGGAGGCCACAGCGCCCCCCAGAGGAAACAGCGCCCCCCTGAGGGAACATCCAGCATTTCAGCGTTAGTCACAGGCATTGGGCTACTATCTATATGATTTTTTACACTTCATTTGACAGAGTTTATGCTCCTTTCTGTTTCCCTCACTGGGATTTGACTTCCACTTATTGAACAATGCCTTTTTATCTCTCACTGCTTCTTTTACTTGGTTGTACGCCCCACTGGCACTTTTTTGGTTCCCTCACTGTATTTTTTTTTTTAATTTGGGGTAAACGTTTAAGTTGAGCCTCTATTATGGTGTCTTTGAAAAGTTTCCATGCAGCTTGCAGGGATGTCATGCTTGTCCCTGTACCTTTTAATTTCTGTTTCACTAACCTCCTCATTTGTGTGTCCTTCCCCCTTTCTGAAATAAAATGCCACGGTGTCGGGCTGCTGAGGTGTTTTTCCCACCACAGGGATGTTACATTTAATTACACTCTGGTCACTATTTCCAAGCAGTCCAGCTAATATTCACCTCTTGGACCAGATCCTGTGCTCCACTTAGGACTGAATCAAAAATAGCTTCTCGTGGGCTCCAGAACCGGCTCCTCCAAGGAGCAGTCGTTTAAGGTGTCAGGAAACTTTCTGCTTCCCGTCCCGAGGTGACGTGTGCCCAGTCGATACGGGGATAGTTGAAATCCCCCACTGGGATCGAGTTTGTATTTTTTACAGCCTCGCTAATCTGCCTGATCATTTCACAGCCGCTTCACCATCCAGGTCAGGTGGTCGGTGACAGATCCCGACGGCCATCTCCGTATTATCAGAGCAGGGAATGGCTCTCCATCGCGATTCTGCTGGTTCATTTAAGGTTTTTCCTTCCTTTGATGCGCCGAGGAAAGCTCTCCCCGTGTTGCTCAGCCAGGGGCCAGCACGGTACAGGGAGGTTCCTGGGGCGCCAGTGTCCTGCAGGGGGTTTCGGGGGTGGTAAGACAGTGGGGTCATGAGAGGACTTAGATGCACCTGCCTGACCCCTCCAGCATGTTTCCTTGCAGGGAGCCGGGGAGAGCTACTTGGAAAAGGCCGAGCGGTTGTACTCGCAGATGTGCTCGACGAGGGAAAAGGTGAGTCCCACGCACGGGCCCCAGCAGGCCTGGGGTGGCTGGGACTGGGACTTGGCGAGGGCTGGCAGCGGAGGGTGAGGTATTAAACGGGGGACCCCTCCTTCCAGCTACGCCAGGCACACTGGCTTCCTGCGGGGGTCCCCTGGAAGCAGCGTGGTCCCTAAGGCTTCCAGGAAGGTGTGTTAAACACCCCCCCAAACTTAGGAACCCCCTGAGCCCTGGATTTGGGGGTGACTAGCGGAATTGACATGGCTGGGGAGGGTTTGGGGCAGGGAACACGGGATGAGGGGATAGGAAATAAGAGGTTTGGGGAGGGGACCCTGTCTTGGGAGACCCTGGTTACTCTGTCCTGCTGGTTCCTCCCCTTTGGGCCTGGTGAGTCGAGACTCCTGCTCCAAGCCCCCTCTGCCCCCCCTCCCTGCAGAACCTGATGGGAGACCAGGAGCAGCTGAAGATCCAAGTGACGGAGTTGGAGGACGAAGTCAGCACCCTCCGGAAGATCAATAAGAACCTCTTTGACTTCTCTGCCCGCATCATCACCAAGTCGGCCAAGTGAGCCCCCCGGCGCGCCTCCGCCCGGCCCTGCGGTGTGCTCGGCCGGGCGGCGAGCCCAGGGGCTTGGTGCTCGTGGACACAGGAGGCAGGCAGCCCACGTGGCCATGTGATTGCCGGGGAAATGCACCACACCTGGAGAGCAAAGGGGCAGCAATGTGCCCCTGCCGGCATCCACACGCACGCTCAGACAAGCATGTGGGGGCAGGACAGCACGTGCCACCAGACGTACGTGGTCCGTGCCGTCAGACGTGGTTGTTTTCACGTTGGCGTGTGCTGGGGGCTCGGCTGAGGGTAGGCAGGAGGTCAGCTTAGACTGCCGAGAATGGAGATCCTAAAGGGAGCTGGGGGGAGAGGGGAGGCGGGAGGCAGGCTGACGAGGAGCCTGAGATAATGCCGTGTCTCTCTCCCTTCCCCCACCCCGAGAAGACACGCTGCCGCTCCCCCCGGATCCTCTGCACTGAACTACGTGGCTGAGGGGTGGGCTCAGAATTCCCCATCAGTGCCAAATCTGGGAGGGAAAATCAGCCCAGGCCAACGGGACGCCCATGCCTGTTACAAGCCCCGATTTCCCCCTCCTGAAGCCTGTTACAAGCCCCGATTTCCCCTCCTGCCACCTGTTCCGCTGGCTCGGTTTGTGCGCAGGAGGGCTGGGCGTAGCTGTAGCCGCCTCCTCTCTGGTCAGTAAGGGAGGTGCTAGGGGAGGGGTATTTCAGGGGGTGAGGTTAACCCTGTGTGGGAAGGGCATTGGGTGCCAGATCCAGTTGCCCCCGTCAGAGCTGCTGAGTCAGGTTGGTTCCCAGCTGGGAGGTTTCTATTTCTGATCCTCATTCTGGCTCCAGTTCCTTTGTTCTCAGGCAGTTTTCTCGGGAACTCGCCTCTGGACTCAGTCTCCATTTGTATCCCGTACGGTGGCATTCCGCTCGGTTTTTTACATAAAGATGGTTTTTATAGAGAGACGTGCTTTGGCTCTTCGGTCCTGCAGCGCTACCTAGCCGGGGATCTCGGAGCACCCTGTGAATTGAGTGAGCCTCAGAACAACCCACTCCCCAGTGGGTCAGGTGTAGGATGATCCCTGTTTCACACATGGGGAAACTGAGGCACGGCAATAACTTGCCCCCAGTCACTCCGCCCCTCAGCTCCGGGGCTGCTGGCTGCTCTCCCGGGGCTCCTGTGGGCCGGCAGTGGGGCTTGGCCAGGGAGCCCGGTGACGGCTCCTTGCCTTGCTGCAGAGGCTCTGCAGTGCCAGGAGCTGGCTGGCTGCGGCGTGTTGGGGCCAGCAGTGCGGCTCAGGCGAGGCTCAACACCACGGTGAGGGGCACCAGCCAACGCAGCGCCCCCCTCGCCTGCCAACGCTCTGTGGGAATCGCTGGCCTGGGCCGGACCTCCCCTGGCCAAGTGGGGGGGTGGCCCCTACAGAGAGGTCACTGACCTAGAGGCGGGAAGCAATGGGAGCATGGGGGGGCAGGGAGCACAGCCCCGCCCGGCTCCCTGCAGTGGGGCCCGAGCCAGACGCTAGTGCCTTTGATTTAGAGGGTGGTTAAGTGCCCAGGGCTGGGCCAAGCACCCGGCTCGTGCCAGCTCGCTGAGCTGATGCTCTTAGTTTAATAAGGGACTTCCCCCCCCCCCCCCCAGCCCATTTGGCTCGACATTAATAGGCTGCGATGGCCCAGCCAAGGCTCCAGCCTGCCAGCTGCCTTGAGTGCCGGAGGCCTCCCGCGGTTGGAGCCCAGCCTGGCCCAGGAGCCAGCCATCGCAATCTGGGGCCCATACGCGGGCCTGGGGGGACCAGTCTCTACCCTGATCCCCACGCCCATGGTGCAAACGTGGGGGGGGGAGCTCGCAGGAACCCTTCCCAGCCCCTCTGTGCACAGTCCAGGCCCCAAAGCCCGGGAATATTCTCTGTCACCTCCCCTCCCCCAGCAGAAATACCAGCCTCTGACCCCGGCCAGCCCCCGGCCTCTCCAGCCCAACGTCCCTTCCCAGGGGTTCGGCTTCAACCCAAAGTCCATCTCCTCGGCCTGGTCTCCTCCCCGCCCTGCTCAGCCCGCTCCCTAGATCTTCCCTCTCCAGCCGGCCCTTCCCACTTGCCCTCCTCCGCAGCGGGAGCCACGTCCCCCCGTGAGTGAGCAGCCCCCACGTAACCCTTTCCAAGCTGGTGGGACACCCTGCTAATGGGGGGGGCCAGGGGGTTCAGGTGAGGGACGGCACCACTGATGGGGTGGGCCACTGTGAACGCAGCCTCAGTGAAGACGAGGTGGCGTTCGCGTTCTGCTCTCCGTTGGAGCCCTTGCAAACAGAGCACGCTGCCTTGGCTGGCGGACGGAAACCCCTCCCAGCCAGGGGGAGCAGCAGCCCCTTGCAGCCCTGCACCCTGGGGGGGTGTCCCCCTGTGGCTGCACCAACCCAGCGATCGCCAATGCCCCATCGTGCCGTTGCAGGCTGCCCCGTTAGGGTTAATCCGGCTGGCGCGGGAGCAGGGCTGGCATCTGCCCGGTGCCTGCTGCCCAGCGAGCCCTGCAGGCAGGGAGGGCAGGGCTGGGTGGTCTCCGTTCCCTGGCTGCGACCCCTCACCCTCATGAAAGGGATGCAGCAGCGCTGTCTGTCCAGTCACGGCCTGCTCGCTTGCTGGGCCAGGTGCTAATCTTTGGCCAAGCGCCTCCCCTGGGCCTTTGGGGCTCTCAACTAGGAAGACTTGGTTTTCCAACGCGAAAGGCTTCCCCTTGGTTGCCACATGTTGGAGGGGATCCTGCCGCGCACCCCGCGCAGACACCGGCTCTGCACCCTGCTCGAGCGCCCGCTCTGTCGCTGCCCTCGGGTTGTTTTAGCCTTCCCCTCGCTGGAAGCGGCTCCATGTCGCCTGTGACACGCCGAGTGATTTCTACCTGGGTCGCCCCTCCAGGGACGCTCCTCCGCTGCTTTTTGTCTTTGTACTGCGCAGCCCCCGCTGAGATCCGCGTGTTGTGCTGGGTGCTGCACATGACGGGGCGAGACGGTGCCTGCTCCGGGGGAGCTGACAGTCTGGCCAGATCAAGGAAGGATCGTTATTCCCGTTTTACAGAAGGGAAACAGAGGCACAGTAAGATGAAGTGACTTGCCCAAGGTCACGCAGGGAGTTTGTGTCAGAGACCGGAATTGCCCTGAGAGCTCTGCTGCATGAGGGGTTGGGGCACATGCAGGTTTAAACTAGAGCACATGGTGGATTTCCTGTAACATGAAGACTTTGAATCATGATTGGAAGACGACAGGGACCCAGCCAGAGGGGAGGGGTCTATGACAGGAGAGCGCGGGTGAGGCCTGCAACATGATGGTCCCTTCTCTGAGTCTCTTGGGTCCCAGTGTATTGCCTTAATCACTAGACCATCCATCCTTCCTAGAGCACTATCTTTGTCCTAGGCGCCTTCTATCTGCTCCCCTTCACCCCAGCTCTGTGGCATCACTGAAGCCCTCCAAGGCCCTGTGCGTGAGGGCAGCGCTGTTCCCATGGTGCAGTCAGGGAAACTGAGGCACACAGCAGCAACAAAGTGACTTGTCGAACCTCGCAGGCGATTGGGCGCCATGCTGAGAACAGCATCCAGGCTCCCCGGGTCTGGTTCCCAGGCCTGGCTCCTTTCCGCATCCCCCTTCCGTAGCACCTCCCTGATTTCAGAGGGCAGACCGGACAGTGCCCCTCGTATCGTTCCATGCAGGGCTGTGGCTGCAGAAGGGACCTGGGGCAGCAGCTGCTTTGCCGAGCTCCCACCTGGTTACCTGCCCCGGGGGTGACGTCGTGCGCATCCCCCTGGATCCATCTGCTTAGGGCTGTTGGAACGTGACAGGACCTCTGGCTACCTCCTCGGCTTGGGCCCACAGGTGTGTTAGCTCCACTGTGGCACATCCCGGCACCCGCTCTGGGACGGGCTGTGGAGGAAATGCCGCACCCCCCCCAAAGGGAAGAGCGCTGAGCAGCCGTGTGCGTCAGACATGCCGGGCCAGAATGTGCCCGTCGCTGCGTCAGAGCTGCCTTCGCCTTGCTGACCAGCCACTGACCCGAGGGGAATTACATTTTCGGTAGCTTAGAGCAGCGCGAGCTACTTCTGGTTTGCAGCTCTCCGGCACCAGAGCCAGACTCCCCAGCCAGCCAGGGAGGGAGCCCGGGGAAATCCAATTGGTTCTCTTTTCCTGAGGCCAAACACGGACCCGCTCGGTTCAGGGAGGACGTGGTCTTGCTAGAAGGGCCTGAGACGGGGCGTCGTGCGGTGGGACTACTGGTGCACTGCTTTGAAGATAGTTCTTTGTAGCACAGCTGCACCCCTGGGGCTAGGCGCTGCACAGACACAGTGGGAGAAAGGCCCCTGGTCTGAAGGGTTTATTGACCTTATGCATCTCTAGGGCACCTTGTATCGCCCCCCCCCCCCCTTTCTGGCTCCACACTCAGCTGAAATGCAGCTACTTCTGGGGTGGAGGGCAGCAGCCAGCGCCGGGTACCTCGGGAGGACATACCCTGGTGGCAAGGGCACAGACCCTGCTGCTCTCTTAAAAAGCAGCAACTCAAGGCCTTTGCAGTGGAGGAAGCAGCCAGGGCGCGATTTGCCCGAGGATCTGAGACTCCCAGCTCCCACTACAACCCGGAGGCGCCGCGGGCCCCCAGAGCCGGCTCCAAGCAATGGGACCCTGCCCCCTCGATCGCTGTGGGAGCGTGGCCATTGCAAAGCCCAGGTTTCGCCTCCTGTCCCGGCGTGGCAGCCCAGGGCTGCACTGAGCGACAGCCCAGCCCTTAAATTCCTGCCCACGCGCCAGCCAGGTCCCCCTGCCAGTTCGCTCCATCGTTCACCGGGCAGAACCATGCGCCAGGATGGGAGAACTGGCCGGGCTGCCCCTTGGACTGTGACTCTCCTTCTCACCTTGTTCTGTAGCCATGCTCAGGGGAGGGGCGTCCCCCATCCCGTCGAGTGGTCCGGCCTGACGCTGTGGGGGCTGTTCTCATCTTCCAAAGGGTCCCTGCTCCTGCCCCCCCCTTTGCAGCTGGGCGGCTCAGGTCCCCTGCAGGAAGGGATTCATCACCCGCCTTCATTTCATTTGTCTGAGGATCGGGATTTTTTGCCAGCTGGTTCTTGGCTGGATTTTTTTGTTGTTAATTAAATGGATGGTTCTTCCTTTGCTGCTGGCAGCTGGTGTTTGTCGTCGGGGGTGGGGGACCTTGTCAGAAACGCCGATCGGTGAACCCCGAAATCCACACGCCCTTGGCCACGGGTCACTCACCTCGAGGCACTTGGCCTAGGTGCAGCCAGCTGGGCGGGTGATCAGCTGGTCCCATTAGCTCCAGGCCTTCATCCTTCCAGGAGTGGGGCTGGTGCCACTTTCCAGTGGGGGCCTGTGAAGGGATGGGGGGGGGGGGCAGCTTTCTGGCCTGCAGAGGAAAGAGCCAGCGAGGGGCAAACCCCAGTGCAAGAATGTGAGGGGGGTTGGCACGAACACCCTTGGTGCTTTAGGTTGGTAGCAGAGCGAGGGGCCCTGGCGTGCACGGGACTTAGAGGCTTGTGTGACAGGGGCTCACAGAAGCCCCCTTGGGGTTGTCCCCTGGTCTTCAAATCATGCCCCTGATGCCCCCTTTCTGCCACTGCCCTGTCCTGCTGGGCCGATCCGCTGCTCTCCTCCAGAGACACTGCAGAGTCAGGGTAACTGCCCCCCTGCACAGCAGCACAGTCACTGACCCAGCTCAGCTCTGGGGGGTTGTGTGGGTGCATGCACACCTGGTGTGAGTTGTGAAGCTCGGCGTGGGTGGTAGGTGTGCATTTGCACTCTGGGTTGTGTAAGGGTTGTGTGGGTGTGTGGTGTAGCTCGGCGTGGGTGGTCGGGGTGTTTGCCAGCGCTCACATCCCAGGGGGTCAGTGTCTCTACGGGAAACTTGCCTTCTGGGTTTCCCGCAGCTCCATGGGGAAGTCAGCCTATGGATGGGAGCTGTGTCTCGTTATTATTTTATAGGTTTTTCCAGCCAACTCCCCCCCCCGAGACTAAATACCCCCCCCAGCCCCTCCCCGCGGCCTCTGATCCCTTCTCAGACTCAGAAATTCAGAGACATTTGCTGGCTGCCAGCTGTGCCTGGCAAAGGCTGCTCTGGCTCCTTGGCACACGCCTACCACCCCTTGGCAAAGCCTGGCTCCACCCTGCGTGTGGGGGCATCTCCGGGGGCACGTGGGTGGGGCAAGGGGGGGCTCCACCCTGCGTGTGGGGGCATCTCCGGGGGCATGTGGGCGGGGCAAGGGGGGGCTCCACCCTGCGTATGGGGGCAGCTCAGGGGGCACGTGGGCGGGGCAAGGGGGGCTCCACCCTGCCTATGGGGGCAGCTCAGGGGCACGTGGGCGGGGCAAGGGGGGCTCCACCCTGCGTATGGGGGCAGCTCAGGGGGCACGTGGGCGGGGCAAGGGGGGCTCCACCCTGCGTGTGGGGGCATCTCCGGGGGGGCGCCTGGGCAGGACAAAGGGGCATTTTCTGCCCCTTCCTTCACCTCCCTGCCTGCGCCGCTCGTCTCTGCTGCCTCTGCTGCCGGAGACGCTCATGGCAGCCCTGAGCCCTGCCAGGGGATCCCGGCAGCCGCTCCGCTGGCCCGGCCTCCCCCCGGGCCCCATGGCTCCGTCCTGCGCGCCGCCCTAGCCCCGCCGGGCGCCCCCGGCCGTGCCATGGAGCTGCTGCGGGCGCTCTGGCTGTGCGCGGGGGTGGCGGGCAGCCTCCTGCCGGCCCCCGGCCAGAGCCACCCGCAGCCCTGCCACGTCCTGGCCCGGGCCGGCCACGCGGTGCGCCTGGGCGCGCTGCTGCCCGCGGGGGGCGCGCAGAGCCGGGGGCGCAGCGCCCTGGCCAGGGCCAGCCGGGCCAGCCGCCTCCCCTACAACCTGAGCCTGGAGCTGCTGCCCGGGGCGCCCCGCGAGAGGGACCCGGGCTCGCTGGCTCGCTGGCTGTGCCAGGCGCTGGTGGTGCGCGGGGTGGCGGCCGTGCTGGCCTTCCCGCGGGCCCGCGGGGAGCTGCTGCTGCTGGACTTCCTGGCCGCCGGCCTGGGGATCCCCTTCCTGAGCGTCTCGGAGCCGCAGCCGCCCGCGCCCGCCGGCACCCAGGTGAGGGGCCGCGCAACAGGTGGGGGGGGGGGAATCCCTGGGCCGGGCCCTGCTCCCCTTGGCAAAGCGGAGTGGGGGGGGCGCCCCATCCCCTCCCCCGCTGGCTGGAAGGGGCTTTGGGGGGCGGGGGGGCTGCAGCCTGGAGTTTGGGACATTTCGCTCCTCCGCCGCACGAGCCGGGCAGGTCTGCAGCCCCGGGGCGGGGCGGGGCGGGGCGGCGGGGGGAGGGAGGGTTGTTGTTGGACTGTTTGAAGGGGGCAAGGAGGGAGCAGAGGAGACCCCTGGCTGCAGATCCCCCCCTGCAGCCGCTCCCCGGCCCTGCCCCCCTGGAGTGGACGGGCTGCGCGTCCTGGGGGGCAGGGAGGCTGGGGATGAAGAGTCCGGGGGGGGGGGGATTTCTCAGGTCCGTGCCCAGCCCAGCAGCTTGAAGGAGGCGCTCCTGGCTCCCGGGGGCTCCCTGGCGTCCTGCCCCAGCTCCGGCCTGGCTCCCGGCCGGCTTCCAAGGGCTGGGAAGTGGCTCAGCCGCCCAAGAGCTCCTGGTGGTTTGAGCTTTACCCACAGAGCTGTGGATGGGCCGGTTGTCTAGTTCTGGGTCACTTTGTTCCCCGGCCCCTTCCCCAGCCCCTGCCCCGGCCATTCACACCCTGCCCCTGCCCCTGCCCCTTCCCCGGCCATTCACCTGCCCTGCCCCTGCCCCTGCCTCTTCCCCAGCCATTCACCCCTGCCCCTGCCCCTGCCTCTTCCCAGCCATTCACCCCTGCCCCTGCCTCACCCCCCCGTTCACCCCCTGCCCCTGCCCTGCCCCTATTCACCCCTGCCCCTGCCCCTGCTCCCGGCCGTTCACCCTGCCCCTGCCTTCTGCTGCCCCTGCCCCGGCCATTCACCCCCTGCCCCTGCCCTGGGGAGCCAGGAGCGAAGGCCCCTGGCGCAGAGGAGGAGTTTGCTCCAGGAGGCGCGTTCCTGAGTCTGGGGCTTTAGGGCTGGGCGGGAGGCGCCAGGTTCCAGCTTAGAGTCCTAGAGCGGGCAGAGACCTCAGGGGTCATCAGGTCCAGCCCCCCGCCAGCCAGTAGAACAGGGGGGGTTATTGCTTCTCCAGGATACAGCCCAGCACAGACGTGAGCTGTCTGCAGGAGTCTGGGCCAGGCTGCCTCAGCCCCCTTGAGATGGGGTCCCTGGGCCCCTAGATTCCAGCCCCTCCTTAGTCTGTTTCCTTCATGCCCTCGCTCCCAGACCCTGCCCCAAACCAGGTGTCCGTCTCCGCCTCCCTCCCTGTGTCTCTCCCCTGGGGAACGAGCCTTGTTCTCAGGTGTCTGGGCCAATCCACATGTGGGTGAGTCAGTGGGAATCCCACAGCCCAGCGCAGGGGGACAGAGCAGACTGCCCCCCCACTACGTCACAGACACGTTCCTGAGTCTGGGGCTTTAGGGCTGGGCGGGAGGCTCCAGGTTCCAGCTTAGAGTCCTAGAGCTGGCAGAGACCTCAGGGGTCATCAGGTCCAGACCCCTGCCCAAGGCAGGACCAACCCAACTCCACCCTCCCAGCCACGGCTTCTCGCCACAGGCCGGTTCCCGCAGCGTGGAGGAAGGCGGCGTGTCCCTGCCATTGCCATCTGAGGCCCCCGTTGTTTTAGGATTTCAGGCCTGGAAGGCCCCTTCGAATGTCCTGGCCTGACCTCGCATCGCAGGCCCCAGAGCCGCCCCACCCCGTATCAGACCCCAGAGCTCCGGCCGAGTTACTCTCCCTCGGTGGCCAGAGCCTCACGCCACAGAGAATCCAGCGCTGACACCGGAACCTGCCAGTGACCCGGGGCGCGTCCTGCAGAGGAAGGCAAAGCCCCCCTGGTTTTCTGCCAGTATCTGGGGGGAAATTCCTTCCAGACCCCACGTGGCAGCCAGGTGGACGCTGAGCCTGTGGGCAAGCCCCAGCACCAGAGACCTGAGAACTGCCTGCTTCCCCGTTCTGGTCCCTCCCTCTGGGGCACCGGGCATGGCCACTGTTGGCAGACAGGATGCCGGGCAAGATGGGCCTTTGGTCTGACCCGGCCTGGCCGCTCTATGTTCCTAACGCCTGGCTCCGCAGAGCCCTGGTCCTTAAATAGTTAATGATGGTTCAGCCAGAGGCTGCATTGGCAGCGCCTCAGTAGTGGGCTTGTTATGTGGCAGGGGGGGTCACTCCCAGAGCGAGAGAGAGAGGTGGGGTGTGTGTCTCTGTCTGTCTGTGCATGCGGTGTTGCTGCTCTGCGTCTGTGCCACATTTTTAGCCATTTCCATGCTACCTTCCCTTTGGCAGTTTTCGGCTGGCTGCGGCGTTGCTCTCTGCTGTTACACAGCAGCCTGCTCCCCCCCCAGAGGGGCTGCATCTCAGCGCTGGATGGGACACTCTGTGGGTGCAGCTCAGGGGTCCCCCGTGCAGAGTTTCCCTTTTGACAAAGGCTCCCCAATGCCCAGCAAAGCGTGCGAGCCCCCTGCCCCCCCTTCGCGTGACTAGGAGCAGAGCCAGAGCCCCTGAGGAACTGTCTCCACTTTGAGCTCTTGCCCCCCGAGCCCTGAGCCCTCTCCTGGCCGCTCGCCTCCTTGCCCATTTCCTCCGCCAACTGGCAGGCGTTTGATTTTGGGGTGTCAGGGAGGCCGAAGCCTCCTCGTTCACCCAGCAGGGGCTTGGGCAAGGGGGGCTCCAAGAGGGAGCAGCAGACATCCCTGCGCTCGGGAGGCACAGCAAGCCAGCGGACCCCGCGCCGCGGCCGTTTGATGCCCTTTTCAGGCCCGCCCGCAGGAACTTGGGGCGTGTGCTTATTTTGTAAATGAGGACAGCAAGGGTGTGAATGCACCCCCCATGGCCCTCCAGGTACGCAGAGAAACCAGCCCCTTGCGATGCGAACAGGCCAGAGCCCCGCAGAGATGAATGTCCCCTTCCCCCACCAAAGAGCCCATCAGCACACCGGCCTCCTCTCCTCCCCCACCTCCCTGATTCCCCTGCCCACAGCAGCCCCCCTTCTGCAAACGGGGGCTACGGCTGAGCAAGGGAAGGAAGGGCAAAAGCTCTCTGGTCAATCCAGCTGGGGGAGGGCACGGAGAGAGGGGTGTCAATCAGAACGCCGCCCCTGTGGAGCTGCGCTCCCCCCCACCCCATCCCCCGGCCCGGGCACAGGCACTAGGGGGCGCTGTGCGGTGGGGCGCGACTCTGCGGGGCCTCAGTGCGGCGCGGGAGGGCGCTGGGCGTGGTCAGCCCCATCCCCTCGGCCACGGAGCGCTGCCGCCCTAACGTTGCCGTCACGTCGTCCCGGTTCCGTTTCCTGGGAGCTCGATGGGAGGAAAGTGCAGCCCAAGGGCAGAGGAGGGGAAACGCCTCGAGGTGGACACTGAGGTTCTAAGCTGGGGCGGGCAATATACGGCCCACGGGCCGGCAATATCCGGCCCACGGGCCAGCCGTATACAGCCCACAGGCCGCACGTGGGCCCCTGAGCCTTTCAGTCTGGCCCGCGCCCGCCCAGCCAGGACCCTGAGGCCGGGAGCAGCCCCAGCTGCTCTGAGCTCTGGGCTGCGGCAGGCAGGGAGTTGGGAGAGGGTCCCGTTGGGCTGCTGGCCAGGAACCACCTAGGTAAGTCCCTGCACTTGGCACCTCAGCCCCTCCCCAGCTTTCTGCCCCAAGTCACCACCCGAACCCTCTCTACTCCCCGTCCCCAGGACAGACCCTGCACCTCCTCCTACACCCCTCCCCCAGGCCAGAACCCTCTCCTCTGCCCATACCCTCCGGGACCCTGCACCCCTGGCCCTGGTCACACACCCCTCCCAAACTCCCTCTCACACCCCGCACCCTCTTCGCCACCCCAAGCTGCCCTCTGCACCCAACCTCCATCCACTACCCCGCAGCCCCTCCCTAGAACAGAGCGGCCCTCGACCACTCACCAAAATCTTGGAATGTCCCCCCCCCCATCAAAAATTATTGCCCACCCCTGTTCCAAGCTCCGCGGGGCTGGGCTGTCCCTATGAGATGTGCAGGTGAGCTGCTGTCCCCCCACCCCATAGATGTACACCACCTAGCGGGGCGCGATTTCAGCTGCCACCGCTCCAAAGCCCAGTAAGCGAGCGCCCCGCCCCGCCTCTCTGGGTTGCAGAATCCCTTCCACCTGCACATGGCCCGGGGGAGCCCCATGGAGACCCTGGTGGACGTGCTGGCCAGCGTGCTCCACGCCAACGACTGGCATGAGGTCACCCTGGTGCTGTGCCACGCCTGGGACGTCTCCGGCTTCCTGGCCTTCTGGACCAGCCACACCGACCTGGCCCTGAGGACCGTCCTAGACCTGAGCTACCTGGACGAGCCGGGCGCCAGCCGCTACCTCCGCCAGCACTCGGAGCAGCTCAGGGCGCTGGCCAGCCCGGTGCTGCTCTTCGGCTGCGGAGCCCGGCTCTCACGCCTGGTGGTCAGGGCAGCCTCGGAGGCCGGGCTGGTGCCGCAGGACTTCCACTGGATGCTGGGGCACCCGCTGAGCGTGGACGAGCTGCCCACGGAGGGGCTGCCCCTGGGGCTGCTGGCGTACGGGGAGGTGGAGCGCCCCTCGCTGGAGCACTTCGTCCAGGACGCGGTGGAGCTGGTATCCCGGGCCGTCTCCAGCGCCGTGTACGTCCGGCCCGACCTGGCGCTGCTCCAGAGCATGGGGAACTGCAACGACCAGCCTGTGGAGGGCTCCGAGTCCTCGGGCCGCTACCTCTCCAGGTAAGCGGGAACCCCCCCCCCCGGGACTCCCGGGCCAGCGTCTGTGTCACCCACCCCCTGCCGGGCCATTGGTGTCTCTCTGAGTGGACGGACAGACAGACGTGCTGTCCGGGGGCTGGCACTCACCGGGGCAGGAGAACTGGGTTCTGTCTCTGGCCTGAATGCTGACCTCCGGGGTGACCCCTGCAGCCCCGCCCCGTGCCTCAGTTTCTCTGGCCTGTGCTATACAGCAGCTTGGCCCCAGAGAGTCGTAATGGGCCCTTTTGGCCTTAAAAAATCTGTGACTATAGGGCTGTCAACGGGCTCACCATAAGGAGGCACCTCAGAGCACTGGGCTGGGCCTCAGGAGACTTCCCGTCTATTCCTGGCTCTGCTGCTGACTGGCCGGGTGACCTTGGGCACGTCACCGCCCCGCCATGTGCCTCAGTTTCCCCCTCTGTACAAAGGGGATTGCAGTACTGCCCTCCGCCCTAAAGTGCTTTGTGATCGCTGGGAAAGAAGCAGTTGGCGTCATGCAAATTCCTTGCACTCCTCTGCTACGGCACTAATTAACAAAGTGACCCCTCTGTCAGGGGGTGGAGGGAAGGGAATTTATTTATTGTTATACAAATGGGGAAACTGAGGCACCAACAATCACTTGCCCACGGTCAATACAGCAAAGCAGCAGCAGAGCTGGGATTAGGACCCAGGTCTCCTGACTCGGTCCTGTGCTCTGAGCACTAGGTCATGCTGCCTCTTGGAAGATCAGACCGTCTGGTCAGGCACTGACCATTTCAGCAAGAGGCTGGGTCCATGCAGCCGCTCTCGGGGAAAAGAGACGATGTCGCTTTAAATCTCTGAGTAACGCCACCAGGAAGCGGCTGTTACCGAGATAAGACTCTGCTAAGAGGAGGCAGTTTGGCCAGCTCTGGCTGGGTCCCTTCCTGACCCTCCCATGCTCGGCCCTGGAGCATGACACTGGATTCCTATTACCAGCCTCACTAATGGGCCAGCTGCTTTAGATATAGACACATGGGGCCCCCCTGCCACACCCAGAGGCCCTGCCGGGTCGCATGTCCAGTCTGACATGCAAAGTAACGCGTGGGCAGGCGTGCACCGGCACACGCCTCTGCACCGCTCCTCCCTGTACACGCAGGGCCTGGGTGTCCCCACTTGCCAGCCTGGGAGTCATTGGCCCCTGTATCCAGGTCACAGACACTGCCGCAGGGTTCCCAGCCCTGCCCTGGACCCTCTAAAACCTTCAGTTCGGGGCATCCCCAAGCAGCTGCCCTGCCCGGAGCAAACCTCTGCTCTGGGGAACCAGTTGCCCAAAGCAAACTCCTTGATTTAGTGATTGGAACCAGAGCGGGGCAGACCCCCGAGGTCTGGGAGCTGCCTCTTTGGGGTTCTGGGGAGCAGGGGGCTCTTAGCCTGGGGGTCGTGACCCATCTGCCCATCCCTGGTTGTTCACTGGGCAGGGGCAGCTCCTGGCGGGAGCCCAGCGGATGGAGATCGGGGCAGAAAAGGGCAAGAAGCCCAGTGTTTCCCTGAGCCCCTCGGGTCTCCAAAATCTCGCCAATTTCCCCGCCGTCCAATTCCCCGCCTGTCCCAGCCGCATGGCTGCCTGTTGGCTCAATCAGCTCCCCTGCTCCTGTCCTGCGAGACTCCCCGTCTCCATCTCCCTCTATGCTCGGCTCCCCGCCCCCCGGGGACGTCCGGGGCTCATGCTTCCTCTCCCCTCCCCCAGGTTCCTGGCCAACACGTCGTTCCAGGGGCGGACGGGGCGGGTGTGGGTGCAGAACACCTCGCTGGTGCACACCGAGCGCCACTACCGGATCTGGAGCCTGCTGCGCAACTCGCTGGGGGAGCCCAGCTGGGTGACGGTGGGCAGCTGGCAGGACGGCCGGCTGACGGTGGAGGAGGCGTTCTGGCAGAGCCAGCGGCAGCCCAAGAGCCCGGGTGACGAGGGTGGCTTGGCGCGGGCGAAGCTGCGGGTGGTGACGCTGGTGGAGCACCCGTTTGTCTTCACGCGGGAGGCGGACGAGGACGGGAGCTGCCCGGCTGGGCAGCTGTGCCTGGACCCGCACACCAACGACTCGGCTGTGCTGGATGCCCTCTTCGAGGCGCTGGGCACCGGGAACGGCTCGGTGCCGCGGGCGCACAAGAAGTGCTGCTACGGCTACTGCATCGACCTGCTGGAGAAGCTGGCCGAGGACCTGCCCTTCGACTTCGACCTCTACATCGTCGGCGATGGCAAGTACGGGGCCTGGAAGAACGGGCAGTGGACGGGGCTGGTGGGGGACCTGCTGAGCGGCACGGCCCACATGGCCGTCACCTCCTTCAGCATCAACTCAGCCAGGAGCAAAGTCATCGACTTCACCAGCCCCTTCTTCTCCACCAGCCTGGGCATCCTTGTGCGGACCAAAGACACGGCCTCGCCCATCGGCGCCTTCATGTGGCCCCTGCACTGGACCATGTGGGTGGGCATCTTCGTGGCCCTGCACCTGACGGCGCTCTTCCTGACCCTCTATGAGTGGAAGAGCCCCTACGGCATGACCCCGCACGGGCGCAACCGCATGAAGATCTTCTCCTACTCCTCCGCCCTCAACCTCTGCTACGCCATCCTCTTCGGGCGCACCGTCTCCAGCAAGACGCCCAAGTGCTGCACCGGCCGCTTCCTCATGAACCTCTGGGCCATCTTCTGCCTCCTGGTCCTCTCCAGCTACACGGCCAACCTGGCCGCCGTCATGGTGGGGGAGAAGACTTTCGAGGAGCTCTCGGGGATCCACGACCCCAAGGTGGGAGGCCCGTGGTGCTGCCTCGGAGGTGGGAGGGATCTGGGGGCAGGTGCCATCCTCTCCTCCCCACGCTGGTCCCCTTGCCCGCTGCATCCCGGTTGCTTGTGGCCCCCTACCAGTCACTGCCCACTCCTGACAGAGCATCATTAGCGCCAGGCCTTTTGAATCTCCGCCACGTGGTTCCTGTCGAGCCCGCCCCCTTTTTCCCAGCTGGCTGCTCCTGAGAGCGAAAGGGGGAGGGTGTAAAATGGAGCAGAGCCCTCAAAGGGCATCTCTGGGCTCCAGTCTGCTTGCAATCTGAACCCCCCGGGTCCTTTCCCTGTGAGCCGGCGGGGCTAGCCAGATTCCAGTCGGGGGCGTCTGCCTCTCCCCGGCAGTTCAAGCTGGGCCCGGCCCAATTCCCCACTGGGGCCTGTCCTACACTGGGGACTGTGGCCTGTCCTGCACCGCCGCAAGTGGCCGCGTGCGAGCTCCACCCCAGAGGTGGCTGCATCCCGGCGGTGGCCACGCGGGCAAGGGGGGGGGGGAGGTGCAAACCCTCTTGCACTTGCTCAGCGTTCTGAACTGAGTTGGCCCGGCTGGCTGCCTGGTTCCCCCCCCGCCCACGTCTGGCCTGGCCGTCCCTCTGTCCGGGCAGCCAGTGGTGCTGCCACGTGGCTCCTGGAGTGCCAGGGAGGCCACCGGGCTCTCGCCTTGCATGCGTGGCGCTAAGGGAGGAGACATGGACACCTGTGCCCTGGTGCCACGGGGCCTGGTGCCCGCCGGGCTGCGGGCTGGAGGAAGGGCGGGCGGCGCCGGGCCGGGGCGCTGAATGGCACGTGGGGCGCGCTGCTTCGACCCCCGGGCCCCCCGCCCTGCGGAGGCGTTTGCAAGCCGCACGCTCGGTCCTCTCCGCAGCTGCACCACCCCTCGCAGGGCTTCCGCTTCGGCACGGTGTGGGAGAGCAGCGCCGAGGAGTACATCAAGAAGAGCTTCCCCGAAATGCACGAGTACATGCGGCGCCACAGCGTCCCCACCACGCCCGCCGGGGTCACCATGCTCAAGTAAGGGGGCGGGGGGAGGGGCAAGGGCTGCGCTTTTCGCGGGAGGGGGCACAGGGTCTGGGGCAGAGGCTGGTGCAGAAGGGAGCTCAGGGGAGGGGACTGAGGTGGGGGGGGTCTGTGAGGGAGGGGTGCGGGAGGGGCATGGGTGCAGGGCCTGCTGGGAGTTGTGACCTAAGGGAGGGGGGTGCAGAGGGTTCCGGGGGTGACCTAGGGCAGAGAGATGGGGGAGGGGCTGGGGGGCAGAGGCCTCTGGGCAGGAGGCGCTTACCTAGGCAGCTCCCAGCCCTGCAGGACCCCGAGGCAGGCTCCGTGTCTGCCGCAGCACCAGGCTGCTCCCTGTGCCTGTCTGGCTGGGAGGTGGGGAGGCTTCCCATGCTGCCCCCCGCCCAGTCTCTCCCCCGCCGCCTGGAGCGGGGAGCCACAGGGAGCAGCCAGCTGCCTGCAGCGCCGGGGGGCTGCTCTGTGCCTGAGGGGCCCGGCGGGGCGGCCCACGGCCGGATCTTGCCCTAGCTCAGCAGAGATGAGCTGGCCGCTTCTGTAAAGGGAAGGAGTGAAGTTGCGGGCGACCTGCCCTCAGTGCATTGCCCCAGGCCCCGCAGCGCCCCCTGCTGGGAGAGACACTTTGCCCCAGCGCCCCCCCCCACAGCACCCCCTGCTGAGAGAGACACTTTGCCCCAGGCCGCAGCAGCGCCCCCTGCTGGGAGACACTTTGCCCCAGCGCCCCCCAGCGCCCCTGCTGGAGAGGCACTGCCCCAGGTCCATGGCGCCCCTGCTGGGAGAGGACGCTGCCCCAGGCCCGCAGCACCCCTGCTGGGAGAGACACTTTGCCCCAGCGCGCCCCACAGCACCCCTGCTGGGAGAGGCGACTGCCCTAGGCCCCATGGCGCCCCTGCTGGGAGAGACACTTTGCCCCAGCGCACCCCCCCCTCCCCAGCGCCCCTGCTGGGAGGGACGCACTGCCCTAGGCCCGCAGCGCCCCCTGCTGGGAGAGGCGCTGCCCCAGGCCCCTGCAGCGCCCCCTGCTGGGAGAGGCTGGGCTGCAGGAGGCCAGCACTTCCCCAAAAGCCCACCCACCGCCACTAGCCTTGCTTGTAATTGGCGGGTGCCGGGGAAGGCGAATCCAGCCCCTCAGCCTCGCCCCTCTGCTCCCTTGGCCAGGACCGAGCCCCCCAAACTCAATGCCTTTATCATGGACAAATCCCTGCTGGAGTACGAGGTCACCATCGACTCGGACTGCAAGCTGCTCACGTTGGGGAAGCCGTTTGCGATCGAAGGTGAGCCGCTGCCGGGGCCGGTTCCCGTGGCCTCCCGCCCATGGTCTGAGCGCACATGGGCCCGCCCTGGGCGAAGGGGGCACTGGGCGCGTGGGACGGGGTGGCAGTGGCAGACAACGGGCTTCAGTCCCTGGTGGCTCCATGGCCTCCAGGTGCCCCTGTGGCCCTGCACTAGCTCCCTGCTGCGCAGCCCTCCAGAGCAAGGGTCCTTGTGAGATTGAAGCACAGAGGAACCCCGGGGTGTGGCAGCCCCGCACTGAGCCCAGCGGTGGGCCTGCCACACCATAGGATGTCGGGCGTCCTTCCTGACCCCGCCACGGGCAGTTAGCCAGTGCCCTGGAGCATGAGGGTGCCACGTGCACCGTGGCCTTGGTTTGGCCGAGAGCGAGCAAAGCTTCCTGCTTTCCCTCTTGGCTCCCCGCTGCTCCCTTCCACCTCCTCGAATCTCCTCCAGCGCAGCAGGGCGGCTCCTCGTTAGCGCGGCTTCTGCGCCGGAGCCTGGGGAAGGCAAACCAAGGCGCCGCGCTCTCGCGTGCCCGGCTGCGGCGGGGCAGGGACCCGGGGAACAAGGCAGCCCCGTCAGCAGGGGAGGAGCCGTGGTCCCTGCAAGGCCAGGCAAGCCGCTGAACGCCACAGGGCTGCCCCGCCTCTGCTGAGGGCCCGTGATGGCTCCCGGGTGCTACGGCCCCTGGCGGAGCCGCTGCTGGGGCACCCGGGGGAGGGCTGCGCTAGGTCAATGGAGTGGAAGTTCTTTGAGGAGAGCAGCCAGGTTCGGAGCCCGGCTCTTGTGGCCTTGCCTCCCTCTTCGGAGGGGAGACCAGCCCCTCCTGCAGCTCAGCCGTGATGGGGGCTGGAGGGGCAGCACCCCAGGGCTGGTGTTATTTGGGTTCTAGCGCCTGGGGTGAGCTGAGCTTTACTCCTCAAGCACAATGGGGGGGGGGGCGTGGCCCCAACTTGCCCACAGTCCCAGGGGCCTGGGAACAGAGCCTGGGTCTGCTGGCTCCCCGCCCTCCCGCCCCAGGCTGCCGCTTCTGCGCCCCCCCCAGGCTACGGCATCGGCCTGCCCCAGAACTCACCCCTCACCTCCAACCTCTCCGAGTTCATCAGCCGCTACAAGTCCGCTGGCTTCATGGACCTGCTGCACGACAAGTGGTACAAGATGGTGCCCTGCGGCAAGCGCGTCTTCGCCGTCACCGAGGTGAGGGTGCCCGCCGGGCGGGCCGGGGGGCTACCCCGGAGCCGGCTCCTCCCCCCCCCCCGGCTAATCCCGTCCCCCCCTCCAGACACTGCAGATGGGCATCTACCACTTCTCCGGGCTCTTCGTGCTGCTCTGCATCGGGCTCTGCGGCTCCCTGCTCACCTCCCTGGGGGAGCACGTCTTCTACCACCTGCTCCTGCCCCGCATCCGGCGGAAGAAGAAATTCAACTACTGGCTGCACACCAGCCAGGTGAGAGCAGGGCCCCCCCCCGGCTTTGGATTGAAGCTGCCTGGGTAGCGCCTGCCTTCCCCTCCCTCCTTGGGGGCGTAACGGTCAGCGCCAGCCGAGCCCCCGAGCCCAGGGCAGCGGTACTGGGCCTGAGTATTTATTGCTAGCCATTATGGGGAGCATGGGAGGGCCGACAAGCCCGCATGCCGTGCCACTTGCTTCTCTCTGGCGTCGCCTGCGTGGGACACAGCACAGCCACCTGCAATGCAGGGCCCAGCCCATATTACCATTACCCCCGCCCGCTCTGCCCTCTGCCTCCACCCAGCTCTGGCTTCCACTGACTCCCGTCCGCGGGAGCCCTCGGGACCAGCCCTAGGGACGATTCCATGCCGAGAAGGCCTGTCCCCAGCCCCGCCCGCGTGTCTGATCCCTCTCCTCCGCTGTGCTCCACAGAAAATCCACCGGGCGCTGAACGTGGGCTGCGAGGAGCAGAAAACCCGCAAGCTGCGACTAGAGAGAAGGTAGCGAGCCCGGCCAAGCCCGCTTCCTCTGCGGTGCTGCCCTGCGGCTTCCCAGGGGGCCGCCCGCACCGGCTGAACCCCCGGCTCTAGTGCACCCGGTGGCCTCCGCGGCCCAAGCACCTGGCCCCTCGGGGAGCATGCGGGGAGGGCGCAGAGCCTGGCGAGGGAGCTGGGAAGCTGGCTGGGCTGGTGGCCTCTGTCCTGCCGGCTCTCCTCACCCTCTGCCCGCTTCACTCCCAAGGTGCAACATCCAGAGAAGCCAGGAGGCCCCCGGCCCAGACGCCAGCCAGCCCGCCTGGAACACCCTCAGGAAAGCCGCCCGGCGGGTGCATTTCAGCACGGAGGCGGCACCCTGTGCCAACGGCAAGGGGCCCCCACCGGAGGCCCACGAGAACGAGCTCAGGGAGCTGGAGGGCCGGATCCAGGCCATCAGGGACCAGCTGAGAGCGGCCCTGGTGCGCAAGAGCGAGCTGGTGGTGGCCCTCGGGCCCCCCAAGAACAGCCGCCTGCTGCCACTTAAGCCCATGGCTGAGAAGAACGAGGGCAGGTAACGGGACGCGGGCGCCTCTGGAAAACCGGCTGCTGTTCCCCTTCGTGTCTCACCTCAAACATGGCCAGGGGCTGGTACTGGAGCACAGAGACCAGCCCCCTGGGGCTCGGGCCCAACTCACTCCCCACGTCCTTTTAAATTAATTCCTCCATCGAGCAGCTAGGCCCTAAATCGCCCACCCCCAACCTCGCTGGTGCCTTCCTTAGACTTAACGGCAAGCTTAGAGCCCCCCAGCTGCTCCCCGTGCCGGAGGGGGCTGTTAGAACCCCCCGCGGGCAGGAAGAGGGGACGGGCGGGTCGCATGGAGGAAGTTCTCAGGTTAGTCCCAGCCACCACCCAAAGAATCAGTCCCTATTTAAGGAGTTGTTGGGGGGAAGGAGCTAGCGCCTCTTGGCCTCTCAGAACCGGTGGCTCTAGGGGAGGCGTTTGTGCGGGGTGTAGGATCCCTTCCGGCCCAGGGGGTGTCCATGGGGCAGAGCGGAACCTGCCGCAAACCTTCCCCCCCGCGGCGGAGGAGCCCCCCAAAAGAGGCCGGGCAGCCCGCGGAGCGATGCAGTCGTTATCCCGAGCATCTCTGGGTGCTACCCGCAGCTGTCCCATGGACTGTAAATAAAATGTACAAAGGCCCAGACTTTAACCAGAATAAAAAGTAAAGCCAAAGCCGGGCTCTCCGCCCCCCACTCCTAAAGGGGGCTGAAAACAGAGACTGCTGCTCGCTGCCAGCTCCAGCTCCCAATCTCGGCCTCCGCCTGCCCATGTTTCCCTCCTTCCCCGGGGGCTGGTTTTGGATGCAGCCGGCTGCCCGCGCCTCGAGTTTTTTAGCGAATTCTGATCCATCAGCCAGGCGCGTCTGCCCGGCCCAAGCTGCAGCGGACGGCGCAATAGGGAATTCAGTCACAACACTGTACTTAAGTAAAGCGGGGGGCGCGCTCTCCGTCCCAGCAGCAAAAGGGCTTTCGGCAGAGGGGAGCTTCTCTTCTGGCACTACGGGCCCCCCTGCGGCGTGAGCCGGAACGCTGGCTGTCTCGTGCAATCCCTGCCTTTCAGGCAGCAGCGCTGTAGGCGGGAGAAGGCAGCAGTCTGTGGACAGGGAGGCTGACCGCCCACAAGCCCTGCAGCATCAAAAGGTCCCAGGGCTGCTGAGGGCTGGAAGGCTAATTAAAGAAGGTGCTTTTAAAGCCAAGGTCATTGAAACCCGGGGACCCAGGCCCAGACCAGTACGTGGGGACCCGAGTCCTCTCTGCCGCCTGGCACGCTAGCCACAGAAGTGCAGCGACAGCAGCTGCTCCACCTGCCGGGCCGTGTGGCCACACCGCAGGCAGGTCGCTGCTCCCTCCCCCGGGGCAGCTGGGAGCCCCTGGGGCAAGGCCCGGCTCTACCCCAGACTCCCTGGCCACTCGCTTCCTGGTGTCTCAGCTCCCAGCCTAAGCAAAAGGAGGGGGAGCAGCCCTGCCTCCCGAGTGGGGAGCTGCTCAGCCTCTGCCAGCAGTAGGAGCCAGGCCCCCGTGATGGCGCAGAACCAGGCCCCCGCCCAGCAAGGCAGCCCCGCAGCCGTTAGAATATTTATTCTATATACAAACACATTTTGTACATTAATTAAATAGAATGAACGACTCATTCAGCAACTGATTTGGTTCATTCCCCCTCCCCATGAAATCCTCCTGCTCCTTCCGCTGCCTGCAGACCCTTTGCCCTGCCGGCGAGGAGCCCCGCGGCCTGGCCGACCCGGCTGGGTGTAGCGAGGGGGACCCACCCACTCACAGGGCCCCAGTGGCAGCCTCATGTCCTGCAGAACCAGGGGACGCAGAGCCTGCCTGAAACCCCGCTGCCCAGGTCCGCCTTGGGTCACACCCCAGCCCCCACCCCACAGCCTCCCCGCAGGGGCAGTGACGGGAATCCCCGAGGGCAAGTGACAGAGCAGCTGGGAAGGACAGGCTGGCTGCTCCGCTCCTGGAGACAGGGATGGAGCTCAAGGGACAATTCCACAGCTTGCTCTGCACGCCCCACCCCACTAATCCCCAAGCAGCCTCCAGCCCATCCCCTTCCCACATGCTGCTGTGCTGGGGAGCCGGACATCCCGGCCCCCAAACCTGTCGCCAAAGGGAGCCAGCGCAGGCTGGAAAGCACGGCCGCCACTGCCAGGGGGAGGGTGGTTTCTAATGCAGCCTCGCCAGCTAGGGAGCCAGAGGGCACCCGCTACACGGCCAAGTCCCACAGCCCGGGGGCGAATGGCCGCTCAGTCATCCCCCAGCTGGACTCTGCTCTGTCTGCCCGGCCGGAGGGGGAGCGTTGATCCAAGGTGCCTCCCTTGTGACGCGGTCTTCGCCGCGGGCCCTGCCAAGGGACTTTCCTCAGTGGGGGGAAGGGCCCAGCTCAGGGGGTGAAGGCATCCCACACATGGGACAAGGCACTGGACAAAACAAGCTAAGCCCACAAGCAGCAGCGGAGCTGTGTGGCAACAGGGCTACACCCGTGGGCCCCGCATGACTAAGCTGCAGTTCTGGTGCTAACAAATGTTTTCCCTGGCACTAGCACCCAGCTAGCTTACCCACAGCCTGTGCACGACCCATGGGAGGTCTGGGTTCGGGGAGCCCCTGCTGAGAAGCCAGGGGGCAGAAAAAAAGCACTGATCAATCTCTTTCCAGGGGCTGCTGTGGGAATGGGGGCTGGGAGCCAAGGTGGTCCAAACACGCCCCTGCCAGCAGCAGCAAAACTGGGGGGGACGGGAGTGGTCTAGTCTATCAGCTCTGACTGTGCCGACTGGCCCTCATTGATCTGTTAGCACAGGGACGCAGCCTCCTGTTTCACCTCTTGCGGGACGGACAGGCCAGCCTCTGGGGAGGGGCGAGGGCAGCAGGAAGATGCTAAACTGCAGCGAATCAAAACCCTCTTCCCCAGCCTCTCCACGGTGAGGAAATCCCGTGGGATCCCTTTCCCTAGCAGAGAGCCAAGCTCGCCGCTGCCCTGTTAAACACCCCCTTCCCCCGGCCCCGACTGATGCTCTGCAGGGACACCGGGAAACTGGCCCCTGTGCCATCTGCCCCATCAATGCAGCCTGACTCAGGTTCTACCACTGCAGCATCTCGCGCGCTCGCCTTGGCTACAGCCAGCTTTTCTCCTTCACCAACAAGGGACTCCGGTGCCCTTCAGCACCGGCCCCGGGCCCTGAGAGCAGGGAACCCCGCACACCCTACCAACTGGACCCTGCCAAAGCCTCAGCAGGAAAGCATCAAGCAACATCCACCCAAGCTCCTCCGCTGAAGGAAGCCCTGCCCGAGGCTCGCTTATTTCACTGCTCAGCTCTGCCCTGCCAGCCCCCGCGTGGACGGAACGCCTCCCTGCTAGAGCTGCTGGGGCCGGGGGTTAAACAAACCAGAGCCTTTCCTACAAACTGGGTCTAACGACAGGCCCCAGCAGCTGATGCAGAAGGGACCCCTGGGAGCGCCCCCCTTGAGAGCAGCACACCGGGGTGGAGCCGGGAGGAGCAGGGACCACAGGACCGTGACCCCTGCAGCCCTGTTGTCTGCCCATGGCTTAAGGAAGATGGGGGGCCAGCGGCTCGTGTGCTGCTTAGAACATCTCTGCAGCTCCTTGCAGGGAGATGCTGGGCACGAAGGGCTCCCGCCCACACCCGGTTCCGGTCCGAGGGAGACACGGACCACCTCTTCCCTGCCCTCCAGCTGCTCTGCCTCCACAACAGACTCCCGGGGCAGGGCCAGGGGAGAAACACGAAATCTAGGTGCCTTCTGGGCTGCAGGGACCAGGGAGAGGCCGGGCTCAGGGCAGGCTCCGGGACTCTGGTTCGGAGCAGGTCGGACTGTCCGCTGCTGGGCGGGGGGCTGGCTCCCCCAAAGCACTATCCGGCCCCGGGTCTTGCGTGGGGGGCTGAGAGGTCTCTGCTAGGTCCCCGTCTGCAGCACAGTCCTTTCTGGCAGGATCAGCTCGGCTGACCGACTCCCCCGCAGCCTCAGTCTGCTCGGGAAGGGAAGGCCGGGGGCCAGACACGCCATTCTCCAGGGCTGGGGCAAGGGGGGAGGCGGGTGCGTCTCCCGGCCCAGAGGGCGGGTCTCTTGCCGTAACCACAGCTGCCGAGGAGACCTCGATAGTAACGGAGCCCATGGCAGACTCCGCACGCTCGCTGCTGACCCGAATGCGGGCTACCAAGCTTGAAGTAGCAGCAACAGCAATGTCCTGCGGGCTCCCAGGGCCCCCGGCTTCGTGCCCCACGTTAGGCTCCAAGAGGGAGCTGCTCAGGTCAGAGAGAAATGAGGCTTCTGTAATGATGGCGGCCGTCTCCGCGACCCAGTTCAGATCCCTCCCTGCGGAAGAGGCTGTCGCCGCAGCCCTGGGATCCTCGCCGGGAGCCAGAGCGCCGGGGCTGCCGCCTTCCGCAGGGGGGCCAGGTGCCGGGTGGGGCCGCCGGCTGCCCGTGTCGGCGGGGGCAGCCGTAGTGTTGTTGTTCAGGTTGTCCTGCAGCGTGGTCTGGGCCCCCTGGCCCACCTGCTGGTTCTGCAGCAGCATCTCCTGGATGCGGATCTGCTGCAGGATGGCCGGCAGCTCATAATGGTGGAAGAAGTAGATCATGCAATGCTGCGGAGCACAAAGGGGACGGGTTACTGGTGCGCCCAGGTCTGCAGCCCCGGGGGGGGGAGCCTGTCGAATGGTCCCGTGACGGTTGTGAAGGCGAGAGCAGGGGCGTGGCCGGGCTGCTCTGACCTGCACCGGGACCGGAAACGCTCAGGATTTAGAGTCAAACCTAGAGGCTTTGGGAAGGATTTCTCCCCCTTCCACTGGGGTCCCTGCAGGCCTCTGCAGCAGCGTGGTGGGCCCGTAAGAGCCCTGCAGCCAACCAGGGCACACAGCGTCCAAGCCTCTGAAGGAGGGGTGGGGAGGAAGAAGGCAGCCAGGAATAACCAGCCTTGGCAGCTGGGGAGAGCTGGCAGATCAGCCAGAGCAACTCAAGTCCTCTAGCAGCAGCTCCTCACCATGACAGCAGGCATCACCTGCCCAGGGAGTCTGGCATCTGCCCGTTCAGCCCTGGTCATGGCCCTCAGAGCCCACCGAGGACACTGGGCAGCTTTCCAGGGGGAGTTGGACCGAGACACCCTTCGCCACCCAAGCTCATTCGATAACCCCCGGTCATTGTAGGGGCCTGCCCCGGATTTGAGCCCACACCCTGTATCTTAGCGGCCTGGCGGTCTCATCCACTGGCTGTCCTCGTGTTTCTGGAAAGCACACAGAGCTCTGGGGTCCATGGAGATATCCTGTGCCCATCTAGCAGTGGCCCCCCAAGCTGTGGGGTATGCCCAGCTAGGGGGATGGGCAAGAATGGCTAGGGGGGAGGGAATGTGGCAGTGCCCAGGCCAGCGCCCACGGCGGAAGAAGGGAGCCCCACGCCAGTCCCTAGTCTCAGCTCTGTTCCTGAAGTGAGCAGGGGGTGACCCTCAAGTTTGGGGCCTGCTGGTCTACACTGAGACCCTCAGTGGCTCCGGGGGAATTTACTTTATTCTGTGTCCACACAGTCAGGGCTATGCAAGTGGCGGATCGGTTTCTGACTGGGCCCTGTGTTTCTCTCCAGCTCCCTCCCAAGGCCAATGAAGTGACCACAGGCTGAATTAGCACCAAGCCCCAGGTCTGGCTCAAGTCACTGTTCCACCTACGGAGCGGGGAAGGGGGGCCACGGCTTACCTGGATGAAAAGCCACGAGGTGACCAGAGCCAGGCTGCTGTACTGCCCATTAAAGCGATAGTGGTACGCATAGAAGGCAAAGTGGTACAAGTAGAAGAACCTGGAAAGGGGAGGGGCAAGACGACACTGGACTCAACTAGAGAGAACAAACGTACGGTTCCTCCTCCCCACCCACGCCAGCCGGGGAGGGAGAGGGAATTTCCCCCTGCGCAGTGGTGAGATCTCGGGCAATGGCTCCCTTGACTCTGGACACCAGTGTTCATCTAAACACAGAGCAGCACGAACAGGTGGGCAGTGTTTGAATCAGAGCGTGAGGGCGGGGGGAGAACTGGGGCCCAAAGAAGGGAAACAGGAGCCAACGTGGCGCGGTGGCACCGTAGCACAAAAGCTGGGCACCGCACAACGTGCACGGAATGCCGGGGGGACACACACGGCAACCCAGGGGATGCACACGGTGAGAGAACAGACAACTCTTACCTGAGCCAATGCCTCTTACTGGTATTGGTGTGGCAACAGATGGCGTCATACTGGTCAGCCAGCCACACGATGAGGATGATGTAAAATGCAGTGGTGGTGTCATTGAAGAACTCGGACATTATGGCCTCCATGCCTGCCGGGCAAACCACCACCAGCATGTCAACTAGTCGTGGGGCCCAGGGAATCCCTGTGACCCGCTCTCCAGAACCCAGGGTGCGCCTGGGGCAAACCCCATCTAGCAAGGGGCCCGGTGAGGCATTTTCTCCATTGCAAAGCACATGCCGCCAGGCCCAAAGGAGCTGGTGTCTAACAGGAAGGAGAAGCACAAAGATCTCCCTGATGGCCTGAATCTTTCCCTACAGCCCAGGAGTTACTGTATTTAAATAACATTTAGGGGTGTAGGAGGCAGGCCGGGAAAGCTGATCAGAGCTGGGCCTAACGCGCACACGGGACGCAGAAGATCACCCCTCCCCCGGTGCAGAGCTTAGAGACTCGCGCTAACCCTGACAGCTTGAACCGGAGTGGGCACGTTTCCTTTGGAGACCAGGCTTTGGGAATGCCTTAAAACCGGGTCACCCTGAGTTCCATGAGATCGCTTCTCTGCGGGGAGCGACCACTCCCCTGAGGGAGGGATCTGAGGGGAATCTCGTTGCTGGGGTAGCTTCCTTTGGGACCTGCTCAGGGTTTCCCTGACGCGAGAAGCAGACCCAGGTTCTTACCTACTAGAGCCAAAATGACAGTGAGTAAGGGAGCAGCAGGGAATGCAATGGTCATGTTCATTTCCAGCATCTGCAGGAGGTCCACTGCAAGGAGGAAAGCAAACCAGGAAGAGCTCGTGAAGCAGAGTAACATGCCACAAGCCATCTTTAGTGCAAGGCCTTGGGCTCTGGCAAGGGGCTGCACAGCTCTGAGCTCGGTGCAGGACACAGTGAGTACAGCTGCCGATATACCCAGGACCACGCCCGAGCAGGCTGCTGCTCTGAAACCCTGGCCCTGGCCAATGCCGACTGCTTCAGAGGAAGATGAACTCTCCCAGAAGGCATCAGGGCTGCACAATTGGGACAGGTTTTTTTTTAAAACCGAAGGCCTCAGGCCATGCCCTGAAACCGGGGACTTACCCGAAGTTGGCTGAATGCAAGAGGGGAAGTGGTCCCAAAAGGGAAGTCAAAGAGCCTATCTTTCTGGGGGTTTAAGGCTAAATTCAGGAAGAAGTGGCATCGAAGGCAATGGAGCGGCGTTTATACTAGGACAGATCCTGTCACGAAGCAGCATACGCCACGTGGCCAACACCGTGCCGTGTCAGTTCCCGCTACGAGTAACCTCTGGGAAACATGATTGTGTTTTCCCTGCTCTGGGACGATGGATGGATACAAAACCCACTGTCTCAAGTAGACTCAACTCCACAAAAGACAATAAGGCCAGGCAGTGGCAGAAAAAACACGATGCAAGCTATGTGGACTCCAGCGACGTAATTCACGCAGGTGTGCCTGCATACCTTGCATCCATTTTCTGGGGTGGCTGATGGGAGAAATACTCCTGTCGACTTCCCTTAATCCTTGCAAGTACTGCACTGAGGGGGCACCCTCAGCATTCGATTTAGCGGACTTTCCTAGACCTGCTAAATCCAACCCTGGAAGATCGATCGCCATAGTGGATCCTCCAGCAAGTGGAGACAAGGCATAAGACCCTTCCCTGCTCTTCACCAGAGGAGGGCATCATCCCCAAAGAAATGGCTCGGGGAGGGTGAGAAGCACTTACCAATGAAGACAAAGATCTGGTGGTGAGAGTACCGCAACAGCATTGAGACCGACAGAGTCTGCAAAGAAAACAGACCAGGGTTAGAACGGGACTGCTCCAGGAAGCTGGTCTTTCCTAGAGGGTCGTCCCATGGGAACCTCCTCTGGGGGATCTTGCAGACAGTGGTTCACACTGGGCTCCAGAGGCCCCGGAGACAAAGAAAGGCGACTGGTATAAAGGCTCCACTGAACTGACTCAAAGTCCCTCCCTGGAATCCAGTAACTGATGTGAGATCCTCCAGTGGCGCAGCAGCTGCCTCCAGAGTCAGAGGTCGAGGGTTCAAGCCCCACCCCCAGTAAGCTCCCAAAAGGCCAAAGTGCAGTGGGAGGGGGCTCTTAAGAGCCACTCCCTGTCCCTGCTACTCCCCACCCCGCCCCCCCAGAGACAGCATTTTGGGAGAGGAGGGAGAAAACAGCCCTCAAGCCAGGTCCCACCAGCCCCTGCTCCCCACCCTTGCTGCCTCTGATAGAGACAGCAAGGGGGGGGGAAGCAACTAGTCACTTATATTCCCTAGTTCTGACAGGTTAAGTGATGCCCAAAAATCAAAGCAAAATAATCAGTAGCAGAGTTGAGAATTAAACCCAAAATTCCGGTTCTGGCTCAGGCCTGCACTCCTTCAGCCAGGCCATTTTGATCACACAAGACTGATCTGTCTTCAGCTGAGAGATTTTTAAACACCTCTCACCAGCTGTTTGATTATTGATTTACATGGTCTTCCATGGGAAGAAAGAACAGGGCTCTAACTCTATGCCTAGGGATTTGGTATCCAGGGTCCCTCAGCCTCCTTTGCTTACTGGTTTCATCTGGGTCAAGTTTGCATTTGCAAAAGATCTGAGATGTACTTATTTCACTCGGTTCACTTGGCTTTAAAAGCAGCTGCAGCGTCTCGTGCGAATGCAGACTGAGGGCAAACACGATCGTTCTCAGTCTCACGCAGGACCTGGCAAGCCTTAGCCCAGAAACACTGAACCAGTTCTACTCACAAATATGACCATGATGACAAAGGCTGCCAGATACGAGGTCCTGGCCATCCACATGCTGACAAAGCGATAGTGCTCCCCCGACACCACATTGCGGAGGAAGCCTGGAAGGAACAGAGCACCCCCGTCTGATTAAACAGTAACGGCAGGCGGAGCAGTCAGCACTGCTGCATCGGTTGTTCTCAATCCACATCGGGCCAGAGAGTCTCCGTGGCCGTCACCTCGCTCTTCCTCGTATAATCTCCCCAGGCAGCCGGGGAACCGGTCTCACTCCTAGTGAGTGCATTGTCAACAGCCGGGGGGCCCACCCTTCCCGCACCCACAGCGCCTGCTGCGACTCTTCCACCACAGAACGGTGTGCCCGGCGCCTTTACCTTTGTTCTCTTCGTTTTCAGCCAACGCTTTCACGCTGGACATCAGAATGTCATCGTAACCCAGGAACTCGTCCAGCAGCAGGCGACTAAATCGGTCTCCAAAGCACTGGTCCCTGGTGGGATCTGCACGAAAGGCAACAGAGTCACTTGGTTTAACCAGAGGACAAGCCACAGCAGAAAACACTACCTGGGCCTGGGTGTAAACAGTAGCACCAGAGGGCTGCGGCGCAATGGGGGCAAGCGAACAGAGCTCGGTCCCCAGGCTTCGGCCAGCGGAGAGGCGCACTTGCCCCAGCAAAGTCAGGTACTCGACTGCCTGCCCCTTTTAGCAGGACGCACGGCAACACAGACAGACGGATGGCTGCAGCGGGGGTGCGAATAGCCGACACGGAGAGAAGTTCTTCACGTGGTGGAAGAAATCAGGAAATGCGAGGACAGTGGGACAGATGGTTCCATTATTTGCAATGAAATCTGGAATGTAAGATCCTTTTGTTTAAATACGAATCCAAGTGATTCAGCATTTGTGTAACTCCAGGCACTGCTGAAAAAGCGTCACCATCACACCATAGAGGTGGCTGCAGACATTAGGTCAACCTATTGACATGGAAGTGCTCCCTAAAAGCAAGTGAGTTTGATACACACGTGTCACTGCTCCGAGTGTAGCGGAGAGCCAGAGGTGCAATTGTTAGAGGGCAAGTGGGTGGCTTACGTACGGATCTGAAAGATCAGACCAAATAAAACCACCGCCTATCTTGGCACACAGACCCATGCGTTATGTGCCTGGTGAGCACCGCTTACTACTGCAGAACCACACTGCTGCTTGCATTACTTGCATCTAATCGCCCGCATGCCACACGTCTTTTGGCAGCTGCTTAATTAGGATTTTTGGCACTCTAAGGTTTCAGGCTACACTGATTCCTTGGAAACTTTTTAAGTAAGAGTGTGTCAGTGGAAGAGAAGGCTGTCACGGGATAACAGCCTCCTACTGCTAGGCAGGGTGCAGAGAGCATTCACGGTAACGCCAACACTAGGGAAACACACTCCACGTTCTGACAGGCATCGTTACAATACTGCAGCACAAGAGTAAGTAGCACTGACTGAGGGTGCAGGCTATTCCATTTCTAGCCTCTCAAGTTCGTTGCTTTTCCTCCTTTGCTGTCAAGTCAGACGAATTGGGCAGAGGTTAGATTTGGTTCCTTCCTTCCTGGGAGGGCCACTGCTCGAGACTAGAATGCTAGGGTTCAGATCCTGAAACAGACTGCATAGATTCGGACACTGTAATGGATGCCTTGGCATCCCATTGTAACGACACTGCCTCGAAAACGGCCCTCTTTTGAACAAGGGCCCCTCTGCTCCTATAAAAGGGTCGTGTGTAACCACAGCAAAGGTCGGCCTACGGGGGCATGACAAACGGGGATGTTGGCAAAGAGCATGCTGGCGTTTTGGAAGAGTCTTGTCAGCTAACGCAGGTGCCCTGGTCACGTCCCTTACATACCTAGTGTTACCACCATGACCGGGATGCTGAGCCGCTGGCGCGTGCTCTGAGACAGGCGTAAGAACCCGTACTCCAAAGAATACTCCACAATGTACTCTTCTTGGGGCCACACTGCAAGAGAGGAAGGGAAAGGAGTCTCAACAGCCAGGTTTGCAAACTGCCCTGGATATGCCCCACTTTACCCACATCTGCCAAGGAACAAGCACAAGCAGGGCTGTGAGGCTGGCTCCACTTCTATAGTATTTTCAGTTCATTGCTCTTAAAGCCCTTCACAGAGAACAGCAAAAGTACTAGTAAAAAGTCATGATATAGTCTGGAACGTCAGTTTCCAAAGCAACCAGCTTGTAACTTCAGCTACAGACAAGGAGCAGACAAACTTTGCAAAAAGACTCCTCAGCAGAGACCCCGCTTACTTAGTTGATTAACCGGTTAAACGTTAGGGCAACCAGTTAACTGTTTAACTGGGAATTTACATCCTTAGGAGAAAAGCTCTTCCATGTACAAACAAGTCTGCCTACAGAATTGCCTTCTACAGATAAAGCAACAGAGTTCCAAGAACTGACTGGTAAGAGTTGTAAAGGTTTCCTATAACGAATAAGGCTGGGCCCAGGGGATGCCTGGGCCCTGGAACAGAACTGATTGCTGGCAGAGAACAATCGGCGTTTATTGTGAGCAGAATAATTCACAATGGCAGACATCTGCTGGGACTTACAGGTTGGAGTCAGAATGCCTGTGCTCCTGGTACTGTGCCTGCAGGCCCAAAAGCCACCCTCCCGCCCAACCGCCAATCTTGCTCTGTCCTCTACGCAGGCCCTCTTTAGTGGTTTTCCTAGCAGACTGCTAACAAAGCCATGATTACAACAGGCCTAAGAGAACTTCCGGCCAGAAAATACAGATTTGCCTGGCCCTGTGAAGTACTGCTCAGGTTTAAGTTGTGCGCGTCAGGTGCTACGCCATTATTTTAACAGAACATCTGTGTCACAAACAGGTCACTTGGATGTTCCCAGCCATCAGAGCAGTCAATAGAAGTGGATCTGGCGGTATCCTGCATTCTAGAACTAAATGACTCCTCTCCAGAGAGCAGATAAATAGAGCAATTCGTAAGATGATTTTTGGCAAAAAAAATTAAGCACTTTTGTTCAGAAAGTACCTTTTAAAACCAGTGAAATCAATGAATACAAAGAAATGTACACATCTCTGGAAAAGTTTGATCAAATCACCATAATACAAGGGTGTTTTGGTGGGAATCTTGCACTCCTCACCCTCATTACTTGGACATTAGCCAACGAGTCCCAGACAAAGCCAGTAGCTGCTGCGCATCATATACATGCTGAAGCCAGAAGTCATGCTTGTGTGGGTAGCAGAGCAGAAGAGCTGATCTCACGGTGATATGAAAACAAATTAAAATTGCTTCCCTTTCCCACTCAGTCCCTGACGTCTCCGAACACAGCAAAACAGGAAATCAGCAAGGTTGTGATCAGGCTTTGTCATTTCACACGGCAGCGTATGTGTAAACAATGACAGAGACCTGTACGCACGCTCCAAGGAACCTATGGCAGAGCGTTTGGCACCTTCTGTGTTCTGCACACTTTGGGAATGCTACAAGGATAGTCCCATCCCCGCTTCACTCTGACTAAGGATGTGGATGGTTAGCAGTTGAGGCTCAACCATTCCGATTAATCGGAAGGGGCTGGAGCAGTTTTCTGTGGGCAGGGAGCTGCTCCAGCCATGCAGGGCCTCCCACAGGCAGGGGTGCTCCGGCCAGCCAGCCAAAGCAGCGCCTGTATGTGGCAGGCCCAGCCTGGCCCTCCTGCCAGAGGCAGGGGCTGCTGTGGCCAGCCAGCAAGGACAAGCTGCCACATCTGCTTGCCCCAATGGTTAATTTAGCACATTATATCTCATCAACTCATGCAAACCCGAAGCAACTCAACAGCATGCGCCAACTTGACCATTTAAAATCGACATTAGAAATACGTATTTTAGAACCAAAAAAAGCTTAACTGTTTTGTTCAAAACTGTCGTCTTCGAAGGATATTTTCCTCCTTTGAAGCTGCCCTCAATCTCACAGCCGCAGCCAGGCCTGCTGTTCTAACCA
Source organism: Rafetus swinhoei (assembly GCA_019425775.1). Lineage (NCBI taxonomy): Eukaryota > Metazoa > Chordata > Testudines > Trionychidae > Rafetus > Rafetus swinhoei. The sequence goes on along the minus strand of JAFJHL010000483.1, from coordinate 14,897,047 downwards.
TCACCAACTAACTTCTCTAGAGTCAGAACGTCTCAGAAGACCGGGGCTGCTGCTGCTTCCACGAGTGCCAAAAGTCAGAAGCAGGAGCAATTAGGGAGTTTTAAAAAGCCTTTTGACATCACTTTATTATGCCTGTAACGACTGCCTGCTTCGATGGACGTCTGAAGTAGACACGGTCTGCTGTGACGGCCTGAAGACAGGAATAATCCTGTACTGAAGAGCAGCCAATCAGTTCAGACAGGGTCACTGCATTCCTTCCTTCCTTCCTTCAGGAGCCAGACCAAGAGTCAAGCTCCCCATGGTTAAAATATCTTAAACGCAAATTACAGTCAGATGTAAAATGTAACTTCCTTTCCCAAGTTACTGGAAACATTAATTGAGAGAAATGTCAACAGATTCGCACCTCCCTGCTCCTTCACTGGTTACATTTCACTCAGAAGGAAGTGATGACAGACTGGTCAGTTTCACTTCTTGGTTTTCACTGATAGCACAATTACTACTGGTTTACAAGCACAAAGAGTTCACATCCCATCACAAGAACGGCTTTCATTTAGATCACGAAAACATCAATAGCAACTTATTTTAATGGATCTTACACAAAGATTAAAAGCTGGGAACTAAACTATGCCCCTTTAATTAGGGAAAATGAAGAGGAGAAAATGGGTCATTTACATTTCCACAAACTCTTCTGACAAGACGCACTTGGCTATTACACTAAAAATGTGGACAGCATCACTTATTAATTTCTCTCTCCTCCCCTCATCAGATCATTTTTACTGAAGACTTACCAAAAGCAGAAGACTACAGTGTACATTAGAGATAAGGGGGAGTTTTGCACAGGCCTTAAATGATGGCTTTGCACTCAAAATACCCCTCTATAGTAGACAATAATATATATTTAATGCCTAAGTCTTACGCAGTATAATGACCCCCTAATCACCAAATGAAGTTCAGGGCTAAATCAGTCCTGGACCAGCATCAAATAAAATATTCTAAGATCAAGGAAACAGTGAGTATTTTAATGATAGAGCTCATAACCCTCCGTAGCTAGAAATAATGCTTTAGACTGCGAGAAAGCAAAGAATCCCAGTTTCCCAATGAAATAAAATATCCATTTCAGCAAACAAGAGACACTAACTAATAAGTCATTCCAGTTATGATCCTACCTCAACCCATATGTGATTTTAACAACTATCTAGTGCAGCCAGGTGCCAAACCATTATACCACACGTATGCCTTGAATCTCAGTTTAATAAAAAGCCATGGACTCTTTCTAAAAGTTGTAGGATATTAGCTGCTAAAAGTCACACTGCCATTGAAGAAAGAAAGAAAAAGAAAAGCACCACAGTATTCTGAATGGTGTGATTCTAATATCTCCAAATTGCACAAGCTGCCGGGTTAAACACTTATGGATCAATACAAATGCTTTCAGACCATTTAGCTATTCCAAGACCTGGTCCTGGACCACGGATCGGAAAATCCTTCAATCCGTGCTGGTACTATTAAGTAGATGTATTATAAAGTTGGATTTACTCATCCCCTCCCCCGGAATTTCTTGCATCTCCCCTGGAGGATAAAAAAGACAACACAGTTGGGCAGGTGAATTAGGGGGAAACGGGTGAAGGAGGGATTGGTTCACATTCTTTTGGCCCATCTGGCATTGGCCACTGTCAGAGACATGGTACCAGGCCATACAGCCTATTGTCTGTTAAGCACCACAAGAATGGTTCTACTAGATCAGCATGGCCTGCTACGGCCACGCATTACTGGCCACGAGAGGCTTCCACAGACTTCACTGCTCAAGCCCTGCTCCCTCCCCTGTCTCTCCACCCGAAACAGAAGTTCTGCAGAACCGGAGTGATTATTTGTCCATTTCACCTCACTGGAAAGCAAGAGGACGTCTGTTAAACAGGGAAGGTTGTTATGCAAGTGCCTGGAGAACCAAGAGGAGTGAAAGATGTGCAGGGAGGAGATACAGGTGAAAGGGAAGAGGGAACATGGATACCAGTGTAAGTTGTCTTTACCTGCTCTGGCTAGCATCTCAAACTCGGACACAGTCTCGCTCAGAGGCTGCATACCTTTAGTGGTCGCCTCGCTAGACGAGAACTCCTGGCTTTCATTCTGGGTCACCTGCGTCAGCGCCTCAACGCTGCTTCCCCGGGATGGCTTGAGAAACACCTTGGGCTCAATGTCCAGCTGAAACTGTTGGGAAAGCAATGGAACGAATGAGTCGCCTTAGTGCTTGTTTCCATTCTGGGCTTCCAGGCTCCTCCCAGTCCGGCTCACGAATGCAACGTGGAAACACGAGACGGCAAGACCGACACAAGCCCCAACCTTTGCAAATGTTCATAGTCACATCTGAAAGCAATCCGGGCTTTGGGCTGACAGGGACCGGTGGAAGCACGGGGGGAAAACGCATTGTCTGAAGCTGGCTGCAGGACTCTTGGGGGACTATGCCAGCCTGGCGCGTTCAGGGCAATTACTTTCTTACGTACCACTGAGTCCCTGTAGGCAGCAAGGACAGAACGAGCTGGATGATGTTGACATCCTGCTCTTACAGACAAACAAGCTGCTGCGGCGTTGTTAAGGCAGCACAAATCATTGCTTATCAGGTTTCTGAACCCAAGGTGGCCGCACCAATAAACTAGAAAGTAGACGAGAAAAATCCGACAGCGACAGGCCCTCCAGATTACAGGTTTTAATAGCTAGGAGGGCACGAGGGTGTGGTTACACAGACTGTATGTAGTTAGTAGCACTCAGGTACGTGGGCCAGCTATGTGGTGCAAGAGCCAAATGCTAAACTGGAGAAATGCCATGAACTGCACAGGCCTGGAAGCAACGTGTGTATCAATACAACTGTGGCGGCAGCACCATCATCCACCACTCCAGGTTTATTTTAACACTCCAAATCCCTTCAAAGGGATTTCATATTTTTATCTGTATCCACCAGAGGAAATATTTCTCACCTCCCTTTAGGTGCTGATCTCTCCCACAAAGCTAGCCCTAGCCCGGAAAGGCCAAAATTTAGTCCTGGGCTAACAGCAGCTTGTCTGTGCCTAAAAACGTCAGATTTTCAGCATGGTGTGTTGTAGCCCAGCAGACAAAACGCCAGAGCTTTCTACATCGGGGAAGGGGACACGCACACTGGCGAGCTGATCCCTCAGCCGGAGAAGGGGAAGTTGCGTTGCATGCGATGGCACAGCTCCAGCTCTCACCGCCTCCCAAACCGGTCTCACTGCCCTACAGCCTTGGCTTCTCCCAGGCCTTTCACAAGCCTCCTGAGGCTTCCTCACAGCCTGCTCCTGTAGGTGTCACCCGCTCAGGGCTTCTGGAACAAAGCTGCCTACTGCCAGTTCCCTGACCTAGAGTATCTCCTCTCTGGTCCCGCCCCCCGGTCACATGACTAGGAATGGGCATGTGACCTACATACAGCTCCCCGATTTTGGGCCCAAGACCCATTCCCGTTAGAAGATTTCCCAAACTCCTCTTTAGCTCTGAAAGAGACAGAGGGTTCAGACTTGAAAGCAGAGGCATTTAGGGACAGAAAGGCGGTTTTGGACGTGGCATTTTCCATGTATTGGTTTTAATTTCTTTTTCCTTCTGGGCCCTACACTCGTGGCATCACCCAGCTTCCCAGGCAGGGAGACAAGAAAGAGTCCCAATGGCATGACTTAAAGGAAATGAAAGTATCCCTAAGAATAGCATCTCTACACAGGACACGGGGGAATACGGGATGGCACGGTGTGAGGGCTTTAGATCACATTACCCCGGCACACGACTGCCAATGGAGTGCTGGAAGGTGGTGGCACTTACTACAAACAGATGTGCACATCACTCCACAGTAAGGGAGGACCCCAGGAGCGGCAAGTGCTATTGCAAATGCTCAGGAAAACTTAGAACACCCGTGTCTGAGTCACGCTGTCCAACAGCCCAGCCCCAGGAAAGACTAAGAGCACTGCCCGCATGGTCGGTTTCTAAACAACCTCCCCTGGCTCACCATATGCAATGCACGCTTTAGTGCAATTTCAGAAGTCCTGCAACAGAGGGGCTGTTTGGGAGGGGCCGTCAGGTCTGGGAAAGTACATCCTCCCTGCTGGGTCAGAGATGGATTTACTGGCCTCCAGTGTGTGTCGCAAGGCCACCCTATTTACACAAGTTTCTGCTTGAGGTGGCATCGGGAGAGGCCAGATGTTTTGTAAAATGAAGTGACGAGGAGGGTCACAACAGGGTGGGGCACAGGAATATTTCACTGGCACCAAGTCAACTGAAAGTTGTTCCCACACCCCCGGCGAGACGACATCCCCAGGGAGCACCTGGCTAAGCTTTACCTTGACAGAGCTGTTCTCAAACATCTCCACGGTCATCTCCTCTTCCTCTTCCTCCTCCTCCTCGCGCAGGGGCTCAATTACCATGCCCGGGAATTTCTCTGCCTCACAGAACTGCAGGAAGATGGGGGCTCGGCTGGAGTTGCGTTGTATTTCCACCCGCAAGATGCCCTCACGCGGCCACTTGTCCCGCACATGCTCCAGGCAGTTAATGGGCGAGCGGGAGAAGGCGATGTGAATGTAAGCGAGGATGAACAGCACGAACAGAGCCTGGAACAGCAGGAAACAAGGGAGAGGCCATGAGTAGAGGCTGGTTCTTTTTAAATCTGCTCTTTTCACAGACTCACACGCTTTACAGAGATTCCTTGCTAACCAGTGAGATTCCTGGATGGGCCAACAGACACAGAAATAGCCAAGATCTTTACAGTCTAATAAAAGCATTCACAACTACGCTTGCTGGAACCAGTTAATCTCTTCAGCCAGATAAGGCAGCTCAAGGGAGTATTTTGCCATTAACCTGCACAAGTATTTCTCATCACACACGTATTCATCACACCTTATAAAGCTGAGGCCTATCTGTTGTGAGTGGACATTCAGAGGCTTCATTATACCTTTCACAGGAGTAGAAGTTTGCCCTGGTGTCCTTGACCAAAGCATCCCTATTCACACACCTGCCAAATGCTGTGCTATACGCTGTGGGGTTGCCACCGCAGAAACAGCTATATTTCAGGAGCCTTGTGTGTATATTGTTTGGGCGTGCTGACATGCTACCGAGATCTAAAATGTTACAAAACCAAGCCAGATTCCGACCCCAAACAGCAGTATTTTACATTCGTTTTGCACAGGTGTAAATGCCTGCACAAGGCAGCAGGGACATGGAGAATGAGGTGCGCGTCTCTCCTGACTAGGAAGCAGCTACTACGAGCTACTGAGTTGGCACGAATGGTTCCCAGAGAGTGGGCTGCAAGAGCCATCCGAGATGGCAGCAGAGAACAGCTTCAGATAAATAAACTGCCCTAGATACCTCTGGGAAGCACAACGCCTAAGAGCTAGGCCAGCCCAATTCTACATCTACCAAATAATTCACGGACAAGTTTAAATTCCAGGTTTTCCCCAAAAGTAACCCATCTTTCAAAAAACAGACACTGCCTTTTTACCTTTGGCTCTCCTCACCCCCAGTGCTGTTTTCATATGCTTGTTAGTTGGCAAACAGGGTATCCCATTTTCCTAGGCTTCCCCTCTGACCCAGAAACTGGTTTCCAGGGGAGGGGAACATATGGTACGAATCCACTTGGCCAGACTCTTCCTGGAAGTGTAACTTGAGTAATGGAGTCACATGTATTTACTCCCAGGCCTTTAGAATTCAGCTGAATATTGACAAGGTCCTTGCTTAAGTTGGTGCCAACACACAACCTTTGCTCAGCAGATACCACGAGTCATGAGAAAGCCACGGGCAATGTTTTAAAGGAACAGAGTCAGACAGTTTTAGGTCTGACTTTGAACACTTTCACTAAACTTTTCTCTTAGTTCTCTTAGTTCCAAGGACACAGTTTGACAAGAGCAGATAGGGACAGGTGTATTATTTTTTTAATTACAATCTTTAATCTACTAATGATCCATTCACAGAAAAGTCCCAAAATTTACCAGGGTCAACACTGCACTAATGGCATATGTTTCACTACGAAATTCTCTTTTGTGAGTGCTAAAGCCTGCACGCTTTCATTACTCTTTTGAGAGTGCTAAAGCCTGCACACAAGGCAATGAAGAATGGGATGGTATCCCGAAATCCATCAAACCCTGGGCGAATGCAACAGCAAGCCAAGTACGGCTCTCAGACTATGCAAACCTTCCCAATTACAACCAGCCTGTCTCTTGGGAGAACTCCCCTGCTGTCTCTTGCATTTATAGGATGAGCTGAAGGTTTGTATTCAGGCTTCCTGACAGATTATCTTTGGTGCTTGACTGTGGTGCCAGTGCTTAGCTTGCTGTTCAGTTGTGTGTGTCTATTGTACGGGAGCTACATAAGCCTCAATAGTAGAAGGCACTACATTTTTTGATGTCTCGATCAGACAGTAACCAGCATTGCGAGGCCAAAAAGTGTTCCAAAAAAAATGAGCCAGACCTGCCTAAAACCATAAGAGTTGTTAAAATAATACATGTTGACTCTTGTTTATCTCCTGGGCTTTGAGTCTGTCAGGTGCAACGCCGGGTCTATTTCCAAGCTTTTTCTCTGCAACAGAGAGAGCTAATATCTGATCCAGCATTAAAAACAGTGTCTAAATGCATCCCCACCCAGCACCGAAGCTGTTCCTTATGTCTTTCCATGACTTGCAGTTTACTATTGGGACCATCTTAAACAGTGAAGGCAGAAGGCAAACAATGGAGTCTATTCCTCAGGCACTACTTCTGTCCTACCCCTTTAGATTGTAGTTTGGAGCCACCAGGACATTAAAGAGGGAGTGGGGACCAAATTAAAGCAGGCAACACAAAACAGCTACTATACTGAAAACCCACGTTCCCATTGGGAACAGTCCTGGGACTTGGAAGGTGTAGGTGTTGTACTCATTTCGGGAAAACTGCCAGCTTAACGAGTGTTTCATTTTCATCTGGCTCCCTGCAGCTAGCTGCTCCAGTTCCAATCGTTACATCTTTGTTGTTTCCTTTTTAAGGTTCCTACAGATCCAAAACACAGGCCAACCGAGAAGCTGACAGATTCACTCTGATGATGCTTGTACAACTGATGCAAAACCAGGGAGATGAGATATCCAGAAGAGACACTAAACATACCACCCACCTTCAGGAAAGTTTTCCCACTATTCTAATTGCAATTCAAAGTATCTAGAGGAAACAAGCAGTGATTTTGGGCTAAGTACTGATACGCTCCGACAAGCCATTAACAAGGTGGACCTGGAGATTCCCTTCTAGGACCTTCGATCATGATTAGAGGGCTAAAGGGAGGGAGGGCAGAAACGC